>CM033329.1:0-1250249 GCA_019359835.1 Pharus latifolius | reverse complement strand
TCCTCCTTTGAACATATTGCGCCTATTATTTTATATGCATTTAATTATTTAGAATTTGATATCTACACTAGTATACATAAGATAGTTTTGATAAAAGCGTATGTTGAGAAATAATGTGAGTAGCTAGTCCCATTTTGTGGACCCCCCCTTGTTTTCATAACAATTTACTTTACCTTGTCACCTTAGGAGAAAAAGTATTACTTTAAAAGAGATATGCACTCATAGAAGTATATGTCAATACTGATAAATGTGTAAAAGTAAAGAGGAAGGCAGAAGCATGAGCAAACTATTTCTAAAAGGTCATTTTATGTAAAAGAAATAGGGACTATTAGCGAGGATTGGTTTGGATGGTTGGCGCTGTGTGCGCGGCGGGTTTGTGAAAGCCTCGCTAAGGGTCCATAAGGACGGGATCGTCGTGCTGTGCTTCTAAGCGGCCTGAAAACGTGCTAACCACCCGCCTGGTATGGGACAGGCACAATGTCATGACTCACCTAAAGTTAATCATTTCCTGCAATGGTTGTCGATCCGGTTTCCCGAGTGGAAATTGGGTGGGCCACAGAGGGCCACGAGTGGTGTGAGGGGTAGAGAGGATAAGGTGTAAGAAGGAAGTCGCCCTAGCCTGGCTCTCGAGTCGTGCGCGACCGACCCCGGAAGTGGGAATTCTATGCGTCCAGAGGCGGACCTCATAGACCCAAGGCTAGAAGAAAAGGCAGTGGGGAGGACCCACAACGATAATGAGGACCTTACGCGTGCTTGCCATGTATCATGTTGTAGGGAGTACCTACCTTGATAATGGGGCCGGTATTGTCTATGTATCGGGCAGGAAATTATTACAATGGGTCAGTAAACTGTTGTGTAAGCTCAGCCTGGTCACCTGCGTATAGTCGCAGGGAGCTGATCCGACATTTAAGTTGAGTTTTCGTGGTGGGTACAGTGGTACACCTCTGCAGAGTGTAAAAAGGTATTCGAATACTCCGAGCTCCCGGGTTTTCTGGAGCCTGGTCGTAGTGGGGTGGTCCCTCGTCGATGCAGCATGATTAGTTTTGATAAATTCTTTAAAATGTGATCAAACCATGGCGGCTCATGGGAGCTTAGCCTGACTCTGTGAAAAGTATACACATGTACAGTCTGATAAATTACTTTGATAAACAAAACCCCAGATTCTGGGAGACTTTCCAAAGTATTAAAATATCTCTGTTTTCAATAAAATTACCCTAAGTATGAGAACCATAGAGTTTGTTGTTGACATTTACCACATATAACATCTCCCTATGCGGGAACTTGCTGAGCTTGTATGCTCACCCTTGCTGATCCAATAAGTACAGAGGATGAATCAGTTGATTTCATAGACTATGGAATCGACTCAGCACAAGAAGACCCCGACAACGTTCCCGGAGATCCAAGCGCCTGAAGGGTCACCAAACCTCAACGAGAGCGATGTGGATTGCGCCCTGCTTCACGCTTTGCTGGATGAGGAGGATGTTCCTCACTGTTGTGTTGTACTACTTTGGATGATTGCTTTTTGGCTCGAACCCTGTTTTGGGTTCAGCCCCTAACTTTTTTGCTACTTATATTTTGACGTGGTTCCGCACACGTCAATTACTGTAATATAGGTCTGAATGACCCCTTACGCTTTGCTAATGTATGCATGTAAATATGGTTGGATGTTCTGAAATTTTAACTCCTGTGCACAAATCACCTGGGCATTTGTAGTAGGTTCCCTCTAACGAGGGGCCCACATTCTCTATGAACATTACCTGCCACCAGAAGGAGCAAACATGTTTCACGTGTTTGGATTGGTAGAGTTCCCCTTTGAAATAGTTAGAATGGGAGGAAAGGAGTTTAGAAATCTGCTTGTACACTTGATTATTCCATTTCTATTTGAGCTGAAACCATATTCGGAGCAAATTGCTTCAGGAATTGTCTCATGCCGTATTTATCTGTTTTTACTGACTTTCTAATGCATTGATCACCATATGCATGGACGTGCTTCACTGACTAGGTTCAGCAACATTTTGAAACTTGATGCTATACTTGAGTTCTGAATTTACTTTTGCTGAACTGAATTGAGGGACAGCTTTGATTGAATCGTTTCCACAGTTGTAGCATACTGCCATCTTCTGATTTCATTGGTTTGCTAATACATGGACAAGTATGTAGTCTTTGACCAATTAAAACTCATGAAGTTTCGAAATTTCTTTACTGCGCTTGATCTCCTCTACACTTATATGTTCCTTTGAACTGAAGTGTGAATTAGTTCTTTACTAAAATCATTCCTGGAGTTGTATCATCCTGTTGACGTCCCGATATTGCATGATTTTATCCCATAACTTGTAGTAATGTGTTCCATCATGATTCCTTAGAAGCTATGGGTTGGATCAAATTCTGCGATTACTCTTGTATGATTGTAAGCACATAACTGCAATGCTCGATGGTGCTTGGTTGTGCAGGCCTCTCTTCAGTGCTCCTCTCCTCTTCTTCCAGGAAGCATTCTAAAAAAAAAATGGGAGATGTCATGCAGCCCTTGAACAAACTTCAAATTGGGGCTTAAAAAAACTGATGAATAAAGTGAACTCTGTCTTAAAAAACTGATGAATAAACTGGGGCTTAAACCAAACTCTGCCTTTCCCGCAACAACACCATAATCGGTTTCCTCCCCAATGATGAGACATAACCGAGTTTATAATTAACGATTGGTTCGGATTAATCGATTAGACTGGCATAAATCAATTTAAAAATTAAGACGATCGATTTAACACTAGTCGTGATCATAATTAAGGCACTACATAATTTAACTTTTTCCCTTGATTTTCGTAAAATGATTGGTTGAAATTTGCAATTATTTATTCAAGACCGGCGGAGGACGCGGAGCGATGGGATGATAGTTCGCTCGATTAGTTCGTGAACCAAGGTAAGTCGATTCATGTTGATCATATTGTGATCACTATGTTTGATATTTTATATCATATATCCAAATTATGATACATTCGACATTACGACCTAAAAATTATGTTTTAAAATTAAATTAAATCAAACTGTTGGAGTTCGAATGTAGATAGCAGTAAATTAAGAGTTTATTTAGCGGAATTTTGGTTGATGGAGCAACTGTAAATTTCTTTATTTGGTAGGTAGCTGAGCTCCATGATGAGTTGTTTGGACATGACAAAGTTTCTCTACATAGGGTTAAAATCATAAAGTATCACCAACTAACTGCTGGTTTCTTGTGTTTCCATACGTATTATCACAAACCTGGAATGGGATGGGTGGAGTTGATTAACCTGTCCAGAAACTTACCTCTACAATGGTTCATTACATATGGTGAGCTGGGAGGATTTTCTTTGAGTGAATGAATAAAACACTACAGGAATGGTCTATGAGTATCTGTTAATGGCACTGTAGCAAAACCAGCTACAACGCCATGACAAATCCTCATGTTGGGTGGAGGTTAAGTGTAGGAGTTAGGTGGAAGGTTTTGTTCTCTTAACCTAGCTATGCATTTAAAGAAAACACGATAGTTGGGTTAAGAGTTTCTATGGTAAAGTTGTATACCTCTACAGAGTTAAAAGATATGAATATTCACTCTAACTCCCAGGACGAGAGTAGTGATGATGGTGGTTTGTCCATGTTAATAGCTGCAGTACTTTTTAAATAAAATAAAAATTTTCTGTTGAACAAAGAAAGTAAAATATGACTTGTTGCGTCTTCGAAACTCAATAGACTGATGTAGCACATCAACAATTCCGTGCGACAAGTGGCTTGTTGTGCTTCGGAGCTCGACAGGCTAATGCGACACGTTTTTTTTTTTGAGTTATTTATAAAAAATTTAAGAATTTTTTTATAAATAGCCCACAGAAAAAAATAATAGAAAAAATGACCCAGAGTTGCCTTATTTTGCAAAGATAGCCCCGCTACGTTAGCATGTCGAGTTCTAGAGATTCAACAAGGACCAGAAATCGGCTTGTCGAGTGCCCAGCACTCGATAAGCTCTCTGGCTCCTGTAACGACTCGGTTCTCGTGACAACCACCTTCACTTTTGATAGAGATATGTCATAGAGGCAATCATGGAGATGATTGTATTATGATATGTTTATAAATTGTTACGAATAAAATGTTGTTGCATTTCTTGAATAAAATATTATTTTTATTGATCAAACAAATATGTGACTTGTTCATGGAACTCTTTATTATGATATATGAATTGTCGGCATTATTATTGATACTTATTCTAAATATCCCTGACTTTCGGCATTATATGGAATAATAATGCAAGATAAGTCAACACGATTATTGATTGATAGTCAAGTTTCATGGATCATGGATATGAGATATCAAGTCAATGTCATAGACACATGTTAAAGAATATATTGGTTGGATTAACTCATCTTGAGATACTGTTGAGTTTTTTTATGTGTCATTAGTTTGTTTCTAACAGTTATTTTGGTTTATCTTTAGACCTGAGATCATCACGATTTCATATATGCGTAGTAGCATACTTGGTGTCATCAACCGCTATTTTTAATGAGTAGTCATAAAGGTGATATACAGATATGTTATGATCTATGTGGTTGAAAGTGAATGGTTGATATGGAATTTGGCCCTCTCATATCTTAGAGAGATATCTCTGGGCCCTTTGATGTAATTGGACTAAGAAAGTGCATGGCCATGCTGAATATAGTTCAAAGTCAACTATGGAAAGATTAGTGTATTACAAGATCAAGAAAGGATCGAGTTATTTAAGAATGACACGTTTCTCACATTGAGTTTGATCTGGTATCGTGAGGCAAAGGGATAATCTATAATAAGCTGTATAGGTTCATCGAATATGATATTCGTGTATATGCGAGTAGTCATAATGTCTTGCTAGGGACCGCTTACGACTTGTGACTCGGGAAGTTATTTCCAGTCATAGCCAAATATACACAAAGTACCTACAGGATCACACACTTAACGGATTGGAGCATTAATTCAATTGGGATCCGAAACGGGTTCTCTATTGGTAATGGGTTTACTATTAGGATTAGAGTTCGCATTTGAGTATGACTTATCTGCAAGGCCCTATAAAAAGAGATGAGGTAGGCATGCAAAGTATCTGATCTATTCTGACCGCCACCACTATCTACGAGATAGATCTCGTGGAACCCTAGCAGCGTGTGCTGGTGCTAGCACAAGAACACACGGTGCTCCTTCCCCGGAGTGTGGATTTCCGTAGAGGTGTGGCTACAACTGCTACACTGTTGGTCACGATCCGGTTGCGACATCAAGTCTTCTTCCGTTGCTGTGTTGTCGCATCTGTGCGTCTATTGGTAAACTTCTAATCTATGATTTTATGCTTACATGGTTCCTAGGTTTTCGGGTTATTTTTGAAATTATCGCTAAAGTAGCTACCCCGTTTTCCTACAACTTCCACCTACGACTACACATGTATTACAAGCCAGAGGGCTCGTCGAGTGTCCAACTCGACAAGCCAATTTTCAACCCCTCCAGCACTCGACAAGCCAATTTTCAGCCCTTGCAACGTGACACGTCGCTTGTCGAGTCTCCAGGAGTCGGCACGCTGATGTGGTCGGCTATTTTTTCAAAATATGGCAATTCTGGATTATTTTTGCAATTAGTTTTTTTTTCTATGGGTTATTTATAAAAAAAATTCAAAATTTAATGTGGAACTGCCATCAGCTTTTTCTCAAACTTGTCATGAAAGAAAAAAAGTTATCGAGTCACGTGAAGTGCAACAGATAAGGGAACAGACCTTAAAAAAAAAAGCATGCCCCATAGCTTTCTAGGTCAGTGATAGCTAGTAGTGTATACATTTAGTCTTATATTAAAAATATGGTAAATTTCAAACTATGCCACTAGCAAAAGTGGAAATTTCAGATATATCATCGAAAAATGACTAATTGGTCGAATGCCACCGGAATCCCAAAATTTTTTAAAAATATCATTCTGACAAGATCAAAACAGTTGACTTGAATTAAAATGACTCTTTTACCCTCAAGATCAAACAATAACGACAATTTGCGCAGCATGTGCGGTGGCAGTGGCTCATCTATATAAGCAATGTCTTATTCATGTTCGATAAATGTCTCAATAAAATTAATACCAAACATGTATAAAGAAGAAATGGGGAGGAGTATTCTTGTCATTTTTAAAAAACATTAAGTTAAGAATGGCATTTTTTGAAAGCTTTTAAGATTCCAGTGACATAAGATCAATTAGTATTTTTTTTGATGATATATCTCGAATTTCCACTTTCACCGGTGGCATAGAGCCAAATTTTCCTAAAAAATATAGCATTAGAAAATATTATGGGGGATTTCAGTTTATGCCACTGGTAAAAGTTTAAATTCAAGATATGCCATCGAAAGAAAGCTAATTGGTCTCATACCACTGAAATCCCGAGAACTTTTAAAAAATGCCATTCTAGTAAGATTAAAATAGTTGACTTGAGTTAAAATGACTCTTTTATCTTCAAACTCAAACCACAACGACGGCTTGCGCAGCGTGTGTGGTAACAACAGCAGTGGCTCATCTATATAAGCAATGTATTATTCTTGTTTGATAAAATATCTCAACAAAATTAGTGCTAAACATGTATAGAAAAGGAATAGGTAGGGGTATTCTTGCCATTTTTAAAAATTAGTTAAGAATGACATTTTTCAAAAGTTTTTGAGATATCAATGGCATGAGATCAACTAGTGCTTTTTTGATGACATATCTCGAATTTCCACTTTCACCGGTAGCCTAGAGCCAAAATTTTCAAATATTATATATATCATTTAGAGAATTAATCATATCAACCAGATAAAATTTTTTGAATGGTGCGTCACATTGGATACGCTTTCTCAACTCACCTGTGAATAATGGAGTTGATCATAACGCCAGATCATCTTGTTGGAATACATTGCAATTTCTTCCGACCTACACATATACATTAAAAAAAACCTATTTTTTAAACACAGAATATGCATATAATTCCTAAACATACACATGATTTTTAAAAACATACACATACACATAATTCCTAAAAACATACACATATACATTTAAAAAAACCTAATTTCTAAATATACACATATACATTAAAAAAAATCTAATTTCTAAATATAGAACATGTACGTGCACATAATTTCTAAAAACATACATATATACATTTAAAAAAACCTAATTTATAAATATGCACATGCACATAATTTCTAAAAACATACACATACACATAATTCCTAAAAACATACATATATACATTCAAAAAACTAATTTCTAAACATACACATATACATTAAAAAACCTAATTTCTAAATATACACATATACATTAAAAAAAATCTAATTTCTAAACATAGAACATGCACATGCATATAATTTCTAAAAACATACACATATACATTTAAAAAACCTAACTTCTAAACATACACATATACATTAAAAAACCTAATTTCTAAACACAGAACATGCACATGCACATAAATCCTAAAAACATAACACCTACAGTACACACATACACATAAACATGTACAAAACTAGAACATTACATACACATAAATATAAACCCTAGTTCTTCTATATTATATTATTGTTAATTACATGATTATCAACATACTTAACAGAATCATAGTTGCATTTCAAAAAAACTTACCTCCTTTCGAAGAGCTCGGAATTCTCTAGAAATTTTCCTTCTACACCAAATCAATTTAACGACTGTAATTTGCTAGATCTAAATCTAAAGGAAAAAATCAAAATGAGAGGGAGAGGTGAGAATTTATTTTCCAAATAACCCAAAAAAATAAATTACAAAACTAACCCCTAACTTTTAAATTTTGCAAAAATAGCCCTCTGTCGCGAACCGGGCCGCGCAACTGATTTTTAGTTGCTAGCCCAGCTAGCGACTGATGACGTGGCATGGCCCAACGCTTCACTGGCCCAGTTCGCGTGCCACGTATGCTTTAAGTCGCTAGCCAGGCTAGCGACTGAAAAGATATAAAATTATGCCATACCAATAAGTTACAAAAACTGGTTGTAGTCTAGTTGGTTAAGACGCTCTCTTTCTCTGGAGAGACCACGGTTCAAATCGCACTTCCGTAAATATTTTTTCAATTTTTAGTCGCTAGCGACTGAAGATCAGTCGCGCGGCCCGTTCGCGATAAAATGCCATTTTTGCAAAATTTAAAAGTTAGGGATTAGTTTTGGAATTTATTTTTTTTTTATGGGTTATTTGGAAAAAAAATTCGAGAGGTGAGGAGCTCTTTGGTGGTTTGTGGTTTGCTAAGGAGGAAAGTGAATGAACTCAATAGAGGGGGGGACCAGGTTTTCACGGGAGGCCAGCAATTTGTCGAGTGTTGGACACTCGACAGTTGACTGGTTGAGGGGTTGGTCGAGTGAGTGGCTTGTCGAGTTCGGGGTACTCGACAAGTCAATTCCACGCGACAGATCGCTTGTTGAGTGTTCATAACTCGACAGGCTGACGTGGCGGTCTATTTTTATAAAAATTATAAATTGTGGGTCATTTTTGTAATTAATTATTTTATGTAGGTTATTTATAAAAAAAATTCGCAGGTTACTACTCTGTGTAGTTCAGAGCATCTATTTAGTATGTCCTCTGATATCTCTCTCTCTCTCTCTGTGCTCTGAGTGGTGAGTGCATCCATGGTTCCTGCTGAAGAACTTGGTAACTAGCTTTTTGCTGCTCTGAACTATGAAGATCTTTACCATAAATCGACTTGCCAATTTGCCTCTCTGAAGATATCTATTTAATTACCATGATATTTTCACTGGAATCCCTCATCTTAATTTACAGGTGGTTGATTCTTCTTCACCTCGTTCGTCAGGCTTCTCAGCTAAGTACTTACTGTAATGTGTAAGTATTATGTTTTTTTTTCCTCAACTCTCAAGTGTTACCATATGATTTATGCGTCAGGTATTTTTCAAATAAGAAAGATCTAGCTAGGTTGTATATAGGAGGCAACTTGACAATAAAAATGAATGCTACATACATTTTGAACCAAGTATTTTTTTTTCCCAAATGTTAATATTGTCCTCTCCATATTTACATTTTTGTTTTCTCCCTCCCTTCAATGAACTCCTTCCTTTGCAGCACTTTCACTGGAAGACAATTAATTTCTTTCAAGCATTATATCACCTAAAAAAGATTCTTGGTGAAACCGATCTTGTTATTTATGTTACTTTCTATGCAATTTACATATCCAGTTAGATCATAGATACATAGTTATTCTTTACCCTTTGTTTACATAGACAGATCAAAATTTGCACTTATGTTCTAGTGTTCTCATGTATTAATTGACACATCCACTGTATATGTTTTTTGTGTGCCATGCGAGAGACATGAATGCTCTTATGTATTGCACTCAAATACTCCGTCTTCAGTGTGTAAATTTTATAACAACCCAATCTTGATAGTTATGCATCTCTCTGTATTCTCTAACATACATATAATTTGCAGTCTGATCTTTATTATACCTTGTGTCTGATCTTTATTATACCTTGTGTCTGATCTTTATTAAACTATTCATTGGAATTTTAATTTTGCATTTATCTACTCTAAAGTTTATACAGTTGGACATTTAATTGTGCATTGCTGCCTTGGTCGAAGGTATGTACTATAAAATTTACTAAACCGCTGACAATGTGGGGCCAGGTCCTAATGAGAGTATAAAAAAAATTTGCTAAATTTTATAGTGGTATTAAACAATTTGCTCCATTTCTAACATGCTCTGTTCTATTGCATGCATGTCATTTTCTTGCCGTTTGGTTTTTGCTTCTTGTTGTTTTCAGGACCCGTTGATTCATGCCACTCCTCAGTTTCCATATAAGATACTTGTATTGTTTTTGCTCCTAACAAATGTGATTACTTCTTCGCTATAATTGTTTTTCTTTATTTAAAAGAAGGGGTAAATTTTATTATGCCACGGTCAAATTTCAATATTTTATACTTACAAGTGAATATCTTGTTGAAATGTTAGTCTAACCCCGTTTTGTCAGCTTCACACATTATAATTTTAGAACTTTTTCAGTGGTATAGAAATATTTCCCTTAACAAAGGATTCTCCAACCTTTAATTTATCATCTTCTCAGGTGTTTAACAGAGACCTAGATGAGTGAATAAATTTTTTAAAATCTTTGTTAAATCTGATTTTTGCACAAATAAAAAAATGATAAATATTCAAACTAAATCAAGTGCAATAAATAAAAGAGAGCAAGTGAATAAACTAAGATGACACAAGCATTTTTTTGAGGTATTAGAAACTTACTGGGTCTTTTAGGAGATAATTTATTTGTTGCTTAAAAGTGGCCTACCTCTTCTCTCATGAGGGATAGACCTATTAAAAAGCACCATTTATCCAGAAAAAATCATTGTTTATCGTGATGGCTAGTAGATTTTATCAAACTCTTGATGCACCTTGTTGCATGATGCGCAGGGTGCCTAAGCAAAGGGACCGCTTTTTTTATCTCTTTATTTATTCATTCTACTTTTTTATTATCATTATTATTTTTTTATAAAAATGTGTCGAACGAATCCAGTCATCTCTAAATACTAAGACTGGTAAAATACTAAAAAATAAATCTTTAATATTTTATTTTACTTTTGGTGGAGCTTGTCTATACTTAAGAAAGTTCGATCATGCATATTGTTCGAGATGATGTTCTTCACCGTCATCTCGCAATTCGAACGAGACAAAAATATATATTCTCTATGTATGTGCTACTCCTGCTCGGCAAACACTAAAATCTTTATGTAATGATGTTTTAAATTTAGGATTGCATTGACACTTAGCAGATTTATCTTCGTGTATGGATAGGAAAAATTTATGTTGGTATCTCTAGCCAAATATCCGAGACAAACAATTTGCATGGTAATATATATATTTTATTTGTGGCATATATTTTGTAATGTCATGCTTATTTTATAGATATCAATTGCCTATGTCATTTTACATAGCCGGTTCCAAGCTCGGAGAAAGGAGGAGGAACTCTTATACTAATACAGGGAATATATTAATTATTCGTATCTTTTATTATTATAATAGAAGTTTTGTTTGCTAGTATAGTGTTAGACAACCTGTTAGTCTTAATAGCGGTAGATGCTTGAAATATTGACAGTAGTAAGATATTATATAGACATCACATAATTACATATTTTATAGATATCAATTAGACAATAATATTAAAATAACTAATAAGTAGAATGACAGTAATAAGATATTATATAGACAATAATTAGATAGTAAACTGAGCAGTGTAATCGGAAATGTGACAATAACTATACAATACCAAGATAGTAAATGTATAGTGATATAACACTAATTGTATAATAAACTTGATAGTAATATGACAATAATCAGACAGTATTACGACATTAATAGCATATTAACATGACAGTATACATTAACATACTACTTTGATAGTATCATTGCAATAAAAGAACAATAATTACATATTACAGTATATGGGCGTTAATATGACAGTAATTAGATATTTTTTTACAATAACAGTAGCATCACAAAATTGGACATTATAAAGGCGGTAATTGACAATAATATGACAATAATAAGACATTATATGGATAGTAATTGAACAATAATATAATAATAATTGAACATTATTGTCACGCCCCGCTCAGGGCTATGACCACTCCTGTGGGGATCCAGCTCTCTGCAGCTAGACCCATACACACATACCCTTGACTGCCCAGGAGGAGTCAAGCACAGGAGCATCACATTGTAACAGAAATACATGAGCATCAGCAAGGTGACTTGACAGCCTTATTACAAATAAATTATTACAAGAGCCGAAACGGCTTAAATAAACAGAGTATTTAAACCAAAACCTATGCAACGGAAACTAAACCACAACCCACAGCAAGAAGTGGATTGTAGGACGACGATCTTCGGAACTCTGGTGGAATCGACTCTTCTTTGACATCTAGGTCCACGGCGCTCTCCGTGTACTCGTGTAGGTCCTGAAGTTCTCCATCTATTGGGGTTTTAATAGCAAGGGTGAGTACTTTCGTACTCCGCAAGTCATGAGGAAGTAATAATTACCCCTATAGTATAAATGTCATGAACCTATGCTATTTGGAGAAAGGGGAGAGGGATTTGTAAAATACTTTTGTCCTCACATCTCCTAACAACATTTGATCATATATATATATATAGCATATCATCCAATCTGTAAAATGTCCTCCTCCTCGTAACTCTTTGACAGCATTTAATCATATAGATATGATATAATCCAACATTGCTTTTCTCATCTACATATATGTCTATGTATACCTACGCTTAGGCAATTAACTGAAGATGGGTGTGGCTGTCTCTCATGAGTTGCCACTGTTGGATGTTTTAACAGAACTTTTCCAAAGTTACTTGTGTGCTTAGACGAGGGACAACCCCTCTACGACAGGCTCCTATAAAACCCGGGAGCTCGGAGTATTCGAATACGTTTTTACACTCTGCAGAGGTGTACCAATTTACCCACTACGAGACCTCAACTTTTACGTCGGGCCAACTCCATGCGACTTTTACGCATGTGACAAGGCTGAGATCACACAACAGTTTACTGACCTAGCATTAACAATTCCCCGCCCGGTACATAGACAGTACAGGCCCCACTACCAAGGTGGGTACTCCCCACAACATGATAGATGGCAAGCACATATAAAGTCCTCATTACCGTTGTGGGTCCTCCCCACTGCCTTTTCTTCTAGCCTTGGGTCCATGAAGCCCTCCTCTGGACGCATGGAAATCCCACTTCCGGGTTCGGTCGCGCACGACTCGAGAGCCAGGCTAGGGCGACTTCCTTCTTACGCCTTATCCTCTCTACCCCTCACACCGCTCGTGGCCCTCTGTGGCCCACCAATTTCCACTCGGGAAACCGGATCGACAACCAGTTGCAGGGAAGAGTTAATACCAAGAAAGTCATGACATTGTGCCTGTCCCATACCAGGCGAGTGGTTAGTACGTTGTCGTGCCGCATAGCGCACTAGAATGACACACAAGGTTCTAGTCCTTACGAACCGCCAGTGAGGCCAACCACAATCCCACTGCGCACACAGCACCAACCATCCAAACCATTCTCACTGTTGGTTGTACTTTGTACTTTTCACAAATACACTTAAATACATATATAACAGGTGTGGCTCACACCCCATCACATTTCATGTGCCTAATCATATTTCTATTCACATGCTCTAACCTGTTCTATCACCACATAACTCATCATATTTCTTTATATTCCAATCCAATGCTGTCTTAGCAAGATATCTCAATTCATCACATGCATTAATCTCTATTACCAAGGTATTCATAGCAAGGTATAAAATATGGGATCAAGATGATCAAAGCATGACTTGCCTTGCTTTCCCGCGACAGGGTCTTCTGCGAGGTCTTCAATCAACTGATCTCCGCGCTTGGAACGGACGATCTTCTAAACGCGATAAACACACAAAATCAATCTATCAATTAAACATGCATGCGACTATAAGATGCGATATTTGAATTATAACATGTCTAAATGCTGGGACTTGAGAATCGGGTTTGATCGAGGTTGAATCGGCGAGATTCCGGAAATAGGGTATTTAGGGTAATCGGAACGGATTCGTTTTCGAAAAATGGCCGAGAGTGCTGAAACGGAACTTTAGGACTGTAATCTGGAGGGATGATAAAAGGAGAATATATATTAGAGTCAATTTGTAGTAAGATGCTTCGGACGGATCTGGATTCGAAGTTCGAATGGAGAAAATCCACTTTTGTCGGGATTTCGGGGCAAAACGGGCAATTCCTAAGTCCAAAAGTGATGATATTCAGATCCGAGGGTCGGATCTGAGGAAAAATTATATATATCTGGAAGTTTTAGAGTGAGACAGATCTGATGGCGAAGACGGATTGGCGATCGGACACTTCTACAATAATTCGATAAAATCGGGCCGCGGGGGGGAACGATACGAGCTTATACAGCGGATTTGAGATCCGGGCTTCGGATGAGGAATCATCCTTCACGACATTGAAAGTAGGCAGCAATGCGAACATAGTGACGCGATCGGGTCTTCGATCGGGTGTCCAGAAGACATAGAACGACATAGCATGTCAAAAGGGCTGACATTGGAAACACTGTATACAGTACTGTAGCAATGTCATCCCGAGACATTGGACGCGTCCACGGCGTACAGCTGGCCGGCGACGAGTGCAAGGGTGCTGGAGGCTATGGGCTGGCTGTTTGATGCTTGGACTCGGAGGAGGAGGTTCAGCAGGTGGTGTAGCCGCTCGGTGGTCAACAATGGCGGCCGGAAAGACGACGAACGGCGAGATAGCCGGCGACGGTGAAGAAGACACGGCCGGCGACGGTTTCTTGCGTTTCGTCCACGGGAGCGGCTCCCATTTGGTACCTGGGGGTTTCGGGGTGTGGGGAACTCAATGGTGAACTCGTATCGGGCAAAAGATGGCCGGAGAGGCGACTTTCCCGAGGATGGTCGACGGCAAACAAACTTTGGCATGGCGAGATTGGGCGATCCAATGATCGGATGACGATGCTTCCAAAGGAAAACTTGTGCAAGAGACTAAACTCTACAAGTTTGACAAAGTTGTACTCACTGTAAACGGCCGGAGACGACGAAGAAGGGCCAATGCCACTCGGGCTGACGCTGGAACATGCCCTGGTCGCGGCCAGAATCAGCAGCAATTACCCCCTTTATCATTTTATGTGCATTTCTTGATCGAAATGCAGCTCTCTCAGATGCATTGGCTCTCTGACTCAAATATCTACCATTCTACAGAGCTTTTCTGCTGGAGATGAAGTTGTGTGAAGAAAAAATCTGCTGCAAAGACTATACATGCAAGGACATACGTGGAGTTTTCTACAGTAGAGTTGGTGGTGATGTGTAATTGATCCAGCAGGGCTAATATGGTCTTAACACTATTTGTGCAGTGGAAAAGTGAGGGTTAAACTAGTAATTTCTCATAAGAACTCATTTATATGCATTTTTGGGCTCATTTTCAATTAATAAAATTAGGAGGACTGAAATGCAAAAGGGCCAAAGCTAAATCCTGCTCATTTCTGGTTTCTTGGAATTTTCAAAATATACTTCTTAATTTTAGAGCTATTTCTCATGCTTAATTAAGTATTTTCAATATTCCAAAATGCATTTCCTAATTAAAATAAATATTATTTCATGTGTAAAATGGTTTTGCTTTGTATCTAAAATTCATAATAATGTGAATCCCAATTATGCATGCATCAAAGATAAAATGGGGCAAACAATCTGGAGTTTACAGGGTTTTGATTCAATCTGAAACGAAAACGAAAACGGCGATTAGGGTAATCAGGGTAATTAGGGTTTCGCCTTTTTCAGGAAATGATTTCGATACCTTAGAGCGAGATTCTGAGATCGTCGATGTAGAGAACTTTGTTTAGAATAGCATTTGGGAGGTGTTCCCTGAATCAGATTGAGATTTGGAGTTGAAATGCGACTTTTAGGGTTTTTGTTGGTTTTTGAATCTGAAAAGGACTAAGTCGCGATGAATCTGGACTAAATTGTGAAAATGATCTTAGAGATGGAATTCTGATGCCAACTTTTTGGATTAAGGTATTGGCATACCCTTGATCGTATTCGAGAGATAATTTGGTGGGAATCTAGTCCGGAATTTGATAAATCGGCATTCCAAAATTTCAGGGTAATTTAGAGTATTTCTGATTTCGAAAATAGAAGAGACGAGAGATTTGAGCCGATGAGGATTGAATCTGGATTAACTCCTGAAGAACTTTATTCTCAGGGCACTTTGAGGATAACATCAGTGCATTCTGATCTGAATTTGGGTCAACGGATACGAGTTTGAGATTTTCGGGCTAAAGAGACAAATTTGATTGGAGAGATTTGGCTATAACCATGTAGATACATCCATGCACGATTTTATGAAAAGTAGTCTTTTCAGTCCCAAATTTGGGCTGTTACAATCTACCCTCCTTAAAAGAAATCTCGTCCTCGAGATTTGCCTAAGACGAGAGAAGGGGTAAGGATGGGTCCTGCTAAAATTGTCTTCTTCTTTCCATGCAGCTTCTTGTTCTGAATGACTTTTTTTTATTGGACTCTGCATGGCTTGATTTTTCTTCTTCTGAGTTCTTGCTCGTCGGCTGTTGGAATTGCGACAGGGTACTCTAGGTAAGTGAGGTTTCTTCGCAAGGATACATCTTGTACTTCCATCTACCTGGTGGGTTTCCTCAAGTATTTTTGGAGTTCTTTCTGTACTGACTTCTCATTTCTCTCCAACTTTGACCATTGCGATGGCGCTCTGCACTTATAACCATGTATAACTTCGAATGGGCCATCTGTAAATTGAATCGACAGCTATGGTTGTATGTAAGCTCTGCATGTGGCGGCAAAATTCTCGCTGAATTCCGTATTTGGGCACACAAGTTTGCCACTGTTCTCTAATGTCCAACTTGTTCATCCTGCCTGTTCTCTAATCTGAGGATGGTATGTTGTGTTGAAGTTCAATCCTCGTACTCAACCTCATGCTGACTTTCCTAACATCTTGAAGCGAGTAGTGCTCCACAATTCAATACGGTCTTCTTAAACACTACGTATAGACTCACTATCTTGGTTATACAAGCTTCTGCCATCTTGGCACTATCATATGTCGTCCTCACTGGAACAAAGTATGCTACTCTTGTTAGTCCACCCACGGTATCCATACAAAGTCACTTTCCTCCTTAGTCTTCCATCCATTTCTATTCTGGTGGGGGTGGCAGTTGTAGCAATCCCGTTGGTTTCCAGTGCTTAGTCTTCTTCTACTGATATGCATCACATCTTGCCGCGTATTTGGTAATCTTTCTCTTCCTACAATTCTATCAAAATTAACTCTTCAAATTCCAATTCGCTCGATTACTCATGCCAATTGGCGAATAGCTTATCTTTCCCAAAATTCTACTACTCTTCCGACCTTCATGTTCCTTTTGATCTCTTAAATTCCTTCCTATCATCAGGGAATACTAGGACTAGTGTGGCCGTTAATCTCCACTTCAATCCTTCAAAACTTTCCTTTGATAATCCTTTGCTCATTTAAATTGGACATCCTTGTTCAACAAACCTATGAGCGATTTGACTAACTCCGAAAAATCTCCAATGAATTGGTGATAATACTCAGTTAATCTAGGAAATCTTTGATCTCGGTCACTAATTCTGGTCGTTCCTACTACTAACTTGTCCTGGTAATCCAACACTATCATGTTCATCACCACTCACAGAAGCTATTAGGTGTTAGCCACTCTAAATGAATCCGGTGTGCTCTTAGAACTGAGGTAATTGTTCTTCTTCACTTGTAAACCTCCCTTGTGACATGGCATCTATCTCACCTCCATTACTCCTAAGTGCTTTCTTGTGTCGGTCATCTTGTCTTTACATCACAATCGGACAACCAAGGCTGAGGTTGAAGCAAGAGATAGTATAGGCGAGAGATAAGAAGAGACATCTAAAACCCACATGCAAATACTTAGCACTTACAAATAAATATACACATATACAGCTTTAGCTTAATAAGTTCCCAATGAAGCAATTAGCAAATATCTGCCCAAAGCAAACATTGGAAACAACGCGTTACTAGAGAAAGAAAGAGAAATCGGCATTATCTGGCTGAAAGGATAAGCTAATTCTCCATCCTACTCTTAACCTAGTCTTGACAGAGCATCTTCTGCATCAGCTGGAAAAGATCCTTCTTCGAGGTTAATTGGTACCTGCGAAGTTGAATCATCGGCCTTCGACACGACGTCCATTCATTGATCTCTTCAACATAGCTAAACGTCCTGCACTCCCTTTTTGAAATAAGAAAAATGGAAAACTTTTCTCAAGAAATCTTTGCAATATACTCTATAACATAAAAATTGCCTAGTGTGAACAATGAGAAAAGGTAAGGAAAGAAGATTGTGAGCATAGTGGTTTTTCTTTATTAATAAGATTTTTTTTTTTTTTAGAAGTAGACTTTTCCCAAAACACGCGAAGAACGTAGCCGTTTCTATCTAAGATCATGACCTACAGTCAAGGCGGACACTTACTATCCTACCAAACTTTTAGAAGAAAAACTATTTAAGACTTTGAAATCGGGAATCTTAAGAAGATTACAACTTCCTTTGAAAATAACATTTCAGGGAAATAATTTTTAATAAAATACGTCGTGCAACCAGTTTCTAAGGGTATCGTCCTACAGTCCAGATCTTAACTGCTCTGATACCATCTCTTCCTGTCACGCCCCGCTCAGGGCTATGACCACTCCTGTGGGGATCCAGCTCTCTGCAGCTAGACCCATACACACATACCCTTGACTGCCCAGGAGGAGTCAAGCACAGGAGCATCACATTGTAACAGAAATACATGAGCATCAGCAAGGTGACTTGACAGCCTTATTACAAATAAATTATTACAAGAGCCGAAACGGCTTAAATAAACAGAGTATTTAAACCAAAACCTATGCAACGGAAACTAAACCACAACCCACAGCAAGAAGTGGATTGTAGGACGACGATCTTCGGAACTCTGGTGGAATCGACTCTTCTTTGACATCTAGGTCCACGGCGCTCTCCGTGTACTCGTGTAGGTCCTGAAGTTCTCCATCTATTGGGGTTTTAATAGCAAGGGTGAGTACTTTCGTACTCCGCAAGTCATGAGGAAGTAATAATTACCCCTATAGTATAAATGTCATGAACCTATGCTATTTGGAGAAAGGGGAGAGGGATTTGTAAAATACTTTTGTCCTCACATCTCCTAACAACATTTGATCATATATATATATATAGAATATCATCCAATCTGTAAAATGTCCTCCTTCTCGTAACTCTTTGACAGCATTTAATCATATAGATATGATATAATCCAACATTGCTTTTCTCATCTACATATATGTCTATGTATACCTACGCTTAGGCAATTAACTGAAGATGGGTGTGGCTGTCTCTCATGAGTTGCCACTGTTGGATGTTTTAACAGAACTTTTCCAAAGTTACTTGTGTGCTTAGACGAGGGACAACCCCTCTACGACAGGCTCCTATAAAACCCGGGAGCTCGGAGTATTCGAATACGTTTTTACACTCTGCAGAGGTGTACCAATTTACCCACTACGAGACCTCAACTTTTACGTCGGGCCAACTCCATGCGACTTTTACGCATGTGACAAGGCTGAGATCACACAACAGTTTACTGACCTAGCATTAACAATTCCCCGCCCGGTACATAGACAGTACAGGCCCCACTACCAAGGTGGGTACTCCCCACAACATGATAGATGGCAAGCACATATAAAGTCCTCATTACCGTTGTGGGTCCTCCCCACTGCCTTTTCTTCTAGCCTTGGGTCCATGAAGCCCTCCTCTGGACGCATGGAAATCCCACTTCCGGGTTCGGTCGCGCACGACTCGAGAGCCAGGCTAGGGCGACTTCCTTCTTACGCCTTATCCTCTCTACCCCTCACACCGCTCGTGGCCCTCTGTGGCCCACCAATTTCCACTCGGGAAACCGGATCGACAACCAGTTGCAGGGAAGAGTTAATACCAAGAAAGTCATGACATTGTGCCTGTCCCATACCAGGCGAGTGGTTAGTACGTTGTCGTGCCGCATAGCGCACTAGAATGACACACAAGGTTCTAGTCCTTACGAACCGCCAGTGAGGCCAACCACAATCCCACTGCGCACACAGCACCAACCATCCAAACCATTCTCACTGTTGGTTGTACTTTGTACTTTTCACAAATACACTTAAATACATATATAACAGGTGTGGCTCACACCCCATCACATTTCATGTGCCTAATCATATTTCTATTCACATGCTCTAACCTGTTCTATCACCACATAACTCATCATATTTCTTTATATTCCAATCCAATGCTGTCTTAGCAAGATATCTCAATTCATCACATGCATTAATCTCTATTACCAAGGTATTCATAGCAAGGTATAAAATATGGGATCAAGATGATCAAAGCATGACTTGCCTTGCTTTCCCGCGACAGGGTCTTCTGCGAGGTCTTCAATCAACTGATCTCCGCGCTTGGAACGGACGATCTTCTAAACGCGATAAACACACAAAATCAATCTATCAATTAAACATGCATGCGACTATAAGATGCGATATTTGAATTATAACATGTCTAAATGCTGGGACTTGAGAATCGGGTTTGATCGAGGTTGAATCGGCGAGATTCCGGAAATAGGGTATTTAGGGTAATCGGAACGGATTCGTTTTCGAAAAATGGCCGAGAGTGCTGAAACGGAACTTTAGGACTGTAATCTGGAGGGATGATAAAAGGAGAATATATATTAGAGTCAATTTGTAGTAAGATGCTTCGGACGGATCTGGATTCGAAGTTCGAATGGAGAAAATCCACTTTTGTCGGGATTTCGGGGCAAAACGGGCAATTCCTAAGTCCAAAAGTGATGATATTCAGATCCGAGGGTCGGATCTGAGGAAAAATTATATATCTGGAAGTTTTAGAGTGAGACAGATCTGATGGCGAAGACGGATTGGCGATCGGACACTTCTACAATAATTCGATAAAATCGGGCCGCGGGGGGAACGATACGAGCTTATACAGCGGATTTGAGATCCGGGCTTCGGATGAGGAATCATCCTTCACGACATTGAAAGTAGGCAGCAATGCGAACATAGTGACGCGATCGGGTCTTCGATCGGGTGTCCAGAAGACATAGAACGACATAGCATGTCAAAAGGGCTGACATTGGAAACACTGTATACAGTACTGTAGCAATGTCATCCCGAGACATTGGACGCGTCCACGGCGTACAGCTGGCCGGCGACGAGTGCAAGGGTGCTGGAGGCTATGGGCTGGCTGTTTGATGCTTGGACTCGGAGGAGGAGGTTCAGCAGGTGGTGTAGCCGCTCGGTGGTCAACAATGGCGGCCGGAAAGACGACGAACGGCGAGATAGCCGGCGACGGTGAAGAAGACACGGCCGGCGACGGTTTCTTGCGTTTCGTCCACGGGAGCGGCTCCCATTTGGTACCTGGGGGTTTCGGGGTGTGGGGAACTCAATGGTGAACTCGTATCGGGCAAAAGATGGCCGGAGAGGCGACTTTCCCGAGGATGGTCGACGGCAAACAAACTTTGGCATGGCGAGATTGGGCGATCCAATGATCGGATGACGATGCTTCCAAAGGAAAACTTGTGCAAGAGACTAAACTCTACAAGTTTGACAAAGTTGTACTCACTGTAAACGGCCGGAGACGACGAAGAAGGGCCAATGCCACTCGGGCTGACGCTGGAACATGCCCTGGTCGCGGCCAGAATCAGCAGCAATTACCCCCTTTATCATTTTATGTGCATTTCTTGATCGAAATGCAGCTCTCTCAGATGCATTGGCTCTCTGACTCAAATATCTACCATTCTACAGAGCTTTTCTGCTGGAGATGAAGTTGTGTGAAGAAAAAATCTGCTGCAAAGACTATACATGCAAGGACATACGTGGAGTTTTCTACAGTAGAGTTGGTGGTGATGTGTAATTGATCCAGCAGGGCTAATATGGTCTTAACACTATTTGTGCAGTGGAAAAGTGAGGGTTAAACTAGTAATTTCTCATAAGAACTCATTTATATGCATTTTTGGGCTCATTTTCAATTAATAAAAATTAGGAGGACTGAAATGCAAAAGGGCCAAAGCTAAATCCTGCTCATTTCTGGTTTCTTGGAATTTTCAAAATATACTTCTTAATTTTAGAGCTATTTCTCATGCTTAATTAAGTATTTTCAATATTCCAAAATGCATTTCCTAATTAAAATAAATATTATTTCATGTGTAAAATGGTTTTGCTTTGTATCTAAAATTCATAATAATGTGAATCCCAATTATGCATGCATCAAAGATAAAATGGGGCAAACAATCTGGAGTTTACAGGGTTTTGATTCAATCTGAAACGAAAACGAAAACGGCGATTAGGGTAATCAGGGTAATTAGGGTTTCGCCTTTTTCAGGAAATGATTTCGATACCTTAGAGCGAGATTCTGAGATCGTCGATGTAGAGAACTTTGTTTAGAATAGCATTTGGGAGGTGTTCCCTGAATCAGATTGAGATTTGGAGTTGAAATGCGACTTTTAGGGTTTTTGTTGGTTTTTGAATCTGAAAAGGACTAAGTCGCGATGAATCTGGACTAAATTGTGAAAATGATCTTAGAGATGGAATTCTGATGCCAACTTTTTGGATTAAGGTATTGGCATACCCTTGATCGTATTCGAGAGATAATTTGGTGGGAATCTAGTCCGGAATTTGATAAATCGGCATTCCAAAATTTCAGGGTAATTTAGAGTATTTCTGATTTCGAAAATAGAAGAGACGAGAGATTTGAGCCGATGAGGATTGAATCTGGATTAACTCCTGAAGAACTTTATTCTCAGGGCACTTTGAGGATAACATCAGTGCATTCTGATCTGAATTTGGGTCAACGGATACGAGTTTGAGATTTTCGGGCTAAAGAGACAAATTTGATTGGAGAGATTTGGCTATAACCATGTAGATACATCCATGCACGATTTTATGAAAAGTAGTCTTTTCAGTCCCAAATTTGGGCTGTTACAATTATATAGACAGTATAAGACAATAATATGACAGTAACTAAATAGTAGAATGACAATAATAAGGTATTATATGGACAATAATTTAAATAGTAAATTGGACAGTAATATGACAATGATGAGATTCTCGACTATGGTTGCAGCTATGAGATTCTCAGCGGCACCCATTTCGATGCAACGGCGGATATGGAAATTGGATCTCATCTAAAATTTCTTGCCGGTAATGAAGATCTCGGGCAATGGCGGCAGCGAAGATCTCAATGATGGCAATGACAAGGATCTCAACAAAACCTTGTCAGCGGCGGCGGTGACTAAAAACTATATCAGTGAGAGGGTATGTGGTGTTGACTGATGCACAATGGAAGACGAAAATATGCATGAATGGATGTTGCAGACAGTTAGCGAGGGATATTATTTAGTTACATACAAAATATTTGAAAAAATATATTGACTGACGACGTTCGACGGTTATTATTATTGTAACCGCGCAATCCATCCAATGGATATGATTCGTTTGAGTAATTTAGATTGAACGGTTCTAAATGTGAGTATAAAATAGCTATCATAAAGTGGGTGTAGAATAGTGTGTTTGCATTACTTTGATTCTATATACATTATCTACATTAAATAGAAAAATTGAAAGAAAATCCGAATAAAGAAAGAGCCTGAGGTAATGTCTTTCATCGATAATGTGAAAATCCAAATAAGAAAAATGTGCTTCTATTCATCGATAATATCTTTCGTTTTGTTTAAGACGGATTGGAGGTATCTGCCTTATTAGGGAGAATGCTCTCCGCATTAGGTTATCAACTTACCCTTAATACAGAAATGAGTTCTTTGCAAGAAAGAATTACTTCTAACAAAAAGGGATCTATAACTTCGATCTAAGTAGTTTATGTGCCTGCGGACGATTTGACCGACCCCGCTCCTACCATGACATTTGCACATTTAGATGCTACTATCGTATTTTCCAGAGGATTAGCTTCCAAGGGTATTTATCCAGTAGTAGATCTTTTAGATTCTATCTCAACTATGTTATAGCCTCGGATCATTGGCAATGAACATTATGAAACTGCGCAAAGAGTTAAGCAAACTTTATAACATTACAAGGAACTTCAGGACATGATCACAATTCTTGGGTTGGATGAATTATCAGAGGAGGACCGTTTAACTGTAGTAAGAGCACTAAAATTGATATAGACACACACCTTTGTTTTAATAGCGTAATATGCTTCAGGGTACTTCTTTTTTTTTTTTTGTTTACGTGCTGCTCCAAATCAGATGTAATGCATTATTAATATGAAATATCAATATCATGATTTAACTCTCAAAATGCAAGCAGCAGACCGCAAAACTTCATAACATCGGAAAAAAGGTGAGCACAAGAGGATTCCAAAGTGTTCAATGGTAAGGCTTATTTTTAAATACTAAGCTCCACAGCGATCGCATTGCTTGTTGTTGAACACTTGGAATAATGCGAGGATCATGTAAGCTCATATTGGAGGAGCAAAAGACAGACAAAATGAACAGCCTTCAGTTAATTAGTTCATTCTAATTCTGATCCATCACGACTCTATCTATCACTATTGGAGATTTCTAGACCTCACAATTGTAGTTCAGTGATAAAAAAGGCACAAGTATACCAAGTGTGAAATATTCATTAACGTGAAACTCAGTGAAACTGACTACTATCCGACCCGAAGCAGATACCACCCCATGAATAGTTGTACGACAAACAGACTTGGTCATACCTCCAGCTCATCTTACTAATACATCTATTAATAATTCCTTGGTAGGTACTGATAAGTGTTTGGCGGTAGGTAAGCTCGTTTATTATACATGGGTTAATGTCGTCGTCTCCTGAAAAAAAATATAGGTAACTTGGCCATATATAATTGTTCGATCAACTCTGTATTTTTTTTGGCCATATATAAAATATTGGTAAGTTGGTCATCTACCAACTCTGCATTTTCTTTTTGGTTTTTATTCAAGGGTAAGGCTTTCATGCGTAATTAGCAGGGAGAAGAAGTGTTGTGCTGCTTTCTCATTCCAGTTTGTGACATGCTTGCATATCTGGTAATTGTTCGATCGAGCAATAGCTGAAATTTAATTTAATTTTGCTCTCTCTTGAATTAATCAATAATCAGCAGACGTTGCATGCAGTGGTTTGATGAGGTTCTCTTGAACTTGAAGGCTTCAAGTAATCCAGTGTGGAAAAGCAATTCATATTAAAGATTGAAGCAGAGGGTTCACAGATTCCTATTATTTGTTCAGATTCCAAAGAGGTTTTCTAAGGTATGTATGAGTTGTTTTCGTTCCATATCTCGTCTTGCATCTGTATTTTCTAAAAGTGAATGAATAATTGCAATTACTCATCTCGGTTGCAAGCTTATGAACATCTGGTACGCTCTCAAGCTTTCATTCGATGATTTCCCCGATATTAAATTACTTTGTTTTCCTTTCAACGCATATAATTGATTTAACTGGAACAACTATAATTTGTTGCTTTTATAGCTTGATTTGTATCTTCCTTTCGCAATAGAAGCTATATTTGGACAATGTTTTCTTCTCCTCTCATCCTTTCGTAGTATAAACTACATTTGAACTATTGATTTCTTGAGAAAATTAATTCTATGCAATTGAATTTTGGTGTTTAATACAATGATACCACTGAAATTTCACCTCTTAATTATATGTCACTATTTTTTTTTGAAACTTGATATTATATGCCATTTGACTGATCAACTAAAAAAAAAAAAGACCAAAATACTCTTGTTAGTTCAAACTTAATCATGATTTTAATTATACTTGACCAAGAACAAGCAAGTGAAGATATGCACCTCCTTGTACACATGCCAAGTAATACAAGACATGCGTATAAGATTTGATACATAACACACATACAACCATTATAATTTTAAAAAAAGGTAGAGAAGATGTGGGCCCCTCGTTAGAGGGAACCTACTACAAATGCCCAGGTGATTTGTGCACAGGAGTTAAAACTTCAGAACATCCAACCATATTTACATGCATACATTAGCAAAGCGCACGGGGTCATTCAGACCTATATTACAGTAATTGACGTGTGCGGAACCACGTCAAAATATAAGTAGCAAAATCAGTTAGGGGCTGAACCCAAAACAGGGTTCGAGCCAAAAAGCAATCATCCAAAGTAGTACAACACAACAGTGAGGAACATCCTCCTCATCCAGCAAAGCGTGAAGCAGGGCGCAATCCACATCGCTCTCGTTGAGGTTTGGTGACCCCTCAGGTGCTTGGATCTCCGGGAACGTTGTCGGGGTCTTCTTGTGCTGAGTCGATTCCATAGTCTATGAAATCGACTGATTCATCCTCTGTACTTATTGGATCAGCAAGGGTGAGCATACAAAGCTCAGCAAGTTCCCGCATAGGGAGATGTTATATGTGGTAAATGTCAACAACAAGCTCTATGGTCCTCATACTTAGGGTAATTTTATTGAAAACAGAGATATTTTAATACTTTGGAAAGTCTCCCAGAATCTGGGGTTTTGTTTATCAAAGTAATTTATCAGACTGTACATGTGTATACTTTTCACAGAGTCAGGCTAAGCTCCCATGAGCCGCCATGGTTTGATCACATTTTAAAGAATTTATCAAAACTAATCATGCTGCATCGACGAGGGACCACCCCACTACGACCAGGCTCCAGAAAACCCGGGAGCACGGAGTATTCGAATACCTTTTTACACTCTGCAGAGGTGTACCACTGTACCCACCACGAAAACTCAACTTGAATGTCGGATCAGCTCCCTGCGACTTATACGCAGGTGACCAGGCTGAGCTTACACAACAGTTTACTGACCCATTGTTAATAATTTCCTGCCCGATACATAGACAATACCGGCCCCATTATCAAGGTAGGTACTCCCTACAACATGATACATGGCAAGCACGCGTAAGGTCCTCATTATCGTTGTGGGTCCTCCCCACTGCCTTTTCTTCTAGCCTTGGGTCCATGAAGTCCTCCTCTGGACGCATGGAAATCCCACTTCCGGGTTCGGTCGCGCACGACTCGAGAGCCAGGCTAGGGCGACTTCCTTCTTACACCTTATCCTCTCTACCCCTCACACCACTCGTGGCCCTCTGTGGCCCACCAATTTCCACTCGGGAAACCGGATCGACAACCATTGCAGGAAATGATTAACTTTAGGTGAGTCATGACATTGTGCCTGTCCCATACCAGGCGGGTGGTTAGCACGTTTTCAGGCCGCTTAGAAGCACAGCACGACGATCCCGTCCTTATGGACCCTTAGCGAGGCTTTCACAAACCCACCGCGCACACAGCGCCAACCATCCAAACCAATCCTCGCTACTAGTCCCTATTTCTTTTTATATAAATGATCTTTTAGAAATAGTTTGCTCATGCTTCTGCCTTCCTCTTTTCTTTTACACATTTATTAGTATTGACATATACTTCTATGAGTGCATATCTCTTTTAAAGTAATACTTTTTCTCCTAAGGTGACAAGGTAAAGTAAATTGTTATGAAAACAAGGGGGGGTCCACAAAATGGGACTATCTACTCACATTATTTCTCAACATACGCTTTTATCAAAACTATCTTATGTATACTTGTGTAGATATCAAACTCTAAATAATTAAATGCATATAAAATAATAGGCACAATATGTTCAAAGGAGGGAAACTTGCCTTGCCAAGCAGTAGTGTCGTAGTCTGCGGGTTCTTCTGCTTCCTCTTCCACGTAGTCGAAGTCTTGATCTTCAAATACAGGCATACACACAAGGTATTACAATCAACTTACAAAATACGACAACTTATGCTCACATAAAATAATAGGGCGCTATACTGGAACGGCTTTTGATTTCTGAACTGGACTAGGGTTTGGGCTTTGGATTTCTAAGGGTTGAATTGTGCTAGTTTAGGATGGACAAGAAGAGTAGTAAATAAGACTCTTAGGGTCGACGGACATTAGACGTCAAAAGGGGCGACGTTCGGGTCACGTCCGAACTTAACCTAAAAGCCGAAAAGTGAGTTAAGGGGTCTAGGTGACTCTAAATGAGATGAAAATTGGACAGCATGTGTAATAGACTAAGGCAAGGTTATTTGACAAAGTGGGACAAGCAGAAAAGGCTTAGGTTTTCCAGAATTTACAAAAAGGTCCAGGACACAGCAATTTCCATGCCATTGTACTGCTGAAATTAGGGTTTGTGTGTCCTGAGCAATTGGCTCATGCATTTGAGGGCAAACTATGTCAAACATGTAGGCTTAAGTGTCAGGAGGTGGCTGGTTGAAGGGTTTGGCCGGGGATGGCCGGAGTTGGCCGGAATTTGAATGCCAAGGTGGCTGTTTTGAACAGAAATTAGGGCAGAGCAATTGGAGCACCTAGAGTTGATCAATTTCAAAACAAATCACATATTCTTGCTCCTGGGAGTGTAGAGGTCACTGCTGGATCATTGGATTGCCTGGAGGTGGCGGTTGGAGGCTCGCCGGAGTTAACTGCTGGAGTTCACGGCCGGGGGATTTGGGGATTTTTGATTGGCTGAATGAAAACCAAAATTAACTAGCTGGGGCAATAGAGCGTACTCTAAGGAGTGTTTCTTTCTACTAGCACGAGTTCTAAATCCTTTTGGATCGGTTTGAATTTTGCTGAACAGAGGAAATAGAAAATCCGGTGATAGCCGGAGTTAGAAGAGAAGTGGGTTCAATTCTTTGCTCGTGAACTATCTAGGGACTAAGAGGAGTATGCTGGTAGCTTTAGTTTGAAGAATGCATTACTGGAAAAGCTTGTCGTCGAGAGAGCTCACCTGCGACGCGCTGGAGAAGAAGAACAGTGAAGGGGGAGCTCTCTGCTGCTAATGGCGTGTACGTGTGGTGAAGATAACACGATGCCCTGGCTTTTATAGCCTCCAGGTGGCTTAGGGGAGGCTCTGGCCGAGGGAGGGCGCAACTGGCGCAGTTTGCCGGAGACGAGGACGGTGGCGATGGGACGGCGCACCGGCGTGGGGTTCAAGGGGTATGGCTACAGTTCGGCGAAGGACGGCGACGATGGCACAAGGCGGGTGGTTGCAGGCAACGTGGTCTCGGGGCACGGGACGACGACTTTGCGCGCGGCCAGGCGAAGTGGTGTTCGGTGGCGGACGCGACGGGACGATCCCGGCGACCTGGGGGTTCCCGAGGCGTCGTCGTGGCTTCGACAAGTGGCGCAGCTCACGGGGCACGCGAGGCGCACGTGGGGCTGGTGCCGGCGGCGAAGGACGCGGCGGCGCGGCACGGTGGCGCACGGGCGGTGGCGCAGAGCGCGGCGCACGGCACGGCAACGACAACAGCACAGTGCACATTACTGTACTGTCCTGTTTTCGGCGAGGGCAAAATTGGAATTTCCAAGATTTAGGGATCTAATTGCAATCCTGATTTTTCCATAGGCTAGATAAAATTAGTACAGACTTATTCCAATTGAGTTTGCGCGAAAACGCGGAGATTTGACAGGGTTTCGGACAAAATGAAAACAGAGTCGGATAAAACTGGTATTTTCGTTTTCAAATTTTTCGAACGGCTGAAACTCTGGTTTTCGTCGCGAATTTAGAGATGTTTCTAAAGGATGATATGTATCAAATAGCGATACGGACATGTAGGAGAAGACGAATCTCGATTCGGACTTCAAACGGAGATTTTGGACTTTTTGGGGCTTCGCGAAGCGGGCGTTTTCGGAAAAGAGAAAGACTTAGCCAATTTGGGACTTCTCGATACAAGGGGATCCTAGGGTACATTCTGCACATATTGGTTATGGTCTTGGGTCCTTTCAGAGTTAGGTGACGCGAGATGCATGTATCTGGGCGATGCTCAGAGAATGCAAGTAAGGCGAAAATAGGGATGTTACAGAAGAGAGAATTAAAATTCATTGATTGTAATACTTTAAGGCTAGTAACTATCACACTAACAAATTTTTATACTAGAATCACTCCAATAATTACATACGACATTAAAATTATTAAAATAATTTTGCTTCGTTCAAGAGCTATTTACTAAGTTGTGGTCTCATGTATAAATTCCACTTTTTGGGGTATTAATTCCCACATACAGCGTTTTTATGGTGTCATTCAGCAAATTTTCACTAATCCACAAAAAATCTCCAAGACAGGTTGGCCATTCTCCGTCACTGGCTCTGTTGCATCCCTGGCGAATCACCTTCAAGCTCAAGGAGGTTGTTTAATGGCGACCATATTAGATTCATTTGTTGGATCATTCATCAAAAAGGTGCAAGAAATCATTACAGAGGAGGCAATACAGATACTAAGAGTGGAAGAAGAGCTCATAGAACTACAACAAAGAATGAAACAAATACAATGTTTTGTTAATGATGCTGAGCAGAAGAGGATACAAGAATCTGCGATTAACAATTGGCTTGGTGAACTCAAAGATGCTATGTATGATGCCGATGACATTATTGACTTGGCTAGATTTAAGGAAGTACATTACTAGGGGATAATCCTTCTTCATCAAGGAACTCAAATGCATGCAATGGCCTTCCGATTTTCTCCTGTCTTCCAAATATTTGGACACGTCGTGAGATTGTTGTGCAGATCAAAAGCCTCAATGCTAAACTAGAGAGGATTTCAAAGGATAAAGTATTTTTAACTCTTGAGAATACACAACCTATTGGCAAAGATTCAACTTCAAGTCGGAGACAGACATCCGGCCTATTAGATCCCAATCTTGTTGGGAAGGAGATTATATCAGCTACCAAAACATTAATAGAAGTGGCGCTTGCACATAAGGAAAAGAATGCTTACAAGTTAGCTATTGTTGGAACAGGAGGAGTTGGCAAGACAACACTAGCTAAGAAAATATATAATGATCATAGAATAAAAGGGAACTTCAGTAAAAAAGCATGGATCTGTGTTTCTCAGGAGTATTCCGAAGTTGCTATTCTGAAAGAAGTCCTCCGAAATATTGGAGTGCATCAAGAGCAAGGTGAAACTATAGGAGAGCTCCAAACCAAGCTCGCAGAAACCATTGCAGAGAAGAGCTTCTTTTTTGTGTTGGACGATGTGTGGCAGTCCAAGGTATGGAATGATCTACTAAAAAATTCATTACATGATGTGTCTACAGGAATAATTCTAGTAACAACTCGAGATGATACAATTGCATGTCAAATTGGGGTGGAACATACGCATCGAGTTGAATTGATGTCAATAGATGTAGGATGGGAGCTACTTTGGAGCAGCATGGACATTAATGAAGAGAAAGAAGTAAAAAACTTACAGGACATAGGGATGGAGATTGTCCAAAAATGTGGTTGTCTCCCTCTTGCAATCAAGTTGATTGGTAGCATTCTAGCAACCAAGGACAAAACCGAGAATGAATGGAGAAAGGTGTTGAGCAAAAATGCTTGGTCAATCAACAAGCTTCCTGCTGAATTAAGTGGTGCTCTGTATTTGAGTTATGATGAGTTACCAAGACATCTAAAACAATGCTTTCTTTACTGTGCTTTGTATCCAGAAGATTGGACCATGTTTCGTGATGATCTTATCAGGTTTTGGGTTGCTGAAGGGTTTATAGAAGAGCAAGAAGATCAACTACTAGAAGATATGGCAGAAGAATACTACTACGAGTTGATTTCTAGGAACCTCCTTCAACCAGACCCTATCTATCATGACCATGTCATATGCAAAATGCATGATCTTTTAAGGCAACTTGCTTGTCATTTATCAAGAGAAGAATGTTTTATTGGAGACCCACAATCATTGGAGGCTAAAACAATGCTCAAGTTAAGACGTATTTGCGTTGCTACTGAGAAGGATGAACTAATATTCCCTAGTATGGATAATAAGCAGATTCGAGTAAGGACTTTGACAGTTTCAAATGAGAAGTCACTAAGAGTTTATAATACAATATTCAAGAGACTTCCCTATCTTCGTGTTTTGGATCTAACTGGTTCACTTGTACAAAACATTCCAGACAACATTAAGGACTTGATCCATCTACGTTTACTCGATCTTGATGGTACAGACATATCTTGTCTTCCAGAGTCCATCGGTTTTCTTAAAAATCTTCAAATATTGAACCTATGTAGGTGTCAGTCTTTGCATAGTCTTCCTTTGGCAATCACTCAATTATGCAATTTAAGACGTTTGGGTCTTACGGATTCACCGATAAAACAGGTTCCAAAAGGGATAGGAAGATTGACATTTCTTAATGATTTAAAAGGATTTCCGGTTGGTGGTGGGCATGGTAATACTAAAATGCAAGATGGATGGGACTTGGAAGAGTTGGTTCCCCTTTCACATTTGAGGCAGCTTGGGATGGTTATGTTGGAAAGAGCATTTCCTTCTACTAGTACAACTTCATTACTAGAAGACAAACACCATCTAAAAGTTTTAAACCTATATTGCATGGATCATAGCAATGAACCATTTTCAGAAGAAGATGCCAGTAATGTCGAAAGTATCTTTGAAAAACTAATCCCTCCATGCAACCTGGAAGATCTACGTATTTACAAATTCTTTGGTCGAAGTTATCCCACATGGCTGCATACTCATCAATTGTCTTCATTAAAATATTTGACCATCCAAGATTGTATATATGGGGGTTGTCTTCCACCGATTGGAGAACTGCCTAACTTGAGATATTTGAGAATTGAAAGAACAAGTGCAATTACTAAGATTGGTATTGAATTTCTTGGCGTCGTGGTGGGTAATCAACGGTCCACAGAGGCAATAGCTTTTCCTAAGCTTGAATGGTTGATCATGGAAGATATGCCCAACTGGAAGGAGTGGTCCTTGGCTGAAGAAGAAGATAAGGAAGGGGAAGCCCCATGTCCAAAGATAAAGTTGTTTCCCTGTTTGAAGCAATTCTTTCTTGGGGGATGCCCAAAGCTAAGAGCTCTCCCACAACAGCTTGGAAATGTCACCGGTTTGAAGGAGTTCTACATTCAAAGAGCTAGTTGTCTCAAGGTAGTGGAGAACTTCCCTTTCCTTTCTGATATACTCAGAGTCGATGGATGCAACTCCTTGGAGAGAATCTCAAGCCTTCCTCTTGTAAAGCAGTTGTACGTACATAATTGTCCGGCTTTAAGGTGTGTGGAGAAATTGGACCATCTACAACAATTGTGGTTGTCAGAGGATATAATGGAGAGCTCTCCGCCTTGGGTACCTGAGCTTCAGCAGCAACTCCATGGTGAAGACCTTGATCTATACAAATGGGTGTAACAAAGGCACAAGGTACGTACATTTCATTCTACATTTAATTTTGCCTCTTATGTGCTTTGAAATATACACTTGCAACCCAACATTGCTAAATTTTGTGCTCTGCTATGGTATGTGTTATTCTCTTGTGGTTTGGTTTTGCTTTGTGTTTTCAATATATATCTTCATTGATTCATGTGATCCATATATGGTGGCTCTCATAGGTATCTTATTTTCAAGAGAGGACAAATTGAAAGCACTATATACAATTTCCTATCAACATAGGCTTTTCAAATTAATGTGGTCCATAAACCTTCAAAACAAGCCAAAGTTTGTTTGGTAATTATTTGCGTTAAATAAAAATAGGAGCCTCCACGTACCAATTCCTGTTTCCCCAATGATGAACTTGGCACTCCTCAAATATCCAAGTATATTATATCTATACTAATTGAAGAGTGTTGGGTTATTTTTTGTTTGAAAATGAAAAAAAATATCCACTACTTCCAATATATGCCTGTTTAAAATGAGCTATCAATGTCTCAAAGTCAAACGACTTGGTTGAATGCATTCTGTATTTCTGCTTTTGTGTGTTTCGATTTTTTATATGTATTCTTGAACTATAACATTAAAGATAATATATCAATGAAGGAAAACATTGCAAAAGATATACATTTTGTTTATATGCCTATTCTAATATCAATTTTACAAGCTTTCTTATTTACAATATCATGCTTATTTTTTGTGTTTCTTTTGTAGGTTGAGAATCTGGAGGACTTTTTCCAATTTTGCCATATCTGAAGGATCTACTCTTCATATGTTGAGCTTAATTAGGCTGTAGTTAGAAAACAAAAAAAATATTCAAATTATAAAAGCAAAAAAAAAAACAAACAAGAAAAAAATATTAGTTTTAATTTCTCTGTAGTGTTCGATAGTTTGATCTATATTTCCAAAATTGTTGCATTATTTTCTTTCCGGCAGATTGTTTTTTATAAAAGTTTGTGTGGAGTTGGGTTTGTGCTTTTATGTTTCTCTGGGTTGAACTGTATTTTTTTCTTTTCTTTATTTTGTTTATTTGGGGTACTCAGCCTATAACACTTTAAATTAATCCTTATTGTTGCATAGTTCGGTCTCAAGTCCGAAAAAAAGAGTGGAACCTCTACCTACTAATACAAGGAATACAATAAAATTATTGAACTATTTTACATCTTATATTATTATACTTAAATTTGTGTTTGTTATCACAGTGTTATAACTAACCCAACATGTTAGCCTTTTTTATGATGTGTGATGCTTCAGTTAAATTTCCTTGTTGTAACTCTTGTTTGAGCATATTCAGTAGGGTTTTAGCTCATTCGATCCATCCAGGTGAGCGTCAGCAATGTGAGAAAGCATTAATATGAAACGTATGCAAAAATGACACATGCATGCATGAGAGAACCAGAGTAGTAAACACTAAATCTGAATTAGATGCAAAGTTGTGTTTGTTAGTACAGTGCTATTTAATCTCTGCTAACTAACACAACATCTTGCTCTCAAAAAAAAAAAAAAAAAACTAACACAACATCTTGCTCTCAAAAAAAAAAAAAAAAAACTAACACAACATCTTAGCCTTTTCGCCAACATGTTACTCTTGCTGTGGGGGCTGATCAACTAAGGTTCAAGAAGAGCATTGAAAAAATATGTATGTTGTTTGGTTGCGTGTATATTGTATAGTGAATTTTCTATTCTCTATTTGGTTGTTTAATGGGTTCTTTGCTTTATAAAGTGATGATAGATCAAAATGTGCTTTGTTTCCATATTATTTTATTAAAAGCGTTAAGTCAGTTTGACACAAATTTTGAGGATGATTTTGGGTTAAATTGAAATTATATAGCACAGAACTCCAAGGCAATTTCAGTGGATTGTGATCTTGTGATTTCTGGCGAAATTTGCTCATGAACCTGGTTCAATATCAGGTTATTTTGAATTTGGAGTTGAATAGAGAGTTTATTTGGATAAATCTAAAACTGCCTCAGTCCGAAACTGTGGTGTGAATGGCTGAAGCTGACAACATTGGCCACATGAATGGACAGCCTTGAGTTAATTAGCTTACTATGGCTCTATATCCATTATGCCTCCAGAGGCATGAGTGTAACTCATATACTTTCGGCTCGTATCGATATTTGGACTTTTATTCTCATTTCATTTAAAATAGTTAAATCAGTTTGTATAGTTGATTTTTAAGACTTATAAGCTATAATAGGAATAAACTCATACACTACTACTTAAGAGTGAGCATTGTCATATAACTTTATAGCCATGAATTATGTTGAAATATGAATAGATTACTTAGCAAATATGATTCTAATTCAAACTCAATCGAACTAACTCAAATGGACTTAAATCGGCAAAATTATGCACAAGTCCTCATCTAAACTCTTTGAGCTCCTTATAGACAGGCTAGTGATGAGCCCCACCAACCTGAATTTCTTCGAATCCCTCTAAACTTCATTTACATGTGTCTAAGTTAGTTGCAAGGGATTTTAAGTCAAATAAGTTGGGAGTAATGCTTATAAGATTATCTAAATCGACAAGTTGAGAATAATGCAGATATATCTGTTTTATAATGATGTTGTAAATTTAGGATTGCATCGAGACTTAGCAAGCAGATCTTCGTATTGGTGTTTTATGCCCTGCTCTTGTCTAAATCCTGGTTTAGTGGTGGTTTTCAGAATTCAAAATCCTCTTGTGATTCATAGATTTGTCAAGTTGGGGTTTAGAACTGAGTGTTGATGGGCTGATAGTTGCAGGCTGTTTTGAGTTCTTTATACTTAGAATTGAACCTTGTTACCTGCGGGTAGGAATCCAAAACATTATTTGGATGGTTGCAATTTTGAATTAGTTAATTGATAATTTAAGATATTGTATCCTATAAAGCACATGAGGAGTTAACATGTGCCTTGGCAGGCTGATTGTTTTAGTCCGCATTAAGTTTGATACCCAATTGGGTTTTTCATTGCTTGCATATTGGAGTTTTAGATGTATTCAGATTGTGGCTTTGATTTCAAATCTGCCTAATCAGCTTATGCCCAAAGATTCTATACAAAATTCGTAGTTTGCCTAGAAGTCAATTGAATTAATATTCAGGTGGTTCATGCTGATCGAAATTTGTTTCGTTTATGAGATTTAATTGATTCTTTCTCGAGGTAAATTGGGAGATAATAATCCATGTATATGTGCACTGTTGTTGACTTGAGTTCTTGAAGAATATATGTAAGAAGTAATTGATCCTCACATTACATGAGCAAAAGGATAGATGGCTTTGAATTGGGTGGTGTAGTGATTACTTCTAAAGTCACCTCTAATTAAATCCCGAAATCATGTGAATTGATCGTGAGATTATGTCTTGATGCTGTTTTTTGATTATGATTAAGCCATATGTACTAGCTTGTTCAAACTTGTGGAATTCTGGATCATGTTCAGGCTGTTGTTTCTTGCATGTGTTTGGATTGGTAGAGTTTCTCCTTTGAAATAGTTATAACGGGAGGAAAGAAGTTTAGAAATCTGTTTATACACTTGATTGTTCCACTTCTATTTGAGCTGAAACCATGTTCGGAGTAAATTGCTTCAGGAATTGTCTCATGCTGTATTTTTCTATTTTTACTAACTTTCTAATGCATTGATCACCATATGCATGGACGTGATGCTATACTTACTTTTGCTGAACTGAATTGAGGGCCAGCTTTGATTGAATCGTTTCCACAGTTGTAGTATGCTGCCATCTTCTGATATAATTGGTTTGCTAATACATGGACCAGTATGTAGTCTTTGACCAATTAAAACTCAGCAAGTTTTGAAATTTCTTTACTGTGCTTGATCTCCTCTACACTTATATGTTCCTTGGAACTGTGAAATAGTTCTTTACTAAAATCATTCCTGGAGTTGTATCATCCTGTTGAGGTCCCGATAATGCATGATTTGATCCCATAGCTTGTACTAATGTGTTCCATCATGATTCCTTAGAAGCTATGGGTTGGATCAAATTCTGCGATGACTCTTGTATGATTGTAAGCGCGTAACTGCAATGCTGGATAGTGCTTGGTTGCGCAGGCCACTCTTGAGTGCTCCTGTCCTCTTCTTCCAGGGAGATGTCATGCAGCCCTTGAACAAACTTCAAACTAGAGCTTTAAAAAACTGATGAATAAAGTGATACATGCCCGGTAGTTGCTTGATAATAATTGCAAACGTTGTCAACTGAGTCTGAGGCATAACAGTGCAAGCTTCACCAAGTTGAGCTCGAGTTACTTCGTGCACAAATTCAACTTGGCAAGGGGTATTGTGGGCCCCTCGTTAGAGGGAACCTGATACAAATGCCCAGGTAATTTGTGCACAGGAGTTGAAACTTCAGAACATCCAACAGCATTTACATACATACATTAGCATAGCATACGGGGTCATCTAGACCCATATTACAATAATCGACGTGTGCGGAACCACGTCGTATAAGAGTAGCAAAATCAGTAAAGCAGAGGGGAACATCTCCCTCATCCAGCAATGCGTGAAGCAGGGCGAAACCCACATCGCCCTCACTGAGGTTAGGTGACCCTTCAGGCGCTTGGATCTCCTGGAACTTTGTCGGGGTCTTCTTGTGCCGGTTCGATTCCATAGTCTGTGAAGTCTATTGATTCATCCTCTGTACTTATTGGATCAGCAAGGGTGAGCATACAAAGCTCAACAAGTTCCCGCATAGGGAAATATTGTATGTAGTTATTGACAACAACAAACTCTATGGTTCCCATACTTAATGTAATTTTATTGAAAACAGAGATATTTTAGTACTTTGGAAAGTCTCCCTGAATCTGGAGTTTTAATTCTCAAAGTAATTTGTCAAAACTGTACATATGTATACTTTTCACAAAGTCAGGCTAAACTCCCATGAGTCGCCATGGTTTGATCTCATTTTAAAGAATTTAGCAATACTAATCATGCTGCAATGACGAGGGATCACCCCACAACGACCAGACTCCAGAAAACCCGGGAGCACGGAGTATTCGAATACCTTTTTACACTCTGCAGAGGTGTACCACTGTACCCACCACCAAAACTCAACTTAAATGTCGGATCAGCTCCCTGCGACTTATACGCAGGTGACCAGGCTGAGCTTACACAACAGTTTACTGACCCATTGTTAATAATTTCCTGCCCGATACATAGACAATACCGGCCCCATTATCAAGGTAGGTACTCCCTACAACATGATACATGGCAAGCACGCGTAAGGTCCTCATTATCGTTGTGGGTCCTCCCCACTGCCTTTTCTTCTAGCCTTGGGTCTATGAGGTCCTCCTCTGGACGCATAGAATTCCCACTTCCGGGTTCGGTCGCGCACGACTCGAGAGCCAGACTAGGGCGACTTCCTTCTTACGCCTTATCCTCTCTACCCCTCACACCAGTCGTGGCCCTCTGTGGCCCACCAATTTCCACTCGGGAAACCGGATCGACAACCTTTGCAGGAAATGATTAACTTTAGGTGAGTCATGACATTGTGCCTGTCCCATACCAGGCGGGTGGTTAGCACGTTTTCAGGTCGCTTAGAAGCACAGCACGACGATCCCGTCCTTATGGACCCTTAGCGAGGCTTTCACAAACCTACCGCGCACACAGCGCCAACCTTCCAAACCAACCCTCGCTAGTAGTCCCTATTTCTTTTACATAAAATGATCTTTAGAAATAGTTTGCTCATGCTTCTGCCTTCCTCTTTTCTTTTACACATTTATTAGTATAGACATATATTTCCATGGGTACATATTTCCTCTTAAGGTAGTGTGTATATGAACATACACATATGTTCTACACTTTATCTCCTAAGGTGACAAGGTAAAGTAAATTGTTATGAAACAAGGGGGGGTCTGCAAAATAGGACTATCTACTCACATCATTTCTCAACATATACTTTTATCAAAACTATCTATGCATACATGCGTAGGTACCAAATTCTAAATAATTAAATGCATGTAAAATAATAGGCGCAATATGTTCAAGGAGGGAAACTTGCCTTGCCAAGTAGTAGTGTCGTAATCTGCGGGTTCTTCTGTTTCCTCTTCCGCGTAATCGAAGTCTTGATCTTCAAATACAGGCATATACACAAGGTATTACAATCAACTTACAAAATACGACAACTATGCTCACATAAAATAATAATGTGATACACTGGAGCGGCTTCTGATTTCTGAACTGGACTAGGGTTTGGGCTTTGGATTTCCAAGGGTCGAGTTGTGCTAGTTTAGGATGGCTAAGAAGAGTAGTAAATAAGACTCTTAGGGTCGACGGACCTTGGACGTCAAAAGGGCGACGTTCGGGTCACGTCCGAACTTAACCTAAAAGTCGAAAAGTGAGTTAAGGGGTCTAGGTAACTCTGAATGAGATGAAAATTGGAAAGTAGGTGCATTAGACTAAGGCGAAGCTATTTGACAAAGTGGGACAAGCAGAAAAGGCTTAGGTTTTCTAGAATTTACAAAAAGGTCCAGGACACAGCAATTTCTATGCCATTGTACTGCTGGAATTAGGGCTTGTGTGTCCTGAGCAATTGGCTCATGCATTTGAAGGCAAACTATGTCAAACATGTAGGCTTAAGTGTCAGGAGGTGTCTGGCCGGAGGGTTTGGCCGGGGATGGCCGGAGTTGGCCGGAAATTGGATGCCAAGGTGGCTGTTTTGAACAGAAACTAGGGCAGAGCAATTGGAGTAGCTAGAGTTGATCAATTTGGAAATTGATCACATATTCTTGCTCCTGGGAGTGTGGAGGTCACTGCTGGTACACTAATTTGTCTAATGGTTGCGTTTGGAGGCTCGCCGGAGTAGATGGCCGGAGCTCACGGCTGGGGATTTGGGGGTTTTTGAGTTGCTGATTGAAAGTCGGAATTAACTAGCTGGGGTGATCAAGCACACTCTAAGGAACAATTCTTCTCACTAGCACGGCTTCTAAATCGATTTGGTTCGGGCTGAATTTGCAGAACAGAGGCAAATAGAAAACCGGTGATAGCCGGAGTTGGGGAAGAAATGAACTCAATTCCGAGCTCATGAACCATCTAGAGGGCAAGACGAACATGTTGGTGGCTTCAGTTTGGAGAAAAACTCACCGAAGAGAGCTGTCACCGTGAAGGCCGAAGATGGAGCTCGGGGAAGACGATGAACAGTGGCTTTGCTTGCGTTTGCTGTGTGGGTGAGGTGGAGAGGTGATATGCCTTGGCTTTTATAGCCTCTAGATGCTGTGGAGAAGGTGCTAGCCGAGGGAGGGCGCAACTGGAGGCGAGGACGGTGGCGATGGGACGGTGCACCGGCGTGAGGGTCGATAAGCATGGCTACAGCTCGGGCAAAGGACAGCGGTGGCAAGCGCTTCCAATGCCGGTGCTGGACGTGGCTAAAACGCACAGGAACGGCGACTTTTGTGCGCGGCCAGGTGGTGCTGTGTTCGGTGGCGGACGTGACGGGACGAAGCACGGCGATCTGGGGGTTCCCGAGGCGTTGCCGTGGCTTGGACAGGTGGCGCAGCTCACTGGGCACGTGAGGCGCACACGGGGCGGTGCCGGCGGTGAGGGGATGCGGTGGCGCGGCACGGCGCAGAGCGGTGGCGCACGGGCGGCACGCAGAGCGTGCGCACGGCACGGGCACAGGCACAGTACAGTGCCGTGTACTGTACACAGTGTTTGGCTCTAGGGGTATTTTGGGCATTTCCAAGATTTAGGGATCCAATTGCAATTCTGACTTTTCCGAGGGTTAGATAAAATCATCACATACTCATTCCAATTGAGTATGCGCGAAAACGAGAAGATTTGGCAGGGTTTCGGGTAAAACGAAAACAGGACTGAGTAAAATTGGTACTTTCGTTTTTGGATTTTTCCAACGGCTGAAACTCTGATTTCCGTCGCGAATTTGGAAACGTTTCTAAAGGATGATACGTATCAAATAGCGATATGGACGTATAGGAGAAGACGGATCTCGATTCGGACTTCAAACGGAGATTTTAGACTTTTTGGGTCTCCTAGAAGTGGTCGTTTTCGATTTTGAGAAAGAGTCTGTGGGCCCCTCGTTAGAGGGAACCTAATACAAATGCCCAGGTAATTTGTGCACAGGAGTTGAAACTTCAGAACATCCAACGGCATTTACATACATACAATAACATAGCGTATGGGGTCATTCAGACCCATATTACAATAACCGACGTGTGCGGAACCACGTCGAGTAAGAGTAGCAAAATAACAAAGCAGAGGGGAAACATCTCCCTCAAACAACAAAGCGTGCAGCAGGGCGAAACCCACATCGCTCTCACTGAGGTTAGGTGACCCTTCAGGCGCTTGAATCTCCTGGAACTGTGTCGGGGTCTTCTTGTGTCGGCTCGATTCCATAGTCTATGAAATCAGTTGATTCCTCCTCTGTACTTATTGGATCGGCAAGGGTGAGCATACAAAGCTCAACAAGTTCCCGCATAAGGAAATATAGTATGCAGTTATTGACAACGACAAGCTCTATGGTTCCATACTTAATGAAATTTTTATTGGAAACAGAGGTATCTTAATATTTTAGGAAATCTCCCTGAATCTGGGGTTTTATTTCTCAAAGTAATTTGTCAAAACTGTACATGTGTATATTTTTAGCAAAGTCAGGCTAAACTCCCATGAGTTGCCATGGTTTGATCTCATTTTAAAGAATTTAGCAATACTAATCATGCTGCAACGACGCGGGTTCACCCCACGACGACCAGGCTCCAGAAAACCCGGGAGCACGGAGTATTCGAATACCTTTTTACACTCTGCAGAGGTGTACCACTGGACCCACCACGAAAACTCAACTTAAATGTCGGATCAGCTCCCTGCGACTTATACGCAGGTGACCAGGCTGAGCTTACACAACAGTTTACTGACCCATTGTTAATAATTTCCTGCCCGATACATAGACAATACCGGCCCCATTATCAAGGTAGGTACTCCCTACAACATGATACATGGCAAGCACGCGTAAGGTCCTCATTATCGTTGTGGGTCCTCCCCACTGCCTTTTCTTCTAGCCTTGGGTCCATGAAGTCCTCCTCTGGACGCATGGAAATCCCACTTCCGGGTTCGGTCGCGCACGACTCGAGAGCCAGGCTAGGGCGTCTTCCTTCTTACACCTTATCCTCTCTACCCCTCACACCACTCGTGGCCCTCTGTGGCCCACCAATTTCCACTCGGGAAACCGGATCGACAACCATTGCAGGAAATAATTAACTTTAGGTGAGTCATGACATTGTGCCTGTCCCATACCAGGCGGGTGGTTAGCACGTTTTCAAGTCGCTAGAAGCACAACACGACGATCCCGTCCTTATGGACCCTTAGCGAGGCTTTCACAAACCCACCGCGCACACAGCGCCAACCATCCAAACCAACCCTCGCTAATAGTCCCTATTTCTTTTACATAAAATGATCTTTTAGAAATAGTTTGCTCATGCTTCTGCCTTCCTCTTTTCTTTTACACATTTATCAGTATAGACATGTATTTCCATTCTACATTCCTACTCCTAAGGTGACAAGGTAAAATAGTTTGTTATGAACCAAGGGGGGGTCTGCAAAGTAGGACTATCTACTCACATCATTTCTCAACATATACTTTTATCAAAACTATCTATGCATACATGTGTAGGTACCAAATTCTAAATAATTAATTGCATATAAAATAATAGGCGCAATATGTTCAAAGGAGGGAAACTTGCCTTGCCAAGCAGTAGTGTCGTAGTCTGCGGGTTCTTCTGTTTCCTCTTCCACGTAGTCGAAGTCTTGATCTTCAAATACAGGCATATACACAAGGTATTACAATCAACTTACAAAATACGACAACTTATGCTCACATAAAATAATAAGGCGCTATACTGGAACGGCTTCTGATTTCTGAACTGGACTAGGGTTTGGGCTTTGGATTTCCAAGGGTTGAATTGTGCTAGTTTAGAATGGATAAGAAGAGTAGTAAATAAGACTCTTAGGGTCGACGGACATTGGACGTCAAAAGGGCGACGTTCGGGTCACGTCCGAACTTAACCTAAAAGCCGAAAAGTGGGTTAAAGGGTCTAGGTAGCTCTGAATGAGATGAAAATTGGACAGTGGGTGCATTAGACTAAGGCGAAGCTATTTGACAAAGTGGGACAAGCAGAAAAGGCTTAGGTTTTCCAGAATTTACAAAAAGGTCCAGGACACAGCAATTTCTATGCCATTGTACTGCTGGAATTAGGGCTTGTGTGTCCTGAGCAATTGGCTCATGCATTTGAAGGCAAACTATGTCAAACATGTAGGCTTAAGTGTCAGGAGGTGTCTGGCCGGAGGGTTTGGCCGGGGATGGCCGGAGTTGGCCGGAATTTGAATGCCAAGGTGGCTGTTTTGAACAGAAACTAGGGCAGAGCAATTGGAGCAGCTAGGGTTGATCAATTTGGAAATTGATCACATATTCTTGCTCCTGGGAGTGTAGGGATCACTACTGGTGCATTAGGTTGTTCAGTTGTTGCGTTTGGAGGCTCGCCGGAGTAGATGGCCGTAGCTCACGGCCGGGGGATTTGGGGGTTTTTGTTTGGCTGTATGAAAATCGAAACTAACTTGCTGGGGTGGTTAAGCATGCTCTAAGGAGCAATTCTTCTCACTGGCACGGCTCCTAATTCGAATTGGTTTGGGCTGAATTTGTAAAACAGAGAAAAAAGGAAAAACGGTGATAGCCGGAGTTAGGGAAGAGATGAACTCAATTCCGAGCTCGTGAACCATCTAGGGGATAAGACGAACACGTTGGTGGCTTTAGTTTGAAGAAATCCTCACCGGAGAGCGCTGTCACCGTGGAGGCCGAAGGTGGAGCTCGGGGAAGACGATGAACAGTGGATTTTTTCGCGTTTGCAGTGTGTGTGTGATGAAGATGTGATGCGCTATGGCTTTTATAGCCTCCAGGTGCTGTGGAGATGGTATTAGCCGAGGGAGGGCGCAACTGGGCGCGGCTGCGACGGTAGCCGGTGGCGAGGACGGTGGCGATGGGACGGTGAACCGGCGTGAAGGTCGAAAAGCATGGCTACAGCTCGGGCAAAGGACAGCGGTGGCAAGCTCCTCCAATGCTGGTGCTGGACGTGGCTGAAACGTATGGGAACGGCGACTTTTGTGCGCGGCCAGGTGGAGTGGCGTTCGGTGGCGGACGCGACGGGACGATCACGGCGATCTGGGGGTTCCCGAGGCGTTGCCGTGGCTTCGACAGGTGGCTCAGCTCACGGGGCACGCGAGGCGCACCTGGGGCGGTGCCGGCGGCGAAGAAACGCGGTGGCGCGGCACGGTGGCGCACGGGCGGCACGCAGAGCGCGCGCACGGCACGGGCACAGGAACAGTACAGTGCCGTGCACTGTACACAGTGCTTTGATCAGGGGCATTTTGGGCATTTCCAAGATTTAGGGATCCAATTGCGATTCCGACTTTTCTGAGGGCTGGATAAAATTGTTATATACTTGTTCCAATTGAGTACGCGCGAAAACGAGAAGATTTGGCAGGGTTTCGGATAAAACGAAAACGGGGCTGAGTAAAATTGGTACTTTCGTTTTCGGATTTTTCTAACGGCTGAAACTCTGATTTTCGTCGCGAATTGGGAAACGTTTCTAAAGGACGATATGTATTAAATAGCGATATGAACGCGTAGGAGAAGACGGATCTCGATTCGGACTTCAAACAGAGATTTTAGACTTTTTGGGCCTCCTAGAAGCGGTCGTTTTCGGTTTTGAGATAGAATCGGCCGATTTGAGATGTTTTGATACGAGAGAATCTTAGAGCGCATCGCGCTTATATTGGTTTTGATTTGGGCTCTTTCAGAGTTAGGTGATGCAAGGTGCGTGTGATGAGGCGATGCTTAGAGAATGAAAAATGGGGCAAAATTAGGGATGTTACAGAGTCGGCCGATTTGGGATATTCCGATACGAGGGGATCTTAGAACACATCGCGCTTATATTGGTTATGGTTTGGGTTCTTTCAGGGTCAGGTGGTGCAAGGTGCGGGTGATAAGGCGATGCTCAGAGAATGAAAATAGGGCAAAAATCAGGGATGTTACACATATAGTCAAGAGGTAAAATTTCAGTGGTATATCTGATTAGATCAAACTTGAGTGATATAAAATCAATTTTCCCTAATTTATTTTATACTTGACCAAAAACAAGCAAGTGATGATATGCACCTCCATGTACACATGGCAAGTAATACAAGACATGCTTATAAGATTTTGATACATAACACACATACAACCATTAGAATTTTTTTTAAAAAGGTAGAGAAGAGAGAATTAAAATTCATTAATTGTAATACTTTAAGGCTAGAAACTATCACATTAAACAAATTTTTATACTAGAATTGTCACGCCCCGCTCAGGGCTATGACCACTCCTGTGGGGATCCAGCTCTCTGCAGCTAGACCCATACACACATACCCTTGACTGCCCAGGAGGAGTCAAGCACAGGAGCATCACATTGTAACAGAAATACATGAGCATCAGCAAGGTGACTTGACAGCCTTATTACAAATAAATTATTACAAGAGCCGAAACGGCTTAAATAAACAGAGTATTTAAACCAAAACCTATGCAACGGAAACTAAACCACAACCCACAGCAAGAAGTGGATTGTAGGACGACGATCTTCGGAACTCTGGTGGAATCGACTCTTCTTTGACATCTAGGTCCACGGCGCTCTCCGTGTACTCGTGTAGGTCCTGAAGTTCTCCATCTATTGGGGTTTTAATAGCAAGGGTGAGTACTTTCGTACTCCGCAAGTCATGAGGAAGTAGTAATTACCCCTATAGTATAAATGTCATGAACCTATGCTATTTGGAGAAAGGGGAGAGGGATTTGTAAAATACTTTTGTCCTCACATCTCCTAACAACATTTGATCATATATATATATATAGAATATCATCCAATCTGTAAAATGTCCTCCTTCTCGTAACTCTTTGACAGCATTTAATCATATAGATATGATATAATCCAACATTGCTTTTCTCATCTACATATATGTCTATGTATACCTACGCTTAGGCAATTAACTGAAGATGGGTGTGGCTGTCTCTCATGAGTTGCCACTGTTGTATGTTTTAACAGAACTTTTCCAAAGTTACTTGTGTGCTTAGACGAGGGACAACCCCTCTACGACAGGCTCCTATAAAACCCGGGAGCTCGGAGTATTCGAATACGTTTTTACACTCTGCAGAGGTGTACCAATTTACCCACTACGAGACCTCGACTTTTACGTCGGACCAACCTCTGATCCATTTCATGCGGCTTATACGCATGTGACAAGGTCGAGATCACACAACAGTTTACTGACCTAGCATTAACAGTTCCCTGCCCGATATATAGACAATACCGGCTTCCACAATCAAGGTAGGTACTCCCTACAACATGATAGCTGGCAAGCACGCGTAAGGTCCAGACAGTACCGGCCCCCCTTATCAAGGTAGGTACTCCCTACAACATGATAGCTGGCGAGCTCGCGTAAAGTCCTTTCTACCGTTGTGGGTCCTCCACACTGCCTTACTCCCTAGCCTTGGCCTATGTTCTCGCAAGACACATAGCCTTTCTTGGATTCGGTCGCGCACGACCCGAACTCCAGGCGTAGGGCGTACTTCCACTCGTGGCCCTCTGTGGCCCACCAGTTCCCACACAGGAAACTGGACCGATAAACCATTGCAGGGAAAAGTTAATATCAAGAAAGTCATGACGTTGTGCCTGTCCCATACCAGGCGAGTGGTTAGCACGTTTTCATGCCGCACAGAATCACAACACAAGGTTCTCGTCCTTATGAACCGCTAGTGAGGTCAACCAAACCACAAACCCTCCGCGCCCGCAACGCCCACCATCCAAACCATCCTCACTATTGGTTCTACACACTATCCTTTCATAAAACACATTTTCACAACCGTACATAATTACATATATAGGAGGTTTTGGCTCACACCTCATCACATTTCATGTGCCTAATCATATTTCTATTCACATGCTCTAACCTATTCTATCACCACATAACTTATCATATTTCTTTATATTCCAATCCAATGCTGTCTTAGCAAGATATCTCAATTCATCACATGCATTAATCTCTATTACCAAGGTATTCATAGCAAGGTATAAAATATGGGATCAAGATGATCAAAGCATGACTTGCCTTGCTTTCCCGCGACAGGGTCTTCTGCGAGGTCTTCAATCAACTGATCTCCGCGCTTGGAACGGACGATCTTCTAAACGCGATAAACACACAAAATCAATCTATCAATTAAACATGCATGCGACTATAAGATGCGATATTTGAATTATAACATGTCTAAATGCTGGGACTTGAGAATCGGGTTTGATCGAGGTTGAATCGGCGAGATTCCGGAAATAGGGTATTTAGGGTAATCGGAACGGATTCGTTTTCGAAAAATGGCCGAGAGTGCTGAAACGGAACTTTAGGACTGTAATCTGGAGGGATGATAAAAGGGGAATATATATTAGAGTCAATTTGTAGTAAGATGCTTCGGACGGATCTGGATTCGAAGTTCGAATGGAGAAAATCCACTTTTGTCGGGATTTCGGGGCAAAACGGGCAATTCCTAAGTCCAAAAGTGATGATATTCAGATCCGAGGGTCGGATCTGAGGAAAAATTATATATATCTGGAAGTTTTAGAGTGAGACAGATCTGATGGCGAAGACGGATTGGCGATCGGACACTTCTACAATAATTCGATAAAATCGGGCCGCGGGGGGGAACGATACGAGCTTATACAGCGGATTTGAGATCCGGGCTTCGGATGAGGAATCATCCTTCACGACATTGAAAGTAGGCAGCAATGCGAACATAGTGACGCGATCGGGTCTTCGATCGGGTGTCCAGAAGACATAGAACGACATAGCATGTCAAAAGGGCTGACATTGGAAACACTGTATACAGTACTGTAGCAATGTCATCCCGAGACATTGGACGCGTCCACGGCGTACAGCTGGCCGGCGACGAGTGCAAGGGTGCTGGAGGCTATGGGCTGGCTGTTTGATGCTTGGACTCGGAGGAGGAGGTTCAGCAGGTGGTGTAGCCGCTCGGTGGTCAACAATGGCGGCCGGAAAGACGACGAACGGCGAGATAGCCGGCGACGGTGAAGAAGACACGGCCGGCGACGGTTTCTTGCGTTTCGTCCACGGGAGCGGCTCCCATTTGGTACCTGGGGGTTTCGGGGTGTGGGGAACTCAATGGTGAACTCGTATCGGGCAAAAGATGGCCGGAGAGGCGACTTTCCCGAGGATGGTCGACGGCAAACAAACTTTGGCATGGCGAGATTGGGCGATCCAATGATCGGATGACGATGCTTCCAAAGGAAAACTTGTGCAAGAGACTAAACTCTACAAGTTTGACAAAGTTGTACTCACTGTAAACGGCCGGAGACGACGAAGAAGGGCCAATGCCACTCGGGCTGACGCTGGAACATGCCCTGGTCGCGGCCAGAATCAGCAGCAATTACCCCCTTTATCATTTTATGTGCATTTCTTGATCGAAATGCAGCTCTCTCAGATGCATTGGCTCTCTGACTCAAATATCTACCATTCTACAGAGCTTTTCTGCTGGAGATGAAGTTGTGTGAAGAAAAAATCTGCTGCAAAGACTATACATGCAAGGACATACGTGGAGTTTTCTACAGTAGAGTTGGTGGTGATGTGTAATTGATCCAGCAGGGCTAATATGGTCTTAACACTATTTGTGCAGTGGAAAAGTGAGGGTTAAACTAGTAATTTCTCATAAGAACTCATTTATATGCATTTTTGGGCTCATTTTCAATTAATAAAAATTAGGAGGACTGAAATGCAAAAGGGCCAAAGCTAAATCCTGCTCATTTCTGGTTTCTTGGAATTTTCAAAATATACTTCTTAATTTTAGAGCTATTTCTCATGCTTAATTAAGTATTTTCAATATTCCAAAATGCATTTCCTAATTAAAATAAATATTATTTCATGTGTAAAATGGTTTTGCTTTGTATCTAAAATTCATAATAATGTGAATCCCAATTATGCATGCATCAAAGATAAAATGGGGCAAACAATCTGGAGTTTACAGGGTTTTGATTCAATCTGAAACGAAAACGAAAACGGCGATTAGGGTAATCAGGGTAGTTAGGGTTTCGCCTTTTTCAGGAAATGATTTCGATACCTTAGAGCGAGATTCTGAGATCGTCGATGTAGAGAACTTTGTTTAGAATAGCATTTGGGAGGTGTTCCCTGAATCAGATTGAGATTTGGAGTTGAAATGCGAATTTTAGGGTTTTTGTTGGTTTTTGAATCTGAAAAGGACTAAGTCGCGATGAATCTGGACTAAATTGTGAAAATGATCTTAGAGATGGAATTCTGATGCCAACTTTTTGGATTAAGGTATTGGCATACCCTTGATCGTATTCCAGAGATAATTTGGTGGGAATCTGGTCCGGAATTTGATAAATCGGCATTCCAAAATTTCAGGGTAATTTAGAGTATTTCTGATTTCGAAAATAGAAGAGACGAGAGATTTGAGCCGATGAGGATTGAATCTGGATTAACTCCTGAAGAACTTTATTCTCAGGGCACTTTGAGGATAACATCAGTGCATTCTGATCTGAATTTGGGTCAACGGATACGAGTTTGAGATTTTCGGGCTAAAGAGACAAATTTGATTGGAGAGATTTGGCTATAACCATGTAGATACATCCATGCACGATTTTATGAAAAGTAGTCTTTTCAGTCCCAAATTTGGGCTGTTACAAGAATCACTCCAATAATTACATAGGACATTAAAATTATTAAAAAAAATTTACATCGTTCAAGAGCTATTTACTAAGTTGTGGTCTCATGTGTAAATTCCACTTTTGGGGGTATTAATTCCCACATACAGTGTTTTTATGGTGTCATCCAGCAAATTTTCACTAATCCACAAAAAATCTCCAAGACAGGTTGGCCATTCTTCGTCACCGGCTCCGTTGCATCCCTAGCGAATCATCTTCAAGTTCAAGGAGGTTGTTTAACGGCGACCATATTAGATTCATTTGTTGGATCATTCATCAAAAAGGTGCAAGAAATCATTACAGGGGTGGCAATACATATACTAAGAGTTGAAGACGAGCTCCCAGAAATACAATAATTTGTTGATGATGTTGAGTAGAAGAGGATACAAGACTCCGCAATTAACAATTAGCTTGTTGAGCTCAAAGATGACATTGTTGACTTGACTAGATTTAAAGGAACTAAACTATTAGGGGATAATCCTTCTTCATCAAAGAATGCAAATGCATGTAATGGCCTTCCGATTTTCTCCTGTTTTCCTAGTATTCAGACACGTCATGAGATTGCTGTCCAGATCAAAACCCTAAACGCTAAACTAGAGAGGATTTCAAAGGATAAATTATTTTTAACACTTGAGAATACACAACCTATTGGCAATGATTCAACTTCAAGTAAGAGACAAATATCCGGCCTAGTAAGTTAACCTTTACAATAATTACTTTCTTCGATACATCCCGCAATGCATTTATGGAGAAACGGGTGCAAAAATAACACATGTATTCATGAAAGAACCAGAGTGGTAAACACCAAATCTAAATTAGATGCAATGCATTAATATGAAATAACAATCTCAACACGTATCTCCATATAAGCATTAATTAGGACGTAACGTAAGAAAAGGTTCACCACATACTCCTGGTGTTTGTGCAATAATTTGATCATCCAGCAAGAACAATTTCCTAGGTATCAGTAACATACTCCTGCTTCATCTGAGCAAACAGAATTTGGAGTACCAGACACCACATCTAGTCATCTATTTTGGATGTATTTCCTCAGAAAAAAAAATGCAGATATGAACATTGTTACTTAACCCCTGAATAAAATGGACCCAAGGTTACAATATCAACATTTATGACCATGGTTTCGTAAAATAGCAGTTACACCAGTAACCCTGTTTCCCGAAAACTGTCTGGTTTACTGACCAAAGAATATTGATGACATTATGATGAGCTATGGAAAACGCAACATGTTTTCTTTCTTGTTTTGATTGAATCATAGTAAACCCTAAAGCATCATGTCTATTCCTTGAGCCAACTACTAACAGATTAGTAGCCACTTATATGATTCAATACTCTATATTTTTTATTGGTGGTTGTGTTTGAGGAAGTCAAGGTTAGTAGCCTTGGACAAAAACAATTTTGTTATTAATGTGAATGTTTATGTATTGAAGACTTGTAACTAGCTTGTAAGCAACATGGCAAGTTGTAAATACTTATATGATTGATGCAAAAGAATATAACGAATTTAGTTATGTATTTATCTCTCTCTTCAACTAGCATGCAGACTTGATCATATTGCCAGGTCATCTTAAATTCTTAACTATACATTTGTTCGTTGGTACTGATACTTCTGGCAGCAATTAACTGTTTTATTATTGGTGCCTTAGCTGACTTTGCTGCCAAGTCTATTTTTTTAATGCAAGGTAAGCAAGGTTTTCCATTTGCCTCTGCTATGTAGATACATGCCGCTTTCTTCCAGTTTGTGATACGAATTATGATGCAGTTCTGGTAAGCTCTTGGTTCAAAAGTTGATTTTTTTTTCTCTCTCTTAGATCAATCAGCAGATGCTAATTAGCTCATATATAATATATCCCACTTAATTTGCATGCAGTGATTTGATTTCTATGAGGATCTGAAGTGTTGAGGGCAGCTTGAATTAATCACTGTATAATCATTGTGCAGAGAAATTACTCATTATTCCTATTAAAGCAGCCCTCTGATCTGATCAAGTCTTTCACAGTATGTAGCTGGGTATATACTTTCTGTACGTTCTATGGTCTCTATAATTCAAGTGATATTTCAACAAAAAGTGTTTACATACTTTTTTTTTTCCAAAACGCTATTTACTTCCGAATGGATATAGTAACTACCTTCAAAATATTGCTTGGAGTTGTATGCTATATGATTGGTCTCAAATGTGTGCAGTTACTAGCTAGTCGAATGCAAATATATCACTTAATGACCCTCCAAAATTAGTAAACGAAAATCACAGACATGATAATATTGTAGTTCTAAATAGTGTGCAGTGTTCTAAATAGATCATTATATATAGTTCCATGATAGCGTTTACAAGACATAATAATATTGTACGTAACATATAGTAACATTGTGTGTGACACATAGCAACAACATATGTAAGTGTATGTATGATCCACCATGGTGCTTCTTGTTGTTGAACTAGGATGCCAAACACCTGAAAAAAATGAAATGCTTATGTGAGCTCCTTTTGTAGGAGCAAAAGGCAGATGGAATAGACAACCTTCAGTTAATTAGTTCATTCTGATTCTCATCCCTCATATCCCATTTTGCATGCAGTAATGTTCTACTTTTTGCTTAATTTGCCCATTGCTTCAAGTAATCAATTATACGTGTTAGTTGGTTGATGAAACTCAACAAGTTCTTTTGAGAAGCTCATATTAACTCTGAAAATTATGTCAAAAGTTGTAACAACTTATTTATGGCTCCATTCCAGCCCTATGTTAAGCCTAATTGTTTGGTTTCCTCATATACCTTTTCTTTGTATGATGCAACTAACAGGAGGCTTTAATTCATTCAGTTCTTTCCAAGTTTGTGACATGATGCAGCTCTGGTAAGCTCTCTTTTTATCTTTTATTTCCTTTATTTTTTCCTCTCTTTGATCAATCAACAGATGTTCATATATATCCTGTTTTTGTAACATCCCTAATTTTGCCCCATTTTTCCATTCTCTGTGTGGGCCCCTCGTTAGAGGGAACCTACTACAAATGCCCAGGTGATTTGTGCACAGGAGTTAAAACTTCAGAACATCCAACCATATTTACATGCATACATTAGCAAAGCGTAAGGGGTCATTCAGACCTATATTACAGTAATTGACGTGTGCGGAACCACGTCAAAATATAAGTAGCAAAAAAAAGTTAGGGGCTGAACCCAAAACAGGGTTCGAGCCAAAAAGCAATCATCCAAAGTAGTACAACACAACAGTGAGGAACATCCTCCTCATCCAGCAAAGCGTGAAGCAGGGCGCAATCCACATCGCTCTCGTTGAGGTTTGGTGACCCTTCAGGCGCTTGGATCTCCGGGAACGTTGTCGGGGTCTTCTTGTGCTGAGTCGATTCCATAGTCTATGAAATCAACTGATTCATCCTCTGTACTTGTTGGATCAGCAAGGGTGAGCATACAAAGCTCAGCAAGTTCCCGCATAGGGAGATGTTATATGTGGTAAATGTCAACAACAAGCTCTATGGTTCTCATACTTAGGGTAATTTTATTGAAAACAGAGATATTTTAATACTTTGGAAAGTCTCCCAGAATCTGGGGTTTTGTTTATCAAAGTAATTTATCAGACTGTACATGTGTATACTTTTCACAGAGTCAGGCTAAGCTCCCATGAGCCGCCATGGTTTGATCACATTTTAAAGAATTTATCAAAACTAATCATGCTGCATCGACGAGGGACCACCCCACTACGACCAGGCTCCAGAAAACCCGGGAGCACGGAGTATTCGAATACCTTTTTACACTCTGCAGAGGTGTACCACTGTACCCACCACGAAAACTCAACTTAAATGTCGGATCAGCTCCCTGCGACTTATACGCAGGTGACCAGGCTGAGCTTACACAACAGTTTACTGACCCATTGTTAATAATTTCCTGCCCGATACATAGACAATACCGGCCCCATTATCAAGGTAGGTACTCCCTACAACATGATACATGACAAGCACGCGTAAGGTCCTCATTATCGTTGTGGGTCCTCCCCACTGCCTTTTCTTCTAGCCTTGGGTCTATGAGGTCCGCCTCTGGACGCATAGAATTCCCACTTCCGGGTTCGGTCGCGCACGACTCGAGAGCCAGGCTAGGGCGACTTCCTTCTTACACCTTATCCTCTCTACCCCTCACACCACTCGTGGCCCTCTGTGGCCCACCAATTTCCACTCGGGAAACCGGATCGACAACCATTGCAGGAAATGATTAACTTTAGGTGAGTCATGACATTGTGCCTGTCCCATACCAGGCGGGTGGTTAGCACGTTTTCAGGCCGCTTAGAAGCACAGCACGATGATCCCGTCCTTATGGACCCTTAGCGAGGCTTTCACAAACCCGCCGCGCACACAGCGCCAACCTTCCAAACCAATCCTCGCTACTAGTCCCTATTTCTTTTATATAAAATGATCTTTTAGAAATAGTTTGCTCATGCTTCTGCCTTCCTCTTTTCTTTTACACATTTATTAGTATTGACATATACTTCTATGAGTGCATATCTCTTTTAAAGTAATACCTTTTTTTTTTCCTAAGGTGACAAGGTAAAGTAAATTGTTATGAAAACAAGGGGGGGTCCACAAAATGGGACTATCTACTCACATTATTTCTCAACATACGCTTTTATCAAAACTATCTTATGTATACTTGTGTAGATATCAAATTCTAAATAATTAAATGCATATAAAATAATAGGCGCAATATGTTCAAAGGAGGGAAACTTGCCTTGCCAAGTAGTATTGTCGTATTCTGCGGGTTCTTCCTGGTCCTCTTCCGCGTACTCGAAGTCTTGATCTTCAAATACAGGCATATACACGAGGCATTACAATCAAATTATAAAATACGGCAATTACACTTACATAAAATAATAATATGCTACACCGAGACGGCTTCTGGTTTCTGATCTGGATTAGGGCTTGGGCTTTGGATTCCAGGGGTCGAGTTGAGTCAGTTTAGGAGGGTTAAAAAGAGTAGTGAATAGGGCTCTTAGGGTCGACGAACATCGGACATCAAAAAGGACGACGTTCGGGTCACGTCCGGACTTAACCTAAAAGCCGAAAAGCGAGTTAAGGGGTCTCGGTGACTCTAAATGAGATGAAAATTGGACAGTATGTGTATTAGACTAAGGCAAAGCTATTTGACAAAGTGGGACAAGCAGAAAAGACTTAGATTTTCTAGAATTTGCAAAATGGTCCAGGGCACAGCAATTTTCCATGCCACTGCACTGCTGGAATTAGGGTTTGTGTGTCCTGAGCATTTGGCTCATGCTTTTGAAGGCTAACTATGTCAAACATGCAGGCTTAAGTGTCAGGAGGTGGCTGTTTAAAGGGTTTGGCCGAAGATGGCCGGAATTGGCCGGAATTTGAATGCCAAGGTGGCTGGTTTGAACAGAAACTAGGGCAGAGCAATTGGAGCACCTAGAGTTGATCAATTTCAAAACAAATCACATATTCTTGCTCCTGGGAGTGTAGAGGTCACTGCTGGATCATTGGATTGCCTGGAGGTGGCAGTTGGAGGCTCGCCGGAGTTAGCTGCTGGAGTTCACGGCCGGGGGATTTGGGGGTTTTTGATTGGCTGATTGAAAGCCAAAATTAACTGGCTGGGGCAATAGAGTGTACTCTAAGGAGTATTTCTTCCTACTAGCACGAGTTCTAAAGCTCACTGGTTCAAGTTGAATTTTGTAAAACAGAGAGAAATAGAAAACCGGTGATAGCCGGAGTTAGAGAAGAAATGAGCTCGATTCCTTGCTCGTGGACCATCTAGGGGCTAAGAGGAGTATGTTAATGGCTTTAGTTTGAAGAAAAACTCACCGCAGCGAGCTGTCACCGTGGAGGCCGAAGGTGGAGCTCGGGGAAGACGATGAACAGTGGGTTCTGTGGTTTGCTGTGTGTGTGTGATGAAGAGAAGCTATGCTCTGGCTTTTATAGCCTCTAGGAGCTTTGGGGGAGGTAATGGCCGAGGGAGGGCGCAACTGGGCGTGTTCGCGGCATTAACCGGAGGTGAGGACGGTGGCGATGGGACGGCGAACTGTGAGGGGGTCATGAGGTATGGCTACAGTTCGGCGAAGGACGGCGACGATGGCACAAGGCGGGCGGTTGCAGGCAACGAGGTCTCGGGGCACGGGACGGCGACTTTGCGCGCGGGCAGGTGATGCCGGGGTGGGTGGTGGACGCGACGAGACGTGCACGGCGATCTGGGGCTCCCGAGGCGTCGCCGTGGCGTGGACAGGTGGCTGGGGTCGTGAGGCACGCGAGGCGCACACGAGGCGGTGCCGGCGGCGAAGAACGCGGTGGCGCGGCACGGTGGCGCACGGGCGGTGGCGCAGAGCGCGCGCACGGCACGGCAACGACAACAGCACAGTGCACATTACTGTACTGTCCTGTTTTCGGCCGAGGGCAAAATTGGAATTTCCAAGATTTAGGGATCTAATTGCAATCCTGATTTTTCCATAGGCTAGATAAAATTAGTACAGACTTATTCCAATTGAGTTTGCGCGAAAACGCGGAGATTTGACAGGGTTTCGGACAAAATGAAAACAGAGTCGGATAAAACTGGTATTTTCGTTTTCAAATTTTTCGAACGGTTGAAACTCTGGTTTTTGTCGCGAATTCAGAGATGTTTCTAAAGGATGATATGTATCAAATAGCGATACGGACATGTAGGAGAAGACGAATCTCGATTCGGACTTCGAACGGAGGTTTTGGACTTTTTGGGGCTTCGCGAAGCGGGCGTTTTCGGAAAAGAGAAAGACTTAGCCAATTTGGGACTTCTCGATACGAGGGGATCCTAGGGCACATTATGCACATATTGGTTATGGTCTTGGGTCCTTTCAGAGTTAGGTGATGCGAGATGCATGTATCTGGGCGATGCTCAGAGAATGCAAATAAGGCGAAAATAGGGATGTTACAACCTACCCCTCTTAAGAATAATCTCGTCCTCGAGATTTAGGTGACTTGCTGAAGAGGTATGGATAGTTTTGACGCAGGCCTTCTTCTTTTTCCCAAGTTGCTTCCTTTTCTGAATGATGATTCCATTGCACCTTGCAAAGCTTAATAGTCCTTGATTTCAAGTTCCTTTCCCTTCTTTCGAGTATCTTCACAGGGTATTCTTGGTAGGATAGATCAGGTTGGACTTCTGCTCCCGTTAGTGGCACTTCGTCTTCGGGTGCTCTTAAGCATTTCCTCAGTTGTGAGACGTGAAATACGTCGTGGACTCCTTTCAACTCTGGTGGCAGTTCCAATCTGTAAGCCACCTTTCCTATCCTTTTGCTTATCCGGTATGGTCCAATGTATCTGGGACTTAACTTTCCCTTTATCTGAAATCTGTGTACTCCTTTAAAAGGCGTCACTTTCAGATACACATGGTCTCCTTCTTCAAATGTTAATTCTCTCCTTCTACGATCAGCGTAGTTCTTCTGTCTTGATTGAGCTATCTTCAGCCGTTCTCTCATGATCTTCACATGTGCAACGGCCTCTTCTACCAGTTGGGATCCGAGATGTTGCTTCTGGCCTATTTCAGTCCAATATATAGGCGTGCGGCACTTCCGTCCGTACAATGCCTCAAATGGTGCCATTTGCAAGCTGGCTTGATAGCTGTTATTGTATGAAAATTCAGCATATGGTAGAAATTGTTCCCATGTGTTACCATAGTCCAAGACACCCGCTCTTAGCATATCTTCGAGAATCTGATTTACTCTTTCAGTTTGTCCTCCTGTCTGAGGGTGATATGCTGTACTGAACTTCAGGTTAGTTCCTAAGAGCGTCTGGAATTCTTCCCAGAAATCTGATACAAATTGTGGTCCACGGTCCGAAACAATTGCTTTTGGTATTCCGTGTAAGGCCACAATCTTTGTAAGGTACAGGTCTGCCAACCTCTTAGTGGAATACGTGGTACTTACTGGCACGAAATGTGCTACCTTTGTTAATCTATCCACTATAACCCATATAGCATCATGTCCTTTTGAGGTTTTTGGCAATCCCACTATGAAGTCCATTCCTATTTCATCCCATTTCCATTCTGGCACGGGTAGGGGTTGTAGAGGTCCTGCAGGTTTTTGGTGTTCAGCTTTCACTCTGCTACAGGTGTCACAGGATGCCACATATTTTGCTATTTCTCGCTTCATTCCACTCCACCAGAATTGGTTCTTCAGATCCTGGTACATTTTAGTACTTCCAGGATGGATTGAGTAAGGCGTGTTGTGTGCTTCACTCAATATCAAGTCCTTGATCTTCTGGTCGTTAGGGACGCAAATTCGGTCTCGATTCCACAGGATTCCTTGATCATCTTCTCTGAAGCTTGTATCCTTCCCAGATTTGATGTCCTCCTTTAGCTCTTGAAGACTTGGGTCGACCTCTTGAGCTTCCTTGATCTGCATCTTTAGATCACATTCTACCTTCATAGTGGCAATCATTTCTTGATCAACCAATTCTAACTTCAAGTTTTCAAACTCTTCAAGTAACTGATTGGGAATTCCAGTTACGTTCATCTGGCTGACATAAGACTTCCTGCTCAAGGCATCTGCTACTACATTTGCCTTTCCAGGATGGTAATGAATTTCTAGATCATAGTCTTTGATCAATTCCAACCATCTTCTTTGTCTCATGTTCAGGTCCGCTTGAGTAAAAATGTACTTCAAGCTCTTGTGGTCAGTGTAAATTTCACACTTGTTTCCCAGCAAATAGTGCCGCCACATTTTCAATGCATGCACTACTGCGGCTAGTTCCAAATCATGCGTTGGGTAGTTCTCCTCATGAGGTCGTAGTTGCCTTGAAGCATAAGCTACTACCTTTCCCTCTTGCATAAGGACACAACCTAGTCCTTGTTTGGATGCGTCACAATATACAACAAAATTCTTCTTATCATCAGGCAAGATAAGAATGGGTGCAGTCGTTAAGAGTCTCTTCAACTCTGCAAAATTTCTGCTGCAGGCTTCAGTCCAATCAAAAGTGATGTCCTTCTTTAGCAGCCTTGTGAGGGGTTTTGTGATCTTCGAGAATCCTTCTATGAACCTTCGGTAATATCCTGCCAATCCTAGGAAACTTCTGATCTCTGTGACTGTGGTTGGTTGTTTCCATTCCAATATGGCCTGAATCTTACTTGGATCCATTGCTACACCTTTTCCAGAGATAATGTGGCCCAAGAAAGATACTTCTTTCAACCAAAATGCACACTTCTCAAATTTCGCATATAGCTGATGTGTAGCTAGTTTCTCCAATACTTGCCGAAGATGTTCTGCATGTTGCTCTTCTGTCTTTGAGAAGATGAGAATGTCATCCACAAAGACAATGACGAATTGGTCTAAAAATTCCATAAGGACCTTGTTCATTAAATTCATGAACACTGCTGGAGCGTTCGTTAGACCAAAGGGCATTACAGTAAACTCATATAGCCCGTACCGAGATACAAAAGCAGTTTTAGGTATGTCTGCTTCTCGGATTTTCAACTGATGATACCCTGATCTTAGATCGATCTTTGAGAATACAGTTGCGCCTCTCAGCTGGTCAAACAGATCGTCTATTCTTGGAAGAGGGTATTTATTTTTGATGGTCATGTCATTCAACTTCCTGTAGTCTATGCATAAGCGAAGACCACCATCTTTCTTCTTCACGAAGAGTACTGGGGCTCCCCATGATGATGAACTGGTTCGGATAAATCCTTTCTGTTCTAGTTCTTCCACTTGTTTCTTCAATTCTTCTTGCTCTTGATTGGTCATCCTAAAGAGTTTTCGGGCATACGGGGCTGATCCCGGTTTAAGCTCGATAGAAAATTCGATGTCTCTATCAGGTGGCATGCCTGGAAGTTCTTCTGGAAAAACTTCTGGGTACTCGCATACCACGGCTACTTCATCCATTCCCGCTTCCCTTGCGCAGTTCAGTCTGCGGTTGCCAGGTGATGATCTTTCTGCGTAGAAGGTGATCTTTCTCCCCTCTTGGTTTGTCAGGGTGATTGACTTCCTTTCGCAATCCATCTGTCCTCTATGCTTTGACAGCCAATCCATGCCAAGGATGACATCTAGACCTTGGAGATCTAAAACTAGCAAATCTGCCAGGAATCTTAGGTTGCCTATGAAAAAGGCGATATTTCTACAGATGGAATTTGCAGGCATCTTAGTTCCTGGGGCTTGAATTAAGATGGGACGATCGAGAATGCTAATAGGTAGTTCACATCTAGCTGCGAATGACCTTGACACAAATGAAAGTGTTGCTCCAGGATCAAACAAGGTAATTGAAATTTCTTCATGAATGAGAAATTTACCTATCACCACGTCTGAGGCTCCTTCGACTTCCGCGACCGAGGTGTAGTTGAGTCGTCCTCTGATGGGCATCGGTGTTCCTCTGCCTCTGAAGTTGGGCACTCTTCCACCTCTGCTTGATGAAGAACCTCGCTGAATTGTTGGTGCTGAGGATTGGGATCTTGCGGCTTGTGCTCGAGCCATACTGATGGGTAATTGCCTGAATGGGCAAGTGTCCTTGCGGTGGCCCTTCCGTCCACAGTGGAAACATTCCACGTTCCGCATCGGGCAATCTCTGAAGAAATGGTGCTCTTTGCAGGCAGGGCACAAGGGTGCTGGCTGAGATGATGTTGCAGCTGGCGGTGTAGGTCTTTGAGGACGCTGTGGAGGTCTAAAACTTGGGCGAAATGGTGGCATAGGCCTCCTGCTCGTTCCTCCTTGGAAGAAGTTTGGTTGAACTTTCCTCTTCCGCTCCTCTTCCACCTTCCCTCGTTTCTCCTCCATTTTGATCAATCGATCAATGAGGACATGGAAATTGGTGAACTCTTGTGAAGATAGATGGTATTGCCATGTATATTGCAATCCTTCACAGAATCTCTCAATTTTTCTCTCCTCCGTAGGTATGTCCTCTGGAGCATAACGAGATAGCTGCACAAACTGATGCAAGTATTGCTTTATTGTGCTGTTGCCTTGCTTCAAGTTAATGAATTCTCGGCGCTTGGCTTGTATCACTCCCCTCGGGACGTGATATTGACGAAACTGGTCCTTGAATTCCTTCCACGTGATGGAATCCACATTTGAGTGCACAGTTTCGTAGTTTTCCCACCATGCAGCTGCAGCTCCTGCTAGCTGATGGGATCCATACAAAAGCTTCTCCTCGTCACTGCACTTAGCAGTGTTTAGTTTCCTCTCAATGTCGCGTAGCCAATCTTCGGCTACTAAGGGGTCCTCGGAGCTTGAGAAGACTGGGGGACGCGTCTTCTGAAAGTCTGACAGTCTGGATGGAGTCGAAGATGCTCCTGATGTGCTTGTAGTGGGCGTCCTTTGTTGCATTAACTCTTCAAGGATCTGGTTGTGAGTGGCCGCTGCCTCCTGGCAATTCCATTCCATCCATATAAGGATATCATTAATGTTGTTGCTAGATGGCGCTGATGAAGGTCCTGGCATGTTGAAGACAGGGTCTGCGTTTGAGGGTTCTCCCCTTCCAGCGGATCTTCCTCTTCCTCTCTGGCCTCTTCCTCTTGGGCTCACCATGTTACTGCGGAGAAATGATAGGGAAAAGATGAGAATTTTGACTGGGGAAAGAAAAGTATGGTTAGCATAGGTTTTAAGGAAGACTCATATAAGCGTTTATTTTTCTAGAAATCTTTTCTCATTAATGCATACACAGAACAAGGCTTACATTCAAAAGCTACTCTATCTACACTACATGGGTTAAGATTCCACAACAACTGCTAGGTTTAACGACCAAAGGTCGGGTACAAAGTACCAATGGTTACTACTTAGAGGGTTTATAGGTTTACTCCTCATCTGCGGAGTCATATGGAATGACCTCTTCTGGATCCTCCTCTAAGTCATCGTCGTCAGCGTCCATGGGTTCAGCCTCCGTGTCTCTATCACCATCCGCCGCTTCGTGGACAATTTCCTTTCCTTTCCCATGGATTACCTCTTTCTTTGCAAGTCGAGGTTGTATAGGGATGTATTCATTTATGACAATCCCTCGAGCTGCAGGGGTAAATCCACTGAGATACCAACTTGGTTTGCCCACCTTCTTTCTTGCAGTGATTCTCAGCTTCAGGCGGTTCTTCTTGGTTGCAGATTCTGCGTCTTCTTGGCTGATCACGCTTGAGCCTTGTTCTTCTCTTGCGGCAGTCAGCTCTTGGATCTGTGCATCCTTCTCCCGGAGGTCGTGGTTGGCTTGGATCAACCTTCCTTCCAGAAAGTGTCGATCATCTCGAGCGATGTTGCACTCACGGAGTAGGCGATTATACCCCGCTTCTGATGCGTGCACAACATCCCGAGTCTTGGTGAGAGTTGCATCTTCTTCGTCACAGGCGGGTCGGACAATGCGGCGATCGGTTCTCACTGCTTGATAGGGTACAAAACGAAAAGGAGAGTTCTCCAGCATATCATCATATAGCTGGCGAAAAGCTCCTACAGCGAGACGAGCGGCATCTAATATGGCGTCGTTCTCCTCTCCTCTTAAGGCTTCATGTCGTCTGGCTCCTCTGGCGTGGCCAGGTACTTCGTATACTACCACCGAAGCACGACATCCATAAGGGCGATCTTCCCTTATCTCTTGTTGGACACAGTAAACGGGCCTTTGGGTGTCACGGGCACCTAAAAATTGTAGCATCATCCATAGTAGTAGGGCCCACGATCCAAGCTCGTCACCGTGAACGTACTTCTTTCCTGACGCCATCTGAGGATACAGAAGTTCCTAAATAAAGTTGGTACAAAAGTTTTTGAAAGTTTTTGAAGAGGTAATCGTATAATATCTTTTCTTAACAAATTATGTTTTCTCAATTACTTAATTTTAAACTAATCGACGTTTCTTCTGCTAGGAACGCCATTTTCTATCTAGGGTCATGACCTACAGTCGAGAGGATAGCTCTGATACCACTTTCTCCTGTGGGCCCCTCGTTAGAGGGAACCTACTACAAATGCCCAGGTGATTTGTGCACAGGAGTTAAAACTTCAGAACATCCAACCATATTTACATGCATACATTAGCAAAGCGTAAGGGGTCATTCAGACCTATATTACAGTAATTGACGTGTGCGGAACCACGTCAAAATATAAGTAGCAAAAAAAAGTTAGGGGCTGAACCCAAAACAGGGTTCGAGCCAAAAAGCAATCATCCAAAGTAGTACAACACAACAGTGAGGAACATCCTCCTCATCCAGCAAAGCGTGAAGCAGGGCGCAATCCACATCGCTCTCGTTGAGGTTTGGTGACCCTTCAGGCGCTTGGATCTCCGGGAACGTTGTCGGGGTCTTCTTGTGCTGAGTCGATTCCATAGTCTATGAAATCAACTGATTCATCCTCTGTACTTGTTGGATCAGCAAGGGTGAGCATACAAAGCTCAGCAAGTTCCCGCATAGGGAGATGTTATATGTGGTAAATGTCAACAACAAGCTCTATGGTTCTCATACTTAGGGTAATTTTATTGAAAACAGAGATATTTTAATACTTTGGAAAGTCTCCCAGAATCTGGGGTTTTGTTTATCAAAGTAATTTATCAGACTGTACATGTGTATACTTTTCACAGAGTCAGGCTAAGCTCCCATGAGCCGCCATGGTTTGATCACATTTTAAAGAATTTATCAAAACTAATCATGCTGCATCGACGAGGGACCACCCCACTACGACCAGGCTCCAGAAAACCCGGGAGCACGGAGTATTCGAATACCTTTTTACACTCTGCAGAGGTGTACCACTGTACCCACCACGAAAACTCAACTTAAATGTCGGATCAGCTCCCTGCGACTTATACGCAGGTGACCAGGCTGAGCTTACACAACAGTTTACTGACCCATTGTTAATAATTTCCTGCCCGATACATAGACAATACCGGCCCCATTATCAAGGTAGGTACTCCCTACAACATGATACATGGCAAGCACGCGTAAGGTCCTCATTATCGTTGTGGGTCCTCCCCACTGCCTTTTCTTCTAGCCTTGGGTCTATGAGGTCCGCCTCTGGACGCATAGAATTCCCACTTCCGGGTTCGGTCGCGCACGACTCGAGAGCCAGGCTAGGGCGACTTCCTTCTTACACCTTATCCTCTCTACCCCTCACACCACTCGTGGCCCTCTGTGGCCCACCAATTTCCACTCGGGAAACCGGATCGACAACCATTGCAGGAAATGATTAACTTTAGGTGAGTCATGACATTGTGCCTGTCCCATACCAGGCGGGTGGTTAGCACGTTTTCAGGCCGCTTAGAAGCACAGCACGATGATCCCGTCCTTATGGACCCTTAGCGAGGCTTTCACAAACCCGCCGCGCACACAGCGCCAACCTTCCAAACCAATCCTCGCTACTAGTCCCTATTTCTTTTATATAAAATGATCTTTTAGAAATAGTTTGCTCATGCTTCTGCCTTCCTCTTTTCTTTTACACATTTATTAGTATTGACATATACTTCTATGAGTGCATATCTCTTTTAAAGTAATACCTTTTTTTTTCCTAAGGTGACAAGGTAAAGTAAATTGTTATGAAAACAAGGGGGGGTCCACAAAATGGGACTATCTACTCACATTATTTCTCAACATACGCTTTTATCAAAACTATCTTATGTATACTTGTGTAGATATCAAATTCTAAATAATTAAATGCATATAAAATAATAGGCGCAATATGTTCAAAGGAGGGAAACTTGCCTTGCCAAGTAGTATTGTCGTATTCTGCGGGTTCTTCCTGGTCCTCTTCCGCGTACTCGAAGTCTTGATCTTCAAATACAGGCATATACACGAGGCATTACAATCAAATTATAAAATACGGCAATTACACTTACATAAAATAATAATATGCTACACCGAGACGGCTTCTGGTTTCTGATCTGGATTAGGGCTTGGGCTTTGGATTCCAGGGGTCGAGTTGAGTCAGTTTAGGAGGGTTAAAAAGAGTAGTGAATAGGGCTCTTAGGGTCGACGAACATCGGACATCAAAAAGGACGACGTTCGGGTCACGTCCGGACTTAACCTAAAAGTCGAAAAGCGAGTTAAGGGGTCTCGGTGACTCTAAATGAGATGAAAATTGGACAGTATGTGTATTAGACTAAGGCAAAGCTATTTGACAAAGTGGGACAAGCAGAAAAGACTTAGATTTTCTAGAATTTGCAAAATGGTCCAGGGCACAGCAATTTTCCATGCCACTGCACTGCTGGAATTAGGGTTTGTGTGTCCTGAGCATTTGGCTCATGCTTTTGAAGGCTAACTATGTCAAACATGCAGGCTTAAGTGTCAGGAGGTGGCTGTTTAAAGGGTTTGGCCGAAGATGGCCGGAATTGGCCGGAATTTGAATGCCAAGGTGGCTGGTTTGAACAGAAACTAGGGCAGAGCAATTGGAGCACCTAGAGTTGATCAATTTCAAAACAAATCACATATTCTTGCTCCTGGGAGTGTAGAGGTCACTGCTGGATCATTGGATTGCCTGGAGGTGGCGGTTGGAGGCTCGCCGGAGTTAGCTGCTGGAGTTCACGGCCGGGGGATTTGGGGGTTTTTGATTGGCTGATTGAAAGCCAAAATTAACTGGCTGGGGCAATAGAGTGTACTCTAAGGAGTATTTCTTCCTACTAGCACGAGTTCTAAAGCTCACTGGTTCAAGTTGAATTTTGTAAAACAGAGAGAAATGGAAAACCGGTGATAGCCGGAGTTAGAGAAGAAATGAGCTCGATTCCTTGCTCGTGGACCATCTAGGGGCTAAGAGGAGTATGTTAATGGCTTTAGTTTGAAGAAAAACTCACCGCAGCGAGCTGTCACCGTGGAGGCCGAAGGTGGAGCTCGGGGAAGACGATGAACAGTGGGTTCTGTGGTGTTTGCTGTGTGTGTGTGATGAAGAGAAGCTATGCTCTGGCTTTTATAGCCTCTAGGAGCTTTGGGGGAGGTAATGGCCGAGGGAGGGCGCAACTGGGCGTGTTCGCGGCATTAACCGGAGGTGAGGACGGTGGCGATGGGACGGCGAACTGTGAGGGGGTCATGAGGTATGGCTACAGTTCGGCGAAGGACGGCGACGATGGCACAAGGCGGGCGGTTGCAGGCAACGAGGTCTCGGGGCACGGGACGGCGACTTTGCGCGCGGGCAGGTGATGCCGGGGTGGGTGGTGGACGCGACGAGACGTGCACGGCGATCTGGGGCTCCCGAGGCGTCGCCGTGGCGTGCACAGGTGGCTGGGGTCGTGAGGCACGCGAGGCGCACACGAGGCGGTGCCGGCGGCGAAGAACGCGGTGGCGCGGCACGGTGGCGCACGGGCGGTGGCGCAGAGCGCGCGCACGGCACGGCAACGACAACAGCACAGTGCACATTACTGTACTGTCCTGTTTTCGGCCGAGGGCAAAATTGGAATTTCCAAGATTTAGGGATCTAATTGCAATCCTGATTTTTCCATAGGCTAGATAAAATTAGTACAGACTTATTCCAATTGAGTTTGCGCGAAAACGCGGAGATTTGACAGGGTTTCGGACAAAATGAAAACAGAGTCGGATAAAACTGGTATTTTCGTTTTCAAATTTTTCGAACGGTTGAAACTCTGGTTTTTGTCGCGAATTCAGAGATGTTTCTAAAGGATGATATGTATCAAATAGCGATACGGACATGTAGGAGAAGACGAATCTCGATTCGGACTTCGAACGGAGGTTTTGGACTTTTTGGGGCTTCGCGAAGCGGGCGTTTTCGGAAAAGAGAAAGACTTAGCCAATTTGGGACTTCTCGATACGAGGGGATCCTAGGGCACATTATGCACATATTGGTTATGGTCTTGGGTCCTTTCAGAGTTAGGTGATGCGAGATGCATGTATCTGGGCGATGCTCAGAGAATGCAAATAAGGCGAAAATAGGGATGTTACACTCTGAGCATCGCCTTATCACGCGCATCTTGCATCACCTAACTCTGAAAGAGCCCAAACCAAAACCAATACAAACGCAATGTGCTCTAAGATCCCCTCGCATCGGAACATCTCAAGTCGGCCGATTCTATCTCAAAACCGAAAACGACCGCTTATAGGAGGCCCAAAAAGTCTAAAATCTCCGTTTTAAGTCCGAATCAAGATCCGTCTTCTCCTACGCGCTCATATCGCTATTTGATACGTATCGTCCTTTAGAAACGCTTCCCAATTCGCGACGAAAATCAAAGTTTCAGCCGTTGGAAAAATCCGAAAACGAAAGTACCAGTTTTACTCAGCCCCATTTTCGTTTTCTCCGAAACCCTGCCAAATCTTCTCGTTTTCCCGCGTACTCAATTGGAACAAGTATATAATAATTTTATCCAACCCTCAGGAAAGTCGGATTTGCAATTGGGTCCCTAAATCTTGGAAATGCCCAAAATGCCCCTGATCAAAGCACTGTGTACAGTGCACGGCACTGTACTGTGCCTGTGCCCGCGCCGTGCGCGCGCTCTGCGTGCCGCCCGTGCGCCACCGTGCCGCGCCACCGCGTTTCTTCGTCGCCGGCACCGCCCCGTGTGCGCCTCACATGCCCAGCAAGCCCCGCCACCTGTCCACGCCACGGCAACGCCTCGGGAACCCCAGATCACCGTGCTTCGTCCCGTCGCGTCCGCCACCGAACACAGCACCACCTGGCCGCGCGCAAAAGTCGCCGTTCCTGTGCGTTTTAGCCACGTCCAGCACCGGCATTGGAAGCACTTGCCACCGCTGTCCTTTGCCCGAGCTGTAGCCATGCTTATCGACCCTCACGCCGGTACACCGTCCCATCGCCACCGTCCTCGCCACCGGCTATCGTCGCAACCGCGCCCAGAAGCGCCCTCCCTCGGCCATTACCTCCCCCAAAGCTTCCAGAGGCTATAAAAGCCAGAGCTCATCACCTCTTCATCACACACACACAGCAAACACAAGCAAAACACTATTCATCTTCTTCCTCGCGTCTCCACCTTCGGCCTTCACGGTGACAGCACACTCCGGTGAGTTTCTTCCCAAACTAAAGCCACCAACACACTCCACTTAACCCCTAGATGGTTCACGAGCAAGGAATTGAGCTCATTTCTTCCCTAACTCCGGCTATCACCGGTTTTCCGATTGCCTCTGTTCTGCAAATTCAGCCCGATCCAGAGAGAATTAGAACTCGTGCTAGTGAGGAGAATTGCTCCTTAGAGCATGCTTGATCACCCCAGCTAGTTAATTCAGACTTTCAATCAGCAAATCAAAAACCCCCAAATCCCCAGCCGTGAGCTCCGGTCATCTACTCCGGCGAGCCTCCAAACGCAACAACTGGACAAACCAATGCATCAGCAGTGACCTCCACACTTCCAGGAGCAAGAATATGTGATCAATTTCCAAATTGATCAACCCTAGCTGCTCCAATTGCTCTGCCCTAGTTTCTGTTCAAAACAACCACCTTGGCATTCAAATTCCGGCCAACTCCGGCCATCCCCGGCCAAACCCTCCGGCCAGACACCTCCTGACACTTAAGCCTACATGTTTGACATAGTTTGCCTTCAAATGCATGAGCCAATTGCTCAGGACACACAAGCCCTAATTCCAGCAGTACATTGGCACAGAAATTGCTGTGTCCTGGACTTTTTTGTAAATTCTGGAAAACCTAAGCCTTTTCTGCTTGTCCCACTTTGTTAAATAGCTTCGCCTTAGTCTAATGCACCCACTGTCCAATTTTTATCTCATTCAGAACTACCTAGACCCTTTAACCCACTTTTCGGCTTTTAGGTTAAGTTCGGACGTGACCCGAACGTCGCCCTTTTGTCGACCAATGTCCGTCGACCCTAAGAGCCTTATTTACTACTCTTCTTGTCCATTCTAAACTAGCACAATTCAACCCTTGGAAATCCAAAGCCCAAACCCTAGTCCAGTTCAGAAATCAGAAGCCGTTCCAGTATAGCGCCTTATTATTTTATGTGAGCATAAGTTGTCGTATTTTGTAAGTTGATTGTAATACCTTGTGTGTATGCCTGTATTTGAAGATCAAGACTTCGATTACGCGGAAGAGGAAACAGAAGAACCCGCAGACTACGACACTACTGCTTGGCAAGGCAAGTTTCCCTCCTTGAACATATTGCGCCTATTATTTTACATGCATTTAATTATTTAGAATTTGGTACCTACACATGTATGCATAGATAGTTTTGATAAAAGTATATGTTGAGAAATGATGTGAATAGATAGTCCTACTTTGCAGACCCCCCCTTGGTTCAGAACAAATTACTTTACCTTGTCACCTTAGGAGTAGGAGTGTAGAATGGAAATACATGTCTATACTGATAAATGTGTAAAAGAAAAGAGGAAGGCAGAAGCATGAGCAAACTATTTCTAAAAGATCATTTTATGTAAAAGAAATAGGGACTATTAGCGAGGGTTGGTTTGGATGGTTGGCGCTGTGTGCGCGGTGGGTTTGTGAAAGCCTCGCTAAGGGTCCATAAGGACGGGATCGTCGTGCTGTGCTTCTAGCGACCTGAAAACGTGCTAACCACCCGCCTGATATGGGACAGGCACAATGTCATGACTCACCTAAAGTTAATCATTTCCTGCAATGGTTGTCGATCCGGTTTCCCGAGTGGAAATTGGTGGGCCACAGAGGGCCACGAGTGGTGTGAGGGGTAGAGAGGATAAGGTGTAAGAAGGAAGTCGCCCTAGCCTGGCTCTCGAGTCGTGCGCGACTGAACCCGGAAGTGGGATTTTCATGCGTCCAGAGGAGGACTTCATGGACCCAAGGCTAGAAGAAAAGGCAGTGGGGAGGACCCACAACGATAATGAGGACCTTACGCGTGCTTGCCATGTATCATGTTGTAGGGAGTACCTACCTTGATAATGGGGCCGGTATTGTCTATGTATCGGGCAGGAAATTATTAACAATGGGTCAGTAAACTGTTGTGTAAGCTCAGCCTGGTCACCTGCGTATAAGTCGCAGGGAGCTGATCCGACATTTAAGTTGAGTTTTCGTGGTGGGTACAGTGGTACGCCTCTGCAGAGTGTAAAAAGGTATTCGAATACTCCGAGCTCCCGGGTTTTCTGGAGCCTGGTCGTCGTGGGGTGAACCCGCGTCGTTGCAGCATGATTAGTATTGCTAAATTCTTTAAAATGAGATCAAACCATGGCAACTCATGGGAGTTTAGCCTGACTTTGCGAAAAATATACACATGTACAGTTTTGACAAATTACTTTGAGAAATAAAACCCCAGATTCAGGGAGATTTTCCAAAATACTAAGATACCTCTGTTTCCAATAAAATTTCATTAAGTATGGAACCATAGAGCTTGTCGTTGTCAATAACTGCATACTATATTTCCTTATGCGGGAACTTGTTGAGCTTTGTATGCTCACCCTTACCGATCCAATAAGTACAGAGGAGGAATCAACTGATTTCATAGACTATGGAATCGAGCCGGCAAAAGAAGACCCCGACACAGTTCCAGGAGATTCAAGCGCCTGAAGGGTCACCTGACCTCAGTGAGAGTGATGTGGGTTTCGCCCTGCTGCACGCCTTGTTGATTGAGGGTGATGTTTTCCCCTCTGTTTTATTATTTTGCTACCCTTACTCGACGTGGTTCCGCACACGTCGGTTATTGTAATATGGGTCTGAATGACCCCATACGCTATGTTATTGTATGTACGTATTTGCCGTTGGATGTTCTGAAGTTTCAACTCCTGTGCACAAATTACCTGGGCATTTGTATTAGGTTCCCTCTAACGAGGGGCCCACAGTTTTGCATGCATGCAGAGTTGCCCTAATCTGTGCAGTTGCTGCATCATTCTAATCAGAGGCTTTAAATATACAAACACCTCTTAATTTCTGGTACTTAATTTCTTTAATAACTTCTATGGCTAAAGTTTAAGTGAAAGTTCTTTTTCATCTGGTAAGGTAGACATTTAAGAATTTGCCATGGATTATTAATAAGTACTTGTGTTTATTTTTTGTGCAGAAGATGAAGTGATCTGCGTGACTCTCTCTAGTGCTATTTCAAGTTTTTAACCTTCTTCATCTGTGTAGCTCTTCTAGCAATGGGTTGATCAGATTCCTATTGTTTGTTCACAGTCCAAAAGAGAGTTTTTCTGAGGTATGTATGACTTGCTAATTCGATTTTGCATCTTGTATCTCTGTCTTTATGATGCTACCTAAATTTTTTTTAAATAACCCAAAACAACAAAAATTACAAAACTAACTCACAATTTTGCAAAATAACAAAAATGACCTAAATTGGTGCTAGAGAGGGTCTTCGGGTGCAACAAAACCACCACCCCACATATATGTTCAATTATACATGATTTTTCAAATTTTTAGTATAAATATTTTTTAACTTATAATTCTGATTACAACACATTTGAACCAGTAGAATTATAAAATCAAAACAATCAAATCAACATAAATGGATCATCAATTGAAGTTATATATCACAAGATATAATATCTTAATATATATAAGTCTGGTTGACGATCCATTTGAGTCGATCTGATTGTTTTTTGACATCATCATTATAGTTGTTTAAATGGATTGTTAATTGGAGTTATAGATTAAAAGATATGCATATCGAAAGAATCAAAAATTTTAGTACAATTTAATTTGGAAGGATCTAACTCAAACTTTCCAATTCTTCCGAGATTGATATCTTCTGATATATAAGTTCAGTTGCTGATCCATTTGTGTCAATCTAATTGTTTTACCTCATAATCTATTTGTTAGTTTTACAATTTTCTTTTTTATTTTGAGTTATTTAAAAGAAAAAATAATTATCAGAATATCAGTATTTTCTGAGTTTGGGATTGCACTCGGAAACTTTATCAGTGTTAAAAAGAAAACACTCATGGTATTGTTCTCGAGTGTTAATAAAAATGCACTTGGAAAAAAGTCTTGATTCAAGTGTTGCAAACAAAAACCCACTAGGAAATTAAAATACTATCCTTAAAATACTATCTCTATTCTCGAAATTTTATCATTTTTTTAAAATTGTAGTTATTAAAGCAATCATAATTTTAGTAAAATATACCAAATATACCCTAATAAATACATATGCAAAAGAACTATACCCACTATGATTAATAAGTTTCTAACTCGACTTACAACACACAAGACCCAACAACTCAATATAATAGAGATAACATGGAAAAGTTTTGCTTAGAATTTATAAAATAACAAATATTTGTAAAGAAAAATTTTAACAAAAGTGACACATATTTGAGAACAGAGATAGTAGTTAGTATAGCTCTCTCTGCAAAATTTTCTTGTGAAATTTCTATTCCAACTCTACACATGATCTAAAATTTCCTAATTTCTTTTATAATATCCCACGTGACGATCGACAATTGTGACCACAGTAGTAAGCAGGGCACAATGGGGGTGGCCACAACAACAATTGGCATGGACGACCATAGAGGAAATTTTCTAGAATAACACTCGGCAGTCTTTTTTTTTTTAGTGCTTTCCAAAATAAAACTCTGCAAAGTTTTTATTCACCAAATCTAAATCTTTGAGTGCCATTTCTTGAGTGTGCACACCCAACAAAAATTGTGTCAAGTGTTTTCTTGTCTTTACTGTGTGTTATTGACCGATCTCGCTCCTGCCATGACATTTGCACATCTAGATGCTACTATTGGATTTTCCAGAGGATTAGTGTAACATCCCTAATTTTGCCATATTTTCATTCTCTGAGCATCGCCTCATCACGCGCATCTTGCATCACCTAACTCTGAAAGGACCCAAACCATAGCCAATACAAACGCGCAGTGCTCTAAGATTCTTTCATATCAAAACATCTCAAGTCGGCCGATCTCATCTCAAAACCGAAAACGACCGCTTCTAGGAGGCCCAAAAAGTCTAAAATCTCCGTTTGAAGTCCGAATTGAGATCTGTCTTCTCCTATAGGTTCATATCGCTATTTGATACGTATCGTCCTTTAGAAACATCTCCAAATTCGCGACGAAAACCAGAGTTTCAGCTGTTGGAAGAATCTGAAAACAAAAGTACTATTTTTACCCGGCTCTGTTTTCGTTTTGTCCGAAGCCCTGCCAAATCTTAGCGTTTTCGTGCAAACTCAATTGGAATAAGTACATACCAATTTTATCTAGCCCTCAGAAAAGTCGGAATCGCAATTAGATCCCCAAATCCTGAAAATACCCATTTTACCCCTCGGCCGAAAATGCACAGTACAGTGCACGGTACTGTAGCGCACTGTGCCATTGCCGTTGCTGTGCCGTGCGCGCGCGCTGCGTGCCGCCCGTGCGCCGCCGTGCCGTTCCGCCGCGTCCCCTCGCCGCCGGCACCGCCCCGTGTGCGCCTCACGTGCGTTGTGAGCCCAGTCACCTGTCCATGCCACGGCGACGCCTCGGGAGCCCCCAGATCGCCGTGCTCGTCTCGTCGCATCCATCAACCACCCCGGCATCACCTGCCCGCGCGCAAAAGTCGCCGCCCCGTGCCCCGAGACCACGTTGCCTGCAACCTCTCGCCTTGTACCATCGTCGCCGTCCTTTGCCCGAGCTGTAGCCATGCTTATTGATCCCCACGCCGTTCACCGTCCCATCGCCACCGTCCTCGCCACCGGCCATCGTCGCAACCACGCCCAGAAACGCCCTCCCTCAGCCAATACCTCCCCCAAAGCTTCCAGAGGCTATAAAAGCCATGGCCCATTACCTCTTCATCACACACACACAGCAAACACTACAGAACCACTGTTCATCGTCTTCCTCGCGTCTCCACCTGCGGCCTCCACGGTGACAGCACTCTCCGGTGAGCTTCTTCCCAAACTAAAGCCACCAACACACTCCACTTAACCCCCAGATGGTTCACGAGCAAGGAATTGAGCTCATTTCTTCCCCAACTCCGGCTATCACCGGTTTTCCATTTCTCTCTGTTTTACAAAATTCAACTTGAACCAGTGAGCTTTAGAACTCGTGCTAGTAGGAAGAAATACTCCTTAGAGTACGCTCAATTGCCCCAGCCAGTTAATTTTGGTTTCCAATCAGCCAATCAAAAAACCCCAAATCCCCCGGCCGTGAACTCCAGCAGTTAACTCCGGCGAGCCTCCAACCGCCACCTCCAGGCAATCCAATGATCCAGCAGTGACCTCTACACTCCCAGGAGCAAGAATATGTAATTTGTTTTGAAATTGATCAACTCTAGGTGCTCCAATTGCTCTGCCCTAGTTTCTGTTCAAAACAGCCACCTTGGCATTCAAATTCCGGCCAACTCCGACCATCCCCGGCCAAACCCTTCAACCAGCCACCTCCTGACACTCAAGCCTACATGTTTGACATAGTTTGCCCTCAAATGCATGAGCCAATTGCTCAGGACACACAAACCCAAATTCCAGCAGTACAATGGCATAGAAATTGCTGTGTCCTGGACCTTTTTGTAAATTCTGGAAAACCTAAGCCTTTTCTGCTTGTCCCACTTTGTCAAATAACCTTGCCTTAGTCTAATACACATACTGTCCAATTTTCATCTCATTCAGAGCTACCTAGACCCTTTAACCCACTTTTCAGCTTTTAGGTTAAGTTCGGACGTGACCCGAACGTCGCCCTTTTGACGTCCAATGTCCGTCGACCCTAAGAGTCTTATTTACTACTCTTCTTAGCCATCTTAAACTAGCACAATTCAACCCTTGGAAATCCAAAGCCCAAACCCTAGTCCAGTTCAGAAATCAGAAGCCGTTCCAGTATAGCGCCTTATTATTTTATGTGAGCATAAGTTATCGTATTTTGTAAGTTGATTGTAATACCTTGTGTGTATGCCTGTATTTGAAGATCAAGGCTTCGACTACGTGGAAGAGGAAGCAGAAGAACCCGTAGACTACGACACTACTGCTTGGCAAGGCAAGTTTCCCTCCTTTGAACATACTGCGTCTATTATTTTCATGCATATAATTATTTGGAATTTGGTACCTACGCATGTATGCATAGATAGTTTTGATAAAAGTATATGTTGAGAAATGATGTGAGTAGATAGTCCTATTTTGCAGACCCCCCTTGTTTCATAACAAATTACTTCACCTTGTCATCTTAGGAGTAAAAATGTAGAATGGAAATACATGTCTATACTGACAAATGTGTAAAAGAAAAGAGGAAGGCAGAAGCATGAGCAAACTATTTCTAAAGATCATTTTATGTAAAAGAAATAGGGACTATTAGCGAGGGTTGGTTTGGATGGTTGGCGCTGTGTGCGCGGTGGGTTTGTGAAAGCCTCGCTAAGGGTCCATAAGGACGGGATCGTCGTGCTGTGCTTCAAGCGGCCTGAAAACGTGCTAACCACCCGCCTGGTATGGGACAGGCACAATGTCATGACTCACCTAGAGTTAATCGTTTCCTGCAATGGTTGTCGATCCGGTTTCCCGAGTGGAAATTGGTGGGCCACAGAGGGCCACGAGTGGTGTGAGGGGTAGAGAGGATAAGGTGTAAGAAGGAAGTCGCCCTAGCCTGGCTCTCGAGTCGTGCGCGATCGAACCCGGAAGTGGGATTTCCATGCGTTCAGAGGAGGGCTTCATGGACCCAAGGCTAGAAGAAAAGGCAGTGGGGAGGACCCACAACGATAATGAGGACCTTACGCGTACTTGCCATGTATCATGTTGTAGGGAGTACCTACCTTGATAATGGGGCCAGTATTGTCTATGTATCGGGCAGGAAATTATTAACAATGGGTCAGTAAACTGTTGTGTAAGCTCAGCCTGGTCACCTGCGTATAAGTCGCAGGGAGCTGATCCGACATTTAAGTTGAGTTTTCGTGGTGGGTACAGTGGTACGCCTCTGCAGAGTGTAAAAAGGTATTCGAATACTCCGAGCTCCCGGGTTTTCTGGAGCCTGGTCGTCGTGGGGTGAACCCGCGTCGTTGCAGCATGATTAGTATTGCTAAATTCTTTAAAATGAGGTCAAACCGTGGCAACTCATGGGAGTTAGCCTGACTTTGCGAAAAATATACACATGTACAGTTTTGACAAATTACTTTGAGAAATAAAACCCCGAATTCAGGGAGATTTTCCAAAATACTAAGATACCTCTATTTCCAATAAAATTTCATTAAGTATGGAACCATAGAGCTTGTCATTGTCAATAACTGCATACTATATTTCCTTATGCGGGAACTTGTTGAGCTTTGTATGCTCACCCTTGCCGATTCAATAAGCCCACAATTAGCTTCCAAGGGTATTTATCCAATAGTAGATCCTTTAGATTCAACCTCAATTATATTACAGCCTCGGATCGTTGGCAACAAACATTATGAAACTGCGCAAAGAGTTAAGCAAACTTTACAACATTACAAGTAAGTTCAGGACATTATCACAATTCTTAGGTTGGATGAATTATGAGATGAGGATCGTTTAACTGTAGCAAGAGCACAAAAAATTGATATAGACACACACCTTTGTTTTAATAGCGTAATATGCTTCAGGGTACATCTTTTTTTTTTTTTGTTTACGTGCTGCTCCAAATCAGATGTAATGCATTATTAATATGAAATAGCAATCTCATGATTTAACTCTCAAAATGCAAGCAGAGACCGCAAAACTTCATGACATCGGAAAAAAGGCGAACACAAGAGGATTCCAAAGTGTTCAATGGTTAGGCTTATTTTTAAATACTAAGCTCTCAGCGATCACATTGCTTCTTGTTGTTGAACTAGGGTTCCAAACACTTGGAAAAATGAGAGGATCATGTGAGCTCATATTGGAGGAGCAAAGACAGACAGAATGAACAGCCTTCAGTTAATTAGTTCATTCTAATTCTGATCCATCACGACTCTGTATATCACTATTGGAGATTTCTAGACCTCACAATTGTAGTTCAGTTAAAAAAAGGCACAAGTGAACCAAGTGTGAAATATTCATTAACGTGAAACTCAGTGAAACTGACTACTATCCGACCCGAAGCAGATACCACCCCATGAATAATTGTACAACAAACAGACTTGATCATACCTGCAGCTCATCTTACTAACACATCTATTAGTAATTCCTTGGTAGGTAATGATAAGTGTTTGGCCGTAGGTAAGCTCATTTATTATACATGAGTTAATGTCGTCGTCTCATGAAAAAAAATATAGGCAACTTGGCCATATATAATTGTTCGATCAACTCTGCATTTTTTTTGGCCATATATAAAATATTGGTAAGTTGGTCATCTACCAACTCTGCATTTTCTTTTTAGTTTTTATTCAAGGTAAGGCTTTCATGCGTAATTAGCAGGGAGAAGAAGTGTTGTTTCTGCTTTCTCATTCCAGTTTGTGACATGCTTGCATCTCTGGTAATTGTTCGATCCAGCAATAGCTGAACTTTAATTTAATTTTGCTCTCTCTTGAATTAATCAATAATCAGCAGACTTTGCATGCAGTGGTTTGATGAGGTTCTCTTGAACTTGAAGGCTTCAAGTAATCCAGTGTAGAAAAGCAATTCATATTAAAGATTGAAGCAGAGGGTTCACAGATTCCTGTTCAGATTCCAAAGAGAGGTTTTCTAAGGTATGTATGACTTGTTTTCGTTCCATATCTCGTCTTGCATCTGTATTTTCTAAAAGTGAATGAATAATTGCAATTACTCATCTCGATCGGTTGCAAGCTTATGAACATCTGGTACGCTCTCAAGCTTTCATTCGATGATTTCCCGGATATTAAATTACTTTGTTTTCCTTTCAACGCATATAATTGATTTAGCTGGAACAACTATAATTTGTTGCTTTTATAGCTTGATTTGTATCTTCCTTTCGAAATAGAAGCTATATTTGGACAATGTTTTCTTCTCCTCTCATCTTTTCATAGTATAAACTACATTTGAACTACTGATTTCTTGAGAAAATTAATTCTATGCAACTGAATTTTGGTGTCTAATACAATGATACCACTAAAATTTCACCTCTTAATTATATGTCACTATTTTTTTTGAAACTTGATATTATATGCCATTTGACTGGTCAACTAAAAAAAAAAAGACCAAAATACTCTTGTTAGTTCAATCTTAATCATGATTTTAAGTATATAGAAAGATTGGAACACAAAATTCTAGTTTTTCAAATTTTTTAATTTTGCGTTAGAGTTTTCAAAATTTGAAAAATTTGCATTACAGCCATTCTATTTATTTAAAATTATAATTACGCTTCAACTGACAGGGATATTTTAGTCATTTGAGTTGAACGATCAAAAATGGTATATAATATCATGCTTCAAAAATTAATGATATATAATCAAGAGGTAAAATTTCAGTGGTATATCTTATTAGACCAAAGTTGCGTGACATAAAATCAAATTTCCCTAATTTCTTTTATACTTGACCAAGAACAAGCAAGTGAAGATATGCACCTCCATTTACACATGCCAAGTAATACAAGACATGCATATAAGATTTTGATACATAACACACATACAGCCATTATAATTTTTTTAAAAAAAGGTAGAGAAGAGAGAATTAAAATTCATTGATTGTAATACTTTAAGGCTAGTAACTATCACACTAAACAAATTTTTATACTAGAATCACTCCAATAATTACATACGACATTAAAATTATTAAAATATTTTTACTTCGTTCAAGAGCTATTTACTAAGTTGTGGTCTCATGTATAAATTCCACTTTTGGGGGTATTAATTCCCACATACAGCGTTTTTATGGTGTCATTCAGAAAATTTTCACTAATCCACAAAAAATCTCCAAGACAGGTTGGCCGTTCTCCGTCACTGGCTCTGTTGCATCCTTGGCGAATCACCTTCAAGCTCAAGGAGGTTGTTTAATGGCGACCATATTAGATTCATTTGTTGGATCATTCATCAAAAAGGTGCAAGAAATCATTACAGAGGAGGCAATACAGATACTAAGAGTGGAAGAAGAGCTCTTAGAACTACAACAAAGAATGAAACAAATACAATGTTTTGTTAATGATGCTGAGCAGAAGAGGATACAAGAATCTGCGATTAACAACTGGCTTGGTGAACTCAAAGATGCTATGTATGATGCCGATGACATTATTGACTTGGCTAGATTTAAAGGAAGTACATTACTAGGGGATAATCCTTCTTCATCAAGGAACTCAAATGCATGCAATGGCCTTCCGATTTTCTCCTGTCTTCCTAATATTTGGACACGTCGTGAGATTGTTGTGCAGATCAAAAGCCTCAATACTAAACTAGAGAGGATTTCAAAGGATAAAGTATTTTTAACTCTTGAGAATACACAACCTATTGGCAAAGATTCAACTTCAAGTCGGAGACAGACATCCGGCCTATTAGATCCCAATCTTGTTGGGAAGGAGATTATATCAGCTACCAAAACATTAATAGAAGTGGCGCTTGCACATAAGGAAAAGAATGCTTACAAGCTAGCTATTGTTGGAACAGGAGGAGTTGGCAAGACAACACTAGCTAAGAAAATATATAATGATCATAGAATAAAAGGGAACTTCAGTAAAAAAGCATGGATCTGTGTTTCTCAGGAGTATTCCGAAGTTGCTATTCTGAAAGAAGTCCTCCGAAATATTGGAGTGCATCAAGAGCAAGGTGAAACTATAGGAGAGCTCCAAACCAAGCTCGCAGAAACCATTGCAGAGAAGAGCTTCTTTCTTGTGTTGGACGATGTGTGGCAGTCCAAGGTATGGAATGATCTACTAAAAAATTCATTACATGATGTGTCTACAGGAATAATTATAGTAACAACTAGAGATGATACAATTGCACGTCAAATTGGGGTGGAACATACGCATCGAGTTGAATTGATGTCAATAGATGTAGGATGGGAGCTACTTTGGAGCAGCATGGACATTAATGAAGAGAAAGAAGTACAAAATTTACAGGACATAGGGATGGAGATTGTCCAAAAATGTGGTTGTCTCCCTCTTGCAATCAAGTTGATTGGTAGCATTCTAGCAACCAAGGACAAAACCGAGAATGAATGGAGAAAGGTGTTGAGCAAAAATGCTTGGTCAATCAACAAGCTTCCTGCTGAATTAAGTGGTGCTCTGTATTTGAGTTATGATGAGTTACCAAGACATCTAAAACAATGTTTTCTTTACTGTGCTTTGTATCCAGAAGATTGGACCATGTTTCGTGATGATCTTTTGAGGTTGTGGGTTGCTGAAGGGTTTATAGAAGAGCAAAAAGATCAACTACTAGAAGATACGGCAGAAGAATACTACTACGAGTTGATTTCTAGGAACCTCCTTCAACCAGACCCTGGCTATTATGACCATGGCATATGCAAAATGCATGATCTTTTAAGGCAACTTGCTTGTCATTTATCAAGAGAAGAATGTTTTAGTGGAGACCCACAATCATTGGAGGCTAAAACAATGCTCAAGTTAAGACGTATTTGCGTTGCTACTGAGAAGGACGAACTAATATTTCCTAGTATGGATAATAAGCAGATTCGAGTAAGGACTTTGACAGTTTCAAATGAGAAGTCACTAAGAGTTGATAATACAATATTCAAGAGACTTCCCCATCTTCGTGTTTTGGATCTAACTGATTCACTTGTACAAAACATTCCAGACAATATTAAGGACTTGATCCATCTACGTTTACTCGATCTTGATGGTACAGACATATCTTGTCTTCCAGAGTCCATCGGTTTTCTTAAAAATCTTCAAATATTGAACCTGTGTAGGTGTCAGTCTTTGCATAGTCTTCCTTCGGCAATCACTCAATTATGCAATTTAAGACGTTTGGGTCTTACGGATTCACCGATAAAACAAGTTCCAAAAGGGATAGGAAGATTGACATTTCTTAATGATTTAAAAGGATTTCCGGTTGGTGGTGGGCACGATAATACTAAAATGCAAGATGGATGGGACTTGGAAGAGTTGGTTCCTCTTTCACATTTGAGGCAACTTGAGATGATTATGTTGGAAAGAGCATTTCCTTCTGCTAGTACAACTTCATTACTAGAAGACAAACACCATCTAAAAATTTTAAACCTATATTGCACGGATCATAGCAATGAACAATTTTCAGAAGAGGATGCCAGTAATGTCGAAAGTATCTTTGAAAAGCTAATCCCTCCATGCCAATTGGAACTGCTAGATATTGTTGGATTTTTTGGTCGAAGGTATCCCACATGGCTACATACACATTATTTGTCCTCATTAAAATATTTGAACATCATAGATTGTATATCTTGGAGACGTCTTCCACCGATTGGAGAACTGTCTAACTTGAGATATTTGAAAATCCAAGGAGCAGGTGCAATTAGCAAGATTGGTATTGAATTACTTGGTGTTGGGGTAGGTAATCAAGGGTCTGCAGAGGCAATAGCTTTTCCCAAGCTTGAATGGTTGATCATGAAGGATATGCCCAACTGGGAGGTGTGGTTCTTGACTGAAGAAGAAGATAAGGAAGGGGAAGCCCCGCGTCCAAAGATAAAGTTGCTTCCCTATTTGAACTACTTGGAACTTAGATTATGCCCAAAGCTAAGAGCTCTCCCACAACAGCTTGGAAATATCACTAGTTTGAAGAAGTTTTACATTGGAGAAGCTAGCTGCCTCAAGGTAGTGGAGAACTTCCCTTTCCTTTCTGATAAGCTCACAGTCGATGGATGTAGCTCCCTGGTGAGGATCTCAAGCCTTCCTCATGTAAGGCAGTTGTACGTACGTAATTGTCCGGCTTTAAGGTGTGTGGAGAAATTGGACCATCTACAACAATTGTGGTTGTCAGAGGATATAATGGAGAGCTCTCCGCCTTGGGTGCCTGAGCTTCAGCAGCAACTCCATGGTGAAGACCTTGATCTATACAAATGGGTGTAACAAAGGCACAAGGTACGTACATTTCATTCTACATTTAATTTTGCCTCTTATCTGCTTTGAAATATACAATTGCAACCCAACATTGCTAAATTTTGTGCTCTGTTATGGTATGTGTTATTCTCTTGTGGTTTGGTTTTGCTTTGTGTTTTCAATATATATCTTCATTGATTCATGTGATCCATATATGGTGGTTCATAGGTATCTTATTTTCAAGAGAGGACAAATTGAAAGCAGTACATACAATTTCCTATCAACATAGGCTTTTCAAATTAATGTGGTCTTTAAACCTTTAAAACAAACCAAAGTTTGTTTGGTTTTTTGTTTGCGTTAAATAAAACTACGAGCCTCCACGTGCCAATTCCTATTTCCCCTATGATGAACTTGGCACACCTCAAATATCCAAATATATTATATCTATACTAATTGGAGAGTGTTGGGTTATTTTTTGTTTGAAAATGAAGAAAAATATCCACTACTTCCAATATATGCCTGTTTAAAATGAGCTATCAATGTCTCAAAATCAAACGACTTGGTTGAATGCATTCTGTATTTCTGCTTTTGTGCGTTTCGATTTTTTATGTGTATTCTTGAAGTATAACATTAAAGATAATATATCAATGAAGGAAAACATTGCAAAAGATATATATTTTGTTTATATGCCTATTCTAATATCAATTTTACAAGCTTTCTTATTTATAATATCATGCTTATTTTTGTGTTTCTTTTGTAGGTTGGGAATCTTGAGGACTTTTTCCAATTTTGCCATATCTGTAGCATCTACTCTTCATATGTTGAGCTTAATTAGGCCGTTGTTAGAAAACAAAAAAAAATATTCAAATTACAAAAGCAAAAAAAAAACAAACAAGAAAAAATATTAGTTTTAATTGCTCTGTAGTGTTCGATAGTTTGATCTATATTTCCAAAATTGTTGCATTATTTTCTTTCCGGAAGATTGTTTTTTATAAAAGTTTGTGTGGACTTGGGTTTGTGCTTTTATGTTTCCTGGGTTGAACTGTGTTTTTCCTTTTTTTTTTTTTGTTTTGTTTATTTGGGGTAACTCCACCTATGACACTTTAAATTGATCCTTATTGTTGCATGGTTCGGTCTCAAGTCCGAAAAAAAAGAGTGGAACCTCTACCTACTAATACAAGGAATACAATAAAATTATTGAACTATTTTACATCTTATATTTTTATACTTAAATTTGTGTTTGTTATCACAGTGTTATAACTAACCCAACATGTTAACCTTTTTATGATGTTGCATGCTTCAGTTAAATTTCCATGTTGTAACTCTTGTTTGAGCATATTCAGTAGGGTTTTAGCTCATTCGATCCATCCAGGTGAGCGTCAGCAATGTGAGAAAGCATTAATATGAAACGTATGCAAAAATGACACATGCATGCATCAGTAGGGGTGTAAAACGGTCGGATTCGGAGCGGATATTGGTTAAACCATATCCTATACCATATTTTTTAATCGGATACGAATACGAATTCGGATTTTCTCGGATTCGAATATGGTGCGGATGTTAGTCGGATACGAATTCGAATCGGATTTTCTTTAATTCGGTACGAATTCGGACGCTATTCGGATAAAATAATTATTATACATTAAATATTTGTTGATTAACAAAAGTGCTATTTTCAACTAATTTTCTATCTCAACACAATACAACAATAGACAACATAAACAATTAAACATTATATTACGATTGCCAATATCATAATTATGATAGCAAATAATTTGTCATCATACATACACAACAAAATATGACTCCAAACATACGACATACCAAAACAACGTCACATAATAATCATAATTTGATAATGATTGCACAAACAAAACATAAGAAGTTCATAATTGTAACTCTCATCCAAAGTCCAAGTGTCTGACCATAAAACAGTAGCAGAAAGTTCAAGTATCCAACAAGGCACAACCAAAATTGTAACGTCCCTAATTTTACCCTATTTTCATCCTCTGAGCATCACCTTATCACACGCACCTTGCATCACCTGACTCCGAAAGAACCCAAACCAAAACCAATATAAGCGCGATGCGCTCTAAGATTCTTTCGTATCGAAATATCTCAAGTCGGCCGATCCTATCTCAAAACCGAAAACGACCGCTTCTAGGAGGCCCAAAAAGTCTAAAATCTCCGTTTGAAGTCCGAATCGAGATCCGTCTTCTCCTACGCGTTCATATCGCTATTTAGTACATATCATCCTTTAGAAACGTTTCCCAATTCGCGACGAAAATCAGAGTTTCAGCCGTTAGAAAAATCCGAAAACGAAAGTACCAGTTTTACTCAGCCCCGTTTTTGTTTTATCCGAAACCCTGCCAAATCTTCTCGTTTTCGCGCGTACTCAATTGGAAGAAGTATATAATAATTTTATCCAGCCCTCAGAAAAGTCGGAATCGCATTTGGATCCCTAAATCTCAAAAATACCCAAAATACCCCTGGAGCAAAGTACTGTGTACAGTACACGGCACTGTACTGTGCCGTTGCCGTTGCCACGCCGTGCGCGCGCTCTGCGTGCCGCCTGTGCGCCACCGTGCCGCGCCACCGCGTTTCTTCGCCGCCGGCACCGCCCCATGTGCGCCTCGTGTGCCCCGTGAGCTGCACCACCTGTCGAAGCCACGGCAGCACCTTGGGAACCCCCAGGTCGCCGCGATCGTCCCGTCGTGTCCGCCACCGAACGCCACTCCACCTGACCGCGCGCAAAAGTCGCCGCTCCTGTGCTCCCCAGCCACGTCCAGCACCGGCATTGGGTGGGAGTGCCACCACTGTCCTTCGCCCGAGCTGTAGCCATGACCATCGACCCTCACACCGGTGCACAGTCCCATCGCCACTGTCCTCGCCTCCGGTTAATGCCGCGAACACGCCCAGTTGCGCCCTCCCTCGGCTAGCACCTTCTCCACAGCTCCTGGAGGCTATAAAAGCCAGAGCATAGCTTCTCTTCACCTCACCCACACAGCAAACACAGCAAAGCCACTGTTCATCGTCTTCCCCGAGCTCCTTCTTCGGCCTTCACGGTGACAGCTCACTCCGGTGAGTTTTTCTCCAAACTGAAGCCACCAACACACTCCACTTAACCCCTAGATGGTTCACGAGCAAGGAATTGAGCTCATTTCTTCCCCACCTCCGGCTATCACCGGTTTTTCCTTTCGCCTCTGTTTTGCAAATTCAGCCCGAACCAAATAGAATTAGAACTCGTGCTAGTGAGGAGAATTGTTCCTTAGAGTGTGCTTGATCACCCCAGCTAGTTAGTTTCGACTTTCAATCAGCAAAACAAAAACCCCCAAATCCCCCGGCAGTGAGCTACGGCCATCTACTCCGGCGAGCCTCCAAACGCAACAACTGAACAATCTAGTGTACCAGTAGTGATCCCCACACTCCCAGGAGCAAGAATATGTGATCAATTTCCAAATTGATCAACCCTAGCTGCTCCAATTGCTCTGCCCTAGTTTCTGTTCAAAACAGCCACCTTGGCATTCAAATTCCGGCCAACTCCGGCCATCCCCGGCCAAACCCTCCGGCCAGACACCTCCTGACACTTAAGCCTACATGTTTGACATAGTTTGCCTTCAAATGCATGAGCCAATTGCTCAGGACACACAAGCCCTAATTCCAGCAGTGCAATGGCATAGAAATTGCTGTGTCCTGGACCTTTTTGTAAATTCTGGAAAACCTAAGCCTTTTCTGCTTGTCCCACTTTGTCAAATAGCTTCGCCTTAGCCTAATGCACCTACTGTTCAATTTTCATCTCATTCAGAGTTACCTAGACCCCTTAACTCACTTTTCGGCTTTTAGGTTAAGTTCGGACGTGACCCGAACGTCGCCCTTTTGACGTCCAATGTCCGTCGACCCTAAGAGTCTTATTTACTACTCTTCTTGTCCATTCTAAACTAGCACAATTCAACCCTGGGAAATCCAAAGCCCAAACCCTAGTCCAGTTCAGAAATCAGAAGCCGTTCCAGTATAGCGCCTTATTATTTTATGTGAGCATAAGTTGTCGTATTTTGTAAGTTGATTGTAATACCTTGTGTATATGCCTGTATTTGAAGATCAAGACTTCGATTACGCGGAAGAGGAAACAGAAGAACCCGCAGACTACGACACTACTGCTTGGCAAGGCAAGTTTCCCTCCTTTGAACATATTGCGCCTATTATTTTCATGCATATAATTATCTGGAATTTGGTACCTACACATGTATGCATAGATAGTTTTGATAAAAGTATATGTTGAGAAATGATGTGAGTAGATAGTCCTATTTTGCAGACCCCCCCCTTGGTTCATAACAAATTACTTTACCTTGTCACCTTAGGAGTAGGAATGTAGAATGGAAATACATGTCTATACTGATAAATGTGTAAAAAGAAAAGAGGAAGGCAGAAGCATGAGCAAACTATTTCTAAAAGATCATTTTATGTAAAAGAAATAGGGACTATTAGCGATGGTTGGTTTGGATGGTTGGCGCTGTGTGCGCGGTGGGTTTGTGAAAGCCTCGCTAAGGGTCCATAAGGACGGGATCGTCGTGCTGTGCTTCTAGCGACCTGAAAACGTGCTAACCACCCGCCTGGTATGGGACAGGCACAATGTCATGACTCACCTAAAGTTAATCATTTCCTGCAATGGTTGTCGATCCGGTTTCCCGAGTGGAAATTGGTGGGCCACAGAGGGCCACGAGTGGTGTGAGGGGTAGAGAGGATAAGGTGTAAGAAGGAAGTCGCCCTAGCCTGGCTCTCGAGTCGTGCGCGACCGAACCCGGAAGTGGGATTTCCATGCGTCCAGAGGAGGACTTCATGGACCCAAGGCTAGACGAAAAGGCAGTGGGGAGGACCCACAACGATAATGAGGACCTTACGCGTGCTTGCCATGTATCATGTTTGTGGGCCCCTCGTTAGAGGGAACCTACTACAAATGCCCAGGTGATTTGTGCACAGGAGTTAAAACTTCAGAACATCCAACCATATTTACATGCATACATTAGCAAAGCGTAAGGGGTCATTCAGACCTATATTACAGTAATTGACGTGTGCGGAACCACGTCAAAATATAAGTAGCAAAAAAAAGTTAGGGGCTGAACCCAAAACAGGGTTCGAGCCAAAAAGCAATCATCCAAAGTAGTACAACACAACAGTGAGGAACATCCTCCTCATCCAGCAAAGCGTGAAGCAGGGCACAATCCACATCGCTCTCGTTGAGGTTTGGTGACCCTTCAGGCGCTTGGATCTCCGGGAACGTTGTCGGGGTCTTCTTGTGCTGAGTCGATTCCATAGTCTATGAAATCAACTGATTCATCCTCTGTACTTGTTGGATCAGCAAGGGTGAGCATACAAAGCTCAGCAAGTTCCCGCATAGGGAGATGTTATATGTGGTAAATGTCAACAACAAGCTCTATGGTTCTCATACTTAGGGTAATTTTATTGAAAACAGAGATATTTTAATACTTTGGAAAGTCTCCCAGAATCTGGGGTTTTGTTTATCAAAGTAATTTATCAGACTGTACATGTGTATACTTTTCACAGAGTCAGGCTAAGCTCCCATGAGCCGCCATGGTTTGATCACATTTTAAAGAATTTATCAAAACTAATCATGCTGCATCGACGAGGGACCACCCCACTACGACCAGGCTCCAGAAAACCCGGGAGCACGGAGTATTCGAATACCTTTTTACACTCTGCAGAGGTGTACCACTGTACCCACCACGAAAACTCAACTTAAATGTCGGATCAGCTCCCTGCGACTTATACGCAGGTGACCAGGCTGAGCTTACACAACAGTTTACTGACCCATTGTTAATAATTTCCTGCCCGATACATAGACAATACCGGCCCCATTATCAAGGTAGGTACTCCCTACAACATGATACATGGCAAGCACGCGTAAGGTCCTCATTATCGTTGTGGGTCCTCCCCACTGCCTTTTCTTCTAGCCTTGGGTTTATGAGGTCCGCCTCTGGACGCATGGAAATCCCACTTCCGGGTTCGGTCGCGCACGACTCGAGAGCCAGGCTAGGGCGACTTCCTTCTTACACCTTATCCTCTCTACCCCTCACACCACTCGTGGCCCTCTGTGGCCCACCAATTTCCACTCGGGAAACCGGATCGACAACCATTGCAGGAAATGATTAACTTTAGGTGAGTCATGACATTGTGCCTGTCCCATACCAGGCGGGTGGTTAGCACGTTTTCAGGCCGCTTAGAAGCACAGCACGATGATCCCGTCCTTATGGACCCTTAGCGAGGCTTTCACAAACCCGCCGCGCACACAGCGCCAACCTTCCAAACCAATCCTCGCTACTAGTCCCTATTTCTTTTATATAAAATGATCTTTTAGAAATAGTTTGCTCATGCTTCTGCCTTCCTCTTTTCTTTTACACATTTATTAGTATTGACATATACTTCTATGAGTGCATATCTCTTTTAAAGTAATACCTTTTTTTTTTCCTAAGGTGACAAGGTAAAGTAAATTGTTATGAAAACAAGGGGGGGGTCCACAAAATGGGACTATCTACTCACATTATTTCTCAACATACGCTTTTATCAAAACTATCTTATGTATACTTGTGTAGATATCAAATTCTAAATAATTAAATGCATATAAAATAATAGGCGCAATATGTTCAAAGGAGGGAAACTTGCCTTGCCAAGTAGTATTGTCGTATTCTGCGGGTTCTTCCTGGTCCTCTTCCGCGTACTCGAAGTCTTGATCTTCAAATACAGGCATATACACGAGGCATTACAATCAAATTATAAAATACGGCAATTACACTTACATAAAATAATAATATGCTACACCGAGACGGCTTCTGGTTTCTGATCTGGATTAGGGCTTGGGCTTTGGATTCCAGGGGTCGAGTTGAGTCAGTTTAGGAGGGTTAAAAAGAGTAGTGAATAGGGCTCTTAGGGTCGACGAACATCGGACATCAAAAAGGACGACGTTCGGGTCACGTCCGGACTTAACCTAAAAGCCGAAAAGCGAGTTAAGGGGTCTCGGTGACTCTAAATGAGATGAAAATTGGACAGTATGTGTATTAGACTAAGGCAAAGCTATTTGACAAAGTGGGACAAGCAGAAAAGACTTAGATTTTCTAGAATTTGCAAAATGGTCCAGGGCACAGCAATTTTCCATGCCACTGCACTGCTGGAATTAGGGTTTGTGTGTCCTGAGCATTTGGCTCATGCTTTTGAAGGCTAACTATGTCAAACATGCAGGCTTAAGTGTCAGGAGGTGGCTGTTTAAAGGGTTTGGCCGAAGATGGCCGGAATTGGCCGGAATTTGAATGCCAAGGTGGCTGGTTTGAACAGAAACTAGGGCAGAGCAATTGGAGCACCTAGAGTTGATCAATTTCAAAACAAATCACATATTCTTGCTCCTGGGAGTGTAGAGGTCACTGCTGGATCATTGGATTGCCTGGAGGTGGCGGTTGGAGGCTCGCCGGAGTTAGCTGCTGGAGTTCACGGCCGGGGGATTTGGGGGTTTTTGATTGGCTGATTGAAAGCCAAAATTAACTGGCTGGGGCAATAGAGTGTACTCTAAGGAGTATTTCTTCCTACTAGCACGAGTTCTAAAGCTCACTGGTTCAAGTTGAATTTTGTAAAACAGAGAGAAATGGAAAACCGGTGATAGCCGGAGTTAGAGAAGAAATGAGCTCGATTCCTTGCTCGTGGACCATCTAGGGGCTAAGAGGAGTATGTTAATGGCTTTAGTTTGAAGAAAAACTCACCGCAGCGAGCTGTCACCGTGGAGGCCGAAGGTGGAGCTCGGGGAAGACGATGAACAGTGGGTTCTGTGGTGTTTGCTGTGTGTGTGTGATGAAGAGAAGCTATGCTCTGGCTTTTATAGCCTCTAGGAGCTTTGGGGGAGGTAATGGCCGAGGGAGGGCGCAACTGGGCGTGTTCGCGGCATTAACCGGAGGTGAGGACGGTGGCGATGGGACGGCGAACTGTGAGGGGGTCATGAGGTATGGCTACAGTTCGGCGAAGGACGGCGACGATGGCACAAGGCGGGCGGTTGCAGGCAACGAGGTCTCGGGGCACGGGACGGCGACTTTGCGCGCGGGCAGGTGATGCCGGGGTGGGTGGTGGACGCGACGAGACGTGCACGGCGATCTGGGGCTCCCGAGGCGTCGCCGTGGCGTGCACAGGTGGCTGGGGTCGTGAGGCACGCGAGGCGCACACGAGGCGGTGCCGGCGGCGAAGAATGCGGTGGCGCGGCACGGTGGCGCACGGGCGGTGGCGCAGAGCGCGCGCACGGCACGGCAACGACAACAGCACAGTGCACATTACTGTACTGTCCTGTTTTCGGCCGAGGGCAAAATTGGAATTTCCAAGATTTAGGGATCTAATTGCAATCCTGATTTTTCCATAGGCTAGATAAAATTAGTACAGACTTATTCCAATTGAGTTTGCGCGAAAACGCGGAGATTTGACAGGGTTTCGGACAAAATGAAAACAGAGTCGGATAAAACTGGTATTTTCGTTTTCAAATTTTTCGAACGGTTGAAACTCTGGTTTTTGTCGCGAATTCAGAGATGTTTCTAAAGGATGATATGTATCAAATAGCGATACGGACATGTAGGAGAAGACGAATCTCGATTCGGACTTCGAACGGAGGTTTTGGACTTTTTGGGGCTTCGCGAAGCGGGCGTTTTCGGAAAAGAGAAAGACTTAGCCAATTTGGGACTTCTCGATACGAGGGGATCCTAGGGCACATTATGCACATATTGGTTATGGTCTTGGGTCCTTTCAGAGTTAGGTGATGCGAGATGCATGTATCTGGGCGATGCTCAGAGAATGCAAATAAGGCGAAAATAGGGATGTTACAATGTTGTAGGGAGTACCTACCTTGATAATGGGGCCGGTATTGTCTATGTATCGGGCAGGAAATTATTAACAATGGGTCAGTAAACTGTTGTGTAAGCTCAGCCTGGTCACCTGCGTATAAGTCGCAGGGAGCTGATCCGACATTTAAGTTGAGTTTTCGTGGTGGGTACAGTAGTACGCCTCTGCAGAGTGTAAAAAGGTATTCGAATACTCCGAGCTCCCGGGTTTTCTGGAGCCTGGTCGTCGTGGGGTGAACCCGCGTCGTTGCTGCATGATTAGTATTGCTAAATTCTTTAAAATGAGATCAAACCATGGCAACTCATGGGAGTTTAGCCTGACTTTGCTAAAAATATACACATGTACAGTTTTGACAAATTACTTTGAGAAATAAAACCCCAGATTCAGGGAGATTTTCCAAAATACTAAGATACCTCTGTTTCCAATAAAATTTCATTAAGTATGGAACCATAGAGCTTGTCGTTGTCAATAACTACATACTATATTTCCTTATGCGGGAACTTGTTGAGCTTTGTATGCTCACCCTTGCTGATCCAATAAGTCCAGAGGACGAATCAACGGATTTCATAGACTATGGAATCGAACCGGCACAAGAAGACCCCGACACAGTTCCAGGAGATCCAAGCGCCTGAAGGGTCACCTAGCCTCAGTGAGAGCGATGTGGGTTTTGCCCTGCTTCACGCTTTGCTGGATGAGGAAGATGTTCCCCTCTGCTTTGCTATTGCATTTTGGTTGTCTATATTTTGGCTTGAACCCTATTTCGGGTTCGGCTCCTAACTAATTTTGCTACTCTTATTCGACGTGGTTCCGCACACGTCGGTTATTGTAATATGGGTCTGAATGACCCCATACGCTATGTTATTGTATGTATGTAAATGCCGTTGGATGTTCTGAAGTTTCAACTCCTGTGCACAAATTACCTGGGCATTTGTATTAGGTTCCCTCTAACGAGGGGCCCACAAAAATAATAACAACATAGTTGATAGTTCATACATGACTATAAAAGACTAAATCTAAATCTAGCAAGAAGTAGTGAAACATGTGTTCAAGTCTTCAAGATAATGGTAGCATGCTTGAGTTCAAGAGGTAGTTAATTATCACCTACAAAATAACATGAAGTTAGTAAAATACTTGTTAAAATGATATCGTATAGTAGCTAGAAGATTTTTTTTGATATACCATCTTCAGTTGAATTTATGTCATCCACGCCAATACCTTCTAATTCCTCCACAATTGAAGGAACATTATTTTGACCTACAATAACAAAATAATAAAAATTAGCCAATGCACAAATAGATGCAAAATTTGATGGATTTTATTTATATATTTACCTTTCCTAGACGCTTTAATCCAATCTTTGGTGCAAATCAAGGCCTCAACTACTTCGGGTTCTAAACGACTGCGGTATTTATCAATTACTCGTCCCCCAGCACTAAAAGCAGACTCAGATGCAACAGTTGATACAGGAATAGCTAACACATCGCGTGCCATATGAGCGAGAATAGGATAATTTGTACCTTGAGTCTTCCACCATGCCAAAATATCAAAAGTCCTCATTTTCAGGCCATTTCAATGTGGTTCACTCTCATACTTCTCCAATTCAGACTTCTCACTACAATCTTCACCAATATCCTTCAAAAAAGCACTTAGTTTCCTCCGTTTTGGCTCATCATCAAAAACACGACGACGAGAACCAACTTCACTTGGGGCTCCAACAGAAGACTGCATACCACTAATTGAGAAAGCATTATATTTAGATGTATATGACTCAAATAGGTGCCTGATAGTAATTTGAAAATCAGAAATCTCATCAATCCCATCATAGTCACACATGTTCTTGTAATAAAATTCAACCACCTTCTTCTTGTAGCGAGGATCTAGAAAACAAGCAACCGCCAAAGCAATGTTACTCAACTCCCAATACTTGTCAAACTTTTCCTTCATTGCTTTTGCCATGGAAGCAATAAACTCATCATTGTCTTTTATCCAATCAATAAGCATGAGATTAATTTCAGAAAATTCTATAAAGAACAAATTTGCAGTTGGATATAAAGAACCAGACAAGAGTTCAGTAACACTAAAGAAATTCTTTAAGCACTTATTCAATACAGTTGCTTTTTCCCATTCATCTCTAGAAGGAGCACAATTCCCATATTTTTCTGGATGAAGAAAAGCCAATCTTTGGAAAACCTGCTTATAATAAAGTGCATCCGAGAGCATTAAATAAGTGGAATTCCGTCTAGTAGCTACATCTTGAGAAAGACCCTTCGTTATATCCAAATTAAGTTCACAAGCTCGCTTTTGAAACTCCTCCCATTGCAAAGTAGAACTCTTGACAATCATAACTGAAGAACGAATGTTGTCTATAGCATGCCCAACTATTTTCAAACCATCCTTTGCTACAAGATTAATAGTATGAGCCGCACACCGAACATGGAAGAATTTGCCATTAGAAATTAGAGAATTATGTTCATCAAGGGTTGAAGCAACAGTTTTAGCACAAACTTCATTAGCAGAGGCATTGTCCATAGTCAAAACAAACAACTTCTGATCAATATTCCAAGCTAGCATGTTTCTAACAAAAGCGTTACTCAAATTGGCACCTGAATGTCTTCCTTCTAAATGCATAAAATTTACTATTTGTTTCTGAATCTTCCAATCATCATCAATGAAGTGACAAGTGACACACAAATAACCTTTATTTTGATTAGAAGTCCAAAGATACATTGTGCAACTCACCCGACACTTGAGAGATGAAAAGAGATCAAATAACTTTTGTTTCTCTTCTTTAAAAATATCCATAACCCTTTTCCTAGTGGTATTGCGGCTTTTAATAGGAAATGAGGGGGATAATGATCTGATGAAATCATTAGTGTACTCATGCTCTGAAAAATTGAATGGATACTCATGCATAACAATAGCAAGATGATACTTGTACATACTAACTTCTTCATTGTACTTCCAAGCTTGCAAAGAATTTTGTTCTCCTACTTTTGTAAAGATAAGAGTGTTTTGATGAGGAGACTTTTCATGTTGTGTTTTAAAATGAGTTTTGAGATGAGTCGTACCATACTTGCTCTCACCAGAAAACACATCCTTGCAATACTTGCATTTTGCCATCTTACTCATCACAACCTTGCCTTCCACTTCAGTCTTCACTTCTTCAATGGTAAAATGATTCCAAACATCTGAAGTTCTCTTTTTGGGTGCCCTAGACTTCATTTTTGATGATGGATTCCAAGTAGTAGTAGTCTTTGCCCCATCACTCGCACTTGTTCCAGTAACATTCTCACTCACAACACTTTGAATGTTAATACCTGCTGGTTTAGCACCACTACTAGATGCCAAAGAAACCTGTATAGATAAACAACAAATTAACCTACAATATTAGAATTCGTAACTCCAAATAGAATGTTGTTACTAAACTTTAAATACATGTTTCTCTGAATTATTAGCACTTGCATGTTGCTTAGTACCACTTCCAGATGTCGACATTGTGCTCAAATTTCTTTTTGATCACACTTGGTTCAATTTATTTTACCTCATGTTCAAATACAACACAATTCTATCAAACTCAAATGCGACACATGCTCATAAAAGCATTTATCCTAGTTTACGCAAGTCCGTTCGTGTGTTGGTTACTTTGATGATAAAGTAGCATTGCCATGAAAAACAAGCACTTATTACAAGTTTAGGGTAGCTTAGAAATAACAAATATAGTTGAATTGTTGCTTGTTGCAATACGCCGTAGACGTGCTGCCCACCAGCGATGATGAGCTTGCCAAATAAGAGTTAATGCTTGCTATTTTGCTCTGTAAGCACGGTTTCTGTGATAAATACACTGCAAATTTATGTGCTTGCTTGCATTTTTGGAGAACTCCCTTATGTATCTTTCAGATTTATTACTTGTTTCACTGAAGTAACTGCATATTTAATTAAGACCTGATTGTGTTAGTATTTTGGGTGATAATTTCAGCTCACAGATAATAAGTATAGTTAAATTTGGTTAGTACCTAAGTTGTGTACACAGTTTGTACTTTATAACTTCGAGTTTTAGAATTCCACTGGTTGGTCTGTGGTTATGTTTAGCCCAGCTGTTTCAAACTTTCAATGCTTATCCTGATCATTTAAATGTTACAAACAAATATGTATTGAACATTTGAACTAGTTCAGCTATTGGTTGTACAAACAGATAAGTAATGGGCTGATAGCCTGATATGCATTCTACAACAGTACAAGTGTAGAACCTATTGAACTAGTTCAGCACTTCAGCTATTCAGAATATCATCCTCAACAATTACATGAACTGATGAACAGCCATCTCATACATCTCATACATCTCATACATCCAATATCAAGATCCTCATTACAATTCAATCAAAATTAAAGAACAAGAGGAAGAGTGAAAGAAATTGAACCTCTGCTTGCTTGCTGGATGGAGCTGAAACTAATGTTGGTGCTTGCAGAGCTCCTGGAGCTTCGGTCGAGGAAGGTAGAGACGGCCGCCCGTGAACCAACTTGCCGGGGTCGGGGAGGAGGTGCTGTCGCCGGGGCTGATGCAGGTGGCTCAGGGAAGAGGGGCAGCAACTCCAATTGGGGCCATGATCCTAAAATTAGGGTTTGGATGAGGGAGCCTGTAGAAGTAGAACGACGGTGCAGAAGGCGGCGAGGAGCTCTGGGAGCAAGAGGCGGCTCAGGTGATAGCTCGCCGGTGTGGAGCTCTGGGAGCAAGAGGCGGCGCGGCTGTGGAAGAAGAGAATGACGCAACCGAAGAAAATACCAAATGCGCTAGCGAAGGAGTAAGAGGCGGAGCAACCGTGCCTGTGGAAGAAGAGAGCAATGCGGCCAAAAAATAAGGGGAACGAAGGCTAATTTGTGTCGATGGCTGGGAGCCTGGGACCGGCGGCCAAAAGATTGGGCAAGGCGGTGAGCGGTGGCTTGCGGCGAGTTCGGACTGTGCGCCGGCGGAGAAACGTGGTCTCGTGGAGCAGCTAACGAGCGGGAGGTGGAGACGCCGGACGCGGTGGAAAATTAGGGATTTAGGGTTAAGGTATGCGGAATTTGCCGATTGCCGTATGCGTGGGCCTGGGCCGTGGGAGTTGGGGACTCACGGGCCGACTGGCGTGGCCGCGTGGGGCAGCCCGCAGGCCGCAGGCGGCAGTTGCCTGTTGGTTGTTGCCCAATTCAATTTGGGTTATCGGATTCGGATGATCCGGATATCCGCATCTGTTTTTAGATATATAACTTACCAAATCCGGATTCGAATCCGCATAACAATAATTAATAAATCCGAATCCGAATTCGGATTGTTTGCCGGATGCTAATTTTCGTACCAAATAGCTATTTTATCGAATTCGGTAAACGGATATCCGCGGATATCCGCATCCTATTTACACCCCTATGCATGAGAGAACCAGAGTAGTAAACACTAAATCTGAATTAGATGCAAAGTTGTGTTTGTTAGTACAGTGCTATTTAATCTCTGCTAACTAACACAACATCTTGCTAATAAAAAAAAAAAAAAAAACTAACGCAACATCTTAGACTTTTCGCCAACATGTTACTCTTGCTGTGGGGGCTGATCAATTAAGGTTCAAGAAGAGCATTGAAAAAATATATATGTGTTGTTTGGTTGTGTGTATATGGTATAGTCATTTTGAATTTTCTATTCTCTATTTGGTTGTTTAATGGGTTCTTCGCTTTATAAGGTGATGATAGATAAAAATGTGCTTTGTTTCCATGTTATTTTATTAAAAGTGTAACTCATATACTTTCGGCTCATATCAATATTTGGATTTTTATTCACATTTCATTTAAAATAGTTAAACCAGTTTGTATAGTTGATTTCTAAGACATAAGCTACAATAGGACTAAATTCATACACTACTACTTAAGAGTGAGCATTCTATCAGTTCGGTCCAATTTGCAATATTTTTTAACCAGAACAAAAAATTTCAGTTTTGCAATTTGAGCACTGAATTAACCAAAACCGAACCTAATTAATCAAATAAAATTTGATTAGTTCGATTGGTTTATTCATTATTCTACTTAAAATAATCTGTTCACAAATAATAGAATAAAATACTCAAACATGCAATATCTATTCAAAATTATAACAATTGTACAGATAATAAAATCTGTTTACAACAACTTGAACACAAAGTTGATAACACAAAGATATTAGATTACCACTAATCCTAAAACAAAATAAGGGAAGTATGAGGAGCAAAAATAAGAAAAGAATAAGGGGAATAAGGTTTGTTCAACTTATTCGATTGGTTCAACTTATAGAATAGAAAAATTGAACCAAATTACAAAAATTAAATTTCACAAATTTTTCAACCAATCCAAAAACTAATCTTAAAAAAATTGACTGAATAACTATATTTCGGTCAGATTGATCCGGTTAAATATTTCTACGGAGGCTTATCGTTGCGTAAGAGAGTGAGGCTTTATCTTCTTTTTGAGATAGACCTCACGTATGTATGAGTTGAATCTCCATAGAAAGAGCCTTTGTGGTCCTGGTTCAACCAAAGAAGCTCCATTAGAGCATTTGGGGGACACTAATTTAATAGGAACTTTTTTATTTTTAGATTCATATAAAAGTATAGTATGTTATTCAATCTTAATTGAATGATTTAAATGAATTAAAACATATAGCTTATAAGTAATGTGAGTGAATTAGATATATTTAAGCTATCTATTATATTTGATGAGATGATTTTGAAAGAGTTCCACTTACTTCCTCCATAAAAGACCTCGTATTGAATTTTTATCCAGTAGGCCATTTGTGTTGGGTGGGGCCAGGTTAATTTTGTTAGTAGGTTTATTCTGTAGTTGTCACATGAGAACTCTTTCGATCTAATATTTTTGCATAGAGACTGCTCAACTTTCCCACATATATAGATGTAAAAATCTATTATATAACATAAGCATACAATATTGTTGAAAAACGTAATTTATGTATTTTTTTTTCAGGTTTTTACTCCATTTGTTTTCATGTCACTCTCTAGCATTTATGAACTTAGACATATATTAAAAATATAGCATTAAGAAGTATTATATATATTGTCCAGAAAAATAATCATATTAGCCAGGTTAAATTTGTGGACGACGCGTCACATTGGATTCTCTTTCTCGGACTCACCGGTGAATAATGGAGTTGATCATAACGCCAGCTCATCTTGTTATTAGATTTATTCCTCGGTAATGATAACTTTTAGGCAGTAGATAAGCTCGTTTATCATACATGGGTTAATGCTGTCATCCATTGTATGCAAAAAAAATATATAAATACTGGTGCTGCCAAGTACATTTTTTATGCAACGTCTGCCAAGTCTACATTAAATATTACTAACCTAATCTTAATACGATGGATGCAACAAGAAGCAGGGGGAAGAAGTGCTGCTTTCTGATTCCAGTTTGTGATATGCATGCAGCTCTGGTAATGCAAGCTCTAGAGTAAAAGTTCAAATTTATTTATTTATTTATTTTTCTCTCTTTAATAACTGATTAGCAGATGCTTTGCATGCAGTTGTTTCATTTATGAGGATGTGATGTGTTTCTGTTGCCTTTGTCCACTGCTTCAGGACTTGAAGTAATCTCTACTTGGAATTAATCTGCGCAGGAAAAAGATTTTATATTGTGGTACTCAATTTCTCTATTCTCTATCCTCTATGCACATACTTCACTTTATTCTTTTTTGTTTGCAGCACATGAAGTGATCAATGGTTGTCTCTCTAGTGACTAACTGATAATTATATACGTTTTAATCTGTCCGTGTAAATACTTGAAGCATTTAACCTTCTTCTTCATCTCCCTTGGTCTCATGGTATGGAGATATTTCAGAAATTTTTTAAGCCATGTGAAATTTCTTTTTGAGGTTGCAATATCCTGATTAAAACATGGATTTCAATTTTATATATATATATATATATATATATATATATATATATATATATATATAGCCATGAATTATGTTCATATTGTTCATATTGTCTTATCCTAATTAAATTTATTCATATTGTCGTATAACTTTATAGCCATGAATTATGTTGAAATATGAATAGATTACTTAGCAAATATGATTCTGATTCAAACTCAATCGAACTAACTCAAATGGACTTAAATCGGCAAAATTATGCACAAGTCCTCATCTAAACTCTTTGAGCTGCTTATAGACAGGCTAGTGATGAGCCCCACCAACCTGAATTTCTTCGAATCCCTCTAAACTTCATTTACATGTGTCTAAGTTAGTTGCAAGGGATTTTAAGTCAAATAGGTTGGGAGTAATGCTTATAAGATTATCTAAATCGACAAGTTGAGAATAATGCAGATATATCTGTTTTATAATGATGTTGTAAATTTAGGATTGTATCGAGACTTAGCAAGCGAATCTTCGTATTGGTGTTTTATGTCCTGCTCTTATCTAAATCCTCGTTTAGTGGTGGTTTTCAGAATTCAAAATCCTCTTGTGATTCATAGATTTGTCAAGTTGGGGTTTAGAACTGAGTGTTGATGGGCTGATAGTTGCATGCTGTTTTGAGTTCTTTATAGTTAGAATTGAACCTTGTTACCTGCGGGTAGGAATCCAAAACATTATTTGGATGGTTGCAATTCTGAATTAGTTAATTGATACTTTAAGATCTTGTATCCTATAAAGCACATGAGGAGTTAACTTGTGTCTTGGCAGGCTGATTGTTTTAGTCCGCATTAAGTTTGATACCCAATTGGGTTTTTCATTGCTTGCATATTGGAGTTGTAGCTGTATTCAGATTGTGGCTTTGATTTCAAATCTGCCTAATCAGCTTATGCCCAAAGATTCTATACAAAATTCGTAGTTTGCCTAGAAGTCAATTGAATTAATATTCAGGTGGTTCATGCTGATCGAAATATGTTTCGTTTATGAGATTTAATTGATTCTTTCTCAAGGTAAATTGGGAGATAATAATCCATGTATATGTGCACTGTTGTTGACTTGAGTTCTTGAAGAATATATGTAAGAAGTAATTGATCCTCACATTACATGAGCAAAAGGATAGATGGCTTTGAATTGGGTGGTGTAGTGATAACTTATAGAGTCACCTCTAATTAAATCCCGAAATCATGTGAATTGATCTTGAGATTATGTCTTGCTGCTGTTTCTTGATTATGATTAAGCCATATGTACTAGGTTGTTCAAACTTGTGGAATTCTGGATCATGTTTAGGCTGCTGTTTCTTGCATGTGTTTGGATTGGTAGAGTTTCCCCTTTGAAATAGTTATAACGGGAGGAAAGAAGTTTAGAAATTTGTTTATACACTTGATTGTTCCACTTCTATTTGAGTTGAAACCATGTTCGGAGTAAATTGCTTCAGGAATTGTCTCATGCTGTATTTTTCTATTTTTACTAACTTTCTAATGCATTGATCACCATATGCATGGACGTGATGCTATACTTACTTTTGCTGAACTGAATTGAGGGCCAGCGTTGATTGAATCGTTTCCACAGTTGTAGTATGCTGCCATCTTCTGATATCATTGGTTTGCTAATACATGGACCAGTATGTAGTCCTTGACCAATTAAAACTCAGCAAGTTTTGAAATTTCTTTACTGCGCTTGATCTCCTCTACACTTATATGTTCCTTTGAACTGTGAAATAGTTCTTTACTAAAATCATTCCTGGAGTTGTATCATCCTGTTGACGTCCCGATAATGCATGATTTGATCCCATAGCTTGTACTAATGTGTTCCATCATGATTCCTTAGAAGCTATGGGTTGGATCAAATTCTGCGATGACTCTTGTATGATTGTAAGCGCGTAACTGCAATGCTGGATAGTGCTTGGTTGTGCAGGCCTCTCTTGAGTGCTCCTATCCTCTTCTTCCAGGGAGATGTCATGCAGCCCTTGAACAAACTTCAAACTAGAGCTTTAAAAAACTGATGAATAAAGTGATACATGCCCGGTAGTTGCTTGATAATAATTGCAAACGTCGTCAACTGAGTCTGAGGCATAACAGTGCAAGCTTCACCAAGTTGAACTCGAGTTACTTCGTGCACAAATTCAACTTGGTAAGGGGTATTTTGTGTGATGGATTTTTACAAATAAATAAAAATATAATAATAATAAATAAAATAATAAATAGTGGGTCCCTTAAAAATAGATCACACACGTCATGAGACAGAGTACATCAAGAGTGGTAAAGATTCACTAGCTCTTGTGGATAAACGATGTCAATTAATTGACTCTATTTGTCATAAGAGAAGGGGTAGAATGTTTTTGAGTAATAAGTGTCTGTGGTTGAAGGTTCTCGTGGTGGGATGTAACTTCACTGTTTTTTGTTGTCATCGACCAATCACTTTTTAGGTCACTCCAGCCGCAAAGACCACCCCCACTTCGACGTACGACTACCTCCACAACAACCTTCAACTATAGACACTCGACTATTAATACTCATGAGAAATTGATTTTTTGCTTGCTGTCACATTTTCAAAATAGAGAAAATGGAAACATATTTTTCGAGGGTTTAGGGTTTCTGTCGCGTATCACAGCCGCGATAATTGACTTATCACATTCAACCAGGTCATTTTTACAATTTCAGCAAACTACGAGTCATTTTCATAATTATTTTTTTATTTTGAGTTATTTATAAAAAAAAATTCCTATTTCTATGTGGGATAGCAGGGACATGAGCACATGATTCTTGCTGGGTTTTCTCCATTTTCATATGCTCCTCTCCCTCCCTCTCTAGAGTGATCTCTCCTTCAATAATCTCCTTCCTTTCACTAGCATATGCTATTTTCTTTTAAGAAATATAGCACCTAAAAAAGATTGTCAGAGAAACGGGACTTGTTATTCATATAATATTTATAAATAACCCAAAATAAAAAGATAATTTGAAAAATGACCTGCAGTTTACCGAAATTGCAAAAAAGACTTTTTTGGGCGTGATAAGTCAATTGTCGCGGTCTGAAATCTTGAGAGGAAGATCACAGGCGCAACAGAAACCTTTTCCCCACCTCATGCACAACAGGAATTGGTCGAGTAGTCGAGTAGTCAAAGCGTACATTGACTGGACGAGTGGTCAAGTGGTCGAAACGTACATTGACTGGGTGAATGATTGAGTAGTCGAGAGGTCGAGTATGCTTCGACCACTCGACCACTCGACAGCTCGACCAATTTCTATAGCGAATGAGGTGAGTAAAAGTTTTCTGTTGCGCCTGTGATCGTCCTCTCGCAGTTCTAGACCGTGATAATTGACCTATCGTGCTTAAAAAAGTCATTTTTGCAATTTCAGTAAACTATAGATTATTTTTCAAATTTTTTTTTATTTTGGATTATTAATAAAAAAATTCCTTGTTATTCAGGTACTTTCTATGCAATTTGTAGTTATTCTATTGCAAACAATAATAATCTCAACTTTACTTTATCATGTTTGCACCTTTGTAGTTCTCTAGTTTAATAACTTCTTGCTCTCATGTATTAATTGAAACATCTGCTGTGTTTGTGTGTCAAACTAGCGAAAGATATTATCTTGACAATTATGCATCTTTTTCTATTCCATAAATATTCCCCAACATATAATTTGATGTCTGATCTTTATTAACCTTGTGTTGGCCATCAAACAGCACACCTGTTGGATCTCTACCCTTCCAGTGTAGGGAGCTATATATTTGATTGATGGCAACCATATTAGATTCCTTTGTCAGATGATGCATCCATAAGGTCGAACAGATCATTACAGAGGAGGCTATACTGATATTAGGAGTGGAAGAAGCGTTTACTGACCTGCAGAGAAGGATGAAACAAATACAGTGCTTTCTTAATGATGCTGAGGAGAGGAGGATACAAGAGTTGGCAGTTAACAATTGGCTTGCTGAGTTAAAGGATGCTATGTATGATGCTGATGACATTATTGACTTGGCAAAATTTGAAGGAAGCAAGCTTCTGGCAAATCATCCTACAACATCATCATCTTCAAGAAGCTCAATTGCTTGCGGCGGCATTCCGATTTTCTCTTGCTTTCCTCATATTCTAGCACGTCGTGAAATTGCTGTTCGGATCAGAAGTATCAACACCAAACTAGATAAGATTGCAAAGGATAAAATATTTTTAACACTTGAGAATACCCAACCTATTGGCAAAGATTCAACTTCGAGGAGGAGACCAACTTCCTGCTTAGTTGAACCTAACCTTGTTGGGAAAAAGATTATCTCTGATAGCAAAGTATTGGTGTTTGATGAATTTTTGTAATAAAAATTCATTAGAAAAGTCTCATATGGTCAAATGGGCTAAAATAAAATATATATACTTTGGGCTATAAAAATAATGATAAAAATAAGGACAAAAATTCCACTCGTCAAAAAAATAGTCAAAATTGGATTGGTCAAACCTGGTCAACGCTGGTCAACACCTGGTCAAACCTGGTCAACGTTAGTCAACGCTGGTCAAACGTGGTCAAACTGGTCAACAACCTAGTCAAACCGACATGCAGCCCGAGTTTGAATAGGATTTATCTCTAACCTTTTCTTTTATTTAAATAAATAAAAATCTATCTCCTATTCAAATTCAAAAAGGGGATAATATCTCTTTTTTTATCTTTTTGTTTATTTAAATAAGAAAATATATCTCCTATTCGAATTCAAATCCCCTAAATATCTCTGGTTGTTGGATGGTTGCAATCAACCTGGAGCCTCTATAAATAGAGAGAGGTGTTATCCTTTTGAAAATAAGCAGGTATAGGTCCAAGGCAGGCACACGCAGGAGCAAGGCAAGATAGGTGTACAGGTCCAGAAGCACAGATGCTAGAGGCGGACAAGTAGACGAACAGGTTCACAAAGGTGAACAGGATAAGAAGACCGGCGTAATGGGTGAGCCTTGCTCATATGCATAGCATGCATTATGCATATGCATAGCAAAAAAGGGGGGCCAATTTCCCGGAAGAGAGATCTTCTCGGCGAAACAAAATGGCACGCCCGGTGGGACATGGTTCTCCTCTCATCTTTGCTGTGCTCCGATGGTCGTCTGATTCGCTTCCATAACTCGCTTCAGCATGCCCTCTGTCTTTCATCCATCATGCATATGGCTGCTCGTCTACAGAGCGCCTGCATAGTAAATGTGATGATGCATAAGTTGATCAAGGAACCCCTTTTTGCAGGTGAGTCCTTCCTCAACAAACTTGCACACACAGATGAGGAAGTTCTGATGGTTCAGTTTGGGACATTGCCCCCGATGGCAATCTTCAAGTACAGCTACACAACATACTTCCATCAGACTCAAGAACCTGTAGAGTTCCAGGTGACGGAGTCAAAGAAAGCACATAAACGTGCCTCTGCTAAAGCGAAGAAGGAGCGCCGTGCGTTGATGGTAGAAGCACGCAATCTTCTGAAGAATGCTGTCATCACCGACATTCAAGGTGATGTTCAAGCTGCTCAACGGCTTCGTCAGCAAGCCACCAACAGGCAGCACCATGCCACCTCTCTTCGTGTGGATGCTCCACTCATCAGTCCTGCACTGCCTACTCCAGGCGTGCAGCGCCCTGAGGTTGAGTTATTCAATGCACTCGAGAATGCCTCCTATACTCTACGGAGGTAGATGTCATTTGCCCGTCGTACTTTCAATCCCAATAGGCTGCGTAATCTTAGAAGGAAGTACCGCAAGGTGAGTGCTTTGCAGGAACAAATTGGTGCCCGCATCGCCCGCGTTGCTATCCCTGAAGAGGATTGGTCGCTCGGTGCAAATGATCTCATTGACAGGACTTGTCGCTATCCCTACATAGTGACACCGCCCTATGACTTGTTCCCTGACGAATGGGCAAATAACAAGATCAAGGACTTGCTGAGGCTTGCCATCATGAGGGAATTCTGGAGGCGCCATTCAACCAAGCGAGCAAGAATGCCTGGTCCAACAGGTTCTTTCACCCCCGAGGTTAAAGTAACTGGTTGGGAGTCATGCTTCCACGTTTCTGCGGAAGCTGGCCCATCCAATACCGATAACAAGTTCGCATTGTTGCCGAATGAAGTACCCGCTCCCGGTGCTGACGAAGTACAACAACAACTCCATCAACTACGAACCCAAATGAAGAGTCTGCAGGAGCGGTTGCTAGGTCGTAATATGTCTGATTTCTCCTCTCAGCTTAGAAGGAGTTCAAGGCATGACGCCTCAAGATGCCGTCCTCAACACATGTACCGGACTTGGGCGCCTCGTCAAAAGCCTTCATCTACATCGACTTATCGGCCTAGACAAGCACCACTTCCACCTCGTTGGAATCAGTGGTCTCGTCGGCCAGAGCAACCACCACGTGTCCAGCAACAATGGCGTGTGCGGACTTTTCCACCTACATCCACTTCATCTCGGCAAGGCAGGGGTCCATTGCAGGCACCTACTTCGCCTAGAAAGCAAGTCGACTTGCCATTTCAAGCAAGACGCACTTGGATGCCTCCTTCCCAAGCTCCTCCTCTTCTTCCAACACCACCTGGCCTGCCCAAGGCCCCTCATGTCCCTACATTCAATCAACGCAAGCGTGATCGGCGTAGGAGGAATCGTCAAATGTTGCGCTAAGAGTTGGAGGATCTTGTACTGAAAAATGTACAAGTTCGCATCCGGCCCGATGGCAGCATCCGTCCTGATGATGAGAACATCATGTTCCGTATCTCGCCGACACTGGAATAGAGTCAGAGGTATCACTACCTTCTTGACCGTCTAGCTCCAAAGCGGCATCATGATCAATCAGTTGGAGATGTTTCAAGCCCAAGCAAGCAAAAAGAGAAGGTATCATCTCCATTAACCTTTGCAGGAACATCATCTCAGGGTGCAGGAGTTCCCAAGCAAAAACGACTCCGATCGGTCGTTTCCCTCCAAAGATGTGCAAATTATCATGAAGAAAGTACCACTAGAATCTGTGATGATTCTTCCCCAGGAGACTACAGAAGCTCTTGCACCAACGATTGAGGTGTCAAGTACTCAAGTCATTGGAGAAGATGCTATAGTTTGTGGGATGGTGACATCTCAACCTGAGGGTGATACTGACTCTGACTGGAGGCCTCCTCCTGTTACTCAAGAGTTTTCGTACCCTTCGGATGAGGAGATTGTCCCAAACCCCAAACCTATGGCATTCTTACCTTGCTTGAAAGGTATCCAGGGGCAAGAAGATCAAGATGCATCAACAAAAGAAGCAATGGCAAAAGTGCCTTGTCTTCCTGTCACTTCCAGAAAAGATATTGACAAGGGGCAATCTTCTCGCCCTTATGTTGACATCGCGTCTCATCTTCCGGAGGATCCTGCTCAATTACAGGGAGTTGCAACTCGACAGGGCATGGAGACTCGCTTGAGGACGATAGCACGTCAGAGAGCTTTAAGTTCTATGACGGAACCATCGCAAGACAATATTGAGTCGGATGCTGAAAGAGGGTCTTCTGACTCTGAGTCAACCTCTTTTCAGCAACTCCCTCACTCACCGCACTATTCCGATCTTGCCCCTTCCATCGCTTCTGATGAGGAACAATATCTTGGAATTGGTGTCGGTGATGACAACACTGCCCCAGTTAACATGGCTACAGGTCAAGGCGATGCAGGTGAGGAAACCAATGCTAATGAGGAGCAAGGGGCAGATGCTAATCCTCCGACACTTGATCCTTCCGTACGGCGTGCTTTTGAAGAACGAGATCGTGAATATAAGAAGATGTTTGGTGAATTGGGAGCGAAGTTTGATCAGTTGGTTGAAGCTCTGACTAATCCTGGTCATAGAGCAATACCATCAGATCCGCCCCAACCAATTAGTGACCCTCAAATAGCAGAGTTGGAGGCTGCTGCACAATCCCGCCCTGCAGATAGTGGTGAGAAACACACCGCAGCAATGGGTGCTCCACCTCTCTTTTCTATTCCCACCATGCCTGCGAATGCTACACCAACACCTACTGCATTGAAGGATTGCCACAACTACGTTGAAGACTTAATCAACCGAAGATTGAAGCAGATTACAGCTGAGAAAGCTCCTCAAACTCCTGAAACCGAGCTTGAGAAGCCTTATGAAGCATGGCATGATTTAGTGCCCTTCCCGTCTGGATGGCATCCACCTAAGTTCCGTCAATTTGATGGAACCGGTGATGCGAGGGAGCACTTAGCCTACTTTGAAGCAGCTTGTGGAGACACTGCCAACAAGCCCTCACTTCTTCTTAGGCAGTTCTCAGGGTCCTTGACCGGCTCTGCTTTCCATTGGTACAGTCGTCTTCCGATAGGGTCTGTCCGCGATTGGATAGGCATGAAGAAACTTTTCAAGACACACTTCGTGACTATGCAAAAGGACATCTCAGCTTTGGAGTTGTCCCAAGTCAAGCAGAAGCGCGACGAGAAGATTGATGATTACTTGATCCGTTTCCACGACAACTATGTGCGTCTTGCCAGGGAAATGCATCAAGAAGAGGCCATTCGCATGTGCGTCCATGGGATGCAACAGCATTGGTCCATAGAAGTTTCAAGGCGAGAGCCCAAGACCTTCAGCACTTTGGGCACAGCGGTAGTAGCAACCAAATTGGAGTTTGAGAAGTCTCCTCAAATCATGGAGCTGTACAAGAATGCTGGTTATGCTGATAATGCAAGAATATTCAACTCAGCAACCAAGCCTCCTAACACCGGAGTCAAGGCCAAAGCACCGGCTGAATCCCATAATGCGGTGCATGCGCCTGCTGCACATTACAATGTTCCAATGTTGGGATCAAGACGTGAACCCACACCAAGACCTCAACGCTCGGCTGTTCAACGTCCAACTGTCCAAGAGATGTTGAAGAAGCAGTATATCTTCCGCCGAGAGTTAGTAAAGACATTCTTTGATCAACTGATGGCGCAACAAGCTTTGAATCTTCCCGAGCCAAGAAGACTTGATCAAGTCGAGATGACAGACAATCCTTTGTATTGCCCGTACCATAGGTACGTTGGGCATACAATTGAAGATTGTTTTGCCTTCAAGGAGTGGCTCCAAAGAGCGATTGATGAGAAGCGGCTTGCTTTAGAGCCCCAGGCTATCAATCCCGATTATCGTACCACAAACTTTACAACAGTTTGTGAAGGTCCTTCATCCATGCAAGCAGATAATGAAGACGAAGACTTGTGGTTGCCACTTGAGCAAGTAGAGCACCAACTAGCCAATTATTGGCCGGTTTCAACTACTTCCAAGCAGGGAGGAAGACCGTGGGAGACGATGGAGCGAAGACGCCCACGATATAAACTCCAAAACCACATTCAGGATCATGCTACTTCCATCTCAATGATCAAGTCACAAGCAAGGCAGAGGCAATCTGATCCAAGCCGTCGACGCATGCCACCAAGATTTGTCCCTTTGTCAGAAGGAGACAAACCTTTTTCTCGACCAAACCGCACTCTTCCTACTTTGGCACAATTCTTGCCTAAAGACTGGGGGCAACCCTCTGCACCAGTAGAGGCAAGTGATGCTGAAATACCTTCACCTTCTTTAAACATTGCCTCGTGCAATGTGATTCTTGTAGGTTACAACTCCAATACATTTGACTCAGAGGAGATATTTACGGCGCAAGAACGTGAAGTACTTCGTACTGATGTTTTACCTACAGAAGTTCAAGTTGAAGAGGTCAACATGAACCTGCGAGGAGGCAAGGCCTGTCCTGAACCTCTCAAATCTCGGTTGTACAGAGAAAAAAAAGAGAAGGCCTTACTCAACAAGGCTGCCAATGTACCAAGTGGTGCTCCAGATGCCCGTGCTGCTGAAGAAGAGAAGCAAGCGCAACAGGCAATTGATTATAATATCATTGCACATCTGAAGCGCATTCCTGCACTCTTGAGTGTGTATGATACTTTAATATTGGTGCCCGATCTTCGGCAGGCCCTTATTAAAGCACTACAAGCTCCTGAGTTGTACGAAGTGGCAATGGCGAAGCATCGTCTTCTTTGCAACGCCGCCAGCATAAATGAGATCACCTTTTCTGATGAAGACAAGGTCATAGAGAATGGAGATCACAACCGCCCTCTCTACATAGAAGGGAACATCGGGAGTGCCTATCTCCGACGAGTCTTGGTTGATCCCGGGTCCTCAGTAAATATTCTTCCAATTCGAAGTTTAACCCGTGCAGGTTTCTCATTTGAAGACTTGGGGCCCACAGATGTAATGATATGTGGCTTCGACAATCAAGGAAGGGCGACCATGGGGGCAATTACTTTGAAGCTCCAAATGTCCACTTTTAGTTTCAAAGTGCGGTTCTTTATCATTGAAGTAAATACCTCCTACTCCGCGCTGTTAGGGAGACCCTGGATACACAAGTATCGGGTAGTTCCGTCAACTCTTCATCAATGCCTCAAGTTCATAGACGGCAATGGAGATCAGCAAAGGATAGTTGCCAACAACAATCCATATACCTTCCAAGAGTCGCATCTCGCAGATGCGAAATATTATTTTCCAAGTGAAGCTCCTGGGAGGCAGCAAGGAAGAGCAACGCCAGCTGTAGATGCTCTGATCGTGCCAAGTTCACAATAGAATTTCCTCATTGCACCATCTCTACCTGCCCAGAAGAGGGAGTTTACAAAGCGTGTCTATAGGAGTAGGGATTCTAGTTGCGAAAAATCATTCGCAGCTGTCCCTTACTTATATGGTCCTTCAGCCCCTACATCAACCCCACAGAAGCAAAACTCTTCTGCTCCATTATTATTGAAAGCGGGAGCTGCTTCTTCTTCTTCTGCACCTACGTTGTTAAGGTCGAAAATGGAAGCATCTCCAATGCTCCTTACCTCAGGCTTAAAGGAAGCCAACTCGGCTCCTACTTCTTCACCCTCCATGTCTTCGACTAAAAAAAATATTGCAGGCGCTCAAGCAAATTGCAAGACAATTGCGGCCCAGGATGAGTCCTTATCTCCTTTCATCTTTGATGCATGTGGAAAACCGAGAGCACAAACGGTTTTCATGCAAAAGCGAGGACTTGTCAAAAGAAGAATAAAGCAGTTCGAAAAGGCAGCGACAAGTGCAACTTTCAGGCAGCCTCCAGCGCGCCATACATCTGTGACAACACCATTGGAAGTTTGGCATGTTCCAGACCCACATGATTGTACTTCACCCACTATCTTCTACAAAGTTCCAAAGAAACAGGAATACGATCCTATTATTGAACAGCCCAGTCTTTCGACTGACATCGAAGTAGCTTTAATCGCCATGAAGGCTGAGCCCCGAATAGCCAATCTGCTCAAAAGGGCTAGAGTCAAGCTAGAAAGAAATCAAAGGTTGCCACCTCCGCCGGCAATTTGTGAAGAATGGTGGGAGCAATCAGAAAAGCTCATCCGGAAGGGGCACAAGTCTCATGAACTCCGCCCGAAATATGGCTTGGGATATGTCAGCCCTGATGTTGAAGATGATGAAGCTGATGATGCACAAAGAGTTACATGTCATACCATAGTGACTGGCATTAGCCCACAAACGTATAATGAATTTGAATTTTCAGGTTCCAATGAAGACGATTGGACTCTTCATCAACATCTGTCCTTTGGAGTTGCTGCAAGTCAAAGTCATTGGGATGGAGGTGAGCAACATCTCTTAGCCAGGATGCATGAAGCAATGCCTTCTGAACATGGAGAAGTGCTAGATGCTGCACCTGCACCTCAACAACTTGAAGATGGAGGACAACTCACTGTTGATGAGCTCATAAAGATCAACTTGGGAAGTGAGGAGGATCCGCGCCCCACTTTTATTAGCGCAACCCTCACGCTTGAAGAGCGCGAAAGTTACCGAAACTTCTTAATTGAGTACAAGGATTGCTTCGCTTGGTCCTATAAAGAAATGACGGGGCTTGACCCTTGTGTCGCTACTCATAAGTTGGCGATTAATCCACAATTTCGCCCTGTGAAGCAACATCCGCGACGTTTCCGCCCAGAGTTACAAGACCAAATTGTTGCTGAGGTGAATAAGCTAATCATAGCTGGCTTCATCAAGGAAGTGCAATACCCGCGTTGGTTGGCCAACATTGTCCCAGTGCGAAAGAAGAATGGTCAGGTACGTGTTTGTGTTGATTTCAGGGATTTGAACCGAACTTGTCCAAAGGATGATTTCCCCTTGCCTATCACGGAGATCATCATTGATGCCACTACGGGCTATGGTGCTCTCTCCTTCATGGACGGATCATCAGGCTACAACCAGATCAAGATGGACGAACATGACGCCATTGACACTGCCTTTCGTACGCCTAAAGGGAATTTCTATTATACAGTCATGCCCTTTGGATTGAAGAATGCTGGTGCTACTTATCAGCGAGCCATGACATTCATCTTTGATGAATTAATTCATCATTCGATAGAATGTTATGTTGATGATTTAGTGGTGAAAACTCGGAGGCGTGAACATCATCAAGAAGATCTCCGCATTGTCTTTGAAAGGCTGCGTAAGCATCAACTGAAGATGAATCCTCTCAAGTGTGCATTTGCTGTTCAATCTGGTGTTTTCCTGGGATTTATTGTGCGTCATCGCGGCATTGAGATTGACCCAAAGAAGATCAAGGCGATTATGCAGATGCCCCCGCCAAGGAACCTGAAGGAGTTGAAGTCACTTCAAGGCCAACTTGCCTATATATGGCGTTTCATTTCTAACCTTTCAGGTCGCATCCAACCCTTCACCAGGTTGATGAAGAAAGGAGTGGAATTCGTGATCCGTTTGAGACCTAGTCTTGGTTTTCGCACTAGGCTTGCCCAGATTCTAATATGCGGAATAACGAGATCTTACTCGGAAATACCGAAACCCAAAGTAATTGCACAACTCTTTATTTCAAAGAGGGCTTTACACGTTGAACGTTAGGCACACTTGCCTACGTCGAAGGAATTATAAGTGTCTAAAACTCAAATAAGTTCTATGACTCTTCGAATGAGTTCGATGATCTAAACTAGACCTATTACAAGGTATTTATAGTCCAATCGTATGAGTACGTATCAGACTTAGAGACCTAAACGTATTAGACTCATATAACTAATCCTAAACAGATAAGCTTAGTTATACACATTCGGATCGGATTACAATTCCGAACAGGGAACGAATTCCTTTTCCTGGTCGCGGACCAATCCATGGTCGCGGAGCCGTATGCGATTAGGACTTGGTCGCGAAGCCGTATGCGATTAGGACTTGGAGATCCTCCCGGATCATGACTCCCTTGTTGAGAAGGAGCCAACCCCTGTTGCGACCTCTCGATTGAACTGGAGATGTGGAAATTGGGCTTGTCCATCTTCTTTGGTGTACCACTTTGCCGCACGTGCTCGTTGATCTTTCCGACCGATTCGAAAATTCTCCTTGGTGCCACTGCGGGTGGTAGTCACCTTCTTCTCCAGAATCACATCTTCACGTAGAGGTTCGTCTCGTTGATAGACCAAATCTTCAACAGATGGTACTATGGTATCTGGCTCATCATCCAGCATTGAAGGCTCAAACAGTTTGAGGTGCTCAACATTAACAACCGAGTAAATATCCATGTATGGAGGTAACTCGAGCTGACAAGCATTATTACCCACTTTCTGCAAAATCCGAAAAGGACCATAACGAATGGGTTTGAGCTTCTTACCTTCACCTTTAAGTCTCTCCTTACTCAGATGTAACCATACCATATCACCTTCTTGAAATTGCGCATCAACTCGGTGCCGATCATGTCGCGCCTTGTACTTGAGTTGAGCTTTCAGCAAGTTCTGTTCAACCTCACGATGGAGTCGTTGAATACCTTCCAGGAACTTTTGTGCTCGATCCTGATCAGATGCTTCCTTGCTGTTCTGTGCTGAGGTAGGGATCACAAACTCCATGTCGAATGGACTCTGTGGTAGAAATCCTAAACAGATCTCAAACGGCGACTTTCCAGTCGAACCATGCACTGCTCGATTAAAAGCAAACTGTAGGTACGGTATGCTTTCATCCCAGGTCTTCGGGTGCTTCGAGTTATATCCTCTCAAGAGATGAACGACTGTGCGATTAACCACCTCGGTTTGACCATCAGTTCGCGGATGAAAAGCAGTACTCCTCTTCAGCTTGGTGTCCATCATCGTCCAGAGCGATCGCCAAAAGTGACTAAGGAACCGGGTATCGCGATCAGACACAATAGAAGTCGGCAGTCCGAAGTGTGTCCAAACGTGTTGAAAGAATACCCGAGCTGCCTCTTCTCCCGTGATAGTCTTCCGACAAGGTATAAGAATAATCATTTTGGAGAACCAATCAACGACCACGAATAGATAGTCGTTGCCACGTTGGGTCTTAGGCAATCCTCCCAAGAAATCCATACATATGCTTTCCCATGGTCGCGATGGAACTGGCAAAGGAGTGTACAAACCAATTTTTCGGTTTGCCGGTTTCGAGATGCTGCAGAGACCACAGCCTCGAACAAAGCTAGCCACATCTTGCTGCATACGCGGCCAAAACACATGTCGGTGAAGATTTTGCAACGTCTTTGTAACCCCAAAGTGACCAGCTACCTTCGATGTATGCGCTTCTCGCAACCATTGAATTCGAGGTGCTCCACGAGGTATACAAAGTAAATTGCCCTTGTACAAGAGTCCTTCTCGACGAACGAACTCCGTAGGTTTCCCTGTTTCAAGCTCAGTCAGTACTGTTTGAAAATCAGGGTCTTCACTGTACATAGTGGCATAGTCATCATGACATGAGGGCTCGATCTGCATGAACGCTGATAAACAGAGGGTCGTAACTGGTGGTCGCGACAACATGTCCGCCAATTTGTTGTGTACGCCCTTTTTGTACTTAATCACCAGATTGAACTGCTGCAGATACGACATCCACTTCATGTGCCGAGCTTGCTGTAGCTTGGACTGAGTTTGTAAATATTGCAATGGTTGATGGTCGGTGTGGACAACCGTCTCTTTACCCAAGAGGTAGCACCGCCAATGTTTCACGGCCTGATGCAGTGCGCATAACTCCTTATCATACGTCGGGTAGTTCTTCTGAGCTCCCTGGAATAACTCAGAGTGATATGCCACTGGTCGACCTTCTTGCATGAGCATTGCGCCCATTGCATAACCTGAGGCATTGGTTTCTAGCTCGAACGGTTTCTGGAGATTCGGCAAAGCTAACACAGGCGCCTCGCTGATCTTCCTTTTCAGCAAGAGAAACGTGTCCTCATGTTTCCCTGTCCACTCGAACTTCTGATCGATCCTGGTTAATGCATGCAACGAAGAAGCCATAATCGAGAAGTGTCGGATGAACTTCCGAAGGTATTGGCATGCTCCCACAAAACTACGCACATCCGTAACTGTTCGTGGTCACGGCCACTCGCGAATCACTTTTACCTTATCTAGGTTGATTTGCAACGTACCGTTGCCGACCAGGAATCCAAGGTAAAGTAGAGTTTGCTGGCCGAACTCGCACTTCTTACGGTTGAGGCGAAGTCGATGTTGCCGAAGCTGATCGAACTCCTTTTCGACATGAATGAGGTGCTCATCCCACGATTGACTATAAACTAGTATTTCGTCGAGGTAAACGATGACAAAGTCGTCGATGAACGGTCTCAAAACGTCATTCATAAGACGCATGAAAGTTGCAGGGGCGTTGCAGAGACCAAACGGCATGACCAGCCATTCGAACAGACCTTGTCGTGTTTTGAACGCGGTCTTCCACGTATCCTCCTCTCGGATGCTGACTTGATGATATCCTGACTTAAGATCCAATTTGGAGAAGACAATAGCATGCTTCAATTGGTCTAACAGGTCGTCAATACGGGGAAGGGGGTACCGGTTCTTGATGGTGATCTTGTTCAGTGCTCGATAGTCGATGCACATACGCCAAGTCCCATCTTTCTTTGGTACTAACACCACAGGAGATCCACAAGGTGAACTACTTGGTTGAATGACACCATCGTTCAGCAACTCACCAAGTTGTCTTTTGATCTCTTCATTCTCCAATACTGAGTTGCGATACATACTCAGATTGGGCAGTGTCGCATCGGACACAAGCTGAATTTCGTGCTCGACTGGACGTTTCGGTGGACAACTCTGGGTAGTCTCGAACAGATCACTGTATTTCTCCAGTAGTCCCGACAAACAACCAGAATCTTGGCACGCCAACGACAATGCTGGTCGAGTACCCTCACTTTGTCCAATGGGTCGAATCATGACAAGCACATACTTGTGACATGCATTAACAATCCGTTTGGCTTGATTTGCGGTAATCAAGTTCGAAGTGTTGACGTGGACGTCTCTACTGATTACGAACTTAACCCCGTCTTTGGTGAGGTCGTACTCTTGCGCTCGCCGATGGAAATGAGCGTCTCGATCATACAGATACAGACTCTCAAAGATCACCTGACAGATATCGATAGGGACAACATCGCATTGCACCTCATCGATATACCGTGCAGAGATCGCAAACTTCAACACACACTGACTCGTAATCTGTTGGTTCACGTCGGATGTAAACCAACCCAGCGGATATGGTCGCGGGTGTGTGGTTGTCTTCAAACCAAGTCGCCGAACCAGTCCAGCGGAGACCAGATTCTTCTGACTTCCTGGATCGAATATCGCTGCGACCACTTCGTGCTTCACCTGGATGTTGATGGTGAACAAGTCCTCCATTGGGTGATGGTCGTTCGGTGGATCGGAACCCTTCTCCTTCGGCATTGCCATCAGAGACAAGGTCGTATCCGCCTCATTAACCGAATTCACTCGGACAACTTCTTCGTCGGGTGAAGTCGCAGTAGCCGTGGCTGTTCTTTTCCCTGGTCCGTTTTTCTTTGGTCGAAGCTCAGGATGAAGCTTGTAGCATTTGTCCTTCGTATGTCCCGCAACTTGACAATGTTCGCAGAAAGCACCCGTGCCCGATTTCTTCTTCGGACTCGGCTTTTTCTTTGTCGAGGTCGCACTTTCCTTCGTGCTTTTGTCGCTGCGGGATTTGTTCTTCTTCTCGATCGCCATAGCAGTTGTGCTCGCGGTCGCGATATCTTGGACGCCGAACAGACTTAGCTCAGTACTGATCGATTTCTGAAATCCAGATGTGTACTTCCGAAATACTTGAGGGTCGGATAGTGAGATGCCAATGACCATTGCTTGTCGTCGAAACTCTGTCGTATAGTCTTGGACGGTCTGGTCGCGCCGTTGGTACAATCGATGCCAACGCTCCCATCTCTCCTCAAGGTAGCCCATCAGATAGAATTCTTGTCGCAGAAGTCGTTTGAATTGACCCCACGCAAGGTCGTCAGCTTCACCGCTGGCGACAAGGGCCTTCCACCATGTCTTGGCGTGGTCCTTCATCTTCAAAGGTGCAAATTTGACCTTTTGAGCGCTACTAAACCTTTTCAGGTCAAAGTAGGTCTCAAGTTGGTCGATCCAAGAATCCAGCTTCTCGGCATCGATCACCCCATCATATATGGGTATATCAATTTTAGCGTTGACTTTAAAAGATCTGACAGCTAAGGAGGTGTTGGCGAGGTCGTCGGTTTTGTGGTCGCCTTCGTCTTCATCTTCATCTGCCCTACGCAAGTCTTCACCACTCTTCTCACCCGTAACCTTCCCTACTTCAGGAGGTACAATCATGGCCTGCTGCTTAATCCAAGCAAGTACGGTTTCCATGTCGGTGGAGAGCTTAGCCACTTGTTCGGCTAGGTTAGCTTGAACGGAGGTATCGTCAGACATTGTCGGAGACGCGGCTGTAGGAACCGTCAATTGATCGCCTGGAGTTTCGCCGGAGGTTTTGTAACCCTGGCGAGTCTTCACCATCCACAGGATAGGAAAGTTGCTCTGATACCAACTTGATCCGTTTGAGACCTAGTCTTGGTTTTCGCACTAGGCTCGCCCAGATTCTAATATGCGGAATAACGGGATCTTACTCGGAAATACCGAAACCCAAAGTAATTGCACAACTCTTTATTTCAAAGAGGGCTTTACACGTCGAACGTTAGGCACACTTGCCTATGTCGAAGGAACTATAAGTGTCTAAAACTCAAATAAGTTCTATGACTCTTCGATTGAGTTCGATGATCTAAACTAGACCTATTACAAGGTATTTATAGTCCAATCGTATGAGTACGTATCAGACTTAGAGACCTAAACGTATTAGACTCATATAACTAATCCTAAACAGATAAGCTTAGTTATACACATTCGGATCGGATTACAATTCCGAACAGGGAACGAATTCCTTTTCCTGGTCGCGGACCAATCCATGGTCGCGGAGCCGTATGCGATTAGGACTTGGTCGCGAAGCCGTATGCGATTAGGACTTGGAGAACCTCCCGGATCAATTCGAGTGGGATGAGATGTGTGAACATGCTTTCAACAGCATTAAAGAATACTTGCTCAACCCGCCCGTTCTATCAGCACCAATCAAAGGACGGCCTCTCATCCTTTATGTAGCAGTGCAGCCTAACTCATTAGGAGCACTTCTTGCCCAGCATGATGATGAAGGAAAGGAGGTGGCGTGCTATTATTTAAGCCGCACCATGGCAGGTGCTGAACACAATTATTCACCCATTGAAAAGTTGTGTTTGGCCCTTATTTTTGCTTTGAAGAAGCTACGACATTATATGTTGTCACATCAGATCCAACTCATCGCAAGAGCGGATCCAGTGAAATACATATTGAGTCAGCCGGTTCTCATGGGCCGACTCAGTAAATGGGCTTTACTTATGATGGAATATGATATCACTTATATCCCGCAGAAGGAAGTTAAGGGCCAAGCCTTAGCTGAATTTCTCGCAGCACATCCTGTGCCGGATGATTCTCCGTTGGTCATTGACTTGCCTGATGAAGAAGTCTTCACCTCCAACACGAAGGAATGGGAGTTGTACTTTGATGGTGCCTCCCGAGCTGAACTAGACCCTGATGGTATGCCAAGAAGGCGAGCCGGAGTAGGTCTCGTGTTCAAGACACCAAAAGGCGGGATGATACATCACTCTTTTTCTCTCCTGAAGGAAGAATGTTCAAATAATGAAGCTGAGTATGAGGCACTCATTTTCGGCTTATTATTGGCACTTTCTATGGATATTCGTTGCCTCCATACATTCGGTGATTCCCAGCTTATTGTGCGCCAAGTCAATGGCATTTATGAAGTACGGAAGCCTGAATTAATGCCATACCATGAAGCAGCACAAAGACTCATGAAGAAATTTAAGCATATTGAGATTTCTCATGTACCTCGAAGTCAAAATGCATCAGCAGATGCTTTGGCAAAACTTGCTGCAGCACTTGCTCTTCCAGATGGGAAATCCACGCAAGTTATCATTGAAGAAAGGTGGTTGCTTCCTACAGTTTTGGAGCTCATCTCAGAAGAAGTTGAAGTTGATATTGTTGTCACTTCTGATGTTGATGAGGAAGACTGGCGCAAACCCTTCCTTGATTATTTCAATCATGGTACCCTACCAGATGACCCTGTGAAGAGACGCCATCTACAACGGCGACTCCCAACGTACACCAACAAAGTGGGGGTTCTATGTGGGCCCCTCGTTAGAGGGAACCTAATACAAATGCCCAGGTAATTTGTGCACAGGAGTTGAAACTTCAGAACATCCAACGGCATTTACATACATACAATAACATAGCATATGGGGTCATTCAGACCCATATTACAATAACCGACGTGTGCGGAACCACGTCGAGTAAGAGTAGCAAAATAATAAAGCAGAGGGGAAACATCTCCCTCAATCAACAAAGCGTGCAGCAGGGCGAAACCCACATCGCTCTCACTGAGGTTAGATGACCCTTCAGGCGCTTGAATCTCCTGGAACTGTGTCGGGGTCTTCTTGTGCCAGCTCGATTCCATAGTCTATGAAATCAGTTGATTCCTCCTCTGTGCTTATTGAATCGGCAAGGGTGAGCATACAAAGCTCAACAAGTTCCCGCATAAGGAAATATAGTATGCAGTTATTGACAACGACAAGCTCTATGGTTCCATGCTTAATGAAATTTTATTGGAAACAGAGGTATCTTAGTATTTTGGAAAATCTCCCTGAATCTGGGGTTTTATTTCTCAAAGTAATTTATCAAAACTGTACATGTGTATACTTTTCGCAAAGTCAGGCTAAACTCCCATGAGTTGCCATGGTTTGATCTCATTTTAAAGAATTTAGCAATACTAATCATGCTGCAACGACGCGGGTTCACCCCACGACGACCAGGCTCCAGAAAACCCGGGAGCTCGGAGTATTCGAATACCTTTTTACACTCTGCAGAGGCGTACCACTGTACCCACCACGAAAACTCAACTTAAATGTCGGATCAGCTCCCTGCGACTTATACGCAGGTGACCAGGCTGAGCTTACACAACAGTTTACTGACCCATTGTTAATAATTTCCTGCCCGATACATAGACAATACCGGCCCCATTATCAAGGTAGGTACTCCCTACAACATGATACATGGCAAGCACGCGTAAGGTCCTCATTATCGTTGTGGGTCCTCCCCACTGCCTTTTCTTCTAGCCTTGGGTCCATGAAGTCCTCCTCTGGACGCATGGAATTCCCACTTCCGGGTTCGGTCGCGCACGACTCGAGAGCCAGGCTAGGGCGACTTCCTTCTTACACCTTATCCTCTCTACCCCTCACACCACTCGTGGCCCTCTGTGGCCCACCAATCTCCACTCGGGAAACCGGATCGACAACCATTGCAGGAAATGATTAACTTTAGGTGAGTCATGACATTGTGCCTGTCCCATACCAGGCGGGTGGTTAGCACGTTTTCAGGTCGCTAGAAGCACAGCACGACGATCCCGTCCTTATGGACCCTTAGCGAGGCTTTCACAAACCCACCGCGCACACAGCGCCAACCATCCAAACCAACCCTCGCTAATAGTCCCTATTTCTTTTACATAAAATGATCTTTAGAAATAGTTTGCTCATGCTTCTGCCTTCCTCTTTTCTTTTACACATTTATCAGTATAGACATGTATTTCCATTCTACATTCCTACTCCTAAGGTGACAAGGTAAAGTAATTTGTTATGAACCAAGGGGGGGGGGGTCTGCAAAGTAGGACTATCTACTCACATCATTTCTCAACATATACTTTTATCAAAACTATCTATGCATACATGTGTAGGTACCAAATTCTAAATAATTAATTGCATATAAAATAATAGGCGCAATATGTTCAAAGGAGGGAAACTTGCCTTGCCAAGCAGTAGTGTCGTAGTCTGCGGGTTCTTCTGTTTCCTCTTCCGCGTAATCGAAGTCTTGATCTTCAAATACAGGCATATACACAAGGTATTACAATCAACTTATAAAATACGACAGCCATGCTCACATAAAATAATAATGTGCTCCACTGGAACGGCTTCTGATTCCTGAACTGGATTAGGGTTTGGGCTTTGGATTTCCAAGGGTTGAATTGTGCTAGTTTAGAATGGACAAGAAGAGTAGTAAATAAGACTCTTAGGGTCGACGGACATTGGTCGTCAAAAGGGCGACGTTCGGGTCACGTCCGAACTTAACCTAAAAGCCGAAAAGTGGGTTAAAGGGGTCTAGGTAGCTCTGAATAAGATGAAAATTGGACAGTGGGTGCATTAGACTAAGGCGAAGCTATTTGACAAAGTGGGACAAGCAGAAAAGGCTTAGGTTTTCCAGAATTTACAAAAAGGTCTAGGACACAGCAATTTCTATGCCATCGTACTGCTGGAATTAGGGTTTGTGTGTCCTGAGCAATTGGCTCATGCATTTGAAGGCAAACTATGTCAATCATGTAGGCTTAAGTGTCAGGAGGTGTTTGGCTGGAGGGTTTGGCCGGGGATGGCCGGAGTTGGCCGGAAATTGGATGCCAAGGTGGCTGTTTTGAACAGAAACTAGGGCAGGGCAATTGGAGCAGCTAGGGTTGATCAATTTGGAAATTGATCACATATTCTTGCTCCTGGGAATGTGGAGGTCACTGCTGATGCATTGGTTTGTCCATTTGTTGCGTTTGGAGGCTCGCCGGAGTAGATGACCGGAGCTCACGGCTGGGCATTTGGGGGTTTTTGATTTGCTGCATGAAAACCGAAACTAGCTAGCTGGGGTGGTTAAGCATGCTCTAAGGAACAATTCTTCTCACTGGCACGGCTCCTAATTCGAATTGGTTTGGGCTGAATTTGCAGAACAGAGGCAATCGGAAAACCGGTGATAGCCGGAGGTGGGGAAGAAATGAGCTCAATTCTTTGCTCGTGAACCATCTAGGGGTTAAGTGGAGTGTGTTGGTGGCTTTAGTTTGGAAAGAAACTCACCGGAGTGTGCTGTCACCGTGAAGGCCGAAGGTGGAGACGCGAGGAAGAAGATGAATAGTGTTTTGCTTGTGTTTGCTGTGTGTGTGTGATGAAGAGGTGATGAGCTCTGGCTTTTATAGCCTCTGGAAGCTTTGGGGGAGGTAATGGCCAAGGGAGGGCGCTTCTGGGCGCGGTTGCGACGATAGCCGGTGGCGAGGACGGTGGCGATGGGACGGTGTACCGGCGTGAGGGTCGATAAGCATGGCTACAGCTCGGGCAAAGGACAGCGGTGGCAAGTGCTTCCAATGCCGGTGCTGGACGTGGCTAAAACGCACAGGAACGGCGACTTTTGCGCGCGGCCAGGTGGTGCTGTGTTCGGTGGCGGACGCGACGGGACGAAGCACGGTGATTTGGGGTTCCCGAGGCGTTGCCGTGGCGTGGACAGGTGGCGGAGCTTGCTGGGCACGTGAGGCGCACACGGGGCGGTGCCGGCGACGAAGAAACGCGGTGGCGCGGCACGGTGGCGCTCGGGCGGCACGCAGAGCGCGCGCACGGCGCGGCAACGGCAACGGCACAGTACAGTGCTGTGCACTGTACACAGTGTTTGGCTCTAGGGGTATTTTGGGCATTTTTAGGATTTAGGGATCCAAATGCAAATCTGATTTTTCCGAGGGCTAGCTAAAATTATTACGGACTTATTCCAATTGAGTACGCGCGAAAACGAGAAGATTTGGCAGGGTTTCGGATAAAACGAAAACGGGGCTGAGTAAAACTGGTACTTTCGTTTTCGGATTTTTCTAACGGCTGAAACTCTGATTTTCGTCGCGAATTGGGAAACGTTTCTAAAGGACGATATGTATTAAATAGCGATATGAACGCGTAGGAGAAGACGGATCTCGATTCGGACTTCAAACGGAGATTTTAGACTTTTTGGGCCTCCTAGAAGCGGTCGTTTTCGGTTTTGAGATAGAATCGGCCGATTTGAGATGTTTTGATACGAGAGAATCTTAGAGCGCATCGCGCTTATATTGGTTTTGGTTTGGGTTCTTTCGGAGTCAGGTGATGCGAGGTGCGCGTGATGAGGCGATGCTCAGAGAATGAAAATAGGGCAAAATTAGGGACGTTACATTCTATACCGGCGGTCTTTTAATCAAATGCTCCTTCGATGTCTTTCCCGAAGAGAAGCTGATAAAGTTCTACAGGAAGTTCACCACGGAGTTTGTGGCGGCCATCAAAGTGGACCAAAAATGTATCACAGCATTAAGCTTGCTGGTTACTATTGGCCCAGTATTATGGCTGATTGTCTTAAAGTGGCTAAGTCTTGCCATGATTGTCAAACACATGGTGATATCAAGCATCGACCACCGGTTCCACTTCATCCCACTGTCCCTTCATGGCCGTTTGACGCCTGGGGCATTGATATCATTGGTCCTATTGAGTCTCCTTCATCCAGGGGACATCGTTTCATTTTGGCAGCAACTGATTACTTCTCCAGGTGGGCTGAAGCAACCCCATTACGAGAAGTGAAGTCTGACAACGTCATTGTTTGATGAATTTTTGTAATAAAAATTCATTAGAATAAAAATTCATTAGAAAAATCTCATATGACCAAATGGGCTAAAATAAAATATATATACTTGGGCTTAAAAAAAATGATGATAAAAACCAGGACAAAATTCTACTGGTCAAAAAAAATGGTCAAAACTGGATTGGTCAAACCTGGTCAATGCTGGTCAACGTTGGTCAAACGTGGTCAACCTGGTCAAACCTGGTCAACGCCTGGTCAAACCTGGTCATCGATGGTCAAACGTGGTCAACCTGGTCAACGCTGGTCAAACGTGGTCAACATTAGTCAAACCGACATGCAGACTGAGTTTGAGTTGGATTTATCTTTAATAACAAAAATATATCTCCTCTTCAAATTAAAAAAAGAGATAATCTCTCTCTTTATCCTGTTGTAACAAAATATATCTCTTATTCAAATTTAAAAAAAGGAGATAATCCCTCCCTTTATCCTTTTCTTTATTTAAATAACAAAGTATATCTCCTACTCGAATTCAAATCCCCTAAAAATCTCTAGTTGTTGGATGGTTGTAACCAACCTAGAGCCTCTATAAATAGAGAGGGGGTGCTAACCTTTTTTCACAGGCAAGGGACAGGCAAGACAGAGGTAGAGGCGCAAGACGGGCACGTGAGGAAAAAGACAGATAGGCGCCAGAGCTGCAGGGGTCATGGGTGAGTTTTATTTATCTGCATAAACATGCATCATACATATTTTGATCAGAGATCAAGTCCCACCTGATGCGACCGATCAAAGATCTGAAAGTGCTTACTTTCGATCTGATCACACGACATCAGGTCCCGTTGATCCGGTCCAAAAACCTGCATGCTCATATTTTGATCAGAGATCAAGCCCCACCTGATGCGACCGATCAAAGATCTGAAAGTGTTTACTTTCGGTCTGATCACACGACATCAGGTCCCGTTGATCCGGTCCAAAAACCTGCATGCTCATATTTTGATCAGAGATCAAGCCCCACCTGATGCGACCGATCAAAGATCTGAAAGTGCTTACTTTCGATCTGATCACACGACATCAGGTCCCGTTGATCTGGTCCAAAAACCTGCATGTTCATATTTTGATCAGAGATCAAGCCCCACCTGATGCGACCGATCAAAGATCTGAAAGTGCTTACTTTCGATCTGATCACACGACATCAGGTCCCGTTGATCCGGTCCAAAAACCTGCATGTTCATATTTTGATCAGAGATCAAGCCCCACCTGATGCGACCGATCAAAGATCTGAAAGTGCTTACCTTCGATCTGATCACACGACATCAGGTCCCGTTGATCCGGTCCAAAAACCTGCATGCTCATATTTTGATCAGAGATCAAGCCCCACCTGATGCGACCGATCAAAGATCTGAAAGTGCTTACTTTCGATCTGATCACACGACATCAGGTCCCGTTGATCCGGTCCAAAAACCTGCATACTCATATTTTGATCAGAGATCAAGCCCCACCTGATGCGACCGATCAAAGATCTGAAAGTGTTTACTTTCGATCTGATCACACGACATCAGGTCCGTTGATCCGGTCCAAAAATCTGCATGCTCATATTTTGATCAGAGATCAAGCCCCACCTGATGCGACCAATCAAAGATCTGAAAGTGCTTACTTTCGGTCTGATCACACGACATCAGGTCCCGTTGATCCTGATGCGGCCTCATGGGAGAAGATCGATGGTAACTTCTCATCCAGAAGTCCGATCGACCCCAAATTTTTATGGTGAATAGAAAACTCTATGAGAAACTTCTCCACAAAATTTCATGTCCATCAGAGATCTCTAAGGTCGAATTTGACCAGAAGAGAAACTCTGTCCAGAAGTCGTTTCAGCTTGCCCTCATGGGAGAAGATCAATGGTAACTTCTTATCCAGAAGTCCGATCGACCCCAAATTTTTATGATGAATAGAAGACTCTATGAGAAACTTCTCCACCAAATTTCATGTCCATCAGAGATCTCTAAGGTCGAATTTGACCAGAAGAGAAACTCTGTCCAGAAGTCATTTCAGCTTGCCCTCATGGGAGAAAATCAATGGTAACTTCTCATCCAGAAGTTCGATCGACCCCAAATTTGCATGGTGGATAGAAGACTCTATGAGAAACTTCTCCACTAAATTTCATCTCCATCAGAGATCTCTAAGGTTGAATTTGACCAGAAGAGAGGATCTGTCCAGAAGTTGTTTCAGCTTGCCCTCATGGGAGAAGATCGATGATAACTTCTTATCCAGGAGTCCGATCAACCCCAAATTTTTATGGTGAATAGAAGACTCTATGAGAAACTTCTCCACCAAATTTCATGTCCATCAGAGATCTCTAAGGTCGAATTTGATCAGAAGAGAGGCTCTATCCAGAAGTTGTTTCAGCTTGCCCTAATGGGAGAAGATCGATGATAACTTCTCATCCAGAAGTCCGATCGATCCCAAATTTTTTATGGAGAATAGTAGGTTCATACTGAAACTATTCCTCCAAGTTTCACTTTGATCAGATGTCCAAAATATCACCAAAACCATTGCAAGTAGCTCTGTTTTGCTGAATTTCAGCTTGACATACAAGCAATGAAGATGGTTTCTAATCCGACGGTCTGATCGATCTCAAATTTTGATGAGCAATCGATGATTTGTCCAGAAACTATTCATTCAAGTTTTAAACCTATTATAAGTCAGAAAAACTCTCATCCAAATAGTCGAATGAGGGCTAATGACTAATTGTGTAATCAAGTTGAAATTTTACTAAGTTCTTGATGGATATCCAATGGGCTGTCTATCATGCAACGTACTTTTCCTAAAGCTAAGGAAGTCAAAGATGTTATCACAAGTCATCCATCCATAATTTACATGTTGTTGGGTACTGATGAAGCAAAGGCAACATGCTTTTTGTCCGTGACTGACGAAGCCGGACACCATTCATGCCGGGTACTGATGAGGCGAAGGCATCCATTTGTTCGCGACCGACGAGGCCGAGCAACTCCCTGGCCGGGCACCGACGAGGCGAAGGCCACATCTTGTGATAACACCGTAGACTGACGAGGCTATGGATTTGCATACTTGCATGCATGGGCATACACATTGCATATATTCATTCAAGGGCAAAGTAATTTTGAAGCTTGAAGACGACGACCATCAACACAACTTAATCAGAGGTTTTCTGTGGACTTATTCTGCAGATGTAATTAACCAGGAGCTTTTCAAAAGACCTGAGGAACCATGAACCACGCAATCTCCTGAAGCAAAGATGTACTTTCCTTTGGCGCATTGAGAGATTGTAAATCCCAAAGGGACTTGTAACTTGTAATTCTTTTTAGAATTAATAAAGTACAGTGTTTCCTAAGATTGTACATTCTCTACTACTTTATTTGTATACTTATGTATACTGGCACGCCCGCACCACAAAAATGGGGCCAATTTCCAGGAAGAGAGATCTTCCCGGCGAAACAGTCATCAATTTTCTGGAACGCAACATCCTTTACCGCTTCGGGATACCTCATCGCATCATCTCGGACAACGGAAAAGCGTTCAAGTCGCAGAAGATCTTTAATTTTGCAGCAAAATACAAGATCCAGTGGAATTATTCTACAGGATATTATCCTCAAGCCAATGGATTGATTGAAGCCTTCAACAAGACATTGGGCAAGATCTTGAAGAAGACAGTCGGAAGATACCGAAGAGACTGGCATGATCGTCTTTTCGAAGCATTATGGGCTTATCGTGTAACGGTGCGCACTCCAACACAGGCAACACCCTATTCCTTAGTGTTTGGGAGTGAAGCCGTGTTGCCATTAGAGGTTGAGATTCCCTCATTAAGAATCGCTCTTCAAGAACTCACGCATGACGAACAGATTCAGCTTCGTTTTCAAGAGCTGGATACCTTGGAGGAAAATCGTCTTCATGCACTTCAAGACATTGAGTTGTACCGTCAAAATATGGTACGAGCATATGACAAACTTGTCAAACCGCGTGTTTTCAGGAAAGGCGAACTTGTGCTTGTTCTTCGACGCCCCATTGTGGTCACAAGCAAAGTTAAAGGCAAGTTCGAGCCTAAGTGGGAAGGACCCTACATCATTGAGCAGGTATACGATGGTGGTGCGTACCAACTTATTGATCAACAGGGGAACCACCCAATGCCTCCCATCAATGGCAGGTTCCTGAAGAAGTACTTTGTATGATTTTGTCTTTGGCATGATCTCCTCACCCCTTCTCTTTCTTTCACCCCTTTGCTTTTTGATTAAGTTCTTTTTGTATTATTTTTTTTTCTTTTTTTCTCTTCCTCTTCAAAAAAAAAAAAACTTTTTTTTTTTAAAAAAAGTTTTCTTTTACGGGTAGGCAATACCCAACAATGAAAGGCTTTCTTAGCTTTCGGCAAGTCAATCACCCCTGGTTTTGCGGCTGAAGGATTCATGTACTGAGCAAAGAATGAATCAGCTTGACTTTATTGGCAATGGAATGACCTCCACACAAAGCACATGCAATTGTCAAGTATGTGTAACTAAGGGCAGTAGGATGCTAATTCATGTCCTATCTGAAGCAACCAGTTCACCATGTACTTTGCTATCCAATGCCTCTCTTCAGATCCATGGAGACATCAAGCCCCTGGAGAAACTATAAGATGAAGAGCAGGAAAGGGCTACTCGACTCGGCACAAGTCGTAGTTCAATGTGCAGCCACTTGCCACTCCTGTGAGGCATTAACAAGGGTCCTTTTAAAAAATCAAGCCTGCGAGGATTATTTAGTCACTACAAGATGTGGATTGGCTAATTTTGAAGTCTCAAAGCAAAGAAGCATCAATCAAAGTCTCAAAGTAAAGAAGCAACCCTCAATGGGCAATCCTTAAAGAAGCTTCCAAAAATATCTCAAGGAGTACCTTCAAGAAATCCTCCAATAAAGCAATGAAGAAAGCCATCCACCATCCTCGGCAAAAGTAAGGCAAAATTCCAATAATCCTCTCACCCACAAACCTTCCAGTTATTCAAGTCAAACCAGCCGTACCTATGACTCCCGATTCGATGAAGTCAGTGCAAGGTGTGTGAAGTTTTGGTGATCTCTAGCAGAAGAGAAAGACTTGAAGAGGTTCCTACTGCCTTTGGTGACTTTTACTGAAGCATTATGCTACATACACATCATCACGAGTGAATGAAGTTGTAAATGAAGCTCATCATGGACATTCAATGTCTTCAGAACAATGAATCCTTCAGAGGCTCCATCTCAGGATGATATTCACGGCTTGATGTTTAAAGAAAAGCCGATATTTCAAAATAAAATCTCTTTTGGGAAGGTTTTGCCCCAATATTTTAAAGAAAGATGTCTCTTTGCCTTTCTTTAATATTCTATTTCAAAATCAAAATCATTTATTGTGGGAGGGTTTTCCCCAAAGTTTTAAAGAAAGATGTTTTTTTTCTTTCTTTCTTTCTTTGTTGATTTTTTTTTTTGGAAAGTTTTGCCCCGACGTTCCAAAGAAAGATGTTTCTTTCCTTCCTTGGATGGTTCTTCCCAACATTTTCAAAGAAAGATGTTTCTTTCATTTCTTTGATGTTCTTTTAATGGGAAGGTGTTACCCCAATATTCTAAAGAAAGATGCGTTATTCCTTTCTTTAACCCTTTCTATGAGAGGGCTTTACCCCAATATTCCAAAGAAAGATATTTCTTTCCTTTCTTGGATGTTCTTTTAATGGGAAGGTGTTACCCCAATATTCCAAAGAAAGATGTTTCTTTCCTTTCTTGAATGTTCTTTTAATGGGAAGGTGTTATCCCAATATTCCAAAGAAAGATGTTTATTTCCCTTCTTTGATGTTCTTTTAATGGGAAGGTGTTACCCCAATATTCTAAAGAAAGATGTGTTATTCCTTTCTTTAACCCTTTCTATGGGAAGATTTTACCCCAAATCTTCAAAGAAAGATGTTGTTTTTCCTTTCTTTGATATGCAGGTTAATATTGCCAAAACTCGGTCTGAAGTGACCAAACAAAGTTTGCAATATCACCATTGATGGGAGCAGTGAAGCATGCCAGTGCGGTTCATGTGGATCTGTGAAACCCTTCAACTCCACTGGTTGGCTTCGTGGTGGCAAGACGAACGCAGTGAAGTTGATAAAAGGCCTTAGGTTGTGGCATGATTATTCGCCAAAACTTAGGAAGATGAGAGCAGTGAAGCGTGCCAGTGTGGTTCACGTGGATTTGTGTAACCCTTCAACTCTACTAATTGGCTCCGTAGTTGTTAGACGGATGCAGTAAAGTTGATAAAACACCTTAAGTTGTGGCATGATCCTTCGCCATGATTTAGGAAGACTAATGACAGTGGACCATTTGCGATAAAACTGTCAATCCCCCTCGCTGGTTGGCTTTGTGATAGCTAAAAGGATGCAGAAGAATTGCAAGGCTTTAATTGTCGCATAGCTTCCACCTCTGGCTATCCTTGAGAAAAGTTCTTCTACAATTCTTTGGTCACACCAAGCAGCATCAGCGACCACGGTTTCTTCGATTGCCTCATCTTCGACCAAAGCATCTGTAAGTTAATTACATGCAGATTTCGTTGCTCGACACTAGTTTCAAGTGTCGCAACTCAGAAATAATAGTCGGTTTCGCCAAGTTAAGTTTGAGCTGCTTCGCGCACAAACTCAACTCGGCGAGGGGCATTTGTTTGATGAATTTTTGTAATAAAAATTCATTAGAAAAGTCTCATATGGCCAAATGGGCTAAAATAAAATATATATACTTTGGGTTATAAAAATAATGATAAAAACCAGGACAAAAATTCCACTCGTCAAAAAAATAGTCAAAATTGGATTGGTCAAACCTGGTCAACGTTGGTCAACACCTGGTCAAACCTGGTCAACGTTGGTCAACGCTGGTCAAACGTGTTCAAACTGGTCAACAACCTAGTCAAACCGACATGCAGCCCGAGTTTGGATAGGATTTATCTCTAACCTTTTCTTTTATTTAAATAAATAAAAATCTATCTCCTATTCAAATTCAAAAAGGGGATAATATCTCTTTTTTTATCTTTTTGTTTATTTAAATAAGAAAATATCTCCTATTCGAATTCAAATCCCCTAAATATCTCTGGTTGTTGAATGGTTGCAATCAACCTGGAGCCTCTATAAATAGAGAGAGGTGTTATCCTTTTGAAAATAAGTAGGTATAGGTCCAAGGCAGGCACACGCAGGCGCAAGGCAAGATAGGTGTACAGGTCCAGAAGCACAGGTGCTAGAGGCGGACAAGTAGACGAACAGGTTCACAAAGGCGAACAGGATAAGAAGACCGGCGTAATGGGTGAGCCTTGCTCATATGCATAGCATGCATTATGCATATGCATAGCATGCATTATGCATCATACCAAACATGGAGGCCTCGTCTGTGGTGCCCGTGCTAGTCGTTCCAGCGCCGTTTTCAGCTTGCCTGAACGGGAGAAGATTGGTGATAACTTCTGATCTAGAAGCCCGATCGACCCTAAATTTTTATGGCGAACAGAGACGTACAGGTGCAACATTTCCTCCAAGTCTCAAGACGATCGGAGATCTCTAAGATTGAAGTTCGATCAGAAGAGAGGCTCTGTCCAGCGCCGTTTTCAGCTTGCCTGAACGGGAGAAGATTGGTGATAACTTCTGATCCAGAACCTCGATCGACTCCAAATTTTTATGACGAATAGAGACGTACAGGTGCAACATGTCCTCCAAGTCTCAAGACGATCGGAGATCTCTAAGATCGAAGTTCGATCAAAAGAGAGGCTCTGTCCAGCGCCGTTGCAGCCCGCCTGAACAGGAGAAGATTGGTGATAACTTCTGATCTAGAAGCCCGATCAACCCCAAATTTTTATGACGAATAGAGACGTACAGGAGCAACATGTCCTCCAAGTATCAAGCCGATCGGAGATCTCTAAGATCCAAATTCGATCAGAAGAGAGGCTCTGTCCAGCGCCGTTGCAGCCCGCCTGAACGGGAGAAGATTGATGATAACTTCTGATCTAGAAGCCCGATCGACTCCAAATTTTGATGGCAAACAGAAACGTACAGGTGCAACATGTCCTCCAAGTTTCAAGCCGATCGGAGATTTCTAAGATCAAAATTCGATCAGAAGAGAGGCTCTGTCCAGCGCCGTTTCAGCTTGCCTGAACGGGAGAAGATCGGCAATAACTTCTCATCCAGAAGTCCGATCGACCCCAAATTTTTTATGGAGAACAGTAGTGTGGGCCCCTCGTTAGAGGGAACCTAATACAAATGCCCAGGTAATTTGTGCACAGGAGTTGAAACTTCAGAACATCCAACGGCATTTACATACATACAATAACATAGCATATGGGGTCATTCAGACCCATATTACAATAACCGACGTGTGCGGAACCACGTCGAGTAAGAGTAGCAAAATAATAAAGCAGAGGGGAAACATCTCCCTCAATCAACAAAGCGTGCAGCAGGGCGAAACCCACATCGCTCTCACTGAGGTTAGATGACCCTTCAGGCGCTTGAATCTCCTGGAACTGTGTCGGGGTCTTCTTGTGCCAGCTCGATTCCATAGTCTATGAAATCAGTTGATTCCTCCTCTGTGCTTATTGAATCGGCAAGGGTGAGCATACAAAGCTCAACAAGTTCCCGCATAAGGAAATATAGTATGCAGTTATTGACAACGACAAGCTCTATGGTTCCATGCTTAATGAAATTTTATTGGAAACAGAGGTATCTTAGTATTTTGGAAAATCTCCCTGAATCTGGGGTTTTATTTCTCAAAGTAATTTATCAAAACTGTACATGTGTATACTTTTCGCAAAGTCAGGCTAAACTCCCATGAGTTGCCATGGTTTGATCTCATTTTAAAGAATTTAGCAATACTAATCATGCTGCAACGACGCGGGTTCACCCCACGACGACCAGGCTCCAGAAAACCCGGGAGCTCGGAGTATTCGAATACCTTTTTACACTCTGCAGAGGCGTACCACTGTACCCACCACGAAAACTCAACTTAAATGTCGGATCAGCTCCCTGCGACTTATACGCAGGTGACCAGGCTGAGCTTACACAACAGTTTACTGACCCATTGTTAATAATTTCCTGCCCGATACATAGACAATACCGGCCCCATTATCAAGGTAGGTACTCCCTACAACATGATACATGGCAAGCACGCGTAAGGTCCTCATTATCGTTGTGGGTCCTCCCCACTGCCTTTTCTTCTAGCCTTGGGTCCATGAAGTCCTCCTCTGGACGCATGGAATTCCCACTTCCGGGTTCGGTCGCGCACGACTCGAGAGCCAGGCTAGGGCGACTTCCTTCTTACACCTTATCCTCTCTACCCCTCACACCACTCGTGGCCCTCTGTGGCCCACCAATCTCCACTCGGGAAACCGGATCGACAACCATTGCAGGAAATGATTAACTTTAGGTGAGTCATGACATTGTGCCTGTCCCATACCAGGCGGGTGGTTAGTGTTGGATCTAGGTAGATCTTATTATCTAGGTTTTGATGATTAATGACGTTTTGGATAAATCCATGATGATTAAAGTTAATATGAAAATATCAGATTTGATGATTAAATGACAATTTAGATAAATTCTGATTTAGCACAAGTAAATTGAATTGATTATCGGTAAACCCTGAATTGGATGTTTTTCCTCGATTGCGGGTTTGATATTGATGCATATGTAGAGGAGGAGCTCGGTGGTTACATCAAGCTTGTGCTGATTGATTGATCAAAATGTAATACGTTAAATCTGAGACTGATGACTCCAGTTGTGGATTTTATATCGATGCACATGTTGAGGGGGAGCTCATCACTTTGGTCATCTAGATTGATTGATATCTTGACATGAGTAGTATAGATCGTGTGCGTATGTGTTTATCATCTACGATCTATATGATTGTATTTTATCTTATACTCATTTGCTACTCGTTGAATTTAGTTTGTCATGTCATTTGAAAGAGAAACCGTTGAGCTAACTCCTGTGTGGAGTAGTTTATCTGGAGGTGATTAATGACGACTTATATATGAGACTAATGTTGTACATTGAGTGTACGTATTGTAGTCTCAGTTTGATTGCAGGATAAAAGCGAGCAAGGGTGTGAAGAGGATGAAGTCGATATGAGACATCTCGAGCGAGGTCGAGCTTAGCAAGGTCGAGCTTTGCGAGGACGAGTGTCAAGTAGTCGAGCTTCGCAAGGTCAAGCTTAGCGAGGATGAGCTTTGCGAAGACAGGCGTCAAGCGGTCGAGCTTCGCGTGGTCAAGCTTAGCGGGATCGAGCTTTGCGATGACGAGCGTCGAGCGATCGAACTTCACGAGGTCGAACTTCACCTAAGGTAAAATCCAAGATTAAGGATTGTTTTCTTAGGTTTTACCGGTCTCGGTGTTTGGAGACAGACCGGGTTGATAGGTTTCTTTTTACTAGTTTGACCGTACTATTAAGAGGGGTCGGAAACTAGTAGCTTGAATCTATCTAGTGCGGAAGCTCAGATGAATTCATATCATCTTGCACTAGTGTCTTGCATTGCTAGTGAGTCTAAGTGTAGTTCATGTGTATTAGATTAAATGTTTTGAAAACTGCACTTAGTCGTGATCGCCAGCTGTTTAAATTGGTTTATTTATCTAGAGCTGGTCGTGGTCGTATTTGCATGTTCTGATCGTATCAGTGTTGATACGTGGTCGTGGTCGTGTCGCTTGTTTGGCGGCTTTCTGTTTAGGGTTTGGGCGTGGTCGTAGGAGTTCGGGCTGGTCGTACCAGTCTTCGACTCGCTTGCGTACGCTTGACCAAACCCTATCGACCACCTGTTTTCGATCGGATGTCAAGATCTGTGTGGTCGTGGTCGTTGCTAAGTGACACAAATCACATCCGCGAGAAAAAGGCAAATCCGTATGTGCAAATACTTTAAAATTGCATTTGAGATGATTTTGGCTTGGACATTTTGACAGCAGGAAAGTTTCTGAATTTTCTAGAAGTTTCTAGACCTTTCTAAGTCATGCTCCTGTTTACAAAATTGTAGAGCTCTGAGTTATCTTTCCAACAAGCCAAAAATCACCTCAATCGGATCTCTGGATCAAAAGTTATGCATGTTTTACTGTCAGTGTGCAGTGGCCGGACAAATGCATCCGTCCGGGGCTATCTGTCCGAAGTGGCCGGACAGTGTCCGAAATGGCCGGACATTGTCCGGCCTGTACAAATTTTTTGAGCCAAAAATTGAAACAGAGACAAATGCATCCGTCCGGGGCATTTGTCCGTTATGGGCGGACTTTGTCCGAAATGGCCGGACATTGTCCGGCCTGTACAAGTTTTTTGAGCCGAGAGTTAACAGAGACATATCCATCTGTCCGGACGTTTTGTCCGGACAAATGGTATCCGTCCGGCCTTCACAAATTTCGCCCAACGGTCACTGACACATTTGCAACGGCTGAAATTTTTGTACTGGCCGGACAGTGTCTGAAATGGCCGGACAATGTCCGGCCTGTACAACTTTTGGCCCGATTTCTTGCAAACGGCTAGTTTTTCATTGAGGCTATAAATACTTCGTGTTTGGCTTCATTTTTGGGTGCTCAAAGACTTCATTCTTCAGCTGAAAACCTAGCCAATTGAGTTGCATCTGTGTTATTGCATTTAGAGGCTAGAATTGAGCCCAAATCTTGAGTAGATTTGAGAGAAAGCTTGAGGGAGAGTTTGTGAGTGTTTAGTGCACTTCACCTCCATTAGATTGCTAGTGCTAGAGTGTTGAGCATCTCATTTGCATCATTGAGCTTCTAGCACGTGGTTGATTCAAGTGAAAGCGCATCCGGCTTGTTACTCTTGGCGATCGCCTTCGCCTAGACGGTGCCGGAGGAGAGCCGAGATCTCTCCAATTGAAGTTTGTCGGAGAGGCCGGCAAAAGATTGTGAAAGGTGTGGTGCTCGCCTATCCGGTGTGGAGAAAGAGCAACCCTAGTGAGATATCCTTCGTGGATATAGAAGCGAGGCTCCGAGAGAGCGCTTCAACGAGGAGTAGGGGAGACCGGGCGAGTCTCCGAGACCTCGGTAAAAATATTGTGTCAATTGCGTATCTCATACTTGCTTTACATTCATCTTGACACAATTGCTAAATTCACCATTCTTGCTTGTCATATTGAATAGTTCATTTAGTTGAATGCAACAAATTGTTTAAATTGCTTTTAAACCTCATTGTATAATTTAGCTCAAACAATTATCGTGATTAAAATTTCTTAATTGAAAAGAAATTTTAAAAGCCTCCTATTCACCCCCCCTCTAGTCGGCATCCTCGATCTTACAGTTAGCACGTTTTCAGGTCGCTAGAAGCACAGCACGACGATCCCGTCCTTATGGACCCTTAGCGAGGCTTTCACAAACCCACCGCGCACACAGCGCCAACCATCCAAACCAACCCTCGCTAATAGTCCCTATTTCTTTTACATAAAATGATCTTTAGAAATACTTTGCTCATGCTTCTGCCTTCCTCTTTTCTTTTACACATTTATCAGTATAGACATGTATTTCCATTCTACATTCCTACTCCTAAGGTGACAAGGTAAAGTAATTTGTTATGAACCAAGGGGGGGGGGTCTGCAAAGTAGGACTATCTACTCACATCATTTCTCAACATATACTTTTATCAAAACTATCTATGCATACATGTGTAGGTACCAAATTCTAAATAATTAATTGCATATAAAATAATAGGCGCAATATGTTCAAAGGAGGGAAACTTGCCTTGCCAAGCAGTAGTGTCGTAGTCTGCGGGTTCTTCTGTTTCCTCTTCCGCGTAATCGAAGTCTTGATCTTCAAATACAGGCATATACACAAGGTATTACAATCAACTTATAAAATACGACAGCCATGCTCACATAAAATAATAATGTGCTCCACTGGAACGGCTTCTGATTCCTGAACTGGATTAGGGTTTGGGCTTTGGATTTCCAAGGGTTGAATTGTGCTAGTTTAGAATGGACAAGAAGAGTAGTAAATAAGACTCTTAGGGTCGACGGACATTGGTCGTCAAAAGGGCGACGTTCGGGTCACGTCCGAACTTAACCTAAAAGCCGAAAAGTGGGTTAAAGGGGTCTAGGTAGCTCTGAATGAGATGAAAATTGGACAGTGGGTGCATTAGACTAAGGCGAAGCTATTTGACAAAGTGGGACAAGCAGAAAAGGCTTAGGTTTTCCAGAATTTACAAAAAGGTCCAGGACACAGCAATTTCTATGCCATCGTACTGCTGGAATTAGGGTTTGTGTGTCCTGAGCAATTGGCTCATGCATTTGAAGGCAAACTATGTCAATCATGTAGGCTTAAGTGTCAGGAGGTGTTTGGCTGGAGGGTTTGGCCGGGGATGGCCGGAGTTGGCCGGAAATTGGATGCCAAGGTGGCTGTTTTGAACAGAAACTAGGGCAGGGCAATTGGAGCAGCTAGGGTTGATCAATTTAATTGATCACATATTCTTGCTCCTGGGAGTGTGGAGGTCACTGCTGATGCATTGGTTTGTCCAGTTGTTGCGTTTGGAGGCTCGCCGGAGTAGATGACCGGAGCTCACGGCTGGGCATTTGGGGGTTTTTGATTTGCTGCATGAAAACCGAAACTAGCTAGCTGGGGTGGTTAAGCATGCTCTAAGGAGCAATTCTTCTCACTGGCACGGCTCCTAATTCGAATTGGTTTGGGCTGAATTTGCAGAACAGAGGCAATCGGAAAACCGGTGATAGCCGGAGGTGGGGAAGAAATGAGCTCAATTCCTTGCTCGTGAACCATCTAGGGGTTAAGTGGAGTGTGTTGGTGGCTTTAGTTTGGAAAGAAACTCACCGGAGTGTGCTGTCACCGTGAAGGCCGAAGGTGGAGACGCGAGGAAGAAGATGAATAGTGTTTTGCTTGTGTTTGCTGTGTGTGTGTGATGAAGAGGTGATGAGCTCTGGCTTTTATAGCCTCTGGAAGCTTTGGGGGAGGTAATGGCCAAGGGAGGGCGCTTCTGGGCGCGGTTGCGACGATAGCCGGTGGCGAAGACGGTGGCGATGGGACGGTGTACCGGCGTGAGGGTCGATAAGCATGGCTACAGCTCGGGCAAAGGACAGCGGTGGCAAGTGCTTCCAATGCCGGTGCTGGACGTGGCTAAAACGCACAGGAACGGCGACTTTTGCGCGCGGCCAGGTGGTGCTGTGTTCGGTGGCGGACGCGACGGGACGAAGCACGGTGATTTGGGGTTCCTGAGGCGTTGCCGTGGCGTGGACAGGTGGCGGAGCTTGCTGGGCACGTGAGGCGCACACGGGGCGGTGCTGGCGACGAAGAAACGCGGTGGCGCGGCACGGTGGCGCACGGGCGGCACGCAGAGCGCGCGCACGGCACGGGCACAGGCACAGGCACAGTACAGTGCCGTGTACTGTACACAGTGTTTGGCTCTAGGGGTATTTTGGGCATTTCCAAGATTTAGGGATCCAATTGCGATTCCGACTTTTCTGAGGGCTAGATAAAATTATTACATACTCGTTCCAAATGAGTATGCGCGAAAATGAGAAGATTTGGCAGGGTTTCGGATAAAACGAAAACAGGGCTGAGTAAAACTGGTACTTTCGTTTTTGGATTTTTCTAACGGCTGAAACTCTGATTTTCGTCGCGAATTGGGAAACGTTTCTAAAGGATGATATGTATTAAATAGCGATATGAACGCATAGGAGAAGACGGATCTCGATTCGGACTTCAAACGGAGATTTTAGACTTTTTGGGCCTCCTAGAAGCGGTCGTTTTCGGTTTTGAGATAGAATCGGCCGATTTGAGATGTTTTGATACGAGGGAATCTTAGAGCGCATCGCGCTTATATTGGTTTTGGTTTGGGTTCTTTCGGAGTCAGGTGATGCGAGGTGCGCGTGATGAGGCGATGCTCAGAGAATGAAAATAGGGCAAAATTAGGGATGTTACAAGTAGGCTCATGGTGAAGCAGCTCCTTCAATTCTCACCTCGATCTAAAGTCAAGAAGATCTCCAGAAGACCAATGCAATCAAGTTTTGTCTCGCTGAATTTCAGCTTGATATATGAACATTGCATTGAAGAAAGTTTCTGATCTGACGGTCCGATTGATCTCAAATTTTGATGATCAATCGAATATCTGTCCAGAAACTATTCCTCCAAGATTCAAGCAGATCAGAGGATCATAATAATGTCAGAAGTTGTCAAAACAATCAAAGCCATTGATGAACGTTCCGATGTGCTGCTTATCATGCAATATGTGTTTTCTGAAGCTAAGGAAGTCAAGATGCTATCGCAAGTCATTCCATCCACTTTTCCATGTCGTTGGGTACTGATGAGGCGAAGATGACATACTTTTTGTCCGTGACTGATGAAGCCGGACACCATTCATGCCGGATACTGATGAGGCGAAGGCATTTACTTGTTCGCGACCGACGAGGCCGAACAACCCCCTGCCCGGGCACCGACGAGGCGAAGGCCATATTTTGTGATAGTACCATAGATTGACGAGGCTATGGATTTGCATATTTGCATGCATGAGCATATGCATTGCATTCATTTATCAAGGGCAAAAGTTATTTTGAAGCTTGAAGACGACGACCATCAGCACAGTTTAATCAGAGGTTTTCTGTGGACTCGTTCTGCAGATGTAATTAACCAGGAGCTTTTCAAAAGCCCTGAGGAACCATGAACCATGCAGTCTCCTGCAGTCAAGATGTATTTTCCTTGGCGCAATGAGAGCTTGTAAATCCCAAAGGGACTTGTAATTTGTACATTCTTTTCAGAATTAATAAAGTGCATTGTCTCTTAAGATTGTACATTGTACATTCTCTTATGTGTATACTTATGTATACTGGCACGCCCGCACCACGAAAAAGGGGGGCCAATTTCCCGGAAGAGAGATCTTCTCGGCGAAACAATTGGTAGAATTGGTGCTTGCACATAAGGAAATGAAGGCTTACAATCTTGCTATTGTCGGAACAGGAGGAGTTGGCAAGACAACACTTGCTCAGAAAATATATAACGATCCGAGAATAAAAGGGAACTTCAACAAACAAGCATGGATTTGTGTTTCCCAAGAGTACTCTGAAGTTGCTCTTCTGAAAGAAGTTCTCCGAAGTATAGGAGTGCATCAAGAGCAAGGTGAAACAGTTACAGAACTCCAAAGCAAGCTCAAAGAAACCATTGAAGAGAAGAGCTTTTTTATTGTGTTGGATGATGTGTGGTAGTCGGAGGTATGGACCAATCTACTAAGAATTCCATTGCGTGTTGCAGCTACAGGAATAATTCTAGTAACAACTCGAGATGATACAATTGCACATAAAATCAGGGCAAAACATACACATCAGGTTGAAGTGATGCCAGAAGATGTAGGATGGGAGCTACTTTGGAGAAGTATGAACATTGATGAAGAAAAAGAAGTGCAAAACTTGCGAGACCTAGCGAATGAGATTGTCAAAAAATGTGGTGGCCTCCCTCTTGCAATCAAGGTCATTGCTAGTTTTCTAGCAACTAAGGAGAAAAACGAGAACCAATGGAGAAGAATTTTGAACAAAAAAGCTTGGTCTATTGACAAGCTTTCTGGTGAATTAAGTGGTGCTCTGTATTTGAGTTATGATGAGTTACCAAGACATCTAAAACAATGTTTTCTTTATTGCGCTTTGTATCCGGAAGATTGGCCCATGTATCGTGATGATCTTATCAGGTTTTGGGTTGCTGAAGGGTTTATAGAAGAGCAAGAAGACCAACTACTAGAAGATATGGCAGAAGAATACTACTACGGGTTGATTTCTAGAAACCTCCTCCAACCAAACCCTTACAATGTTGCCCATGACATATCCAAAACACATGATCTATTAAGGCAACTTGCTTGTTATTTATCAAGAGAAGAATGTTTTATTGGAGACCCACAGTCATTGGAGGCTAAAACAATGCTCAAGTTAAGACGTATTTGCGTTGTTACTAAGAAGGACGAACTAATATTCCCTAGTATGGATAATAAGCAGCTTCGAGTAAGGACTTTGAAAGTTTCAAATGAGAAGTCACTAAGAGTTGATAATACAATATTCAAGAGACTTCCCTATCTTCGTGTTTTGGATCTAACTGGTTCAATTGTACAAAACATTCCAGACAACGTTAAAGACTTGATCCATCTACGTTTACTCGATCTTGATGGTACAGACATATCTTGTCTTCCAGAGTCCATCGGTTCTCTTAAAAACCTTCAAATATTGAACCTGTGTAGGTGTCAGTCTTTGCATAGTCTTCCTTTGGCAATCACTCAATTATGCAATTTAAGACGTTTGGGTCTTACGGATTCACCGATAAGACAGGTTCCAAAAGAGATAGGAAGATTGACATTTCTTAATGATTTAGAAGGATTTGCAGTAGGTGGTGGACATGGTAATACTAAAATGCAAGATGGATGGGACTTCGAAGAGTTGGTTCCTCTTTCACATCTGAGGAAGCTTCATATGTTTATGTTGGAAAGAGCATTTCCTCCTGGTTGTACAACTTCATTACTAGAAGACAAACATCATCTAAAAATTTTAAACCTATCTTGCACGGATCGTAACAATGAACCATTTTCAGAAAAGGATGCCAGCAATGCCGAAAGTATCTTTGAAAAACTAATCCCTCCATGCAACCTAGAATATCTACATATTTTGAAATTCTTTGGTCGAAGTTATCCCACATGGCTACATACTCATCATTTGTCTTCATTAAAATATTTGAACATCATAGATTGCATATATGGGGGTTGTCTTCCACCAATTGGACAACTGTCTAACTTGAGATATTTGAGAATTGAAAGAGCAAGTGCAATTACCAAGATTGGTAGTGAATTTCTTGGTGTTGGGGTAGGTAATCAAGGGTCCGCAGAGGCAATAGCTTTTCCCAAACTTGAATGGTTGATCATGGAAGGTATGCTCAATTTGGAGGAATGGTGCATGATTGAAGAGGACACAGTTGAGCAACCTCTAAACATGCAGCTGCTTCCTTGTTTGAAGAAATTGCAATTTATTGGGTGCCCGAAGCTAAGAGCTCTCCCACAACAACTTGCAAAGGCCACCAGCTTGAAAGAGCTCTTCATAAGAGAAGCTAGCTGCCTAAAGGTGGTGGAGAATCTCGCTTTTCTTTCAGATTGCCTTATAATCAATGGGTGTGAAGGTTTGGAGAGGGTCTCTGATCTTTCTCATGTAAGAGAGTTGTATGTAAATGATTGTCCAAATCTAAGGTGCATTGAAAAGTTGCACAATTTACAACAATTGTGGCTGAGTGATGATATGTATAAGACCATTCCACCATGGGTATCCGAGCTTCAGAAACAGCATCGACAACTTCATGGCGAAGACTTTGATCTCCACACATGGTGTTGATTGTGCCAATTTAGTTGTCAACAGAGATACAAGGTATGCACATTTCATTGGAAATTTAATTTTGCATTTATCTACTCTAAAGTTTATACAGTTGGACATTTAATTGTGCATTGCTGCCTTGGTCGAAGGTATGCACTATAAAATTTACTACACCGCTGACAATGTGGGGTCAGGTCCTAATGGAGTATAAACAAAATTTGCTAAAATTTATAGTGGTATAAAACAATTTGCTCCATTTCTAACATGCTCTGTTCTGGTGCATGCATGTCATTTTCTTGCTGTTTGGTTTTTTCTTTTTGTTGTTTTCAGGACCGTTGATTCATGCCACCCCTCAATTTCCATATAAGATACTTGTATTGTTTTTGCTCCTAACAAATCTGATTATTTCTTCACTATAATTGTTTTTCTTTATTTAAAAGAAGGGAAAAAAAATTTTATTCCACTGTCAAATTTTAATGTTTTATATTTATCACTTCATATCTTGTTAAAGTGTCAATCTAACCATATTATGTCAGCCTCATACATTATAATTTTAGAACTTTTTCAGTGATATAGAAATATTTCCCTTAACAAAGGATTTTGCAACCTTTAATTTATCATCTTCTCAAGTGTTGATTAGAGGCTGTAGGATTTAAAACTCAGTATTAATTCAGTACTGTGCATTATCTACCAACTTGTATATTTTACCTTTTTAACCCTTTCTTTTTTTTTCTTTTTGTAGTAAAATTGTTTTTCAAAACATAAGTATTTATTTTTTTATGCACCTTGTCGCATCATGCGTGGGGTACCTAAGCAAAGGGACCACTTTTTTTTATCTCTTTATTTATTCATTCTACTTTTCTATTATCATTATTATTTTTTTACAAAAATATGTCGAACGAATCCAATTATCTCTAAACACCAAGACTGGTGAAATACTAAAAAATAAATTTTTAATATTTGAGTTTATCTTGGGTGGAGCTCTTCTATACTTAAGGAAGTTCGATCATGCATATTGTTCGAGATGATGTTTTTCACCATCATCTTACAATTTGATTGAGACGAAAATATATATATTCTCAACAAACATATTAGTCTGACAATTAGATTTTTTATTAATCACTAAATCATCAACATAATAGAGGTTGACCCCATTGGTCAAACTCGTAATGACACTCAAATGTTTATGTAAGGATGTTTTAAATTTAGGATTGCATTGACACTTAGCAGGTTGATCTTCATGTTCATGTATGGATGGGAAAAATTTATGGTGGTATCTATAGCCAAATATCCGAGACAAGCAATTTTCATGGTAATGTATATATATATTTCATTTGTGGCATATATTTTGTAATATCATGCTTATTTTCTTTACCTGTTTATTTTGTAGACCGGTAATATTGAAGACGTGTGAAATTTTATCAACAGTATCTACCCCTCGTCTCTTGAGCTTAATTATTACCCTATGTAACAAAAAGGCAAAAAGATAAAAGATAAAAAGGTCAAAAAAAAAAAAAAGAGTGGCTTTAGCTTCTTCGTAGCACTTGATAGTTTGATCTATATTATCAAAAACTGTTGTATTTTTCAAATTTTCTACAGTTTGTTTTTTAATAGTTTGTGTGGGTTTGTGTATGTTCTTTTTCTGTTTAGCCGGATTGGAACATGCCTTTTTCTTTTATTTTCTTTTTTTGGGTGGGTGGGTGTGGGCCCCTCGTTAGAGGGAACCTAATACAAATGCCCAGGTAATTTGTGCACAGGAGTTGAAACTTCAGAACATCCAACGGCATTTACATACATACAATAACATAGCATATGGGGTCATTCAGACCCATATTACAATAACTGACGTGTGCGGAACCACGTCAAGTAAGAGTAGCAAAATCAGTAAAGCAGAGGGGAACATCTCCCTCATCCAGCAAAGCGTGCAGCAAGGCGAAACCCACATCGCTCTCACTGAGGTTAGGTGACCCTTCAGGCGCTTGAATCTCCTGGAACTGTGTCGGGGTCTTCTTGTGCCGGCTCGATTCCATAGTCTATGAAATCAGTTGATTCCTCCTCTGTACTTATTGGATCAGCAAGGGTGAGCATACAAAGCTCAACAAGTTCCCGCATAAGAATTATTGTATGTAGTTATTGACAACAACAAGCTCTATGGTTCCCATACTTAATGAAATTTTATTGAAAATAGAGGTATCTTAGTATTTTGGAAAGTCTCCCTGAATCTGGGGTTTTGTTTCTCAAAGTAATTTGTCAAAACTGTACATATGTATACTTTTCACAGAGTCAGGCTAAACTCCCATGAGTTGCCGTGGTTTGATCTCATTTTAAAGAATTTAGCAATACTAATCATGCTGCAACGACGCGGGTTCACCCCACGACGACCAGGCTCCAGAAAACCCGAGAGCACGGGGTATTCGAATACCTTTTTACACTCTGCAGAGGTGTACCACTGTACCCACCACGAAAACTCAACTTAAATGTCGGATCAGCTCCCTGCGACTTATACGCAGGTGACCAGGCTGAGTTTACACAACAGTTTACTGACCCATTGTTAATAATTTCCTGCCCGATACATAGACAATACCGGCCCCATTATCAAGGTAGGTACTCCCTACAACATGATACATGGCAAGCACGCGTAAGGTCCTCATTATCGTTGTGGGTCCTCCCCACTGCCTTTTCTTCTAGCCTTGGGTCCATGAAGTCCTCCTCTGGACGCATGGAAATCCCACTTCCGGGTTCGGTCGCGCACGACTCGAGAGCCAGGCTAGGGCGACTTCCTTCTTACACCTTATCCTCTCTACCCCTCACACCACTCGTGGCCCTCTGTGGCCCACCAATTTCCACTCGGGAAACCGGATCGACAACCATTGCAGGAAATGATTAACTTTAGGTGAGTCATGACATTGTGCCTGTCCCATACCAGGCGGGTGGTTAGCACGTTTTCAGGTCGCTAGAAGCACAGCACGACGATCCCGTCCTTATGGACCCTTAGCAAGGCTTTCACAAACCCACCGCGCACACAGCGCCAACCATCCAAACCAACCCTCGCTAGTAGTCCCTATTTCTTTTGCATAAAATGATCTTTTAGAAATAGTTTGCTCATGCTTCTGCCTTTCTCTTTTCTTTTACACATTTATTAGTATAGACATGTATTTCCATTCTACATTTTTACTCCTAAGGTGACAAGGTAAAGTAATTTGTTATGAAACAAGGGGGGTCTGCAAAATAGGACTATCTACTCACATCATTTCTCAACATATACTTTTATCAAAACTATCTATGCATACATGCGTAGGTACCAAATTCCAAATAATTATATGCATGAAAATAATAGGCGCAATATGTTCAAAGGAGGGAAACTTGCCTTGCCAAGCAGTAGTGTCGTAGTCTGCGGGTTCTTCTGTTTCCTCTTCCGCGTAATCGAAGTCTTGATCTTCAAATACAGGCATACACACAAGGTATTACAATCAACTTACAAAATACGACAACTTATGCTCACATAAAGTAATAAGGCGCTATACTGGAACGGCTTCTGATTTCTGAACTGGACTAGGGTTTGGGCTTTGGATTTCCAAGGGTTGAATTGTGCTAGTTTAGAATGGACAAGAAGAGTAGTAAATAAGACTCTTAGGGTCGACGGACATTGGTCGTCAAAAGGGCGACGTTCGGGTCACGTCCGAACTTAACCTAAAAGCCGAAAAGTGAGTTAAGGGGTCTAGGTAACTCTGAATGAGATGAAAATTGGACAGTAGGTGTATTAGACTAAGGTGAAGCTATTTGACAAAGTGGGACAAGCAGAAAAGGCTTAGGTTTTCTAGAATTTACAAAAAGGTCCAGGACACAGCAATTTCTATGCCATTGTACTGTTGGAATTAGGGCTTGTGTGTCCTGAGCAATTGGCTCATGCATTTGAAGGCAAACTATGTCAAACATGTAGGCTTAAGTGTCAGGAGGTGTCTGGCCGGAGGGTTTGGCCGAGGATGGCCGGAGTTGGCCGGAATTTGAATGCCAAGGTGGCTGTTTTGAACAGAAACTAGGGCAGAGCAATGGGAGCAGCTAGGGTTGATCAATTTGGAAATTGATCACATATTCTTGCTCCTGGGAGTGTGGAGGTCACTGCTGATGCATTGGTTTGTCCAGTGTTGCGTTTGGAGGCTCGCCGGAGTAGATGACCGGAGCTCACGGCTGGGGATTTGGGGGTTTTTGATTGGCTGAAAGAAAATCGAAACTAGCTAGCTGGGGTGATCAAGCATGCTCTAAGGAGCAATTCTTCTCACTAGCACGGCTCCTAATTCGATTTGGTTTGGGCTGAATTTGCAGAACAGAGGCAAATAGAAAACCGGTGATAGCCGGAGTTAGGGAAGAAATGAGCTCAATTCCTTGCTCGTGAACCATCTAGGGGTTAAGTGGAGTGTGTTGGTGGCTTTAGTTTGGAAAGAAACTCACCGGAGTGTGCGGTCACCGTGAAGGCCGAAGGTGGAGACGCGAGGAAGACGATGAACAGTGGCTCTGTTGTGTTTGCTGTGTTTGTGTGATGAAGAGGTAGTGAGCTCTGGCTTTTATAGCCTCTGGAAGCTTTGGGGGAGGTAATGGCCGAGGGAGGGCGCTTCTGGGCGCGGTTGCGACGATAGCCGGTGGCGAGGACGGTGGCGATGGGACGGTGTACCGGCGTGGGGATCAAGGGGTATGGCTACAGCTCGGGCAAAGGACAGCGGTGGCACTCTCACCCAATGCCGGTGCTGGACGTGGCTGAGGAGCACAGGAGCGGCAACTTTTGCGCGCGGCCAGCTGGAGCGGCGTTCGGTGGCGGACGCGACGGGACGAAGCACGGTGATCTGGGGTTCCCGAGGCGCTGCCGTGGCTTGGACAGGTGGCTCAGCTCACTGGGCACGTGAGGCGCACACGGGGCGGTGCCGGCGGCGAAGAAACGCGGTGGCGCGGCACGGTGGCGCACGGGCGGCACGCAGAGCGCACGCACGGCACGGGCACAGGCACAGTACAGTGCCGTGTACTGTACACAGTGTTTGGCTCTAGGGGTATTTTGGGCATTTCCAAGATTTAGGGATCCAATTGCGATTCCGACTTTTCTGAGGGCTAGATAAAATTATTACATACTCGTTCCAAATGAGTATGCGCGAAAATGAGAAGATTTGGCAGGGTTTCGGATAAAACGAAAACAGGGCTGAGTAAAACTGGTACTTTCGTTTTCGGATTTTTCTAACGGCTGAAACTCTGATTTTCATCGCGAATTGGGAAACGTTTCTAAAGGACGATATGTATTAAATAGCGATATGAACGCGTAGGAGAAGACGAATCTCAATTCGGACTTCAAACGGAGATTTTAGACTTTTTGGGCCTCCTAGAAGCGGTTGTTTTCGATTTTGAGATAGAATCGGCCGATTTGAGATGTTTTGATACGAGAGAATCTTAGAGCGCATCGCGCTTATATTGGTTTTGGTTTGGGTTCTTTCGGAGTCAGGTGATGCGAGGTGCGTGTGATGAGGCGATGCTCAGAGAATGAAAATAGGGCAAAATTAGGGACGTTACAGTGGGGGTGGTAACTTCGCCTATGTCATTTAACTCCAAATACTCTCCCTGTGCAATTTTTGAATGTCAATGTTGGGAATTGTACAAGCCTGTGCACTGTCACACCTTCAGGTCCCCAAGATGAAACCTTGAAAGAGGCTCATTGTCTATCAGTGAGTATTCTCAGCATCTCAAAACCTTGGCTGACAATCTGAAGGATGTGAATGCTTCTATTTTGATGACTATTGTCAATTTCATCCATGCTTCTTCAAGCGAAAGTGAACTCACAACACAATCGCAATACTGGAGGCTCTTGTCAATTATACATCCCAACCTGCACAAGCCTGGTCGATTCAAGGTCAAGGTCAGTTACCTGTAGGCTGTAGTAATATGACCATTTCTCTCATATGACCTTGATACACAATGTTCTTGTTACTCCTCAAATAATTAAAAATCTCATCTCTGTTGGAAAATTCACTACCGGTAATCACTGTTCTATTGAGTTTGATCCGTTTGGTTTTTCTGTGAAAGACATACAGAACCGGAACGAGATTCTCAAATGCAATAACTCCCTCTTCCTTGGGAATCATGTTCTTCAACATTTAGTAAAAATACCTTTCTTGTCACTCCTCAAATAATTAAAACTCTCATATTACTTGTCATGCTTGTCAGCTAGGGAAACCTGTTAACTTCTCTTTTATCCTATTCCAAATGTGTCTGGTTATATATATTATATTTGTTTTTTTTTCTAGACTATTTCTCTCATTACATATGGGTTTATCCTCTTCGAGCAAAATCTGAAGCATTGACCAAATTTCTTCATTTTTGTGCACTCATTCAAACTCAATTTAATTGTGAAATTAAATCTTTCCAATGCGATAATGGTTGGGATTTTTACCAAGCACCTTTTCACAATTTTTTTCTTAATTATGGCATTGTTTTTTGATTTTCTTGTCCACATATCAAACAACAAAATGATAAAACAGAACACATGATCTGCACTATAAATAATATAATCCGCACCCTTCTCTTCCAAAATGAACTTCTCTCTACATTTTGGGTGGAAGCCCTCCACACGGCTTATCATCTTCTCAATATCCTACCCACCCTAACCACAAACAACAAAAACCCGCATGAGATTCTACTAAAAAACCACCTTCCTACTCTAATCTTTGAATTTTTGGACGTGTTTTGCTATCCAAAATATAAAAGAAAAAAAGAAAAATGAAATACAAAAAGAAGAAAAAAAATCAAAAACAAAAAAATAATGCTGTTAGTTTCTTGGTAACATTAGTTTGTAGTGTGATCTATATACTTGAAAATTATTATATTGTTATTTTTTCTATAATTTGTTTTTTTAGTGTCTGTGTGAGTTTGGATTTGTGCTTTCCAGTTTATCTAAGTTGGAATGTGTCTGTTTTGTGTGTGCATAGAGGGGTGGTTAATCCGTCTATGTCACTTTCAGTTGACATTCATAGCCGCATCGTCGGCTCCTAAGCCCAGAAAAAAGAGGAGGAAATTTTGTACTAATGCAAGAATATATCAGGACTATCAAAATATAGGAAATGCAACATATAACAAAACAAGACTTCAACAAACATATTCTATAACACCCTATCCCAATGAGAACTAATAGAGTATGAGTTTAGCCACATATAACAAATGTAGCATACAGAAATATTATACATATCATCTAAAACCATCTATACTATAGCAATCATATTAAATCTATATAGACTAATACCAATCAGATTAATATTTATAGTCGAAGCGAGAAGCACTACATACCCTTTCAGTATTCACCCATGAATAATTAATAGAGTTCAATATTACCATATGTACTGTTTCATCTCTTATGAATATCATATTTGAGTAGACTTTTTAAGCCATGTGCAATTTCTTCTTGAGGTTGTAATATCCTCATTAAAGCATGGATTCTAATTAACTATACATCTAAAATTTGTTGTGACTCTTGTTTGGGCACATTCAGTTTGTTTTTAGCTCAATGCTTAAGCTTATTTGCACTGCGAACTTTTTGTAAGTAACGGGAAAAAAAATGCAAAATAGGTGAGAATTTCTGTGAGCTCATTGAGATGAAACTGACAGCATGAGTGGTACATCACCACTAATGCACATGCAAAAGACAAACAGAATGGACAGACTTCAGTTAAGACATGAGGTGCGTACATTTCATCGTGCATTGAATTTTTGCTTCTTATCTGCTCTAAAATATATATTCTTGCAACCCAAATTGTTGAATTTTGTACTTTGTTACAGTATGCATAATTCTCTTGTGGTTTGGTTTTGTTTTGTACCCTCAATATATATCTTCATTGAATCCTGTGATCCATGCATGCTAGTTCATAGATATCTTATTTCATGAGAGGAAAAATTGGAAGTAGTATATATAATTTCCTATCGACGTAGGCTTTCAAAATTAATGTAGTATTTAAACCTTCAAAACAAGTCAAAGTTTGTTTGATAACTGCTTGCATCAAATAAAATATACGAGCATCCACATACCAATTCCTATTTCCCATATGATGAATTTGGCACACCTCAAAGATCCAAATATATTATATTTATACGTATTGAAGAGTGTCGGGTTATTTTTTGTTTAAAAATGAAAAAAAATCTGCTATTTCCAACACATTCCTGTTTTAAAAAATGATAATAAGTGCCTCAAAGTCAAACGAGTTGGTTGAATGCATTCCGCATGTAGTTCTGCCTTTGTGTGTTTTGATTTTCTTTATGTATTCTTGAACTATAACATTACAGACAATACATCAACGAAGGAAAGCATTGTGAAAGATATTTATTTTGTTTATATGCCTACTCTAATATCAATTTCACAAGCTTTCTTATTTATAATATCATGCTTATTTTTTATATGTTTGTTTTGTAGGTTGGGAATCTTGAGGATTTCTTGCAATTTTGACATTGATGCAACATTTACTCTTTATGTCTTGAGCATAATTATTGGCCTTTGTTAGAAAAACAAAAAGAAATATTCAAATTATAAAATAAAAAAACAAAAAAAAAACAAAACAACAAAATCATTAGTTTTAATTTGCCCATATTGTTTGATAGTTTGATCTATATTTCCGAAATTGTTGCATTTTTTTCTTTGCGGCAGATTATTTTTTATAAAATTTTGTGTGGATTTGGGTTTGTGCTTTTACTGTTCTCTGGATTGAACTGTGTTTTTCCTTTTCTTTATTTTGTTTATTTGGGTGTTTTTTTGGGATAATTTCGCCTATGACACTTTAAATTGACACTTATTATTGTATAGCCGGTCCCAAGGCAGGAAAAAGAAGGAAGGGAATCTCCACCTACTAATACAAGGAGCACAATAAAACTATCGAACTATTTTACATCTTATATTCTTACATTTGAAGTTGTGTTTGTTATCACAGTGCTATAACTAACACAACATGTTAGCGTTTTTTATGATGTTAGAAACTTCAATTAAATTTCCATGTTGTAACTCTTGTTTGGGTTTATTTTTTGTGTTTATTCTGTAGGTTGGGAATCTTGAGGACTTCTTGCAATTTTACCATATCTGCAGCATCTACTCTTCGTGTCTTGGTATAGTTATTGTCCTATGCATGAAAAAAAAACTAACTATAAAAGCCAAAAAAAAATTTAAAATAAAACTAAAAAAACAAAAGCAAAAACAAAAAAAAAAGATTTGTTTTAGTTTCTCTGCAGTGCTTGACATTTTGATCTATATTCTCCTAAATTGTTGTATTGTTCTTTTCTCCAGCGAATTGTTTTTGTCAAAGTCAGTTGGGTTTGTGGCTTTTATGTTTATGTGAGTTGTCATGTGTTTTTTCTTTTTCTTTGGATGGTAACACCGCCTATGTTATTTCAAGTTGACACTTATTTTTGGAACTTTGCGTACGGATAACCTATATTTAAAAAATAAAGTCGAAAATAACGCACAACAAAAGAAAATTGCATTTCTGACGCCAGTCGCCAACCCGATCGGTGAATTACCCGAAAAGGCCCACAGTCGCCAGCCCGTGTTGCGACTGCGGAGAGTGGCACATGTCGCCAAATGAGCTGGCAACTATGGGATGCTATATAACGGCCCTCTCAGCAACTAGAGGACAGCAGACCAAAAAAAAAGAAAAGACAGTGGAGGAGAGGAAAAGAGGAGGCGGCTGATAATGTGTCCTGAAGTCGTCAACTGGTGGCAAATCCTAAAAATCGTCGATCGAGTTGGCGACTGGCGTCAGATCTGCAATTTTCTTCTGTTATGTGTTATTTTCAACTTTATTTTTTAAATATAGGTTATCCGTACGAAAAACTCCTTATTGTTGCATAATCGTTTCCAAACTCAAAAAAAAAAGAGGAGGAGAATCTTTACCTACTAATACAAGGAGCATAATAAGACTATTTGTGGGCCCCTCGTTAGAGGGAACCTAATACAAATGCCCAGGTAATTTGTGCACAGGAGTTGAAACTTCAGAACATCCAACGGCATTTACATACATACAATAACATAGCATATGGGGTCATTCAGACCAATATTACAATAACCGACGTGTGCGGAACCACGTCGAGTAAGAGTAGCAAAATAATAAAGCAGAGGGGAAACATCTCCCTCAATCAACAAAGCGTGCAGCAGGGCGAAACCCACATCGCTCTCACTGAGGTTAGATGACCCTTCAGGCGCTTGAATCTCCTGGAACTGTGTCGGGGTCTTCTTGTGCCAGCTCGATTCCATAGTCTATGAAATCAGTTAATTCCTCCTCTGTGCTTATTGAATCGGCAAGGGTGAGCATACAAAGCTCAACAAGTTCCCGCATAAGGAAATATAGTGTGGGCCCCTCGTTAGAGGGAACCTACTACAAATGCCCAGGTGATTTGTGCACAGGAGTTAAAACTTCAGAACATCCAACCATATTTACATGCATACATTAGCAAAGCGTAAGGGGTCATTCAGACCTATATTACAGTAATTGACGTGTGCGGAACCACGTCAAAATATAAGTAGCAAAAAGAGTTAGGGGCTGAACCCAAAACAGGGTTCGAGCCAAAAAGCAATCATCCAAAGTAGTACAACACAACAGTGAGGAACATCCTCCTCATCCAGCAAAGCGTGAAGCAGGGCGCAATCCACATCGCTCTCGTTGAGGTTTGGTGACCCTTCAGGCGCTTGGATCTCCGGGAACGTTGTCGGGGTCTTCTTGTGCTGAGTCGATTCCATAGTCTATGAAATCAACTGATTCATCCTCTGTACTTATTGGATCAGCAAGGGTGAGCATACAAAGCTCAGCAAGTTCCCGCATAGGGAGATGTTATATGTGGTAAATGTCAACAACAAGCTCTATGGTTCTCATACTTAGGGTAATTTTATTGAAAACAGAGATATTTTAATACTTTGGAAAGTCTCCCAGAATCTGGGGTTTTGTTTATCAAAGTAATTTATCAGACTGTACATGTGTATACTTTTCACAGAGTCAGGCTAAGCTCCCATGAGCCGCCATGGTTTGATCACATTTTAAAGAATTTATCAAAACTAATCATGCTGCATCGACGAGGGACCACCCCACTACGACCAGGCTCCAGAAAACCCGGGAGCACGGAGTATTCGAATACCTTTTTACACTCTGCAGAGGTGTACCACTGTACCCACCACGAAAACTCAACTTAAATGTCGGATCAGCTCCCTGCGACTTATACGCAGGTGACCAGGCTGAGCTTACACAACAGTTTACTGACCCATTGTTAATAATTTCCTGCCCGATACATAGACAATACCGGCCCCATTATCAAGGTAGGTACTCCCTACAACATGATACATGGCAAGCACGCGTAAGGTCCTCATTATCGTTGTGGGTCCTCCCCACTGCCTTTTCTTCTAGCCTTGGGTCCATGAAGTCCTCCTCTGGACGCATGGAAATCCCACTTCCGGGTTCGGTCGCGCACGACTCGAGAGCCAGGCTAGGGCGACTTCCTTCTTACACCTTATCCTCTCTACCCCTCACACCACTCGTGGCCCTCTGTGGCCCACCAATTTCCACTCGGGAAACCGGATCGACAACCATTGCAGGAAATGATTAACTTTAGGTGAGTCATGACATTGTGCCTGTCCCATACCAGGCGGGTGGTTAGCACGTTTTCAGGCCGCTTAGAAGCACAGCACGACGATCCCGTCCTTATGGACCCTTAGCGAGGCTTTCACAAACCCACCGCGCACACAGCGCCAACCATCCAAACCAATCCTCGCTACTAGTCCCTATTTCTTTTATATAAAATGATCTTTTAGAAATAGTTTGCTCATGCTTCTGCCTTCCTCTCTTCTTTTACACATTTATTAGTGTTGACATATACTTCTATGAGTGCATATCTCTTTTAAAGTAATACTTTTTCTCCTAAAGTGACAAGGTAAAGTAAATTGTTATGAAAACAAGGGGGGTCCACAAAATGGGACTATCTACTCACATTATTTCTCAACATACGCTTTTATCAAAACTATCTTATGTATACTTGTGTAGATATCAAATTCTAAATAATTAAATGCATATAAAATAATAGGCGCAATATGTTCAAAGGAGGGAAACTTGCCTTGCCAAGCAGTAGTGTCGTAGTCTGCGGGTTCTTCTGCTTCCTCTTCCACGTAGTCGAAGTCTTGATCTTCAAATACAGGCATACACACAAGGTATTACAATCAACTTACAAAATACGGCAATTACACTTACATAAAATAATAATATGCTACACCGAGACGGCTTCTGGTTTCTGATCTGGATTAGGGCTTGGGCTTTGGATTCCAGGGGTCGAGTTGAGTCAGTTTAGGAGGGTTAAAAAGAGTAGTGAATAGGGCTCTTAGGGTCGACGAACATCGGACATCAAAAAGGACGACGTTCGGGTCACGTCCGGACTTAACCTAAAAGCCGAAAAGCGAGTTAAGGGGTCTCGGTGACTCTAAATGAGATGAAAATTGGACAGTATGTGTATTAGACTAAGGCAAAGCTATTTGACAAAGTGGGACAAGCAGAAAAGACTTAGATTCTCTAGAATTTGCAAAATGGTCCAGGGCACAGCAATTTTCCATGCCACTGCACTGCTGGAATTAGGGTTTGTGTGTCCTGAGCATTTGGCTCATGCTTTTGAAGGCTAACTATGTCAAACATGCAGGCTTAAGTGTCAGGAGGTGGCTGTTTAAAGGGTTTGGCTGGGGATGGCCGGAGTTGGCCGGAATTTGAATGCCAAGGTGGCTGTTTTGAACAGAAATTAGGGCAGAGCAATTGGAGCAGCTAGGGTTGGTCAATTTAGAAATTAATCACATATTCTTGCTCCTGGGAGTGTGGAGATCACAGCTGATGCATTGGATTGTCCAGTTATTGCGTTTGGAGGCTCGCCGGAGTAGATGGCCGTAGCTCACGGCCGGGGGATTTGGGGGTTTTTGTTTGGCTGTATAAAAATCGAAACTGACTTGCTGGAGTGGTTAAGCATGCTCTAAGGAACATTTCTCCTCACTGGCACGGCTTCTAAATCGATTTGGTTTGGGCTGAATTTGCAGAACAGAGGAAAATAGGAAACCGGTGATAGCCGGAGTTAGAGAAGAAATGAGCTCGATTCCTTGCTCGTGGACCATCTAGGGGCTAAGAGGAGTATGTTAATGGCTTTAGTTTGAAGAAAAACTCACCGGAGCGAGCTGTCACCGTGAAGGCCGAAGAAGAAGCTCGGGGAAGACGATGAACAGTGGCTTTGCTGTGTTTGCTGTGTGGGTGAGGTGAAGAGAAGCAATGCTCTGGCTTTTATAGCCTCTGGAAGCTGTGGAGAAGGCTTTAGCCGAGGGAGGGCACAACTGGGCGTGTTCGCGGCATTAACCGGAGGCGAGGACGGTGGCGATGGGACGGCGAACTGTGAGGGGGTCATGAGGTATGGCTACAGTTCGGCAGAGGACGGCGACGATGGCACAAGGCGGGTGGTTGCAGGCAACGAGGTCTCGGGGCACGGGACGGCGACTTTGCGCGCGGCCAGGCGAAGTGGTGTTCGGTGGCGGACGCGACGGGACGATCCCGGCGACCTGGGGGTTCCCGAGGCGTCGTCGTGGCTTCGACAAGTGGCGCAGCTCACGGGGCACGCGAGGCGCACGTGGGGCGGTGCCGGCGGCGAAGCGACGCGGTGGCGCGGCCGGTGGCGCACGGGCGGCACGCAGCGCGCGCGCACGGCACGGCAACGGCACAGGCACAGTACTGTGCCGTGTACTGTACACAGCTTTGCTCTAGGGGTATTTTGGGTATTTTTGAGATTTAGGGATCCAAATGTAAATCTAATTTTTCTGAGGGTTAGATGAAAATGTTACACACTCATTCCAATTGAGTATGCGCAAAAATGAGAAGCTTTGGCAGGGTTTTGGCCAAAACGAAAACAGAGCCGGGTAAAAATAGTACTTTTGTTTTCAGATTCTTCCAACAGCTGAAACTCTGGTTTTCGTCGCGAATTTGGAGATGTTTCTAAAGGAAGATATGTATCAAATAGCGATATGAACCTATAGGAGAAGACAGATCTCAATTCGGACTTCAAACGGAGATTTTGGACTTTTCAGGGCTTCCTAGAAGCGGTCGTTTTCGGTAATGAGATGGAATCGGCCGACTTGAGATATTCCGATGCGAGGGGATCTTAGAGTACATTGCGTTTGTATTGGTTATGGTTTGGGTTCTTTCAGAGTTAGGTGATGCAAGATGCATGTATCTGGGCGATGCTCAGAGAATGCAAATAAGGCGAAAATAGGGATGTTACAACCTACCCCTCTTAAGAATAATCTCGTCCTCGAGATTTAGGTGACTTGCTGAAGAGGTATGGATAGTTTTGATGCAGGCCTTCTTCTTTTTCCCAAGTTGCTTCCTTTTCTGAATGATGATTCCATTGCACCTTGCAAAGCTTAATAGTCCTTGATTTCAAGTTCCTTTCCCTTCTTTCGAGTATCTTCACAGGGTATTCTTGGTAGGATAGATCAGGTTGGACTTCTGCTCCCGTTAGTGGCACTTCGTCTTCGGGTGCTCTTAAGCATTTCCTCAGTTGTGAGACGTGAAATACGTCGTGGACTCCGTTCAACTCTGGTGGCAGTTCCAATCTGTAAGCCACCTTTCCTATCCTTTTGCTTATCCGGTATGGTCCAATATATCTGGGACTTAACTTTCCCTTTATCTGAAATCTGTGTACTCCTTTAAAAGGCGTCACTTTCAGATACACATGGTCTCCTTCTTCAAATGTTAATTCTCTCCTTCTACGATCAGCGTAGTTCTTCTGTCTTGATTGAGCTATCTTCAGCCGTTCTCTCATGATCTTCACATGTGCAACGGCCTCTTCTACCAGTTGGGATCCGAGATGTTGCTTCTGGCCTATTTCAGTCCAATATATAGGCGTGCGGCACTTCCGTCCGTACAATGCCTCAAATGGTGCCATTTGCAAGCTGGCTTGATAGCTGTTATTGTATGAAAATTCAGCATATGGTAGAAATTGTTCCCATGTGTTACCATAGTCCAAGACACCCGCTCTTAGCATATCTTCGAGAATCTGATTTACTCTTTCAGTTTGTCCTCCTGTCTGAGGGTGATATGCTGTACTGAACTTCAGGTTAGTTCCTAAGAGCGTCTGGAATTCTTCCCAGAAATCTGATACAAATTGTGGTCCACGGTCCGAAACAATTGCTTTTGGTATTCCGTGTAAGGCCACAATCTTTGTAAGGTACAGGTCTGCCAACCTCTTAGTGGAATACGTGGTACTTACTGGCACGAAATGTGCTACCTTTGTTAATCTATCCACTATAACCCATATAGCATCATGTCCTTTTGAGGTTTTTGGCAATCCCACTATGAAGTCCATTCCTATTTCATCCCATTTCCATTCTGGCACAGGTAGGGGTTGTAGAGGTCCTGCAGGTTTTTGGTGTTCAGCTTTCACTCTGCTACAGGTGTCACAGGATGCCACATATTTTGCTATTTCTCGCTTCATTCCACTCCACCAGAATTGGTTCTTCAGATCCTGGTACATTTTAGTACTTCCAGGATGGATTGAGTAAGGCGTGTTGTGTGCTTCACTCAATATCAAGTCCTTGATCTTCTGGTCGTTAGGGACGCAAATTCGGTCTCGATTCCACAGGATCCCTTGATCATCTTCTCTGAAGCTTGTATCCTTCCCAGATTTGATGTCCTCCTTTAGCTCTTGAAGACTTGGGTCGACCTCTTGAGCTTCCTTAATCTGCATCTTTAGATCACATTCTACCTTCATAGTGGCAATCATTTCTTGATCAACCAATTCTAACTTCAAGTTTTCAAACTCTTTAAGTAACTGATTGGGAATTCCAGTTACATTCATCTGGCTGACATAAGACTTCCTGCTCAAGGCATCTGCTACTACATTTGCCTTTCCAGGATGGTAATGAATTTCTAGATCATAGTCTTTGATCAATTCCAACCATCTTCTTTGTCTCATGTTCAGGTCCGCTTGAGTAAAAATGTACTTCAAGCTCTTGTGGTCAGTGTAAATTTCACACTTGTTTCCCAGCAAATAGTGCCGCCACATTTTCAATGCATGCACTACTGCGGCTAGTTCCAAATCGTGCGTTGGGTAGTTCTCCTCATGAGGTCGTAGTTGCCTTGAAGCATAAGCTACTACCTTTCCCTCTTGCATAAGGACACAACCTAGTCCTTGTTTGGATGCGTCACAATATACAACAAAATTCTTCTTATCATCAGGCAAGATAAGAATGGGTGCAGTCGTTAAGAGTCTCTTCAACTCTGCAAAATTTCTGCTGCAGGCTTCAGTCCAATCAAAAGTGATGTCCTTCTTTAGCAGCCTTGTGAGGGGTTTTGTGATCTTCGAGAATCCTTCTATGAACCTTCAGTAATATCCTGCCAATCCTAGGAAACTTCTGATCTCTGTGACTGTGGTTGGTTGTTTCCATTCCAATATGGCCTGAATCTTACTTGGATCCATTGCTACACCTTTTCCAGAGATAATGTGGCCCAAGAAAGATACTTCTTTCAACCAAAATGCACACTTCTCAAATTTCGCATATAGCTGATGTGTAGCTAGTTTCTCCAATACTTGCCGAAGATGTTCTGCATGTTGCTCTTCTGTCTTTGAGAAGATGAGAATGTCATCCACAAAGACAATGACGAATTGGTCTAAAAATTCCATAAGGACCTTGTTCATTAAATTCATGAACACTGCTGGAGCGTTCGTTAGACCAAAGGGCATTACAGTAAACTCATATAGCCCGTACCGAGATACAAAAGCAGTTTTAGGTATGTCTGCTTCTCGGATTTTCAACTGATGATACCCTGATCTTAGATCGATCTTTGAGAATACAGCTGCGCCTCTCAGCTGGTCAAACAGATCGTCTATTCTTGGAAGAGGGTATTTATTTTTGATGGTCATGTCATTCAACTTCCTGTAGTCTATGCATAAGCGAAGACCACCATCCTTCTTTTTCACGAAGAGTATTGGGGCTCCCCATGATGATGAACTGGTTCGGATAAATCCTTTCTGTTCCAGTTCTTCCACTTGTTTCTTCAATTCTTCTTGCTCTTGATTGGTCATCCTAAAGAGTTTTCGGGCATACGGGGCTGATCCCGGTTTAAGCTCGATAGAAAATTCGATGTCTCTATCAGGTGGCATGCCTGGAAGTTCTTCTGGAAAAACTTCTGGGTACTCGCATACCACGGCTACTTCATCCATTCCCGCTTCCCTTGCGCAGTTCAGTCTGCGGTTGCCAGGTGATGATCTTTCTGTGTGGAAGGTGATCTGACTCCCTTCTTGATTCGTCAGGGTGATTGACTTCCTTTTACAATCCATCTGACCTTTGTGCTTTGACAGCCAATCCATGCCAAGAATGATATCTAGTCCTTGGAGATCTAATACTAGCAAATCTGCCAGGAATTCTAGGTTGCCAATGAAAAAGGCGATATTTCTACAGATAGAATCTGCGGGCATCTTAGTTCCTGGGGCTTGAATTAAGATGGGGCGATCAAGAATGCTAATAGGTAGTTCACATCTAGCTGCGAACGCCCTTGACACAAATGAAAGTGTTGCTCCAGGATCAAACAAGGTAATTGAAATTTCTTCATGAATAAGAAATTTACCTATCACCACGTCTGAGGCTCCTTCGACTTCTGCAACTGAAGTGTAGTTGAGTCGACCTCTGATGGGCATCGGTGTTCCTCTGCCTCTGAAGTTTGGTACTCTACCACCTCTGTTTGGTGTAGAACCTCGCTGAAAAGCTGGCGTTGAGGGGTGGGATCTTGCAGCTTGTGCTCGAGCCATACTGATGGGTAATTGCCTGAATGGGCAAGTGTCCTTGCGGTGGCCCTTCCGTCCACAGTGGAAACATTCCACGTTCCGCATCGGGCAATCTCTGAAGAAATGGTGCTCTTTGCAGGCAGGGCACAAGGGTGCTGGCTGAGATGATGTTGCAGCTGGCGGTGCAGGTCTTTGAGGACGCTGTGGAGGTCTAAAACTTGGGCGAAATGGTGGCATAGGCCTTCTGCTCGTTCCTCCTTGGAAGAAGTTTGGTTGAACTTTCCTCTTCCGCTCCTCTTCCACCTTCCCTCGTTTCTCCTCCATTTTGATCAATCGATCAATGAGGACATGGAAATTGGTGAACTCTTGTGAAGATAGATGGTATTGCCATGTATATTGCAATCCTTCACAGAATCTCTCAATTTTTCTCTCCTCCGTAGGTATGTCCTCTGGAGCATAACGAGATAGCTGCACAAACTGATGCAAGTATTGCTTTATTGTGCTGTTGCCTTGCTTTAAGTTAATGAATTCTCGGCGCTTGGCTTGTATCACTCCCCTCGGGACGTGATATTGACGAAACTGGTCCTTGAATTCCTTCCACGTGATGGAATCCACATTTGAGTGCACAGTTTCGTAGTTTTCCCACCATGCAGCTGCAGCTCCTGCTAGCTGATGGGATCTATACAAAAGCTTCTCCTCGTCACTGCACTTAGCAGTGTTTAGTTTCCTCTCAATGTCGCGTAGCCAATCTTCGGCTACTAAGGGGTCCTCGGAGCTTGAGAAGACTGGGGGACGCGTCTTCTGAAAGTCTAACAGTCTGGACGGAGTCGAAGATGCTCCTGATGCGCTTGTAGTGGGCGTCCTTTGTTGCATTAACTCTTCAAGGATCTGGTTGTGAGTGGCCGCTGCCTCCTGGCGATTCCATTCCATCCATATAAGGATATCATTAATGTTGTTGCTAGATGGCGCTGATGAAGGTCCTGGCATGTTGAAGACAGGGTCTGCGTTTGAGGGTTCTCCCCTTCCAGCGGATCTTCCTCTTCCTCTCTGGCCTCTTCCTCTTGGGCTCACCATGTTACTGCGGAGAAATGATAGGGAAAAGATGAGAATTTTGACTGGGGAAAGAAAAGTATGGTTAGCATAGGTTTTAAGGAAGACTCATATAAGCGTTTATTTTTCTAGAAATCTTTTCTCATTAATGCATACATAGAACAAGGCTTACATTCAAAAGCTACTCTATTTACACTACATGGGTTAAGATTCCACAACAACTGCTAGGTTTAACGACCAAAGGTCGGGTACAAAGTACCAATGGTTACTACTTAGAGGGTTTATAGGTTTACTCCTCATCTGCGGAGTCATATGGAATGACCTCTTCTGGATCCTCCTCTAAGTCATCGTCGTCAGCGTCCATGGGTTCAGCCTCCGTGTCTCTATCACCATCCGCCGCTTCGTGGGCAATTTCCTTTCCTTTTCCATGGATTACCTCTTTCTTTGCAAGTCGAGGTTGTATAGGGATGTATTCATTTATGACAATCCCTCGAGCTGCAGGGGTAAATCCACTGAGATACCAACTTGGTTCGCCCACCTTCTTTCTTGCAGTGATCCTTAGCTTCAAGTGGCTCTTCTTAGCTGCAGATTCTGCGTCTTCTCGATTGGTTACGCTCGAGCCTTGTTCTTCTCTTGCGGCAGTCAGCTCTTGGATCTGTGCATCCTTCTCTCGAAGTTCGGCGTTGGCTTGGATCAACCTTCCTTCCAGAAAGTGTCGATCATCTCGAGCAATGTTGCACTCACGGAGTAGTCGATTATACCCCGCTTCTGATGCGTGTACAACATCCCGAGTCTTGGTGAGAGTTGCATCTTCTTCGTCACAGGCGGGTCGGACAATGCGGCGATCGGTTCTCACTGCTTGATAGGGTACAAAACGAAAAGGAGAGTTCTCCAGCATATCATCATATAGCTGGCGAAAAGCTCCTACAGCGAGACGAGCGGCATCTAATATGGCGTCGTTCTCCTCTCCTCTTAAGGCTTCATGTCGTCTGGCTCCTCTGGCGTGGCCAGGTACTTCGTATACTACCACCGAAGCACGACATCCATAAGGGCGATCTTCCCTTATCTCTTGTTGGACACAGTAAACGGGCCTTTGGGTGTCACGGGCACCTAAAAATTGTAGCATCATCCATAGTAGTAGGGCCCACGATCCAAGCTCGTCACCATGAACGTACTTCTTTCCTGACGCCATCTGAGGATACAGAGGTTCTTAAATAAAGTTGGTACAAAAGTTTTGAAAGTTTTTGAAGAAGTAATCGTATAATATCTTTTCTTAACAAATTATGTTTTCTCAATTACTTAATTTTAAAATAATCGACGTTTCTTCTGCTAGGAACGCCATTTTCTATCTAGGGTCATGACCTACAGTCGAGAGGATAGCTCTGATACCACTTTCTCCTGTGGGCCCCTCGTTAGAGGGAACCTACTACAAATGCCCAGGTGATTTGTGCACAGGAGTTAAAACTTCAGAACATCCAACCATATTTACATGCATACATTAGCAAAGCGTAAGGGGTCATTCAGACCTATATTACAGTAATTGACGTGTGCGGAACCACGTCAAAATATAAGTAGCAAAAAGAGTTAGGGGCTGAACCCAAAACAGGGTTCGAGCCAAAAAGCAATCATCCAAAGTAGTACAACACAACAGTGAGGAACATCCTCCTCATCCAGCAAAGCGTGAAGCAGGGCGCAATCCACATCGCTCTCGTTGAGGTTTGGTGACCCTTCAGGCGCTTGGATCTCCGGGAACGTTGTCGGGGTCTTCTTGTGCTGAGTCGATTCCATAGTCTATGAAATCAACTGATTCATCCTCTGTACTTATTGGATCAGCAAGGGTGAGCATACAAAGCTCAGCAAGTTCCCGCATAGGGAGATGTTATATGTGGTAAATGTCAACAACAAGCTCTATGGTTCTCATACTTAGGGTAATTTTATTGAAAACAGAGATATTTTAATACTTTGGAAAGTCTCCCAGAATCTGGGGTTTTGTTTATCAAAGTAATTTATCAGACTGTACATGTGTATACTTTTCAAAGAGTCAGGCTAAGCTCCCATGAGCCGCCATGGTTTGATCACATTTTAAAGAATTTATCAAAACTAATCATGCTGCATCGACGAGGGACCACCCCACTACGACCAGGCTCCAGAAAACCCGGGAGCACGGAGTATTCGAATACCTTTTTACACTCTGCAGAGGTGTACCACTGTACCCACCACGAAAACTCAACTTAAATGTCGGATCAGCTTCCTGCGACTTATACGCAGGTGACCAGGCTGAGCTTACACAACAGTTTACTGACCCATTGTTAATAATTTCCTGCCCGATACATAGACAATACCGGCCCCATTATCAAGGTAGGTACTCCCTACAACATGATACATGGCAAGCACGCGTAAGGTCCTCATTATCGTTGTGGGTCCTCCCCACTGCCTTTTCTTCTAGCCTTGGGTCCATGAAGTCCTCCTCTGGACGCATGGAAATCCCACTTCCGGGTTCGGTCGCGCACGACTCGAGAGCCAGGCTAGGGCGACTTCCTTCTTACACCTTATCCTCTCTACCCCTCACACCACTCGTGGCCCTCTGTGGCCCACCAATTTCCACTCGGGAAACCGGATCGACAACCATTGCAGGAAATGATTAACTTTAGGTGAGTCATGACATTGTGCCTGTCCCATACCAGGCGGGTGGTTAGCACGTTTTCAGGCCGCTTAGAAGCACAGCACGACGATCCCGTCCTTATGGACCCTTAGCGAGGCTTTCACAAACCCACCGCGCACACAGCGCCAACCATCCAAACCAATCCTCGCTACTAGTCCCTATTTCTTTTATATAAAATGATCTTTTAGAAATAGTTTGCTCATGCTTCTGCCTTCCTCTCTTCTTTTACACATTTATTAGTGTTGACATATACTTCTATGAGTGCATATCTCTTTTAAAGTAATACTTTTTCTCCTAAAGTGACAAGGTAAAGTAAATTGTTATGAAAACAAGGGGGGTCCACAAAATGGGACTATCTACTCACATTATTTCTCAACATACGCTTTTATCAAAACTATCTTATGTATACTTGTGTAGATATCAAATTCTAAATAATTAAATGCATATAAAATAATAGGCGCAATATGTTCAAAGGAGGGAAACTTGCCTTGCCAAGCAGTAGTGTCGTAGTCTGCGGGTTCTTCTGCTTCCTCTTCCACGTAGTCGAAGTCTTGATCTTCAAATACAGGCATACACACAAGGTATTACAATCAACTTACAAAATACGGCAATTACACTTACATAAAATAATAATATGCTACACCGAGACGGCTTCTGGTTTCTGATCTGGATTAGGGCTTGGGCTTTGGATTCCAGGGGTCGAGTTGAGTCAGTTTAGGAGGGTTAAAAAGAGTAGTGAATAGGGCTCTTAGGGTCGACGAACATCGGACATCAAAAAGGACGACGTTCGGGTCACGTCCGGACTTAACCTAAAAGCCGAAAAGCGAGTTAAGGGGTCTCGGTGACTCTAAATGAGATGAAAATTGGACAGTATGTGTATTAGACTAAGGCAAAGCTATTTGACAAAGTGGGACAAGCAGAAAAGACTTAGATTCTCTAGAATTTGCAAAATGGTCCAGGGCACAGCAATTTTCCATGCCACTGCACTGCTGGAATTAGGGTTTGTGTGTCCTGAGCATTTGGCTCATGCTTTTGAAGGCTAACTATGTCAAACATGCAGGCTTAAGTGTCAGGAGGTGGCTGTTTAAAGGGTTTGGCCGGGGATGGCCGGAGTTGGCCGGAATTTGAATGCCAAGGTGGCTGTTTTGAACAGAAATTAGGGCAGAGCAATTGGAGCAGCTAGGGTTGGTCAATTTAGAAATTAATCACATATTCTTGCTCCTGGGAGTGTGGAGATCACAGCTGATGCATTGGATTGTCCAGTTATTGCGTTTGGAGGCTCGCCGGAGTAGATGGCCGTAGCTCACGGCCGGGGGATTTGGGGGTTTTTGTTTGGCTGTATAAAAATCGAAACTGACTTGCTGGAGTGGTTAAGCATGCTCTAAGGAACATTTCTCCTCACTGGCACGGCTTCTAAATCGATTTGGTTTGGGCTGAATTTGCAGAACAGAGGAAAATAGGAAACCGGTGATAGCCGGAGTTAGAGAAGAAATGAGCTCGATTCCTTGCTCGTGGACCATCTAGGGGCTAAGAGGAGTATGTTAATGGCTTTAGTTTGAAGAAAAACTCACCGGAGCGAGCTGTCACCGTGAAGGCCGAAGAAGAAGCTCGGGGAAGACGATGAACAGTGGCTTTGCTGTGTTTGCTGTGTGGGTGAGGTGAAGAGAAGCAATGCTCTGGCTTTTATAGCCTCTGGAAGCTGTGGAGAAGGCTTTAGCCGAGGGAGGGCACAACTGGGCGTGTTCGCGGCATTAACCGGAGGCGAGGACGGTGGCGATGGGACGGCGAACTGTGAGGGGGTCATGAGGTATGGCTACAGTTCGGCAGAGGACGGCGACGATGGCACAAGGCGGGTGGTTGCAGGCAACGAGGTCTCGGGGCACGGGACGGCGACTTTGCGCGCGGCCAGGCGAAGTGGTGTTCGGTGGCGGACGCGACGGGACGATCCCGGCGACCTGGGGGTTCCCGAGGCGTCGTCGTGGCTTCGACAAGTGGCGCAGCTCACGGGGCACGCGAGGCGCACGTGGGGCGGTGCCGGCGGCGAAGCGACGCGGTGGCGCGGCCGGTGGCGCACGGGCGGCACGCAGCGCGCGCGCACGGCACGGCAACGGCACAGGCACAGTACTGTGCCGTGTACTGTACACAGCTTTGCTCTAGGGGTATTTTGGGTATTTTTGAGATTTAGGGATCCAAATGTAAATCTAATTTTTCTGAGGGTTAGATGAAAATGTTACACACTCATTCCAATTGAGTATGCGCAAAAATGAGAAGCTTTGGCAGGGTTTTGGCCAAAACGAAAACAGAGCCGGGTAAAAATAGTACTTTTGTTTTCAGATTCTTCCAACAGCTGAAACTCTGGTTTTCGTCGCGAATTTGGAGATGTTTCTAAAGGAAGATATGTATCAAATAGCGATATGAACCTATAGGAGAAGACAGATCTCAATTCGGACTTCAAACGGAGATTTTGGACTTTTCAGGGCTTCCTAGAAGCGGTCGTTTTCGGTAATGAGATGGAATCGGCCGACTTGAGATATTCCGATGCGAGGGGATCTTAGAGTACATTGCGTTTGTATTGGTTATGGTTTGGGTTCTTTCAGAGTTAGGTGATGCAAGATGCATGTATCTGGGCGATGCTCAGAGAATGCAAATAAGGCGAAAATAGGGATGTTACATATAGTATGCAGTTATTGACAACGACAAGCTCTATGGTTCCATGCTTAATGAAATTTTATTGGAAACAGAGGTATCTTAGTATTTTGGAAAATCTCCCTGAATCTGGGGTTTTATTTCTCAAAGTAATTTATCAAAACTGTACATGTGTATATTTTTCGCAAAGTCAGGCTAAACTCCCATGAGTTGCCATGGTTTGATCTCATTTTAAAGAATTTAGCAATACTAATCATGCTGCAACGACGCGGGTTCACCCCACGACGACCAGGCTCCAGAAAACCCGGGAGCTCGGAGTATTCGAATACCTTTTTACACTCTGCAGAGGCGTACCACTGTACCCACCACGAAAACTCAACTTAAATGTCGGATCAGCTCCCTGCGACTTATACGCAGGTGACCAGGCTGAGCTTACACAACAGTTTACTGACCCATTGTTAATAATTTCCTGCCCGATACATAGACAATACCGGCCCCATTATCAAGGTAGGTACTCCCTACAACATGATACATGGCAAGCACGCGTAAGGTCCTCATTATCGTTGTGGGTCCTCCCCACTGCCCTTTTCTTCTAGCCTTGGGTCCATGAAGTCCTCTTCTGGACGCATGGAATTCCCACTTCCGGGTTTGGTCGCGCACGACTCGAGAGCCAGGCTAGGGCGACTTCCTTCTTACACCTTATCCTCTCTACCCCTCACACCACTCGTGGCCCTCTGTGGCCCACCAATCTCCACTCGGGAAACCGGATCGACAACCATTGCAGGAAATGATTAACTTTAGGTGAGTCATGACATTGTGCCTGTCCCATACCAGGCGGGTGGTTAGCACGTTTGCAGGTCGCTAGAAGCACAGCACGACGATCCCGTCCTTTTGGACCCTTAGCGAGGCTTTCACAAACCCACCGCGCACACAGTGCCAACCATCCAAACCAACCCTCGCTAATAGTCCCTATTTCTTTTACATAAAATGATCTTTAGAAATAGTTTGCTCATGCTTCTGCCTTCCTCTTTTCTTTTACACATTTATCAGTATAGACATGTATTTCCATTCTACATTCCTACTCCTAAGGTGACAAGGTAAAGTAATTTGTTATGAACCAAGGGGGGGAGTCTGCAAAGTAGGACTATCTACTCACATCATTTCTCAACATATACTTTTATCAAAACTATCTATGCATACATGTGTAGGTACCAAATTCTAAATAATTAATTGCATATAAAATAATAGGCGCAATATGTTCAAAGGAGGGAAACTTGCCTTGCCAAGCAGTAGTGTCGTAGTCTGCGGGTTCTTCTGTTTCCTCTTCCGCGTAATCGAAGTCTTGATCTTCAAATACAGGCATATACACAAGGTATTACAATCAACTTATAAAATACGACAGCCATGCTCACATAAAATAATAATGCGCTCCACTGGAACGGCTTCTGATTCCTGAACTGGATTAGGGTTTGGGCTTTGGATTTCCAAGGGTTGAATTGTGCTAGTTTAGAATGGACAATAAGAGTAGTAAATAAGACTCTTAGGGTCGACGGACATTGGTCGTCAAAAGGGCGACGTTCGGGTCACGTCCGAACTTAACCTAAAAGCCGAAAAGTGGGTTAAAGGGGTCTAGGTAGCTCTGAATGAGATGAAAATTGGACAGTGGGTGCATTAGACTAAGGCGAAGCTATTTGACAAAGTGGGACAAGCAGAAAAGGTTTAGGTTTTCCAGAATTTACAAAAAGGTCCAGGACACAGCAATTTCTATGCCATCGTACTGCTGGAATTAGGGTTTGTGTGTCCTGAGCAATTGGCTCATGCATTTGAAGGCAAACTATGTCAATCATGTAGGCTTAAGTGTCAGGAGGTGTTTGGCTGGAGGGTTTGGCCGGGGATGGCCGGAGTTGGCCGGAAATTGGATGCCAAGGTGGCTGTTTTGAACAGAAACTAGGGCAGGGCAATTGGAGCAGCTAGGGTTGATCAATTTGGAAATTGATCACATATTCTTGCTCCTGGGAGTGTGGAGGTCACTGCTGATGCATTGGTTTGTCCAGTTGTTGCGTTTGGAGGCTCGCCGGAGTAGATGACCAGAGCTCACGGCTGGGCATTTGGGGGTTTTTGATTTGCTGCATGAAAACCGAAACTAGCTAGCTGGGGTGGTTAAGCATGCTCTAAGGAGCAATTCTTCTCACTGGCACGGCTCCTAATTCGAATTGGTTTGGGCTGAATTTGCAGAACAGAGGCAATCGGAAAACCGGTGATAGCCGGAGGTGGGGAAGAAATGAGCTCAATTCCTTGCTCGTGAACCATCTAGGGGTTAAGTGGAGTGTGTTGGTGGCTTTAGTTTGGAAAGAAACTCACCGGAGTGTGCTGTCACCATGAAGGCCGAAGGTGGAGACGCGAGGAAGAAGATGAATAGTGTTTTGCTTGTGTTTGCTGTGTGTGTGTGATGAAGAGGTGATGAGCTCTGGCTTTTATAGCCTCTGGAAGCTTTGGGGGAGGTAATGGCCGAGGGAGGGCGCTTCTGGGCGCGGTTGCGACGATAGTCGGTGGCGAGGACGGTGGCGATGGGACGGTGTACCGGCGTGAGGGTCGATAAGCATGGCTACAGCTCGGGCAAAGGACAGCGGTGGCAAGTGCTTCCAATGCCGGTGCTGGACGTGGCTAAAACGCACAGGAACGGCGACTTTTGCGCGCGGCCAGGTGGTGCTGTGTTCGGTGGCGGACGCGACGGGACGAAGCACGGTGATTTGGGGTTCCCGAGGCGTTGCCGTGGCGTGGACAGGTGGCGGAGCTTGCTGGGCACGTGAGGCGCACACGGGGCGGTGCCGGCGACGAAGAAACGCGGTGGCGCGGCACGGTGGCGCTCGGGCGGCACGCAGAGCGCGCGCACGGCGCGGCAACGGCAACGGCACAGTACAGTGCCGTGCACTGTACACAGTGTTTGGCTCTAGGGGTATTTTGGGCATTTTTAGGATTTAGGGATCCAAATGCAAATCTGATTTTTCCGAGGGCTAGCTAAAATTATTACGGACTTATTCCAATTGAGTACGCGCGAAAATGAGAAGATTTGGCAGGGTTTCGGATAAAACGAAAACGGGGCTGAGTAAAACTGGTACTTTCGTTTTCGGATTTTTCTAACGGCTGAAACTCTGATTTTTGTCGCGAATTGGGAAACGTTTCTAAAGGACGATATGTATTAAATAGCGATATGAACGCGTAGGAGAAGACGGATCTCGATTCGGACTTCAAACGGAGATTTTAGACTTTTTGGGCCTCTTAGAAGCGGTCGTTTTCGGTTTTGAGATAGAATCGGCCGATTTGAGATGTTTTGATACGAGAGAATCTTAGAGCGCATCGCGCTTATATTGGTTTTGGTTTGGGTTCTTTCGGAATCAGGTGATGCGAGGTGCGCGTGATGAGGCGATGTTCAGAGAATGAAAATAGGGCAAAATTAGGGACGTTACACTATTGAACTATTTTACATCTTATATTATTATAATTGAAGTTGTCTTTGTTAACACAGTGCTATAACTAAAACAACATGTTAGCCGTTTTAACAATGTTTGGCATATTCAGTAGGTTTTTAGCTCATTAAGGTGAGCAAGCAAGAGGTAACTCTGAGTGACCATATTTGATCCACTAATTCATACTAATATCAAACATACATATGAAACATCTAAGTTAACCTTTACAATAATTACTTTCTTCGATACATCCCGCAATGCATTCATGGAGAAACGGGTGCAAAAATAACACATGTATGCATGAAAGAACCAGAGTGGTAAACACCGAATCTAAATCAGATGCAATGCATTAATATGAAATAGCGATCTCAATACGTATCTCCATATAAGCATTAATAAGGACGTAACGTAAGAAAAGGTTCACCACATAAGTAGCATTTCAAGTTTATGATTTAACCCTCAATGCAAGCAACAGAATGCAAAACTTCATGACATTGGATAAAGGCACCAGATTCAATAGGATTTCAAGGTGTTCAATGGTTAGGCGGTCTACTGTGTACCCAAAATGGCTGGCTACTCATCATTTGTCTTCAATAAAGTACTTGATACTTTAAAATTGCATATCTTGGAAGCATCTTCCACCAATTGGACAATTGCCTGACTTGAAATGTATTAGAATTAAGGGAGCAACTACAATTACCAAGATTGGACCTGAATTTCTTGGCATCGGGATAGGTAATCAAGTGCTTGGAGAGACAGTTGCTTGTCCCAAACTTGAATCGTTGGTAATGGAAGATATGTGTAATTGGGAGGAGTGGTCCATGATTGAAGAGGACGGGGCTGATGCGCAGCAACCTCCAAACATGCAGCTGCTTCCTAGTTTGCAGAAATTGGAACTTATGGGATGCCCAAAGCTAAGAGCTCTACCACAACACCTTGCAAAGATCACCTATTCAAACCTTCCTCGTTTAAGAGCACTGTTCCAAATCTTAGGTGCATTGACAAGTTGGATTTACAGCAATTGTGGCTAACTGAGGATATGCAAGAGATCTCTTCACTTTGGGTGCCTGAACTTCAAGGGCATCACCGACAGCTCCATGGCAAAGACCTTGATGTCTACACATGGCAATAACAGATGCCCAATTTAGATGACATCCAACTATCCAAGACACAAGGTATGCATACACATTCACTGGACTCTTTGAATTATGCATCTTATCTCAAATTTGTCCTGTTGAAACTCAAAATTGTTGTGTGTCACTCTTGCAGTTTCGTTTTGCTTAATTTGTGTTTTCATGGTTCAGGTGTCCATTAGATCATCGGTTTTGTTTTCTTGCAATGTGCTAACGGTGAAGGCTTGGCGTGGCAGTCTACTGTGTAACTAGTCTAATGTACTAATTAGGCATTTGGTCTAGGAAAAAAAGATAGAACTCAACGTTGCATTGTTGGGTTAAACTTGGGCTTAGGAGCTCAAATTTCACTCTGGTCCAAGCTCGACTTGACTATCTGAGATAGACTTAATAGTAAAACCCATAACCCTTTGAGCTCCTTCTAACCTAATGATGATCTCCACCAATCTGAGGTTTTTTCAAACCCATCTAAGCTTCATTTATATGTGTATAATTTAGTTGCAAGAGCCTCTAAGTCAAATGAGTTGAGAATAATGCTTGTAAGATTATCTAGATCATTAGGTTGAGAATAATGCACGTATCTCTTTATGCGATGATGTTGTAAATTTAGGATCTCATTAAGAGTTAGCAGATTAATCTCTATGTACGTATAGGAAAAGTTTATGTTAATAATTTTTGTTTGAAACCCTATCATGCTAATCTCAAACTTTATGTATGCAGATCTCAAACTTAAAACTTTTAGGTTATTAACAAACGTTCTAACCATCTAAGCTAATAGACCAGTCTTGTGAATATATATTAAAATAAAAAAAATGTACATGACCCATGCAAGGAAACCTAATACCTTGCATTGCGAACACAACGTTCTAACCAACTAATTTATGCTTGGACGGATATGGTAATTGTTATAACATACTTTCTCGTATTCGTTGGTTAGCTAAAAATCAATCCAACCTCGGAATGATCAGCAGTGCTATCGTTAACAGTTTTTTGTCCAATAAACAGTGTACCGTTTGTTAGCATTTCCCCTATTTCATTTGTGGCACATTAGACCCAGCTTTTTATATATAATAATATCATTCTTATTTTCTTTACTTGTTTATTTTGCAGGTTGGTAGTCTTCAAGACTTGTACAATTTTGTTATGGGCTGTAGTGCCTACTCTTCATCTCTTGAACTTAATTATTGGCGTTTGTAAGAAAAAAAACACACAAAAAAATATAAATATAAAAGAACAAAAATACAAGAACAAAAAAGAGAATAAAATCAAAAACCAAAAAAAAGATTGGGTTTAGTTTGTTCGTAGCACTTGATAGTTTGATCTATATTCTCGAAAAGTGTTGCATTGTTCAATTTTCCTGTAGTTTGTTTTTTAATAGTTTGTATGGACTTGTATATGAGTTTTTTTTATTTATATATGGATTGGAATGTCCCTTTTCTTTTTTTTTTTGTTTGCGTAGTGGGTTAGGTTTAACTCCGCCTATGTCACTTTAAGCTGATGTTTATCGTTGCATAGTCGGTCCCAAGCCCGGAAAGAGGAGGAGGGAATTTTTATCCAAATGCAATTAATATATTAGAACTCTTAAACTATTTGAATATTGTATTATTATGGTGGAAGTTTTGTTTGTTAGTATGGTAATATAATTTACACAACACGTTAGCCTTAATAGCATAAGATGCTTGAAGACACATTTTTTTCACATGTTTCTCCAAATCAGATGTAATGCATTTTTAATATGAAATAGCAATCTCATGATTTAACTCTCAAAATGCAAGCAATAGGTTGTAATTCTTGGTGACATTGGAAAAAGGCAAATACAAGAGGATTCCAAATGCGAGGATTAGTTCCTCATCTTATACCAGGTGGCCTAAGTTTGTTTCAAAGTTAAATATGGATAGACACCTTAAAATTATGTTATACACTTATGAATTGATGTCAGGGCTCAAAATTAATTTCCACAAGAGTGACCAGATTTATTTGGGTGAGAATAAGGAAAAGACCACTGAATTTGCACATCTTTTCAACTGTAATACGGATCGTTTGCCTTTTAAATATTTGGGGATTGCAGTTAGTCATCGAAGGCTGAAAGTTATAGACTGGCAGTTCTTAATAGACAAGATTGCTTTTCGATTAGAATCTTGGAAAGGTAAATTGCTGTTGGGAAGCTGGTATTGTTAAAATCAGATTGAGGTTCCTGTGGCAAGGAGGTCGACATAAGAAGATATATAGATTTGGTGAAATGGGATGTTGTGTGTAGACCTAAAGAATTTGGTGGTTGATGCAAAATACCTTCATGGTAAGTCTATTATCAGCTTTCATGTGATCCTGATGTTACTGTGGCAGAGATACTTAAAGGAACCAAGAGATTAGAATTCAGAAGACACCTGACAGGGGAATGGTTAGGTCGGTTGGAGAAATTTCCAGATTGTGCAGTAATGTGGTGCTTTCAGAGATGAATGATCATCCTAGTTGGATGCTTGAAAAAACGGGCTCTTTTTCGGTTAGATCGCTGTATATGAAACTGATGATGGGCAGAAAGAATGGTATCCATAACTTCAAGGATTTGGAAGTCTAAATTGCCTCTCAAAATTAAGATCTTTCTTTGGTTGATTAGCAGGAAAGCAATCCTAACAAAAGATAATCTGAAGAGAAAAGAATGGCAAGGAGACTTGAGATGTTTCTTCTGTAATCAGCACGAGACTCTGAAACATATGTTGTTCATATGCCCTGTAGTTAAATATGTATGGCATGTTATTTGCACATTCGTTCAGGCTCCTTATGCACAGTGGGAGAAGTCCATATTTGGGAGGAACAAACTCCAAGTTGTCGTTTTTTTTGCAGCTTTAAGCTGGTATATCTGCAGTATGCTTTAACCACAGAAAAGTAAATGATTCTGGTATGTTTACAAAATTAGTGGTTTTCTTTCTTATTGGGCAGGTGATGAATGTAAGGAGATAAAGACACTGTTGAGGAAAGGTGAGAAGATACTCCGAGATGCACACACTTCTATCCGGTGGGAGAAGGATGATGAAGTTCAGCTTGTGATCCTTGAATGATTGTTTAGTGTAGTTGTACTTACACTGATCCTGGAATGTGTCATGCATTTAGATTTCTGTCTGGATTAGCGAATTACTTGGGACCTGTTGTGTCACTGATGTTTAGGAGCTGCTTGTTAAGTTGGAAGTGGCCTGTTGTTATCACTTCTTGTGGGATGTTCTTGGTTCAGGTTGGCGGTGTTAAGCTGTTGTTTGTGTCTTTGGGGTGGGTTAGTCCCAATACCCCTTCTGATATCTGATTGTTACTCTGATCTAGTCTGTACTTATGTTTTCTTAATGAAAACAGAGAATATATCCCTCTGTCGAAAAAATACAACGGAATTGGATCTGGACTGAAGTTCAGAACTGAAAGTTCGCGACTGAGGCATTTCTGATATTTTAAAATGTTTTGAGTTAATTTTGAAATTTTTTTTAATGGGTTAGCTTCTTTCTAAACAGAAGGTCTTTTTCCTCAAATGTTTTCAAGACAGTTTGCATTTAAGATCAGTAAGCAAAAAGATCGAAAGAGGTGATTGCGGTGAGTAGATCTAGGATAGATCGGGAGGGAGAAAGGAAGAGGAAGTGGGGAGGAGGATGATTGAGGATGGGGCCGACAACCGGCGGCACGGCGACGGTTGGATCAGACCGTGCCAGCCGTGTATGCGCGTGTGCCCAACAAAAAAGGGGGGAAAGGAATAAAAAAAGAGGAAAGGAAAAAAGGGGAAGGGGCTAGTGGCACAGCCGGAAGTTCGTGGGCACCGGCCAGCCAGCCCAAGTGGGAGAGGAGGTCGAAAAAAAGGAAAAAAGAGGAAGAAGGAAGTGAAGAAGAGAGGAGGAGGAAGATAAAGAGGGAGGGAGACAGGAGTTAAGCTGGAACGAAGTTGGGGAGGAAAAGAGAAGAAAAAAAAAAAGAGGAAAAAGGAGGAAATGAAAAGAAGAAAAAGAAGAGAACAAAGACAAAGAAAAGAAACGTAGAGAGGAGAAGGAAAAGAAAAACAAGAAATAGAAAAGTAAGGAACACGAGGAAAAAGAGAGAATTCAAAAAATTTTCAAAGTTCTGAAATTTAGGGTTAAAAAAGTTTTTAGGATAAAATTGTATATCTACAGAGTTAAAAGATGTGAATATTCACTCTTACTCTAAGACAAGAGTGGCGACGATGTTAGTTTATCCATGTTAATAATTGTAGTACTTTTTAAATAAAATAAAAAATTTCTATTGAACAAAAAAATTAAAATATGACTTGTTGTATCTTCAAAACCCTATAAGCTGATGTAGCACATCAAAAATTTCAGTACGACAAGTGTTTGTTGTGTCTTTGAAGTTTAACAAGCTAATGGGACACATCAATTTTGTAAACAAAAATGATAAGTGTAGATTATTTTGGTAATTCTTTTTTAGTTATTTATAAAAAATTTAATGTGGAACTGCCAGCAGCTTGTTCTCAAACTTGTCATGAAGAAAAAAAGTTATCGAAGCTCGTGAAGTGCAACAGATAAGGGAACAGACCTTAAATAAAAAGCATGCCCTGTAACTTCCTGGGTAAGTATTAGTTAGTAGTGTATAAATTTAGTCTTATATTAAAAATATGGGGAATTTCAGATTTTGCCACTGATTAAAAGTGAAAATTTCAGATATAAATGATAAGATCAAACAACAGCGACAACTTGCGGAGTGTGCGCAGTGGCCGTGACAATGATCAACACAGTTGCTCATCTATATAATCAATGTCTTATTCATATTTGATAAAATATCTCAACAAAATTAATGTCAAACATATATAACAAATAAATGAGGAGGAGTATTCTTGTCATTTTTAAAAAAAATTAAGTTAAGAATGGAATTTTTCAAAAGCTTTTAAAATTCCAGTGGCATAAAATCAATTAGTATTTTTTTTATGGTATATCTCGAATTTTCATTTTCACCGGTGGCATAAAGCCAAATTTTCCTAAAAATATAGCATTAGAAAATATTATGGGGGATTTCAGTCTATGCCACTAACAAAAGTTTAAATTCAAGATATGTCATCGAGAAAAACTAATTGATCTCATACCCCACTGGAATCCCGAAAACATTTGAAAAATACCATTCTGGCAAGATTAAAGCAGTTGAATTGAGTTTAAATGACTCTTTTACCCTTAAACTCAAACAACGACGACGGCTTACGCAGCGTGTGTGGTAACAATAACAACAGCAGTGGCTCATCTATATAAACAATGTATTATTTTTATTTGATGAAATGTCTAAACAAAATTAGTGTCAAACATGTATAAAAAAAAGATGAGCAGGAGTATTCTTGCCATTTTAAAAAAATTAAGTTAAGAATGACATTTTTTCGAAAGTTTTTTGATTTTAGTGAAATGAGATCAATTAGTTCTTTTTTGATGACACATCTCAAATTTCTGCGTAGAGTCAAAATTTTCAAATATTACATATATCATTTAGAAAATTAATCATATCAACCTGATAAAAGTTTTTGAGTGGCGCGTCACGTTGGATACCTTTCTCGGACTCACCCGTGAATAATGGAGTTGATCATAACTTTTAGGCAGTAGATAAGCTCGTTTACTATACATGGGTTAATGCTGTCATCCATTGTATGCAAAAAAATATAAGTTTTTTAGTGCACTTTTTTTTTATGTTTGTGAGGTCTTCCAAGTCTACGTTTTTTTTATGCAAAGTCTGCCAAGTCTACATTAAATATTACTAACCTAATCTTAATAAGATGGATGCAACAAGAAGCAGGGGGAAGAAGTGCTGCTTTCTTATTCCAGTTTGTGCTACGCATGCAGCTCTGGTAATGTAAGCTCTAGACTAAAAGTTCAAATTTATTTATTTATTTATTTTTCTCTCTTTAATAACTGATTAGCGGATGCTTTGCATGCAGTTGTTTCATTTATGAGGATGTGATGTGTTTCTGTTGCCTTTTTCCACTGCTTCAGGACTTGAAGTAATCTCTACTTGGAATTAATCTGTGGAGAAAAAGATTTTATATTGTGGTGACTAACTGATAATTACATACGTTTTCATCTGTCCGTGTAAATACTTGAAGCATTTAAACTTCTTCTTCACCTCCCTTGGTCTCATTGTATGGAGATATTTCAGAAATTTTTTAAGCCATGTGAAATTTCTTTTTGAGGTTGCAATATCCTGATTAAAACATGGATTTCAATTAACTATATATATATATATATATTATAAATTTGTTCATTTTGATGTATAACTTTATAGCTATGAATTACGTTAAAATATGAATAGATTATTTAGCAAATATGATTCTGATCCAAACGTAATCAAACTAACTTAAATTGATTTATATAGGCAAAATTATGCACAAGTCCTCAACTAAACCCTTTGAACTCCTTAGGCTGAGTCCAGTCCATCGACGCTTCGAAAGACGTTTCAACGGAATATTATTCATATATTCTATGCCACATGACCTGAAACGCCTCCCTTCTCCAATACAAAGACTACGAATAAATTAAATTTAGGTGATTTTAGTAACATCAATAATTTTTAATTTAAAAACCTAATATATATGAAATTGGTCTCTAAATGAAGATAATTTAAATATCTACAACTTTCTCAATACAATTAACATCTAATTTGAGTTAGATTAATCATAAATTAAGAAACAAAAATTTGCTCATACGAAGAAACACGCAAATCAGAGGAAAAGTAAACCAAAAACTCTAGCGTCCCAACGCCCTGTTTTAGCGCTCTCTCTCTCCTCCTCCGATTAAAATAATAGGTTTTTTCGCGTAGGGCCCGCATGCAGACTCAGCCTTATAGACTAGTGATGAGTCCCACCAACGTGAATTTCTTCCAATCCCTCTAAACTTCATTTACATGTGTCTAATTTAGTTGCAACCTGAATTTAGCTTGTATTAATTTTGTAGCTACTATATGAGAATCTTTTTCTACTATTTTGGATAGAGATTGCATGCTCAACTTCCCCTCATAATTTGCTACCAACTGCATTTTTTTTTTTGGTTTTTATTAGCAGGGAGAAGAAGTGCTGCTTTCTCATTCCAGTTTGTGACGTGCTTGCATCTCTGGTAATTGATCGATCGAGCAATAGCTGAAATTTAATTTTATTTTTGTTCTTTCTTGAATTAATCAATAATCAGCAGACTTTGCATGCAGTGGTTTGATGAGGTTCTCTTGAACTTAAGGCTTCAAGTAATCCAGTGTAGAAAAGCAATTCATATTAAAGATGCAAGCAGAGGCTTCATCAGATTCCTATTATTTGATCACAATCTAAAGAGAGGTTTTTGAAGGTATGTATGACTTTTTTTCATTCCATATCTCATCTTGCATCTGTTTTTTCTAAAAGTGCATGAATAATTGCAATTAGTCATGGTCTATCTAAATCATATGTTGTTGGCTTAGAGCAAAGAACATCTCGTCTGCTTGGATAAAGCTGCAAGCTTATGAAGCTTTCATTCAATGATTTCCCCGATATTAAATTGCTTTATCTAAATCATATGTTGTTCAATTAGAAAAACAGGATTTCCCCGATATTAAATTATGAACCCCTGCCTATTCGAAGATTTCTCAAGCTTTCATTCGATGATTTCTCCGATATTAAATTATTTTGTTTTCCTTTCTTTTTCCAATATATACGATCACGACTGTGGTTTTGTAAGTGCAAAGTTTAGACCCAGGATCAATTCAACGCATATATTTGATTTAACTGTAACAACTATAATTTGTTACCTTTATAGCTTGATTTGTATCTTCCTTTCGTAATAGAAGCTATAATTGGACAATGTTTTCTTCTCCACTCATCTTTCCGTAATATAAACTACGTTCGAACTATTGATTTCTCGGCAAAATTAATTTTGTGCCACAAAGCTTTATTGTCTGATACGGTAATACCTTTGAAATAAAATTTTAAGCATATAGAAAGATTGGAACACAAAATTTCTAGATTTTCAATTTTTTTTTTAATTTTGTGTTAGAGTTTTCAAAATTTGAAAATTTTGCATTACAATCATTCTATTTATTTAAAATCATGATTACTCTTCAACTGTCAGGGATATTTTGGTCATTTTTCTGAGTTGAATGGTCAAGAATGATATATAACATCAGGTTTCAAAAATTAATGACATATAGTCAAGAGGTAAATTTTAGTGATATATCTTATTAGACCAAAGTTGGGTGGTATACTTGACCAAGGACAAGCAAGTGATGATCAGCACCTCCATGTACACATCGCAAGTAATACAAGGCATGCTTATAAGATCTTGATACATAACACATACAACCATTAGAATTTTTTTTTTAAAAAAAGTAAAGAGAGAATTAAAGTTCATTAATTGTAATACTTTAAGGCTAGTAACTATCACACTAAACAAATTTTTAGACTAGAATCAGGCCAATAATTATATAGGACATTAAAATTATTAAAATATTTTTACATCGTTCGACAGCTATTTACTAAGTTGTGGTCTCATGTATAAATTTCACTTTTGGGGGTATTAATTCCCACACACAGTGTTTTTATGGTGTCATTCTGCAAATTTTCACTAATCCACAAAAAATCCCCAAGACAGGTTGGGGGGCCCTGTGAATGTTCAGAGTTGGGGAGCTGGCTCTGTTGCGTCCCAGGCGAGTCACCTTCGAGTTCAAGGAGGTTGTTTAATGGCGATCATATTAGATTCTTTTGTTGGATCATTCATCAAAAAGGTGCAAGAAATGATTACAGAGGAGGCAATACAGATTCTAGGAGTGGAAGAAGAGCTCCTAGAACTACAACGAAGAATGAAACAAATACAATGTTTTGTTAATGATGCTGAGCAAAAGAGGATACAAGAGTCTGCGGTTAACAATTGGCTTGGTGAGCTCAAAGATGCTATGTATGATGCCGATGACATTATTGACTTGGCTAGATTTAAAGGAAGTAAACTACTAGGGGATAATCCTTCTTCATTAAAGAACTCAAATGCATGCAATGGCTGTGGGCCCCTCGTTAGAGGGAACCTACTACAAATACCCAGGTGATTTGTGCACAGGAGTTAAAACTTCAGAACATCCAACCATATTTACATGCATACATTAGCAAAGCGTAAGGGGTCATTCAGACCTATATTATAGTAATTGACGTGTGCGGAACCACGTCAAAATATAAGTAGCAAAAAAAGTTAGGGGCTGAACCCAAAACAGGGTTCGAGCCAAAAAGCAATCATCCAAAGTAGTACAACACAACAGTGAGGAACATCCTCCTCATCCAGCAAAGCGTGAAGCAGGGCGCAATCCACATCGCTCTCGTTGAGGTTTGGTGACCCTTCAGGCGCTTGGATCTCCGGGAACGTTGTCGGGGTCTTCTTGTGCTGAGTCGATTCCATAGTCTATGAAATCAACTGATTCATCCTCTGTATTTGTTGGATCAGCAAGGGTGAGCATACAAAGCTCAGCAAGTTCCCGCATAGGGAGATGTTATATGTGGTAAATGTCAACAACAAGCTCTATGGTTCTCATACTTAGGGTAATTTTATTGAAAACAGAGATATTTTAATACTTTGGAAAGTCTCCCAGAATCTGGGGTTTTGTTTATCAAAGTAATTTATCAGACTGTACATGTGTATACTTTTCACAGAGTCAGGCTAAGCTCCCATGAGCCGCCATGGTTTGATCACATTTTAAAGAATTTATCAAAACTAATCATGCTGCATCGACGAGGGACCACCCCACTACGACCAGGCTCCAGAAAACCCGGGAGCACGGAGTATTCAAATACCTTTTTACACTCTGCAGAGGTGTACCACTGTACCCACCACGAAAACTCAACTTAAATGTCGGATCAGCTCCCTGCGACTTATACGCAGGCGACCAGGCTGAGCTTACACAACAGTTTACTGACCCATTATTAATAATTTCCTGCCCGATACATAGACAATACCGGCCCCATTATCAAGGTAGGTACTCCCTACAACATGATACATGGCAAGCACGCGTAAGGTCCTCATTATCGTTGTGGGTCCTCCCCACTGCCTTTTCTTCTAGCCTTGGGTCCATGAAGTCCTCCTCTGGACGCATGGAAATCCCACTTCCGGGTTCGGTCGCGCACGACTCGAGAGCCAGGCTAGGGCGACTTCCTTCTTACACCTTATCCTCTCTACCCCTCACACCACTCGTGGCCCTCTGTGGCCCACCAATTTCCACTCGGGAAACCGGATCGACAACCATTGCAGGAAATGATTAACTTTAGGTGAGTCATGACATTGTGCCTGTCCCATACCAGGTGGGTGGTTAGCACGTTTTCAGGCCGCTTAGAAGCACAGCACGACGATCCCGTCCTTATGGACCCTTAGCGAGGCTTTGTCAAACCCACCGCGCACACAGCGCCAACCATCCAAACCAATCCTCGCTACTAGTCCCTATTTCTTTTATATAAAATGATCTTTTAGAAATAGTTTGCTCATGCTTCTGCCTTCCTCTTTTCTTTTACACATTTATTAGTATTGACATATACTTCTATGAGTGCATATCTCTTTTAAAGTAATACTTTTTCTCCTAAGGTGACAAGGTAAAGTAAATTGTTATGAAAACAAGGGGGGGGTCCACAAAATGGGACTATCTACTCACATTATTTCTCAACATACGCTTTTATCAAAACTATCTTATGTATACTTGTGTAGATATCAAATTCTAAATAATTAAATGCATATAAAATAATAGGCGCAATATGTTCAAAGGAGGGAAACTTGCCTTGCCAAGTAGTATTGTCGTATTCTGCGGGTTCTTCCTGGTCCTCTTCCGCGTACTCGAAGTCTTGATCTTCAAATACAGGCATACACACAAGGTATTACAATCAACTTACAAAATACGACAACTTATGCTCACATAAAATAATAGGGCGCTATACTGGAACGGCTTTTGATTTCTGAACTGGACTAGGGTTTGGGCTTTGGATTTCTAAGGGTTGAATTGTGCTAGTTTAGGATGGACAAGAAGAGTAGTAAATAAGACTCTTAGGGTCGACGGACATTAGACGTCAAAAGGGCGACGTTCGGGTCACGTCCGAACTTAACCTAAAAGCCGAAAAGTGAGTTAAGGGGTCTAGGTGACTCTAAATGAGATGAAAATTGGACAGCATGTGTAATAGACTAAGGCAAGGTTATTTGACAAAGTGGGACAAGCAGAAAAGGCTTAGGTTTTCCAGAATTTACAAAAAGGTCCAGGACACAGCAATTTCCATGCCATTGTACTGCTGAAATTAGGGTTTGTGTGTCCTGAGCAATTGGCTCATGCATTTGAGGGCAAACTATGTCAAACATGTAGGCTTAAATGTCAGGAGGTGGCTGGTTGAAGGGTTTGGCCGGGGATGGCCGGAGTTGGCCGGAATTTGAATGCCAAGGTGGCTGTTTTGAACAGAAATTAGGGCAGAGCAATTGGAGCAGCTAGGGTTGGTCAATTTAGAAATTAATCACATATTCTTGCTCCTGGGAGTGTGGAGATCACAGCTGATGCATTGGATTGTCCAGTTATTGCGTTTGGAAGCTCGCCGGAGTAGATGGCCGTAGCTCACGGCCGGGGGATTTGGGGGTTTTTGTTTGGCTGTATAAAAATCGAAACTGACTCGCTGGGGTGGTTAAGCATGCTCTAAGGAACATTTCTCCTCACTGGCACGGCTTCTAAATCGATTTGGTTTGGGCTGAATTTGCAGAACAGAGGAAAATAGGAAACCGGTGATAGCCGGAGTTGGGGACGAAATGAACTCGATTCCGAGCTCATGAACCATCTAGGGGATGAGTGGAGTGTGTTAGTGGCTTTAGTTTGAAGAAGAACTCACCGGAGCGAGCTGTCACCGTGAAGGCCGAAGAAGAAGCTCGGGGAAGACGATGAACAGTGGCTTTGCTGTGTTTGCTGTGTGGGTGAGGTGAAGAGAAGCAATGCTCTGGCTTTTATAGCCTCTGGAAGCTGTGGAGAAGGCTTTAGCCGAGGGAGGGCACAACTGGGCGTGTTCGCGGCATTAACCGGAGGTGAGGACGGTGGCGATGGGACGGCGAACTGTGAGGGGGTCATGAGGTATGGCTACAGTTCGGCGAAGGACGGCGACGATGGCACAAGGCGGGCGGTTGCAGGCAACGAGGTCTCGGGGCACGGGACGGCGACTTTGCGCGCGGGCAGGTGATGCCGGGGTGGGTGGTGGACGCGACGAGACGTGCACGGCGATCTGGGGCTCCCGAGGCGTCGCCGTGGCGTGGACAGGTGGCTGGGGTCGTGAGGCACGCGAGGCGCACACGAGGCGGTGCCGGCGGCGAAGAACGCGGTGGCGCGGCACGGTGGCGCACGGGCGGTGGCGCAGAGCGCGCGCACGGCACGGCAACGACAACAGCACAGTGCACATTACTGTACTGTCCTGTTTTCGGCCGAGGGCAAAATTGGAATTTCCAAGATTTAGGGATCTAATTGCAATCCTGATTTTTCCATAGGCTAGATAAAATTAGTACAGACTTATTCCAATTGAGTTTGCGCGAAAACGCGGAGATTTGACAGGGTTTCGGACAAAATGAAAACAGAGTCGGATAAAACTGGTATTTTCGTTTTCAAATTTTTCGAACGGTTGAAACTCTGGTTTTTGTCTCGAATTCAGAGATGTTTCTAAAGGATGATATGTATCAAATAGCGATACGGACATGTAGGAGAAGACGAATCTCGATTCGGACTTCGAACGGAGGTTTTGGACTTTTTGGGGCTTCGCGAAGCGGGCGTTTTCGGAAAAGAGAAAGACTTAGCCAATTTGGGACTTCTCGATACGAGGGGATCCTAGGGCACATTATGCACATATTGGTTATGGTCTTGGGTCCTTTCAGAGTTAGGTGATGCGAGATGCATGTATCTGGGCGATGCTCAGAGAATGCAAATAAGGCGAAAATAGGGATGTTACAACCTACCCCTCTTAAGAATAATCTCGTCCTCGAGATTTAGGTGACTTGCTGAAGAGGTATGGATAGTTTTGACGCAGGCCTTCTTCTTTTTCCCAAGTTGCTTCCTTTTCTGAATGATGATTCCATTGCACCTTGCAAAGCTTAATAGTCCTTGATTTCAAGTTCCTTTCCCTTCTTTCGAGTATCTTCACAGGGTATTCTTGGTAGGATAGATCAGGTTGGACTTCTGCTCCCGTTAGTGGCACTTCGTCTTCGGGTGCTCTTAAGCATTTCCTCAGTTGTGAGACGTGAAATACGTCGTGGACTCCTTTCAACTCTGGTGGCAGTTCCAATCTGTAAGCCACCTTTCCTATCCTTTTGCTTATCCGGTATGGTCCAATGTATCTGGGACTTAACTTTCCCTTTATCTGAAATCTGTGTACTCCTTTAAAAGGCGTCACTTTCAGATACACATGGTCTCCTTCTTCAAATGTTAATTCTCTCCTTCTACGATCAGCGTAGTTCTTCTGTCTTGATTGAGCTATCTTCAGCCGTTCTCTCATGATCTTCACATGTGCAACGGCCTCTTCTACCAGTTGGGATCCGAGATGTTGCTTCTGGCCTATTTCAGTCCAATATATAGGTGTGCGGCACTTCCGTCCGTACAATGCCTCAAATGGTGCCATTTGCAAGCTGGCTTGATAGCTGTTATTGTATGAAAATTCAGCATATGGTAGAAATTGTTCCCATGTGTTACCATAGTCCAAGACACCCGCTCTTAGCATATCTTCGAGAATCTGATTTACTCTTTCAGTTTGTCCTCCTGTCTGAGGGTGATATGCTGTACTGAACTTCAGGTTAGTTCCTAAGAGCGTCTGGAATTCTTCCCAGAAATCTGATACAAATTGTGGTCCACGGTCCGAAACAATTGCTTTTGGTATTCCGTGTAAGGCCACAATCTTTGTAAGGTACAGGTCTGCCAACCTCTTAGTGGAATACGTGGTACTTACTGGCACGAAATGTGCTACCTTTGTTAATCTATCCACTATAACCCATATAGCATCATGTCGTTTTGAGGTTTTTGGCAATCCCACTATGAAGTCCATTCCTATTTCATCCCATTTCCATTCTGGCACGGGTAGGGGTTGTAGAGGTCCTGCAGGTTTTTGGTGTTCAGCTTTCACTCTGCTACAGGTGTCACAGGATGCCACATATTTTGCTATTTCTCGCTTCATTCCACTCCACCAGAATTGGTTCTTCAGATCCTGGTACATTTTAGTACTTCCAGGATGGATTGAGTAAGGCGTGTTGTGTGCTTCACTCAATATCAAGTCCTTGATCTTCTGGTCGTTAGGGACGCAAATTCGGTCTCGATTTCACAGGATTCCTTGATCATCTTCTCTGAAGCTTGTATCCTTCCCAGATTTGATGTCCTCCTTTAGCTCTTGAAGACTTGGGTCGACCTCTTGAGCTTCCTTGATCTGCATCTTTAGATCACATTCTACCTTCATAGTGGCAATCATTTCTTGATCAACCAATTCTAACTTCAAGTTTTCAAACTCTTCAAGTAACTGATTGGGAATTCCAGTTACGTTCATCTGGCTGACATAAGACTTCCTGCTCAAGGCATCTGCTACTACATTTGCCTTTCCAGGATGGTAATGAATTTCTAGATCATAGTCTTTGATCAATTCCAACCATCTTCTTTGTCTCATGTTCAGGTCCGCTTGAGTAAAAATGTACTTCAAGCTCTTGTGGTCAGTGTAAATTTCACACTTGTTTCCCAGCAAATAGTGCCGCCACATTTTCAATGCATGCACTACTGCGGCTAGTTCCAAATCATGCGTTGGGTAGTTCTCCTCATGAGGTCGTAGTTGCCTTGAAGCATAAGCTACTACCTTTCCCTCTTGCATAAGGACACAACCTAGTCCTTGTTTGGATGCGTCACAGTATACAACAAAATTCTTCTTATCATCAGGCAAGATAAGAATGGGTGCAGTCGTTAAGAGTCTCTTCAACTCTGCAAAATTTCTGCTGCAGGCTTCAGTCCAATCAAAAGTGATGTCCTTCTTTAGCAGCCTTGTGAGGGGTTTTGTGATCTTCGAGAATCCTTCTATGAACCTTCGGTAATATCCTGCCAATCCTAGGAAACTTCTGATCTCTGTGACTGTGGTTGGTTGTTTCCATTCCAATATGGCCTGAATCTTACTTGGATCCATTGCTACACCTTTTCCAGAGATAATGTGGCCCAAGAAAGATACTTCTTTCAACCAAAATGCACACTTCTCAAATTTCGCATATAGCTGATGTGTAGCTAGTTTCTCCAATACTTGCCGAAGATGTTCTGCATGTTGCTCTTCTGTCTTTGAGAAGATGAGAATGTCATCCACAAAGACAATGACGAATTGGTCTAAAAATTCCATAAGGACCTTGTTCATTAAATTCATGAACACTGCTGGAGCGTTCGTTAGACCAAAGGGCATTACAGTAAACTCATATAGCCCGTACCGAGATACAAAAGCAGTTTTAGGTATGTCTGCTTCTCGGATTTTCAACTGATGATACCCTGATCTTAGATCGATCTTTGAGAATACAGCTGCGCCTCTCAGCTGGTCAAACAGATCGTCTATTCTTGGAAGAGGGTATTTATTTTTGATGGTCATGTCATTCAACTTCCTGTAGTCTATGCATAAGCGAAGACCACCATCTTTCTTCTTCACGAAGAGTACTGGGGCTCCCCATGATGATGAACTGGTTCGGATAAATCCTTTCTGTTCCAGTTCTTCCACTTGTTTCTTCAATTCTTCTTGCTCTTGATTGGTCATCCTAAAGAGTTTTCGGGCATACGGGGCTAATCCCGGTTTAAGCTCAATAGAAAACTCTATGTCTCTATCGGGTGGCATGCCTGGAAGTTCTTCTGGAAAAACTTCTGGGTACTCGCATACCACGGCTACTTCATCCATTTCCGCTTCCCTTGCGCAGTTCAGTCTGCGGTTGCCGGGTGATGATCTTTCTGCGTAGAAGGTGATCTTTCTCCCCTCTTGGTTTGTCAGGGTGATTGACTTCCTTTCGCAATCCATCTGTCCTCTATGCTTTGACAGCCAATCCATGCCAAGGATGACATCTAGACCTTGGAGATCTAAAACTAGCAAATCTGCCAGGAATCTTAGGTTGCCTATGAAAAAGGCGATATTTCTACAGATGGAATTTGCAGGCATCTTAGTTCCTGGGGCTTGAATTAAGATGGGACGATCGAGAATGCTAATAGGTAGTTCACATCTAGCTGCGAATGACCTTGACACAAATGAAAGTGTTGCTCCAGGATCAAACAAGGTAATTGAAATTTCTTCATGAATGAGAAATTTACCTATCACCACGTCTGAGGCTCCTTCGACTTCCGCGACCGAGGTGTAGTTGAGTCGTCCTCTGATGGGCATCGGTGTTCCTCTGCCTCTGAAGTTGGGCACTCTTCCACCTCTGCTTGATGAAGAACCTCGCTGAATTGTTGGTGCTGAGGATTGGGATCTTGCGGCTTGTGCTCGAGCCATACTGATGGGTAATTGCCTGAATGGGCAAGTGTCCTTGCGGTGGCCCTTCCGTCCACAGTGGAAACATTCCACGTTCCGCATCGGGCAATCTCTGAAGAAATGGTGCTCTTTGCAGGCAGGGCACAAGGGTGCTGGCTGAGATGATGTTGCAGCTGGCGGTGTAGGTCTTTGAGGACGCTGTGGAGGTCTAAAACTTGGGCGAAATGGTGGCATAGGCCTCCTGCTCGTTCCTCCTTGGAAGAAGTTTGGTTGAACTTTCCTCTTCCGCTCCTCTTCCACCTTCCCTCGTTTCTCCTCCATTTTGATCAATCGATCAATGAGGACATGGAAATTGGTGAACTCTTGTGAAGATAGATGGTATTGCCATGTATATTGCAATCCTTCACAGAATCTCTCAATTTTTCTCTCCTCCGTAGGTATGTCCTCTGGAGCATAACGAGATAGCTGCACAAACTGATGCAAGTATTGCTTTATTGTGCTGTTGCCTTGCTTCAAGTTAATGAATTCTCGGCGCTTGGCTTGTATCACTCCCCTCGGGACGTGATATTGACGAAACTGGTCCTTGAATTCCTTCCACGTGATGGAATCCACATTTGAGTGCACAGTTTCGTAGTTTTCCCACCATGCAGCTGCAGCTCCTGCTAGCTGATGGGATCCATACAAAAGCTTCTCCTCGTCACTGCACTTAGCAGTGTTTAGTTTCCTCTCAATGTCGCGTAGCCAATCTTCGGCTACTAAGGGGTCCTCGGAGCTTGAGAAGACTGGGGGACGCGTCTTCTGAAAGTCTGACAGTCTGGATGGAGTCGAAGATGCTCCTGATGTGCTTGTAGTGGGCGTCCTTTGTTGCATTAACTCTTCAAGGATCTGGTTGTGAGTGGCCGCTGCCTCCTGGCGATTCCATTCCATCCATATAAGGATATCATTAATGTTGTTGCTAGATGGCGCTGATGAAGGTCCTGGCATGTTGAAGACAGGGTCTGCGTTTGAGGGTTCTCCCCTTCCAGCGGATCTTCCTCTTCCTCTCTGGCCTCTTCCTCTTGGGCTCACCATGTTACTGCGGAGAAATGATAGGGAAAAGATGAGAATTTTGACTGGGGAAAGAAAAGTATGGTTAGCATAGGTTTTAAGGAAGACTCATATAAGCGTTTATTTTTCTAGAAATCTTTTCTCATTAATGCATACACAGAACAAGGCTTACATTCAAAAGCTACTCTATCTACACTACATGGGTTAAGATTCCACAACAACTGCTAGGTTTAACGACCAAAGGTCGGGTACAAAGTACCAATGGTTACTACTTAGAGGGTTTATAGGTTTACTCCTCATCTGCGGAGTCATATGGAATGACCTCTTCTGGATCCTCCTCTAAGTCATCGTCGTCAGCGTCCATGGGTTCAGCCTCCGTGTCTCTATCACCATCCGCCGCTTCGTGGGCAATTTCCTTTCCTTTCCCATGGATTACCTCTTTCTTTGCAAGTCGAGGTTGTATAGGGATGTATTCATTTATGACAATCCCTCGAGCTGCAGGGGTAAATCCACTGAGATACCAACTTGGTTTGCCCACCTTCTTTCTTGCAGTGATTCTCAGCTTCAGGCGGTTCTTCTTGGTTGCAGATTCTGCGTCTTCTTGGCTGATCACGCTTGAGCCTTGTTCTTCTCTTGCGGCAGTCAGCTCTTGGATCTGTGCATCCTTCTCCCGGAGGTCGTGGTTGGCTTGGATCAACCTTCCTTCCAGAAAGTGTCGATCATCTCGAGCGATGTTGCACTCACGGAGTAGGCGATTATACCCCGCTTCTGATGCGTGCACAACATCCCGAGTCTTGGTGAGAGTTGCATCTTCTTCGTCACAGGCGGGTCGGACAATGCGGCGATCGGTTCTCACTGCTTGATAGGGTACAAAACGAAAAGGAGAGTTCTCCAGCATATCATCATATAGCTGGCGAAAAGCTCCTACAGCGAGACGAGCGGCATCTAATATGGCGTCGTTCTCCTCTCCTCTTAAGGCTTCATGTCGTCTGGCTCCTCTGGCGTGGCCAGGTACTTCGTATACTACCACCGAAGCACGACATCCATAAGGGCGATCTTCCCTTATCTCTTGTTGGACACAGTAAACGGGCCTTTGGGTGTCACGGGCACCTAAAAATTGTAGCATCATCCATAGTAGTAGGGCCCACGATCCAAGCTCGTCACCGTGAACGTACTTCTTTCCTGACGCCATCTGAGGATACAGAAGTTCCTAAATAAAGTTGGTACAAAAGTTTTTGAAAGTTTTTGAAGAGGTAATCGTATAATATCTTTTCTTAACAAATTATGTTTTCTCAATTACTTAATTTTAAACTAATCGACGTTTCTTCTACTAGGAACGCCATTTTCTATCTAGGGTCATAACCTACAGTCGAGAGGATTGCTCTGATACCACTTTCTCCTATGGGCCCCTCGTTAGAGGGAACCTACTACAAATGCCCAGGTGATTTGTGCACAGGAGTTAAAACTTCAGAACATCCAACCATATTTACATGCATACATTAGCAAAGCGTAAGGGGTCATTCAGACCTATATTACAGTAATTGACGTGTGCGGAACCACGTCAAAATATAAGTAGCAAAAAAAGTTAGGGGCTGAACCCAAAACAGGGTTCGAGCCAAAAAGCAATCATCCAAAGTAGTACAACACAACAGTGAGGAACATCCTCCTCATCCAGCAAAGCGTGAAGCAGGGCGCAATCCACATCGCTCTCGTTGAGGTTTGGTGACCCTTCAGGCGCTTGGATCTCCGGGAACGTTGTCGGGGTCTTCTTGTGCTGAGTCGATTCCATAGTCTATGAAATCAACTGATTCATCCTCTGTACTTGTTGGATCAGCAAGGGTGAGCATACAAAGCTCAGCAAGTTCCCGCATAGGGAGATGTTATATGTGGTAAATGTCAACAACAAGCTCTATGGTTCTCATACTTAGGGTAATTTTATTGAAAACAGAGATATTTTAATACTTTGGAAAGTCTCCCAGAATCTGGGGTTTTGTTTATCAAAGTAATTTATCAGACTGTACATGTGTATACTTTTCACAGAGTCAGGCTAAGCTCCCATGAGCCGCCATGGTTTGATCACATTTTAAAGAATTTATCAAAACTAATCATGCTGCATCGACGAGGGACCACCCCACTACGACCAGGCTCCAGAAAACCCGGGAGCACGGAGTATTCGAATACCTTTTTACACTCTGCAGAGGTGTACCACTGTACCCACCACGAAAACTCAACTTAAATGTCGGATCAGCTCCCTGCGACTTATACGCAGGTGACCAGGCTGAGCTTACACAACAGTTTACTGACCCATTGTTAATAATTTCCTGCCCGATACATAGACAATACCGGCCCCATTATCAAGGTAGGTACTCCCTACAACATGATACATGGCAAGCACGCGTAAGGTCCTCATTATCGTTGTGGGTCCTCCCCACTGCCTTTTCTTCTAGCCTTGGGTCCATGAAGTCCTCCTCTGGACGCATGGAAATCCCACTTCCGGGTTCGGTCGCGCACGACTCGAGAGCCAGGCTAGGGCGACTTCCTTCTTACACCTTATCCTCTCTACCCCTCACACCACTCGTGGCCCTCTGTGGCCCACCAATTTCCACTCGGGAAACCGGATCGACAACCATTGCAGGAAATGATTAACTTTAGGTGAGTCATGACATTGTGCCTGTCCCATACCAGGCGGGTGGTTAGCACGTTTTCAGGCCGCTTAGAAGCACAGCACGACGATCCCGTCCTTATGGACCCTTAGCGAGGCTTTGTCAAACCCACCGCGCACACAGCGCCAACCATCCAAACCAATCCTCGCTACTAGTCCCTATTTCTTTTATATAAAATGATCTTTTAGAAATAGTTTGCTCATGCTTCTGCCTTCCTCTTTTCTTTTACACATTTATTAGTATTGACATATACTTCTATGAGTGCATATCTCTTTTAAAGTAATACTTTTTCTCCTAAGGTGACAAGGTAAAGTAAATTGTTATGAAAACAAGGGGGGGTCCACAAAATGGGACTATCTACTCACATTATTTCTCAACATACGCTTTTATCAAAACTATCTTATGTATACTTGTGTAGATATCAAATTCTAAATAATTAAATGCATATAAAATAATAGGCGCAATATGTTCAAAGGAGGGAAACTTGCCTTGCCAAGTAGTATTGTCGTATTCTGCGGGTTCTTCCTGGTCCTCTTCCGCGTACTCGAAGTCTTGATCTTCAAATACAGGCATACACACAAGGTATTACAATCAACTTACAAAATACGACAACTTATGCTCACATAAAATAATAGGGCGCTATACTGGAACGGCTTTTGATTTCTGAACTGGACTAGGGTTTGGGCTTTGGATTTCTAAGGGTTGAATTGTGCTAGTTTAGGATGGACAAGAAGAGTAGTAAATAAGACTCTTAGGGTCGACGGACATTAGACGTCAAAAGGGCGACGTTCGGGTCACGTCCGAACTTAACCTAAAAGCCGAAAAGTGAGTTAAGGGGTCTAGGTGACTCTAAATGAGATGAAAATTGGACAGCATGTGTAATAGACTAAGGCAAGGTTATTTGACAAAGTGGGACAAGCAGAAAAGGCTTAGGTTTTCCAGAATTTACAAAAAGGTCCAGGACACAGCAATTTCCATGCCATTGTACTGCTGAAATTAGGGTTTGTGTGTCCTGAGCAATTGGCTCATGCATTTGAGGGCAAACTATGTCAAACATGTAGGCTTAAATGTCAGGAGGTGGCTGGTTGAAGGGTTTGGCCGGGGATGGCCGGAGTTGGCCGGAATTTGAATGCCAAGGTGGCTGTTTTGAACAGAAATTAGGGCAGAGCAATTGGAGCAGCTAGGGTTGGTCAATTTAGAAATTAATCACATATTCTTGCTCCTGGGAGTGTGGAGATCACAGCTGATGCATTGGATTGTCCAGTTATTGCGTTTGGAAGCTCGCCGGAGTAGATGGCCGTAGCTCACGGCCGGGGGATTTGGGGGTTTTTGTTTGGCTGTATAAAAATCGAAACTGACTCGCTGGGGTGGTTAAGCATGCTCTAAGGAACATTTCTCCTCACTGGCACGGCTTCTAAATCGATTTGGTTTGGGCTGAATTTGCAGAACAGAGGAAAATAGGAAACCGGTGATAGCCGGAGTTGGGGACGAAATGAACTCGATTCCGAGCTCATGAACCATCTAGGGGATGAGTGGAGTGTGTTAGTGGCTTTAGTTTGAAGAAGAACTCACCGGAGCGAGCTGTCACCGTGAAGGCCGAAGAAGAAGCTCGGGGAAGACGATGAACAGTGGCTTTGCTGTGTTTGCTGTGTGGGTGAGGTGAAGAGAAGCAATGCTCTGGCTTTTATAGCCTCTGGAAGCTGTGGAGAAGGCTTTAGCCGAGGGAGGGCACAACTGGGCGTGTTCGCGGCATTAACCGGAGGTGAGGACGGTGGCGATGGGACGGCGAACTGTGAGGGGGTCATGAGGTATGGCTACAGTTCGGCGAAGGACGGCGACGATGGCACAAGGCGGGCGGTTGCAGGCAACGAGGTCTCGGGGCACGGGACGGCGACTTTGCGCGCGGGCAGGTGATGCCGGGGTGGGTGGTGGACGCGACGAGACGTGCACGGCGATCTGGGGCTCCCGAGGCGTCGCCGTGGCGTGGACAGGTGGCTGGGGTCGTGAGGCACGCGAGGCGCACACGAGGCGGTGCCGGCGGCGAAGAACGCGGTGGCGCGACACGGTGGCGCACGGGCGGTGGCGCAGAGCGCGCGCACGGCACGGCAACGACAACAGCACAGTGCACATTACTGTACTGTCCTGTTTTCGGCCGAGGGCAAAATTGGAATTTCCAAGATTTAGGGATCTAATTGCAATCCTGATTTTTCCATAGGCTAGATAAAATTAGTACAGACTTATTCCAATTGAGTTTGCGCGAAAACGCGGAGATTTGACAGGGTTTCGGACAAAATGAAAACAGAGTCGGATAAAACTGGTATTTTCGTTTTCAAATTTTTCGAACGGTTGAAACTCTGGTTTTTGTCGCGAATTCAGAGATGTTTCTAAAGGATGATATGTATCAAATAGCGATACGGACATGTAGGAGAAGACGAATCTCGATTCGGACTTCGAACGGAGGTTTTGGACTTTTTGGGGCTTCGCGAAGCGGGCGTTTTCGGAAAAGAGAAAGACTTAGCCAATTTGGGACTTCTCGATACGAGGGGATCCTAGGGCACATTATGCACATATTGGTTATGGTCTTGGGTCCTTTCAGAGTTAGGTGATGCGAGATGCATGTATCTGGGCGATACTCAGAGAATGCAAATAAGACGAAAATAGGGATGTTACAATGGCCTTCCAATTTTCTCCTGTTTTCCTAATATTCAGACAAGTCGTGAGATTGCTATGCAGATCAAAAGTCTCAATGCTAACCTAGAGAGGATTTCAAAGGATAAAGTATTTTTAATGCTTGAGAATGTACAACCTATCGGCAAAGGTTCAACTTCAAGTAGGAGACAGACATCCGGCCTATTAGAGCCCAACCTTGTTGGGAAGGAGATTATATCAGCTAGCAAAACATTAATAGAAGTGGCACTTGCACATAAGGAAAAGAAGGCTTACAAGCTAGCTATTGTTGGAACAGGAGGAGTTGGCAAGACATCACTAGCTCAGAAAATATATAATGATCAAAAAATAAAAGGGAACTTCAGTAAAAAAGCATGGATTTGTGTTTCTCAGGAGTATTCCGAAGTTGCTATTCTGAAAGAAGTCCTTCGAAATATTGGAGTGCATCAAGAGCAAGGTGAAACTATAGGAGAGCTCCAAACCAAACTCGCAGAAAACATTGCAGAGAAGAGCTTCTTTCTTGTGTTGGACGATGTGTGGCAGTCCAAGGTATGGACTGATCTACTAAAAAATTCATTACATGATGCGTCTACAGGAATAATTCTAGTAACAACTCGAGATGATACAATTGCACGTCAAATTGGGGTAGAACATACACATCGAGTTGAATTGATGTCAATAGATGTAGGATGGGAACTGCTTTGGAAGAGCATGGACATTAATGAAGAGAAAGAAGTAGAAAACTTACTGGCCACAGGGATGGAGATTGTCCAAAAATGTGGTGGTCTCCCTCTTGCAATCAAGGTGATTGGTAGCATTCTAGCAACGAAGGACAAAACCGAGAATGAATGGAGAAAAATTTTGAGCAAAACTACTTGGTCAATGAACAAGCTTCCTACAGAATTAAGTGGTGCTCTGTATTTAAGTTATGATGAGTTACCAAAACATTTGAAGCAATGTTTTCTTTATTGTGCGTTGTATCCAGAAGATTCGACCATGTATCGTGATTATCTTATCAGGTTTTGGGTTGCTGAAGGGTTTATAGAAGAGCAAGAAGATCAACTATTAGAAGATACGGCAGAAGAATACTACTATGAGTTAATTTCAAGGAACCTCCTTCAACCAGACCCTGGATATTTTGACCACGATAGATGCAAAATGCATGATCTTTTAAGGCAACTTGCTTGTCATTTATCAAGAGAAGAATGTTTTATTGGAGACCCACAATCATTGGAGGCTAAAACGATGCTCAAGCTAAGACGTATATCCGTTGTTACTGAGAAGGACGAACTAATATTCCCTACTATGGATAAGAAGCAGTTTCGAATAAGGACTTTGAAAGTTTCATATGAGAAGTCACTAAGAGTTGATAATACAATTTTCAAGAGACTTCCCTCTCTTCATGTTTTGGATCTAACTGGTTCAATTGTACAAAACATTCCAGAAAACATCAAAGACATGATGCATCTACGTTTACTCGATCTTGATGGTACAGACATATCATGTCTTCCTGAGTCCATCGGTTCTCTTAAAAACCTTCAAATATTGAACCTGCGGGAGTGTCAGTCATTGTATAGTCTTCCTTTGGCAATCACTCGATTATGCAATTTAAGGCGTTTGGGTCTTAAAGATACACCGATAAAACAAGTTCCAAAAGGGATAGGAAGATTGGCATTTCTTAATGATTTACAAGGATTTCCGGTAGGTGGTGGGCATGGAAATACTAAAATGCAAGATGGATGGGACATGGAAGAGTTGGTTCATCTTTCACATTTGAGACAGCTTGAGATGATTATGTTGGAAAGAGCATTTCCTTCTGGTAGTACAACTTCATTACTAGAAGACAAACACCATCTAAAAGTTTTAGCACTAGTGTGCACGGATCGTAATAATGAACCATTTTCAGAAGAGGATGCTAGCAATGTTGAAAGTATCTTTGAAAAACTAGTTCCTCCATGCAACCTGGAAGATCTAGGTATTTTCAAATTCTTTGGTCGAAGGTATCCCACATGGCTGCATGCTCATTATTTGTCCTCAATAAAATATTTGAGCATCATAGATTGCATATCTTGGAGACGTCTTCCACCGATTGGAGAACTGCCTAACTTGAGATATTTGAGAGTCCAAGGAGTAGGGGCAATTAGCAAGATTGGTATTGAATTTCTTGGTGTTGGGGTAGGTAATCAAGGGTCTACAGAGTCAATAGTTTTTCCCAAGCTTGAATGGCTGGCTTTGGGAGAGATGCATAATTGGGAGGACTGGTCCTTGACTGAAGAAGAAGATAAGGAAGGGGAAGCCCCATGTTCAAAGATGAAGTTGTTTCCCTGTTTGAAGGAATTGTATCTTGTGGGATGCCCAAAGCTAAGAGCTCTTCCACAGCAGCTTGGAAATGTCACCAGTTTGAAGAAGTTCGTCATTAGAAGAGCTAGTTGTCTCAAGGTAGTGGAGAACTTCCCTTTCCTATTTGATATGTTCTTAGTCGATGGATGCAGCTTCCTGGAGAGGATCTCAAACCTTCCTCATGTAAGGCAGTTGCATGTACGTAATAGCTCGGCTTTAAGGTGTGTGGAAAAATTGGACTATCTACAACAATTGTGGTTGTTAGAGGATACAATGGAGAGCTCTCCACCTTGGGTGCCTGAGCTTCAACAGCGACATCGACAACTCCATGGTGAAGACCTTGACATATACACATGGGTGTAGCAAAGACACAAGGTGCATACATTTCATAGTGCATTTCATTTTTGCTTCTTATCTGCTCTAAAATGTATACTCTTGCAACCCAAAATTGTTGAATTTTGTGCTCTGTTACAGTATGTGTAATTCTCTTGTGGTTTGGTTTTGCTTTGTACTTTCAATATATATCTTCATTGAATCCTATGATCCATGCATGCTGGTTCATAGACATCTTATTTTCAAGAGAGGATAAATTGGAAGCTGTATATATAATTTCCTATTGACATAGGCTTTCAAAATTAATGTGGTATTTCAACCTTCAAAACATGTCAATGTTTGTTTTGGCAATTGTTTGCATCAAATAAAAAATACGGGCATCCACATACCAATTTCTATTTCCCTATGATGAACCTGGCACACCTCAAAGATCCAAATATGTTATATTTATACGTATTGGAGAGTGTTGGGTAAATTTTTGTTTAAAAATGAAAAAAAAATCCACTATTTCCAACACATTCCTGTTTTAAAAAATGAGTAATAAGTGCCTCAAAGTCAAACGTGTTGGTTAAATGCATTCTGGATGTAGTTATGCTTTTGTGTGTTTTGATTTTTCTTTATGTATTGTTGAACTATAACATTAAAGACAATATATCAATGAAGGAAAACATTGCAAAAGATATTTATTTTGTTTATATGCCTATTCTAATATCAAATTTTACAAGCTTTCTTATTTATAATATTATGCTTATTTTTTGTGTTTCTTTTGTAGGTTGGCAATCTTGAGGACTTTTTCCAATTTTGCCGTATCTGCAATCTCTACTCTTCATATGTTGAGCTTAATTAGGCCATTGTTAGAAAAAAAAAATATTCAAACTATAAAAGAAAAAAAAATGAAAAAAACATTAGTTTTAATTTCTCTGTAATGTTCGATAGTTTGATCTATATTTCCAACATTGTTGCATTGTTTTGTTTCTGGTAGATTGTTTTTTATAGAAGTTTGTATGGAGTTGGGTTTGTGCTTTTATGTTTCTCTAGGTTGAACTGTGTTTTTCCTTTTCTTTATTTTGTTTATTTGGGTGTTTTTGAGTGGTAACTCCACCTATGACACTTTAAATTGATGCTTATTGTTGCATAGCCAGTTCCAAGTCCAGAAAAAAGAGGAGGGGAACCTCTACCTACTAATACAAGGAACACAATAAAATTATTGAACTGTTTTGCATCTTATATTATTATACTTAAAGTTGTGTTTGTTATCACAGTACTATAACTAACACAACACATTACTCTTCTTTATGATGTTGGATGCTTTAGTTAAATTTTGATGTTGTAAATCTTGTTTGGCCATATTCAGTAGGTTTTTAGCTCATTCGATCTATCCAGGTGAGTGCCAGCAATGTGAGCAAGCATTACTATGAAACGTATGCAAAAATGCCACATGCATGCATGAAAGAAACAGAGTAGTAAACACTAAATCTGAATTAGATGCAAAGTTGTGTTTGTTAGTACAGTGCTATTTAATCTCTGCTAACACACACAACATCTTGCTCTAAAAAAAACTAACATAATAACTTAGCCTTTTCACCAACATGTTACTCATGCTGTGGGGGCTGATCAATTAAGGTTCAAGAAGAGCATTGAATATATATATATATATATATATATATATATAAACACTATTCTACACTCACTTCTAGAATAGTTATTCTATATTCAGTCTAGAAATCATCTGATCTAATTTATTAGAATAAAGTACAACCGTTGGATAGCGATAGCGGTTATCCTCTGTTTAAAAGAATTTAACGTCGTTTTATTCCATAACGACGGTAAATATTTGAAATATTTTACTATAACTGATCAATATCTACACCAACCATCTCTTCATCTTCTTCACTGCACTCATACGTCTTGTTCACATCCAGTAAATTTACTGATAAAAATATATTGTATATGTCTGTAGTATATGACCAGTAAATTTACTTACAAAAATCTATAGTATAATCTATAATATGTGACCAGTAAATTTATTGATCATATACTATACATTTATTGGTCCGTCTAGTAAATCTGTAGTATACGACCAATAAATTTATATTACGCGACCAGTTAATTTACTGACTAATATGATTTCGGTTCTTATTTTTTATTCGGTTCCTATTTTTAGGGATAGTGTACGGTTATAACAAATCGTGATGTGTGTTCCCATTTTTTAGGGATAATGGAGCCGTTTATGTTAATTACTACTATCAATAAAATTTTAATCTTGATATATGATCTAACGATACAGAAAGTAAATATAGAATAATTATTCTATGAGTGAGTGTAGAATAGTGTCTCCCTATATATATATAGTTTATTTTATTAAAATATCAGTTTATTTTGAATTTCGAGTTAAATAAAGAGTTTATTTGGATAAATCTAATCTGCCTCAGTCCGAAACTGTAGTGTAAATGACTGAAGCTGACAACATTAGCCACATGAATGGACAGCCTTGAGTTAATTAGCTTATTATGGCTCTATATATCCATTGTGCCTCCGTGGGCATGAGTGTAACTCTATATACTTTTGGCCCATATCAATATTTGGATTTTCATTCTCATTTCATTTAAAATAGTTAAACTAGTTTGTGTAATTCATTTCTAAGACTTACAAGCTATAATAGGACTAAACTCATACACTACTACTTAAAAGTGAGCATTCTCTCAGTTCGGTCGGATTTGCAATGTTTTTGATCGAACAAAAACTTTCAGTTTTGTAATCTGGGCACCGAATTAACCAAAATAAAAATCAAAACTGAATCTAATTAATCAAATAAATTTTGGTTAGCTCGATTGGTTTATTCAATATTCTACTTAAAACAATTTATTCACAAATAGTACATGCAATATCTATTCAAAATTATATTAATATTAGAAGATAATAAAATCTATTTTGAACAACTTGAACACAATGTTGATAAGTTAATTCTTGTGGACATCTACTTGCCGAGCTGCCCACCTAAACACAAAGATATTAGACTACCACTAATCCTAAAACAAAATAAGGAAAGAATGAGGAGCAAAATAAGAGAAGAATGAGAAGAATAAGCTTTGTTCAGCTTATTCGATCAGTTCAATTTGTAAAGTAGAAAAATTGAACCAAATTACAAAAACCAAATTTCACATATTTTTTTGACCAATGTAAAAACCGATCTTAAAAAAGCCGACCGACTGACAATATTTCAGTCAGACTGATCCGGTTAATATTTTTGCTGAGGCTTCTCACTGCATAAGAGAGTGAGACTTTATCTTCTTTTTGAGATAGATCTCACCTATATATGAGTTGAATCTCCATAGAAAGAGCCTGTGGTCCTGGTTCAATCAAAGAAGCTCTATTATAGCATTTGAGGGCACTAATTTAATAGAAAATTTTTTATTTTAGATTCATATAAAATATCGTGAGTTATTCGATCTTAACTGAATGATTTAAATAAGCCAAAATATACAACTTATAAATAATATGAGTGAATTAGATAGATGTGAGTTAGCTATTGTATTTCATCAGATGACTTTCAAAGGTTTCCCACTTACTCCCTCTATAAAAGACCTCGTATTGAATTTTTAGGCCATTTGTGTTGGATGGGGCCAGGTTAATTTTGTGGACAACTTGTCACATTGGATACCCTTTCTCAACTCGCCTGTGAATAATAGAGTTGATCATAGATTTTTATAGGTAAAAATAATTTTAGCATTTTTGTGAAATATAACTGCTATCAGCTTGTTCTCAAACTTTTCTTGAAAAAGAAAAATAGTTATTGAAGCACTTGAAGTGCAACAGATAAGAGAACAGATCTTAAAAAAAAGCCTTATTGTGTCTTAGCCCAACGATATCTATTAGTATATGAACTTAGTCCTATATTAAAAATATAGTAGTAAGAATTTTATATATAGAGAGAGTCAGTGTAAAGAATTAATCATATCAACTAAATTATACTTTATAGACAAGAAATCGCATTGTATACCCTTTCTCAACTGACCAGTTGATCATAACGCGAGGTCATCTTGCTATAGATTTATTCCTTGGTACTTATGTCTTTGGCAGTAGGTAAGCTCGTTTATTATATATGGGTTAATGCTGTCATCAATTGTTTCTTGGGGGATGCCCAAAGCTAAGAGCTCTCCCACAACAGCTTGAAAAAGCTAGATGCCTCAAGGTAATGGAGAACTACTCTTTCCTTTCTGCTACGCTCAAAGTCGGTGGATGCAGCTCCCTCGAGAGGATCTCAAGTCTTTCTCATGTAAGGCAGTGTACGTACGCTATTGTCCGGATTTAAGGTGTGTGGAGAAATTGTACTATCTACAGCAATTGTGGTTGTCAGAGAATATGATAGAGAGCTCTTCACCTGTAACATCCCTGATTTTTGTCCTATTTTCATTCTCTGAGCATCGCCTTATCACACGCACCTTGCACCACCTGACCCTGAAAGGACCCAAATCATAACCAATATAAGCGCGATGTGCTCTAAGATCCCCTCGTATCGGAATATCCCAAATCGACCGATTCTTTCTCAAAATCGAAAACGACCGCTTCTAGGAGACCCAAAAAGTCTAAAATCTCCGTTTGAAGTCCGAATCGAGATCCATCTTCTCCTATACGTCCATATCGCTATTTGATACGTATCGTCCTTTAGAAACGTTTCCAAATTCGCGACGGAAATCAGAGTTTCAGCCGTTGGAAAAATCCGAAAACGAAAGTTTTCGTTTTACCCGAAACCCTGCCAAATCTTCTTGTTTTCGCGCATACTCAATTGGAATGAGTATGTGATGATTTTATCTAGCCCTCGGAAAAGTCGGATTTGCATTTGGACCCCTAAATCCTGAAAATGCCCAAAATACCCCTGGAGCAAAACTCAGTGTACAGTGCACGGCACTGTACCGTGCCCGTGCTTGTGTCGCGTGAGCGCACTGCGCCGTGCCGCACCACAGCGTCCCCTCATCGCCGGCACCGCCCCGTGTGTGCCTCACGTGCCCTGCGAGCTCCGCCACCTGTCCACGCCAACGACGACGCCTCGGGAACCCCCAGATCGCCGTGCCTCGTCCCGTCGTGTCCGCCACCGAACACAGCAACACCTGGCCGCGCGCAAAAGTCGCCGTTCCTGTGCATCTCAGCCACGTCCAGCGCCGGCATTGGATGAGCGTGCCACCGCTGTCCTTTGCCCGAGCTGTAGCCACGATCTTCGACCCTCACGCCGGTGCACCGTCCCATCGCCACCGTCCTCGCCTCCGGTTGTCGTCGCACACGCGCCCGGTTGCACCCTCCCTCGGCCAGCACCTTCCCCACAGCATCTAGAGGCTATAAAAGCCAGGACACATCATCTCTTCACCTCACCCACACAGCAAACGCGAGAAAACCACTGTTCATCGTCTTCCCCGAGCTCCACCTTCAGCCTTCACGGTGACAGCACTCTCCGGTGGGTTTTTCTCCAAATTGAAGCCACCAACATACTCCTCTTACTCTCTAGATGGTTCATGAGCTTAGAATTGAGTTTATTTCTTCTCTAACTCCGGTTATCACCGGTTTTCTATTTGGCTCTGTTTTGCAAAATTCAGCCCGATCCAGAGAGATTTAGAACTCGTGCTAGTGAGGAGAATTGTTCCTTAGAGTAGGATTGATCACCCCAGCTAGTTAATTTTTACTTTCACACAGCAAATCAAAAACCCCCAAATCCCCAGCCGTGAGCTCCGGCCATCTACTCCGGCGAGCCTCCAAACGCAACCACTAGACAATCCAGTGTACCAGTAGTGATCTGCACACTCCCAGGAGCAAGAATATGTGATCAATTTCTAAATTGATCAACCCTAACTGCTCCAATTGCTCTGCCCTAATTTCTGTTCAAAACAGCCACCTTGGCATTCAAATTCCGGCCAACTCCGGCCATCCCCGGCCAAACCCTCCGGCCAGACACCTCCTGACACTTAAGCCTACATGTTTGACATAGTTTTCCTTCAAATGCATGAACCAATTGCTCAGGACACACAAACCCTAATTCTAGCAGTACAATGGCATAGAAATTGCTGTGTCCTGGACCTTTTTGTGAATTCTAGAAAACCTAAGCCTTTTCTGCTTGTCCCACTTTGTCAAATAGCTTCGCCTTAGTCTAATGCACCTACTGTCCAATTTTCATTTCATTCAGAGTTACCTAGACCCCTTAACTCACTTCTCGGCTTTTAGGTTAAGTTCGGACGTGACCCGAACGTCGCCCTTTTGACGTCCAATGTCCGTCGACCCTAAGAGTCTTATTTACTACTCTTCTTAGCCATCCTAAACTAGCACAAATCGACCCTTGGAAATCTAAAGCCCAAACCCTAATTCAGTTCAGAAATCAGAAGCCGTTCCAGTGTAGCGCATTATTATTTTTGAGCATAGTTGTCGTATTTTGTAAGTTGATTGTAATACCTTGTGTATATGCCTATATTTGAAGATCAAGACTTCGATTACGCGGAAGAGGAAACAGAAGAACCCGCAGACTACGACAATACTACTTGGCAAGGCAAGTTTCCCTCCTTTGAACATATTGCGCCTATTATTTTATATGCATTTAATTATTTAGAATTTGGTACCTACGCATATATGCATAGATAGTTTTGATAAAAGTATATGTTGATAAATAATGTGAGTAGATAGTCCTATTTTGCAGACCCCACCTTTGTTTCATAACAATTTACTTTGCCTTGTCACCTTAGGAGAAAAAGTGTAGAACATATGTGTATGTTCATATACACACTACCTTAAGAGGAAATATGTACCCATGAAAATATATGTCTATACTAATAAATGTGTAAAAGAAAAGAGGAAGGCAGAAGCATGAGCAAACTATTTCTAAAAGATCATTTTATGTAAAAGAAATAGGGACTACTAGCGAGGGTTGGTTTGGAAGGTTGGCGCTGTGTGCGCGGTGGGTTTGTGAAAGCCTCGCTAAGGGTCCATAAGGACGGGATCGTCGTGCTGTGCTTCTAAGCGGCCTGAAAACGTGCTAACCACCCGCCTGGTATGGGACAGGCACAATGTCATGACTCACCTAAAGTTAATCATTTCCTGCAATGGTTGTTGATCCGGTTTCCCGAGTGGAAATTGGTGGGCCACAGAGGGCCACGAGTGGTGTGAGGGGTAGAGAGGATAAGGTGTAAGAAGGAAGTCGCCCTAGCCTGGCTCTCGAGTCGTGCGCGACCGAACCCGGAAGTGGGAATTCTATGCGTCCAGAGGAGGACCTCATAGACCCAAGGCTAGAAGAAAAGGCAGTGGGGAGGACCCACAACGATAATGAGGACCTTACGCGTGCTTGCCATGTATCATGTTGTAGGGAGTACCTACCTTGATAATGGGGCCGGTATTGTCTATGTATCGGGCAGGAAATTATTAACAATGGGTCAGTAAACTGTTGTATAAGCTCAACCTGGTCACCTGCGTATAAGTCGCAGGGAGCTGATCCGACATTTAAGTTGAGTTTTCGTGGTGGGTACAGTGGTACACCTCTGCAGAGTGTAAAAAGGTATTCGAATACTCCGTGCTCCCGGGTTTTCTGGAGCCTGGTCGTAGTGGGGTGGTCCCTCGTTGTTGCAGCATGATTAGTATTGATAAATTCTTTAAAATGAGATCAAACCATGGCGACTCATGGGAGTTTAGCCTGACTCTGTGAAAAGTATACATATGTACAGTTTTGATAAATTACTTTGAGAAATAAAATCCCAGATTCAGGGAGACTTTCCAAAGTACTAAAATATCTCTGTTTTCAATAAAATTACATTAGGTATGGGAACCATAGAGCTTGTTGTTGTCAATAACTACATACAATATTTCCCTATGCGGGAACTTGCTGAGCTTTGTATGCTCACCCTTGCTGATCCAATAAGTACAGAGGATGAATCAATAGACTTCACAGACTATGGAATCGAACCGGCACAAGAAGACCCCGACAAAGTTCCAGGAGATCCAAGCGCCTGAAGGGTCACCTAACCTCAGTGAGAGCGATGTGGGTTTTGCTCTGCTTCACGCTTTGCTGAATGAGGAAGATGTTTCCCCCCTGTTTTGCTGATGCACTTTGGTTGTTTATATTTTGGCTCGAAACCTGTTTCGGGTTCAGCTCCTAACTGATCTTGCTACTCTTATACGACGTGGTTCCGCACACGTCAATTAATGTAATATGGGTCTGGATGACCCCGTATGCTATGTATGTATGTAAATGTTGATGGATGTTCTGAGGTTTCAACTCCTGTGCACAAATTACCTGGGCATTTGTATCAGGTTCCCTCTAGCGAGGGGCCCACACCACCTTGGGTGTCTGAGCTTCAGTAGCAACTCCATGGTGAAGACCTTGATCTATACAAATGGGTGTAGCAAAGTCACAAGTTACGTACATTTCATTCTACATTTAATTTTGCCTCTTATCTGATTTGAAATATACACTTGCAACCCAACATTGCTGAATTTTGTGCTCTGTTACGGTATGTGTTATTCTCTTGTGGTTTGGTTTTCCTTTGTGTTTTCAATATATATCTTCATTGATTCATGTGATCCATATATGGTAGTTCATAGGTATCTTATTTTCAAGAGAGGACAAATTGAAAGCAGTATATACAATTTCCTATCAATATAGGCTTTTCAAATTAATGTGGTCCTTAAACCTTCAAAACAAGCCAAAGTTTGTTTGGTAATTGTTTGCGTTAAATAAAAATAGGAGCCTCCACGTACCAATTTCTGTTTCCCCAATGATGAACTTGGCACTCCTCAAATATCCAAGTATATTATATCTATACTAACTGAAGAGTGTTGGGTTATTTTTTGTTTGAAAATGAAGAAAAATATCCACTACTTCCAATATATGCCTGTTTAAAATGAGCTATCAATGTCTCAAAGGCAAACGACTTGGTTGAATGCATTCTGTATTTCTACTTTTGTGTGTTTCGATTTTTTATATGTATTCTTGAACTATAACATTAAAGATAATATATCAATGAAGGGAAACATTGCAAAAGATTTATATTTTGTTTATATGCCTATTCTAATATCAATTTTACAAGCTTTCTTATTTACAATATCATGCTTATTTTTTGTGTTTCTTTTGTAGGTTGAGAATCTTGAGGACTTTTTCCAATTTTGCCATATCTGAAGGATCTACTCTTCATATGTTGAGCTTAATTAGGCCGTAGTTAGAAAACAAAAAAAATATTCAAATTATAAAAGCAAAAAAAACAAACAAACAAGAAAAAAATATTAGTTTTAATTTCTCTGTAGTGTTCGATAGTTTGATCTATATTTCCAAAATTGTTGCATTATTTTCTTTCCGGCAGATTGTTTTTTTTAAAAGTTTGTGTGGAGTTGGGTTTGTGCTTTTATGTTTCGCTGGGTTGAACTGTATTTTTTTCTTTTCTTTATTTTGTTTATTTGGGTAACTCAGCCTATAACACTTTAAATTGATCCTTATTGTTGCATAGTTCGGTCTCAAGTCCGAAAAAAAGAGTGGAACCTCTACCTACTAATACAAGGAATACAATAAAATTATTGAGCTATTTTACATCTTATATTATTATACTTAAATTTGTGTTTGTTATCACAGTGTTATAACTAACCCAACATGTTAGCTTTTTTTTATGATGTTGGATGCTTCAGTAAAATTTCCATGTTGTAACTCTTGTTTGAGCATATTCAGTAGGGTTTTAGCTCATTCGATCCATCCAGGTGAGCGTCAGCAATGTGAGAAAGCATTAATATGAAACGTATGCAAAAATGAAACATGCATGCATGAGAGAACCAGAGTAGTAAACACTAAATCTGAATTAGATGCAAAGTTGTGTTTGTTAGTACAGTGCTATTTAATCTCTGCTAACTAACACAACATCTTGCTCTCAAAAAAAAAAAAAAAACAAACAAACACAACATCTTAGCCTTTTCGCCAACATGTTACTCTTGCTGTGGGGGCTGATCAATTAAGATTCAAGAAGGGCATTGAAAACATATATATGTGTTGTTTGGTTGTGTGTATATTGTATAGTGAATTTTCTATTCTCTATCTGGTTGTTTGATGGTTACTTTGCTTTATAAGGTCATGATAGATCAAAATGTGCTTTGTTTCCATGTTATTTTATTAAAGGTGTTAAGTCAGTTTGGCACAAATTTTGAGGATGAGTTTGGGTTAAATTGAAATTATATAGCACAGAACAAGGCAATTTCAGTGGATTGTGATCTTGTGATTTCTGGCGAAATTTGCTCATGAACCTGGTTCAATATCAGGTTATTTTGAATTTGGAGTTAAATAGAGAGTTTATTTGGATAAATCTAAAACTGCCTCAGTCCGAAACTGTGGTGTGAATGGCTGAAGCTGACAACATTGGCCACATGAATTTGCTTACAATGGCTGAAGCTGACAACATTGGCATTAATTTGCTTACTATAGCTCATCATCTCTATAAGCAATATCTTATTCATATACGATAAAATGTTTTAACAAAATTAATGTCAAATATGTATAAAGAAAAAATAGGAAGAAATTGGCGAGGATTATCACTCGAGCTAGTTTGGTTAACACATGTCGGGTTCAAGTCAAATTCGAATATGATGTGTGTCTATGTGTCTTAATAGCCGCTATGGTCGCCGATGGACACAGAGTTAGTTTATGATCACAGCCCTTGCGCGATCACGAGGCCGCAGATAGGGCACGGTCAGAAAGTCGCTAACTATACGCGACCACGGTAAACTGGGGGGTGTTCAAGTTTCTACTGGACACGTTCTCAGGAATAAAGTAACTTCTCCCATGTGTTAAGACAACCGCCTGGTGGTTAACATGTGCAGTTATCCATGATTGCACGTGCTTAACCGGCGGAAGAGGTGAAGTGCGATTATACGAACTGCACCAGGACAACCATCCCGAACTGCTTCGCATTTGACATCCTTTCATTCCGTGTAAAAGGAGGGTCAATGCACGATGTAAAGGGCGGTTAACAAGCAAGACAACGAGTCAACAAAACTAGAATATTTAGGTATAGTTAGATAAACAAAAATATAGAAGAGATCATCATCTGTGATAATCTCTTCTCCCTGTAAACTGTTCTACTCAGATAGTGGAATCACAACAAGACGTAGGACTATTACTCTCATCATCGAGGGACCGAACCTGTCTAAATTTTCGTGTCCTTATAGTCATTGTTTACCTTAACTTACCTGAGGGACACGTTGAAATGTTTCACATACTACTCACAAATCTGTGTAAAATCGACAGAGAACCTCGAGTCCAAATCGTCAACAGAAATATTCTTATCATTTTATAAAAAAAATTAAGTTAAGAATAATATCTTTCGAAAGTTTTTAAGATTCTAGTGGCATAAGATCAATTAGTTTTTTTATGACATATCTCGAATTTCCACTTTCGCCAATGGCATAGGACCAAATTTTCCTAAAAATATAGCATTAGAAAATATTATGGGGGATTTCAGTCTATGTCACTGGCAAAAGTTTAAATTTTCGAGATATGCCATAAAAAAAAACTAATTAGTCTCATACCGCTGGAATCCTGAAAACTTTTGAAAAATGACATTATGATAATATCAAAACAGTTGACTCAAGTTAAAATGACTCTTTTACTCTCAAACTCAAACAACAACGCCAGTAACATAGAGTCAAACTTAGTGGCATGAGATCACTTTTTTTAATAATATATCTTGAATTTTCATTTTCACCAGTAACATAGAGTCAAATTTTCCAAATATTATATGTATCATTTAGATAATTAATCATATCAACTAGATAAATTTTTTGAGTGATTATAGATCTAAAACTGCCTCAGTCCGAAACTGTGGTGTGAATGGCTGAAGCTGACAACATTGGCCACATGAATGTACAGCCTTCAGTTAATTTGCTTACTGTGGCTCTATATCCATTGTGCCTCCAGAGGCATGAGTGTAACTCTATATACTTTCGCCCGTATCAATATTTGGACTTTTATTCTCATTTTATTTAAAGTAGTTAAACTAGTTTGTATAGTTGATTTCTAAGACTTATAAGCTACAATAAGACAACTCATACACTAGTACTTAAGAGTGAGCATTCTCTCAGTACAGTCCGATTTGTAATGTTTTTTAACCGAACAAAAAATTTCAGTTTTGCAATTTGGGCACCCAATTAACCAAAACCGAACCTAATTAATCAAATAAATTTTGGTTAGTTCGAATGATTTATTCAGTATTCTACTTAAAACAATTTGTTCACAAATAGTAGAATAAAATATTCAAACATGCAATATCTATTCAAAATTATAACAATATTAGAAGATAATAAAATCTATTTTGAACATCTTGAACACAAAGTTGATAAGTTAATTCCTGTGGATTTCTACTTGTCGAGCAGTCCACCTAAACACACAGATATTAGACTACTACTAATCCTAAAACAAAATAAGGAAAGAATGAGAAGCAAAATAAGAAAAGAATAAGGGGTATAAGGTTTGTTCAGTTCAATTTATAAAATAGAAAAATTGAACCAAATTACAAAAACTAGATTTCACAAATTTTTCAACCAATCCAAAAACCGGTCTTGAAAAGATCGACTGAATAACAATATTTCGGTCGGATTGATCCCGTTAAATATTTCTACTGAGGCTTATCGTTGTGTAAGAGAGTGAGGCTTTATCTTTTTTTTTTTTAGATACATCTCACGTATAAAGGGCCTTTGTGGTCTTGGTTCAACTAAAGAAGCTCCATTATAGCATTTGGGGGCACTAATTTAATAGAAAATTTTTTATTTTTAGATTCATATAAAAAGTATAGTGTGTTATTCGATCTTGAACGATTTAAATGAACTAAAACATACAGCTCATAAATAATATGAGTGAATTAGATATATTTGAGTTGTTACATGAGAACTCTTTCGATCTAATATTTTTGCATAGAGATAGTGTGGGCCCCTCGTTAGAGGGAACCTAATACAAATACCCAGGTAATTTGTGCACAGGAGTTGAAACTTCAGAACATCCAACGGCATTTACATACATACAATAACATAACATATGGGGTCATTCAGACCCATATTACAATAACCGACGTGTGCGGAACCACGTCGAGTAAGAGTAGCAAAATAATAAAGCAGAGGGGAAACATCACCCTCAATCAACAAAGCGTGCAGCAGGGCGAAACCCACATCACTCTCACTGAGGTTAGGTGACTCTTCAGGCGCTTGAATCTCCTGGAACTGTGTCGGGGTCTTCTTGTGCCGGCTCGATTCCATAGTCTATGAAATCAGTTGATTCCTCCTCTGTGCTTATTGGATCGGCAAGGGTGAGCATACAAAGCTCAACAAGTTCCCGCATAAGGAAATATAGTATGCAGTTATTGACAACGACAAGCTCTATGGTTCCATACTTAATGAAATTTTATTGGAAACAGAGGTATCTTAGTATTTTGGAAAATCTCCCTGAATCTGGGGTTTTATTTCTCAAAGTAATTTATCAAAACTGTACATGTGTATATTTTTCGCAAAGTCAGGCTAAACTCCCATGAGTTGCCATGGTTTGATCTCATTTTAAAGAATTTAGCAATACTAATCATGCTGCAACGACGCGGGTTCACCCCACGACGACCAGGCTCCAGAAAACCCGGGAGCTCGGAGTATTCGAATACCTTTTTACACTCTGCAGAGGCGTACCACTGTACCCACCACGAAAACTCAACTTAAATGTCGGATCAGCTCCCTGCGACTTATACGCAGGTGACCAGGCTGAGCTTACACAACAGTTTACTGACCCATTGTTAATAATTTCCTGCCCGATACATAGACAATACCGGCCCCATTATCAAGGTAGGTACTCCCTACAACATGATACATGGCAAGCACGCGTAAGGTCCTCATTATCGTTGTGGGTCCTCCCCACTGCCTTTTCTTCTAGCCTTGGGTCCATGAAGTCCTCCTCTGGACGCATGGAAATCCCACATCCGGGTTCGGCCGCGCACGACTCGAAAGCCAGGCTAGGGCGACTTCCTTCTTACGCCTTATCCACTCTACCCCTCACACCACTCGTGGCCCTCTGTGGCCCACCAATTTCCACTCGGGAAACCGGATCGACAACCATTGCAGGAAATGATTAACTTTAGGTGAGTCATGACATTGTGTCTGTCCCATACCAGGCGGGTGGTTAGCACGTTTTCAGGTCGCTAGAAGCACAGCACGACGATCCCGTCCTTATGGACCCTTAGCGAGGCTTTCACAAACCCACCGCGCACACAGCGCCAACCATCCAAACCAACCCTCGCTAATAGTCCCTATTTCTTTTACATAAAATGATCTTTAGAAATAGTTTGCTCATGCTTCTGCCTTCCTCTTTTCTTTTACACATTTATCAGTATAGACATGTATTTCCATTCTACACTCATACTCCTAAGGTGACAAGGTAAAGTAATTTGTTATGAACTAAGGGGGGGTCTGCAAAGTAGGACTATCTACTCACATCATTTCTCAACATATACTTTTATCAAAACTATCTATGCATACATGTGTAGGTACCAAATTCTAAATAATTAATTGCATATAAAATAATAGGCGCAATATGTTCAAAGGAGGGAAACTTGCCTTGCCAAGCAGTAGTGTCGTAGTCTGCGGGTTCTTCTGTTTCCTCTTCCGCGTAATCGAAGTCTTGATCTTCAAATACAGGCATACACACAAGGTATTACGATCAACTTACAAAATACGACAACTTATGCTCACATAAAATAATAAGGCGCTATACTGGAACGGCTTCTGATTTCTGAACTGGACTAGGGTTTGGGCTTTGGATTTCCAAGTGTTGAATTGTGCTAGTTTAGAATGGACAAGAAGAGTAGTAAATAAGACTCTTAGGGTCGACGGACATTGGTCGTCAAAAGGGCGACGTTCGGGTCACGTCCGAACTTAACCTAAAAGCCGAAAAGTGGGTTAAAGGTTCTAGGTAGCTCTGAATGAGATGAAAATTGGACAGTGGGTGCATTAGACTAAGGCGAAGCTATTTGACAAAGTGGGACAAGCAGAAAAGGCTTAGGTTTTCCAGAATTTACAAAAAGATCCAGGACACAGCAATTTCTATGCCATTGTACTGCTGGAATTAGGGCTTGTGTGTCCTGAGCAATTGGCTCATGCATTTGAAGGCAAACTATGTCAAACATGTAGGCTTAAGTGTCAGGAGGTGTTTGGCTGGAGGGTTTGGCCGGGGATGGCCGGAGTTGGCCGGAAATTGGATGCCAAGGTGGCTGTTTTGAACAGAAACTAGGGCAGAGCAATTGGAGCAGCTAGGGTTGATCAATTTGGAAATTGATCACATATTCTTGCTCCTGGGAGTGTGGAGGTCACTGCTGATGCATTGGTTTGTCTAGTTGTTGCGTTTGGAGGCTCGCGGGAGTAGATGGCCGTGGCTCACGGCTGGGGATTTGGGGGTTTTTGATTTGCTGCATGAAAACCGAAACTAGCTAGCTGGGGTGGTTAAGCATGCTCTAAGGAGCAATTCTTCTCACTGGCACGGCTCCTAATTCGAATTGGTTTGGGCTGAATTTGCAGAACAGAGGCAATCGGAAAACCGGTGATAGCCGGAGGTGGGGAAGAAATGAGCTCAATTCCTTGCTCGTGAACCATCTAGGGGTTAAGTGGAGTGTGTTGGTGGCTTTAGTTTGGAAAGAAACTCACCGGAGTGTGCTGTCACCGTGGAGGCCGAAGGTGGAGACGCGAGGAAGACGATGAACAGTGGCTCTGTTGTGTTTGCTGTGTGTTTGTGATGAAGAGGTGATGAGCTCTGGCTTTTATAGCCTCTGGAAGCTTTGGGGGAGGTGATGGCCGAGGGAGGGCGCTTCTGGGCGCGGTTGCAGCATCAACCGGAGGCGAGGACAGTGGCGATGGGACTGTGCTCCGGCGTGAGGGTCGAAAAGCATGGCTACAGCTCGGGCAAAGGACAGCGGTGGCAAGCTCCTCCAATGCTGGTGCTGGACGTGGCTACGGTGCACAGGAACGGCGACTTTTGCGCGCGGCCAAGTGTTACTGCGTTCGGTGGCGGACACGACGAGACGAGGTGCGGCGATCTGGGGTTCCCGAGGCGTCATCGTTGGCGTGGACAGGTGGCGCAGCTCACGGGGCACGCGAGGCACACATGGGGCAGTGCCGGCGGCGAAGAAACACGGTGGCGCGGCACGGTGGCGCACGGGCGGCACGCAGAGCGCGCGCACGGCGCGGCAACGGCAACGGCACAGTACAGTGCCGTGCACTGTACACAGTGCTCTGATCAAGGGCATTTTGGGTATTTTTAGGATTTAGGGACCCAAATGCAAATCCGACTTTTCTGAGGGCTGGATAAAATTATTATATACTTGTTCCAATTGAGTACGTGCGAAAACGAGAAGATTTGGCAGGGTTTCGGATAAAACGAAAACGGGGCTGAGTAAAACTGGTACTTTCGTTTTCGGATTTTTCTAACGGCTGAAACTCTGATTTTCGTCGCGAATTGGGAAACGTTTCTAAAGGACGATATGTATTAAATAGCGATATGAACGCGTAGGAGAAGACGGATCTCGATTCGGACTTCAAACGGAGATTTTAGACTTTTTGGGCCTCCTAGAAGCGGTCGTTTTCGGTTTTGAGATAGAATCGGCCGATTTGAGATGTTTTGATACGAGAGAATCTTAGAGCGCATCGCGCTTATAATGGTTTTGGTTTGGGTTCTTTCGGAGTCAGGTGATGCGAGGTGCGTGTGATGAGGCGATGCTCAGAGAATGAAAATAGGGCAAAAATAGGGACGTTACAGAGAGTGCTCAACTTTCCCACATATATAGGTGTAAAAATCTGTTATCAAATCTCTGTGTTGTAAAATATAAGCATACAATATTGTTGGAAAACATAATTTATGTATATTTTTTTTTCTTGTTTTTACTTTATTTGTTTGCATGTATCTCTAGTATTTATGAACTTAGTCATATATTAAAAATAAAGCATTAAGAAGTATTATATATATTGTCCAAAAAATTAATCATATTAGGCAGATTAAATTTGTGGACGACACGTCACATTGGATATTCTTTCTCGACTCACCGGTGAATAATGGAGTTGATCATAACGCCAGCTCATCTTGTTATTAGATTTATTCCTCGGTACTGATAACTCTTAGGCAGTAGGTAAGCTCGTTTATTATACATGGGTTAATGCTGTCATCCATTGTATGCAAAAAAATATAAATATTGGTGCTGCCAAGTGCACTTTTTTTTATGTAAGGCCAGGTCTTCCAAGTCCACATTTTTTATGCAAAGTCTACATTAAATATTACTAACCTAATCTTAATACGATGGATGCAACAAGAAGCAGGGGGAAGTGCTGCTTTCTTATTCCAGTTTGTGCTAAGCATGCAGCTCTGGTAATGTAAGCTCTAGAGTAAAAGTTCAAATTTATTTATTTATTTATTTTTCTCTCTTTAATAACTGATTAGCAGATGCTTTGCATGCAGTTGTTTCATTTATGAGGATGTGATGTGTTCTGTTGCCTTTGTCCACTGCTTCAGGACTTGAAGTAATCTCTACTTGGAATTAATCTGCGCAGGAAAAAGATTTTATATTGTGGTACTCAATTTCTCTATCCTCTATGCACATCCTTCACTTTATTCTCTTTTTTTTTTTTTTTTTGCAGCACATGAAGTGATCAATGGTTGTCTCTCTAGTGACTAACTGATAATGAGTTGAGAATAATGCTTATAAGATTATTTAAATCGATAAGTTGAGAATAACGCAAATATATCTTTTTCATAATGATGATGTAAATTTAGGATTACATCAAGACTTAGCAGATCTTCGTATTGGTGTTTTATGCATTACTCTTCTCTGAACCTTAGTTTAGTGGTGGTTTTCAGAATTGAAAATCCTCTTTTGATTCATAGATCTGTCAAGTTGGGGTTCAGAACTGAGTATTAATAGGCTGATAGCTGCAGGCCGTTTTGAGTTCTTTACAATTAGAATTGAACCTTGTTACCTGTGGGTAGGAATCCAAAACATTATTTAGATGGTTGCAATTCTGAATTAATTAATTGATGCTTGAAGATCTTGTATCCTATACAGCACATGAGGAGTTAACTTGTGCCTTGGCAGGCTGATTGTTTTAGTCCGCATAAGTTTGATACTCGATTGGGCTTTTCATTGCTTGCATATTAGAGTTGTAGCTGTATTCAGATTGTGGCTTTGATTTCAAATCTTCCTAATCAGCTTATGCCATAAGCTTCTGTACAAAATTCGTAGTTTGCCTAGAAGTCAATTGTATTGATCGAAGGATGCCGACTAGAGGGGAGTAAATAGGCGGTTTTTCAATTTTTACTTTTAATCTACTGATTAACAACCTAAATTGCAATAACAATACTCAAATGATATGAATGACAACACAAAGCAACTTTTGCAATTGCTAAGGAGTTAAGAGCAACAATTCAATCTCTAGAAGTATAAAGCAAGTAATAGAAGTAACCGAAGAGATCGAGTTTTCCCAAGGTCTCAGAAATTTGCCGATTTCCACTAATCCTCGTTGAAGCGCTCTTCACTAGAGCTTATGCTTCGATTCCACTAGGGATAGCCCTTCTCCTCTCCGGATAGGCGAGCTCCGAGCCTTTACAATCAATCGCCGGGCCTCTCCGACACACACCGTCGATGGAGAGATCGCTGGACCTCCCGAGTCGTCTAGGTGACGGCAATCACCAAGAGTAATGAGTCTAGCACCTTACTTGATCAACCTCAAGGCTTGAAGAACAAATATGTAAATGCAAATGGCTCAATTTCAACTTCTCTCACTAGCACTCAATGTTTTGCTAAGGATTTGACTTCAAATGCAAGAGTATGAGTGTGAGAGACTTTGCAAGCTGTTACACAAGGGTTGAGAGATGAATTTCGTGTGTGTACAGCTTCTACAAACAGTAAGGTTTATATAGTCTCAATAAAACTGTCGTTTTCAAGAAAATTGGGTGAAAGTTGTACTGGCCGGACATTGTCTGGTGACAATGTCCGGCCAGTACAAATAAATTGACCGTTACTCACGAGAGTTTCAAGTGTCAGTAGCTGTTTGAGAATTTTTGTGAAGGCCGGATGGATGGATTTGTCTGGACAAAACGTCCAGACAAATGTATATGTCTCTGTTAACACTCATGTTTAACGCCACATATACACGCCGGACAAATACGATTTGTCCAGATAAAACGTCCGGACAAATGTATATGTCTCTGTTGACACTTGGCTTAAAATATCACAGCAATTATATAGGCCAGACATATGCGATTTGTCCGGACAAAGACATTTGCATATGTCTCTGTTAACACATGTATATTCAACTTCTCAGAAATTATATTGGCCGGACATTGTCCGGTCACTTCGGACAATGTTCGGTGCGTTTCGGACAAATGCCTCTGAACGGATTTATTTGTCTCTGTTGCTTGCATATAAACTTGCCGTGAGAACTGTACTGGCCAGACATTGTCCGGTCACTTCGGACAGTGTCTGGCCTAAATCGGACAGATGCACCGGACAAGTTTATTTGTCTTTGGTTCTCGTTTTGCAATTTTCAGAAGAAATATGTATTGGCCGGACATTGTCCGGTTATTTCAGACACTGTCCGGCCAGTTCAAAACGAAAACATAATTGCTAAATTTACTCAATTTCAATTTGGGGCTAGATGCATATGCAAATATATTTCCAAAGACTTCAAAGTTGATCAAATGACCTATGTTAAGACCCCTCTTAATAGTACGACCATCTAACCTAGAAATTTTCAAAACATAAAAACGCTAGGTTTAAATATTTGTACTTTTGTCGGGATTTTCGTCATTTTTGCTTCATGGAGTCTTGATAATCTTAATTTGCACTCTTGTGATGCTTTCTCTTTTGATTAACCTAAGTCTCACACACATAGGTTAGTCGCATATCTCACGGATGTCATTAATCACCAAAATCCTAATTAGAGCTCAAGATTCAACAAATTGAATTAATATTCAGGTGGTTCATGTTGATCGAAATCTGTTTCGTTTATGAGATTTAATTGATACTTTCTCGAGGTAAATTGGGAGATAACAATCCATGTATATGTGCACTGTTGTTGACTTGAGTTCTTGAAGCATATCTATAAGAAGTAATTGATCCTCACATTACATAAGCAAAAGGATAGATGGCTTTGAAATTGGGTGGTATAGTGATTACTTCTAGAGTCACTTCTAATTAAATCTCGAAATCATGTGAATTGATCTTGAGATTATATCTTGGTGCTGTTTCTTGATTATGATTAAGCCATATGTACTAGCTTGTTCAAACTTGTGGAATTTTGGATCATGTTCAGGCTCAAGTACTTGATTAGTTGCGAGAGTGGATTGCTTATTTAATTGGCAATTGGACGAAATTATGTTGAGTTAATCTGGATACTTTGGCACTGTGCTGAGGTTCTATATGAACATTACATGCCACTAGAAAGAGCAAACTGTTAAATTTAAGGCAGCAATTAAATAAAAACAGAGAACTTCCCTGGAGCAAAATTTCTCTGCCAAACAACAAGTGACTTTACAAATAGTAGAGAAGGAATCGAAGGTCTTGCTCCCCATATGCTTTCAGACAGTGTTGATGGGAGCAAGAGTGATGGGTGGTTCATCGTTCATTCATTCATTCAAGTGATTACACACATCTTGACTTGAATTTTGCATCAACAATGATTCTGCTCTGGATCAAGGCCATCTCCATAAGAGCAAAAGAAAATTCTTACTCTCCAAGATTCCACTAGAAAGTCACTCCAATTTTGAGATCAGAGGTACTTCACGTAATTAAAATTTCTTATAAAAATTTTACAATAGGAAATTTTCACCTTTCATAATTTCTCTTATATCATCTCACTCTTGATCTGCACCCACCACTTCGGATCTAGACCCTACATTCAGATTTTGTAAACAAAGTTGAGTATGCGTAACATTGCTCTTTTAAGATATTTTCTATATGAATTTCTGTATCATTAATTTGTCTGCAAGTATTTTGTGCATATTAAACAAACTCGGGCCTTGAGTTAACCATGCAAATTAGCCATCAAACAATCTACAAAGTTAAAAATAACAATTATTGATATGTTAGGCCCACAAGCAAGGGATTGTTTAATTCTTCTCTTCCCTTCTCTATACACTCTATCCAGAAGTAATGGCTCCATAGTGACTCTCAAAATATCAATGACTATTATTTTTATAGACGGCTGTCAATTTGAACAGTTACAGTGAAGTAATGGTATTATTCCTTTTGAAATAATATTTGGTTGGCCTCTAACCCTATCTATGCAACCCAACTAGACACTAACCTTGGGCCAAACAAGCCCAATTACGTCAGCCCAAGCCTATATAAACTCTTTTGCTCAAACATGTCTAAAGTTGTCATTAAACCTGCTGTCGTGGCTGTTTCTCTTGTGTTCACATGCCGTCATAAAAAAATCATTTCGTGGAGATCTCTCGTACGAGACCTCATCTGACATTTGTTCAATCCTGATCTTTAAAACATTCGATAGTTTTGAGATAGAACTCATTTGTATACAAGAGGAATATCCACAGAAGAAGGAGCCTCTGTGGTTATGGTCCAATCAAAAAGCTCCATTATTTTATATGGCTAGTTGTACAGGATGGGCATGAGTTAATTTTGTAGCTATTATATGAGAATCTTTCTAATTTTTTGAACAGAGACTGCATGCTCAATTTCCCCTCATAAGTGTAAATTTTATCTACTATCTCTATTGTAAAACATAAAACACATAATCATATTACAAAACATAAATTGTGTCTTGTAACTTATGATTTGGTTTGTTTGTGATTACAAGTCTACAACATATTGAATGAATTATTTGATTTTTCATCATAAATGTGTTAGTTTGATCTTGAATTCGAGACATCTAACTCTAAGACCACACCAAACATCATTGTTTGGTAGGAAGGGGTCTATTTCTATGTGGGACAACAAGGACAATAATCATTGTTATTGTGGATCTGCAGGGACATGAGCACATGATTCTTGCTGGTTTTCTCCATATCCATATGCTCCTCTCCCTCCCTTTCTGCAGTGATCAATTGAGAGCTCTCTCCTTCAACAATCACCTTCCTTTCACTTGCATATGCTATTATTTTCTTTCAAGCAATATAGCACCTAAGAAAGATCGGCAGCGAAACAGGACTTGTTATTCAGGACTTGTTATTCAGGTACTTTCTATGCAATTTGTAGCTATTCTTTTCCTAACAATAATAATCTCAACTTTACTTAATCATGTTTGCACCTTTGTAATGCTCTAGTTTAATAACTTATTGCTCTCATGTATTAATTGAAACATCTGATGTGTTTGTGTGTCAAACTAATAAAAGAAATTATCTTGATAATTATGCATCTCTTTCTATTACATAGATATTTCCCAACATATATTTTGTTGTCTGATCTTTATTAACCCTGTGTTGGCCATCAAACAGCACACCTGGTGGATCTCTCTCCTTCAAGTTCAAGGAGCTATATATATTTGATTGATGGCAACCATATTAGATTCCTTTGTTGGATCATGCATCAAAAAGATACAAGAAATCATTACTGACGAGGCTATACTGATACTAAGAGTGGAAGAAGAGCTTATGGACCTGCAGAGAAAGATGAGACAAATACAATGCTTTCTTAATGATGCTGAGGAGAGGAGGATACAAGAGTCGGCAGTTAACAACTGGCTTTCTGAGTTAAAGGATGCTATGTATGATGCTGATGATATTATTGACATGGCAAAATTTGAAGGAAGCAAGCTGCTAGCAAATCATCCTTCATCATCATCAAGAAAATCAATTGCATGCGATGGCCTTTCAATTTTCTCGTGCTTTCCTAATATTCAGGCACGTCGTGAGATTGCTATCCAGATTAGAAGCCTCAATACTAAACTAGAGAAGATTTCAAAGGATAAAGTATTTTCAACACTTGAGAATACAAAACCTATTGGCAAAGATCCAATGTCAAATCAGAGAAAAACTTCGCGTCTTACAGAACCCAACCTTGTGGGGAAGGAGATAACATATGCAGGTATAAAAATAATGGAATTATTGCTTGCACATAAGGAAAAGAAAGTCTACAAGCTAGCTATTGTTGGAACAGGAGGAGTTGGCAAGACAACACTAGCTCAGAAATTATATAACGATCCGAGAATAAAAGGGAACTTCAGCAAACAAGCATGGATTTGTGTTTCCCGAGAGTACTCCGAGGTTGCTCTTCTCAAAGAAGTTCTCCGAAGTATAGGAGTGCATCAAGAGCAAGGTGAAACTGTTGGAGAACTCCAAAGCAAGCTTGCAGAAAACATTGAAGAGAAGAGCATTTTTCTTGTATTGGATGATGTGTGGCAACCCGAGGTATGGGAAAATTTACTAAGAACTCCATTGCATGCTGCAGCTGCAAGAATAATTCTAATAACAACTCGAGATGATACAATTGCACATAAAATTGGGGTAGAACATACACATCGGGTTGAATTGATGCCGGTAGATGTAGGATGGGAGCTGCTTTGGAAAAGTATGAACATTGATGAAGAGAAAGAAGTGCAAAACTTGCGAGACCTAGGGAAAGAGATTGTCCAAAAATGTGGTGGCCTCCCACTTGCAATAAAGTTGGTTGGTAGCATTCTAGCAACTAAGGAGAAAACCAATAATCAATGGAGAAAGATTTTGAGCAAGAATGCTTGGTTAATCAACAAGCTTCCTACTGAATTAAGGGGTGCTTTGTATTTGAGTTATGATGAGTTATCAAGACACCTGAAACAATGTTTTCTTTACTGTGCTTTGTATCCGGAAGATTCGACCATGTTACGTGATGATCTTATCAGGTATTGGGTTGCTGAAGGGTTTATAGAAGAGCAAGAAGATCAACTACTAGAAGATACGGCAGAAGAATACTACTACGAGTTGATTTCTATGAACCTCCTTCAACCAGACCCTAACTATTTTGACCACAATAGATGCAAAATACATGATCTTTTATGGCAACTTGCTTGTCATTTATCAAGAGAAGAATTTTTTATTGGAGACCCACAATCATTGGAGGCTAAAACAATGCTCAAGTTAAAACGTATTTGCGTTGTTAGTGAGAAGGATGAGCTAATATTCCCTAGCATGAATAAGAAGCAGCTTCGAGTAAGGACTTTGAAAGTTTCATATGAGAAGTCACTGAGAGTTGAGAATACAATTTTCAAGAGACTTCCCTATCTTCGCGTTGTGGATCTATCTAGTTCACTTATACAAAGCATTCCAGAGAACATTAAAAACTTGATCCATCTACGTTCACTCGATCTTGATGGTACAGACATATCCTGTCTTCCGGAGTCCATCGGTTCTCTTAAAAACCTTCAAATATTGAACTTGAAGGGGTGTCAGTCTTTGCATAGTCTTCCTTTGGCAATCACTCAATTATGCAATTTAAGACGTTTGGGTCTTCGCAATACATCAATAAAGCAAGTTCCAAAAGGGATAGGAAGATTGGCATTTCTTAATGATTTAGAAGGATTTCCGGTAGGTGGTGGACATGATAATACTAAAATGCAAGATGGATGGGATTTGGAAGAGTTGATTCCTCTTTCACATTTGAGGCGGCTTAATATGATGATGTTGGAAAGAGCATTTCCTTTTGGTAGTACAACATCATTACTAGAAGACAAACATCACCTCAAAGCCTTACATCTTTGTTGCTCATATGATGATAATGAGTCATATTCAGAAGAGGATATTAACAAGGTCGAAAGTACCTTTGAGGAATTGATCCCTCCATATAACCTAGAAGATCTAAATATCACTGGATTCTTTGGTCGAAGGTATCCGATATGGCTGAGTACTCATCATTTGCCTTCAGTAAAATACCTTAAACTTATAAATTGCATATCTTGGAGGCATCTTTTACCAATTGGACAGCTGCCTAATTTGAGATATTTGAAAATCCAGGGAGCAACTGCACTTTCTAAAATTGGACCTGAATTTTTTGGTGTCGGGGTAGGTAATCAATGGTCCATGGAGACAATAGCTTTTCCCAAACTTGAATGGTTGATCATGAAAGATATGCCAAATTTACAGGAATGGTGCATGATTGAAGAGGACAGAGCTGAGCAACCTCCAAACATGCAGCTGCTTCCTTGTTTGAAGGAATTGCAACTTGTGGGGTGCCCGAAGCTAAGAGCTCTCCCACAACAACTTGCAAAGGCCACCAATTTGAAAGAGCTCTTCATAAGAGAAGCTAGCTGCCTAAAGGTGGTGGAGAACCTCCCTTTTCTTTCAGATTGCCTTCTAATCGATGAGTGTGAAGACTTGGAGAGGGTCTCTGATCTTTCTCATGTAAGAGAATTGTATGTAAATGATTGTCCAAATTTAAGGTGCATTGACAAGTTGCACAATTTAAAGCGATTGTGGCTGAGCGATAATATGCATAAGACAGTTCCACTATGGGTATCCGAGCTTCAACAACAGTATCAACAACTTCATGGCGAAGATCTTGATCTCTACAAATGGTGTTGATTATGCCAATTTAGATGTCAACAGAGATACAAGGTATGCACATTTCATTGGAAATTTAATTTTGCATTTATCTACTCTTAAAAGTTTATACGGTTGGACATTTAATTGTGGATTGCTGCCTTGGTCGTGTGCACTATAAAATTTACTATACAGTTGACAATGTGGGGCAAGGTCCTAATGAGACATTCCATGGTATAAAGTATAAACAAAAAGTTGCTAAAATTTATAGTGGTAGAAAACAATTTGCTCCATTTCTAACATGCTCTGTTCTAGTGCATGCATGTCATATTCTTGCCGTTTGGTTTTTTTTCTTTTTGTTGTTTTCAGGACCGTTGATTCATGCCACTCCTCAATTTCCATATAAGATACTTGTATTGTTTTTTGCTCCTAACAAATGTGATTACTTCTTCGCTAAAATTGTTTTCCTTTATTTAAAAGAAGAGAAAAAAAATTTTATGCCACTATAAATTTTTAATATTTCATATTTATCACTGGATATCTTATTGAAATATCAGTCTAACTCTATTGTGTCAATCTCATACACTATAATTTTAAAACCTTTTCAGTGGTATAGAAATATTTTCCTTAACAGAGTATTCTCCAACCTTTAATTTATCATCTTCTCAAGTGTTGATTAGGGCTGTAGGATTTAAAACTCAGTGTTAATTCAGTACTGTGCATTATTTACCAACCGGTATATTTTACATTTTTAACCCTTTCTTTCTTTTTAGAAAATTACCTTTAAGAACAGTAGTATCTATTTTTTTGATGCACCTTTTCGCATGACGCTTAGAGTACCTAAGCAAAGGGACTATTTTGTTTATCTCTTTATCTATTCATTCAACTTTTTTATTATCATTATTATTTTTTATAAAAAATATGTCAACGAATCATGTCATCTCTAAACACCAAGAGTGATAAAATACTAAAAAATAAATCTTTAATATTTGATTTTATCTTGAGTGGAGCTCGTCTGTACTTAAGGAAACTCAATTATTTGTAATGTTCGAGATGATGTTATTTACCCTCATCTCTCAATCCAATTGAGACGAAAATATATATAGTCAACAAACATATTAGCCCCATAATTAAATTTTTCATTAATTATTAAATATAATGGAGGATGACTCCATTGCTCAAACTGGTAAAGCTCCGGCTTGGCAGACACTAAAATCTTTATGTAGTGATGTTTTAAATTTAGGATTGCATTGACACTTAGCAGGTTGATCTAGCTGTATGGATAGGAAAAATTTATGTTTGTATCTCTAGCCAAATATCCGAGACAAACAATTTGCATAGTAATATATGTAACTAGTCGAATATACATATTTCATTTGTGGCATATATTTTGTAATATCATGCTTATTTTCTTTACCTGTTTATTTTGTAGACCGGTCGTGTTGCAGACATGTGAAATTTTGTCAACAGTATCTACTCCTCTCGTCTATGTAAGAAAAAGGCAAAAAGAAAAAAAAGTCAAAAAAAAAGGAGTGGCTTTAGTTTCTTCGTAGCACATGACAGTTTGATATATATTTTGTAATATCATGCTTATTTTCTTTACCTGTTTATTTTGTAGACCGGCCGTGTTGCAGACATGTGAAATTTTATCAACAGTATCTACTCCTCTCGTCTATGTAAGAAAAAGGCAAAAAGAAAAAAAAGTCAAAAAAAAAGGAGTGGCTTTAGTTTCTTCGTAGCACATGACAGTTTGATATATATTCTCAAAAACTGTTGTATTTTTCAATTTTTCTACAGTTTTTTTAATAGTTTCTGAGGATTTGTGTATGTGCTTTTTCTGTTTACGGGGATTGGAACGTGCCTTTTTCTTTTCGGTTTTTTTTTGGGTGGGTGGGTGGGGTGGTAACTCTGTTTATGTTATTTTACATAGTTGGTTCCAAGCCCGGAAAAAAGAGCAAAAACCCTTATACTAATACTGGGAATATATTAATTATTTGTATCTTCTATTATTATGATAGAAGTTTTGTTTGTTAGTATAGTGTTAGATAATTTGTTGTTCTTAATAGCAGTAGATGCTTGAGACATATTTTTTTTCACATACTGTTTTGAAAACTATTCTAAATAAGATGTAATGCATTATTAATATGAAATAGGAAGCTCATTTATTTAACTTTCAAAATGCAAGCAATAGACTGCAAATCTTCGTGACATTGGAAAAAGGCAAATACAATGTTCAATGGTTAGGCTTATTTTTCATCACTAATCTCCACAACAGTCACATTGCTTGTTGTTGTTGTTGAACTGGGATGCCAAACACCTGCAAAAAAGTGAGAAGATTATGTGAGCTCATTTTGTAGGTTCAGAAGGCAGCCAAACTAGACAGCTTTCAGTTAATTAGTTCATTCTGACTCTGATCCATCATGACTCCATAAAGATAAGTGACTGCATATTTGTAGACCTTACATTTGTAGTTGAATGATAAAAAGACAAGAGAAAACCAAGTGTGAAATATTTATTAGGGTGAAACTCAGTGAAACTGACAGCACAAGCCCCAGAGGTAAGTGATTTTAGAACTAATAAATATGTAAATTAACCATGAGCTTAATTTCAAGGAAGCAAATGGAAGCTACAGCCTACAGGCAAGTCAGCAAGTGACAGTTTTCTTTAAAGATCAATAACCAAAAGGGTCAAACTTGCTCTTTTCCTATGTCAAATGAAAAATCTAACTCTGAATATTCTCCTTGAGCAATTTTTTTAATGTCAATCATGTTGTGACATAGACTATCAAAAACACACCACTTAAATCAGAACGATGTAGTTGAAAAGTCACCACATACTAGTATAGTAACACCAAGCTACCTTAGTTAATGGTGATAAAGTAAACATAGTTTATATTTGAACCTTGGACACTTTGCCTTGGAATTTTTTATTAGCAACTCAAAATACAAAAATAATTTGAAAAATGACCCACAATTTATCAAAATTGTAAAAATAACTTTTCTAAGTGTGATAAGTCAATTATCGCGGTCTAGAATCGCGAGAGGACGAATCGAACATTTATCGGCGCCTCACAAGCGCGATAGAAATCTTTTCTCCATCCTATCCGTGACAGAAACTGACTGAGTGATCGAGTGGTCAAGCGGTCGAGTGTCCGATTGGTCCTCCTCCGACGCAAGTCCTCCACCGACTCCGGCACTAGCAGCATCAAAGACGGCATCCACGAGCGGCAGCAATAACGTCGGCACAGCCGATGACAGGCCGAGCCAAGCCAAGAAGCCCCACACCAATGAACATAAGACCCAGCACACCGGTTGCAATAGCATCGAGAAAGAGATTGCCGGCAACGAGCAGCGGAACGACCCGTACAAACCTTCGAAGCAAGCCAAGGACAACGATAAGACCATAGAGAGAGAGCGAGATACCACAGCTGCAGACAGACAGAAATTATCAGGGGCTGCACCTTCTTCATTGCTCTTGCCGGTTTAACTGCAGAATTGCAAAGATATGATGATCAGATCAGATACTCTTGCCCTGTACTTTACATCAGATTGTACAATACGATGATGCAGGGGGATGAAAGGATAAGGGGAAAAAATTATAGCAAACCGAACCGCACGAATCAACACGGTCGCGCTGTAGCAAAGTGTCGGCGTCCATGTCTGTTTCGGTGATTAAGCCTCACAATCCAAACACGCTTTCATGCTACGCGCTAAGCACACCGTGTAACTCACTCATATTTTCTTTCTCATTTCGTGCAAAAAAAACAACTTATAGTTTGTACACTTTGCCCATTATACATCATATACACACTTTTCTTAAACCTAGTGGTTGATCTAAAACTTATATTTTATCAGGTCAATTCTATTTTTTTTTTTTAAATTTACATATTATAGTGATGTTAACTTCTTTAAAATTTTTGATGTTTTATGAGCTTTAACACAAATATGAATAGAAGTTGAACTATTTTGTAAAAACTTATGGAGTCAATGACCACACAGATTTCAAAGAGCATCTGCTGTCGCTTAAACCTATTAAAATTGGTACTAATTTCCACACATATGAACTAATTTACATATCGAAATAAATTAATTTAATAAATTATCAATAGTGCCTGCATAGAGGATAGTTGATGGGTGGTACACCGAATATCATTGAGTACAATAATAAATTTATTGTAGCATGTCAATGGGCATTTGGTCTAGTGGTATGATTCTCGCTTAGGGTGCGAGAGGTCCCGAGTTCAATTCTCGGAATGCCCCATCATTATTTTTCTCTTTTTTATGCAACCGCAGATTGAATTTTGATGAGAAATTTTATGGTATAGTAGATTGATTTTGTATGCTTGTTTTAACTTTTGTTGAAAATTTTCGTGATCATTTACATCATTAGATGGGATTTTCAAACCAAAAGACAGGAAAATCAGTACTAATAGCTGTAAGGAAGAACTAACTGAAATTTAATCACGAGAAGAGATTAAAAAAAAGGAGTGAGAAAAACAGATATGGTAAACTCAAATTTAATCATGTTTTACACACTGTAAAACAAACTTTAAAATGTCACATTATCATGTTTTGTACACCAATACACGATATTACATCTCAGAACATGTGGATATCAGTAGAGGCGCTGTCGAAATTATTGTGTTGATCAGGATAATTCACAAGTGGTCGCTATGATCCACGAGCAATTCTTGTTCCATGAGTGATTGTCGATTACTAAAACATACACGTTGTTGGATCTGTCACTTCTCTAATTCTCTTTTCACTGCTAATAACAATCTAATTTATAGTCCAATATTTATCTTTTCGAATAGAAATTTTTAAAATTCCAATAACATAATCTACTTGTATCTCAACAACTTGTCCAAAACTAGGAGTTCTCCCGACATCCCACACGCAAGGTATATACGCATACACATATCACATGACTTTTAATTTAGTTTGCGTCTTATCTGGAATTTATTTTACGAATAACCTAAGAAAAAAATAATTTCAAAAATAACTCAAAACTTTAAAATATTTCAAAAATGACCTTCAGTCGTGAGCCCGCGGATGCAACTAACCTTCAGTCGCTATCTAGGTTCGCGACTGAATGCGTGGCACAGCCCACAGGCCAGTGCATGTGCACGTGGCTTTTAGTCACGAACCCGGATCGCGACTAAAAACGTGGCATGGCCCAGCCCATTAGCAGATTTCAATCACGAGCTCGATTCGCGACTAAAACTCCACAAATATATTTGATATTGTTGGAGGTGGGATTCGAACCCGGGTCACATGCGCGAAGGTCTCGGGTCTCAGGTCGTAATCAGTTAGGCTATGTTTGATCTCATAAATAAATATACCAGTTAGACTACTCTAGACTCGCGACTGAAAGTCATGTGCACATGCGCTGGTCCGTGGGTTATGCCACACATTCAGTCGCGAACCCAGATAGCGACTGAAGGTTAGTCGTGTCTGCGGGCTCACGACTGAAGGTTATTTTTGAATTTTTTTAAAGTTTTGAGTTATTTTTGAAAAAAATTTCTTAGGTTATTTGTAAAAAAATTCTCTTATCCGCTCTCACATTGTACTTTTAAAATCCAAAGTTGCTAAATTAATTTTGTGCTCTGTGTCTAAACAACCATTCAGGCTTTTTAAGGTTGGGTTTGATCGAACTGTACTGGTATGTTTAACAAAAACTTATAATTTAGTAGACCTAGCTAACATAAGTTAGACTTACATTTTTTATTACTCTCAGAAGAGTTAGGTTAGGTCGGAGTCTGCTCCTAAATAACTATTCAAGCTCTTTAGGGTCGGTTAGAATGCCAAATGCGGCTTAACTCTAAATAAAGGGGCTGGTCGAAACAAATCTAGTTTGTTCATTCTTGGAATAGCTCTACCTTATACATTCTTAATGAGGGTTACATGGATACTTATAATGGAATTATTTATCAGGCTATAATTTTGAAAACAATAGGTCAAACCTTTCTCATAGCCTCCATGCAAAAACTTCTATTAATATATGAGAATTGCTTCAAATTTGCAGTAACGCTACCATAAATACAACCAGAGTTTTCACAAATTATCTGAAGCCTGTACCACCACCCTCTCAGAGAAAAAAAAACGACATTAAAAAATGAACAAGAAGAGCATAAAGTGAGTGACCAATAAAATGGCCAAATTTCATAACATTCCGTATAATTAGCCAATATATAATAGATTGAAAACAAAATGACATCTCACTCAGTTTATAGAATAAAAATCATTCATGAAACCATTTTAGTTTCCCATGGTACTGCATAAAACTCCATCGACTGGGGTATTTACTCATCACATTCACCGTGTACCATCATACAAGTAAAACTTTTTATTTCTGATGTAATAAATACTAAGCTGCTCACCATTGTACTTAAAGAAAGGCATGAGCTTCTCGAGCAACTGGTCATGGGACGACAGGACCGGCTTGAGCCCCTCGCGCTCCTCGAAGGCCATCTTGCACGTGTCGACTTTTTTAAGGCCAACTGATGGTTTAGATAAGTGTGAGTTATTTTTATAATTTTTTTATTTTGCGTTATTCATAAAAAAATTAATGTGGAACTGCCATCAGCTTGTTTTCAAACTTGTCATTAAAGAAAAAAAAGTTATGGAAGCACGTGAAGTGCAACAGATAAGGGAACTGACCTTAAAAAAAGGCATGTCCTGTAGCTTTCTGGGTCAGTGATAGCCAGTAGTATATATATTTAGTCTGATATTAAAATATGGGGCACTTCGGTCTATACTACTGATAAAAATAAAAATTTCAGATATATTATCGAAAAAAGTCTAATTGATCTTATGTCACTGGAATTCTGAAAATTTTTAAAAATACCATTATGAGTTGACTTGGATTAAATTGAGTCTTTTATCATCAAGATCAAACAACAATGACAGTCTGCACAGTATGCGTGGTGGCAGTGGTCGGTATAGTTGCTCATCTATATAAGCAATACCTTATTCATATATGATAAAATGTCTCAATAAAATTAATGCCAAACATGTATAAAGAAAAAATAGGGAGAAATTGACGAAGATTATCACCCGAGTTAGTTTGGTTAACACATGTCGAGTTCAAGTCGAATTCGAATATGATGTGTGTCTATGTGTCTTAGTAGCCGCTATGGTCGCTGATGGACACAGAGTTAGTTTATAATCGCAGTCCTTGCGCGAACACGAGGCTGCAGATAGTGCGCAATCAGAAAGTCGCTAACTATACGCGACACGTTCTCAGGAATAAAGTAACTTCTCCCATGTGTGAAGACAACCTCTTGGCGGTTAACATATGCAGTTATCCATGATTGTACGTTCTTAACAGGCGGAAGAGGTGAAGTGCGATTATACGAACTGCACCAGGACAACCATCCCGAACTGGTTCGCATTTGGCATCCTTTCATTCCGTGTAAAAGGAGGGTCGATGCACGATGTAAAGGGCGGTTAACAAGCGAGACAACGAGTCAACAAAACTTGAATACTTAGGCATAGTTATATAAACAAAAATATAGAAGAGATCATTGTCTGTGATAATCTCTTCTCCCTGTAAACTCTTCTACTCAGATAGTGAAATCACAACAGGGCGTAGGGCTATTACTCCCACCATCGAGGGCTCGAACCTGTATAAATTTTTGCGTCCTTATAGTCATTGCTCCTAACTTACCTGAGGGACACGTTGCAATGTCTCACATACTACTCACAAATCTGCGTAAAATCGACAGAGGACTTCGAGTCCAAATCGTCGACAGAAATATTCTTGTCATTTTATAAAAAAAAATTAAGTTAAGAATAGCATCTTTCGAAAGTTTTTAAGATTCTAGTGGCATAAGATCAATTAGTTTTTTTATGACATATCTCGAATTTTCACTTTCGCCAATAGCATAGGACCAAATTTTCCTAAAAATATAGCATTAGAAAATATTATGGGGGATTTCAGTCTATGCCACTGGCAAAAGTTTAAATTCGAGATATGCCATCAAAAAAAACTAATTAGTCTCATACCACTGGAATCCCGAAAACTTTTGAAAAATGATATTATGGTAATATCAAAACAGTTGACTTGAGTTAAAATGACTCTTTTACTCTCAAACTCAAACAACAACGTCGGCTCGTGCAATGTGTGCGGTGACAACAGCAGTGGCTCATCTATATAAGCAATGTATTATTCTTGTTTGATGAAACGTCTCAACAAAATTAGTGTCAAATATGTATAAAAAAGAATAAGCAAGGGTATTCTTGTAATTTTTAAAAAATTAAGTTAAGAATGATATTTTTCATAAGTTTTTAGAATTTCAGTGGTATGAGATCAATTAATCTTTTTTTAATAACATATCTTGAATTTTGACTTTGGCCAGTAACATAGAGTCAAATTTTTCAAATATTATATGTATCATTTAGAGAATTAATCATATCAACTAGATAAATTTTTTGAGTGGCGCGTCGCATTGGATACCCTTTCTCGACTCACCCGTGAATAATGGAGTTGATCATAACGCCAGATCATCTTGTTAATAGATTTATTCCTTGGTACTGATAACTCTTAGGCAGTAGGTAAGCTCGTTTATTATACATGGGTTAATGCTGTCATCAATTGTGTGCAAAAAAAATATAAATATTGGTGCTGCCAAGTGCATGTAAGGTGAGGTCTTCCAAGTCTACATTTTTTATACAAAGTCTGTCAAGTCTACATCAAATATTAGTAACCTAATCTTAATATGATGGATGCAACAACAAGCAGCTTTCATTAGCTTAGCAGGGGGAAGAAGTGCTGCTTTCTTATTCCAGTTTGTGATATGCATTCAGCTCCGGTAATGTAAGCTCTAGAGTAAAAGTTGAAATTTATTTATTTATTTTTCTCTCTTTAATAACTGATTAGCTGATGCTTTGCATGCAGTTGTTTCATTTATGAGGATGTGATGTGTTTCTGTTGCCTTTGTCCACTGCTTCAGGACTTGAAGTAATCTCTACTTGGAATTAATCTGTGGAGGAAAAGGATTTTATATTGTGGTACTCAATTTCTCTATCCTCTATGCACATACTTCACCTTATTCTTTTTTGTTTGCAGCACATGAAGTGATCAATGGTTGTCTCTCTAGTGACTAACTGATAATTGCATACGTTTTAATCTGTCCATGTAAATACTTGAAGCATTTACCACCTTCTTCATCTCCCTTGGTCTCATTGTATGGAGATATTTCAGAAATTTTTTAAGCCATGTGAAATTTCTTTTTGAGGTTGCAATATCCTGATTAAAACATGGATTTCAATTAACTATATATATATTAAATTTGTTCATATTGACATATAACTTTATAACTATGAATTATGTTGAAATATGAATAGATTACTTAGCAAATATGATTCTGATCCAAACTTAATCGAACTAATTTAGGTAGACTTAAATAGGCAAAATTATGCACAAATCCTCGACTAAACCCTTTGAGCTCCTTGTAGACTACTGATGAGCCCCACCAACCTGAATTTCTTGGAATCCCTCTAAACTTCATTTACATGTGTCTAATTTAGTTGCAAGCGACTTTAAGTCAAATGAGTTGAGAATAATGCTTATAAGATTATCTAAATCGATAAGTTGAGAATAATGCAAATATATCTGTTTGATAATGATGTTGTAAATTTAGGATTACATCGAGACTTAGCAAGCGAATCTTCGTATTGGTGTTTTATGTCCTGCTCTTGTCTGAACCCTGGTTTAGTGGTGGTTTTGAGAATTCAGAATCCTCTTTTGATTCATAAATTTGTCAAGTTGGGGTTTAGAACTAAGTATTAATGGGCTAATAGTTGCAGGCTGTTTTGAGTTCTTTATAGTTAGAATTGAACCTTGCTACCTGCAGGTAGGAATCCAAAACATTATTTGGATGGTTGCAATTCTGAATTAGTTGATTAATGCTCGAAGATCTTGTATTCTATACAGCACATGAGGAGTTAACCTGTGCCTTGGCAAGCTGATTGTTTTAGTCCGCATTAAGTTTGATACCCGATTGGGTTTTTCATTGCTTGCATATTGGAGTTGTAGCTGTATTCAGATTGTGACTTTGATTTCAAATCTGCCTAATCAGTTTATGCCTAAAGATTCTGTACAAAATTTGTAGTTTGTCTAGAAGTCAATTGAATTAATATTCAGGTCGTTCATGCTGATCGAAATCTGTTTCGATTATGAGGTTTAATTTATTCTTTCTCGAGGTAAATTGGGAGATAACAATCCATGTATATGTGCACTGTTGTTGACTTGAGTTCTTGAAGCATATTTATAAGAAGTAATTGATCCTCACATTACATGAGCAAAAGGATATATGGCTTTGAAATTAGGTGGTATAGTGATTACTTCTAGAGTCATTTCTAATTAGGTTGAGTTAGGATACTTTGGCACTGTGCTGAGATTCTCTATGAACATTACTGCCACCAGAAAGAGCAAACTGTTTAATTGTTTATGTGTGTGGCATCTTTATATTTACTATCGAAAATAGAATAGCACGTCCGCAATTAAATAAAAAGAGAGAACTTCCCTGGAGCAAAATTTCTCTGCCAAACAACAAGTAAGTGACTTTACAAATAGTAGAGAAGGAATCGAAGGGCTTACTCCCCAAATGCTTTCAGACAGTGTTGATGGGAGCAAGAGTGATGGGTGGTTCATCATTCATTCATTCAAGTGATTACACACATATTGACTTGAATTTTGCATGAACAATGATTCTTCTCTGGATCAAGGTCATCTCCATAAGAGCAAATGGAAATTCTTACTCTCCAAGATTCCACTAGAAAGTCACTCCAATTTTGAGATCGGAGATACTTTACGTAATTAAAATTTCTTATAACAATTTTACAAAAGGTAATTTACACCTTTTCATAATTTCTCTTATATCATCTCACTCTTGATCGGCACCCACCTACTTTTGATCTAGACCTTACATTCAGATTTTGTAAACAAAGTTGAGTATGCATAACATTGCTCTTTTAAGATATTTTCTATATGAATTTCTGAATCATTTATTTGTCTACAAGTATTTTCTGCATATTAAAAAAACTCAGTCCTTTAGTTAACCATGCAAATTAGCCATCAAACAATCTACAGAGTTAAAAATAACAATTCTTGATATGTTAGGCCCACAAGTAAGGGATTGTTTAATTCTTCTCTTCCCTTCTCTGTACACTATCCAGAAATAATGGCCGCATAGTGACTCTCAAAATATCAATGACTATTATTTTTTTTTGGACCAGCTGTCAATTTGGACAGTTACAGTGAAGTAATGGTATTATTCCTTTTGAAACAATATTTGGTTGGCCTCTGGCCCTATATATGCAACCCAACTAGACACTAAACTTGGGCCAAACAAGCCCAATTACGTCAGCTCAAGCTTATATAAACTCTTTTGCTCAAACATGTCTAAAGTTGTCGCTGGACTTTTCGTCATGGCTGTTTCTCTTGTGTTCACATGCCGTCATAAAAAAAATCATTTCATGGAGATCTCTCGTATGAGACCTCATCTAACATGTGTTCAATCATGATCTTTAAAACATTCGATAGTTTTGAGGTACATCTCATTTATATACAAGAGCAATCTCTGCAGAAGGAGTCTTTGTGTTATGGACCAATCAAAAAGCTTTATTATCGTATTTGGCTAGTTGTACTGGGCATGAGTTACTTTTGTAGCTATTATATGAGAATCTTTCTAATTTGGACAGAGACCGTATGCTCAATTTCTCCTCATAAATATAAATTTTATCTACTATCTCTATTGTAAAATATAGAACACATAATCATATTGCAAAACATAAATTGTGTCCTGTAATTTAGGATTTGGTTTTACTTTGTGATTACAAATCAACAACATATTAAGCAAATGATTTGATTTTTCATCATAAATGTGTTAGTTTGATCTCGAATTCTGGATATCTAACTCTAAGACCAGGCCAAACATGATTGTTGGTAGGAAGGGGTCTACTTCTATGTGGGACAGCAAGGACAATTATTGTGGGTCTGCAGGGACATGAGCACATGATTCTTGCTGGGTTTTCTCCATATCCATATGCTCCTCTCCCTCCCTCTCTGCAGTGATGTCTCATTCAATAATCTCCTTCCTTCCACTTGCATATGCCATTTTCTTTTAAGAAATATAGCACCTAAAAAAGATCAGCAGTGAGACGGGACTTGTTATTCAGGTACTTTCTATGCAATTTGTAGCTATTCTTTTCCAAACAATAATAATCTCAACTTTACTTAATCATGTTTACACCTTTGTAGTGCTCTAGTTTAATAACTTCTTGCTCTCATGTATTAATTGAAACATCTGTTGTGTTTGTGTGTCAAACTAGCGAAAGATATTATCTTGATAATTATGCATCTCTCTCTATTCCATAGATATTCCCCCACATATAATTTGCATCCTGATCTTTATTAACCTTGTGTTGGCCATCAATCAGCACACCTGGTGGATCTCTGTCCTTCAAGTTCAGGGAGCTATATATTTGATTGATGGCAACCATATTAGATTCCTTTGTTGGATCATGCATCCATAAGGTGGAACAGATCATTACAGAGGAGGCTATACTAATATTAGGAGTGGAAGAAGCGTTTACTGACCTGCAGAGAAGGATGAAACAAATACAGTGCTTTCTTCAGGATGCTGAGGGGAGGAGGATACAAGAGTTGGCAGTTAACAATTGGCTTGCTGAGTTAAAGGATGCTATGTATGATGCTGATGACATTATTGACTTGGCAAAATTTGAAGGAAGCAAGCTTCTGGCAAATCATCCTACAACATCATCATCTTCAAGAAGCTCAATTGCATGCGGCGGCATTCCGGTTTTCTCTTGCTTTCCTAATATTCTGGCACGTCATGAAATTGCTGTTCGGATCAGAAGCATCAACACCAAACTAGATAATATTTCAAAGGATAAAGTATTTTTAACACTTCAGAATACCCAACCTATTGGCAAAGATTCAACTTCGAGGAGACACACTTCCTGCTTAGTTGAACCTAACCTTGTTGGGAAAAAGATTATCTCTGATAGCAAAGTATTGGTAGAATTGGTGCTTGCACATAAGGAAATGAAGACTTACAATCTTGCTATTGTCGGAACAGGAGGAGTTGGCAAGACAACACTTGCTCAGAAAATATATAACGATCCGAGAATAAAAGGGAACTTCAACAAACAAGCATGGATTTGTGTTTCCCAAGAGTACTCCGAAGTTGCTCTTCTGAAAGAAGTTCTCCGAAGTATAGGAGTGCATCAAGAGCAAGGTGAAACTATAACAGAACTCCAAAGCAAGCTCAAAGAAACCATTGAAGAGAAGAGCTTTTTTATTGTGTTGGATGATGTGTGGCAGTCTAAGGTATGGACCGATCTACTAAGAATTCCATTGCATGCTGCAGCTACAGGAATAATTCTAGTAACAACTCGAGATGATACAATTGCACATAAAATCGGGGCAAAACATACACATCAGGTTGAAGTGATGACCGAAGATGTAGGATGGGAGCTGCTTTGGAGAAGTATGAACATTGATGAAGAAAAAGAAGTGCAAAACTTGCGAGACCTAGGCAATGAGATTGTCAAAAAATGTGGTGGTCTCCCTCTTGCAATCAAGGTCATTGCTAGTTTTCTAGCAACCAAGGAGAAAAACGAGAACCAATGGAGAAGGATTTTGAACAAAAAGGCTTGGTCTATTGACAAGCTTTTTGGTGAATTAAGTGGTGCTTTGTATTTGAGTTATGATGAGTTACCAAGACATTTAAAACAATGTTTTCTTTACTGTGCTTTGTATCCGGAAGATTCGACCATGTTACGTGATGATCTTATCAGGTTTTGGGTTGCTGAAGGGTTTATAGAAGAGCAAGAAGATCAACTACTAGAAGATACGGCAGAAGAATACTACTACGAGTTGATTTCTAGGAACCTCCTTCAACCAGACCCTCTTCATTTCGACCACAATAGATGCAAAATGCATGATCTTTTATGGCAACTTGCTTGTCATTTATCAAGAGAAGAATTTTTTATTGGAGACCCACAATCATTGGAGGCTAAAACAATGCTCAAGTTAAGACGTATTTGTGTTGTTCCTGAGAAGGATGAGCTAATATTCCCTAGCATGAATAAGAAGCAGCTTCGAGTAAGGACTTTGAAAGTTTCATATGAGAAGTCATTGAGAGTTGAGAATACAATTTTCAAGAGACTTCCCTATCTTCGCGTTGTGGATCTAACTAATTCACTTGTACAAAGCATTCCAGAGAACATTAAAGACTTGATTCATCTACGTTCACTCGATCTTGATGGTACAAAGATATCCTGTCTTCCGGAGTCCATCAGTTCTCTTAAAAATCTTCAAATATTGAACCTGCAGCAGTGTCAGTCTTTGCATAGTCTTCCTTTTGCAATCACTCAATTATGCAATTTAAGACGTTTGGGTCTTACAGATACACCGATAAAGCAGGTTCCAAAAGGGATAGGAAGATTGGCATTTCTTAATGATTTAGAAGGATTTCCGGTAGGTGGTGGACATGGTAATACTAAAATGCAAGATGGATGGGACTTGGAAGAGTTGGTTCATCTTTCACATTTGAGGCGGCTTGAGATGATTAGCTTGGAAAGAGCATTTCCTTCTACTAGTACAACTTCATTACTAGAAGACAAACACCAATTAAAAATTTTAAACCTACATTGCACGGATCGTAATAATGAACCATTTTCAAAAGAGGATGTCAGCAATCTCGAAAGTATCTTTGAAAAACTAATCCCTCCATGCAACCTAGAAGATCTACGTATTTTCAGATTCTTTGGTCGAAGTTATCCCACATGGCTGCATACTCATCATCTGTCTTCATTAAAATTTTTGACCATCAAAGATTGCATATGTGGGGGTTGTCTTCCACCGATTGGACAACTGCCTAACTTGAGATTTTTGAGAATCCAAAGAGCAAGTGCAATTACCAAGATTGGTAGTGAATTTCTTGGCGTTGGGGTAGGTAATCAAGGGTCCGCAAAGGCAATAGCTTTTCCCAAACTTGAATGCTTGGTCATGGAAGATATGCCCAATTTGGAGGAATGGTGCATGATTGAAGAGGAAGGAACTGAGCAACCTCCAAACTTGCAGCTGCTTCCTTGTTTGAAGCAATTGCAATTTGTTGGGTGCCCGAAGCTAAGAGCTCTCCCACAACAACTTGCAAAGGCCACTAGCTTGAAAGGGCTCTTCATAACAGAAGCTAGCTGCCTAAAGGTGGTGGAAAACCTCAAATTTCTTTCAGATTGCCTTATAATCGATGCGTGTGAAAGCTTGGAGAGGGTCTCTAATCTTTTTCATGTAAGAGAGTTGTATGTAAATGATTGTCCAAATCTAAGGTGCATGGACAAGTTGCACAATTTACAGCAATTGTGGCTGAGTGATGATATGCATAAGACCATTCCACTATGGGTATACAAGCTTCAACAACAGCGTCGACAACTTCATGGCGAAGATCTTGATCTCTACACATGGTATTGATTATGCCAATTTAGATGTCAACGGAGACACAAGGTACGCACCTTTCATTGGAATTTTAATTTTGCGTTTATCTACTCTAAAGTTTATACAGTTGGACATTTAATTGTGCATTGCTGCCTTGGTCGAAGGTATGCACTATAAAATTTACTATACCGCTGACAATGTGGGGCCAGGTCCTAATGAGAGTATAAATCAAATTTGCTAAAATTTATAGTGGTATAAAACAATTTGCTCCATATCTAACATGCTTTGTTCTGGTGCATGCATGTCATTTTCTTGCCGTTTAGTTTTTTATTTTTGTTGTTTTCAGGACCCGTTGATTATTTCATGCCACTCCACAGTTTCCATATAAGATACTTGTATTGTTTTTTCTCCTAACAAATGTGATTAAAACTCAGTATTAATTCAGTATATTTTACCCTGTCCGTACCTCCAACCCACCCTACACGCTGTTTTTTCCAGAACCTGGTGATCAGTTTAGTTGTCTGCTTCTCATCTGATTCATGAGTGTCGCACTGCATGCAACTACTGCTACGAACTGGGTTATCAGATGGTTGCCAAACCTACATGATCAACCTTACATTACTAGTTTAAAGGGGAATACATAAGCATGTAATCTACATGACAACATTTGGGAGACCGAAATTGATTGTCATGGCACATTAGCATGCATGAGGTATTTCAGATGACTCTGCAATGTTACTATTTACATGTGGATGCAAGACTTGGCTGGCCATTGGATCAAGCTTGACTTGGCTGGGTCAGATAGACTTGAATAGGCCAACCTATGATATAATACACAAGTTCTCAACCAAACTCTTTGAGCTCCTTCTAGTCTAGTGATGATCCCCACCAACTCAAATTTCTTCCCACCCATTTAAGCTTCATTTATATGTCTAAATTTAGTTGCAAGTGATTCTAAGTCAAATTAGTTGAGAATAATGCTTGTAAGATTATCTAAATTAATAGGTCGAGAATAATGCACACAATGTAGGATCAAAGATAGTGACTTAGATGAGTGAATAGATGTTTTAAAATCTTTGGTTAAATCTGATTTTTGCACAAATAAAAAATGATAAATATTCAAACTAAATCAAGTGCAATAAATAAAAGAGAGCAAGTGAATAAACTAAGATGACACGAGCATTTTTTTTTAGGTCTCGGAGATTTACTGGATCTTTTAGGAGATAATTTATTTGTTGTTTAAAAGTGGACTATCTCTTCTCTCATAACGAATGTGCCCATTAATAAGCATCATTTATCCAAAAAGCCATTGTTTATTATGATGGCTAATAGGTTTTATCAAGTTCTTGATGCATCTTGTCGCATGACGCGTGGGGTACCTAACCAAAGGGACCACTTTTTTATCTCTTTATTTATTCATTCTACTTTTTTTATTATCATTATTATTATTTTTTTACAAAAATATGTTGAACGAGTCCAGTCATCTCTAAACACCAACACTGGTAAAATACTAAAAAATAAATTCTTAATATTTGATTTTGCCTTTGATGAAACTCATCTATACTTAAGGAAGTTCGATCATGCATATTGTTCGATACACCATCTTCTAGCAATTCGATTGAGACGAAAATATATATTTTCAACAAACATATTAATCTCACAATTAGATTTATCATTAATCATTAAATCATCAACATAATGGAGGTCGAATCCACTGATCGAACTAGTAAAGCCCCTGCTCGGCAGACACTCAAATGTTTTATGTAATGATGTTTTAAATTTAGGATTGCATTGACACTTAGCAGGTTGATCTTCATGTATGGGTAGGAAAAATTTATGTTGGTATCTATAGCCAAATATCCGAGACAAACAATTTGTGGCATATATTGCTATAGACAAACAATCTATAGCCAAATATATTGCTAACTAGTCGAATATACATATTTCATTTGTGGCATATATTTTGTAATATCATGCTTATTTTCTTTACCTGTTTATTTTGTAGACCGACAATGTTGAGGACGTGTGAAATTTTGTCAGCAATATCTACTCCCGTCTATGTAAGAAAAAGGCAAAAAGATAAAAAAAGTCAAAAAACAAAAAAAAAAAAGAGTGGCTTTAGTTTGATATATATTCTCAAAAACTGTTGTATTTTTCAATTTTTCTACAGTTTGTTTTTTAATAGTTTGTGTGGTTTGTGTATGTGCTTTTTCTGCTTAGGTGGATTGGACCGTGACTTTTTCTTTTTGTTTTTTTGGGTGGGTGGGGTGATAACTCCGGCTATGTCATTTTACATAGTGGATTCCAAGTCCAGAAAAAGGAGGAAGAACCCTTATACTAATACAAGGAATATATTAATTATTCGTATCTTTTATTATTATGATTGAAGTTTGTTTGTTAGTATAGTGTTAGATAACTTGTTAGTTTTAATAGCGGTAGATGTTTGAGGCATATTTTTTCAAATGCTGTTCTGGAAACTGTTCCAAATAAGATGTAATGCATTATTAATATGAAGTAGGAAGCTCATTTATTTAACTTTCAAAATGCAAGCAATAGACTGCAAATCTTCTTGACATTGGAAAAAGGCAAATACAATGTTCAATGGTTAGGCTTATTTTTCATCACTAATCTCCACAGCAATCACATTGCTTGTTGTTGTTGTTGAACTGGGATCCCAAACATCTGGAAAAAAAATGAGAAGATAATGTGAGCTCATTTTGTAGGTTCAAAAGGCAGCCAAAATAGACAACCTTCAGTTAATTAGTTCATTCTGACTCTGATCCATCATGACTAAAGATAAGTGACTGCATATTTGTAGACCTTACATTGGGAGCTACAGCCTACAGGCAAGTCAGCAAGTGACAGTTTGCTTTTAAGATCAATAACCAAAAGGGTCAAACATACTCTTTTCCTACGTCAAATGAAAAAATCTAACTCTGAATATTCTCCTTGAGCAATTTTTTTAATGTCAATCATGTTGTGATATAGACTATCAAAAACACACCACTTAAATCAGAAAGATGTAATTGAAAAGTAATCACATACTAGCATAGTAACACCAAGCTACCTTAGTTAATAGTCATAAAGGAAACATGATTTATGTTTGAACCTTGGACACTTTGCCTTGCTTGGAAATTTTTCCAAATGGGACAGAACAAGTAGCCAGCATGGACCAATAAATCAAGTTAATTCAAGTAATTAGCTCAAATAAAGTCTATAAGCTCCTATTGCTGTTTTTTTCGATTATGCCATTTGTGAAACTGGTGAAAACTAGCAAACACAGTAACATAATTATTCCATACTAATTGTTTCCGTATTGTGAAATTGTGAAACATAAGATATCAAGAAGGCCTCAATCACCCACAGTATGTCACACATAAGAGAGACATACTTTTATCAGCTCTTCTAATCACTCTCCCATACTTATGCTTAAGGGGGACACTTTGTGATTATATGAATAAAGAGAGTGGAAAAATATTCAACTCATCAATAATCCAACACTCTATATTTTAGATAGGTAGTTGTGCTCGAGGAAGTAAAAACTGATAGTCTATAAAAAAACAATTTTACTATTAATTGAGTGTTTCTATGAGTAGACGAAAGTCTAAATATTTGTATGAATAAACGTACTCTGAGTATTACCACTCCCGTCTCAAATTCCCAATCTCTCTTTCGGCAAGTGGATGAATAATTACGAGTAGTTATCATCTATCTAAATTATGGGGAGAAAATCATATTATAACATTTGAGTAATAAAATGTATCTTGATTTTTTATGACTGAAGAGATTAGTAATGAACTAGTGGGAGGTTATGAACAAGATCGTCAATTTGCTTTAAAAATCGTGTGATTTAATTTTTTGGAAAGTATTGAAGTACCTCCTTTGTTTCTAATAGTCTGTGTGGGCTTGTTTTTGTGTTTCTTCATCTTCTTCTTCTTTTTTTTGTTTGGAAGTGGTCGTACCGGATCGAATCGAGATCTCTGAAGAAGATCACCACGCCACTGCCGTCTACCGCTACAAGCGGGCCAAGGAAGCTTACGAGTTATTGCGCCGGATGAGGGAGGCAGGCGCCATGCGCCACGAGTTCCTTGAGATGCTTGTCACCATGGATAGCAAGCCCCAAATGGACGCTTGTAGGTACCGACTTCAAGGCTTGTAGGAAATAGAGAAAACGGTGTTGTCCGCCGAAGCCAACACCGACAGCTATGCCATGGCAACTTGCTCGGCCTATCCAACCATGTCTCAAACAAGATGTCAGTTTTTGATGTTTCGTATGGAGGCGAGGTACGTGCGTTCCTGTCCTAGTTTATCCCTGTTATAACTTATAATAGAGGGGGTACGAGTTGGAATTGGATTCGTGAATACGTGATCTGTTCAAAATAGTAATTACTTTCTTAGTCCGGTCCGGTACCTCGAACCAGTGTCAGTCCGGCGAGTCGATTACCTCGAACCAATCGCAGTCCTCAAATCAGTCTCGCTCCTTGAACCAAGCTATTATGCTCATCCTACCACTATTTGGCTTAATACAACATAAATTTGAGAAACATTTATAAATAATACAGAGGAATCAGAGGGTTTGTCTAGTGCTGAGCACTCGATAGACCGATGTAATAATCTATTTTTATAAAATTCAGAAATTATGAATCATTTTTGTAATTAATTCTTTAATCTGGGTTATTTATACAAAAAAAAAAAAAAAAGTCTAAACCTTGTACAACCTACATGTTTCTGTAAATTTTAGAACAGAATGAAATGATGTATGTGAAACAAAGCTCAATCGGAGATTCCACTGCTCTAGGCTGTTTTTTTTTCACATAAAATAAAAAGTGTGTCATCCATGACTCTATTATGTATGCATATAACATAGGAGTATCTCATTTATCTGATTCTGCAGCTGCAGAGTCAAGAGTGATCCATGATCCATCATCACCTTTGGCTGGAAATGAACTGATGAAATGTATGCAATGCATTAAAAGCTTCCCCCAGCTGAACACATTTCTCTGAATCACACTGCAGCTTCAACAACCAAAAACTGCGACCTCTGACTGAAAAAAAACAACAGATCGGAGTTAGCAATTGAACACCAAAAAAAAAAAGACCATCATACAAGTAAAACTTTTTATTTCTGATGTAATAAATACTGAGCTCCTCACCATTGTACTTAAAGAAAGGCATGAATCCAGATTAAAACAGACTACTATCTACAGATAGTGTGCTCAATAGATGAAGAATCAAAATCTTTTAGCCATTTGCATTGTTGCATATATATGTCTCATTGATTGCTCTTATAATGTAGCTCCTCCTTCCTTAATTTGTTGATCTGGATTGTTGGTTTTAATGGTGCGCGCGCACGGCACACCCCATGATTCAGATTTCAGAGCAAGAAATAAGATTGAAGTCCTCCACCACTCATTGATTCTTCAGAGCAAGAGCCAAGAGATAGTAGCTAGCATGATAACATCAATTGTTGAGCAGCAATTTGTCGATGATGTAAATATCATCCTTGAGGTGGACTTGGCCGATCGTCTCTCGGCTTCCCAGCTTCTTTACAGGGATCAAATTCATGGTGAGGCCTTCAACATGGAGGACGTTGGGAAGACTTACACGACTCCTCAGTATAGACCCCGATGCAAGAACACGCAACTGCTGCCCGTTCGCCACCGTGATTTGCGTGTGACGTGGTGGTATAACACGGCCGTTGTAGTCGTGCAGCAATCCCCTGTTTCCGGTCATGTGAAAGCACGCGCCAGAGTCCAGAATGGAAGGCTCATCAACCTTGGCTCGAGGAGGAGGAGGAGGTGTCATGCATAGTCCATTGGTATAGGATGATCGCAGTTGGTGTTATCCGGCGGCTTGCTGGATAATGGTCTCCTCCTTTTCGGAAAATGATTATAAGTGGCGGCTTCCCGCATCTCATCCCAAGCCCGCGGTGGAGGCGAAGGCCGAGCATACAGATCAATTAGCTGCGCGCTAAGAGCTCTCGGCGCACATTCGCCTGGATGGACGACGGTACTACTGCAAAAACAGACAGACAGACAGAGAGTTAAACCAATTAAAATGAGACAATTCGCTTGGCACTGCATGCCTGCCTGCCTGCCTTGTGGCAACTAGATATCAACAGCTTCATTTTATTTGTTTTTCCCGGTTTAGTACTGGGCGTTCTTTTTAATCAGAGATAGATGCATGCACTTAGATTCCGTGGACGATTTCTTAGAAAATTGCATGGTGTTATGATCTAGTTGGGTCCTTTGGATAATGCGCAGCTAGCAACAAGCTAGTGTTTAAGACTGAAAACAACATATATATCTAACCATGCTTTTATACTTTCACCGAACGCGATAAGAACACGGATTAATTCACTTGTATTTTCCTTCTCCCTTCGTGCAAAAGACAAATTTAGAGTTAATATACTTTATCCATTATGCATTACATACATACTTCATTTACATTAGACCTATTAAGATTGGGACATATTCCCACACGAACTGATTTACATATCATAATCTTTAAAAATAAAATTAACTGAAATCTCCAAGAAACAAAAGAAAGAAAAAAAAAAGAAAAATAACCATGGTACATTACAACTTACAAGCATATACATAAACAGCTGGAGAAAGCCTCCATTAAATTTATTTATTTCTCAACTAGAACACATGATCATCAGATTGGCTACGGATTAATGTAAGGCACTTATAACAAGTCCGGCAGTCACCGTTGGTCTTCCCTCCCAATATTGAATAAGTGTGTATTCAGATCTGTGCGACTGTGCCGGAGGCTGCCGGCTTCAGCGATGGCGATGCAGTTGCTCGAGAGCTTCCCGAGCAACTGGTCATGGGACGACATGACCGGCTTGAGCCCCTCGCGCTCCTCGAAGGCCATCTTGCACGTGTCGACGGCCGTGCGCGCCGTGTGAAGCATGGTGCCCAGCGTACCCTTGTTGCCGAACTTCATGGCCGTCTCTGCGTCGTCAAGGCTTCCCTTCAGGTCGTTGTAGGACGAAATGCAGGTGTCGAGCACGCCCGCCGTCAGCTTGTCGGTCTTGGGGTCGTGCATCACGTCAGTGGCCGCTGTGATGGCTTCGGCGACCTTTTCACGGACGGCGTACATTGCCAGCTTGAGCACGCCGGCCGCGTCCAATTGCACGGATGGCATCGTGGGCATCTTGGCGATCGACGATTCGCATAAGTCAGGGTTGTCAGTCTTTGCGCATAAAGCCTTTATAATGGGGCTTAGGACGCCCATTGCCGGCTTTGCGATGGAGGTCAAGCGAGACGCCGAGGTCGGTGGTGTGTCGGACTACGGCGCTGTGGGCGTGGACTGGCCATCGAGATTACCTGCGGTGACCGGGGCATTTCTTTCCTATTTATGCCTTACAAAAGGATTAAACAGACCAAATATACATGAGGCTAAATACTATGCAAAATACACAAGAAGGACAGCTCACTAGAACTGAAGAGCACAAATGAAAAGCATACAGAAATTAGTTACCTGGTTATCCAAGCTGAAAGATTTGATGGAAGTGGGGCGCAAACAACAGTACCATCTTCAAAAGAACCTTCCCTGAATGCTAGGCATACTTCATTTACAGAGCGTGTCATCTTGAAGGCACCTCCTGAGACCAAATTGGGCTGGTCAGTATCTGTATCCATGATAGAACAAGTCCTTACATACTTCTCATCAAATTTATTCACCTGCTGCCTCAACATCTGGATGGTTCTCAGTTCAAGTGGTTGGAAGGAAGCAACAGCATCTGTTGGTTATTATTCTGCGTCCCCAGAGTCAGGATTCTCTTGTGAACGTTCAGAAAGTACCATGTCATCTGCTTTGAGGCCTCTCACTGTATTATATCCTTTATGAATGCTAGATATAATACAATGCCATGGGGGAGTTAGCAGAGCTCTTGGAGGCCTAATGGTTGCTGGACGGCAGTCAGCTGCTTTAGCAAATCCGGCAGTTTCGTCAGCCATAAATGATGAATAGGCTTTGCTGTCTGGGTAATCATTAAGGGAAAGACGACACTTTGAACTGCAAAAGAAATTTTGGTGTATTAGTATTTTGATACTTCATAGTTATTCAGTTCCACAATTCATCTACCACTCAGGTGCGAATTGAAAATATCTATTAACTCTTCTTGTAATATGCAGCTATTGTAACCAGTCAAATAGTATATTTCAGTTTTCCTTTGCTGTAAAAATTTGTAAGACACCCGATTGGATGACATGGTTGATACTTCCACATTCGAACCTGAAGAGGATGTCAATTAGATTAAAAACATGGAGGGTTGCATCAGATTGCTTGCGTTCTTGAATCAATTTTGCCTTATTTGAGCTCAACAATGTAGCACTAAATTGTAAGGAAAGTTTCTTGTATGGTGATCTTGCTTCTAATTGAGAATATTTCTTGTTGTGTGATGCTCTGTTGTAGCTGCATTCAACTTTCTAGAATGATCTAAATCGCTTTGTAATGTAAGTGTTTAATCAATGTGCAAGTATGTGCATGCTAACTATAGTATACTGAGATGTCATTTCAGATGGAATGCTAATAGTTGCAAGAATTTGAAGTGTTGTATCCTACGTATGGTACCTTTGATGCAATCCACAGTCTTTCTATTTAGCCCAATCGCGTGTGCACCATGAGCAATCAGAAAGAGCCAGAAGGGCTTCACCCAACTCGAAGGTAGGATAACAGACCACCTTCAGATTCATTGAACACGGGAGAATAAGACAAAGCTTTCAGTTAAGAGGATGACATGATCACAGAATAAAAAATAACACAGAACTAATAATTTTGTCTGGAAAAAGTCTAATTTAGGAGATGTACAGACCACCTTGTTAAATAGACCACCGTTTGTCACATTACGTGGGCTTGCAATTGAAACAAGGCAATCCATTTTCGCGTCAAACTCAACAAAAGGCTCGGGTCAAGCTCGTGCCTACTGATATCAAGCCAAATTTGTCCTAAAAAGAAAAGCTAAAATCACTGGCATTTGATATGGGCATGAGTTAGCTTAGCCACCGATAGGAGGAGAGTAATATGCTTCATTTATTGAACTGTTTGAAGATATGAATAGAGGTTACTGTTTTAGTCATCTGTTCTCCCATTCAGGATGACCAATAAAGTTTCTTCAAAGAAAAATGGCGGTTCTTACCGTGTAGAGAGTATCCCTTCTTTAGCATGTTTTACAAGAATTATGGGGCAAGATCGGCTGAAGCAATCTTTTTCTTCAGTTGACTGTCCCTGCTGATCTCCAGAATCCAAGCAGAAGTACTTTATTCGTCTATGGTGTTTCCATGCAGAGGATCTCGTCTGGAATAGGAGTATCTATCTTATGGCTAGGATCATCCCACAGTTCTTTACAGTCAGAAAGGAACACATCATGCCTTCCAGGGTTTGACCACATTGATAAGAGTATATTTCCTTTCTCAGCTGGAGCTCCACCAGAAAAATAATTTGGAGCTGGGGCTTCTTCCTGGAGTTTCTTCTCATTCTCAGTCAAGAAACTTCCCGGGGATGACAAGCCAATAGGGATAAAATTTGCATGAGGCTGAAAGAATGTCCGCGTGATCAAGGGCAGAGGATTTCCAGAGGTGAGAGCCAGTGGAAGAATCCTGAGAATATTGTGGTGTAGACACATTACCTGTACTAAGTACCCTGTCCACCATACACAACTGGTTCATGAGATTGACAGAAATGGGTATTTCCTAGACATCTCTTTCTACCAGAACAAAGTTTTACTTATGCACCGGACGCAATACCGTCTTGATATCTTGTGCTGCCTTGCTCCCCATGACTTCCAATCTAGCAATTTTCCCCTCGTGAGCAATAGCTTACCACACAACCATAATCTTGCATCTGCAATGTGAAGCTATGACTGTGATGGAGAAAGAAGATATGGCGATGATATGGTGTCAAAAGGAAATAGACAACACACCTGTTTCTTGCATGCGGATACAAGCACATCAAGCCCTTCCTTGAGAGCAGCAGGATGAATCCATATCCATAATTGGCGTGGTAAAGAACTGCAGTTTCCTTCACTTGAGTTGGTTTGATTTTTTGACAAATTTCCTTCTTCAGGCACTGAGTTACTAGCCACTCTGAAGCATGGGCGCCACATATATGTCACTGGCCCAACAATACAAGGAGGATTCCCAGCATGCCAAAGCTGAAAGCGAACAGTTAAGTCACAGTTCTCGTTCCAAACACTTCTTAACCTAAACTGACCGTCATTGCAAATATGTAACATACCATAGTATTCTCATAGCAAACACCTCGAACAACTTGGTCTGATAGGTGATCTGAACCTAGTGATTTTTCTGGAGGAGTTAAATGTAAAACTATTCTAAGAATGGATAATAGAGAGCCCTACAAACATGAGCAAATACACGTATTTAATTTGAGTCGTTACAATATGACAGTCACAAACGAAAGCTATCACAAGATAGAAAACACAAGCTTAGCAAAGGGGGAAAAAACTCAAAGGCTTGAATTTGTTGCAGCTAGCTTTGAGGGGGTGCTTGGTTTGTAGTTGGGAATGGGAATGGGATTTGAAGATGAGATTGAGATTAAGATTTTTTTTTAAAATCCAATGTAATGTTTAGTATGCGTAGGATTGTGAGGTGAGATTGGCTTTGGAATTTTTTGCTGGACTAAAATATCCTTTTTCTCATTCAAATCCTAGCTTTTGCACATTGTACAACAAATTTTAAAATGTCACATTGTCATCTCCTAGATTGGCATGGAAATAACTGAAGTCACCAAGAAACAAAAGAAAGAAAGAAAAAATGAAAAATAACCATGGTACATAACAAGCATATACATAAATAGTTGGAGAAAGGCTCCATTAACTTATTTTTTTCCTCAACTAGAACACATCACCATCACATTGGGTACGGATTAACGTAAGGCCACTTCTTACAATTCCGGCATCCACCGTTTGTCTTCCCTCCCAATATTGCATATATGTGTATATGAGGTCTCTACAGGAGGCGGGCGGCTTTGGCAATGGCAATGCAGTTGCTCGAGAGCTTCGCGAGCAACTGGTCATGGGACGACATGACCGGCGTGAGCCCCTCGCGTTCCTCGAAGGACATCTCGCACGTGTCGACGTCCGTGCGCGCCGTGTCAAGCATGGTGCCCAGCAGGCCCTTGTCGCCGGACTTCAAGGCCGTCTCGGCGTCGTCAAGGCTTCCCTTCAAGTCGTTGTAGGACGAAATGCAGGTGTCGAGCACGCCCGCCGTCACCTTGTCGGTCTTGGGGTCGTTCATCACGTCAGTGGCCGCTTTGATGGCCTCGGCAACCTTTTCACGGACGGCGTCCATTGCCAGCTTGAGCACACCGGGCGCATCCAGCTGCACGGATGGCACGGTGGGCAGCTCGGCAATCGACGATTCGCATAAGTCGGGGTTGTCAGTCTTTGCGCATAAGGTCTTGATAATGGGGCTTAGGACGCCCATTGCCTGTTTTCCGATGATGTCTGAGATGGAGGTCAACTGAGCTGCCGAGGCTGGTGGCGTGTCGGACTCCGGTGCTGCAGACGTTGGCTTGCCATCGGGACTAACAGAGGAGGACGGGGCTGGCTTAAGCGATTCCGTGGTGGGGGTGGGGGCGGCGGGTTTGGGGACGAAGGGCTGGGAGGAAGCGCTTTGGCCGGAGGGTGGCTTCCGAGGGACACATATGGCCGAGGCGAGAGGAGCAGACGCGGCGGCGGCGAGGAGGAGAGAAAGAGCAAGCTCTAGCCTCATTCTCCTTGGTGACATGGTTGGTCACAGAGACCAGGGAAAATGGTAGGGGCATTTGCCATAGGTGAGAGGTACTTGAAAGGGGAGGGAGAAGGGGATTTGCTACATTTGGAGGGAAATGAGAGGTTGGGTTTGTTTGTTGTTTTTCCCGGGAAAGTAGGGGTCCATGGTGACCGGTAATTAGTTAGTAACCTTCCTTTTGTAGACTAAAAATAATGCCGTCAAAATAGGATGCAAAGCATAGGTGTAATTAGTAACTTCCAATGAAATGTATACACACGTTTGAGTTGTGACCCCAAAAATTAATTAATCAATGGGCAATGGGCACCGTATCAAATAACAATCACTTAAATAAAAATGTATGCAGATATGAATGACTCTGATCATTTAAATAAAAATTTCCATCAACTTTCAAAAGACCTCTTAAATATTCTACGTTTACTCTACCACTCTTCAATCTTCTAGTGGTATTTCTAGTGATATATGTCAACCTCTTTAATCTGCATCATTTAAATTTAATTTGTCAGTTAAGATTATAGTTTTTATTTTCCTATTTTAAAACCGGTTCTTACCATATATGCATAATCAATTAATTATATAAATAATCTTAAAAGTACAAATGACACAAATGTAGATCATGCTTTTCACAAAATTTTCATCTGATACTTCTTTTTTTTTAATCTAATGGTGCAAGAGACAGTGCTTTAGTGCCTGTGCCTGCACCAAATTTTCACAGAAAAGGAGACATCTGGAATTGATGCAGATTAAAGAAACTCCAGGTCTTCCTTCTGCAGCTCCAGGACAACTGTGGCGAGTGCTCGCCGATATGCCACCGACCTCGTGTTCCTGACAAGTACACAGATCTCCCGCCCCTGCAGACCTTCATTAGTCTGTTGCTGCCACCTCAACATTGCAAGAAGCTTCGGTTCGCAGAAGGCAATTGCGACAGCGTCTTGCCCACTGCTGCAAGTGGAACAAAATGTTTAATTGTTTACACAATATTGTGCTGATTTATCATCGAAAGTGAGGTGATATACCTTCCATGAACAAAGCCACTCGTGACGAAGCCTATTGGCCACCTGAACGCCTCCCGTGTTGCATCGTCTTTGGGCAGCAGGAGTTTGCTAGTGCTAGGATCCAACCAAGTGAAATAAGAGCTCACATGGGACTGAGGGAGCTGGAGTTCCCATTTTTCTACAGATTCTTCCTCTTCTTCTGCCGAGCTGTTTTACATGAAAGGGTGAAAACAGATCAGTCTCATTTACAGGTATATCTTTTCCTATTTATCTATTACAAAAGATTAAACAGATACAAAATGTAGCATTTTCAACCACAGCTGGATTATAGTGAGGACGCTACATGAGGCTAAATACTGAGCAACACACACAAGGGAAGCACACTAGAACTCAAGAACACAAAAGGAAAACATAGAGAAGTTAGTGACCTGGTTTTCCAAGCTGAAAGATCTGACAGAAGTGGGGCGCAAACAACAGCACCATCTTCAAAAGAACCTTCCCTGAATGCTCGGATCAGGACCCTTACAAGGCATACCTCACTTACAGAACGTGTCACCTTGAAGGCACCTCCAGAGTCTGTATCTGTATCCATAATAGAGCAAGAACTTAAATACTTCTCATCAAATTCATTCACATGCTGCCTCAACATCTGGATGGTTCTCAGTACAAGTGGTTGGAAGGAAGCAACAGCATCTGTTGGTGATGATTCTGTGCCTCCAGAGTCAGGATTCTCTTGCGAACGTTCAGGAAATACCTTAACAGATTGTTCCATGTCATCTGCTTTGAGGCCTCTTAGTATATTGTATCCTTTATGAAAGCTAGACATAATACAATTCCATGGGGGAGTTAGCGGAACCCTTGGAGGTCTCATGGCAGCTGGACGGCAGTCCGCTGCTTTATCAAATGCAGCATTTTCATCAGCCATAAAGGACGAATAGGCTTTGCTGTCTGGGTAATCATAAGGGAAAGACGGCAACTTCAACTGCAAAAGAAATTTTGGTGTATTAGTATTTGGATACTTCATAGTTGTTCAGTTCCATAATTCATCTACCAGTCAGGTCGAATTGAAGATATCTACAACTTTTCTTGTGAGATGCCGTTACTGAGGTTTAATAACTGGTCAATTAGTATATGTCAGTTTTCCTTTGCTGTACCAATTTATAAGACACAATTGGATGACATGGTTAATACTTTCACATTTGGACCTGAAGAGGATGTCAATTAGAAAAACATGGGAGAGTTACATCAGATTGCTTGCATTCTTGAATCAATTTTGCCTTATCTGAGCTCAACAATGTAGCACTACATTGTAAGGAAGGTTTCTTGTATGGTGAGCTTGCTTCTAATTGAGAATATTTCTTGTGTTGTGATACTCTACTATAGCTGCATAGCCTGCATTCAACTTTCTAGAATGATCTAAATTGCTTTGTGATGTAATTGTTTAATCAACATGCCATGTGCATCCATGCTAACTATAGTACACTGAAATGTCACTTCAGCTGGAATGCTAATGGTTACAAGAATCTAAAGTGTCGTATCATACATATTGTACCTTTGATGCAATCCACCGTCTTTCTCTTAGACCAATTGCGTGTGCACCATGAGCAACCAGAAAGAGCCAGAAAGGCTTTATCCAACTCAAAGGTAGAATAATAGACCACCTGCAGATCCGTTGAACTCAGGAGAATAAGACAGTTTTCAGTCAAGAGGATGACATGATCACCGAACATAAAATAAGACAGTGCTAATAATTTTGTCAGGAAAAATCTAATTTACAATATTTATGGACCAATTCGCTACATACACTACTGGTTTTCACATCATATGGGCTTGCAGTTGAAACAAGGCAACTCATTTTCAGGTCAAACTCGAAATAAGGCTGCAGTCAAACTGCCTACTGATATCAAGCCAAATTTGTTCTAAAAATAAAGCTCAAATCACTTGCATTTGATATGGACATGAGTTAGTTTAGCGACTCATTGCAGGAGATAATATGCTTCATTTGTTGAACTGTTTGAAGATATGAATAGAGGTTACTGTTTTAGTCATATGTTCTCCCATTCAGGATGACCAATAAAGTTTCTCCAAAGAAAAATGATGGTTCTTACCATGCAGAGAGTGTCCCTTCTTTAGCATGTTTTACAAGAATTATAGGGCAAGATTGGTTGAAGCAATCTTTTCCTTCAGTTGATTGACCCTGCTGATCTCCAGAATCCAAGCAGAAGTACTTTATTCGCCTATGGTGTTTCTCCATGCAGAGGACCTCGTCTGGAATAGGAGTATCTATCTTATGGCTAGGATCCCACAGTTCTTTACAGTCAGAAAGGAACACATCATGCCTTCCAGGGTTTGACCACATTGATAACAGGACATTTTCTTTCTCGGCTGGAGCTTTATCAGAAAAAGAATTTGGAGCTGGGACTTCTTCCTGGAGTTCCTTCTCATGATTCAGTGAGACTACTCCAGGAGAAGAATCAGTTCTCAGGCCAGAACCTTGCCGGGGATCATAAGCCAATAGGGATAAAATTGCATGAGGCTGAAGAAGTTCCACGTGATCAAAGACAGAGGCTTTCCAAAGGTGAGAGCCAGTAGAGGAATCCTGAGAATGTTGCGATGTAAACACATTACCTGTACTAAGAACCCTGCCCAACAACACAACTGGATTCATGAGAAAGAGAGAGACAGGCATTGCCTAGACATTACTTTCTACCAGAACAAAGTCTTACTTATTTACCGGACGCAATGCCGTCTTGAGAGCTTGTGTTGCCTTGCTCCCCATGACTTCAAATCTAGCAATTTTCCCCTCCAGTGAGCAACACTTGACCACACAACCATAATCTTGCATCTGCAATTTGAAGCCATGATTCGATAGTCATATAAGATATGGTAACAATATGGTGTCAAAAGGATGCTATTGCAGACACAAATATAAGTTATAATTATCATGTAGTAAGCATCAAGTTACATGAGTCAGATTATGCTGCTTATACTAATAGATCTGCCAAAAAATAGATCAATATACAGGGGTCAATGAGTACAAATTGAACATATAAAGCCCCCAAAACAAGCAAGTGTTCCACAAGAATATTGGTTTAGATGAAGCACCTGTTTCTCACATGCGGATACAAGCACATCAAGCCCATCCTTGAGGGCAGCAGGATGAATCCATATCCATAATTGGCGTGGTAACGAATTGCAGTTTCCTTCACCCGAGCTGGTTTGATTGTTTGGCAAATTTCCTTCTTCAGTCCCCGAGTTACTAGCCACTCTGAAGCACGGGCGCCACATATATGTAACTGGCCCAACAATATGAGGAGGATTCCCAGCATGCCAAAGCTGAAAAAGAACAGTTAGGTCACAGTTCTGGTTCCAAACACTACTCAACCTAAGTTGACCATCATTGCAAATATGTAACATACCATAGCATTCCCATAGCAAACACCTCGAACAACTTGGTCTGATAGATGATCAGAACCTAGTGATTTTTCTGAAGGAAATGGACATAGAACCATTCTGAGAATGGATAATAGAGAGTCCTACAAACAGGAGCAAATATCTGTATTTAAGTTGAGTTGTTACATTATGACAGTCACAAATGGAAGCTATCACAAGATAGAAACCACATGCTTAGCAAAGGGGGAAAATCAAATTCTTGCCTCTGGACCATCTAGCTGAATTGGGATAAAGTAGCTGGCGTCATGGACAACCACACCATTTTTCAACCACTTGAGAACAGCTCTTGAACCCCTTCCTCTGCATGGAGTAAAGCTAACTACATAACTCTTTTCAAAACACATGTATTACTCAAGTGCAGCACAAAGGCTTGCTTTGTTGCGGTTAGCTTTCAGTAATACCACCAATCCTTATAGATAAAGTCTCATAATAATCATAATTCTATGATAACATTAGTCAGTGTGCATATAACATTAGTCAGTGTGAACTTTTTTTCTTCTCATATGGCAAATGGCTCAAGAGGAAATAACAGGGAAAATTCCATAAAATCCGTCCCTTTCAAATTGGTCTAGCTTGTTGTACCCAATTCATCAATCAACAAAAAAATTCCAATAAAAAGGCCCAAGTTGCCCCACCAGATAACAAAAGCAAAAACTTAGCACAAAAATCTCACCTGTCTTGCCAAGGAGAACATTCATAGGCTAGTATTTTTGCATAGCAATTAACTTGCTCCTCAGAAAGGCAATTTCATCAAAGATATAAAGAAAAACTCATTGAACAACTTTTGCATGAAAGTTACAAGCAAAAAACCACATGAGAGCCCCTTGATTTTATTTGCAGAAGGATTAACACTTGCAACTACAAATCAACTAATCAATCTGAGCTTGTAAAACCCAAGATTGCAACAATGTGCAACATAAGAACAAACTCAACCCCATAAAGATCCAAATTTGACCACACAACTCAGCAATACAACAAGCTAAATTCATATGGTACCACCTCTTCTCTTCTCCACAGGTGAAACAAGTCAGATTACCCCATGAACACAGACCCTGATAAAATCCTTCCTCCCATCTCCCATGGAGGAACCTCTTTTTGATCACACTAAGAATCCACAAATATCTCCTTTCCACAGGTAAGACTATTAGAATTACCAAAATCGAATAAATTAAATCAACTAAAGCATCCAAAATTTATTGAATTTGAGCCAAGATAACAACCTGGGCCCTTAAAAATCACACCCTTTTTCACAGTACACATGTGCACCAGTACAAAATAGTATTAACATAAGAACTCCATTGTGCCTAACCTCCCACTGACCCCGAGTTGCAGGATGAAGCCCCAGCGCCTCCCCATGGAGAACCTCTTGGCGTGCCACAGGTGCGTGCGCAGCCGTCGCGCGCCATCGCCGGCCGCCGAGAACCCCTCCGCCGGGTTGCCAGCGAGCTCCCTCCGCCGCCTGACCCGCCTCGACTGCCCCACCGCCGTCCTCCTATCCGACCCCGCGTCCTCCTCCTCATCGCTCAGAGCGGTATCCTTTCTTCGGCGGCGGCGCTTGGTGGGGAGGTGGCCAGTGGTGCGGCGGCGGGCGGAGCGGCGCTGGCGGAAGTGGCCGGCGAGGCGGGTGGATACGGCGGCGTGGAGGGAGAGGAGCTCGCCGGCGCGCGCGCCTGCGAAGCGCCGCAGCTCGAGCTGCCGCGGCGGCGGGGGGACGGCGCCGCCTCCCATGGCGTCTTGGCTAGAGGTTTAGAGGGACTTTTGCATCATGACCCCTGGCTTAGTCTTTTGGCCCCGATGCTTTGGAGGCCCCTGCAAGATCCACGACCGTTGATTTGAATAAGGACGATGTGATGTTAATGTACTACGGACATCCTTTTTTAGGAGTTTCCGGGAAAAAAAAATTTAGAAAACCACTGATAGGATTTAGAGTTGTGTTTAACTAGTTTCGGACTCTGATTTCTATTTCGTAGAAATTATAGTAAAAAAAAAATTAGCTCTTTGAAATCTAGATACTGAAGTAAGAAGGTGTTTAATCTTTTTAGTTCTAGTTTCTCTATTTTAATTAGTATTTGATATTTTTAATTTTATAATAAAATATAGTATTTATTCAAACAATATAGTTTTTTATGACATTATAGACAAAAATACCTTTTCTGATTTTTATAGCCCAAAAAACAAGTAAGGCCCTGTTTGGATAGTCCCCGATTGGGCCGGATCCAGCCCAACCGGCGGCAAAAAAATCCCACCCGGAATTAAATTCGGCCTAGCTAAAAATCGCGTTTGGGTCGGGCTGGGAACGGAAAAATTCCGGCCCAAACCCACTGGATCGGCCGGGAAAAAAAAAATTTGCCTGAGTCGAGGCAATTTTTTTTTTCCCACTCTCTCTCTCGCGGCTGCTCCCTCTCGCGACGGCGCCTCCCCACGATCTCTCTCGCCGCCGCCTACTCCTCCCCTCGCAGCGCCTCGACTCCGTCGCCTACCCCTCCCCGCACGACGCCGTCAACCCCTCTCCGGTGAGATCATCCCCTCCCCATCTAGGGTTTCTCAGATCTAGGGTTCTCATATCTAGGGTTTCTCAGATCTAGGCAATTTTTTGATTTGTATGCACTGAACGTGCAGATCTAGCCAACACCGGGGAGGAGGACCGCCTGAGAGTAGCGTCGCGCCAGTGCCGCCTGAGATCTGTGACGGGGTGTTTGTCTCTCTCAAATCGGAGCAGATCAGAGCAAGAACACAAGTGCCTGGAAATCATTGATCCAGGTACATGGAAATCTCCAATTCTTCTTTCCATCTCTTTTATTTTGAGATCAGTAATTTTTGCATGTTAGTTGGAGATTAGTGGTTTTTGCTTCACATGGTAGTGCATCATGTGGAAGTATATCTCTCATATGTAATGTAATCTCTCATAGGCAGTACAAGCATATGTGGATTTGTTCTCTCATATGAAGTTGTTTTAAAATTTGAAAAAGTTCATGTAATGTACTGTGTCAATTGTTCTAGATCCATGCTTGTTCTTAGTTCAGTTCAAAGATTGATAGCAGTCAAAGTTTTTCTGAGTGAAATACTTGTTTGTAGCTCCTGTTATATCAATTTGCATAATTTGTTCTGTTCAGATCCATGGGTAGAAGTATGTATGTGCTTCAATGCTAGTGTTTCAGGATGCCTTCACATTTTTTTTTGCTTCAGTGCTAGTGCAAGTTCTATCTTTGCTGTTCTAATTTTGCAAGTTAAAGATTGAGCTTTGTTTTTTGGAGAAAAGATATGAAGCAATAGTTCTAATTTTGATTAGGGATTCATTAGAATTCATTTGTTTTTCCTAATGTCATGCTCTATCTTTGCTGTTCCCAAAGAAAATATTGTCATTTTGTCATTTCTGCCTCATCTGGTTCACTTTTCTGGCCATGTTCTTAACTTAATCACTTGGTTTTGAGATACTAATTGTGAGCAATCCATGTACATTGGTTGTGGTTACTGATTTGAAGCAGTGGATCTGCTGCGTACTGCACTGCACTGCAGTGTTAGTTCCAGTTTTCACCTGTTGTGGTTGTTCTTTTGTTATTGTTATGGTTCAATCTGTTATGGTTATGGCTAGAAATAGAGCAATAGAACCATGTAGCTATATAGCTATGTATTGTGAATCCAAATGGTGTTGATTAAACAGCAAATTTCTGTAGCTATTTATTGCTTTTCCAGCAATAGAACGCCTCATTTGGTTGATTAATTAGTGGTCCTCCATTGATTGATGGAGCCAATATGGTAGTGGAGGGAGGGTCTCATATCACCCACCCACCCTTCTACGCAAATGGGCATGTGGTATTCAAACAGTGCGCTTGATCAAAAATCAATGCTTGGGCCTAATGCAATGCAAGTGAGGAAGTTATTTATACATCTTGATTTCTTTTCTGCTTTAATTTGACTGTCAAATGTTTTTAATGGACAGACCAAGTCCACTGAATGCCATGCTTCTACCATTTTGTTTGAAGGTGGAGGATAGGAATCCAATATACCAGTCAGTCTAGGCGCCTAATGGCCCGATCGCATGGAAAAAAATTCTTGAAGTTCATTTACATGGCTAATTGCCATTTCAAAGATGTGATTGAACTTTTGATAGGAAAATGTTTTTGTTCCCTCTTTGTAAAACTTGAGGATGATATATTTATACCCTAAGGTGATCTCGCAGGATACAAAGCAAAACCATGTGCTTTCTTGAGGACTGGTCTGAAAATACCAGAATTTTTAATGTTTATTTATAAAAAGAATTGTCTCAAGATAATTTACAACATGTAGCAGGCAAGTTGATGTTGTGATGATTGGGCCATGGAGATGTTAGGAAAGGATTAGTGAAAAGTTAAACGATATAACATATGTCCAAATGCCATAGAGAAACTCGTTGATTGCTACTTTGGCTGTTTATGAAGATGTCAGTTCACAATTTTGTAATGATGTCATAAGTGAGATTAACAAATACCTTTTTGGTGCTTTAGTGAAGAATAACAGAATCTGCATCTTGCATAGGACTCTTAATTCAGTAAAACCATCTTTGCAGGTTGTTAAGATGAATAAGCTTGATGGTTCTGCACGTCTCATGATTGTTTCAGATCTTGACCATACAATGGTGTGTTCTCACTCCATACTGTGCATTTAAATAGTCAGAGCTTATTATGGCTTTTGCGTAGCCCGTAAAAGTCTGATCATTTTGCATTTCACTTTGCAGGTTGATCATCATGATCCAGAAAACTTGTCCTTGCTTAGGTTTGGTGCCCTGTGGGAATCCATTTACTGCCAGGATTCTCTACTGGTCTTTTCGACTGGAAGATCGCCTACCCTGTATAAGGAATTGAGGAAAGAGAAGCCTATGCTCACACCAGATATCACTATCATGTCTGTTGGCACTGAGATAACATATGGTGAAGAAATGATTCGTGATGATGGCTGGGAGGAATATCTGAATATTAAGTGGGACCGCAATATTGTTGTCGAGGAAACATCTAAGTTTCCTCAGCTGAAGTTGCAGGCATGTTTGATGACTTGCATGTCACTTTGTCTTGGTTTATTTTTTACATTTTGATGGCTGAACTCATATCTATACATTGTCTCGCAATTGTGTGGATGCAGTCTGAGACAGAACAGCGTCCACATAAGGTTAGCTTTTATGTTGACAAGAAGAGCGCTCAGGAAGTGATAAAGTCTCTCTCTGAGACGTTGGTGAAACGCGAGGTGAGGCAATATGTGACTTGATGGCATTTTCTTTCTGTTTGGAGTTTTCTCCATAAACCACGAATAGTTTGAGTTCACATCATGATGTTGCTGGTTTGTTTCTTCTTATGATCAGCTGGATGTGAAGATAATCTACAGTGGCGGCCAGGACCTCGATGTGTTACCTCAAGGGGCTGGAAAAGGACAAGCTCTTGCATATTTGCTCCAGAAGTTGAATTCATGTGGAAAACCACCCAACAATACTCTTGTTTGTGGTGACTCTGGTAATGATGCAGAACTATTTAGCATCCCAGGTGTACATGGTGTCATGGTCAGTATACAATAACTTGGATGATGTCTCTAGCAAAGTTCATTTTTGATAATGTGTGCATGCTTACTGTAACTTCAATGTTTTAAAAATGTCTAGGTCAGCAATGCCCAAGAGGAACTACTTAAGTGGCATGCAGAAAATGCGAAGGACAATCCTAAGATAATTCATGCAACTGAGCGATGCGCTGCTGGTATTATACAAGCTATTGGACACTTTAAACTAGGACCTAATGTTTCTCCAAGAGATCTCGAGTTCCCTTATGTGAAGGATTCTATCAAGCCTACAGATGTGGTGGTAAAGTTTTATGTTCTCTATGAGAAGTGGCGTAGGGGTGAGGTACCAAAGTCTGAATCAGTTACAGAGTACTTGAAAAGTATCACTGTAAGTACAGAACCTTCCATAAATAACTTGGTTAATGTTTGGAAAGATCATTTTGTCTCTCATTTCATTGCTGGTGAATTCTAGTTAACAAATGCTAATTTAGTAAATTAGTAATTCTTCAGTTCGCATGTGCATCTATCCTTAATTTCTCAGAACTTAACAATGTTCAGTAAACATAATATTTTTGGAGAGAAAAATGCACATGATGATACTTAACTGTTGTTTCTTTGATATTTATGTAAACTAATCTCTTTTTCTTTTGGTTTTAGCATGTGAATGGAGTTATTATTCATCCCGCTGGAATTGAAAGTTCACTTCATGCATCCATTGATGCATTAGGCTTATCCTATGGTGACAAACAAGGGAAGAGATTTCGAGCATGGGTAGATAGACTTGTTACCTCACAGATTTCTTCAGATAGTTGGCTGGTGAGATTTGATAAGTGGGAAATGGAAGGTTGGTCCTCAGAATCAATTGATGTAGATCTTCAAGCAAATGTCTATACTATGTTAAAACTGCAAATGTGTACTTTGTGGTGGTACTTGTGTAGGAATTGGATGTAAGGATGTCATATGGTGTGGTGGGGAAATGATGCTCCTATAGAAATGCTTTGGAATACAATTGAACTAAGTTTTGATTGTAGGAACATGTGCACAAGTGCATTAGAGGTTTTATATGCTTTGACACCTCTGGTTGAGAAATGGGAATAATCATGTTAGGACCTTATCTACTTCAATTCTTCTCCATGTTTCCCTACTTTTGCTTATAATTCTGAACCTAGCTTTAGCTTCCAAAATTTTATTATTCTTAAATCCATATTTAGCAAATCCTGTTATCTGTAAGGCACTTTCACGAATTACTCATTTCTGAGCATGTTAAGATCACCATTATGTAAGCTAGCTAGAAGTATCTTACATAAAAAAATACAAAAATTAGTAAGAATAAATAGATAAAGCTCATAAAGTGGGTTAATTTTACTTCCTAGATTAAGTGCTTAACTGGATGCTAAAAGGTCCTTCCCCCTCCAGTGATTGGTCCATACTCAACATAGGACCAATGATATAGAAACCAAACAATTTGCTATGTTCAATTCAAAAATTGGTTAATGCTTTAGTTTTGATGCATATTTCAAAGTTACATAGGATTTCAGCAGAAAATTGAGCCTTGAGTCTGAACATAGTTTTGCTGGACCTGGTTCATGCTGTAGACAAAAATTGCCTTAAGAATTATGAATGTGGTACTTCCTGGTCTCCATGTCTACATTGTTGAATATAGTTTTGTGTTCATTTATATGCTCCCTATGTGCGGTCTATAGTTACATTACTATGCTTTGTTTTAACAATAGGTGACAAAATGTCTTGTGCGGTTTTGAGTGCCATTTCTCCCTTCTTTTTCTCCTGTATATAATTTGCAGACATCCTACAGTAATATATTCAATCCCTTCCTGTCCATTGACTTTCACTTGACTTGTTAGTGCACCTGCTACTTTCAGGTGATGTGCGGGTATGCTGTTTGACAACTCTTTTGCTGAACTTAAAGGTAGATCCTCTCTATTCAGCAAAAAACTCATTTCGATGCCTATCTTCTTTTTCCTTTTTTGGGCATGGAGCTGTATTCGCATAAGCTCATGGAATGCATGCTTAACTATGATATGCTTGTTGTTTGACCTCAGCCTGAAACCTCCGCGGGGTTTGTGCTGACACACATCCACAAGACATGGCTGAAAGGATACTCCGCTGGAGATGAGCATGCATGCGTCTTATAGGTCATTTACCTGTTCCAATGTGCTTGCTGAGAAATTTTACTTGCAGCAGATAGAATAATGTATGCTCTCTTGGAGAATCTTGTTTATAATGTTAACTGTTTCGAACTACTATACTGGATGATTTCCAGATAGGGAGGGCTTGATCCCTCTCTTGTTTGATGTATAAAACAAATGGTCCATCTCATGACTTCCATGAGAAGTGAATGATCTCAGTATACTAATTTTGTGAATAATGTTGTCAAATCCTTCTGTCAAATCCAAGAAAGAATGTTCAGTTGTTTGTGGTCGGAAAATCATGAGGGATATATTTGATATTGCAATATTAGTAGAGATATTTTTGCAATTATATGGATTTTAGGGCATTGATAGAATAATAGAAACCTCCTTAGAAATGGATGTTGAGTGCTCTCGCTGGACGAAAAAACTTAGGTGGGGACAGTCCTCGTATGTTCAAATGTTATGATCTAATCTTCGGTCATCTGATTGAAGGCCATCGTGTGAGGCCGGTCTTTGATGCATTAGGATTTGTGTGAATGAAGCTTGAAATGATTGTGCCGTAGATAATGACTCTGCCTAACTGCATTTTAAAAGAGTTGATCCACTTGAAATGGAGAATTGACAAAGTTGACACATAATGCTGTGTGACCACTTCTATACTTGTCCAAATTTCTCTCTCTAGATCCTTAATTGTCAACGTAGTTTGTTTATCAGTTGGACATATTGTTATTTTTAGGTGCAAATTGTTGCTTGGAATGTTGGCATTCCGGTGGCTAGTGAGATAATTATTATGACTTTTGATCATTACTGAGTGTTGATAAATCTGTAGTTTGAGATAAAAGTGGTAAATCTTAGAATGTTGATGTATTTTTAATTGAAATATTATGGATCCTAGGTTATAGAAATGTTTTCTTCGTATTTATATTTATGTCAGATTTAGTTACTGACTGAATTGTTGTCGTTTGGTTTGATTTTAAAATATCTAAGAATTTGTGATTTTTTTTTATCCCTGAAGAAGGCCTAATCTCAATGTAGACTTTGATATTCCTATAGATTTCACTATATTGAAATCTTTTATGAGATAGAAGAACATATTTTTATATTTTAACCTAATTCAGAAATTTAATTTGAGTAGTTAATGGAACAACCCGATATAGTTTGCATTTATTACGAAATTGATATAATTTGTAATGGACTATATGATGATAATCTTAGTGCATGTCCTCATATATATGGACGAATGTCACAACCACTGTTAATGTTTTTTAATGATTTGAAAATGTGGTTAATTGATTTATTACAATTTAATCCCATGACAGATAGTGTTAAGATTGAAGACCTATTATCGGAAGGAATTAAATAGTACTTAAGAAACTGAAAGGTGACAAATTATGGATTTGTTTATAAGAATTTTAAAAATGTAATCCATGGTATCAAAGCTTTTATACTTCATGTTGAAATTTTTAGCGTAAATAGTTTGAAAGGCAGTCATTCAGTAGTAGGAGTAATGAGAAATGCTAATCTCGAAAATAGTGTCAGTGCCAGCATAAGTGTCAATGCCAATGTCAGCGCAAGTACTAGTGCCAGTGTAGCTATGCAAAATACAAGTATCACACATAGAAATTGTTTCGATAACCATCAAAACGATTTAGCTATTGATTTGCCTGAATTAGAAGAGAATTTCAACAAAAATACACTGACCCATCAAATATGTACGAATCTCCTAACGAACCAACAGAACAACAATGTTCTCTAAATGACGCTTCGAGGTTTGGTCATCTTTTACTGTTGTAGATATGACTTCAATTATTCTTGCAACTATCACAAACATATGTAACTTTCTATTTTGTTTATTCAAATTTTAGTAACAATTGCAGTGAGTTCATAATCACTTCTATTTCTCAATTTTTTTGTTTTCTTTTTTGATCTTTCTTTCTGATTTTTCTATAATTCTTTTTGATCTTTTAATATATTCGTCCCTCTTACCCCTGCATCTTTTCAGTGTAGGATATACATATCATCAATATTTATCAAATTATTACTAAAAAAAAATCAAGAAAACATAAATCGTACAATGAAATATAGAAGTAAGCTCCCAGAAAACTTTTCAAGTTTTTTTTTGAATAAGATATTGCTCTAAGAAGCCAAGCTCTTCAAAACGGATCCTATCTAACCATTTAATTTATATCTTATAAGTATTTCTTGACTAATATAAAAAATTTATAAAAAATAACAATTGAGAGTTGAGACTCCTCTACTATTATCTTTTTTTGTAATCAGACCTCTCCACTTAAAATAGTCAAGACAATTCTACTAAGAGTCGAAGAAAACAATTTAGTCGTTGTCTCAGTTTATACCCCTATATTATTATCTTTTTTTCAAGTTTGGATAGTTTTGAAATTTATTTTTTTAATGAGTTATTTATAAAAAAAATTTTGAGCTATGAAAAGAAAAATTGTGCAAATTTGCACTGGGAGGAGGTGAGAACTGAGAAGTACGGTGAGATAAGCTAAGATAAGCTTGTGTCTCTGTGTGTGAAACAAGTTGTGTGCGCGGTGAGAAGAATAAGAAATAAACAAGAATTTAGGTTCCCGAGAGGAGGCAAGTTGCACTGCAGACAAAACTAAGCTGACATCCTACACAATGCTATGTCATGCATGAGCATAGCATTTGGCATATACTTTCATCTTTTCCTCATTTACTTGTTTTTTAAGGAATTTTTTGCTAAGTAATTAGACTATATTTTCTTTTAAAAATATCTAAATCCAATTTACTCAAGTGAGATTTTATTTTAAAAGGGGAAGAAAATCCTAATGAGCAAGATTTGTGTTGGGCAAACGTGTGGTCTTAAACATAACACAAGAAAGGCACCAAAAAATTAAAAAAATACTAATTATTCCAATCACATCCAACAAAAAGAAAAATAAAGAGCACTGGAAGCAATAGTATTCACAAGATAGTTTCATATTAAAATGCAAAAATGTAGCAACACCATCAAATTAAGAAATGTTAAGGTGGTCAAATTTGCATCAATAAAACAAGGATGCTTTTCCAAGATGATGAGGTAGATTGGTACTAGTAATAGTAACAGTAATAGTTTGGTGCATAGATCATCACGTCATCAAAAAAATCTTAATAAAAAAACTATATAAATTTGGAGGGAAGGAACAAAAATAATAATAATCCAAAGACAAAGCAAAAAGCCAACGGGGATTGTGATAGATTCCATCCAATTGTGCACCATTTCCAAGCAAAAGTCCAACCAAAAATTCCCCAAGAGGTCAAATTGATCCAAATTTGCCATCAAAATCTCTCTCTGGCTCTTCAAGAAACCAAATTATCCAAATTTGTTGTTGAAATCGCCTGGAAACCAAGAAAGGAGCCACCTTTGAGCTCCCGCGTCGCAGAAATTTCCAAGAAATCAAGAAAGGAGACACCTTTCGAGCTCCGGGAAGCCACGGATGCCTCGGGCGCTGTCCATTTGATCCGACGGTGAGGTCTTCGCCGGCGATGGAAGCCACGGGGGAGGAGCTCCTGAGGAAGATCAAGGAGCTGGAGGCCGGGCACGCCGAGCTCAAGCGCGAGATGTCCAAGCTCATGCCGGAGCGCCGCCGCGCGCAATCGGCCTTCCCCCGCCGCCCCTGCCCCGCTCCAACGCCGCCGTCGAGGAGGGCCTCCGCCTTGCTCCCGACCTCGTCGCGGCTGCAGCACGAGGGCCGCGCCGGCGTCGCCGGGTTGTCCGATAAGCACTACCTCAGGGTGCTGCAGTCGCTGGGGCAGTCCGTACACATCCTTGATCTCGAGGGGAGGATCCTATACTGGTGAGATTTATTGTGTTTATTACCATGGTTAATTGTGCTCATGAGTTGTTCAATAAAATGCTAATGAAATGCTAGATTGGTGGTATGCAGAGATTGATCACTAATGTAGTGTAATGGAAGTTATTTAGGTTGAAGTATTTGTTTACCGAACAATTCTGCATGTTGTTCGTTATGTAACTTGCTAAATGTGTGGACAAATTCTGCATGGACTGATGTAGAGATTAAAACAATTTCTCTTTTAGTGAAGACGGTTTAGGTTGAGGTGCAATAACTTGCAAAAGTCTGTTCTGCTGTTAGACTAGAGTTTTTCTCCCTTTTTCTTTGGGCGTGTTCAACTGATCTTGCATGTAGCAAAGGTGGCGGTAGTGGAAAACTGTCTGCTAAATTTAGAGTTGTGAAATGTGAACACATATGTTAACTCTTTGGCTGTCTTCAGTGATCATATTGTATTTTTTATTGTATCAAATATGAGAATTTGGAATTGAACTTCGTGGAGGTATTTGGGCTGCAAAATAAAAAAAATTTCGAAATTTTTTCTTGCACTTTACCCTAAAAAATTAGAGGTTTCCTATTGATATCTTGAATAACGTCATATGTACAAAAACAGTGGAAGTTTGGTGTTGAAGCGCATAAAATAGGAGAAATTGTGTTTGACAATGCCCGTAGGCATCTGTGGTTCTAAAGAACTGGACAAGATGATAAGCAGCTTCCTTTATATCATTATTTGTTAGGTTTGCTCAAGATTGAGTGATACAATTGGATTAGGGACCTCGTAAAAGATATTAGATCCGGTCATCCAAGAATCTCTACAATATATGGAGTGAGACTTAAGAAGGAACAACATAGAGATATTATTGATCATTTTAGCTTGTGCATCTAGCAATATCTGGTTTTGTACATTGAATACATAGCATAGTTTGATGTGTGTAGATACTGTTGTTTTCATGCACTGAACTGGTTCTTAACTTGGCTAAATAAGCATGCTAAATTCTTTATGCAATCTGCAATCCTGTATACACCTTTTCTCCATTGTTTGATGCTGTTGAATACCCCCATTTTACCAAATGCTCCTATTTTACTGCAACCTAGGAACCGGTCTGCCGAGCATCTATATGGCTATTCTGCATCAGAGGCACTTGGTCAGGATGCCCTTGACCTAATAGTTGATCCTGGTGACTTCAGTGCAGCAAACGACATAATCCGAAATATATTTATGGGGAAGTGTTGGAGAGGGAAGTTTCCAGTTAAGAACAGGTCGGGAGAGCACTTTTCAATTGTCGCCACTAACACTCCTTTCTATGATGACGATGGTAGCTTGGTGGGCCTCATCTGTGTTTCAAGTGATGCGCGGACCTTGGAGGAGATAGTCAGCTCCTCATCCTCTCCACAGTCTTGTCCAAACTCAGCAAAGCCCAATATTCATTCCAACAATCGGTCTAACAGTGGTTTGCTAAACAAAGGTTCTTCTGACTCCCAGCAACCTCTCCAATCTTCTATCGCCTCCAAGATGACAAATTTGGTGAGTTCTACTTCTTAGTAAACATAAGAACTGAATATGTTATATTATTGCAATTGGAAATTGCTCTTCCAGTATATCTTCTTAATTTATTTTCTAGTGTATTCTTTTCTTGATTTTTAGAATAACAAACACAGGCTATCAAGGTTACAAGTAGAGTTCGTTCTCGGATCAGGACGGGTGAGAACTGCACTGAACGAGACGGTGCCAGCTGCGAGAGCCAGTTTTCTGAACATGATGCCAGGGAGGACCTGACATCTAGTGGAGCAAGCACGCCAAATGGGGATGTACTACATGGTGCTTTTTTTACAGAAGAGAATTCCCCTGGGAAATCAACCAAAACAAATAGCGATGACTCAGGAGAAGGAAAAGTAGGTCTTCACAAGATTTTAAGTTCAAAGGCAGAGGCATTATTGGCCAAGAAGGGGATATCATGGCCTTGGAGAGGGCATGAACATGATGGGGCTGATGGGAGGAATCACACGATCTCGCCACGGTCACATGATGAGCAAGAGAATGACCAGAATCATCAGAGGGGTTCTGAATCTAACATAATTCCAGACTGCCAAGCCACTGAATACGTCCAGGCAAGCAAATGTGAGGTCTCAGGTTCCTGGTGGTCTTTCAACAATAACAGCACAAGTAGTTTGAGCAGCACTGGGAGTACTAATAGCAGTGCTCTTGAGAAAGTAGATCAAGAAGCAGACTGCTTGGATTATGAGATTCTGTGGGAAGACTTAGTCTTTGGAGAGCAAGTGGGTCAAGGTAGTATTGCTCATTTTGCAAATGCTCCACCTATCTGCACTTGTAGAAACACTCACCCTCTTGTTGGAATGTGCTTCGGAAGTTTTCTGCATATTGCATAAGCATGTCTTGTTTATTTTAACTGTCTACCTAAGAAATTGGTCTTTGTCAGTACTTGCAAGCACCCTGCATGCTTCTTTAGAGTAGCTCATGTATACTCCTCTTATATTTGTCAGAACAAACATTGGTTGTTCTCTGTCTACTCATCAAAACATCTAATCTTCATACATAGTTTCATGATTACACAATAGTAGTCTTGGAGTCATGAACATCTACTCTCAGCTTGCTACACTCAAAATATTGCATATCATCACAGACTCACAGTTATAGCATTTCACCTTGCTATGGTTAAGCCAGGAAGATTATGGGATCTTTGTTTATTGCTGAAGGTTTCTCTAAATACAGAAACAAAGTTGAAGAGAGTACATCTTGATTTGGGATGGGGTGGGGTGTTATGGGCGTTATGTGTCTTCTAAGGGACACTCTATAATTGTGCTATTTTTGTTTTTGGTCCTTGCAGGTTCTTGTGGAACGGTATATCATGCTTTGTGGTATGGCTCGGTATGTATGTTCTATTGCTTTGTTGTGAGTGTAGCTTAACAATGAGTTTGAATGTCTATTCATGTCCCTGTAGGATGTGGCAGTTAAAGTATTCTCCAAGCAGGAATACTCGGAAGAAGTGATACTATCCTTCAGACAAGAGGTAGATATCAATCTGTGACAACAGTTTCTGTTAGTTGACTTTCAAAATGTTAAGCAAGAAAACGAGTGTTTTGTTAGGTGAGCATCTTGTATTATTGAGTCTGATACTATATTGCTGAAAATTTATTATATGACATTACAAAACTGAGCATTTCTACATATGCAATTATAAACAACGGATTCTCTACGTGCCACCATAAAAGAATGCAAAAACCCCTCATGCTACTGTCATTTCTTCTATTATGAGTGGATAAACTCTAAAGACTAATTGGATTCACAGGATACAAACTCATCATTGCTAAGTGCTAACTGCTAAAGGTTGCTAATTCATGTTGATGTGGGTAAATATATATAAAAAAGAAGAGTATATATTGACAAATCTTCACTTTATTTTCGGTTCCAAGTTATTTGTAGCAATATGTTGTTAACCTTCTAATCTTATGATTTTTGTTTCATAGATTGTGATCATGACTATATTGGCATCCTTCGATTGTGTAGGTATCATTGATGAAGAAACTACGCCATCCTAATATACTGCTCTTCATGGGTGCAGTTACATCTCCACAACGACTTTGTATTGTTACGGAATTCCTCCCACGGTATGATTTAAATCTTCTGCAGCTCAGAAATAAAGTTACTAAGCTAGAAACTTGCAAGTGCCTCTTCTTATGTGTTTGTTGCTTTCTCCAATGCTAGGTGTTAGACCTGAGCAGACCAATCTATTTTAATACCTGGCTTTGTGTCCTCTTACTGTTTCCCAAAAATGCAGTGGGAGTTTGTTTCGCTTACTTCAAAAGAATGCAGCCAAGTTGGACGCAAGGCGGCGCACTCACATGGCTATAGACATTGTGAGTGCATTTTCTCTTAACAGCTCCTTCTAGGACTTGGCAAATCAATTAAGATTTATGAAAATTCTGAGGCATGAATAAAGTTGAATTAGAGGAAGAACCAGTAAACATTCTTCAGTTGTAGATTATCTAGAGACGTGTTGAATAAATACAAAAATTGGAAACTTATATATATGTATTTTTGGCGATTGTGTGGAAGAGAAGTTGAATTATATGTAAACAAAACAGCATCAGTCAGCTTTAGCATATGAAAGAATGAGATACAAAAAGTCAGTGATATCTTGTATATTCCATTTAACATGATAGCTTGTGACATTACACATTCTACGATCCTAAGTGAAGATTCCTATTACTGTTAGCTCATTATTCATGTAGTTATGCTTTGAAACTTTTTGGGCCAGCTAATCTTTTCTGTATGTTTGACCTGGGGGGCTTTTTGAACCCTTGAAGACAAACAATCACTTGGCATTTTCTTTCTGTATGTCCATATGTTGGCTGTATATGTGCTTGGTTTGTCATGTTGATTTTGAGAGCATACTATTTTGTATTTTTGTAGGCAAGGGGCATGAATTATCTTCACCATTCCAGCCCGCCTATTATTCATCGTGATTTAAAATCATCGAATCTATTGGTCGATAAGAACTGGACTGCAAAGGTAACTTTGAAATTTACTTTTCTGAACTGTCATGTTTTCTCTTTTTTCATTTGTTGGATTCAATTAGGTTGCGGACTTTGGTCTTTCACGTCTCAAACATGAAACATTTCTGACAACAAAAACTGGAAAAGGAACGGTAAGTACAGGCGAACTTGATGAATATTCCATGATTTCTCTAGGGTAACAAGATTGACATAAAACTTTAATGTGTTATAACCTTTTCTTTGTTTATTAATTATCTGATAATTTAACTTTCATATCCAGCCACAGTGGATGGCTCCGGAGGTGTTACGTAATGAACCTTCAGATGAAAAGTAAGTTCGACATGGACATTGTTAAGTGATGGATATTCCTGCTGTTCCAATTGATGGTTACTGATTTCTTTCTTTTTGTTAAATATAGGTCTGATGTGTACAGCTACGGGGTGATCCTGTGGGAACTCGTTACTCAGAAGATACCCTGGGATAATCTCAATTCGATGCAGGTAAATTTTTGCTATGTATTTGTATGTTGGTTAGGGAAATCATCTGATTTTGATCATATCTTTGGTTACAACTATGTCATTGTGAACTTGAGGGCATTGTTTACTTTAGCAGCTAAAAAAGGCAGAAAACTTTTATCTCAAGTAACAATCTCCTTAGATACAACCAATGATAACAAAGTTTAATCTTCATTTGCTGCATATTTCGTTCATTTCTCCTTTCAGTATGATAGCATGATGAACATTGAGATGCCTATAGAGCAATTAACTTATCACCGTATAGTTCAGTTGTTTGTGTGTTTGCTTCTTTAATTGCATGTGCTAAAGAAAGGGGTCATTAGAAGTGTTGAACTCACTTCAAGTCCATGTTTGTGTGCATTCTAAGGAATTTGCCCCAAGAAGGGTGTGTCTTTCTCTTGGGAAAATACTATGGATGCTCGTTTTGCAAAAAAATTACTTTCCAAGCTAATCTTTTTCGAGATTATCAACATTGCAATGTTCAGCCATGACTGGTATCTTGTTTAGACAGGCACATTGGTACATAAGAAATTCTTAATAGTGTGATTCCTTTGTTGTAGGTCGTTGGAGCTGTAGGTTTCATGAACCACAGGTTGGAAATTCCGAGTGACGTAGATCCTCAGTGGGCATCAATTATCGAGAGTTGTTGGGAGAGGTATATATTGTTTTTATTTTCCTCTTAAACTTAGATGCATTTGCTTCCTCCTGACATATGGCAAATTGTGTTGTCCCATTGAACAATTGCCCTTGCTGTGAGCAGTGACCCACAATGCCGACCATCATTCGAACAACTCTTGGAGAAGCTGCGAGAACTGCAAAGGCAGTATGCCATCCAGACTCAGATGCAGCGAAATGCAGCTGGGGATGCTCTGATGAAAGGCGCCGCAAAAGTCACCGTTGAGGATTGAGGGTTTCAAGTTCTGATGTTCATGGCTAATACATGCGAGAGCAATCAAGAGAGGTCCATCAGCGGTGTAATGGCATGAACCTAAGAAGGATCCACACCTTCTGCATGGTTACTTCCTGGAAGAGCTAAGGCTGAAATTGTACCATTGAGGTGGCTTCTCAAACCTGAAATTTCAAATGCAACTGTATCTTCTGACAACAAGGTTAGACAGACTAGTGATTGAGATTGGCAATTTAGTTTGTTTTTCGGCAATGTGGGATTAACACCCAATTTGACATTAAAGTTGTAACATGAAATAGTTGGAACTGTATAAAACCTTTTGACAGTAATAACCCTGTACATGAAAAGTTGACAGTGATCATGAATCTGTTTTGTGCAATTTGACATACATATATTTGCTGCATCAGTTTAGGGTCAGATGTCTCTTTGGAGATTCTCAAGATTTTAGGGGAGAAATACTATGTTAACATCATCATTTTTGTGGTTATATCAATGATGCAATTTGCATAAGGTCTACAAAAGTTAAGGTTATTGAAGATATTACGTACTTACTCATGCAGCTTGAAGTACAAGTGGTACAAGATTAGGCTGTTTCAGTTTGGTAAGTAACTGAGGCTCAAGGCTCCCTCTAATTTGCTATACCTTTCCAATTTTCATCATTCTAAAACGTATCTGCTTCTTGCTCCATATTCCTTCCAAGGAACACTCGTATACGCAATACTTTTGGTTTTCTTGTGATTTGAAACGTTGAATTAATTGTTTCAGATTTCTTCAGCTCTGTACAATGTTCTGACTTCTCTTCAGTTCTTCACACAAAAAATCAAAACATTTCAGACAACTCCAAGACAAGGATAGACAGAAGTATGTCATAAATTTAATTAATTGCACTCGTTGAACATGTTTAATTTATTTTTTTCAGATAATTCAACTGTGGTAAGAGCTGCACGTTTTCCATTCGGGGATATGTTTTAGTTCATTGCTGACAAGTACTCGCAGCCATTCAAGAATACCGGAGAAACAAATCTAATCTCAGTCTAATTCATGACCAACCTCTGAATTGTATGAAATATCTAATGTAATTATAGTATCTTGTTATTGTTTGATGATGCATCATCACACATACATGACCTTGTGACACTTGGCGTTGTCTTGTTATTGTTTGATGATGCTTATCATCACACCATAAATCGCGCAGTAATTGAAGCTAATTGCCGTGACGATGGACACATATGAACAAAGTACCTTATCTACATCACATTTGACCGCACCTTTATTTTTGTGATCGCTGTCGTCGTGGAGGTCAACATTAAAAAAAGTAGGTAAAAGTGTGCATTATTACAGTGACGTGAACGTGCCTTATATAGTGGTTTTCTATTTGCAACTAGATTTGTCTATTCTTTTTTCAGTCTATCATTATTTGTTTTTTTCCACTATACGTATAGACTTTATAATTTGTATCTATCATCAGATGGGTCACATATTAGAGAGAGAAATATAAACAGACACATTTCACCAAAAAAATTTTTTGTTGTGGAGATCAAAACTATAAAATATTTGCAAAAGAATGCATTCAAATTACAATAATGTGTTGATGTCTTATATACATAAGTGGATTTCTATTCACGTCTAGGTTTGCATATTCTCTTTCATGATATCGTTCTTTGCTTTTTCGTTACATATATGGATCTTTGTAATCTGTATCCATCAGTATGTATAAAATTATGGTGACGTGTTGGTGTCATAAATTGAAGTGCTTGTCCATTTGGTTTGGTACGTGTTGGTGTTGGTGTTGGTTTTGGACACATGCATGATGCATGATGACAGAGGGATGAGGATCCTTTGCGTGGATTAACAAAATGCACTACATGCATTATCATTTATCATCTCTCATGAATTATTTGATCAGAAAATAAATGATCCAGATCACACCTATGGGTGGAAAGACGAGAAATTGACATTTCAATTGCTCTTTCAAAGTTGATTCGGACTGTTATTTATTGAACAGGTAACTCTCAAAAATAACAATAGATATGTACTTACTAAAGTAACGTGGAGAATCTGTTTTTGATGATGAGAGAGGTCAATTGAATTGAACAAGAAAAAACCGCTGCATAATAAGATCCAAAAGTTAGGTCGAGCTCAAGGACAAGCAGGTCCCATTCTCTGGGAGAAAAAACGAGTTGTTTGCAGTTGCATGTGCATTGCAATTCGTGCGTGCATCTGACTTGCCGAACCAAGAGTTCGGCAAGCGTAGCCGTCTTTGCCGATTGATTAGTAATCTCGACATGTCTTATCGGTGCAAGCTACTTCTATATCCGGTCGTAACCGTAATACACTCATTTTTTTTCTATTGATATTATTTTCTTAGTTGTTTTTGTACTTGATATAGAGTACGGAGCTCTACACCTGAATCAAAACTCTCTTATAAAATTTTCTAATGTGTGGAATGGAATTTATTTTCCAAATAACCCCAAAAAAAAATTACAAAATTAACCCCTAACTTTTAAATTTTGCAAAAATAGCCCTCTGTCGCGAACTAGGCCGCGCAACTGATCTTCAGTCGCTAGCCCAGCTAGCGACTGATGACGTGGCACGGCCCAACGCTCCACTGGCACAGTTCGCGTGCCACGTATGCTTTCAGTCGCTAGCCCGGCTAGCGACTGAAAAGATATAAAACTATGCCATACCAATAAGTTACAAAAACTGGTTGTAGTCTAGTTGGTTAAGACGCTCTCTCTTTCCAGAGAGACCATGTCTTCAGTCGCTAGCTGCGCTAGTGACTGAAGATCAATCGCGCAGCCCGTTCGCGATAAAGGGTCATTTTTGCAAAATTTAAAAGTTAGGAATTAGTTTTGGAATTTTTTTTTTATGGGTTATTTGGAAAAACAATTCGTAATAGTTTTATTCATGCTCCTGACCTGTATGCATCTCTTATTTAGAGACTGAAAACTGCTACAATCAAGTATAATGATTGAGATTAATAGGCTAGATAAAATAAAATAAGCATTCCTATTTTTTCACCGATCAATCTAAACCATTAACCTTTGATAAAATAACCTACATAGCTTGCAACTTGCGAACCACAGCAGTAAATCCGGTTCCCTTGTGCAGTCTCTTTCTTTCTCTTTAGCCATTTTGAGGTCTAAGTTCCAAGTCTTCCCAATCCTAACAAACTATTTTGGTCGCATGTACAGCAAAACAGTTTTTAATTTTGATTCGTACGGCCATGTCTGACTTTTACCATAATTCCATCGATCGATCGATCGATCGATCGAATGGATCACCACGTGAATCACGGAGCAAATAGTGTATGCATGGCAATACACACCACTACAGTACACGTGTGCAGTGCATTTCAATTAGTTTCACACACGTACGATCGACTCATATTGGCACGCGTTAAGTATAGGTAATTATATTGGCACGCACAACTTAGTTCCATACGTACATGACTTGAACTCGGTCGTGTGAAACTGCTTGGTTGCTTCCTATGTCCCAAACACGACTCATCTTGCTTGAAATTTTTGCTAAATTTGACCACTCCAAACTTCATTTGTAGTGACTTACGGTAGTGACAAAGTACTAATTTAGTTCGACATTATTAGAAATTAAGCTACACGTGTCATGGAAAAACATTCTGAATTTTTCATGCATGTGCTGTAAAGATATAAATTTCAAAACAACAAAAAAATAAGAGTTTTGCTAATGAGTAGGTATTTTTTTTAATTTTATATATATTTCTCATCTTTGGATAAAATCCTTCTTTTTAGATATAATTTTCTAAAATTCACCTAGATTTCTACTTTAGTTTCTTCGGTGATAACGGCGGCCTAAGCAAGCAGAGGCAGCGGTGGTGCCACTAGTTGAGGGTGTAAGCAATGTGAGGTGGCAGTCATGGGGAGGAGGAGGCAACGGCGAAGGAGAGAGGGAGGGGTGCGGCAAGGCAGTGTTGACTAATAGGGGAGAGGGAGGAAGGGAGGCAATCACAATGTGAAGAAAAGAAGAGGAAGAAGAAAATGAGGAGATAGAGGATGGAGATTAAATTTAGATTTAGAAGTGTGGTATAAATGATATAAATTTTTTAAAAAAATAATAGATACCTAGTCTTTAGACAACTAAAAAACAATATTATGAACTGTCATCTTATAATACTCAATATGATTAGTATGGTAGCAAAGGATTGGTGGTGTACATGCTTTGTGATGACAACTAGAGCTTATGATGTATGAAATTATTGCATTAGGTAATTCAACGAGTAGCCCATATTTTTCTTTCTATGGATTTCACGCAGGATTCAATTTCCCGTATTTTTTTAATCCCAGATCAGTATGTCAGAAAAACCGCTTAACGGTTTTTTTTAATTTTGTATATGTGTAATCACTAATTCAAATATTTGATAATAATTAATAAACAACTCCTAACAGTGGTCAATACCAGTCAAGTTGTTTAGGTAACCGACTGTGTCTAACAAGAAATGAAATTCTCATTCCACACATGCATGATGTGTTCATATTTTCCTTCTCTTCCCTTTTTTCACATCCGCTATCCATTGCTTTCTCAAAAGCTAAATTCGCAGCATTTCCACTAAAGAGCCATGCATGCTCCACTTTAATTAGATCTATATAATTAATTAATTTTCTACAAAATGTGAGTTTGTTAGAAAAGAAAAATGGATGGATGCCATACACATGATAGCCAAACCATGCATGCATGCAGGTCCCATGCCATTTTAATTTCTACTAATTGATTAAACTAAATTAAATTAAATTCGTACACCATCCCATTTATCATATTATATAAAGGGGCCGATCCATCCATCCATCCATCAAACAAAAACAAAACAGTTAAAAGAATATGGCCAAGAAGAAGCTCTCATCACACAAGCTTTGCTCTACCTTGCTCTCCCTCCTCTTCCATGGCAAGCCTAGTCTCTTTAGAACATCCAACAACAACAACAACACATTGAAACAACACATGTGCTTTCCTCCTCCTCCAATGGAGAAGCTCGCCACGCAAACCGTCGTCGTCGACGTCGACGGTGGCCTTCTCAAGTCTTCCTCCCTCTTCCCCTACTTCATGCTTGTGGCACTAGAGGCAGGAGGGTTCTTGAGAGGCCTCCTCTTGCTCCTCCTCTACCCTTTGCTTTGTGTCATGGGCAATGACCTGGCCTTGAAGGCCATGGTCATGGTCTCCTTCTGCGGCCTGCGGGTTTCCCGTTTCCGCGCCGGCCGCGCCGTGCTGCCCAAGTGGTTCCTGGAGGATGTGGGGCTTGAAGGGTTCGAGGTGATGAGAAGGGCCATGAGGAGGGTGTGCGTGAGCAGCATGCCTAGGGTCATGGTTGAAGGGTTCTTAAAGGAGTACTTGGAGGCTGAGGTGGTTGTTGGGAGGGAGCTCAAGGTGCTTTGGGGGTTCTACACTGGTTTCATGGAGGAAGAAGAAGAAGATGAGGTGGTGGTGGCCATGGTGGAAGAGGATCAGAAGATGGAAGGTGGTGTTGTGGGGTTGTCTTCCTCATTAATGGGGTTCTCCCAATATCCAATCTCATCTTGTTGCAAGGTATATGTTTGTTAATTAACTATTAGTTATTTAACATGGTTAATTAATTTGGTGTATTATTATGTCTATCTAAGTTACTTTTTTTCTTTTACCAATATGTGAGTTATGTAGGTAAAATATATATACCATGTTTTTGCATGGTGTTGTGCTTATGTTATAATTATCTTGAACGATCAAGGGGCATAATAACTAGCATAAGATTTGTTTAAAGTTGAGTGCTAAAATCTTTTTATTTATGTAGGTTGTACCATGAGTTTGGGTATATATCTCCTCTTGATTGTTGAAACTTAACAAACACTAGTACTCACGTACTTCGGTACTTGCCCTTCACACATGCATGCTAACTTCATAGAATAGTCGTGTTGATACAATATATTACACACACTTTTTACCTTCATAAGATTTGCATTTTTTTTTTGGTTACATGCAAAAGTTTGCAACTAATTAATTAATTACATAACATTTTTACTGTCTCTATATAGGAGATTTACCTTGTGACACAATATGACAAGGAGCGGTGGCACACCTTGCCGAGAGACAAGTACCCCAAGCCGCTCGTCTTCCACGATGGTCGCCTCGCCTTCCGGCCGACGCCGGTAAACGCGATCGCCATGTTCATGTGGCTGCCCCTCGGAGTCGCCCTCGCTGCTGCCCGCCTCGCGGTCGCGCTCATCGTGCCGTACAAGTACTCCACGCCCATCCTGGCCGCCACCGGCATGTCGTGGCGCATGAAGGGGGACATGCCTTCGCTACCGGCCGGCGGTCGCGGCCAGCTCTTCGTGTGCAACCACCGCACGCTCATTGACCCGGTGTACGTCTCCGTGGCGCTGGACCGGCAGGTGCGGGCCGTGTCGTACAGCCTCAGCCGGCTCTCCGAGCTCATCTCGCCGATCGGCCGCACGGTCCGGCTGACGCGCGACCGCGACAGCGACGGGCGAGCCATGGCACGCCTCCTCGACAACGGCAACCTCGTTGTCGTCTGCCCCGAGGGGACCACCTGCCGGGAGCCGTACCTGCTCCGGTTCAGCCCTCTCTTCACCGAGCTCAGCGACGACGTGGTGCCCGTGGCGCTTGCCGTCGACACGGCCATGTTCTACCCCACGACGGCCGGCGGCATGAAGTGCCTCGATCCGCTCTACTACATGATCAACCCCAGGATGTGCTACACGGTGCAGTTCCTCGAGAAGGTCGACACGAGCGCCGTCAGGGCGAGGAAGGCGGCGAGCACCGACATGGCCAACCATGTCCAGAGACAGATGGGCATTGCACTCGGCTATGGCTGCACCATGCTCACCAGGAAGGACAAGTACCTCATGCTTGCCGGGAACGATGGAAGCGTCAGGTCACCATGCAGCAAGGTGGCCAGGAATTAACTGACAATTAAGAACGAAGAACACAATTTAATTAGTTTTAGTTTTAGTCATAGAATCTTATTGTTTGATTAGTAGTAGTCTTGTTTTTTTTTAAGTTCTTGGTTTGGTGTACTTGTGTTGTGTGTGTGTGATTTGTGTATTATTGGTTTAATTTTTGCTGTAACTGTACTACTGTAAAGGGGACAAGTGATAGGAAGATTAATACTCCCTCTCCTTTTAAAATGCATTTCATTTTAATTTTTTAAGTTTGTTTCCAAATACTTATAGATCTATAGGCTTGAGATATATTGATATATCTCTTTCCTATATACTCTTTATTTAATATTTAAAAAAACAAATATATGATTTGAAAGATTAGAATGGGCACTTATAAAACATATTAAATAAGACTAATGCAGTCTTTTTTTTCATATACCTTGTTTCTTGTGCTACATGTCAAAACGATATATATTTGGAGACGAAGGAAGTAGTTAATAATACTCTATCCATTCTTAAAAGAATATCAGTTTAGTTCCATATATAATTTTTGAAGTGAAATAAAATTACATATATACTCTTATTATTTGTAGTTAATGTAATAGATGTGTTGTTAGCATATAAGTAATTATTGAGTAGGTGAAATAATAGTTATGAGGATATTTTTAGTGGATGAAGACATATTTCATCTCGAAAACATAAAATGGAATATACATTTTGGTGTGTAAAATAATATTCTTATAAGAACATAGAGTAATTACTAGGGCTATTAGCATCTCTCTTTTTTTTTGTGTATGTTATTTATGCTACTTTTATTTTGTTTTGGTGTGGCATGTGATTAGTCCTCTTGCCTAAATTGTTTCTACCCTTCTGTTTTTATTTCGACTATTCCACAGTAAATGTGATTGGGAGCAAAATGCACTAAGTTATAAATACCATTACTTTTGTTCCTTCCCAACATGCCGTCGATAAGTTAATGTTCCGGAAGGACAACTATAATATTCTGGCTATAATTAATGTACTTGCCGTAGTACATGTGCCTTTTCTATCACCTTTTCAACAGCACGAACGCACGATACAGGAGATGTGAATTCTAATTGGAAACGGGTACATAATTTTGGGACTTTAGTGTCAAGTTCAGAAACATCATTTTCTACGCACAAGGGAAGATTTAGTGCTTCCTTTTTGTTTGAAGGACAGGGGCCTGGATTTGTATCTTTGAATGACATGCCAAACTAAAGCTCTTATCATTATTAGTTTTTGACAATGACTTATTTAGTTTTTTTTTGTTGTATTTGTGCTATTAGTCTAAATAAAAATGAAATACAAAAACTGGTCTATTAGTCTATTTTTCGAAGATTATCCTAACCATTGGACTACAAACACATAAACATGGAAAGTTTGTTATGTTTCCATTTTTATTTAGCAGATTTAGATATTAATAGCCATTAAATAAATAAAATCAACGGTTAATACTCTCTTCTATATATACTCCATGCCACTCTTTCCCTTAAACTGAGGTTTGTATGGAATACAAGAATTTCACATAAATTTTATAATAAATAAAATAGTTTATGAGAGCTAATAGAAAGATTCTTCTAGATCTCTAGATGCGTACATAAAGCTCATCCAAAAGGCATGATCTAATATATCCGTTCTTGAATTTTTTTTTTCTAATTCTAATAACAAAGGCAATCACAATTCTAATATTATATCTCAAAAATACTCCTATTAACTCTAACAATAACTTAACTTTAACAATCTAACTACTACTCACATAATACTCATCCACCCCAGTCCCCTACCAACAAATGACGAGGTAATAAAATTAATATATATTTTCTTGATGTAGTAGTAATATGAGATTTTTTAGTGGTTCCTAGAAAATGCAAAGCAACTATTTGTGAATAAATTCTCTAAATCAAAATGATAATTATTTGAGAAGAAAGAAACATACTCCCTTTTTCTAAATAGATGTTATTCTAGCTTATTTTGTTTATAAATAAATGTTATTCTAAAAGTTCGAGACATATTTGCATATGTTTTTTCAGATATGCTTTTCTTTTAATAATTGAAGTTTATTTTTTAATAAATTTGTCTATCAATATTAAGAAGAGATGTATATACAGAGATATAGATAAATTTTTAATAAGATGTATTAGCTAAAATTATTTTGATTATTATCTTTTATATCTTATTTTTAGTGTTAGATATCAAAATGACTTCTATTTAAAACAGACGTAGTAACATTTAAGAGAATGCTGGGAGCGGAGTGAGTACCGGGGTGGAAAGGAGACTAATTATAAGCCATTTTTCGTAAGAATTTCATAAATAAACATTGGTACGCATAAATAATGTTTCCGAAGGGCAAAAAGATGGGAGTGATTGAGATCACAATGGACACATCCAAACATGATAAATGCGAGTTGACACCTCACTGATTTTCTCACAATTCCCAACAAACACCGTGTTTATGTCTAGATCTGTTTGCATTTATACATGAAGGCATCATGCACTGGTCAAGTTCCTATATATAGAAAGGTACCAAGTTCCCTCATTGACAACATTATGGGCACTGAATTTACTTACCTTCACCCACCATCTTCAATGGATTTGCATGGACCCATTCTTGCTTCTGGCATCAATCATGCATGAACCATCTTTTCTCTTCTTCAATCTTCCATTTTTCTGTTTCTGCCAAGAAATATTCTGATTTCTGCCACAACCACCCTTCTTCAATCTTCCATTTTCCTGTTTCTGCCAAGAAATATTCTGATTTCTGCCACAACCACCAAAAGCTGCTCAAATTCTTAGCCTTATCTGCAGGTGGAGAGATCTGAAATTAAAGGACCACCAAGATGTCGTATAGATTTTTAACAGAAAAGTAAACAGTACTTAGTGTTGCAATAGTTGCTGCATTTGCAAACTTGAAAATGCAGCTGAAGAGTGAAGTGTAGTGTAGTGTGCCCACTAGCAAGCAGCTGATGCATGTGACAGGCCATGAACAGCAAATCTGCAGTGTCTATGTGGAATAAGATGTCAGTAAGATTAGTACGGCTAACACTTAACTGCAAATCTGAATTTATCTCTCAAGCAACAAATGTACAACTTAGGCTATCTCGGATGTAAGGAGACTCCGGTGGAGAGAATGTATTACATGTGTAAAAAATCTTTCAAAGAATCAAATACTCTAATATTTTGGTGTTTAGGAGGCTTTTGAAGGAGAAAGAATAATAAAATTTTTGTTCATTCTTTAAAGAGGAGAGAAAAATAGTTAGAGAATGACTTAATATGTAAATTAAGAATATAAATAATTAAAAAAAATTGTCGGCTATCCATTGATTACCCAAGCTGCAACATGTGCTCCCACCGATTGAAAAATATATTTTTCTCTCTCCCAACAGGCACATGACTCCCACGAAACTTGCGTTGGAGATAGCCTCAGGGTTACCGTTTCTTGCTGGCACTGGTTCTTGCCAGTGTAATGGGGCTGAAAAAACAAGTCAGGAGTCAGGACCACAAGCTGGTAAAATAAAACTGTCTGGTTCACCAAATGTGCAGAAGGCATTGTTTTGTACTGAATTTTAGTGTTTTATGTTGAATTCAGGACAATGTTGAATGAGTTTACACGTATCTAGATAGATCCACTATGGAAAAAGTTGAGATATCAATGTCTTAATTACCTGAATTCAATAGCAACACTGGCAGGTAACACATTAGCATGCAAAAGGGATATGGTTGAGATCTAATCAAGAGTCTCTTGGTTAACGGCAATTATTGATATATTCCTTCAATCTTATCTAGTACAACCTGCAGCATAGAAGTTGTAGCACAGCAATTGTAGAATCAACCACCAGCAGTTAACAAGTGCAACTGGTTATAAGTTCAGACATGCCTGATAATAAATTTCAGAGAATCGTGCCACCAATTCAGTCAAATAAAGCACAAAACTGTAGTTGCTTCAGTAAGAACATTTCAGGAAGTGTTAGTCCTTAATCCGAACAACTAAGTACTAGTGTTCAGAACAAATATTTTGGATAGTTGCGTCGCTGATTGAGTTCATGCCATGAAGGCCAAGGGGATGCTAAAACTGAAAGTAAAACCGATGGTAAAACGATGCGCTATTTTGTTGCAGACAACGGCAAGGAGCTTGCATCCACCCTACTGGCAGTCTGGCACACAATCTACACGGACTCAGTTTTTTTTTAATTTAAAAAAAAGATAACCCTATCAAACTAACTGACATCCAAAAAGTATTACAGCTAGCACTGAACTGAATATGTAAAGCTGGAACACTGATGACTCAGTAAAGATGCAATGCATAGGAAATCTATTTAGAGTTCTCGAGCAGGTTAATGCTAACCTAGCAATAGTAAACATGTCTAAGCCATCATCTATTCAAGGACTCTTAAAACAGTGACCTAACAAAAGTGACTGTAAAAGATTATACAAACAGGAAGATCTGTAAACATGTCCAGCAAATCTTTTGCTGCTGCACCAAAAGTCAGAGCTTTTAACTAAGCCTCTGAAGTGTCAAAACTTAAGGGCATTAGTAGAATGTGCATGGGCAGCATGACTTTTAATTACAATCTAATATATATATATATATATATATATATAAACACTATTCTACACCCATCCCTAAAATAGTTATTCTATACTTAGTCTAAAAACAGTCCGATCTAACTTACTAGAATAAAATACAACCGTTGGATAGAGATAGCGGTTATTCTCTGTTTAAAAAAATTTGTCGTTTTATTTCATAACGACAGTAAATATTTGAAATATTTTATTGTTACTGATCGATATCCGCACTAACCACCTCTTCGTCTTGTTCACATCCAATAAATTTATATTATATGACCAGTAAATTTACTGACAAAAATATATAGTATATGTCTATAGTATATGACCAGTAAATTTATACTACACGACCAGTAAATTTGCTCATAAAAATTTATAATATAATCTATAATATGTGACCAGTAAATTTATTGGTCATATACTGTATATTTACTGGCCCGTCTAGTAAATCTGTGGTATACGATCAATAAATTTATATTCGGGATTAGTAAATTTATTGACAAAAATCTATAGTATGTGATCAGTAAATTTACTGATCATATACTATATATTTACTGGTCCGTTTAGTAAATCTGTAATATATAACCAATAAATTTATATTACGCGACCAGTAAATAACTGACTATGTTTTAGTCAGTTCCTATTTTTTAGGAATAGTGTGCGGTTATAATAAATCGTGTGGATTTCTATGTTTTAGAGATAATGGAGTCGTTTATGGTAGTTATTACCGTCAATAAAATTCTAATCTCGATGCATGATCCAACGATACAGAAGATGGACATAGAATAACTATTCTATGAGCGGATGTAGAATAGGGTATCCCTATATATATATATATAGAGAGAGAGAGAGAGAGAGAGAGAGTTCGTTGAGGGGAAAGGCAAACTTTGGGTGCCAAAAAGACCAAAGGCAGAGCTTTTAAATGCAGTCTGAACAATGCGCTCCGCACAGAAGGAATGACAAGCTAGCCGGCGTGTCCACCACCATACCGTCACGTCCTCCGTTCGCGGTGGTTCGCATTGACAGAGCAGTGGCACATCCGCACTTCAGTTCTCCTACATCCCACTGAAGAATCTCGTGTTAATGCTTGAGAAAGTGCAAGATGCATTTGTCTAGACTACAAAGCATCACGTACGAATGATTAGTTAACTGTATGATCTGCAACTGCACGCCATTGGGATTCTGATTTAGCCGGGCCGCCCATCAGGCTGGAAATCGCAGAACGGCACGGCACGCCAGCACAGGCCGGGCCGGATGGCCGTGCTTCCGGCCGGCCCATCAACGGCACAGCCCTATTGCAGATGGAAGTGGGCTTTGTTGCGATCATCTTCATCTAAGCCATGTTGGATACAGAATTATGCTGGCAAGGATACCGGATGTTCATCGATTCACTCACGCTTTGATGTGCCAATTATTCATTTATAATTGTGATACAGATAGAAGAGCCAAAATCTCCGTTGCAAAGGATGTCGATATATTTTGGGTGGTGATACGCTGAAGTTCAATTCAAAGTTACCTAAATTCTCTTCAAACCCATAACACATTTTATAAAATCAAATCTAACTCAATCCACTTACTTTTTTAATCCAATCTAACTCAACCCTTTCTCTCAACATAGACTCAACTCATTTCTCAACACAAATCTAGTCTATTCATTTAAAAAGTATTTAAGGAATGGAGAAAAAAATTAAGATTATGAACTCAAATTGTTTCTATAGACTCCAATCCAATAGCAGTCAAAATTTTCCCACCTCAATGCAATTCAACCCAACCATTTCTGAAGTCAATTCAATCCAATTTAATCCAACTCAATTTAATTTCTCATCTCATTTCACCTAATTCAAAACCAACCCATTCTAAAATCAATCCGTTTAACCTATTTCAGTATATCTACCACTTTTTTTTGGGTGTGTCAATGATTACAAGGGCAAGAATTAATTTTTGTACAACACAAAGAAAGGAGAACTGAACATAGAAACACGCACAGTTGGACCAATTTGCAGAATCAAGTATTATGCCAGATGTACAGTTTTAATCTACATAACATTGATTTTTGGCCTGTTTTGATGCTTCTTTGCATCTTGCTCCCAAGCTTTCCTTCTTTCTTCACCAACAGTAGAAGCTAGAGTCACTTCCTTGAGACCTCGGAGATTTCCGATGGCATTGACACGAGGACCATCTGCATCCTTCCATATCAACTGAAGAGAGGTGAGATGCGGCATGGCTCCTTCTGCGATGCTAATTTGTCGGAGCTTCTGAGCCTGGAAGTAGAGTCGTTGAAGGCTTCGGAATTTATCAGATGGGATTTCAAACTTGCTGTGCTCACCAAATTCAATACCAACCTCGACCAGTTTCAGATAAAGCAACATCTGTAGATCCTGCAGAGTTGATAATTCCTGGCTCTCCAAACCAGTTGATAAAAGGTGCAACTTCGAGATTTGATTGGGCGATGTGATAAATGTGGGCAATTTGCTTAACTTTCCTTCTAGTTTGATTGAGGCGAGGAAGCAGATATGACCAACAAAGTCGAGGAAGTCTATAGAGTGATCACCAAAATGAATTGATAGAGATTTAAGAGCATTTGCTTCGGCAAAGCGCTTCTTGAGGGAGGACTAAAAGATCAGTAATGTCTTTGTTTGGAGCACTCTCAGCCCATATCTTAACCTTCCTCAGTTTGTTAATATGAAACATAATATGATGAAAAACTTGGTTCTCACCATCCATAATAAACCCTAACAGAGTTTCCAATTTATTAACAGGTGAGTTAACTGTGGTAGATCGAGAATTTTCATGGGTAATATACTCACCTTTGTCTCCCATATATCCATTGTCTCTAGATGATGCAGTTTTGAGATTCCTCTCGGAAGCTTGCCAACATTAGTACCCTTGAGGCTCAAATACTTTAGGTGCAACATTTTGCATATGCTGTCAAGATCACTGTCCTTAATCTCCTTACATTTTTCTAGGTGCAGGACGCGCAGCAACTTACACTTCTGAAAATCCGTAGGATCTTAGCCATCATGCTCGAAGATTGTTAGTGACCTAACATGAGATAAATCAATGTTCCTAATCACATTGTTGGGTTTGTGGAGAGAGAGTCGACGTATGATTTTGTCAGGTATAACTTCGTCATTGTGAATAAAAGTAATGAAATTCTCAAAAAATGACTCTCGGACAATGAAAGCAAGCATTATATCATGAAGTTGACATGTCTTCACTCCCGCATTATTGCTAATGTTCACTGGCTGAATGACACCCCGGTTGATCAACTTCTCAAAAAGGTCATGAGTAATATCCTCATCCTTGCGTCCGATATCTGTCAGATCTTTAACCACAAACCCTTCAACTAACCATCTCCGAACTAGACTTTTCCCCTCGATTTGATGATCACTTGAGTATATGCTCACAGAAAGCAAGCAAGCAAGTCTTGAGATCATATCGAGGTAGATTTTCATAGCTACGGATAAGCACTTGTTTCATTCTTGTGAGGACAGAACCCAGGTTGTTGCAGACATCTTTGCAGTGATCCCCTGTTGGGTTCGACTTGCAGCGCAAATGTTGAGAAATATCAACTAAGGCAAGTGGTATACCATCACATTTCTTCAAGATGCTTTTTGAACCTTCCTCAAAATTTGGTGAACAGTATGTTGGAGAGCAAAAAACTCCTTGTAAGAGTAAATCTTTAGAGTCAGACTCATTGAGCGTTTGCATCCTATACACATACCAGCTTTGGGAGCAACAGGTAGTGACGATAGATTGAATACTTGTGGTCACAATTATTCTGCCATCAGTGCCATCAGTGCAATCACCAGGGAATGCAGATCTTATAGTTTGTTTTATAATTTCCCACACTTATGTCTGCATGCCATCGATTACAATCATGTACCTGACAGTCAAATTAGCACAAAATCAGAAAGATCAATGAGCACTCTACAAACGAGGTTAATTTTAGTTGTTCTTTTTGCAGCTCTTCTAAAGAATGTTACTTATGTAATGATTCGCAGTTGTTATTGTGATACTTACTCAAGTTGTTTCCAAGAAGTTCCTCAATTTGCACTAACTAAAGTTATGAAAATTTTATGATGCATACTACATGCTATCTTTGTTTAGCACTTGCATTATAAGTAACTGTGTGACTGTGTAAGGAAACTGGCTGCTGAGAATGCTAGTCTCAGTCGGCCATTGATGGGGTAAGAGTAAAACAACTACAAATTAAGCAGAGTCAGTGATAAAGAAAATTAAACTCTTATCTCATTTTTTAAAAAGAAAAAAAAGAAAAAGGAAAATTAAACTCACCTCGGCTTTTCCCGTAGGTGCTTGTTGAGGTTTTCTGCCAGCTGCTGGACATTGTAGCTTGTCTCGTTTGCAGCTAGTTGTTGCCCCCCAACTTGGCGGAGTATCTCCTTTAAGATGCCATTCGGATGCTTGTGCTTGGACGTGACAACCCAAGCACGTTAACAGAATAGCCAGATGACATCAGGGCTGCGGTACACCGCCTTAGCGAGGGTGGTCTTCCCCAGACCGCCGAACCCAAGGATGGAGACCACCTTTAGTTGATTTGGTTCGCCATGAGCCGCTGGCTTCAGCAACTCAAGGACCTCCTGTTTGGGCTTATCGAGGCACATGAGCTCGGCGTCAGGGGTGGATGTGGAGGGGTCTGGCTCGTCGCCGTTGCCTTCTGCCCATCCGCTGATACGCGTCGAGGGCACGTTCCTTGAGCCTTTGTAGCTCCCCGGCGAACCGAGCGCGCGTGCACATCGTCTTGGTCTTGTGAAACTTTGCTTGGGGCTTGCAAATGACCCTGTTTCTATAGAGGACGATGCAATCCTCGATGTCGTACAGCAGCTCTTGCACTTCTCGCACCCACAAATGGACGACATCTTTGGACTCGGCGTGCTTTGTGATGATCAAGTTCATCATGTCCAACTCTCGATTGATGTCTTCAAGGAAAGCATGTCGAGTCTTTGAAGACATCAATCGAGAGATACTCATGATGAACTTGGTCATCAGAAATCACGCCGAATCCAAGGATGTCGTCCGTTTGTGGGTGCGAGAAGTACAAGAGCTGCTGTACGACATCGAGGATTGCATCGTCCTCTATAGAAACAGGGTCATTTGCAAGCCCCAAGCAAAGTTTCACAAGACCAAGACGATGTGCACGTGCGCTCGGTTCACCGGGGAGCTACAAAGGCTCAAGGAACATGCCCTCGACGCGTATCAGCGGATGGGCAGAAGGCAACGGCGACGAGCCAGACCCCTCCACATCCACCCCTGAGGCCGAGCTCATGTGCCTCGATAAGCCCAAACAGGAGGTCCTTGAGTTGCTGAAGCCAGCGGCTCATGGCGAACCAAATCAGCTGAAGGTGGTCTCCATCCTTGGGTTCGGCGGTCTGGGGAAGACCACCCTCGCTAAGGCGGTGTACCGCAGCCCTGATGTCATCCGGCTATTCCGTCAACGTGCTTGGGTTGTCGCGTCCGAGCACAAGCATCCGAATGGCATCTTAAAGGAGATACTCCGCCAAGTTGGGGGCAACAACTAGCTGCAAAGGAGACAAGCTACAAGGACCTCCGCCAAGTTGGGGTGCGAGAAGTGCAAGAGCTTGTGTAGGACATCGAGGACTGCATCATCCTCTACAGAGACAGGTCATTTGCAAAACCCAATTCGACCGCACATTTCACAATACCAAGATGTGCACGCGCGCTCGGTTAGCTGAGGAGCTACAAAGCTCAAGGAACGTGCCCTCGACGCGTACCAGCGGAAGGGCAGATATAAGGCCGTCTCCAACGCGGGATTTCGACCCGGGGCGCGGCGGTCGAAGCCACGGGTGGACGGGCGCAAGCGACGCTCGAGCGCGGGCTGAGCCGCTCGACCACGGGGTCGCGGGGCGACCTCGAAATGGCGGGTCCCACCGAGCGCGCGGCAGTGCAGTGAAGATCCGGCGACGGCGTGTGGAAAGGAGCAGAGGCGGCGCGCGAATGGAGGAAAAGGGCGGCAAGATCTGAAGGCGACGGGAAGGCAAGAAAAATGGGGAAAGGAGAAGAAACGGAGGAAAAAGAAGCAGCAACGCGAAAGTCTCTCTAAGTTCTTCCGGAGACCGTGGTCTAGAATATTCGTTCCAACATCCGGTTAGTATTGGGTTTGGGAATATTCTCTCGAAGATCCCCTTTAAGGAGGAGTTAGTATTAGGCTTAGCCTAAGACTCTCATCAACAACGTGATTGTTAGCATGCGTCGACGGATGCAGTCGACGGATGCAATCAAGTATTGGCCGCTTGCTCGACGTGATGGGACCAGTGCGCGTTTTGGGCAGAGACGAGTGACGGGTAAGCACGCGGCGAGTATAGCATCAATGTTGGAGACGAATGGCGCTTCGAAACGCATATTGCGGACCCCTCCGAGAAATAAATCAGATAATCATATCCACAAAAAAATAAATTTGGCATGTGGGTCTATAAAATAAAAAGACCCACATATCAGTCATTGTGTGTTAGGTCCACGCGTCACTGAGAAATATCCCGTGGGCCCATAGCAACAATCAGCATGCATGTCTCAGTGCGCACGCGCACCACGTGAAAATCGACCAATTCTGAGCTGGGCCCAAGGTTCGTGTCCCGACATGTTCGTCACCGAGGTAATTTGCGCCGCGTCGAACAACGTTCAAGAAAAGTGAGGCCCACTAGGCTCATAAAAAGCGCGATCTACTCTAACTCACTAATCAGTGGGTCCACTATTTTTGAGACCCACCTGTCATTGAAATAATAAGAAACGACAGTCGAGTAAAATTAACAAGCAAATAGTGTTCTGTACGGTGGGAGTTGCCAACTCAAAATTAATGACATCTGGGATCGACGTTGAGCTGACCACATGTAAGTGATTGTGGTTGGAAAGTAAAGATGGCCGTTGGAAGCTGTCGGTGGTTGTTCAATAGATAGCTCTAAACTTGATTCATTTTAGGGTAAATTTTATATAAACTAGGTCATATAGCAAAATTCATCCAAATAAAATAGCATATATAATAGTGAAAGAACATTGTTGTGGTCGGAAAGGGTGAACGCGAAATGAAACTATATTTACCCGGTCAGCTATGATAACATATGCAAACAATACAGGACCCTAATGAAGTATATCTATCCATTTGAGGTTTAAGAAAAGAATAATTTCACTTTTTTTTGGTTGATGATGATTACAATAATATCATGATATCCCAAAACAAAAATTAACACAGAAATAATACAGTCGAAAATAAGATCATAAAGAACAGACAGAACATATGTTAACATGTCAATTCTATTTACTCCTAAACATATACACGTTTATAGAATGGGCTTGAAGCATATTAATTTCTGATAGATATATGATAAAAATACATAAATAAGTATATCAAACATATGAATTAATGAGATAAAATGAGAACAATGCAGTATATAGAAACCCAATAATTAACTCAACCTTAAGATCCCTCGCTCGATGGACAATTTTTACCTTTCTCAAGCTCAAAACACCAACAACACACATGGATCCATTGATACTGGAATTACGCATAAATCTACACAAGTGAAATCAAATTAAGCTTCAAGCCTTTGATATGCAACAATATCCAAGACGAATCTAGCTCCATCCATTTTTTTGCATGTCGCCCTTCTTGAGTATAGTAAACTCCGGCTTGACAACCAACGCATGGAAGCGTAGCCGAATTAGCATCACCTACACGTAATGGAAGTGTTATTTTTTTTACTTCATATTTTGATAATAGGGGCAGAATAGAATTCTCATACTCCTTAATTTTAAGATATGATGGAGAACAACAAACTCTCTGAAGGATTCACTTTGCCAAATATTTGAGCATTCATCTTGACACACCTAACAATATTATCTACATTAACCTAAGAAAATTATCAATACACGAATCTATAATAAATGAATAAGAACTTTTATAATGGTTTCGCATATGACCTAGCCCTCAATGCTCCGTCCGGTTACAATATTTGTTCATGGAAGGTTCCGCAACCTTAAAAGCTAAAAAATAAAAGTTGTCCGCATATTCTTCAATTCGGTAACTCAATTTTTCGAAACTGCTACATAATATGTTCGAGAAAAGAAACACCCAAATAGGAAAAAAAAAACCGGTTATTTAAAAAAGCATTACACTCCCAAATAGAACTTAAATATATTCAAATATTGGCTAGTCCAAGAACTAATAGTCTAGTTAGCCAATCTCAAAAGATGGATGGTTACAATAACAGTGTTAATAGTTAACACCACTTCTACGCTGCATATCACAGGAAGTAATCATTATGCGTGCTCCACCATGCCAGGATCCAAAGCATGTAAAAATGAAATTGTAATAGAACACAATTAAACCAAGTCCTGTGTATGCTAATGTGTTTGTTGTGATAAGTCTCATATGGTTACGAAAACAAAAACAAAAACAATAGGATCACCATAAAAGGAAACTCCAGAAGAAAGAACCTAAACAATATACGAGCATGGATATTGTAGGGATTTGAATTTTGAAAAAAGAATATTTTAAGAATATGATTATGTTAAATAGGTGAGAAAATAATTATGAAGTTAATCATCTTTTGTCTCTTATTTCAGAATTATGCATTGAATTAAAATATTTTTAATGTTTAATTCGAGTATGATTGAGGTGGCTCAGATTTCGTACAACCGGCCAGACTCACGTCTAGTCTGACACGTTATTCGGGTCGCAAAAACATATCAACTACAAAGATGAATTTTTACATAGGCAAATTATATACTTTTGAGTTCATATTAATGAGAAGAGTATGATAAACTATTTATTTGTCTTATTTGGACGCCAAACAAAATGTTACAACTATTTTTATGTTTTAGTCCCTAGAAAATATTGAAGCAGGTTGTGAACCTTAAAATATGTCATTTATGACATAATGGTACATTTTATAGGTTAATCATCTTTAAAGAATTCTGAAAGATCATTGAACCCCTGATTTTGTTAAAAAAAACCAAAATTTATAGTCGATTTACGATTAGGTCTCTGCATCGGTTTGACCGAGACAGATTGCATTGTCTTCTTGTTGTAACCTTGTAGAAAATATATTTATCACATCATAAGATTTCTAAAATGATATAGAACACCTTATTTCGAGGAGTGACGAAAAAGTTAAGATGCCTTTACAGATAGGTCCTTATGTAGCTGAGCCAGCAATTCATCAGTTATGACTTAAATTTGTTTTGCATGGGGCAAATTATATATGCATATGCTTATATTGAAGAATAAAACATGCATATGTACATTTGCTCTCTCATGTCCATACGTGTATATTTTTTTTTACATTTTAGCCTTTTAATCAAACAGGGCCTACAAGTGAGACACATCAATTTTACAAAATTTTGTTGAACAAATGTAAATTAAATTAAACAAGTGTGCAGAGCATTTTCATTTTGTGAAATATCCCACATATTTACCATTTAATTTAAGTAACTATGCACCATAATTTTAGTGGAATAATTTTACAAACTTTTAGAAACTGATATGTGTGCTTAATTAAATTTAAGGATGCATTAATTACACAGATAAATCTATCTAACTAAAACTTAAGTACTACTTACTAAAATATCAGGAGTATATCTGAGTACTCCTGAGGGATCAACTATCGACTCAAAAAATCACAGGTTCTTAACACTGTAATCAAATTGAATATCGTATAAAAATTTAAGAGTTTATAATTATTTTAGTATAATGTACAAAAAAAATAATACAATCAAAACCCTCACCTGCAAGGTAAAACAGATCGGCGGGCGTGTGAAGTTGATAGAACCTCCATGCAACGTTTCTTCCCTCTCATCTTCTTTCTTTAACCCTAACTTTTCTTTTTTCCTCAATCAAAACCGTCACCTGAAGCCTTAGTCGCCACTCATCTTGGTGACTTGCGCCTGATGCTCCCTATTGCCACGCGTCCTAACAACTGCCAACAAAAAAAACTTTGTCGCCAAATATTGTGGCGATTGACTGAAAAAAAATTCCTCTGTCAACAAACATCGTGGCGATGGGTTACTATTTTTACAAAAACTTTAGAGTGAGTGTAATTTCTGTAATTAATATTTTTAAATGTATTATTTAAAAAATTCATAAATAATCAGGTGTCCTTTGTGCATAAGTTTATGATAAATAGAGGACCAAGAAATAAAGACAAATAGGGATGGAAACAGATCGGGTTCGAATCGAATAGTACCTAAATCCATATCTGCATCCGCATCTTTCTTTTGGATACGAATTCGGATGTGGATACGGATATGAAAGAAATGGATACGAATACGGAGCGGATATTTTGTGGATACGGACACAGATATTAAGCGGATTCGGAGCGGATACGGACACAGATATTTACAAAATGAATATGATTATGATACAAAAATAAACATGAATAACATAATAAAATATTTATATTACACCAAATAAAATAGTCATTACAAGGATAATATAATAAAAGAGTTCATACATAACGAGGATAATATAGTAAAAAAGTTAGTACTACATCAAATAATAAGTATTTCAAGTAGAACAAAGTATCTAAATAACTAATAAAGTCAAAAGTCGTAAGAAATACAATAGTAATATAGCATAGCCATAGCATCATCTACCAAGCTACCAACTATCAATTCCGCAACTCATTAGTCGACTTGAATGATGTGATCACCTATAGGTCGAACAAAAATAAGTAATGAATTTTCATAGCATGTTTTACTAAGAGCATAATCATTCAACAATCTAAAAATAAAAATAAGCACTAATATGATCATTTTCTTACAAAGTACGCGCATCACCATCTTCAAAATAATCTCCAACAATGTCATCTAGAATAGATTATAGTTGACCTACAATAAATAAAAAAATAACAAATGTACACAAGTCATATAACATAAAACTATAAAATTATAGACATGAAACATATCTATAATGGGTTAATCACCTTTTGACTTGGCTCTAATCCAATCTTGAATGCAAATTAACCTTTCAACAATCTCTGGAGTAAGTCTACTCCGGTATTGGTCAATGACACATCCACCTGTACTTAATGTTGACTTAGAAGCCACTGATGTAACAGGTTTAGTTAATACATCACAAGTAACCTTTGATAGAATAAGATATTTAGAACCTTTTGTCTTCCACTATGAAAGAATGTCAAAAGGACTTTCATTATCCCATAGAAAAGTGATATCCTCAAAATACAAATTCAAATAAGTTCTCTTAAACTGCTGTTGAGATTTCTGAAGAAGAAACTCATTAAATTTTCTTTTCTTCTCATTATAGCTACTCGTGCCTTACTGTGAGACTCCAAAGCTACTAGTATGCATGACTTGCTCATTTGGCCTAACATATTGAGTATAAAGTGAATTGATGACTTGATGTATCTCTTGGATCTATTTCTCTCCACCAGTTTGATAAATCTGTGGGTAGTAATATTCGACCATCTACATCTTATATCTTGGATTAAGTAAAGATGCCACAGCCAAAATCATGTTTGACTTACGCCACTATTTGTCAACTTTTCTTCCATTGCCATCGCCATTGCCATATTCACACGAAGGATATCAACACTGTTCTTTCATTCTTGCAATATCAATTTAACTTCACAAAACTCCTGAAAGAACAAATTTGATGTAGGATATTATGTTCCAGAAAGAAACTTAGTAATGGTATGAAATGACTTTAAACAAGCAAACAAGTCCGTAACAACATTCTATTCATCATTGGTTGGACAACAACTATACTTTATTGGATCCGAGTAGTTCAACATCAAGAATGCATCTTTGTGAAATAGGTAGAATTCCATCTTATAGTAACATCAGTAGATAACCTTTTGGAAATATCAAGATCACAATCTTTTACTCTCTTTTGAAACTCTTCCCATTGCAAAGTTGAACTCTTCACCAATAATATAGTTTGCCGAATATTTTCAATAGTATTTCTTATCACTGCCATCCTATCTCTAACAACTAAATTTATAATATGTGCGGCACATCTAACGTGAAAAAAACACTATCACTAATAAGCAACTTTTGTTGATTAAGATGCTTGATTATATCTTTGATGCAAACATTATTGACTCTATCATTATCACAAGTTAATGAGAACATTTTCCGATCTATATTTCAATCAATTAGGTTCTTCATGAGAGTTTGAGATAAACTTATACTAGTGTGCCTAGCATCTAAATGCATGAAATTAATGAGTATCTTTTGAAGAGATCAATTCTCATCAACAAAGTGAGCAGTGATACACAAATAACTCTTGTTTTGTGTTATTCAAGTCCAAAGATCCATTATTGTAGAAATGTGACAAGAGAGATCTAAACATATCATAGACAATCTTTTTCTCCTCATCATATAGCTCAATATTAATGTTTTTAATGGATTTTGCTGATTTCATATTGAATGTTGGGTGTAAAGTCTTAGACAAAATCAACAGTGTACTTATGATCAATAAAAATAAATGGATATTCATGCATCACAATAGAGGTAGCAAGTTTTTTCAAACTTATTGTTTCATCATACTTATATACCTCCACAGAAAATGTTTGACTACCATGTGATGAATATATAATCATTTTTTGACCTCTATATAAGTTAGAGTTATATCTTTTTGCATGATTCATTAAGTAAGATGTGTCATTCTTACTTCTACCATTTAGCTTATGTAGAGGTCAGGGATTTGGAGTACCGGCTGTCCAGAGTAGTGGTCAGGGATTTGGAGTTCCTCAAGGACGAGCTGACCAACATGAATGGTCTCCTCGTGAAGATGGCGCGCAGGGAGGATGGGGAAGAGCTCGTGAAGGCGTGGATGAGGCAGGTACGGGAGATGGCCTACGACATCGAGGACTGCATCGATAACTTCTTCGCGTACCTGCACGTCGGCTTCAAGGTGGCATGGTTCTTGCCAAATCTGAGAAAGGCACGTCGGATTGCGGTTCAAATCCAAGAGCTGAAGGAACGTGTTGTTGAGGTAGCCAAGCGGCGCACGAGGTACAGGATCGATGACGCGGTCAGGCGCACGAGGTACAGGCTCGATGACGCGGCGACTCTTTTGGAGGATGCATTAATTACATAGATAAATCTATCTAACTAAAACTTAAGTACTACTTAGTGAAATACCTGAGTACTCCTGAGGGATCAACTATCGACTCAAAAAACCATAGGTTCTTAACACTGTAATCAAATTGAATATCGTATAAAAATTTAAGAGTTTATAATTATTTTAGTATAATGTACAAAAAAAATAATACAATCAAAACCCTCACCTGCAAGGTAAAACAGATCGGCGGGCGTGTGAAGTTGATAGAACCTCCATGCAACGTTTCTTCCCTCTCATCTTCTTTCTTTAACCCTAACTTTTCTTTTTTCCTCAATTAAAATGAACTTTTCAGGTTTTTTTAGGCTTATATAGAGGTTGAAGCCTTAGTCGCCACTCATCTTGGTGACTTGCGCCTGATGCTCCCTATTGCCACGCGTCCTAACAACTGCCAACAAAAAAAACTTTGTCGCCAAATATTGTGGCGATTGACTGAAAAAAAATTCCTCTGTCAACAAACATCGTGGCAATGGGCTACTATTTTTACAAAAACTTTAGAGTGAGTGTAATTTCTGTAATTAATATTTTTAAATGTATTATTTAAAAAATTCTTAAATAATCAGGTGTCCTTTGTGCATAAGTTTATGATAAATAGAGGACCAAGAAATAAAGATAAGTAGGGATGGAAACGGATCGGGTTCGAATCGAATAGTACATAAATCCATATCTGCATCCGTATCTTTCTTTTGGATACGAATGCGGATGTGGATATGGATATGAAAGAAATGGATACGAATACGGAGCGGATATTTTGTGGATACGAACACAGATTTAAACGGATTCGGAGCGGATACGGACACAGATATTTATAAAATGAATATGATTATGATACAAAAACAAACATGAATAACATAATAAAAGATTTATATTACACCAAATAAAATAGTCATTACAAGGATAATATAATAAAAGAGTTCATACATAACGAGGATAATATAGTAAAAAAGTTAGTACTACATCAAATGAAAGATTTCATACATCATTCATACACACCACCCCACCATAAGTCATAACTTAAATTATATGATAAATTGATAATGCATAATAAGTATTTCAAGTAGAACAAAGTATCTAAATAACTCGTAAAGTCATAAGTCGTAAGAAATACAATAGCAACATAGTATAGCCATAGCATCATCCACCAAGCTACCAACTATCAATTCCGTAACTCATTAGTCGACTTGAATGATGTGATCACCTATAGGTCGAACAAAAGTAAGTAATGAATTTTCATGGCATGTTTTATTAAAAGCATAATCATTCAACAATCTAAAAATAAAAAGAAGTACTAACATGATCATTTTCTTACAAAGTACTCGCATTACCATCTTCAAAATAATCTCCAACAATGTCATCTAGAATAGATTATAGTTGACCTACAATAAATACAAAAAATAACAAATGTACACAAGTCATATAACATAAAACTATAAAATTATAGACATGAAACATATATATAATGGGTTAATCACCTTTTGACTTGGCTCTAATCCAATCTTGAATGCAAATTAACCTTTCAACAGTCTCTGGAGTAAGTCTATTCCGGTATTGGTCAATGACACATCCACATGTACTTAATGCTGACTTAGAAGCCACTGATGTAACAGGTTTAGTTAATACATCACAAGTAATCTTTGATAGAATAGGATATTTAGAACCTTTTGTCTTCCACTATGAAAGAATGTCAAAAGGACTTTTATTATCCCATAGAAAAGTGATATCTTCAAAATACAAATTCAAATCAGTTCTCTTAGGCTGCTGTTGAGATTTTTGAAGAAGAAACTCATTAAATTTTCTTTTCTTCTCATTATAGCTACTTGTGACTTACTGTGAGACTCCAAAACTACTAGGATGCATGACTTGCTCATTTGGCCTAACATATTGAGTATAAAGTGAATTGATGACTTGATATATCTCTTGGATCTATTTCTCTCCACCAGTTTGATAAATCTATGGGTAGTAATATTCAACCATCTACATCTTATATCTTGGATTAAGTAAAGATGCCACAGCCAAAATCATGTTTGACTTACGCCACTATTTGTCAAACTTTTCTTCCATTGCCATCGCCATTACCATATTCACACGAAGGATATCAACACTGTTCTTTCATTTTTGCAATATCAATTTAACTTCACAAAACTCCTGAAAGAACAAATTTGATGTAGGATATTGTGTTCCAGAAAGAAACTTAGTAATGGTATGGAATGACTTTAAACAAGCAAACAAGTCCGTAACAACATTCCACTCATCATTGGTTGGACAACAACTATACTTTATTGGATCCGAGTAGTTCAACCTCAAGAATGTATCTTTGTGAAATAGGTAGAATTCCATCTTATAGTAACATCAGTAGATAACCTTTTGGAAATATCAAGATCACAATCTTTTGCTCTCTTTTGAAACTCTTCCCATTGCAAAGTTGAACTCTTCACCAATAATATAGTTTGCCGAATGTTTTTAATAGTATTTCTTATCACTGCCATCCCATCTCTAACAACTAAATTTATAATATGTGCGGCACATCTAACGTGAAAAAAAAAACACTATCACTAATAAGCAACTTTTGTTGATTAAGATGCTTGATTATATCTTTGATGCAAACATTATTGACTCTATCATTATCACAAGTTAATGAGAACATTTTCCGATCTATATTTCTATCAATTAGGTTCTTCATGAGAATTTGAGATAAACTTATACTAGTGTGCCTAGCATCTAAATGCATGAAATTAATGAGTATCTTTTGAAGAGACCAATTCTCATCAACAAAGTGAGCAGTGATACACAAATAACTCTTGTTTTGTGTTATTCAAGTCCAAAGATCCATTGTTGTAGAAATGTGACAAGAGAGATTTAAACATATCATAGACAACCTTTTTCTCCTCATCATATAGCTCAATATTAATGTATTTAATGGATTTTGCTGATTTCATATTGAATGTTGGGTGCAAAGTCTTAGACAAAATCAACAGTGTACTTATGATCAATAAAGGTATATGGATATTCATGCATCACAATAGATGCATCACAATAGAGGTAGCAAGTTTTTTCAAACTTATTGTTTCATCATACTTATATACCTCCACAGAAAATGTTTGACTACCATGTGATGAATATATAATCATTTTTTGACCTCTATATAAGTTAGAGTTATATCTTTTTGCATGATTCATTAAGTAAGATGTGTCATTCTTACTTCTACCATTTAGCTTATGTAGAGGTCAGGGATTTGGAGTACCGGCTGTCCAGAGTAGTGGTCAGGGATTTGGAGTTCCTCAAGGACGAGCTGACCAACATGAATGGTCTCCTCGTGAAGATGGCGCGCAGGGAGGATGGGGAAGAGCTCGTGAAGGCGTGGATGAGGCAGGTACGGGAGATGGCCTACGACATCGAGGACTGCATCGATAACTTCTTCGCGTACCTGCACGTCGGCTTCAAGGTGGCATGGTTCTTGCCAAATCTGAGAAAGGCACGTCGGATTGCGGTTCAAATCCAAGAGCTGAAGGAACGTGTTGTTGAGGTAGCCAAGCGGCGCACGAGGTACAGGATCGATGACGCGGTCAGGCGCACGAGGTACAGGCTCGATGACGCGGCCACGTCTGCGCACCGGGCTGGCACAGTGGCCATGGATCCTCGTCTGCCTGCGCTATGTGCCGAGGCGAAAAGTCTTGTCGGTATGGATGGTCCGAGAGACATGCTCATCAAATGGCTCACAGATGAACATCAGCAGCAGCTGAGGGTGGTGTCCATCGTGGGTTTGGGAGGTGGCGGCAAGACTGCACTTGTCAACGAGGTGTATCGCTATCTAAATCTTGAGGAGGAGGAGGGGCAATTCCAGTATTGCGCTTTCGTTTCATTTCGCGCAATCCTGACACGAAGCAGGTTCTCCAAAGCGTACTCTCTCAAGTCAGCAAAGGGGACTATGCCAAATAGAAGAATGGGACGACTCAAAACTTGTAAATACACTCAGAGAATTCCTCCGTGATAAGAGGTATGCATTTACTGCCATGATATATATTTGTCCAAAAATAAACTCTTTGGTTTGGTTATGCATAACTTTTGCTACTTTAGAGTTTAATCCAGTGATTAAGACAAAGACCGGTTAATCGATGCGGTCATCACATATGTGGTATATTCTTGCACGATTAGTTAGCTACATAATCTTTCTAATTAATCGGTCAACTAATCCGTTTAATTTTCATCAAAATTAATTTTGATCCATTAACAGGAGAATATGAGTCAACAATATTTGTCCTATGGGATATTAGTCAATGTATCTTAAGATGTCACAAGTGGCTGAAGGTCCAAAGTGACCAAATGACCTGTGAATCCGACCTTCAATTGAATACAAGAGATTTATACAGGTTGAGATCTCGTAGGAAACGTTAATTATATTAATGTGCCCCCAACCTAAATCAATTGAGGAGATTTTCTGTGGGGGGAGGGGGGGGGTTTCTCGGATGAGAAAACTCCAAGACACACACTTGAGGAGTTGGTGATTGGTATTAATTAGTGAGTCAAAAGTCTCAAATGAGATGTTACAATGGATATATATAGTCTAGCTTCATCCGTTTTGCCATCTGTCCATTACATTGACAAGTTTAATTGTTTATTAGTTTTTAGTTTTATTTTTCCAATCTTAGATTTTGGTTTTAGATACACGTATGTTTGTTAGTTGTAGTATAATTGTAAAAATTACTAAAATCATTAGCCGATGCAAATGTACGGGTTGATAATTAGTTCAACAAAAAACATCTTTTGAAATGCAACTATTCCCAATTATTTTTGCTAGTTGTTACCAATAAATGTTTTTCTTTACATGTTTTACACAATAGGTATTTTGTCATAATTGATGATATATGGAGTATATCAACATAGAGAACAATCAAATGTGCTTTGCTTGAAAATAATGTTGGCAGTAGAGTAATGACAACAACACGTGATATGGGTGCGGCTGAGTCATGTTGCTGTTCTAATGAAGATTATATATTCAAAATGGCACCCCTTACCGATGATGAGGCTAGAAAATTATTTTTCAGAAGAATATTTGGGTCCGAAGATGGTTGTCCTGTTCATTTGAAGCAAGTTTCTGAAGAAATCTTGAAACAATGTCATGGTTTGCCTTTGGCGATTATTACTATATCTAGCTTGTTGGGTACTAAATCAGACACAAAAGAGCAATGGGAGAGTCCAAAATTCTATTGGTTTGCCACTTGGAGAGAATGATACTTTAACAAGAAGTACAAGGCTAGTGTATCTTAGTTACAATGACCTTTCTCTGCATCTGAGAATATGCTTACTATATCTAAGCATTTCTCCAGAAGATTACGTAATCGATATCCCTATCAATTGGTTAGAAGATGGATAGTTGAAGGGTTCATTAATGCAGAAAGTGGGAAAACTTTAGAGGAGGTAGGAGAGTCCTACTACCACAAGCTTATTAAAAGGAGTATGATCCAACCAGTGGGAATACAATATGATGGTCAAATTAGTGCCTGCAAAGTAGTACATGATATAATTTTTGATTTCATTATGTCCTTGTCTATTGAAGAAAATTTTATACGTTCGTTGGTGACCAATATTACCCAGTGGCTGTATTAGACAAGGTACGTCGGCTGTGTCTCCATTATCATGATGAACAGGATATCATGTTGCCATCATTTATAAGAACTTCTCATGTCCGATCTCTCACTATTTTTGGACCTGCAAAAGAAATTCCTGATCTTTCAGATTGTCATGTTCTACGGGTGCTTGATTTGGAATCTCAGTTGGAAAACCACTATCTTGGAAATATAGGGATCCTTTATCAGTTGCGGTACCTGAGACTCCAATCGACAAACATTACTGAGCTTCCAAAAGAGATAGGGAATCTACAATGTCTTGAGACTCTGGATTTGACCAGGACTGGGCTAAGAAAATTGCCTGCAAGCATTCATCTCTTGATACGGTTGACATGTACACTTGTTAATAATGCAAAACTGCCAGATGGAATTGGGAAGATGCAAGCTCTGCAGGAACTTTCAGGGGTGGCAATCGACATCACCAGCTCAACAGATTCTTTGCATGGTATGGGCCAGTTGACCCAATTGAGGATTCTTCAACTGAATTGGTGGATTAGTGATACACACAGAGATATGAAAAAGTACACGGATAGTTTGGTCTCATCTGTCAATGAACTGAACAAATGCAACCTTCGATCGCTATGTATTGAGACTGGTGATGACTGTTCTCTCAGTTTCTCGTTGGATTCTTGGTCACATACTCATTTACTTCAGAAATTTGTGATAACAAGATACTATTTCCCTACAATTCCAGTGTGTACAACCTCACTCACGAGCCTTGAATACCTAGTCATCAGTGTCGATCAAGTGAAAGAGAAAGTTCTCGATGTCCTTGGGGACCTGCCTGCTCTGCTAGTTCTCCGGTTATCAACAAACTCAACAGAGCTCATAATCAGAAACAGCGGGTTTCAATGTCTGAAGGAATTCGACTTAACCTATTTTTAATAGCTGCACCGGGCTAATGTTTGAACCGGGTGCTATGCCAAAGCTCGAAAAGCTTAGGCTTGTGTTCAAAGCACAAGGACAATCTGCTTTTGGTGATTTTGGTTTGGACATCAAGCATCTCTCTTCCCTCAAGCTTGTTCATGCTGAGATCAACTGTAGGGGTGCGAGGGCTGGTAAGGTGAAGGCATTGGAGGCTGCTATCAGGAAACCAACAAGCCTTCTTCCCAGCCATCCAGCACTTGAAATGCAGAGGTGTGATGAGCAAGATATGGTGAAGGATGAGGGAGAGATCAATTTAGAAAGAGAAGAGGAAAAGGGCCACAGTGATGGTGATATTCATGTGGAGCATGAAGATTCGGTGTTCTCTACAACAGCTGAAATTTAAACGCCCAAGAAGCAAGGGTATTATTTCTTCATGCACAACAGCATCAATTCCCCTATGCATTCACATTCCTTTTCTTTTTAAGTGTTTATGGTTTCTCCTCTTGTGCAAATGAAGCAGGATTAAATGATCAAGTTGCGGTTCGGTCCTTGAAAAGGTACAAAAGTACCATCAAATCTGATCATTCATTTATAAAGTAAAACTGTATAATAATTTGATAGAGTAAGATAGAAAAACATTTATTTTTGGTTAGTACTAGTCTATATCCAATGGTACCAAGAAAACATTATCTTTAGGTATAATTTTATAAGGTACATCATATCAAGTTTTATGAACAGTTCAAAACAATCTCAAGGATCAATTAACAAACACAAGTTACATTGTGTCCGTTAGAGATGTATTTTGATTTCTTTGTATTTATGGTTAGAATTAGTTTATTAAAATATCTCTATAAATTGTCTATATAGTTTACCTTATGAACTCTCTTTCAATACACTAAATTCTTAATATTGTATCAGAGCGAGATTAAGTATTTAAACTTGACCACCATTTTTTTTCCATCCGGCGCCACCACCGCTCCGCCCCCACCCTTGGGCCGTCATTGCCCCCTCCCTTCGGGCCGCCGCCACTTTGGGCCGCCGCTGTCCCCACCCTTGGGCCATCACCGCCGCCTCCCCAACTACTTAGATCTTCATTTTTAGATCGTTAATTTCGGGTTTTCTTTTTTTTTTTTATTCTAGTTTTTTAAAAAAAATCTGCATCACGTCATCGGTTCCTCCTATTGCAATTCCGTCTGCAGGCATCTGGCTTGATGGCACCAACTACAAAGAGTGGTCTGCTTTGCTCTGTGTCACTCTGGATGGTCTTCGTCTCTGGAGTCACATCTCTAAGAAAGCTCCTTGTCCTCCACTACCTCCTGCTCCTTTGGTGGTGACTTCAGTGCCTGCATCTGATGACCCGACCGTTGTGGCCGCTGCTAAGGATGTCCAGGAGACCTACGATATTGCTCTTGATGCTCAGTAGCGCTGGCGTGCTAATGAGGCTTGAGTGGTGGCCATTTTGGTTTATAGTGTTCACGTTTCCATCTCGATGGATACCGTTGATTTTCCGATTTTACGACATATGTGAGAGTATCTTCGGCAGCACTATCTTCCCAACAGTGATGCCCACTACTACTTCCTGTTTCAGCACCTTCAGACTCTTCAGTAGCACAACTCCACAGTAAACGCGCGCCAGCTCGACTCCTTGGAGCCCGACGTCTGTCGTACCTATGTCTATTGTACGAAGACTCGGGATCATGTTGACAAACGTCGTTTCTATGATTTTATCATGCATCTTCGTCAAGAGTTCGAGCCCGCTAGAACTCAGTTGATGAGTCAGTCTCACCAACCGACTATGGTGGAGACTCTTGTTGCATTTCGTGCCCCATTCTCTTCTTTTTCAATGAGAGGTCCTGTAATCAATGTTGAGTAAAAGTTATCAATGATATTCCCGTTACAATTATACATTATAATCACATATTACAACACATATGTATCTATATTAGCACAATTCATATGATACAAACCATTGCCTTGTCATGGATGCCTTCTTCAGTGCTGCCTTGATCTGAACCCACTTAGACTATCTCCAACCCACCGGCGCTTCGCTTGACGCTTCAACAGAATATTCTCCAGCATATTCTGTGCCACGTATGCGAAGCACCATCTGAAGCACCACCCTTCTCCAACCCACCAGCGCTTCGCGAGACGCTTTGTACGGACCCACGAGTAAATTAAAAATATGTCACGAGTAAAACATCAATAACTTTTAATTTAAAAATCAAATATATGCCATATTTGGTCTCTATATGAAGATAATTTAAAGATCTATAACTTTCTCAATATAATCAACATCTAATTTGAACTAGATTAATCATAAATTAAGAAATAAAGAATATATATAATTTGATTGCACGTAATCTGAGATGGGCCCACCTGCAGACCGAAATTCTCCACCGCTTCAACAGGCGTCACGTGGCTTCTCTCTCCGCCGAAAAACTGATTTTTAATTAGTGGGGCCCGCCGACAGACCCTCGAAGCATCAGGGATGGAGATAGCCTTAGGTTGCAATCTGCATTAATTGTAGGAACATGCTCAAGTTGCATTCTTGATTGACCACGCCATTGTAGGTTCTTGCACTTCAGGCTTCAGCTACAAAATGCAAACACGCAAGCAGCCCGTTTGGTCGAAGTCATCACAGTAAAAAAAAAAATACAAAAGATATTTTTTTTATTTTGTATCATATATTAATCTGAACCGTTGAACACATATCCAACAACCCGAATCCAATATAATCACAAGTCCGCATCATAAATAGAATCACAGTGGTATGTGAAAATCATTTTAGAAGAGAAAATAAGAAAAAAAATTCTATGGTACAAACCTTTGCTTTAGTTAAGAATTTCTAAATTTAAGAGATTTAGTAATTTAATATTTAATCTTAGAGTTTGTATCAGTTAAAGTTCGGAAAATTAATATTTTTAATTCTAAATTTTTAATATTTTTATCTTAATTAAAAATTTCTTTCATAAATTTGTATCATTATAATTTGAGGTCACCAAATAAGTGGTTAGATATTTTTTTTCTTTCTCAGTGAATGTTGGATTTTTTTTTATTTTTCAGTTAACATGTAAACTCTTATGTAGTCTGAAATTAATAATAGATAGATAGATTTGAATTTGCCTTAGACCTTTTGCGTATTCTTATGTTTTATTTAGTTACTTGCTGATACTTTTTGTCTAAATGAAACTAGAGTTTGCATCCATTTCTCAAATAGGGAGTTGTCTTGGTATATTGTACAAATTTTCATGTTATAAAAAAGGAACGTTGTAGTTTGCTCTCTTTCGTAAAAACAAATGGTTATTTGTTTATTTTTAATAGATAAAAGGGTGTCGTCATATTCTCATACAATGATTTTAGTTAGTGGCACCTTGCAACTGTGAGAAAATTTATGGGTGTTACAAAACCACGCACCTTTTTTTTTTGGTGTGTCAATGATTACAAGGGCAAGAATTAATTTTTGTACAACACAAAGAAAGGAGAACTGAACATAGATGAAACACACACAGTTGGACCAATTTGCAGAATCAAGTATTATGCCAGATGGATAGTTTTAATCTACATAAAATTGATTTTTGGCCTGTTTTGATGCTTCTTTGCTTCTTGCTCCCAAGCTTGCCTTCTTTCTTCACCAACAGTAGAAGCTAGAGTCACTTCCTTGAGACCTTGGAGATTTCCGATGGCATTGACACGAGGACCAACTACATCCTCACATATCAACTGAAGAGAGGTGAGATGCGGCATGGCTCCTTCTGCGATGCTAATTTGTGGGAGCTTCTGAGCCTGGAAGTAGAGTCGTTGAAGGCTTCCGAATTTATCAGATTGGATTTCAAACTTGCTGTGCTCACCAAATTCAATACCAACCTCGACCAGTTTCAGATAAAGCAACATCTGTAGATCCTGCAGAATTGATAATTCCTGGCTCTCCAAACCAGTTGATAAAAGGTGCAACTCCGAGATTCGATTGGGCGATGTGATAAATGTGGGCAATTTGCTTAACTTTCCTTCTAATTTGATTGAGGTGAGGAAGCAGGCATGACCAACAAAGTCGAGGAAGTCTATAGAGTGATCACCAAAATGAATTGATAGAGATTTAAGATCATTTGCATTGGCAAAGCGCTTCTTGAGGGAGGAGACTAAAAGATGAGTAATGTCTCTCTTTGGAGCACTCTCAGCCCATATCTTAACCTTCCTCAGTTTGTTAATATGAAGCATAATATGATGAAAACCTTGGTTCTCCCCATCCATAATAAAACCTAACAGAGTTTCCAATTTACTCTTCCCTGCCTGTAGATTACGCCTTGACCCGACTTTGTTGAGCTCACGAGGAAGCTTAAATTTACCAAACAGGTGAGTTAACTGTGGCAGATTGAGAATTTCCATAGGTAATATGCTTACCTTTGTCTCTCGTATATCCATTGTCTCTAGATGCTGCAGTTTTGAGATTCCTCTCGGAAGCTTGCCAACATTAGTACCCCTGAGGCTCAAATACTTTAGGTGCAACATTTTGCATATGTTGTTAAGATCATTGTCCTTAATCACCTTACATTTTTCTAGGTGTAGGACACGCAGCAACTTACACTTCTCAAAATCCATAGGATCTTGGCCGTCATGCTCGAAGATTGTTAGTGACCTGACATGAGATAAATCAATGTTCCAAATCACATTGTTGGGTTTGTGGAGACAGAGTCGACGTATGATTTTGTCAGGTATAACTTCGTCATTGTGAATAAAAGTAATGAAATTCTCAGAGAGCGACTCTCGGACAATGAAATCAAGCATTATATCATGAAGTCGACATGTCTTCACTACCGCATTATTGCTAATGTTCACTGGCTGAATGATGCTCTGGTCGATCAACTTCTCAAAATGGTCATGAGCAATATCCTCATCCTTGCGTCTGACATCTGTCAGATCTTTAACCACAAACCCTTCAGCTAACCATCTCCGAACTAGACTTTTCCTCTCGATTTGATGATCACTTGGGTATATGCTCACATAAAGCAAGCAGGTCTTGAGATCATGTCGAGGTAGATTTTCATAGCTACGGATAAGCACTTGTTTCATTCTTGTGAGGACAGAACCCAGGTTGTTGCAGACATCTTCGCAGTGATCCCCTGTTGGGTTCGACTTGCAGTTCAAATGTTGAGAAATATCAACTAAGGCAAGTGGTATACCATCACATTTCTTCAAGATGCTTTTTGAACCTTCCTCAAAATTTGGTGGACAGTCTGTTCGAGAGCGAAAAACTCCTTTTAAGAGTAAATCTTTAGAGTCAGACTCGTTCAGCGTTTGCATCCTGTACACATACCCGCTTTGGGAGCAACAGGTAGTGGCGATAGATTGAATACTTGTGGTCACAATTATTCTGCCATCAGTGCCATCACCAGGGAATGCAGATCTTATAGTTTCCCACACTTGTGTCTGCATGCCATCGATTACAATCAAGTACCTGACAGCCAAATTAGCACAAAATAAGAAAGATCAATGAGCACTCTACAAACAAGGTTAATTTTAGTTGTTCTTTTTGCAGCTCTTCTTAAGAATGTTACTTATGTGATGATTTGCAGTTGTTATTGTGATACTTACTCAAGTTGTTTCCAAGAAGTTCCTCAATTTGCACCAACTAAAGTTATGAAAATTTTATGATGCATACTACATGCTATCTTTGTTTAGCACTTGCAATATAAGTAACTGTGTGACTGTGTAAGGAAGCTGGCTGCTGAGAATGCTAGTCTCAGTCGGCCATTGTTGGGGTAAGACCGTAAGAGTAAAACAACTACAAATTAAGCAGAGTGAGTGATAAAGAAAATTAAACTCTTACCTCATTTTTTAAAAAGAAAAAAAAGAAAAATAAATAAAAAGGAAAATTAAACTCACCTCGGCTTTTCCCGTAGGTACTTGTTGAGATTTTCTGCCAGCTGCTCGACATTGTAGCTTGTCTCGTTTGCAGCTACTTGTTGCCACCCAACTAGGCGGAGTATCTCCTTTAAAATGCCATTCGGATGCTTGTGGTCGGACGCGACAACCCAAGCACGGTAACGGAATCGCTGGATGAGGCTGTCGAACACCGCCTTAGCGAGGGTGGTCTTCCCCAGGCCGCCGAACCCAAGGATGGAGACCACCTTCAGCTGATTCGGTTCGCCATGATCCGCTGGCTTCAGCAACTCAAGGACCTCCTGCTTGGGCTTATCCAGGCCCACGAGCTCGGCCTCAGGGATGTATGGGGTGGATATGGAGGGGTCTGGCTCGTCGCCGTTGCCTTCGCCATCACCCGGCTTATATCTGCTCATCCGCTGGTACGCTTCGAGGGCACGTTCCTTGAGCCTTTGTAGCTTCCCGGCGAACCGAGCGCGCGTGCCCATCGTCTTGGTCTTGTGAAACGTGCGGTCGAACCACTTTGCTTGGGGCTTGCAAATGACCCTGTCTCTGTAGAAGACGATGCAGTCCTCGATGTCGTACACCAGCTCTTTCACTTCTCGCACCCACGCACGGACGACATCTTTGGACTCGGCGTACTTTCTGGTGGCCAAGTTCATCATATCCATCTCCCGATTGATGTCTTCAAGGACATGCTTGAGCTCATCCCGCAGCTTCTTATTCACTTTGATCATGCTGTGGAGCTCCCCAACCAGAACGCCGATGGTGCTACTTAGCAGGGCAGCATCCATCCTCGGATCTATGAGATCGATCACCAAAGAGAGGTGGACATCTAAGAAAAAAAAAAAGAAGAAAAGAAATGATTCATTTCAGGGGAAATTTTATATAAGCTAGGTCATATAGCAAAATTCATCCAAATAAAACAGCATATAATACTGAAAGAACATTGTTGTGGTCGGAAAAGGTTAAAGCGAAATGCAACCATTAGATTAAAAAATTGATATTTTTTTATTAGATGAGAGACGACTCTTTTGGAGGCTGCGACCCGGCGAATTTTTTATTTTTTATTTTTTTGATTTGTGTGTGTTCAAATTGTATATAATTTTTGTTTTTTAATTTAATCTAATTTAAATTAGATTTTAATTATATTGAGAAAATTATAAATTTTTAAATTATCTTTATATAGCGACTAAACATTATATATATTCGATTTTTGAATTAAAAGTTATTCATATTATATTAAAATCACCTAAATTCTAATTAAATATTTAATTTACTCGTGAGTCCATACGAAACGCTTCTAGACGCTTTTGCATTAGAGTGTTTTTGTGTTTCAAGTGACGTTTCACACACGTGACTCATAATATGATGAGAATATTTTTCTGGAGCACCTGGACAGACACTCCAGCATTAGACTCAACTTTAAAGATAAGATATTTACCCGCTCAACTATGATAATATATGCAAACAATACAGGACCCCAAATGACGTATATCTATCCATTTGAGGATTAAGAAAATAATAATTTCATTTTTTTTATTGATGATGATTACAATAAAATCTTGATATCCCAAAGCAAAAACTAACACAGAAATAATACAGTCAAAAATAAGATCATAAAGAATAGACGGAACATATGTCAATATATCAATTCTATTTGCTCCTAAACATATACAAGTTTATAGAAGGGCCTTGAAACATATTAGTTTCTGATAGATATAATATAAAATACATAAATAAGTACATCAAACATATGAATTAATGAGATAAAATGAGAACATGCATTATATGGAAACCCAATAATTAACTCAACCTTAGACCTTCTCCAACAAGCATACCTAAAAATAGATCTTTATATCCTCATATACATATCTACTTAAAAATATTCCCTCCCTATATTTTATCTCATTCCAACAGTTTAATCCCAAAACACTCCCAATCCCTAAAATCCAACCGTCGTCTCTTTTCGCGCGGGGAGCGTCCGAGCAGGGAGCGGCCGGCGAGGGTGCAGCGGCGGCACCGGCGACGCTGCACATCCGGTGCACAAACGGCTCCAAGTTCGCGGTGCAGGTCGACCTCGGCGTCCCCGTCGCAGCGTTGAAGGCGATCGCCGGAGTAAGGACCAAACCGTAGCCCTAATCCCCCGCCTCCCGAGGACCGCTCCATCTCCACCTCCTCGTAGGGTTGGATCCAAATCCGGTGGCCGCCACCTCCTCCCGCGGCGGTCGCCGGAAGCCTTCTTCACCACCTCCAGATTCGCTGTCTTCCACTCCTTCCGCTCCGCCAGCTCCAAGGTGTGCATCTCTGCGTTCCTTCTCTCTCTTGATTTTGGGGAAAGTTTCCGTTTTGATGCATAAAGTTTGTACCTTTGGAACGAAGCGTGGATCTAGGATTGGGACTAAATTTTTTATTCTAGTGTGAGACGTAGTTTCAGTTTTGAGGCGGGATGGGGTGGAAAGAGAGGTTACAGCTTCCTCATTAGTGCTTGTGTAGCGATGAGGGTGAGGGTCAAGTTGATTCTTTTTGTGATTTGTACAAATTGACCAGTAGATTTTTCATGCACCACATGGTAGCCATGCAGTGATGAATGATGCAATTGATGGAAATAAACGTTACTATGCTGTCTAATCCCGAACATCGTGGTGCCATTCAGTGATGAACGATGCAAGCAGTGGTGATGCTGGGACAATAAGCTATAGAGTGGAATTTGAAATTCCACTCTACTAACGGAATTAGTAGACAAATCAGGGGAATTCTAAAATTCCATGGTGGTTGTTGACTGTAGAGTGGAATCTTAGAGATCTATGTATGGGAAACAGGCTACATGGATTATTCTTATCTATGAGTTGCAGCTCATAATTCAATTTTGTTCTATTGTAAGCCTGTGGGATCAGCTTTTTGTTCCACGTGTAATGTAGCATGTATTATCAGCATTAGTCTCAAGTTGATTTTGCTTAAAGCGTTAACTCTTACTATTTTTTGGTATTAACACAATCCCTCTTTGTGTACTCAGAGGGGTTTTTGTTCGCATGGTCACTATGACCATGAAGCGCTCATGGTCACCATGTCCATGAAGAGGATTTCTTAATCTCTACTCATTGCTAAAACTTTTGGTTTAATTCATAAATACTGTTTGTTTGCGAAATGAAGAGTATTTGTTTTTACTGCATTTGTGCAGAGTATTGTTTTATAATGTAGTTATGTGCCTGTTGCTATGAGCACACATCAATACTTTCTATTCTATGTTGAACTGTCCTAAGTTATTTAATATAACTAGCATTTTGACTGTAAATGTCTGAGGGAGATCAAAGTAGGTCTAATATGCTACATAAGCCTACCAGTTCATGCTAAATAGTGCGATGTGCAGTTTGGTGTTATCAAGGATCTATTATATGTAAAAATTCTACCATATCCATTGTTAAATATGTCATGCATGAGGCATGCAAGCAGAAATGCATCATTGTTCAACAAAAGGTGGTGGTGCTTTTCTTGGTGAATTCAGTAGTCCGAAGCTCACGCAAGCCTCGCACTGGCCATTCGCGATGCGTCTCCGAGCGTTACACTCATTGTGTCTGGGTGGTGAGAGGTCGTCCAGTGAGGACGACGACTTCATTGTGGCGGCTGCATGTGCTAGGCAGGCTGAGCTGGAAGCTGCAAGTTAGGAGCGCCGTGGCGGTTCCATTTTTGGCCAAATGTGGTCAATCGTGATAGGCAGGACGGCTTTGCTAGGCTGCATAACGACTATTTTGCTGATGAGCCGGTGTACCGGCCAAGGTACTTCAGGCGGAGGTAAGACTTCGAAACTTACGTTGTTCGGGTAAAATTTGTTCTTTGTGTTATTTGTATGATATGGTCGGGTGCTGTGTCGCACAGGTTTAGGATGCGTCGTACCCTTTTTCTCCGCATCTTGGAAGCCGTCGAACGGCACGACCCGTACTTCAAACAAAGAAGAAACGCAGCTAGGACCCTCGGTTTGTCGTCGTTGCAGAAGGTAACGGCGGCTTTAAGAATATTAGCAATAGGTGTTCCCGCGGACGCTATCGACGAATATTTGCGTATAGCGGAGAGTACTGCTATAGAGAGCTTGAAGCACTTTGTTCGGGCTGTACTTGAAGTGTTTGGGCCTGAGTACCTTCGAGCACTTAACAAAGAGGACACTGCAAGATTGCTCGCCATTGGCGACCAAAGAGGTTTCCCGGGCATGTTAGGGGTTATAGATTGCATGCATTGGAGGTGGCAGAATTGCCCGAAGGCATGGCAGGGGATGTACACAGGACATGCTCGCAGGCCTACCATCATCCTATAAGCCGTAGCATCGTACGATCTATGGATTTGGCATGCTTTCTTCGGTCTACCGGGATCTCACAACGATATCAATGTCCTGCACCATTCTCCTGTATTTGCTCGGCTTGCTGAAAACCAGGCGCCAACGGTGCGTTACTCAATCAACGGCTATGACTACAACATGGGGTACTACCTTGCCAATGGGATTTACCCCGAGTGGGCAACATTCGTCAAGACTATTCCACTCCCGCAGGGCAACAAGAGGAAGCTCTTTGCGCAAGCTCAAGAGTCGGCCCGGAAGGATGTGGAGCGTGCTTTCGGAGTGCTCCAGGCCCGATTCGCGATTGTGTGAGGGCCTGTGCGGTATTGGGACCAGGAAACTCTTCGAGACATAATGACTGCTTGCGTGGTATTGCACAACATGATAGTGGAAGATGAGAGGGACATCGGCTACGTCGATTATAACTACGACGGCATGGGTGATACCGTCAACGCGTCCCACGACCACACTCCGGCCGTGCAGGAGTTCATCCGTGTCCATCATACTATACGAAATCGTAAAACGCACAGACAGCTCCAGGAGGACCTTGTTGAGCACTTGTGGCAGTTGCACGGAGCCGAGTAGTGTAAACGTGTGCAATGTAATGAGTTGGTATGTACTGATTGTAACCATCTGTAGGAGCCAAGCGTGTACGCAATGTAATAACTAGTTGTCATGTAATGATTGTAACCGGAAGGATGTATGAGCCAAGCATGTATTAAAAGACGGAGATTAGTGCACTATACTTTGTTCTTCATACAAGTAGTGCAGTACATTTTAGATGCTAATTTCTTCAACAAGTCACTTGCCTCCTCATTCGTAGCTTCAATCCATGCATGGAGGCATCAAAAGGTTCAGGCTTATATTGTAGATTATGGAGCCTGAAATACTAGCAGCTATTAAATATTTATTAGTGCACTCAGACACTTGAGTTCATTTTCATAAATGTGGAGCACCAATATCAATATAGCTTAAGGAACATGCCTTGGTGTCTAAAAAAAGGAACATGCCTTGGAAATATGCCTTTAGGCTTTTTTACAAATTGTTCATGATCCTTGTTCTTTGTTGCAGATTCAGAGATATGCATTGGAATGCTGAATGTATCAATCGCAACCATAGAATGCTGGAGCTTATCGTCCCTGGTAATTGCATCTACTCCCCTAAATTTCTCCCTATTCATTTCCTGATATGTTCTGGTGCCTCTGTTAGGGAACTTAATTGGTAGTAATATAAAAAGTCAATATTAAAAATTTGTGCCACTACTATTTAGAAGGATGTATAACATCTAGCTTTCTCTTCAAATGGAAGCAGTGGATTTTATGTTGCTTTTTTATACAATTTCCAGCATGGTGTAAGGCCGAGCTGTTTTCCCCCTTTTAATGTATTTGTGGTGCTACGAAACAAACATGGCAAAGCAGGTAACAAGTCTACCGCATCTGCTCTGCTGGATGATCACCTGAAGATGATTCTAGAGAATGTTGGGTTGGTCTATCTTCTAGAAAGGGAAGATTGGGATGCTACGCCTAACTGGGAAGATGTTTTATCATTGGGAGAGCAACAGAGGCTTGGAACGGTCAGTGTTCAAGTCTTTGATTTTCCTCCATCTTGCATTAACTGGCAAACCTACTTTCCTTTCGCTCTTGCATTTTGTATGAACCTTTATCTTCATACCTTTGGTGTTAAAGTGAGAATAATTGCCTTTTTTGAGGCCCGTTTGTTTTTCCACCATCCTAAATTTGGTATGCTTGACGAATGCACCAAGTATGTCTTCTGCCATATTGATTTTGGTGTTTTCATTTTACTTTGTTGATCAATTACTGCGGGTCCTTATAATTATATTTCTTCGCAGTGCCACAAGTGTTGATGTTGAGGAGCATTTGTACAGGCTCGCAACTGACATGGGCATAACTGTCGTCACTTCCTCACAAGTAAGTATCCATCTAATTGTCCTCATTCGCTGGAAAAATAAACTTGTGCAATACCAACAGATACCTGAAAATTGGATCTGAGTGTCAAATCAAATTCAAAGTTTACCATTCAGGAACTCAAACATGCTGGTAGTGGTTCTAGTGCATGTGGCCCCTGCATGTTAAATGTACAATTTCTACATACTTTAAATTACAATGTTTCTGAAACCTTTACTGTACAGAGGCCTGCTCCGATACACTTCCATTCCTTGGAGTTGAAGCTCATTGATGGTGAACGAAATTGGGAGCTGTGTGTGATCCACCAGTAATTCATGCCAGCAGTAAGAATTTCGTGCCATTAAATCTACCCTCAGCTGCACAGAGGGGGATGTCGCTGCCCCCGCCTTAGCAATCTACCTTCATGAACCTCTGGAAGGTGAGGCAACACATAGAGAGCCCCGGTGTGTAGAAGTGTATATGGGCGATCTCATCGTGCAGAGAGAGAACAAAATCTGGTCTGAAATTTGACCTAGAACAGAACATTTTAGTTTAGTTTGATGATGGGGAGGCTTAGAGGTATTTTGGATTGTACTAGTTTAGTTTCATGAAGTGTATACGGCAAGTAATTTATTAAATCTCTTCATTTGTTGTTGTTTTCTTCCTATGTCTATTACTTGAATTGTATTAAGGATTGGCTTCTTATTGGAGTATTGATTTTGCTTGAAGCATTTCTCAGGAACGACATAACATGAGCTGATCCCTGCAGTATATAATGTTTATTGATCAGTGCTATTTGTGGTCTTGCAGCCATTGCTGCTCTCCTGGCATGGAAGTATTCTCATGCTTACTTATTGGTAACTATTACTATTTTTCCATTCCTATGATAGAATATTGCTGTATTTTCATGGCCTTAACCTTCATTTGTTTCTGCAGACAAATAGAATCCTTCCATGGGGCTTTTAAGCTTTATTGAGGTACTTCGTGGGCTATTCTTTATGTAAAGCTCATTTCTTTTTGGAAAGCAAAGCTCATATACTTCTCTTCCTTCCCTTTCAAAAATGATACAGTGCCGGAATGGCTTGTTTCTATGCGTACGTGCTGATTGCCGGAGGAAATCCACCACCTAAGAAGTTGGCAGCGGCTCCACCATCGTAAAGCTTGAAACCACCACCAAAGAATTTTGCGGCGGCTCCACCATCGTAAAGCTTGAAACAGCCCTTCTATTTATCACCCCAATGTGATCCAACCTTTGCGCATCATGCCCGCAAGTGCAGAGGAGATTTTGTGTTCTATCTTAATGTACATTTTCTTTTGGATTGTGTGGAACTGTGCACCAAATGAGTCTGTCCGGCCTTGATGAACAGATACGGGATTTCTTCATGTCCTTAGCTATTAAAAGATCACCTGATAACAGGAGATGCTCTGATCTGCTATAGTGTCACCTCTCTTAGCACCACTAGGCTACAAGCATATTGACATTCTGGATATATGGAGCTTCAAATAAAGTAGTTTTTGCAAATCTTGCTTGTGTTTTAGATCATGTGCATCTTTGCTTTACAAATTAGTGATCCATTTATATACAAGCATTTCATATTCACATAATCATCAAGTTGAACGACGAAGCGGTCGAAATTTCCAGTGAATGCATATGGGCACAATCCGTTTATATACAACCATCTGAATGAATTGTGTTTTACTAATTAAATTTGCACCTGAGATGACGCATAAAACAGTATACCTCCCCAAACTCCTTATCAAGAGGATTCCAAAGAATGAGCTCACAGAATTCATCTCTTTCTCAAATCCTGGGAACATCAATCTACATTACTTATGAGGCAATATACGCCAAAACAGCCAAAGTTTAAGCTTTAAGCACAGGATAATTGTATTTACCAAAGAATGAATTTTGTTCTATTTACCAACGGATTGGATGATTGTATTTCACAATCCTCTAAAATCGGATGATTAAAGTACCTGATAGTTGCAAAGTACTATAGCACAATATATAAAAGTGCAGTACCTGAAAGCACAGTACGTAAAAGCACAGTACATAAACGCGCAGTACATAAAAGCACAATACATAAAAGCACCCAATTGCCGTCAATTTTCCACATTGTCGCGGTCACTACCCAGAATCTCCCTCTGCTTTCGCATGAAGTACTCTTTCTGCCACTCAGAGCACTTGTTAAGATCGACCGACATGATCCGCTCCTCATACTCCTTCTTCTTCAAGTCCAGCTTCTCCTTCTCGTATGCCATCTACTTATCCTCATGCGCCATCATCTCAGCGTACCGGTTGTCCCTTTTCTTTTCTATCTCCTGCCTACTCAGTGTCATGTCTCGGATGGCACTCATGTATGGGCTGTCAGAAGTTGAATGTTCTGAACCATTTCGGAGTCAAGACTTAGCCTTATTGCGGCATACAGGCCTAATCAGTTCATCAGTTCGGCCCCCCGTCGAATCCCCTGGCGACCCCCCCTCGGAGCCCGGCTGGCTCACAGCTGTTGGGGCCGAATAGGTCCCCGGGCTGCCTGCAGCCGACGTCTTCTGCCTCTTCTGCAAGACCTTGTCACTCCACTTTGGGTGCACTCGAAGCTCAACCCAGCAATGGAGGAAATTGAAAGCACGGTTTTCCTCAACCGCGTAGAGTGTCGTCGCGTCCACAATCTGCATCATGAATTGCACAAAGAGGTCATGTCCTTCGTGCGGATGACAGCTGTACGGTAATATAAGGATACATTACCTTGTCACGCTCTGTCTTCCCGCTTTGGTTGCGGCGTTCTATTCGGTCGTAGCATCTACAAAACTTGTTGACAGACTCTTGGATGAACTGCCACCTATGCTGCAATGCGATCTGTGTACGTGTCAAGTTGAACGTCTTCTCTTTGTGGTAGTATTCATGGATGCGTGCCCAATAGCTTGGTCCCTTCTGATTGTTACCTTGGACCGGGTCAATGCTGACATTCAGCCAAGCTGAGACGAGAAGCTTGTCCTCCTACTCCGAGAAGTTCTTTGAGCGTCGGTTGTTTGGCCTTATCTCGACATCCTTTTCAGTCTGCATTGCCTGCTCCAGAATTGGGCTCTCCAAGGGAGTCAACTCAATCCCGGCCCAGTCAAACCCATCCCCCCCCCCCCCCAACCAAAAGGTTAGCCCCGAAGGGATCCATCTGCACAGACCTGAGAATAAATTATCAAAGAAGCGAGCACAGTTAGCCAGAGCAATCAATAACAACATGGGGACATGTCACAACAAAATTAATGCGGATGGTGCGTGCAACAACTCAGTTTGCAAACATTCAACATACATGAAGTCAGCTTACAAAAGAAGGCCATATGCCTTATATAAAACTTGTAATGTAATTAAACAGCATCTCTACATGGTAGGCTTGCCACACAAGTACTGAAACATTAAAAGGCCTATATCCTGGCGGACCGGTCACTATCGTACTCTATTCCGTTTTCCTTACAATACGTTCGGAAGTCAACGATCGGCTCTTCGGGAGACTCGTAGTCCACGGGAAGGCATAGGTCGGGGCTCACATCACCATGGGGATTGTAGTCATGGTCTACAGTTGGCATCGTAGTCACAGCTTCAGAGCACTACAGTGCCACTTCATCGAGGGAGGTCGCTATAGCGTCGATTTCCAGGAGCACCTTGTTGAACGCAATGCTGGACGGATCGGTGCTTGGGTTGAAGTTGTCGTTGCAAAGTTTCTTCAAAAGGACTGCCGTGCTCTCCAGCTCTTTTATCTCCCTAGCCAACAACTCCGTCTCCTTGTTCGGATCAGACGCCATCTACATGCAATGCAGAACTGTGAACTAAAATCCAAGTTTCGACAATGTCATTTTTTTGTTTGACTGTTTTGTTCACATTAATTATCCATTTGGTGCAAGCATTTCTAGTCATGCTCAATACTTTCAGAATAACAGTACAATGTAATAAGATTCACCACTACATTTTTTTATTTATGCTAGCTACATTTCAATTCACAGAAAATAAACTATGTTGAATGTTATACATAATTGTGATATTGGTCTGCAAGTATCTATGCTTATAATTTCTTTGGTCAAATCCGAGGCCTTGTGGATTCTTGCTTGCATTTGCTGATATTGCTCTTCCTATGATGACAGGCATGTCTGTCCAGTTAAGTTCTTATTCTTCTGTAGTGGGATGCAAGGTTATCATTCTTGATATTACGCTATTGTTTTGAGACCAAGATGGATCAATGGATAGAGCCAGTCATTGTTGTATGTACATCCAGGAAATGTGGTTGGGGTTTTTTGTTCTTCGGAGGAGATGCAAGGCCAGAAATGCACAAGGTATATCCAGGGATGCAAGGTTAGATAGCTAAATGAAACGTATTGTACTGTAATGATTTACAGTCTAGTTCTAAAATGACCTCAAAGAAGTTCTTTCTGCAAGAAATTAGTTCTTTAGAGTTTTTGATGCATATCATGTTACTTAATTTCACCATGGCAAGTTCAAAACAAGCAAAATTACATATAAAGAGCAGAGAGAAAAATTACAACTTTTCACCATGTTTTACAAGGTGCTAGCTCAAAAACAGTTTAGCCAATTGAGGGTAACAGACTATATTTGTTCAGCACATATCTTCACCAACACCATATATATCAAAGGATACTGCAGAACTCGGATTTTCAAAAATTAAAACTATCATTGCCTTGGACAGGATCTAAGATAGAATTTCGTATTGCAAATTCACAAAAGCAAGCTATACAGATAAATAATGTTGGCAGGGATGTCCACAGTAAAACCAATAGGATCAATGGGGTAAAAACAACCAGGAGAAAGAAGTGATACAGACATCAGGAGAAAAAAAAAAGAAACCAAAATATATTTTGATAACCCCATCAAAGCCGGCCTTCAATTTCAAAAACAACGCATAGGGTAACAAAATCCAAAATACCATCTAGCCAAAACTTCAGGTGAAAATAACTCCAAAATACCATATGCATTGGGCAACAAATGTCGAGTTGGAAATTTGATATAGCCAAAAAAAAGAACCAAAAAAGGAGGCTCTTTTATCATACTCAATGAGCTAGCACTAAATTAGATCAACTTAAATGACAATATAAGTCATACTTTACTGAAGTTCAAACAATAAGAAACAGAAAGATACCATATAATGGTAAAGTTAACAAATCCTGATAACTGAGAACTTAAAATGTAATTTTACTAGACAATGTTAGGTGGTTGCTTGGATTACATTTCCATGTCATAAATCCGGTTATAGGTACATACCAGTTTGTAATTTGCACAAGTGCAGGCTGTTAGATTGTGACAAGTCGAATCACAGCAAAACTAAGTTCAACCGTTTTTTTTCCTATTGAGTCGTTTATATAACCATTTCAAACTTATTTTCTCTGTACTCCTATCTCATTTAAGCAATAACTTATTGTGGATGACACTTGTTGTTGGTAAATGTCAATTCTTGCAATGCAGTGGACCAACACTACAGATCATATGGTGATATGGATCACTTAATGCAAGGTTACTGAAAGTAAAAGCTTCAATTAGAATGGTAGCATGGAGGGTACAGGGGAAAAAAATGTTCAGAACAGTGGATTAAATGAGTAGGGAAACCCAGTGCAATGCAACATCAACTTCAGATTTAAAGATACATGTTGTTCTTTGTTGTTGTCAAGTTGCTATCTAGTCCAGGTTGGATTCTCAGGACCATGTGCATTTCTGCAAATGGGGATTTGCATTTTGAATCACTTCATACAAACAGAAAGCACAAGCCAGATGAATCAACCGCACAAACCAACAATTAAATCACCCAAAATCAACAATTTCTGCTTATGGGGATTTGCATTTGTGCTTTGATGTTTTCTGAAAGACAAGCCCGGCCAAGAATCCTCCTGCCCCGAAGTGTCAAAAGGCCCAGAACTAGATTGTTTCATACAATTCAAAAGCACGAGAGCAACAATGAAATCACAGGCATTTTGGTTCATCTCAACAATCAACAATGCGATCTCATCAGCCACACACATAACACACACAGATCCACAGATTGCCCCAAGCGAAAACAAATCAAGCGGGTGTGCTCCAGAAGGTGGGGGACAAATACCTTAAGCAGCTGGAGGAGGACGACGCTTGGCTTGACGGGGATTGCCTCGGCGGCGCAGGGGGATCCAGATCTGGTGGGAAGGCACCCTGGTCCCGCTGTCCTTGCACACGCGTCGTCGCCGGCGGCCTCGCGGTAACACTCCAACCCCTCTGGTGCAAGATCCTTGCGGCCAGTCCACGCCGCCGACGGGGACGACGCACCGGCGCCAGGCCTTCCACGGCAGACTTCGCCTCTGCAAGGTGCACACACCCGTGCGAACAAAAATCTGTTTGGGGCGGCGGCGAGTGGGGAGAGGATACCAACCGGAGAGAGAATGTGGACATTTGGGGAGCCGCTGTAGCATCTCTATCGACGGGGCCGGGGATGCGTCGGCTGTTGGAGCCACCGCGGAAACCCAAACGGCCTGTGTAGCGCATTTTCTCTCGGGTGAACAGTTCTTTCGGTTATCTCTTGGAGAAGGTCTTAGGGTCCCCCGCTGAATGGACAACTTTTACCTTTCTCAAAATCAAAACACCAATAAAAACACACATGGATCCATTGATACTGGAATTACGCATAAATCTAAACAAGTGAAATCAAATTAAGCTTCAAGCCTTTGATATGCAACAGTATCCAAGACCAATCTAGCTCCATCCATTTTTTTGCATGTCGCCCTTCTTGAGTATAGTAAACTCCGGCTTGACAACCAACGCATGGAAGCGTAGCCAAATTAGCATCACCTGCAGTTAATGAAAATGTTTTTTTTTACTTCATATTTTGATAATAGGGGGCAGAATAGAATTCTCATACTACTTAATTTTAAGACATGATGGAGAACAACAAACTCTCTGTGAACGATTCACTTTGCCAAACATTTGAGTATTCATCTTGACACATCTACCAATATTATCTACTTTTAAAATGGTTTCGCATATGACCCAGCCCTCAATGCTCCGTCCGTTTACAATATTTGTTCATGGAAGGTTCCGCAACCTTAAAAGCTAAAAAATAATAGTTGTCCGCATATTCTTCAATTCGGGAACTCAATTTTTTGAAACTGCTACATAATATGTTTGAGAAAAGAAACAACCAAATAGAAAAAAAAAACCGGTTATTTAAAAAAGCATTACACTCCCAAATAGAACTTAAATATATTTAAATATAGGCTAGTCCAAGAACTAATAGTCTAGTTAGCCAATCTCAAAAGATGGATAGTTACAATAACAATGTAAGGCTGAGTCCAGTCTATCGGCGTTTCGCGAGGTGTTTCAACAGAATATTCTCCAGTATATTCTGTGCCACGTGTGCGAAGTACTACCTGAAGCACCTCCCTCTCCAATGCACCGGCGCTTCGTGAGGCGATTCATACGGACCCATGAGTAAATTAAATTACGTTATTTTAGTAAAACATCAATAACTTTTAATTTAAAAATCTAATATATATGAAATTTGGTCTCTAAATGAAGATAATTTAAAGATCTACAACTTTCTCAATATAATCAACATCTAATTTGAACTAAATTGATCTGAAATTAAGAAACAAAAATGAGATATAATTGAAGCGCACACGAACCTAGACAGAAAAAAACACTTTTTCGTTGACGTTCTGACCCAGCCCGTTTTCTCTCCTGAAAGAGTTAAAAAAATAATTTTTCAGCGTGGGATCCGCGTGACAGACCGTCAAGACGCCTGCACTGGACTTAGCCTAAACAATTAACACCACTTCTACGCTACATATCACAGGAAGTAATCATTATGCGTGCTCCGCCGTGCCAGGATCCAAAGCATGTAAAAATGAAATTGTAATAGAACACAATTAAACCAAGTCCTGTGTATGCTAATGTGTTTGATGTGACAGGTCTTATATGGTTATGAATAGAAAAACATAAACAATATACGATCACCATAAAAAGAAACTCCACAAGAAAGAACCTAAACAATATATAATATATAGATATTGTAGGGATTTGAATTTTGAAAAGAAAATATTTTATGATTGTTTTAAATAGGCGAGAAGGTAATTATTTTTATCTCTTATCTCATAATTATGTATTAAATTAAAATATTTTCAATATTAAATTCGAGTATAATTGAGGTGGCTCAGATTTCGAGCAACCGACTCGACTACGGTCTAATTGACACGTTATTCGGGCCCAAAAACATATCAACTACAAAGATGATATTTTACATAGGCAAATTATATACTGTTGAACTCATATTAATGAGGAGAATATGATAAAATATTATCTGCCTTATTTGAACACAAAATAAAACGTTACAACCATTTTTACATTTTAGTCCCTAAAAAATTCAGGCAAGCTATGAACCTTAAAATGCATCATTTATGAAATATGATACATTTTATAGGTTAGTCATCTTTAAAAGATTCTGAAAGATCATTGAACCTCTGATTTTGTTAAAGGAACAAAAAACTATAGTTGATTTACGATTAGACCCTACATCGATTTGACCGCGATAGACTGCATTGTCTTCTTGACTTCATGCTGTAACCTTGTAGAAAATATGTTCATCACATCATAAGATTTTTAAAATGATATAGAACACCTTATTTTGAGGAGTGACGAAAAAGTTAAGGTGTCTTTATAGATAGGTCCTTACATAGCCGAGCCGACAGTTTATCAGTTATGACTTAAATTTGTTTTGCATGGGGCAAATTATGTCCACGCACGTATATTTTTTATACATTTTAGTCCTTCGATCAAACGAGACCTACAAGTAAGACACATCAATTTTACAAAATTTTGTTGAGCAAATGTAAATTAAATTAAACTTAAGTATGCAACACATTTTCATTTTGTGAAATATCCCACATATTTACTATTTAATTTAATTAACTATGCACCATAATTCTAGTGGAATAATTTACAAACTTTTACAAACTGATATGTGCGCTTAATTAAATTTAAGGATCTATTAATTGCACAGATAAATCTATCTAACTAAAACTTAAGTACTACTTATTGAAATATTTGAGTACTCCTAAGGTATAACTATTGACTCAAAAATCCACAAGTTCTTAACACTGTAATCAAATTGAATATGGTATAAAAATTTAAGAGTTTATAATTATTTTAGTATAATGTACAAAAAAATAATAATACAATCAAAACCCTCACCGCGCAAAGTAAAGCAGATCACTAGTCGTGTGAAGTTGACAGAATCTCCATACAACGTTTCTTCCCTCTCATCTTCTTCTTTTAACCCTAATTTTTCTTTTTCCTCAATTAAAATGAAATTTTCAGATTTTTTTGGGCTTATAAAGAGGCTGAAACCTCATTTGCCACTCATCTTGACGATATGCGCTTAACGCTCTGTGTTGCCATGCGTCTTGACGACTGGCAACAAAAAAAAATTTTGTTGCCAAACATAGGGGCGATGGGCTACTATTTATACATAAATTTTAGAGTTAGTGTTATTTCTGTAATTAATATCTTTAAATGTATTATTTAAAAAAAATTCTTAAATAATCACGTGTCCTTTGTGCCTAAGTTTATGATAAATAGAGGACCAAGAAAGAAAGACAAGCCACCCCAACCAATTCCAGTATTCCCCTCATCTCAATTCTCCCCGAAATTCAATCTGATGGCGGCGGCTGTGAGCCTTTCGACAGGGGCGATGAACTCCGTCCTCGTCAAGCTCAACGCCCTGCTCGAGGGCAAACAGTACGGGCTGTCTAGAGTGGTGGTCAGGGATTTGGAGTTCCTCAAGGACGAGCTGATCAGCATGAATGGTCTCCTCGAGAAGATGGCGTATAAGGAGGATGGGGACGAGCTCGTGAAGGGGTGGATGAGGCAGGTACGGGAGATGACCTACGACATCGAGGACTGCATCGATAACTTCTTCCCGTACCGGCACCTCGGCTTCAAGGGGTCAAGGTTCTTTCCAAATCTGAAAAAGTTGCTAACACGACATCGGATTGCGGTTCAAATCCAAGAGCTAAAGGTACGTGTTGTTGAGGCAACCGAGCGGCGCACGAGGTACAGGCTCGATGACGCGGCCGGGTCTGCGCATCGGGCTGGCACAGTGGCCATCGATCCTGGTCTGCCTGCGCTATTTGGCGAGGCGAAAAGTCTTGTCGGTATGGACAGCCCGAGAGACGTGCTCATCAAATGGCTCACCGATGAACGTCAGCAGCAGCTCAGGGTGGTGTCCATCGTGGGTTTTGGAGGTGTCGGCAAGACTACACTTGCCAGAGAGGTGTATGGCTATCTAAATCTTGAGGAGGAGGGGCAATTCCAGTGTTGCGCTTTCGTGTCATTGTCGCACAATCCTGACACGAAGAAGGTTTTCCAAAGCATACTCTCTCAAGTCAGCAAATGGGACTATGCCAAAATAGAAGAATGGGACGACTCAAAGCTTGTAAATACACTCAGAAAATTCCTCCGTGATAAGAGGTATGCATTTACTCCCATGATATATATATGTCCAAAAATAAACTCTTTGGTTTGGTTATGCATATCTTTTGCTACTTTAGAGTTTAATCAAGTGTTTAAAACAAAGACCGGTTAGTCGATGTGGTCATCACATGTGGTATATTCTTGCACAATTAGTAGCTACATAATCTTTCTAATTAATCAGTCAACTAATCCGTTTAATTGTCATCCATTAACAGGAGAATATTAGTTTGTCCCATGGGATATTAGTCAATGTATCTTACAATGTCACAAGAGGCCGAAGGTGCAAAGTGACCAGAGGACCGGTCACTCCAACCATGGTAAAGAGACAGTTGAATACAAGGAATTTATATAGTTTGAGGTCTCGTAGGGGACGTTAATTATGTTGGTGTGCATCTGACCTAACTCAGTTGGGGAGATTTTCTCGGGGGAGAAAGCTCCAAGACGCACACTTGAGGAATTGGTGATTGGTATTAACTTGGTGAGTCAAAAGTCTCAAACGAGGGGTTATAATGGGGTATATATAGTCTAGCAAAACAACGAATGATGAAGATGCCTCTTGTGAAGCCCTTGGATCAGGGGCAAGATTGTCTTTTCGACACCTGAGGGTGGTGGATGACCGCCAGGTGTTGCGGGACCCCTGCCTTGGGTCATTACCACCTTTGAGGGTGGTGGGCCCTCGGTTCCCGATGGCCATGTATCACCGATCATCCCAATGATAAGTGTCCTGAGGTGATCCTTGTAGCAGGCAGTCTCTGGGTTCTATGGGGTCAGTCGACCCCATCGCATGTGGCAAGCGATCTCCGAGAGATCGAAACCCCAGGCGGCTCCTTTGCTTCTATACCTTGGTGAGCGTTGGTGCTTGCCCACTGAGAGAGTAGGTGATGTTCAAGTCTTCATGATGCCTATGAGTCGCCTCCTCGGACAACCCTAGGTCAGGTGGCCCTTCCCCGGTTACTGATGAGACTTGGCCACAGGGAGAGTTCCTACTGATTGGTTAGACCAATGTCACCTTGTCACGAGGTGGTTGCCAGCTATTTGGCCACTTGAGCTGCCTTGAGCACCCGGTGATAGGCCATCATTGGGAGTTACCTGTCTCTCGGTCGGTGATGGTCAGATCCCCAAATGGGTTGGCCCATCCCAATGGTGGCTTGTCTCTGAGCCCGATCGCTGGGTCTTAGGCATCTATTGTTGCCCTACAACAGATATATTTTAAAGTAAGATATATCCAAAGGTGTTCGAGTTGATCTCTTCATAGCATATTATAAAATTATTGTACTATATAAGTTGCGAATTAAGCTTCATCCGTTTTGCCTTATGTCTATTACATTGACAAGTTTAATTGTTTATTAGTTTTTAGTTTTATTTTTCCAATCTTAGATTTTGGTTTTAGATACATGTATGTTTGTTAGTTGTAGTATAATTATAAAAATGACTGAAATCATTAGCCCATGCAAATGTACGGATTGATAATTAGTTCAACAAAATACATCCTTTGAAATGCAAGTCTTCCCAACTAATTTTGCTAGTTGTTACCAATAAATGTTTTTCTTTACATATTTTACACAATAGGTACTTTGTCATAATTGATGATATATGGAGTATATCAGCATGGAGAACAATCAAATGTGCTTTGCCTGAAAATAATCTTGGCAGTAGAGTAATGACAACAACACGCCTTATGGGTGTGGCTCAGTCATGTTGCTCTTCTAATGAAGATTATATATTCAAAATGGCACCCCTTACTGATGATGAGGCTAGTAAATTATTTTTCAGAAGAATATTTGGCTCCGAAGATGGTTGTCCTGTTCATTTGAAACAAGTTTCTGAAGAAATCTTGAAACAATGTCATGGTTTGCCTTTGGTGATTATTACTATATCTAGCTTGTTGGCTACTAAATCAGACACAAAAGAGCAATGGGAGAGAGTCAAAAATTCTATTGGTTCAGCACTTGGGGGGAATGATACTTTAACAGGACTTAGAAGTGTATTGTATCTTAGTTACAATGACCTTTCTCTGCATGTGAGAACATGCTTATTATATCTAAGTATTTTTCCAGAAGATTATGTAATCGATAGGGATCGGTTGGTTAGAAGATGGATAGCTGAAGGGTTCATTAATGCAGAACGTGGGAAAACTTTAGAGGAGGTAGGAGAGTCCTACTTTCGCGAGCTTATTAGCAGAAGTATGATCAAACCAGTGGATATACAATATGATGGTCAAGCTAGTGCCTGCCAAATACATGATTTAATTCTTGATTTCATTATGTCCTTATCGACTGAAGAAAATTTTATAACGTTCGTTGGTAACCAAAATTACCCAATGATTCTAAAAGACAAGGTACGTCGGCTGTGTCTGAATTATCGTGATCAACAGGATATCATGTTGCCATCATTTATAACCACTTCTCATGTCCGATCTCTCACTATTTTTGGACCTGCAAAAGAAATTTCTTATCTTTCAGATTGTCATGTTCTACGGGTGCTTGATTTGGAAACTCAGTTGGAAAAGCCCTATCTTGGAAATATAGGGAGCCTTTATCAGTTGCGGTACCTGAGACTCCGATCGACAAACATTACTGAGCTTCCAAAAGAGATAGGGAATCTACAATGTCTTGAGACTCTGGATTTGACCAGGACTGGGATAAGAAAATTGCCTGCAAACATTCATCTCTTGATACGGTTGACATGTCTACTTGTTAATAATGCAAAACTGCCAGATGGAATTGGGAAGATGCAAGCTCTGCAGGAACTTTCAGGGGTGGCAATCGACATCACCAGCTCAACAGATTCTTTGCATGGTATGGGCCAGTTGACCAAATTGAGGGTTCTTGAACTGAATTGGTTGATTAGTGATACACACAGAGATATGAAAAAGTACATGGATAGTTTGGTCTCATCTGTCAATGAACTGAACAAATGCAACCTTCGATTGCTATGTATTGAGAGTGGTGATGGCTGTTCTCTCAGTTTCTTGTTGGATTCTTGGTCACATACTCATTTCCTTCAGAAATTTGTGATAACAAGATACTATTTCCCTACAATTCGAGTGTGTACAACCTCACTCACGAGCCTTGAATACCTAGTCATCAGTGTCGATCAAGTGAAAGAGAAAGTTCTCGATGTCCTTGGGGACCTGCCTGCTCTGCTAGTTCTCCGGTTATCGACAAACTCAACAGAGCTCATAATCAGAAACAGCGGATTTCAATGTCTGAAGGAATTCGACTTAACCTATTCGAATAGCTGCACCGGGCTAATGTTTGAACCGGGTGCTATGCCAAAGCTTGAAAAGCTTAGGCTTGTGTTCAAAGCACAAGGACAATCTGCTTTTGGTGATTTTGGTTTGGACATCAAGCATCTGTCTTCCCTCAAGCTTGTTCATGTTGAGATCAACTGTAGGGGTGCGAGGGCTGGTAAGGTGAAGGCATTGGAGGCTGCTATCAGGAAACCAACAAGCCTTCTTCCCAGCCATCCAGCACTTGAAATGCAGAGGTGTGATGAGCAAGATATGTTGAAGGATGAGGGAGAGATCAATGTAGAAAGAGAAGAGGAAAAGGGCCACAGTGATGGTGATATTCATGTGGAGCATGAAGAATCGGTGTTCTTAACAACAGCTGAAATCTAAATGCCCAAGAAGCAAGGGTATTATTTCTTCATGCACAACAGCATCAGTTCCCCTATGCATTCACATTCCTTTTCTTTTTAAGTGTTTATGGTTTCTCCTCTTGTGCAATTGAAGCAGGATTAAATGATCAAGTTGCGGTTCGGTCCTTGAAAAGGTACAAAAAGTACTGGCACCTCCATCAAATCTGATCATTCATTGGTACTAGTCTTTATTTGATAGAGTAAGATAGAAAAGCATTTATTTTTAGTTAGTACTAGTCTTTATCCAATGGTACCAAGAAAACAACACCTTTAGGTACGATCTTATAAGGTACATCATATCAAGCTTCATGAACAGTTCAAAACAATCTCAAGGATCAATTAACAAACACAAGTTACATTGTGCCAATTAACAGACACTAGTTTAGTTTCATATATTCACACAGATGAAGTTGCAAGGAAATCATGATTCTTTGAGCAAATTGAGCATAATCTAGTATGTAGAAATATATGTTTTTATTTGTTTGTGCATGTGAGACTAATGCATGCTTGTACAGGTATATTTTTATCTGCATGAGAGTGAAGGAATGCTGCTTTCCTTTTTTCAGAATCCTTCTACGTAAAGGGGAGAACTTCTCTGGTTCTCAACTTGTGTTCAGTTCTCACTGTGGATTATGGAAGAATTTGATGTAGCTGGCATTTGGTTAAATATGTTATCTTTTACTTCGTTGTATTGTGTTCTTCTTGGTGATTTGAAGTGAAATGGTATGTTGTGTCCACATATCAGGAACTATGATGCATTACATCAAGACTGCAAGTGATGTATGTACTCCTATATTTGAATCTATTTTTCTGTCTTAACATTTGATGTGTGGAAATTTTAGTCCTGCTGATGGAATTTTCACTTCATTTGCACCATACTATGGACAATGCTGTGTGTTCGACTTTTATCAGGAGATGGTTACTTTGAGATCCAATGCACTCATCAAAACCACCAAAATTCGTAGAATGGGAGACATTTTTCTGCAGCTGAGTTCAAGTAGTCACTCATAGCTGAAGCCTACAGTTCTTTTTAGGAATGTGTGTTGATTGATTTGCACATGAAATCTATACCTGTTCATGCTGTCTGATGGTTTTTTGTTGTTGGATTCAAAGAACCAACCATTGCTTGCAGTTGCAGTGTGTATATATGGTTCTATATAGATATGCATGGATCCATGGATATCTTTTCTTTTATCTTTCCCTTTTGGGCTTGTAATGCTTTAAGATTGGCGACACGGGAATGGACGGCCGACGACGGCGGTGGGGTGACATAGACGGCTGCTCCGAGGTGCTCCTTCCGGCCGTTCGGGTCCAAGTTTGGATTGGAGCCTTCTTGAGTTTTCTCTTGCTTCTTGTCTTTGGGACGTTTGGGGCGTTCTTGAGATGGTTGAGCTGGTAATGTGGTTATTGGTCTTAACGATCTACCAAGTGAATTGGATAATTAGTTGCTTCCTCTTTAATTAGACTCTAATCTTTTATCTTTCATTTGTTGTGACTTTATTGGAAATCTTGGCATATGCACTCGCAAGGGCAGACCCTGGAATCCGCATCTGGTTTGTTATCCTTGAAAAGGTCTTTATAGTCGTCCGTTTCTGTTAGTTACATTTGCTTAATGTTAGGATAAAAAGAGTTTTTATTTCAAACAAAGCGTATCAAATTACAAGATATCAACTATTTATATAGACTTAAACCATAGCAATAGAAAATAAATTGAATAACTAAAATTAACCAACACTCTAATTAAAATTCGACTCTATTCCTTAATATAACTTAATTGATGAGATAAGATAAGAAGCAATCGTAACACTTAACTGGTTAACACCTTGTCAATTTGTCATAAGCTGTTTTGTGGTGGCATAATTACTTAACTAGAGTTTGACAGCATCATATGAGCTTCGGAGTTCACAATTCAGAAAATGCATGTGGATGGGGAGCTGCTGCATTACTACAAAATGTGATCGGATTATGATATCTGTGTAAATCAAACGCGCCACCTTATTTGGTGATTTGTGAGTGAAATGGATGCTACAAGGAGTGCATAACTGTCAAGACTGCAAGTGACGAACGCCATGTTTTGATCTATTATTTTTCCTCAAGAATTGTTGTGTCGACATGTTAGTGCTCTTGATGGAATTTTGATTGTACCATTTCAGTTTAAAAAGTTCGCTTGGATTAGAGACACTGAAAATCGATGTAATTGTTTTCACTTGATGCTTTTCTGATCCCACCATTTGCATCATAGTATTCGTTGCTGCTTGATTAGATTGGTGGGAAGATGTCCTCCTCTAAGCAGGGAAGTTTTTTCTATTTGTCATCCATGTATGCAAGGCCTAATTTTTCACTCCAATTACACACCACCGAAAAAAATTGAATTGACATTAAAAAAAAGGCCTTTTGTAGGCACAAAATAACTAAACTTGTGGGCCAAACCAGCTGATGAGCAAGATGAGGTGATGCCCATTCCTGGTGAAGAGCACAATCTGAGGCAGTCATGAGATTGCAGTTGGTATTCCTGTATGCATGCAAGTAATGCAACCAACAGGAACATGGGTGTGCCACTCAGAGTCATTAGTGGAGTAATTAGTGGAGCCACACACGCAAGAATCGGCCACGTCCTTAGTTGCATGGGTGGCCAATTCGGCCGCACGTTCGCGCGTCCGAGAAATTGCAGGACCTTAGTTTTTGTTGCTTGTGCAGCATTTTTTTTACTTGGTTATAAATAGCTCAGTGAACAATAAAAATTAGTTAGGAGTTGAGTTAGTTGTTGTTTAAATATTTATATTCAAATATAAAAGAGTGTTCTTTTCTTCCACACAATCCGATGGAAGGCTTCGTGTCCTATCTCGTTGGCCAATTCAGGTTACCCTCGTAGCAAAAATCCAGTAAGTACATAGCAATTTCCTGTGACAAATCGCTATCCATCAGCTAGAAATATTGGTGTTCAATGGTACGAGAACCCATTTTTTCCAGAACGCTGCCAAAATATGAGTTCACCAAGCCAATCCTAGTACTTTTCATTGGCCTACACGGACAAGTATGGCCCATTTCTTGGGCATTTCATGTGTTGGAAGATTTGTCCTGACGATTTTACGATTTTTTGGTGACAAGATAAGATCCCACTACCACATGATCACATATGAAAGAAATATCTATTAATCAAGTTGGGGATTAGAATACTTCAGAAATGATAAATACAAACTCACATAAATGAGTATGATGATATCATGAACCTTAAAAACTACTCGATCGATATAGATCGTAAACATTTGGCTAAATAAAAAAGTGGTGAGATGAAATAATCGGTAAAAAGATGTGACATGTAAAAACCCCCATTCGCTTGTCCAAATGACAGAAGAATGTCCATCCACTCTGAGCAAAAGTACATCTATCAAGTTATCAGAGAAATTTATGAGATATTCGGGTTTCTATGGGTATTTGTAGTTTTGAAGTTATGTTCTCTCCTGTCTAAAAAAATATTTTTTACTATGTACAATATTTAAGATACAGCTTAATTTGATCATTATTTTTTATTATAATATATTTATAAAAAATTATAATATTATAATATGATAAAATTATTCTTTATTATAAATATATTCATATAATTTTTTTTATATCTAATCTATATATTTATAAATATATTGATGATTAAAGTTAAAAAAAATTTGGCTCATTACTCTAAAAAAAAGACATTCTTTTTTCCTAGAAGTAGTAGTTTTTCTCAAATTGTTAAGGTGTATAGAAGTAATTGCCCCTTATCAGCTGCCAATGCCAATTCAGCTGAAGGGGATGGGCATTGAATTCCTTGGGCAGTTTCCACGTAAGATTCCGGTAAAATCCTAAAAGCATTGAGTTCTCATAATAGCATTTCTTCGGAACTGTTGAGAGCTACCACTATCCCTTCCTTCCGTTCGGTCCCTACTCTCTGTGAAAGCTTTCCAAGGCAAGCTCTTTGTCCCTTGCTTTAGCCGGCTGGGGCGTATCTGCCGCAGGGTGGGTCCTCGGGCCCATCATATCCAAGCTTCTCAAAGATGACTTCGACGCTTTGCAAAAGCTGCAAGACCTGGAGGCTAATGTGATTCCACAGCTGGAGTTCATGCTGAAAGCAGCAGGGGGAAGTCCTCATACATTTTGGATGAAGCCGACTATCACCGCCTTGAAGAGCAGGTCCTTTCTCAAACTTCTATTGATTCGGAGTTCGATGATGTATTGAAGAAAAGCTTAAAAGATCTAGAGAATATCATCAGTGAAGGAATGAAATTTCTGCCACTGTCGATGTTGCCAGTCAACAGCAACAATAGCAACACCTTCCAACACCTTCCAGACAACTTCAGCTCCTCCACCAAGGGTGTTCGGCCGAGACGGTCTTCTTGCAATTATAAAGGATATGCTTCGTGAGACAGTAGGGGATGGTGAGCCAAGCTCTAGTACCGCTAGATGTTATTCAGTAATTGGCATATGTGGCGTTGCAGGGTCTGGGAAGACGACCATTGCACAGTGTGTTTGTGACTACGAAATGAAGGACAACTATTTCCATCCTGTCATGTGGATTCACGTTTCTCAGAATTTTAGTGTGCATTGCATCTTGAAAGAGATGTTTGAGGCAGCTTCAGGAGAGCCATGCCCTCAGTTCAGTAATCTTGAGTTCTCGACATCCTACAAAGGATGCTGGAGAAAAAATTGAGAGGCAAGCGCTTCTTCTTGACATCTGGTGTGACAAGGGGGTGAGTGAGCAGAAACTGGATCAACTACTTAGTCCATTGAGGGTTGGGAATAGAGGGAGTAAGATCCTGGTGACAACTCGGATGGAAGATGCAGCTAGATCTCTAGGTGTTCAGAGCCCTATTCCAATACCTGACTTAGATAAGGAGTTTTTCTTCAGCCTGTTCATGCATTACGCAACTGATGGTGCAAGCATTTGTGTTCAATGGTACGATTCCAGAATCCTGACAAAATATGAGTCCACCTAGTCAATCCTAGTACTTTTCATTGGCCTACCCTGACAAGTATTGCTCAGTTCTGGGCATTTCATGAATTGGAAGGTTCCTGTTAACAGCATTGCCACATTAAATTTGCCGAGTTCGATGATATATTGAAGAAAAGCTTAAAAGATCTATAGAATATCATTAGTGAAGTAATGAAATTTCGGCAACTGTCGATGTTGCCAGGCAACAGCAACAATGGCAACACCATCCAGACAACTTTAGCTCCTCCACCAATGGTGTTCGGCCGAGACAATCTTCTTGCAAAAATAAAGGATATGCTTCGTGAGAGTAGGGGATGGTGAGCCAAGCTCCAGTACCGGTAGACGTTATTCAAGAATTGGCATATGTGGCATTGCAGGGTCTGGGAAGATGACCATTGTGCAATGTGTTTGTGACAACAGAAGCGATGACAACTATTTCCATCCTGTCATGTGGATTCATGTTTCTCAGAATTTTAGTGTGCATTCCATCTTGAATGAGATGTTTGAGGCAGCTTCAGGAGAGCCATGCTCTCAATTCAGTAATCTTGACATCATACAAAAGAAGCTAGAGAAAAAATTGAGAGGCAAGCTTCTTATTGGTACTGGATGACATCTGGTGTGACAAGGGGGTGAGTGAGCAGAAACTGGATCAACTACTTAGTCCATTGAGGGTTGGGAATAGACGGAGTAAGATCCTGGTGACAACTTCGATGGAAGATGCAGCTAAAGCTCTAGGTGCTCAGAGCCCTATTCCAATACCCGACTTAGATGAGGAGGATCATTATGCAACTGATGATGCAAGCATTGATGACCAAGAGCTAGAAACATTCAGAATGTTCAAAAGCTCAAGAGATCACCATTAGCAGCAAAAACAGTGTCAGCGCGGCTGCGCAAACAATTGAATGTCAACTTTTGGAGAAGAGTCAGAGATCAGGACTTGTTAACTGATACCATGGGAGCTCTGTGATGGAGCTACTAGCACCTTGATGAGCAGATCAGGCGATTCTTTGCCTACTGCAGTATTTTTCCCAGAAGACATCAGTTGCAACGTGATGAGTTAGTGAACTTGTAGATGGCAGAAGGGTTTATAAAGACTACCAATGAAGGAGAGCAAATGGAAGATATAGGTCAGAACTACTATGACGAATTAGTGTCAAGCTCATTTCTGCAGCCAGGAAGAAAGGTACATAACAGTGACACTAAGTGGTTTGCAATTCATGATCTGCTACGTGAATTAGCAGAGAGGGTCGCTGGAAGTGATTGCTTTAGAATTGAGGAAAGTGAGATAAGAGAAATTCCTCTAGGGGTTCGCCGTCTGTTATCGACCTCTATGATGCAATGAAGATTACATAGCAGATTTGCAAACTGAAAAAATTGCGCACTCTAATTTTTAATAGCCATGGATGGTGCATAACCGAAGATGTTATGTGCATTTCCTGAAGCTAAGAAAGTCAGAGATGTTATCACAATTATAACGGTCCGATTGAGTGTCTCCCCTTGCTCCCACTCCTAGAGAGTGAGAGGCCCTGCATTTGTGGCCACCATAGAGTTCAACTGACATCAAATAGTGTAGAGCTGGCTGTAGAACTCCTCAACAGTCAGCTCTCCCTGCTGGGAGGCAGAGTGCTGCTGCCACAGGGACCAACGAAGGGCATGACTCTCCTGCTGGTAGCAAGATGCAAGGAAATCCCAAATGTCCTTGCAGGTTGAGCAAGAGGAGACACTCAACCAGATGACCAACGAAATACTCTGCAAAATGACATACTTCACCCTGGCTTCGTTGCACAGCTCAGTGGGTAAAGTAGGGTCACTTGTCGTCGACTTTAGCAGCCTGTCGTCCACATGCCCCAGCAGACCAAGTCCATCTAGGAGAGAGGACATAAGAAGGGACCTCTCCTTGTAGTCACTGGTGCTGTTCAATTTGACTTCACAGAGCGGCATGGAGAAACCACCCGAAGAGACCATAACACCAGATGGAGGACTATTTTTGTTTACCGAGAACACTAAAAAAATGCTTAAAACCTAAACCTGAAACTCGGGGCACAGATAGCATAGAGAGTAAGAGACAAAGGGCATGATGTTGAATCTTGAGCCCTAATTAGGGTTTTGGTGATTAATGATACCCGTAAAATTTGCGACTAACCTTTGCGTGTGAGACGTAGGTTAATTAGAGGAGAAAGCATCAAGAAAAAGCAAAGCAAGGCTATCAAGACTCCATGAAGCGAAAACGACGAAAATCTCGACAAGAGTACAGATATCTAAACCTAGCGCTTTCTTGTTTTGAAAATTTCTAGGTTAGATGGTTGTACTATTAAGAGGGATCTTAGCACAAGTATCTTGATCAACCTAAAAGTCTTTAGAAGCACATTTACATTTGCATTTTCCCTCAAATCGAAATTGAGTAAAAATTCAGCATTACTGTTTTCGTTTTGTACTGGCCGGACAGTGTCTGAAGTGACCGGACAATGTCCGTCCAATACAAATAACTTCTGAACATTGCAAAACTTGAAACAAAGACATATACATTTGTCCGGTGCATCTGTCCGATGTACACCGGACATTGTCCGAAGTGACCTGACAATGTCCGGTCAATACAAAATTTTCACGGCACGTTAAGTTAAGACAAATGTATTTGTCCAGAGGCTTTTGTCTGAAGTGACCGGACATTGTCCGAAGTGACGGGACAATGTCCGGCCAATACAACTTCTGAGCAATTGAAAATGTATGTGTTAACAGAGACATATGTATTTGTCCGGACATTTTGTCCGAACAAATCCCATATGTCCGGCCTATACAAATAGTTGGAGTGTTTTAATTCGAGTGTCAACAGAGACAAATAGATTTGTCCGGACATTTTGTCTGGACAAATAGATTTGTCCGGTGTGTACAAGTATTGTTGAACAGGGGTGTTAACAGAGACAAATGCATCTGTCCGGACAAATCCATTTGTCCGGCCTTCACAAATATGTTCAAACGGCTACTGACACTCGAATTACACGTGAGTAACGGTCAAGTTTTTTGTACTGACCGGACAATGTCCAAAGTGACCGGACAATGTGCGGCCAGTACAACTTTCGTCCAATTTTCTTCAAAATGACCGTTTTGCTGAGAGTATAAATAGACCACTGTTTGTAGATGTTAGATACACACGAAATACATCTCTAAACTCTTGTGCAACAGTGTGCAAACTCTCTCACACTCATTCTCTAGCAATTGAAGTCAAAACTTGAGCAAACCTTGAGTGCTAGTTGAGTGAAGTTGATTTCAAGCCTTTTGCATTTGCATTGTGTTCATCAAGCTTTGAGGTTGATCAAGCAAGGTGCTAGGCTTGTTACTTTTGGTGATTGCCGTCACCTAGAAGACCCGAGAGGTCCGGCGATCTCTCCATCGACGGTGTGTGTCGGAGAGGCCCGGCGATTGGTTGTAAAGGCTCGGAACTCGCCTATCCGGAGAGGAGAAGGGCTACCCATAGTGAAATCGAAACATAAGCTCTAGCGAAAAGCGCTTCAACGAGGATTAGTGGAAATCGGCAAATTTTCGAGACCTCGGGAAAAATTCAATCTCTTTGGTTATTTCTATTATTTGCTTTATTTTCTTAGAGATTGAATTATTCCTCTTAATCTTTTAGAAATTGCAAAACTCATCTTGAATTGTCATTCATATCTTTAGAAATTTGTTATTGCAATTTTAGGTTGTTAAACACTAGTTTAAAAGTAAAATTTTAAAAACCGCCTATTCACCCCCCCTTTCTAGTCGGCATCCTTCGATCAACACATGAAAGTTTTGCGGCCAACGGTTGGAAAAGATATTGAGGCTGAGCGGCGACCGGAGAAGATGTCGAGGCCAAGCAGTGGCCAGACAATGATGAGAGGTATGGGCTAGGGTTTAAGATCTCGTGGCTTTGATATCATGTTAGATTAAAACCTCAAATCATATTAGGGTCTAAATCTCAGTATATATAAGTACAAGCTAAAGATGTACAAGACTAAACGAATTCGAGTCCAAGTCCAACACGTAGAGACACATGAGTCTAATCTAATATATATACATACTATACTTAACAACATGCACCACTCGCAACTTCCTTAATTTTATGAACATGTCCTTGAAAATTCTTCGACTCATATGACCTAGATATATGATCACGAACTGAGGCCAATGGCAACGAGGTGGCGGCGCGCCCGCATGGAACAGAGCAATTGCGTGCTCTTGTTGTTGGAACAATGTGGGTGGCGAGGCAATGAATGACCGTGACGAGGAGGACAAAGGTGGTCTAGAGATGGTGCAATTACCGAGAATTGAACAAAGGTGGTGTGAATCGTGGTGGCAGCAATGAGGGATTGACGACTGCCGAAGTCCCTTGTGCCGCTTGTTGAACAACTTTTCGACCATCACCGCTGTCAATACTTGTTTAGAAATTACTCCTTGGTCTCCACTGAGCCAGCTTCAACGGTCACTACCGGCAGTCGTGCCATTGTATAGTCGGCAGCTCCCCTCCCCCCTTCTGTTTCTGTGTTGCCTTACCTCCACCACTGTGATTCACACCACCTCTGTCCAATTCACGGTGATTGCACCATCTCCGGACCACCCTCGTCCACTCCGTCATGGCCGTTCGTCACCTCGCCACCTACACTTTTCCGATGAAGGTGAGAGCACGCAATTGCTTTGTTTCATGTGAGTGCATCACCGCCCTGTCACCACTGGCCTTGGTTCTCGCTGCCGACACTTCCCACCTGCCTAAGAGTACCTGCTATCGATGCCATCGGTGACTTATTGTCATATCGACATTTGCTCCCACTGCATCCACTGTCTAGCATGCCCACCACCACCATCCCGTTGCGTCTAGGCGTCACATGGTTCAGTCCAAGTCACTAGAGTCTTCGCCACTGACCACCACACGTTGAAGCTCACCAGAGCCATAGAGAGCTTGCCACGGGTACGTTTGGGCATTGGATCAATGCCATAGAGCTACAAGGGAGCTTAAGGGTAACTTGGGCATTATCAAAAAAATCTCTTCAAAAATTTCATTGTAATCCAAATAGTGATAAATAGAAAATGAACACGGGAACACAGTGGCATTAAGCTAAGCCTCACAAACATAGTGGTAAATAGCAACTGGTAGCATATAAAAACGGTGGTATATAGCGAATTTTTCCTTTTTTTAACAGTGGTGATTGGTAGAGCAATTACAGAATATTTAACATAGTGATTCGAAGAATTAAATCAATTGAGAAAAAGACACATCCATATTCCAACAAGTACTAGTTATGATAGGCGTCAGCATGACAATAATGAAAGTTTATAGTTGTAACCAATCAAAGCAAAACACCATGATATTACAGAAAGAGTAGTGGACATATTGAAGTTCAAAAGAAAGATAAAAGAAAAGATACATCATTGTGGTAGTGCCTAAAAATATTTGATAATGTTGTGAGCTCTCCGCTCACAACATTATCAAATATTTTTGGCCTTGCACCTTGATATTTCAACATTTTCAAGACCACTAATTCTCAGGAAGCCATGAAGATAGTTTAGGCTCTCCAGCTACCCCCTTTTCCTTCCTTACCCTGAACTGATCCAGTGTTCGAAGTGACATCAGCTTCCCAATGCCAGGATATTCCAACGCTGAATACTTGGTGCAAGGCCAAACGGAAGCAAAAGATGTATTTATATGCCACAAGTTGATCAGATTATTTATATTGTTGACACAGGAACATCTTAAAAATATCTCTAGGTGGGAGCTCTAGGATCTGCAAATGATAAAGATTGTCAAATGTGCTTGGCAAGTTTACATCCACAAATGCAATACCAACAATGCTGAAATGGCGTATATGCTTTAAGTGACCAATGGAGTCTGGGATCATTATATCCCTTTTTGGTACAAGCTTTACTCTCAGCACATGCAACCACTCTAATTTCTTGAGCATGCCATCAAGAACATCTTCGGTTATGCACCATCCATGGCTATTAAAAATTAGAGTGCGCAATTTTTTCAGTTTGCAAATCTGCTATGTAATCTTCATTGCATCATAGAGGTCTATAAACAGACGGCGAACCCCTAGAGGAGTTTCTCTTATCTCACTTTCCTCAATTCTAAAGCAATCACTTCCAGCGACCCTCTCTGCTAATTCACGTAGCAGATCATGAATTGCAAACCACTTAGTGTCACTGTTATGTACCTTTCTTCCTGGCTGCAGAAATGAGCTTGACACTAATTCGTCATAGTAGTTCTGACCTATATCTTCCATTTGCTCTCCTTCATTGGTAGTCTTTATAAACCCTTCTGCCATCTACAAGTTCACTAACTCATCACGTTGCAACTGATGTCTTCTGGGAAAAATACTGCAGTAGGCAAAGAATCGCCTGATCTGCTCATCAAGGTGCTGGTAGCTCCATCACAGAGCTCCCATGGTATCAGTTAACAAGTCCTGATCTCTGACTCTTCTCCAAAAGTTGACATTCAATTGTTTGCGCAGCCGCGCTGACACTGTTTTTGCTGCTAATGGTGATCTCTTGAGCTTTTGAACATTCTGAATGTTTCTAGTTCTTGGTCATCAATGCTTGCATCATCAGTTGCATAATGCACGAACAGTTTTGAAGAAATCCTCCTCATCTAAGTCGGGTATTGGAATAGGGCTCTGAGCACCTATTCCACATCTAAGTCGGGTATTGTCATGAATGAATGCATTATCATAAAATTTCACATCTGATTGGAGTTGGTTTCTTTAAATGCGCAAGATACGAGGGCACTCAAATTTTCTCACAGTATGTTTAGAATTTATCACATATTTTAATCTCAATTGTCTATGGGTTGATTAGGTAGTTCTAAAAGTATTAAACAATACATTAACATCTTCGTTAGCACGACATTGATCTAGATCTTTTGATTTGAATGTAAGTTTTTTCTAACAGTTTTAATCTAATTTTTTCTTTCGCCAGTTATTTCACTAAACAAACATTCTATTTTTTCATTTATGTGGCCATTATTTCAATAAAAGCACTATATTAGGATAATTGCTTGGTAACAATTTTATCTAAAAAATTAGAGGAGATAGAGGTCTATATTATAGAACTCTACAAAATTTTATAACCAAATAATCAATATGTAAAAAAAACTTATAACTTTTTTTTTTTGATAGGGTAGTAATACAAAATTTTTTGACAACTTAAAACACATAAATTCTCCATGAATAATGCCCACAAACTTATATAATTATATTCACACAATAGTAAATAATACAAGTTTATGATCGGTTAAACAAGATACTTCAACATATTGAAATTTATATTTTAGTTAATAAATAAAAGAACATATTGAAAACTATTTGTACAATTGCACGGGATTTTGACTAGTTATATAATAAATTTAATGATATTAGAAACACCATATGACAATCTACCAATCCATGATCTCAAGAGTGAGCTTCTTTCTGTGAGTGAGCTTCTTTCTATGAGGAAATTTTAGTCAAACAAATTTGTGTTTAGGGATGTCCAATGCAAGGACGGGGATATTGTTAAAACCATTTTGAAGAGTTGATCGATCGAAGCATCATTCAGCCAATGGACATTAGCAACAATGCGGTGAAGACATGTCAACTTCATGGTATAATGTTTGATTTCATTATCTAAAAGTCAGTCTATGAGAACTTCATAACATTGATTCACAACGCAAAAAAAAACCCACTACAGAAAGTGGCAGAGATGTAATGAACATTGATTTATCTTGTGTAAGGTACTAACAATCTTGGAGCTCCTGTGAATTTTGACAAATGTAATTGGACAAATGTAAGTTGCTACGTGTCTTGGACCTAGGATAGTGATATTGACAGCATATGTAAAATATTGCAACTAAAGTATTTGAGTATCAAGGGAAGTAATGCCAACAAACTAACAGGAGGAATGTCAAAATTTAGAAACACTAGATACACGGGGAACAAGGGAACAAAGGTGAACATATTACCCATGGAAGTCCTCAATCTACCACAGTTAGCTCACCTCTTTGGCAAATTTAAACTCCCTTGTGAGCTCAACAGATGTGGGTCAAGTCATAATCAACAAACTATTTTCTCAGAAAAGAATAAATTGCAAATTCTATCAGAGTTTATTATGGACGAGGAGAACCAAGGTTTTCAAAATATTACTTCATATGAGAGCACTAAGGAAAGTTACCAGAGTGAGAGGACTTTAATAAGACTTAACTGAGCTTTTAGTCTCCACCCTGAAGAAGTGTTTTATTGATGATAATACTTTTCACTCTCTATCAATTCATTTTGTTAATTACTCTATAGAATTCCTACACTCTATATATAGATGCTCCTTTTGTTCTCACATTACTAAAACTAGAAGGGAAGTTAAGTAGATTGCTTTCATTTGTCGGGTCCTTGAATCAATTTTAAGAAGAAATCAACCCAACTAATGGAGATTAGTAGTAGTACAACAAAAAAATAAAATAATATTTTATTATAACATAACTCTTGTTAGAAACTAGGAGGAGACTCCTACATACTATTAAGGTGGCTACCTACATTTTAACATAGCATTTCTTATAACTTCCTATGATATCTTATGGTCTTGTCCAAATGAGGCATGATAATTATATTTATAGGCTTATATGACTATTAGATCTTTGTCATGTGGCAAGATCCTAACCATACAACAAAATGTACCTTTTACAAAATATCAAGAAGTTTCTAGTGTCCATTACAATATTTCATATTCTAGATAAACCTAGAAACTTTTTGGACTCTCTTCCAATATTACATTTCTCTCTAATTTTCTAAAGAATTCTTGTCATGCAAAATGTTAGCTTACTCTAAGACTTTTTGCAAGATGTTCAGCCTTGTAAAGTTCTAAAATCTTCTTACAAAAATATTTTCTTACAAATTTTATATTTCTTCTAGAACCTTCTTTAAAGAAGTCATGCATTGTTTATTTTAAACATTTCCAAATCCCCTTTCCAAATCCTCCTATACCCTCCCGTATGCTTGTACTACTGCTCCTCATCAACTCTAATCGATCTTGCTTCTCTTTTCCTCCACGCGTGCCAACTAACCTTACAAACTACATTTTCTTAGGCAATCTGTACCACACTGCTTTGCTGCATCACATTACTCTATTTGCCGACTTATGTCGTGCACTATACCCCTTATGGCCCCACTCTACCTACCAGCACCTCTTATTCCTTCTTCCCATACCCCATCTTCCAATACAAAATGTGAGTCTAGCAATGTGACAAGGATTTATTTAATGTTAAATTTTGGAGTGGCTTTTCTAAAATAGTGTGTGATTTGTTTTTAGTTTGAGAGTAGCATTTTTAAAAAGATATAATTGTCTTTTGTTTGTATTATTTAGTAGAGTGATATAAACATAAAGATAGTTGTTTTGTAATGTCATTTTTATAGTCTAGAATTTTGCAATGACATATTTATTATTTGAGAGCTTTTGCACTTGTGTATTTATAATTTTCTCTTTTTTTTGCGTACCTAGATAAGTGAATATTGTTGTTCTGATGAGATTATTATTAAAAAAATTAGAGCTTGATAGGATTAGTTTTTGGGTTTAGGTTGAGATGAAAGAAGACATGAACCTAAAATCAAAATCTATCTATGCGCTTGTTTAGAAACTAAAATATAAAAAACCATTTGAAGTGGCATGCATGGTGGCAAGTTGCTTTGAAAAATTAAGCGAGTTCTTTGAATTAATTATTGATCATTGGAGTGTTGTTTCGGACAATAATTATGTCATGGTGTTAGGGAACCCACAACAGGTTTTCTTACTGTTCGATAAAATTTTGTAATTAAATTCGTCATGAAAAGCCCCATATGATCAAAAAAGTAAAATAAAAAAAATACACTATTGAGAGTGATTAAAACCTGGTCAAAACCCTGATTAGATCTGGTCAAATTAGATTCGGACTGGAACTGGTCGAAGTCAGATTCGGACTAGGTCTGATTGAGTCAGATTCGGACTGGAGCTGGTCGAGAGACTCGATTTTAGTCTAGTTGCACTGATATTCAGCCCGAGCTCGAACAGGATAATCACTAACATTATCTTTTAATTATTTAAATAACAGTGTTTATCTCTTTTTTAAATTCAAATTTCCCGAGTATCTCTGGTTGTTGGATGCTTGCAACCGACCCAGAACCTCTGTAAATAGAGAGGGGCACTCACCTTTTGCAGGAGACCCAAAAGAATGAAGAACGGCGGACCGAAGGCCAGGCAACACAAGACGAAGAGGGAGCCTCTCTGTTCGACTAGAAGCCCTTCTCCTTTCCCTCTTTTATAGGTCCACTCAAGCAAACCCCGAGGATGACCATGGGTGAGTGCTGCTCATGTATCTAGCATCTATCATGCATCATATCAGAGGCGGAAGTCTTGTTCATCGGCACTTGTATTAGCCCATCCATGAAGATGAAGAGAAGAACATTATTGAAAGTCCTGGTCAACTGAGCAAGGGAGCCATGAGTCAAAGAGTGCCCCAATGGATCAATTGGCATTCGATCAAGATCCATATTGCTGTTTTGATCAGAAATTGGCATTTGGTCAAGATCCATATTGTTGTTTCAATCAGAAATTGGCATTCAATCAAAATCCATATTGTTGTTTCAATCAAGAATTGACATTTGATCAGATCCATATTATTGTTTCGATTACGATTAGATCCATATTGCTATTTGATCAAAACTCCTTAAGTGTTACTTTCGGGCATGAGATCAAATTAGCATTCGATCACGATCAAATCTGTATTGCTATTCGATCAAAACCCTTCAAGTGTTACTTTTAGGCAGGAGATCAAATTAGCATTCGATCATGATCAGATCCATATTGCTGTTCGACCAGGGACCAACGTTTGTTCAATCTATCCTATGGGAGAAGATTGATGATAACTTCTCATCCAGAAGTTCGATCCACCCTAAAATTTTATGCAGGACAGAAGGTTCAATGTGAAGTATGTCCACCAAATTTCAAGTTGATCAGAGGCCTCTAAGTTGCAATTCGACCAAGGAGAGGCTCTATCCAAAGTTTGTTCAATTTGTCCTATGGGAGAAGTTCAATTAATCCCAAATTTTTATGGTGAACAGAAGACTCGTGTTGCAACATGTCCACCAAGTTTCAACCTAATTAGAGGTCTCCAAGTTGCCATGCGACCAAAGTTCAGGAGAATCACAACAAATACTTGTTCCCTGATGAAGATCAACTTGTCCCACAGGAAAAGATCGATGATAACTTCTCATCTAGAAGTCTGATCGACCCTAAGTTTTTATGGAGAACAGGGAGCTCATGTTGAAGCAATTCCTCCAAGTTTCACATTGATCAAAAGTTAAAAAGACCTTCAAAAGACTATTGCAAATAGACTCTGTCTTACTGAATTCCAACTTGATGTGCAAGAAATGCATTGAAGATAGTTTTCGATCCGACAGTCTGATTGATCTCAAATTTTGCTGATCAATCGAAGATCTATCCAGAAGCTACTTAACCAAATTTTATGCTGATCAGAGGCTAGAAAGGCCCCCATCTAGTCAGAAGAATGAGAACTAATGTTTCAATCATGTCAGAAGTTGTCAAAGACATGTCAAAATATTTCTAAGCCCTTGATGAATGTTCCGATGTACTGCCATACCATGCAATGTGTATTTCCTGAAGCTAAGAAATTCGAAGATGTTATCACAATTATAACGGTCCGATTGAGTGTCTCCCCTTGCTCCCACTCCTAGAGAGTGAGAGGCCCTGCATTTGTGGCTACTATAGAGTTCAATTGACATCAAATAGTGTAGAGCTGGCTGTAGAACTCCTCAACAGTCAGCTCTCCCTGCTGGGAGGCAAAGAGCTGCTGCCACAGGGACCAACGAAGGGCATGACTCGCTGTCACCACTGGCCTTGGTTCTCGCTGCCGACACCTCCCACCTGCCTAAGAGTACCTGTTATCGATGCCATCGGTGACTTTCGTATCGACATTTGCTCCCACTGAGTACTTCTTTATGTTTATATCACTCTACTAAATAATACAAACAAAAGACAATTATATCTTTTTAAAAATGCTACTCTCAAACTAAAAACAAATCACACACTATTTTAGAAAAACCACTCCAAAATTTTACATTACATAAATCCTTGTCACATTGCTAGACTCACATTTTGCATTGGAAGATGGGGTATGGGAAGAAGGAATAAGAGGTGTTGATAGGTAGAGTGGGGCCATAAGGGGTATAGTGCACGACATAAGTAGGCAAACAGAGTAATGTGATGTAGCAAAGCAGTGTGGTACAGATTGCCCAAGAAAATGTAGTTTGTAAGGTTAGTTGGCATGTGTGGAGGAAAAGAGAAGCAAGATCGATTAGAGTTGATGAGGAGCAGTAAAGTAGTACAAGAATACGGGAGGGTATAGGAGGATTTGGGAAGGGGATTTGGTAATGTTTAAAATAAACAATGCATGACTTCCTTAAAGAAGGTTCTAGAAGAAATATAAAATTTGTAAGAAAACATTTTTTGTAAGAAGGTTTTAGAACTTTACAAGGCTGAACATCTTGCAAAAAGTCTTAGAGTGTAGCTTCTAGGCCCCTATAGAGTGTTTTAATAATTAATGACAACTACAAATGCTATACTAACGTTACCTGCCTAGTTGTGCCAAGAAGATACTTAAAAGACAGGTTAATGAAAGGCAAAGAAAGAACCTCAGGATGAAGAAAGGGCGCATTGATCAAAAAGGCAAAGGTACGGAATAGGGTCTTTTCCTTTTTACCGGTCTAAGGTGATTAGAGAAGAATTTTGACCAGATTTTAGGATAGTTGCCGTACTATTAAGAGGAGCATGTGATGTATCACAAAATACTTCATCTATGTGCCACAAATCATAAAATCAACTTGCATTGCATACTAGAAGGTCACATCCTTTGAAAATGCTTGTTTCAGCTCATTTCTGCTCAGCAATGTCTCAGTCGGTCTGACCGTATGTTGGACCGGTCTGACCGAATTCACGGACTGACCGATTAGAATTCTCGGACTGACTGAACTTATGTCTTAGTATAGTTTGTACCTTTATAAGGTCGGTCTGTCCGTAGTTTCAACCTAAGTCAGTCTCCTGGAACTTCATGAACTATCTTTCTATTGTTTTGAGCTATTACGGTCTGACCGTTTTATCAGACCGGTCTGACCGTGAAATCGGTCTGACCGTGTTTTTGTACTACGGTCTGACCGTATGGCCGGTCTGTCCGTATATATCGGCCTGACCGTATAAGGTGTCCAGAAACTAGGTCGTCTCTGGACAGCTTCACGGTCTGACCGAAATAGGCTCCGGTCTGACCGTGTGTGTGCCTGACAAGGGCAGTTGAGCATTTATTGCCCCTGTTTAATGCCGTTGCAACTGCGGCGGTCTGACCGCCAGGTGATTTTTTTCACCCAACGGCCTGTAACGGCTATATTTATTGTGAGGGGTATATATACTCCCATGCACGGCCCTGTTCACAACTTTTGGCAAAATCTTGAGCATTGTCATCATCCTTGAGAGCCTAAGCTAGTTTCATACACTCTAGGTTTCAAATTCTCGAATTTGTGAGAGTGTGCATTTGAGATCTTCTAGTGCGTTGCATTTAGATCATTAAATTAATCTTGTGGCACTAGAAGAAGGCTAAGTGATCATCACCGGCTTGTTACTCTTGGAGTTTACCGGCTCCTAGACGGCTAGGAGAAGGGTTTTGGAGAGCTCTTCAAGGAAGATTGTGAAGAAGCCTCAAAACGTCTTGTGAAAGGGTTCAGCACACCTTACCGGAGTGGTAAAGTGCATCCTTAGTGAAAACGAGGTTTGGATAACTCATCACACTAATCCGGCTCAAGATCTAGGTCACTTCTCGAGAGAAGATTGACTAGATAGAGGAGCAGTTAGAGATTTGAGTTTGCCTCAACGTGGATTATGGGTGATCGGCAAATCACCGAGACCACGGGATATATCCTTGTGTTGGAATTGTGTTTTATTCATATTGTGTTATTTATTTGTTCTCATTATCTATAAATTGTTTGATTAATTGCTAAATTGCTAAAATCGCCTATTCACCCCCCTCTAGTCGATATCCTAGATCCCTTTCAATTGGTATCAGAGCAAGGACTCCATTTTAGAGGATTTAACCATCCCGGAGTAGGATAAAGATGGCTAGTGATGGTCGGATCAATATTGGTAAACCACCACTCTTTGATGGATCTAACCATACTTATTGGAAAACTAGAATGATGGTCTATATTAAAACCATGGGTGGAAAGATTTGGAAAGTGGTGGATGAGGGGTTTGCAATTCTTGATGATGATGACATGACCAACTTAGATAGAGATAATGCCTTAGCAAATGCTCAAGCCATGAATGTTCTTTATAGTGCTCTAAATCTAGGTGAATTTAATAGAATTTGTAAACTTGAAACGGCCCATGATATTTGGAGAAATCTTATGGATATTCATGAAGGAACCTCGATGGTCAAGGATGCTAAACTATTTATCCATAAGGGCCAATTTGAAAAGTTTGCCATGTTGCCCAATGAAGATGTATCGGAGATGTTTAACCGATTAAATAACATCGTAAATGAGTTAAAAGGACTTGGTATGGATGTCACAAACGTGGAGTTTTGTCATAAGTTTCTTAGAGCTTTACCTTCTAAATATGATACAATTGTAACCTTACTTGTGCGTTCGAACTTGAAGAGTGTAACTCCGTTGGAAGTCTTGAGTGAGATTCTCACTCATGATATATTCAAGAAATCTCAAGAAGAAGTGAAAGATGAGGCTTCCGACTCCAAGAAGAAGAACATTGCACTCAAAGCTCAAGTCTCCAAAAGGGAAGACATTGAAGAGGAAAGTGATGAGAGAGACACCGATGAGGAAATGGCTCTCTTTGTGAGAAAGTTCAAGCGGTTCATGAAGAAAAGATATCAAGGGAAGTCTTTCAAGAAAGGACAAACATCCAAAAGGAACCCATTTGAGGAGAGAAGATGTTTTGATTGCGGTGAAAAGGGTCACATCTCCACACAATGCAAAAATAAGGAAGAAGAAAAATCAATGAAGAAGAAGAAGTACGAAAAAGAAGGAGAAAGCAAGAAGAAGGTTTTCAAGAAATATTATAAGAAGAAGAAGGATGGACAAGCTTGCTTCATTGAATGGGATTCGGATGCTTCAAGTTCCGATTCCGATGATGAAGATGAAGCATCACCCAAAGGACTCGCCGGGGTAGCTATCAAGGAAGCTCCATCTCTATTCTCCACTCCTCATTGCCTTATGGCTAAAGGAGAATCGAAGGTATCATGTGACGAAGATGAATACACTTATGATGACCTAGTTGAGATGATCACCGGTTTTGATGACTATATGAGTAAAGAGAAAGAAAAATTCAAGGAATTGAAGAAGAGATACAAAACTCTTCAAAATTCCTATGAGGAGCTAAACACATCTCATGAGAGTCTCAAGGAAACTCATGAGATGTTTAAGGAAGCTCATGACTCACTACTTACTCATAAAGCCAACAAAACGGGTAATGAGATAGGCATCACTTGCAATATTTTGAATGACTTGCCCATGATGTCTACTTCTAGCATATCTACTTCTTGTGAAGACTTAATTGAATTCCCATCTAGACCTAAAATTGTTGATAATGTGCTTAGTCTTGAAAACAATGAATTTAAGGACAAAATTGAAAAACTAACCAATGACCTAGCTAAATGCTATGTAGGAGAATCAAAATTAAGACATCTTCTAGATAGTCAAAGGTTTTCCTTAAGAAAAGAAGGACTAGGCTACATTCCCAAAAAGGGTAAACATGCTTTTGTTCCATCTAAAACCGTTTTTGTAAAAGAGAAGGGATATTGTAACAAATGTAAAAGTTTAGGTCACATCAAAAAGAATTGCCATGCTAGCGAAATTAATTCATCTCTTATATTCAATTCTTGCTATGTTTTAAAGAAAATGAACAATGGCGATATTAAAGCCAAATTTGTTGGAACCCCAATCATTGGTGCCAAAAAGAAAGCCATTTGGGTCCCAAAATCCTTGGTAACTAACCTCCAAGGACTCAAAAAGATTTGGGTACCTAAAAGGACCTAACCTTGTTTTGTAGGTAAATTACAAGGCGGAAGGACAACATTGGGTGCTCGATAGTGGATGCACTCAACATATGACCGGTAATCATAACATGTTCTCCTCACTAAATAACAAAGGTGCGGAATATGACAAGATCACGTTTGGAGACAATAGCAAAGGAAAGGTAAAAGGTTTAGGTAAAATTGCCATCTCAAACGACCTCTCCATATCAAATGTATTGCTTGTTGAATCTCTAAACTTCAACCTCTTATCCGTAGCTCAACTTTGTGATCTTGGATTCATATGTGCATTTTATCCAAAAGAAGTGATTATCTCTAGCTTTGATGATAATAAGTTGATTTTCAAAGGTTTTAGACATGGCAACCTCTATTTAGTTGATTTCAATTCAAATGATACTAATCTTGGTACATGCTTGTTTACTAAATCTTCTAAAGGTTGGCTATGGCATAGAAGGCTTGGGCATGTTGGAATGAAACAACTAAATAGACTAGTTAAACATGATTTAGTTGTTGGATTAAAAGATGTAAAGTTTGAAAAAGATAAATTATGTAGTGCTTGTCAAGCCGGAAAACAAGTTGCAAACTCACATCCAACTAAAAGCACAATGTCAACTTCTAGTCCACTTGAATTATTGCATATGGATTTATTTGGACCAACTACTTTTGTGAGCATTGGTGGTAATAGTTATTGTCTGTCGTTGTAGATGATTTTTCTAGATATACATGGATATTCTTTTTACATGATAAGTCAACTGTGTTTAACACTTTCAAAAGCTTTGCTCAAAGGGCCGAAAATGAATTTAGTTTCAAGATCAAGACAGTGAGAAGTGACAATGGCTCCGAATTCAAGAATACCAAGGTTGAAAATTGGTGTGATGATAAGGGCATCAAACACGAGTTTTCGGCCAAGTATACACCGGAGCAAAATGGAGTAGTCGAACGAAAGAACCGGACATTGATAGATATGGCAAGGTCTATGCTTTCGGAGTACAATGTTTCGGACACCTTTTGGGCCGAAGCAATCAACACCGCGTGCTATGCATCAAATCGTCTTTATTGTCATCGACTACTAAAGAAAACTCCTTATGAGCTTCTCATTGGAAGGAAACCAAACATTTCTTACTTCTGTGTGTTTGGGTGTAAGTGCTATATCTTGCGGAAAGGTACACGCTTATCTAAATTTCAAAGTAAATGTGATGTAGGATTTTTGTTAGGATACTCATCAAATAGTAAAGCATATCGTGTCTACAACCAAAACTCCGGTTTGGTTGAGGAGACACATGATGTTGAATTTGATGAGACTAACGGCTCTCAAGAGGAGCAAGACAATTTGGATGATGTAGGTAATGAAGGATTGAGAGTGGCAATGAAGAACATGACCATTGGGGATATCAAGCCGAAAGAAGATAATGATCAAGATGAAGATCCATCCACTCAAGCTATCCCCACTTCATCAACTCCTCAACATGAGGATCAAACAGTAGAAATGGTCAATGTGGAAGACTCCTCTCAACCACAACCGGAAGTACCTTCTACCTCTATCTCACAAATCCCCGTTGACCATCCAAGAATTCATCACTCAATTTCCAAAGATCACCCCGTCGATCAAATTGTTGGTGACTTGTGTAAGGGTGTTCAAACTCGTTTTCGTCTTGCTTCAATTTGTGAAAATTACTCCTTTGTCTCCTCTTTTGAGCCCACACTTGTAGATGAAGTTTTAAAAGATCCGGATTGGGTGAATGCTATGCACGAAGAATTAAACAACTTCACCCGCAACAATGTTTGGGAATTGGTAGAAGAACAAATCCGGATGAGCATAATGTCATTGGAACCAAATGGATTTTCAAGAATAAACAAGATGCAAACGGAGTGGTAATAAAAAACAAGGCAAGATTGGTGACTCAAGGATACACTCAAGTTGAAGGTTTGGACTTCGGTGAAACCTTTGCTCCCGTAGCTAGACTTGAGGCTATTAGAATCTTGCTTGCTTTTGCTTCATCTCATAATATTAGACTATATCAAATGGATGTCAAAAGTGCATTTTTAAATGAAAAAATTAATGAGTTAGTATTTGTTAAACAACCTCCCGGATTTGAAGATCCTACAAAGCCGAATCATGTGTATAAACTCTCCAAGGCTCTTTATGGTCTTAAACAAGCACCTCGTGCTTGGTATGAAAGACTTAGAGACTTTTTAATTTCAAAAGGCTTTAAAATTGGGAAAGTTGATATCACCTTATTTACTAAGAAAATTGGGAATGATTTCTTTGTATGTCAAATTTATGTTGATGACATCATATTTGGATCTACTAACCAAGATTTTTGCGAGGAATTTGGTAATATGATGTCCAGGGAATTTGAGATGTCTTTGATAGGTGAACTAAGTTTCTCTCTCGGACTACAAGTCAAACAACTCAAGGAAGGAACCTTCATCAGTGAAAGCAAGTATGTGAAGGACCTACTCAAGAAGTTCGGACTTGAAGAAGCAAAGCCAATCAAGACACCAATGGCTACAAACGGTCACCTTGTCTCTGACGAAGGAGGTAAACCGGTAGACTCAAAGCTTTATAGATCTATGATTGGTAGTCTATTGTATTTTACTGCTTCTAGGCCCGATATTATGTTTAGTGTTTGTATGTGTGCAAGATTTCAAGCCTCTCCTAAAGAAAGTCATTTAATGGCCGTTAAGCGCATTTTGAGGTATCTAAAATATTCATCTAGCATAGGGTTGTGGTATCCTAAAGGTGCAAAATTTGAATTAATTGGATATTCTGATTCCTATTATGCGGGATGTAAAGTGGATAGAAAAAGCACCTCTGGCAGTTGTCAACTGTTAGGAAGATCTTTAGTATCTTGGTCCTCTAAGAAACAAAACTCTGTAGCTTTATCAACCGCTGAAGCGGAATATGTTTCCGCGGGTAGTTGTTGTGCACAATTGCTTTGGATGAGGCAAACATTGTTGGATTATGGAATAAAATTTGAAAAAGTGCCTCTTTTGTGTGATAATGAGAGTGTGGTGAAAATAGCCACAAATCCGGTTCAACACTCTCGGACCAAGCATATAGATATTCGACACCACTTCCTTAGAGATCATGTTAGCAAAGGTGATGTGGTGGTGGATAATGTGAGAACCGAAGATCAATTAGCGGATATATTCACTAAGCCCTTAGATGAAAGTCGTTTTTGCAAACTTCGAAATGAGCTTAACGTCATTGATATCTCAAATGTGGCTTGAAATGTTGAACTCATATGAAATGTGCTTATAGTTTCACTTGGTTGCTTGAACTTCCTCTTTTAGAGCTTTTTAGGCTCCTTTTTCGGAAATTGAGTGAAATGAACCAAAATATGTTAAGTTGTAAGATAAATACTTCCCCTTTGGTGATATTGCCCATATCTTACTTATAATCATCTTATAGTTATATATCTCTCTATCCAAATCTCTTGAGCTTCAAATCAATCAAAATCCTCCAAGAATTTTAGTCCTTCCAGCGGTCTGACCGAACCAATTGCGGTTTGACCGAATGAATCTCCAGTGAGCATCTTAAATTTCTGCTTCCAGCGGTCTGACCGGTATCTTTTCTACGGTCTGACCGAAAATCCATGACCAGAGACCTTTTAACCCGAATCTCCTGTCCTTTTTCACTTTCTTCCCTCTCCTGTCTCTTTCACGTGCGCCTCAAATCTTTTGATTCTTTCTCTCCGGTCAAACCCTCGTCAAGCTCGGACAAACCGTGGTTCAAGATCATCACCAAATCATGTCTTCTAGGTACATTGCTCAGATTCTTCTTCGTTTTCCTTTTCTTTTCTGTTCATCTTGAGGGTTAGGGAAAATATGGTGAATCCTGTTTAAATTATGTCAATATCCTGAAATTGATTCATCCAGTTGATGCAATGAGTATCCTCTCACATATATCTGTCTACATTGCACCCTAAAATCAAGTAAATCTCAGGAATCATGGCAAACCCTATCTCTTCGGTTGCGCCGGTCTGACCGCCCCTGTATCTGTCTGACCGAATGCAACAGCAGAGACAGGTTGTGCTGTTCTGTTGTCGTATCTTTGCTCGTCATGCTTTCCTGTTTTCCTGTACCTTACCTGCTGTATATCTTCCAAATCTTCTAGTGGTCGAGGTGTTCAAGGCACTGCCTCCATTCGGACAAACAAGAAGAAATTGGCTAAGCGGCCAAAAAGGGCTCTACCCTCGAGTAGTAGCGACAGTCACGATGACGATTGGGTGCCCTCGGCCGGTGATTCAGAGACAGAACAGTCGTCTCATCGTGGTGGATCTTCTCATGTGGGCATGGACATCGAGAGTGAGGACGATGAAATAAACGTCCACGCTTATCAAGGCCCGAAGAAAAATTGGACTTCAAGCGACTATACAAAGGCTAGGACTATCTATGCCTACAATCACGAGAATGACGCCTCTACTCCTCATTTCCACACGATGACACAGCAGGATGCCTTCTAAGGTCATTTGGTCCACAAGAATATCTTCGAACACAAATGGATCGAATGGGCGTATGTTGTGAATCAGCCCATTATGGCTCCCTTGGTGCAGATCTTCAAGGATATAGGGCTGTATAACTTTGTGGAGCACAAGTACCCATGGAATGCCACTGTCATCAGACAGTTCTATGCTACAGTTGAGATCAGATGGGCAGACCAGTAGATCATATGGATGACAGGTTCTAGGCGGTATGAGGCCACCTTTGAGGAGTTTGCTGCGGCAAACAAGTTAAATTATGAGGAGATGAAGGAAGGGATCGATATGGAGGATGAGGATTACCTCCATGAGGACGACTGGCTCCAGTTTTATGAGCAGCCGGGAGGTGGACAGCGGATTGTACCTGGCACTGTTACAGGTCTCAAAGTCCTCCCTGCTGTCATCAACAAGATCGTACGAGCCACGATCCATCCAAAGAGTGGAAACCGAGAGGCGGTCCGGGATTACCACTGGAACTTCATCGACCACATCCTCAAGAGTCATTGGATCAACATTGTCTCTTTTATATTGAAGACAATTGAGGATGTCTCGACAACCACTCTGCCGAATCTCTACTATGCTCCGTTTATCATGTCCTTGCTGCTCCAGAAGACAAAGTTTCCTCGCGGTTCTTGCGACATCAGACATCTCGGCTATAAGCCGTTTAGTGTCAACCTGCGTGTCTTGGCTCGAGGCCACGGAGCACAGCATCAGCAGCAGCAGCAGCAGGCTCAGCCTATGCCTCCTCCTCCTCCACCTCAGGCTCAGCAGGCAGCTCAGTCTAGCCAAGCCCCCGCCTGGTTCACACAATTCCAGCAGCAGTTCCATCAGCCGATGATGGATCAGTTTGCTACTCTTCTCCAGGGGCTTGAGCTCGCTCGCTCGGACTTGGCGGCATTGCATGATCGGTTCCAGACTTTCTCGTCGCGCCAGGATCAGTTCGAGCAGCGCTTCGACTCCTTCTCCACACACTTCTACACCCGTTTCCCTCAGACTCCTCCTCATCCCGATGATGATGCTCCAGCCGCTCCTTAGCTTTTATGGCAATTGATGCCAAAGGGGGAGAGAGAAGAGAGTAGAAGAATAGGAGAGATGTTGAGAGATGAACCTTAAATGAAATTTTTGTTGAAAACTTTTGGTGTAAAGTTTTAATTAACTTGTTTAGCTGAATATCTCTTTTATGATCTATGTGGATGTCATTTATGTTGGATGACTCTTGTATGAGAGTGTTACTTCATGATATATGAGATATGCTTCTGTTATTTTCATATGACCTTGTGATGATGATATCATGTGTAGAATTAGATGTCTTATTTGTGATACCACATGCATATATAATGAATGGATTAAGATAGCTCCTTATTCACATGTTTAAACTCCACTAAAATGCCAAAATTCTCTTATTCATACATTTAGGGGGAGTGTCTTATTCTTCGATGCTTATTGCAAAATTCCCTTTTATGCTCAAAACTCCTTCATCTACTCTTTATGTTGTCATCAATTACCCAAAAGGGGGAGATTGTAGCTTCTAGGCCCCTATAGAGTGTTTTAATAATTAATGACAACTACAAATGCTATACTAACGTTACCTGCCTAGTTGTGTCAAGAAGATACTTAAAAGACAGGTTAATGAAAGGCAAAGAAAGAACCTCAGGATGAAGAAAGGGCGCATTGATCAAAAAGGCAAAGGTACGGAATAGGGTCTTTTCCTTTTTACCGGTCTAAGGTGATTAGAGAAGAATTTTGACCAGATTTTAGGATAGTTGCCGTACTATTAAGAGGAGCATGTGGTGTATCACAAAATACTTCATCTATGTGCCACAAATCATAAAATCAACTTGCATTGCATACTAGAAGGTCACATCCTTTGAAAATGCTTGTTTCAGCTCATTTCTGCTCAGCAATGTCTCAGTCGGTCTGACCGTATGTTGGACCGGTCTGACCGAATTCACGGACTGACCGATTAGAATTCTCGGACTGACCGAACTTATGTCTTAGTATAGTTTGTACCTTTATAAGGTCGGTCTGTCCATAGTTTAAACCTAAGTCAGTCTCCTGGAACTTCATGAACTATCTTTCTATTGTTTTGAGCTATTACGGTCTGACCGTTTTATCAGACCGGTCTGACCGTGAAATCGGTCTGACCGTGTTTTTGTACTACGGTCTGACCGTATGGCCGGTCTGTCCGTATATATCGGCCTGACCGTATAAGGTGTCCAGAAACTAGGTCGTCTCTGGACAGCTTCACGGTCTGACCGTGTGTGTGCCTGACAAGGGCAGTTGAGCATTTATTGCGCCTGTTTAATGCCGTTGCAACTGCGGCGGTCTGACCGAGATTATACCTGCGGTCTGACCGCCAGGTGATTTTTTTCACCCAACGGCCTGTAACGGCTATATTTATTGTGAGAGGTATATATACTCCCATGCACGGCCCTGTTCACAACTTTTGGCAAAATCTTGAGCATTGTCATCATCCTTGAGAGCCTAAGCTAGTTTCATACACTCTAGGTTTCAAATTCTCGAATTTGTGAGAGTGTGCATTTGATATTTTCTAGTGCATTGCATTTAGATCATTAAATTAATCTTGTGGCACTAGAAGAAGGCTAAGTGATCATCACCGGCTTGTTACTCTTGGAGTTTGCCGGCTCCTAGACGGCTAGGAGAAGGGTTTTGGAGAGCTCTTCAAGGAAGATTGTGAAGAAGCCTCAAAACGTCTTGTGAAAGGGTTGAGCACACCTTGCCGGAGCGGTAAAGTGCATCCTTAGTGAAAACGAGGTTTGGATAACTCATCACACTAATCCGGCTCAAGATCTAGGTCACTTCTCGAGAGAAGATTGACTAGATAGAGGAGCGGTTAGAGATTTGAGTTTGCCTCAACGTGGATTAGGGGTGATCGGCAAATCACCGAGACCACGGGATATATCCTTGTGTTGGAATTGTGCTTTATTCATATTGTGTTATTTATTTGTTCTCATTATCTATAAATTGTTTGATTAATTGCTAAATTGCTAAAATCGCCTATTCACCCCCCTCTAGTCGATATCCTAGATCCCTTTCATAGAGTAAGCTAATATTTTGCATGACAAGAATTCTTTAGAAAATTAGAGAGAAATGTAATATTGGAAGAGAGTCCAAAAAGTTTCTAGGTTTATCTAGAATATAAAATTTTGTAATGGGCACTAGAAACTTCTTGATATTTTGTAAAAGGTACATTTTGTTGTATGGTTAGGATCTTGCCACATGACAAAGATCTAATAGTCATATAAGTCTATAAATATAATTATCATGCCTCATTTGGACAAGACCATAAGATATCATAGGAAGTTATAAGAAATGCTATGTTAAAATGTAGGTAGCCACCTTAATAGTATGTAGGAGTCTCCTCCTAGTTTCTAACAAGAGTTATGTTATAATAAAATATTATTTTATTTTTTTGTTGTGCTACTTCTAATCTCCATTAGTTGGGTTGATTTCTTCTTAAAATTGATTCAAGGACTCGACAAATGAAAGCAATCTACTTAACTTCCCTTCTAGTTTTAGTAATGTGAGAACACAAGGAGCATCTATATATAGAGTGTAGGAATTCTATAGAGTAATTAACAAAATGAATTGATAGAGAGTGAAAAGCATTATCATCAATAAAACACTTCTTCAGGGTGGAGACTAAAAGCTCAGTTAAGTCTTATTAAAGTCCTCTCACTCTGGTAACTTTCCTTAGTGCTCTCATATGGAGTAATATTTTGAAAACCTTGGTTCTCCTCGTCCATAATAAACTCTGATAGAATTTGCTTATGACTTGACCCACATCTGTTGAGCTCACAAGGGAGTTTAAATTTGCCAAAGAGGTGAGCTAACTGTGGTAGATTGAGGACTTCCATGGGTAATATGTTCACCTTTGTTCCCTTGTTCCCCGTGTATCTAGTGTATCTAAATTTTGACATTCCTCCTGTTAGTTTGTTGTACTTTAGTTGCCATTACTTCCCTTGATACTCAAATACTTTAGTTGCAATATTTTACATATGCTGTCAATATCACTATCCTTAATCTCCAAATAATTTTCTAGGTCCAAGACACGTAGCAACTTACATTTGTCAAATTACATTTGTCAAAATTTACAGGAGCTCCAAATTGTTAGTACCTTACACGAGTTCATTACATCTCTGCCACTTGCATTGTGAATCAATGTTATGAAGTTCTCATAGACTGACTTTTAGATAATGAAATCAAACATTATATCATGAAGTTGACATGTCTTCACCGCATTGTTGCTAATGTCCATTGGCTGAATGATGCTTCGATCGATCAACTCTTCAAAATGGTTTTAACAATATCCTCATCCTTGCATCGGACATCTCTAAACACAAATTTGTTTGAGGTCACTCACAAAAAGAAGGTCACTCTTGAGATCATGGATTGGTAGATTGTCATATGGTGTTTCTAATATCATTAAATTTATTATATAATTAGTCAAAATCCCGTGCAATTGTACATGTATCTTGTTTAACCGATCAGAAAATTGTATTATTTACTATTGTGTGAATATAATTATATAAGTTTGTGGGCATTATTCATGGAGAATTTATGTGTTTTAAGTTGTCAAAAAATTCTGTATTACTACCCTATCAAAAAAAGTTATAAGCTTTTTTTACATATTGTCTATTTGGTTATAAAATTTTGTAGAGTTCTATAATATAGACCTCTATCTCCTCTAATTTTTTAGATAAAATTGTTACCAAGCAATTATCCTAATATAGTGCTTTTATTGAAATAATGGCCACATAAATGAAAAAATAGAATGTTTGTTTAGTGAAATAACTGGCGAAAGAAAAAATTAGATTAAAACTGTTAGAAAAAATTTACATTCAAATCAAAAGATCTAGATCAATGTCGTGCTAACGAAGATGTTAATGTATTGTTTAATACTTTTAGAACTACCTAATCAACCCATAGACAATTGAGATTAAAATATGTGATAAATTCTAAACATACTGTGAGAAAATTTGAGTGCCCTCGTATCTTGCGCATTTAAAGAAACCAACTCCAATCAGATGTGAAAGTTTATGATAATGCATTCATGACAATAATGAACTCAAGAACTAAACTACAATCAGAGGGATTATGTACTTCTGGGCAACCTTGGTGAGAGAAAAAAATGCATACTTTGTGCAAAAAGCATTAGCAAGGAGATGTGAGATGAAGAACTTTCTTTAAAAAATCAACGAAGAAGAGAAAAAAAAACTAAAGCAAAAAACTAACCATGAGGACTCTGATGGACGTTGTACTCAAGATTTATTTGACAGGATTCTTTTGTTTATAAAAGATCTTGTACGGGATTTTTTTTTATCGGATTCGAGATTTATTTGATGGATTCTTTATTTTTGAAAGTTTTTTAGATGGGATAAAAATTCAAAATCCTTATAGATAGATCTTTTAGTTATGGTGAGATTTGAATCTAACTAAATAGATTAATAAATCTAAACTTTTACAATTGGGCTCCACTGTTATATTGATGTATAAGATCTTTTATTTTTTATTAATGTGGGAATTTCTATTAATTTTTTCTAGAATTTATGTGAGAATTTTGAGTATTTTTTATGTGGAGTCAGAATTAACAGTATACTTCTAATATCACCGTAATTTATTATATAATTAGTCGTCAACCTGCGCATTTGCACGGGCTAATTATTATTTATGATTTGTAGAACTTGTTTAGTTGATATGTTCATCATTCATTTATTCTATTTATTATTTGTATGCTTATATAGTACCTTATAATTTTTTAACTATTGAGCTACTTTTAGTTCTAATCTAAATATTTTAGTTTGTATTTAGATAAGGTTCAAGACGTTTAATAAATTTAATTTTGAATTTTAATTTTTTCTTAATATTTAGTCTTGGAGTTTGAATTAGCTAATATTTCAAAATTTTAATAATTTTAATTCTGAATTTTTAGTTATCATTAATGCTTAGTCGTGAATTTCAAAATGGATTTGAAGTTGTATTCTATACGGATTTCTAAAACTTAAAAGACTAATCGACATCATTATAACTCAATTCTATCAATTAATGAATGGTTAAATTTTTTTTCTAATTTTTTAATATAGAGATTTCAGTTTTTAAAGTGAGCGTGGTGCCTCCAACTATTTAAAGCAGTTACCTCAAAAAATTATTTAAAGTAGTTTATGTTTTTGTTATACTTAAATATTATATTAATTATATACTTCTACCATGTATAAATTCTTAAATTTTTCACAAAGATTAGATAGACCACGACGACAAATAGAAAAGATAGAGTAAAAACACTAAATATTCTTACTTTTTTACTTGTCATGAGTTGGAATTGAACTCCAACACTTTCTTTCTGTTTTTAAAGCTAATTACAATTGAAATCAATTGCTATGCTTTTAATCGGATGTATGATCATGATAGATTACCTAATTCCAAATTCTCCGCTTGCATACTCCATGCATACATACATTAATTGGCAACAAAAATAAAAAATAACACATCTCACATCTGTTTTGTGCTTTGATATTGTGATTAATACCACAATATAGCCAATTAATGGCCCATATTATATAAGACTGGTTAAAGGCCTTAGCAAAGGAGATTTAAATCTAGCTCATTATAATTGGATTCATATAATAGATGGTTAGAATTTTTTTTAAAAGGAAGTTTTAAATCTAAACCATTATAAAGGGTCCATCAGATATATGATCAGATTTTTTTCTTTTTCTCTATTCATGTGAAATAATTATATCAAATTATAATATTTTTTGATAAAAAAGAAAAGAAATATGGAGGTAAAGCAACAAAACGATCTCATCTCCAAGATTGGTTTACTTATCAGAATGGTATGATTATTAATCTCTCATGTGGATATTGATCATCTTTGGCCTAAAATGCAATCTTTCTTTATGGTTTACGGCATTTTGGCATGTTTAGAGCTCCCTTCGAGCACTACTATACTCCTAGGAATAGTTAAAAGTTACTTTCTTGTTTTTTATGCTTGTGATCATAATAGTGAATAGGTTTCTTATATATAGAATCCTATCATATTGCTTCTTTTAAGTCCTTCATGGAAAGTACGGGAAAAATATAAGAGAGAGGGTTCTCTATTCAAATAGAAGAAATGGAGATAAGGACTATTGCTATTTTTAGAAATCAAAGATAAAGATGAAAACTTAAAATAATACAAAGAAAGAAAGCAAAGGAATAGTAAATATACAATGCAAAATAAAGAAGATAAATAGTAGATCAAATAAGAAGATAACAAAGTAATAATATAGAAACAGTAAATTAGAAAAACAAAATAAATAGATAATAAAAACAGAAAGAAACAATCATATTAAGAAAGCAGAAGTACACTTTCAAGTTCAACACATGCGTTCAAATTCAATACAAATCTTACACACTATGACTCTTTATATAGAGTTTTGTTTAGTGTAAATCTATTTACAATGCTATTTAGATTTTATTTACAAGTGAAGTGGAGTGGAAGTGTAAGCGGAATGGAAGAGTGTTATGGATGTTACTTAAGTGTTTGTGTGTGTGTCCACCCTTTTGAGAGACTTATCCTTTTATAGAGATCTTGAGTGTATTTTTATGAAGATGCATGAGAAGGATTCTTACTTATCTCCTTCAATAGTTTCTCTCATATAGTTTTGTCATATAATTTATTTTTCTTGTCTTCAAAAGAAGAGAAGTAAATCTTCTCTTTTTGTTTCTTTCTTCTTTGGATAATGGAGCATCTTGGAAACTTTCGTGGGTTTTATTTTGAAGTAAAGTGTTTTTTGACTCTTATGTCTTGTTGATTTTGTCTTCAATTAGAGTGCCTTTTGACTCTTTCATTTTCTCTTATGTTAATCTCTTAAGAAGCTAATATAATCTGATGTCTACTCCTGATCTTCTTGCTTTAATGGGGAAAATTAATTAAATTTTTGAGAAGATGAGATTCCAGAGTCACTAGTTTGTGAAAGAAAAGACTGCGAACTTTCTTATATCATCTTGAACATTGTTTCGTAGACCTGAACTCAACTTCTAATAATCCTGGTTTCTTTATGAGTAATTCATTTGTAACCTTATCTTTTAGTTTGACCATACTAGATCTGTGAGGCTTTGTTATGTTCTGCTTTCCTTGTATAATTGGTTTTATGCCAAACTTAGACCTTCTCCAACAGAATTTGATCTCTATATCCTCATATACATATTTTCCTTAAAAAGATTCCATACCTATATTTCTACTCTCTCCAACAGAATCTCTAAACCCCAAAACATATAGATAGAGGAGAGAAAATACCTAAATTTACCAATTCTCTACAGTAATATCTAAAATAGGAATCGAGATAGGTATTCTGTAGCAAGAAAGGTATTACTGATATCTAAATTTTAGGCTATCAATCCTTTTAAGTATCCTGTTGAACTAGGTCTTATCCCACCATTTCACCTAATATTTTTTTTATCATGACGACTGGAAACTGATTGTGACATAAGTCTAATTCCCACTCATAATCCAGTGCATCTCTATCTCTGAACAGAATTGCATTAGGACAAAAGAATATTTCTTTAGATCTCTGGTAGATTCTTTGGTCACTTTCTTGATGATTTCTGCTAGAAGAATTTCTGGAATAGCTCCTATTTTAAGTCAGCAGTTCTTAAAGAACCATAGTGATATATTGGATAATTTTTTTTTGAAGTGGATAAACCATGAATGTTTCATTTGAATATTTTAAAGTAGTAGAACATTTTGCCAAGCATCTTGATAGTCCCAATAGTTATATTTGTTAGGACTATATGAATAAAATGATCTAGATACATATAAATTGGAAGAGATATCTCATTTTTTCAAATCTATAATTTTGTTGATGAGTACTTTTGTATAGGTTGTTTCCTTATCATTCCCCATAGTGTGATAAATTTGAGTCCTTCTAGTTTCAAGTAAAATTGCTTCATAATATTTTTGATCTTTGCCAAAATTTAGATACAAAATAAGATTGTTTTGGAAAATATTTGGTCATAATATTTTTGAAATCAAGAATCTGATCATTGAAATTTAGAGGTAATATATTTTCCTCTTTTTTAAGAATATATTGAGATATACGCTGGACAACAATGGAGGTTTTTGAGTTGAACTCTCAGGATAAATATTTGAGAGTTTTTGTTTGCTGGGGGAGTGCTCAACCGCCCTCCTACTTGTTGAGAAATCTCTCTTTGGAACCATATTTGTGTAAAAATTTAAGTGACAAAAAGTTTGGATTATTTATAAAAAAATAACCTAATTTTGATTTCTTTGGTCGCAATTATTTTTTTATTTTGGATTATTTATAAAAGAAATCTCCGATTCGTAGGATCTGGAGACCCTATATGTTCCAAACTGGCAATCTACTTCCAAATATTTCATATGATGGGAGATATCTATCTGCAGAAGAATTGTGGGTGAGTTACTCTTCCTGACATAGCGTTTTAAATCATATTTATACCTTTTTTCGCCAAGTTCTAAAACCAAAGTTTAGCCATGCTTGTGTACACGGTTGATTTATCTGCTTAAATTCAGGTAGTACAACGACTTTGCCATCAGGGATGCCTCATCACTCCCAGAAGTTCCATGGGATTGGGAGATCAATTCTGATTTTTATTTTCTAGTAATCATCTATGAACCAGAAAATGAGAAGTACAATTTTGATCAATATATCAATTTGAATAGTATAGATGGAGGCAGATAGATCATGTCACTAAGAGATCAAAAGACGATAAAAAAAAATTGTTTCAGGAGTCTTGAAAGACGATGGTTACTCTTAGTATTTGATGGGAACTGTCTACATCTAATTAAACTATCAAGTTTGTTAGTTCTTATTTTTATGTTTGAAGAGTGAATCTTATGTGATATAGATGGTTGCTGTGATTGATAACCTCCATGGGAGATCAAGTAGTAAACATTGCTACCAGAATGTGTATACACCATGAATCTGTGGATATGTAAATGACCACAATGATGTATCTTTTCTTTTGTCTTTCTTTTTGAACTTCAATATGTTATTTTTGCAAGATTGATGTCCACCGCTCTTTCTGTAATATCATTTTGTTTTGCTTTGGTTGGTTACAACCATATTACTTCCAGTATTGTCATACTGATGCCTTTCACTGCTAGTACTTGTTAATATGGATGCATCATTTTTACTCAACTAATTTAATTCTCCAAATCACATATATTAAACAATCTGTAATTGCTCTACCCATCACCACTGTTAAAAAAACATGACATCAAGGGAAAAGCATGCATAAAAGTCATGTAGACATTCAACATGAATATGAGAGATCCTTAATTTTTGTGTTTCTTTTGTATGTATCACTCTAGATTATAAAAGAAGTCTTATGAATTTGAGTTAGACTTATATGGGCCAAAAACTAAAATAGGCCGGGGAAAAACAGGCTCAAAAAGGCCCACAAACCTTATACACTGATCCAATTTACGATTGGTGATGAATCGAGATGGCTGTAAGATTGGTGATACATCTCTTAGCAGTTAGCACTCCTACGTTCTATAGAAGGCACAAAAGTCACTAAAAATTCCCAAACCCAAACCCAACCGAGAGCGAGACGCGAGATGGCCGACGACTACGGCGAGCTCTACGACGGCCATGGCGAAGGCGGTGGCCGCTCTGAGGTGCTCCTTCCATCCTCCTTGTTCTCTGCGCAGATTGTTCGGGACGAGAAACTGCAGTGATTTCTGTCGCGAGTGGTGCTTAGAGTGGGTTAAAGACGTTAGGGTTCTTTCATTCTTTGTTCTGAGTTATTCCATGCAGATTGCGGTGGAGTTGGGCGGGCAGATATGAGTTGATTGGGAAATTTCGAGCTTTTGATTTGATTTTTTTTCATTTGTTTTAATCTAGGTTTGTGCTTTGTAGATGTGCTAATTTGGTCCGATCTGGAGTTGTTGAAATAGTGTAAAAAATGTTATTTTGATTTGTGCGAGTAAGTTGATGTGAGTGGCATAATAGCAGTGAGGGCAATTTGTGCTTGATTAGCTGTTGTGCAGATGGGCTGATTTGGGTTTAGTGAGAGAGATGGAATTTGAGAAAAAATGTTTTTATTGGTGCTGACAAGTTCATTTCAAAGGAAGAATAACACGATTTTGAATCGATTTTTATGATGGAATAGGTTCGTTTGGGGGCTTGATTAACTGTTGTGCAGGAAGCCGAATTGAGGCCCAGCTTGTTTTTTATTTACTCCTCATACGGTAGTGGTCTGCTCTTGTCTCGGCCACCGATCGCCGCCTGCCATTGACCCCATGCCGAGGTACCTAATCTCCTTCACTACTAGTACTTAGCTTGTAGCTATCTATCTCGTGGGGAAGCTTTGCTAGTTTTCGTTTCCTACATCCTCTTCTACTCCATGCACACTACATGTTTGTGGTATTGCTTTCATCTCTCTCATTTTAGGCTGATTTGCTCTTCCCACTGTAAACAGTGTTCACAAGTTGTACAACTGGAAGCTAGCAACCTAGCCATGAAAAGGGCATTCTTTTATGCTATTTCTTGCTTTTGAATCTTGGAGATCAACTTTCCCATGGAATGCTTCAGTAATGAACCACCATCTCCTCCACAAGCATCTCAAGAAACGTGCTGTTTTTCCATCATTGCCATCAATTCATGGATTTGTGGCAAATTTTGGCACATCTCTAACATTCAAGAGATCAAGAAACCAAGAGGGCAGCAATATCGACAATGCACTGAAAGTTTTGGATCTTGTACCGAGAAAGGGTGATGGCAAAGAGGAAAGTCCATGCCATCATCGCGTTATCATTGACTGTATACATGATATCTTGGGGGGTCAATCGAAGCACATTATGTTGAAGGGAAAGGAGACTAATAGTTCAAATAGTAATCCAGGAGAAAATTTACTTGACAGTGTCAATTCGAATGGTGTCTCTGGTTGTCATTACATAACTAGTCTCATTAAGGATGATGCATTTATGCTACTGGTGGAATTGCACCGGAGGGGAATCAGTGTGGCTATATCTATTTTAGCGTCTGCACTGAGTTTTTGTGCTGATAGGCGAGCTCCAAGTAAAGGCGCACAGCTCCATGCTCTATTGGTGAAAGATGGTCATGACTTGTCTGTCCTTGTCGGTAGCTCATTGATCAGCTTATATTCAAGATGCGGTCAATTGGAAAATGCTTCTCGGGTTTTTCAGAGTATGCCAACCAAAAATATCATTTCATGGACAGCACTGATTTCTGGTTATGCTCAGGACAGTCAAGTTGAACCATGTCTCCATTTGTTTGCGTTGATGAGGCAGTCAGTGTGCAAGCCAAATGACATCACATTTGCCACTGTCTTGAGCGTGTGCACCAACTATGCATTTCTTGCCCTTGGTAAAAGTGTTCATGGTCTAGAACTGAGAATGGGTTTTGATTTGTATGTCCATATCTCCAATGCATTGATATCAATGTATGCAAAGTGCGGGAATATAGAGGAAGCCCGTTTTGTATTTGAAAACATTGCATGCAAGGATCTGATCTCATGGAACTCCATGATCTTTGGATATTCACAGTATGGTCTTGCAGAACATTGCCTGGACTTGCTGCAAGAAATGGATAGGCAGCGCATGGTACCAGATGCTATCTCCTTTCTTGGCATCCTTTCATCATGCCGGCACGCATGCCTTGTAGAGGAAGGCCGCCGTTGCTTCAAGACAATGCTTGAACACGGAATAGAACCTGAGCTAGATCACTACTCATGTATGATCGACCTCTTGGGCCGTGTAGGTTTGCTTGATGAAGCATGGGATTTGATCCAGACAGTGCCCACCCCTCCAAATGCAATCATATGGGGCTCTCTGCTGTCCGCGTGTAGGGTTCACAGAAAAATTTCGATTGGCATCCGTGCTGCAGAGCAACGTCTGAAGCTAGAACCAGGCTGCGCTGTGACTCATCTGCAGCTAGCAAATCTGTATGGCAGTATTAGTTGTTGGAGTGATGTGGCAAGAGTTAGGAAGTTGATGAAGGATAGAGGACTGAAGACAAACCCGGGTTGCAGCTGGATAGAAGTTGGCAATGAGGTTTATACTTTCACTGCAGAAAATAGATCGAACAACCAAGTAAATGATGTCCTGGTTATTCTTGATTGTTTGCGGTCTCATATGCAATGCAAGTATGATATGCATATAGATGATTCTGGGTGCAATAACCCTGAGCATGTCAAGATTATTTCAAACACCAAATGAGTTCTACAGAAAATGAAAAGCACCACTGACATCTTATTCTACTTTGGTAGAAGCTTCAATAATGCAAAATATAGCATCTAATTTTTTCCAAGTTCTTATTGGCTTTATATAACTGTTTATTTGAATGGCAAGAATTTTTGTTATGCGATGCACGCTGACATTGGGTACCTTTGTGTGAAAGACTTGTGAATTTTGGGATGTTAAGTTTCCATGTAGGATGGACTCTCAAATTTGAATGTTTTATGTGTGCTGCTGGTCAGATGGAAACAAATTGCAAAAGAAGGACGCATACATCATAAAAGAAGAAATAGGAGTTTTATGACACGAGGAGCAAGATCTGTGGTAGTCTAACTGGTTAAGATATTCGGGTAGAGACCCGGGTTTGAGTCCTCACAACGGAATTCAACCTTTTGTTTTTTTCTTTGTTTTCTGTTGATTATTATGCAAACATGACATATAGATACAGATATTTTTTAGTAAAATTTCTGGAGGGGAGAAAAATGCATTCATCAGTTAGGCAGATGAACTTGTAATGCACTTATAGGTTGGCTTTAAGGTTTTTGATCTGTGAGCTTTATCAGTACCGAGCTGAAGCTTGCATTTTTCTCTTCTGTTATAACTCGGGATCATCGGATTACATAGTCAGATCTTTTTCTTTTTTGATTAATGTGGGAATTTTAAGGTTTTAGAAGTTTAACATTTTTAATTCCAAATTTTTAATAGAGTTGTATTAGTTAAGAATTTAGAGCTCATATTAGTTAAGATTTCAGAAAATTAATAATTTTAATTCTGAATTTTTAACATTTATGTCTTAGTGTTGTGTTAGTTAAGAATTTCTTTCAAAAATCTGCGTTGTTATAACTTTTGGATCACCTGATTAGATGGTCAAATTTTTTTTCTTTTTTCAATTAATCTGGGAATTTTTTTATTTTTCGATCAACAGGGGAGTTCGTATTTATTCTGAAATTAGTAATAATATAGATAGATTTATACTTTTTTTTCACCAAGTTCCAAAACCAAAGTTTGACCATACTTGTTTACACGGTTGATTTGATTGCTTAAATTCAGGTAATGCAACGACTTTGCCATCAGGGATTCCTCATCACTCCCAGAAGCTCCATTGGATTGGGAGATCAATTCTTATTCTTCTTTATGGAATGTACTTTTGTAGTAACCATCTATGAAATAGAAAAATGGGAATTATAATCTTGATCATTATATCAATTTGAATAGTACAGATCGAGTACAGATCGAGGCGGACAGATCATGTCACTTAACGGTCAAAAAAGACAGGAGAAAAAAAAAGTGTTTCAGGAGTCTTCTGAAAGACGATGGTTGCTCTTAGTATTTGATGAGAACTGTCTACATCTAATTAAACTATCAAGTTTGTTAGTTCTTATTTTTATGTTTGAAGAGTGAATCTTGTGTGATATAGACGGTTGCTGTGATTGATAAGCTCCATTGGAGATCAAGTAGTAAACATTGCTACCAGAATGTATATACACCATGAATTTGCGGATATGTAAATGACCACAATGATGTATCTTTTCTTTTGTCTTTCTTTTTGAACTTCAATATGTTATTTTTGCAAGATTGATGTCCACCGCTCTTTCTGTAATATCATTTTGTTTTGCTTCGATTGGCTACAACTATAAACTTCCAGTATTGTCATACTGATGCCTTCCACTGCTAGTACTTGTTAATGCATCATTTTACTCAATTAATTTAATTCTCCAAATCACGTATATTAAACAATCTGTAATTGCTCTACCCACCACCACTGTTAAAAAAACATGACATCAAGGGGAAAGCATGCATAAAAGTTATGTAGACATTCAACATCAATATGAGAGTAATGCTTAATTTTTGTGTTTCTTTTGTATGTATCACTCTAGATTATAAAAGAAGACTTTTATGAATTTGAGTTAGACTTACATGGGCCAAAAACTAAAATAGGCCGGGGCAAAACAGGCCCAAAAGGCCCACAAACCTTATTCCCTGATCCAATGTACGGTTGGTGATGAATTGAGATAGCTTTAAGATTGGTGATATATATATATATATATATTAGCACTTCTACTTCTACAGAAGGCACAAAAGTCACTAAAAATTCCCAAACCCAAACCCAACCGAGAGCGAGACGCGAGATGGCCGACGACTACGGCGAGCGCTACGACGGCCATGGCGAAGGCGGTGGCCGCCCTGAGGTGCTCCTTCCATCCTCCTCGATCTCTGTGCAGATTGTTCGGGAGGGGCAACTGCAGTGATTTCTGTCGCTAGTGGTGCTTAGAGTGGATAAATACGTTAGGGTTCTTTCATTCTTTGTTCTGAGTTATTCCATGCAGATTGCGGTGGCGTTGGGCGGGCATACATGTGTTGATTGGGAAATTTCGAGCTGTTGATTTGATTTTTTTTCCATTTGTTTTAATCTAGGTTTGTGCTTTGTAGATGTGCTAATTTGGTGCGATCTGGAGTTGTTGAAATAGTGTATCTTGATTTGTGCGTGTAAGTTGATGTGAGTGGGATAATAGCAGTGAGGGCAATTTGTGCTTGATTAGCTGTTGTGCAGATGGGCTGATTTGGGTTTGGTGAGCGTTATGGAATATGAGAAAAAATGTTTTTATTGGTGCTGACAAGTTCATTTCAAAGGAAGAATAACACGATTTTGAATCGATTTTTATGATGGAGATGACCTGATTTGAGTCTTGAGTGTGATGTTGTTTAGGAAAAAGGGGATTTCATATGTTCTTTTTAATCCCAAGGAAGTCATGCAATGTGACAAATAAATGTGTACTGAAAAACATTGATTCAGCTTAGATACGTTAAATGTTGAAACTTCAAATTTTCTTGCTTGGTTATTAAGCGAAGCGCTTGCATGCATGCACTAGAAATACTGAGAACTCATCTGTTTTCTGTTGATGGCGCATGATACAAAGTAAATGGGAGTCTTTCACTTCTTCCATGGTTTTGTGTTATGTCCTTTTAAGAACTCTAGTTTTGTGAGCTAGTTTTGAGTCAGTTGATAAAGTCAAACTGCTATCATCCATCTCCAGTATGATACACATGCTCGTGAAGATGGATCATCGAAATCTAGAGAGAGAGATAGAGAAAGAGAAAAAGACAAGAACAGGGAGCATCGCAGGGACCGTGCCAGAGATCGAGGTAGGGATCGGGACAGAGATCGTGGAAGAGATCGCCTCCAGAGGGATCACCGTGAAAGAAGTGAAAGAAGGGAACACCGAGATCGTTCTGATGATCATGATCGTCACCGAAGCCATGATTCTGAAAGGTATGGCTGTTAATGCATGCCTGTTGTATGCATGTTGTTATTTTTCTACCAATTGGTGTTTACAATGGTGGCATTTTTAGTTAGCTGATGATAATATAAGAAATATTGACCTTTGACATCTTATAATTTTACTTGTGATTCATAAGCTTCTAATTGGGTTACTTGTCATCAGTCAGTTTTACACTTGGCATTGGATTAACTATCTTTTCTCAACACAAGCAACAGATATGATAGATTCTTCACATGCTATACAACTTTAGTGAAAGTTCCACAGCTATCTTGTTTATACAATGCAAAAAAGAAAGTAAAAAAGAGATTGATTTGCGATGTGACAATGCACAGGAGAAAAGACCGTGAAAGAGATGGGCATCGCAGGCATAGCTCCCGTTCTCGTTCAAAGGGCAGAGATCGCAGATCTCGATCCCGCTCGCGTTCTCGTTCCAAAAGGTATCGAAATGAATGTCCTAGAACAGCCCCTTATTTGCATTTAGTTCAACTTTCAATGTACATGATAATTTTTTTTTCTCATGGTTATCATCAACTTGAAGCTATCTATTCTAATGAGAGTAGCTATTTAGAAAGGCCAAATCAATATGTATTTTTTCAACAGCAGCTAACATTTATGGTGTTGCTTGTGGAAACTATGGTTTATTTTTTCTTTGCATATTGTTTATTTCAGCCATATGCAATGCATAATTTTAAATAAGCATGGCTAAATTCCTCAATTACATTCTCAAAGAGATGTTCTTATTTCTCATAGTTAAATATGATCAACTAGCTCATGTCATGTAGTATTTAGTTTTCCATTTTTTTTAATTGCTCACTAATATCTATTGTATTGAAGCAACAAGCGAGTTAGTGGATTCGACCTGGGACCACCACAACAAGCTCTACTTCCTACAGTTCCTGCTGTTCCAGCCCCAGGTATGCTTCATCAACACAGTTTAATGTTTTTCCTTTTTGCAATTTTGTCTAGTTTATCTTTAGTTGGGACTTATTGATCATAAAAAAAACATCCTTGTTATGGGACTGGGTAAGAAATATTCATGCGTATATGTTTAGATTAAAAGTTTACGTGCTACCAATGCTGAATGATCTAGACAACCATGTGCTTCCACCATAATGCTATAGATAAGCATTTGTTCTCACCACAGGCAAATGACACACGTTTTCATTGCCATCATCCTAACATATCAATTCAAAAGTTCAACGCTGATTTTTGGACTCAGCACTGGTGCATTCCACCAAGCACCATGAGGCACTGTAATCCTTGTTATAAGTTTGATAATATGTTCTGATACAAATAACTTGTAAGTTTTCATTTTATTATTACTTGGTAACTGAAACTAAGCAAAATTTTCCTTCTTGTTGTTTTTGTTGTTTGTTGTCTGTTGTGTGTATGTTTATGGTAAGAAGGCAATCTTGGGTCACTTATCCCACTGCTGCCAATGGAATGAGCCGACTACCATAGCTTTAATGTACAAGGAGGAATCAGTGCTCTGGTTTGCTATCTTGTTCGTCTTCAACTAGCAATAATTACATTTTGGTAGTTTCATATACATCTGTCCTTGAGCATATGTTCTTCAGTCTTAGACCCAGACAGATGGTGGGAAGCAATCAGCTTTTAAAGGAGCATTGTTTATGATATCTTTATAGCTAATTGATTATGTTTCCTATAGCAATGTGTTGATATATTGCAGGTCAGCTGCCGAGCACTGCCACTGCTCTTCCTGGAATGCTTCCTACCATGTTCCCTTTCACTGCAGGACAGGTGATTTTTCCTGTTCTTTTTCAAGGTCTTCAGTGTTGTTATAACTGACCTGGTAATTCATATTTTTATATCAATACTTGTTACGAACATTGGCTGAAAAAGGAGAAGCTAGAGAGCGCAGATTGTATACGTGAGGAAAGGGGGGGCGCCGGTAGGCTGGATATGCAGCGAGACGCTCGTCTCGTGTGATCTGCCGGTCGTGCGCGCAGCTCTCGTGCGCGGCGGGTAGTAACCCAACTTGTGCTATGATGGAAGAGAGATAACTCTAGGAAAATACTCTTTTCTATATCTCTTGAGGAGATAATCTCCCCATATTTATAACCTAACAACTTTGTCTAAATAAGGAAAACCAGAAACATTCATCGCAGAAAAGGAAACTAACTAAATTACATAAGGAAATAACTTTTAAGGAAACAAAAATAGAACATAGGAATAAAACTCCTAATTGGACTCCTAATTGGTTGCCTTGTCATGTCTCCTATACACGCATCCTACAAGTTGTACAAATACATCCGTATCATTTCCCCCTCCGTTCGAAATCAGCTCATCCTCGAGTTGAAGCGCCGGGTAATAGTTCATAAAGTCATGCAATGGAAGCCAGGAGGCATTAGTTGCTAGTTGGTCAGCCCACTGCACCAACAATTGCCGCTCTGAAGCGATGATTCTGGAACGTAGCACAGCTTGTTGATTGGGCAGTGTCTTTTCTTGAAAAATTTGCGGCAAAAGGGGAATTGTCTTGGGCGTTTCTCCTAAGAATGGCTTGAGCAAACATTGTGATTGCGATCACCTGTTGGAAGAGCTAGACGATAAGCAACTGAGCCAATTTTCTCATTTTGGAGAAAGTTTTGTTGGTGCACTTGATGTGATTGTCGTGGCATGACGGCACTGGAGTCGAAGCCAAACCCACTGTCTGACAGTGTAATCGACATCTCGATGTAGCCCGTCATATGTAGACTTCATGCATTGTTGAGCCTCAATCAAACGATTGTGAACATCACGGAGGAAAGCATCATGCTGTTGAAGCTGTTGGTCAACGGCTTGTATGTCCGATGAGCCCGCTTCATAAGGCACTAGAGATGGTAGGGGTCGACCATAAACGACCTCAAAGGGTGTAGCTTGTAAAGACGTGTGGAACGAAGAGTTGTAGCAATATTCAGCTCAAGATAACCATTGAAGCCACTTGCACGGGTGATCACAAGCCAAACAACGAAGATACATTTCAATTGTTTGATTTACCACGTCAAATTGTTACGATCGTCGGCTGAAAAAGGAGAAGCTAGAAAACGCAGGTTGTATCCGTGAGGAAAGGGGCGCGCCAGCCGGCCGAATACACAGCAAGACACTCGTCTTGTGCGATCTGCCGGTAGTGCGTGGTGGATAGCAGCCTAACTTGTGCTATGATGGAAGAGAGATAAATCTAAGAAAATATTTTTTTCTATATCTCTTGAGGAGATAATCCCCCCATATTTATAGTCTAATAACTTTGTCTAAATAAGAAGAACCAGAAACGTTCCCCTCAGAAAAGAAAAGTGACTAAATTACATAAGAAAATAACTTTTAAGGAAACAGAAATAGAACATAGAAATAGAACTCCTAATTGGACTCCTAATTGGTTATCTTGTCGCGTCTCCTATACATGTCCTACAAATGCATCCGATATCAATACTGGAGAATCTAATTTCCACACTGATTGGCAACTCCATTACTGGTTGTGAATGACACTCTTTAGGACTACTAGGTTCTTTTACATCATTCGAGCGGACCTTTACCTTCTATAATTCTATTGTTTTTGTTTTATGTCTTGGCTGTATTCTTTATTGCTTTGTAATTGTACATATCTGTTTGCGTCAGTTCAATCCCCTTGTCATCCAGCCGCAAGCTATGACTCAACAGGTATGAGTTTCCTGGTTTAAAATTTACTTCAGCTGTTGATGTACAGTGTTGCTAACATTGTTTTTTGTTCCTTCTCAGGCTACTCGGCATGCTCGGCGTGTTTATGTTGGTGGTCTTCCTCCAACTGCTAATGAACAGGTTGTTTACTTGAATAACTTATTTTACTGTACTCCTCCGTCCCTCACTCAATTGCACAATTGTTGATTGGCTTCCTTCTTTGCAGACAGTCGCGATATTCTTTAATCAAGTTATGGCCGCTATTGGAGGGAACACTGCTGGTCCAGGTGATGCTGTTCTTAATGTCTATATAAACCATGACAAGAAATTTGCTTTTGTGGAGATGAGGTCTGTGGAGGAAGCAAGCAACGCAATGGCATTGGACGGCATTATTTTTGAGGGAGCACCGGTGAAGGTTAGGAGACCAACAGATTATAATCCTTCTCTGGCAGCTGCCCTGGGCCCAAGCCAGCCAAACCCAAATCTGAATCTTGCTGCAGTTGGCCTATCACCAGGCTCAGCTGGAGGGTTAGAAGGCCCAGACCGAATTTTTGTGGGTGGCCTTCCGTATTACTTCACGGAGGCTCAAGTGCGTGAGTTGCTTGAATCCTTTGGACCTCTTCGAGGATTTGATCTCGTGAAGGACAGGGAAACCGGTAACTCGAAGGGCTATGCCTTCTGTGTCTACCAGGACCTTACTGTCACTGACATTGCCTGTGCTGCTCTTAATGGTATCAAAATGGGCGACAAAACCCTTACTGTCAGGCGGGCAAATCAGGGAGCAGCTCAACCTAGACCAGAGCAAGAAAGTATCCTGTTGCAGGCGCAGCAACAGGTGCAACAAATACAGGTATAGCTCAACTATGAAATTGTCACCTAAGGCCAATTAATTATTCTCTAATGCTAATTGGAGTGAGCTTTTTTTTGGGCTCTGATGCTGATATGTTTTCTGAACAGAAACTTGTGTATCAAGTCGGACTTGGAGCACAAGTTGGAGCTGTTGGAGCTGTTCCTACGAAGGTTGTATGCCTGACCGAGGTGGTTACTGCAGACGAATTGAAAGACGATGAGGAGTTTGAGGACATTATGGAAGACATGAGGACAGAAGGGCGCAAATATGGTAACAAGCATGAACTTCCATTCAACTGATTCCCCTCTTTTTTACAAGTCTCAATTTATCTCTCAATCAGTTACTGAAACTGGATTTCATTGCTGTGTTTGTCTTCTATCTTCTTTGTGGTCCACCATTATGCCAATTGATGATCTTTTGTGGTCTGACCTTTTGCAAAATCGGCAATCGGGTCTAGCAGAAGACCCATTTCTTTCTGCTTTTGACTTAATCTTGTTCAGTTACTTGTATTTGATCCTCCTAGGTATTCTTAACTCCATTCTTGATCTTGTGTTTGTGTGTAATCATGAATACTTTCAGGTAATTTGGTGAATGTTGCCATCCCACGTCCTGATCCCAATGGACAGCCAGTTGCTGGGGTTGGAAAGGTCAATATGGTGTTTTTATGCAATTCAAACTTTGGGCAGCATTTGTATTGGTACGAAATCATTCTGATCTGTAAACTTCTTTTTATCACAGGTCTTCTTGGAATATGCAGACGTTGACGGTGCGACCAAAGCGAAGACAGGAATGCACGGAAGGAAATTTGGTGGGAACGCAGTGGTTGCGGTGTTCTATCCAGAGAACAAGTTTGCCAATGGCGAATATGATGGATAAAATTCTCCCTCCTGTTCAATTAGGACACCCATTACCCTCCTTTTAACTCAATCATCTCATGATTTTGGGATTTAGGACAACCAGTTAAATATGTGAGACAAATTATTGTAAAGTTGATCAAATATTTTGTCATTCGCTTGATACGTTTGGATTCCTCTTTTGTTCTGTTTCTGTTCGTTCTCTCTTGATGCTGCTTGCTTCCTTTGATATAATTGATGTGATCTATGCATGGGCAGATAACAGATTGGAGGATATAGCTTAAAGGTGCAACTTGCAGTTGGCGTTTAGATTTATCTGACATTTGGTGGTTCGTGTTAAGCATTATGCCATTTCTAATGTAGGTTTATCTCTAATGTAAGCTTTTAGAGGGGAGAATGTCACGGAGACATGCTCTCCAGAGTGAAGCACTCCAATATCTTTACGAGAGATTGTATCACATCATCCAATTAATACCACAAATTTTGTTTAAATTTTTCTTAAGTAAAGAAGTGTCTCCCAATATAATCTAGCTAACAGGTTAGCAATTCAAAAATCGTTAGACCCACATAACAGTCACGTGTAAGTTTGATGTGGGTGGGCACACAATATGAGATGCAAGCACCTATATTGCCCCGCAATTTTATGGGCCCGCGTGTATTGTCGTGAGACTATGCATGCACACACAATATGAGATGCAAGCACCTATATTGCCCCGCAATTTTATGGGCCCGCGTGTATTGTCGTGAGACTATGCATGCACACACCTATTCCTGACAAATGGGTCTTGGTCTTTTTTTAGTCCTACTTATCAATATAATTTTTACTTAGGTATTAAGAGATATGAGATGTGATTCATGTAAGACGCACAAATCATGTTGCGCTGTGCTGAATCACCTCTCGTACGAACGCAAACTTGACTGATGTGTGTGGAGTCACCTGCAAGTCTCTCACACAAAACTATAGTCGAGCTAGCACTAACGCGTGCACATCGTGACTGTCTTGACCAAATTGGAGATCTTCAAATGAGTTTTACCATATTAAATTATGCTACATTTGATTGAAATCAAGCTGCTTACAAATAATTATTACAAATCACACATAAGAAAAGCACAAAAAGGAGTGGGCACATTGGTCTTTATATTGTGGGCAATAGCATGTGGGAATAAGACAAAATCATTACACTATAATAAACAAATATATGAGTTTAGCAAAGCGTATAATAAACAAATCATTACACTATAATAGCACATTGGATCTTGACATCCAACCACATTTATGCTATGACTCAATCTGGCTTCTGAAAGCTGCATCAGCATTTGCAGGGTCTTGCATTTTTCTTCAAAAAAAACAGCAGCAGTCATGAATAGTTTACCAAAGCGTGTTGAGAGTCAATTAGGTCATCTAAGCACAGGTCCATGAGCCAAATAATGTAAACTCCACCTGAAAGTATCATCGACTATTTTCACCACTGTTTCCTTTACAGCCATTTTTTTTTCTTTGAGAAACTAATAATTTTGCATGGCATTGCAAGGGGGGAGAGACAAAAGTACAAAAAGTACAGTATCTGAAGAGGCAATGGACTATGCCTTGATCGTGTTGATCCAACAAGACTCATGCATTCTGTCCAGCAGCTTCCGCAAAGAAAAATGGCTCATAAGTAAAAACATCTCTAACATGTAAATTTAATAAAACAAGTCAATAAATTTTGAAATATCTTTTTTTTTTTTGAGATGGAAGGCATGAACCCCTGAAAATTCAATTAATTCCTATATTTTTTCCCATAATAAAAGGGGACTTCAGAGCATATGAGCATTTTATGTAAAAATGCGTGGTATTTATTCGTGAAAAAATGCCTCACTAAATTTGGAGTGAACAAACCTTCTTCTTTCCTTGCTTTGAAAGGCTGAGTTGATGCAGGACATCTTTTAGCTCTTTTATTCTGAAATGGTTCAACTTGTCCTACAAGTGAGAAATTAGTTATCACCAATAAAGAAAGGGTAAAAAAGATTCTTTGGTTAACTCTGATTTCTGACAACCAAAATATACACACAAAAATAAGGTCAGAAACTATAGTTTGGTTCCTCTATTTTGGTGGAGTATGTTGTTGACAACAACAAAATATTGATGTTTAGTTATAGCCAAGAATGTACTTTCAGTTTTTCCATTCTTTTCAAAAGAAACAAAAAGAAAACAGAAAATTCCAGTTATATCATTTTAATTGATTCTGGATAAATTTTGGTTATGCTATGCAAAACTAAGTTTTGGCAGAGAACTCCTGATGTCACCGTCCTGTATCTCTACTAATTACATTGGGGGTAAGATGATGACATGGACTAATATAAAGATGGTTCTTCAATGCCATAATCCTAAAGCATCCCTTATTCCCCGAGATACAAATGTTAATCAATGGCCATCCCATTAAGCTCCGCTTACAACAGTACAAGGTGGTTAAGAACTCGATTACTAAATATGCCACCTAGCAATCTTACTAGAGCAATTGATCAAAACAGTACTTGGTCCAATTTTAACATAACAGCTACAAATCAACTGCTCGAATCGAATAAGCAAACGCAAAAGAGCCACACACTAATCAAAGCAGCTCCAAATCAGAGTAATTGATTTCCCCTACCAGAAAATCTTACTAGATTCAACATTTTTGCATCTTGAATCGCATACTCCGATCAAAACCGCCCATTGCCATATAATCAACTAAACTCCAGTTTCCAGTACATGTCATTTGAATCTACGAGGCAATTCTTCCAACCAAATCATCTAATGCCGCCAATTCCACTAAGAAAAGAGAGAGAATTTTACATATTAGTATGAGCATTTAACACTTTGGAGACCCAAAATCAACTACTACTTATGAGAAGAACAACCCAATAGGTAAAAATATAACTATGTAAATCCATAACTCTTCTTGAATTTTCTGAATTTTTTTATTTTTTTTATTGATTTTGAAATCGCAAGTGATGTTTCACTCAAAACAAGTTTCTTTTCTAAAAATAGATCAGATACTAACTCAAAATATTTAAAGACAACAAAACCCAACTATATTCAGCACTTGGAAGTCTATCTTTACTAAATTGGTTTACAAGCACAAAAATTAGTTTTTACTCAAACCTCGTCACACTAACATGACCAAACAATTTAAGATAAATAAACTTAACAAATTCATAATATCAACAACTTATATGCAGAACAGTACATATTAGCATGACCGAATTTTGTATCTCTCAGGGCAGGCTGACTTAGATCCGACCATCCAAATACACTAAAATGCACGAGACACTGTTCAAAGCCTCGATGACAGCGAAAGATATTTGATTGTTTATAAGGGGGGGAAGGTACACATTGCATACAGATTGTGCCCTTCAATATACAAGACGAATGAACACAACAAAATTTAATAGTTAGTGCAAAGGAAATAAGCAAAGAATTGAGAAGAATTCGTGTTATGATTAGGATAGAAACTAGTGTGACTTATATATTCTCTCTTTATATATTTGTTTGTGTTTCTTTTTTGATGATATATGATCAAAACAATTGATACAGATCACAAAGACTCATGAGCCATAAAGAAGAGAATATGAGAGGATAGATAGAAATGAAACATACAAGGCTCAACTGGTGGGAACAAAGGCCATCTTGAGCAAGCCCAGTAAGACAAAGCTTAGCTGGTTCAGTGCATTAAGCTTAGCTTGAAGTCGGCTCAATTTGAATAAGATGTCAGAACAAGTTTGAACAAGCTCATTCTTGGCTCAATAGAGCACAGCAAGACAGGCAGTACTGTGAAAAACTTTCCAGTACTTCAGAAAATTTGCACTGATAACCTTCTCAATAAAATATCAATCAGAACAACAAAACCGTATCGAAGTATCTTTAACAAGAATAAAATTAGGAAAAATGAGCAAAAGACCACTGCAAAGTTGGGTATTTAGCAAAAGGATTTCTCACACATAAAACAACAAAAATTTATACCATGCAAGAAATAAGCTTCAGATCTGATCTCAATTGTTTCTAGTATGTTTATCCGGCCTATTAGCAAAGGAGCACACACACATGACAAAAGTTAGATCCAGTATCCATGCTTCTGCAGTTTTCGTTCTAGTACCCAACCGCCAATCGACGAGCTGTGACATATACAATCAAACTTGAGGATCAATTGCTAGAAGCCTAGAATAATCAGGACGTGGGAAGTTCAATTGTCCACCACTGGACGCTGTTGTTCAGACACTACCTACTACATGTCTGCATCATCCGCAAGATGACATGTACTATTTGTTCTATTCTATTTATTTTGCTGTAAGTTATTATTTGTGTCAGCATGTCAATTGTGCAGTATATTATGCGCCCTGTGCCCGCACACACGAGCACAAGTGTGGAGCCAAAATGAGTATTAGCTAATTGACTTCTTTATTTTCTGGTGAAAAATTTTAAGGCATGTTTAGTTCGATGCCACATTTTGTTTAGTATTAACTATCATGACTTCTTTATTTTCGGATTTGGTTTATGCTGCACTTTATGTCTTTATCTGAGCACGAGCTTGACACAAACTCGAGCTTAGTTCACAATAAGGATCGAGCTTGCAATCGGGGTTGAGCTCGGCTCGACAAAAGCTCGACTAAGCTGGAGATCTGCTCCATTAGGCTCGAAGCCTCGCTGGGGCAAGAGAAGGGAGAGAAAAAATAGCTGTGAGAAGAGCTGGCCGTGGTCGGAGGAGCCCCCGGCGAGTCGACATATACAGGCGCGGGAGGCGAGGTCAACACAGGAAGGAACGACACGTCACGACCACCGCATCGCCGGCCCGGGGAGGCAAGATTGATGTGGCGCCGTTGCCAGATCGGAAGAGAGAAGGAGCTGCCGGACATGAATGCACTCATGCACATGAATGCACTCATGCGCATGAACTTGTAATACATGGAAGTAGTGCGCACTGGATCAGAGGAATTTTTTTTAATCTCACGAGAAAATCTGACACGGGGAGGTCCAGCTGAGCAGTGATAGAGCATTGGCGGCTAGGCATTGATATATGAATTATTTATACATAGATAGACACCGATGATTTTATGTTGGATTCAGATAGAAATTTTTTTTTATTTAGATAGGTCATTTCTAATCAATCCTATATGTTGTAATATTAGGTAATCAGATAATTTATTCTACACTCCTGATAAGAACGAAGTGCAGTCAGTGATATATGAACAAGATGTAAAATTACTGCACATGTTGCTTGTGAGCATCCGTCCAGGGCACTTCGCAGACCACAAACAAGGTTATGCAATCTTCCTCATGATTCCTTCCTTTTGTGATTCTTTAATTTTTTAGTGTTTAATAATAAAAAAATTGGCCTCAAATAGGGATTTTTTTTTTTTGTAGGATTCAAACCTTTAAAATTCCTCTATTTTTTTTTCTATTCAAATATCTTCTAATTAGGTACTAACAAGCAAACAACACAATTAGGATACAAAATTAATAGAAAAAAAGTATTATGAGTTGTGTGGGTAGTCTTCAAAGTAATCAATCATCATACAAATTTCGACTCCCAGGCTCGATCAATATTACAAAAAAACAAAATGAGAAATTTTGTATGAATAGTGATTTCTAAAATTTCTCAATTGTCAAAAAATTGTCTTTTTTTTTTTCTTTTAGTACCTTTTGACTTTCAAATTTTATATTATTTACCTTGAGGATAAAATTTGTTTCCAAGGTGGTTAGTAGCATCCTCCAGAAGTATATGTGATTTATGAACAAAACATGAATTCTTGTTCTATGTACCCTATGCCGCTATTCTTTGTTTGTTTCATGAGACCAACCAGATGCATCTTTATTGTCGAAAAAAAAGAAGTGACAGTATCTCTAACCCCATTGCTGCATTGCAAGGTTTGTATGTGACCATGAGCTAGGTAAAGAACAAAGTAATGGTAGGTTTTTTAGAGACGTGTGAGTAACTTGCACCTTTTTACTAGTATCATATAAAATTTGGGTTATAAGTAGATTGAAAGTGCTTCAAATTTGTAGCAGTTCACAAACATGTCAGACCAGAACTGATAAAAACTAGTCGTGTGTGAATTATAAGCATGACAAATCAACCACAATACTCATGACTTCTCAACCATTTGATTTTTGAGACTTCAATCATTTGAAACTCAAAACATATTTGTAAGCTATAGGATTGCAAATGGGCACAAAAACTTATGAATTTGAATTGAGTTTTTTTTTTCTCTCATTGTCGTCTGGAACTGGTCTAAATTCATTAAGTATGATAAATCTTCTCCAAAACTCGTGGCTTCACTACAAAACAAAAGTGGCCGAAATATATGAACTAATCATGACAATTCTGACCGAGACCTCATCAGTCCTAGTCTTAAGCCGTACCGGGACCACTCATCCTGAAGCAGTGCAACTGACAAGATAGAAAACGATTTTTTTAAAACGATTTGAACTAGCTTAAATCCATTAGCAGATAATAAGGTTGAAATAATTCCGGCATTTCGCTCATAATATTAATCATAGACAGTTTCATCCAAATCACTTTTGTATTTTCTCTCCTTATTTCAAAATTGGTTAGTACATAAAATTTAGGATAGTATTAAAACTTAGAGATCGTGAATTCAAAACTTAATTCTAATAATTTATGAGAAAAACTAATTATTCATAATAGTTTAAATTTGATGAACTGATTAGTATATGAAACTTAATAATCTCCGACAAAATAAAAATAATAACCCTATTTTTTTCTCAACACTGGCTCTAATTGCCGACTTCTTGTTCATTAAGTCTAAGTGTCTAACTACCAACGAATAATTTCGTATGTATCAACAGTGCTCAGCTAGACATGCTTCACACTTCAACCGTGCTGGTGGACCATAAATAAAACACTGCACATACAATACATGTACAACAGTACAATCAACACGATCCTACCTACAACAAGACGACGTCGTAGCAACTAAGGAACTCTTCAGTTATTTGCATTGCACCAATCTATCCATCTCCATGCATGACATATATGCAAGTGCATGACTCCATCCTGCGTATACAAAGTACTGAGATAGTGTTAGTCACTTGTATCAGAATATCAAAAATGTTGTCTAAATTAACTGAGGTGATATCTGATGTATTGTTTCAAAAAAAAATTGAAGAACACACTTTGCAAAACTACAATGTATAGCAACTCATGCCATAAGAATGACTAAAGCAAACACACATATTTTGATTACACTGATTCATGTCTTGACAATACCAAGCTTCTCCCAGTAATTTTGCTTTATATGTTACAAATCGGAAAACTTCATCATTCATGTATTTACATTTAACAGCAAGTATTAACATTGCTCATATGGCGCAAATTTCTAGCCCAGGCTTAGTCTGTCATGTTGGTGAAGCCTGGACCTTGAGGAAATTACATTATACCTAGTGCACACTTAGATTTCAGAAAAACTTCACTTCAAGATAGATACATTCAAATCATAATTAACATATAATCTCATGAAGTTGTGTGTTCAATTGCATGGTTAAGAACCCAAAGTACAGAAGGAATATGCAAGATCTCAAAGTACTTGTAGGTACAATTCAATTTCTCCAATAGTAGCATGCAGCATGAACTCGATGCCTCTACCCTCCACATGCAAGTGATACACATCTTCCCTGCAGCCTACTCTTCTATTGGTAATATCTACAATGCCAAACTAAGAATCCCCCATCAGTTTCGGTGTAATCCAAGAATTGATCTCACTACTATTGTCTAACAGTATCATGATATAATACTATAGTATTAGCTAAAACTTTGCTTGTATTGACACCACCTGCCTGCAACTTCAGCAGTGCCAACTGCTGAGCTGTTGTGCAAATTGGAAGAATGGCTTTCAGGTTCGCATACTTGATCACTATCCAAGCGATTTGATTGGATGAACAACATCATGATTAATGATTATGGACAAAACAACAGTGCAACAGTTATCTCGGATTCTTTAAGATCCCTGGGCCCTGCGAGAGCACTGCTGCAGCACTGTCATCAGGATTGCTGGAATGGCCGCTTAGAAATTGAGGAATTGCATTGTACTTACTTGCATTTTCAGTTCTAATGCATTCTCACCTGCACGTTAAAATTGTGAACAGTTTCCAAATCGTATTTAAGAACTAAAATTTTAACACTTGACTTCATGACATCATGTATTGGAAAGTATAGTTCACAAGCACAAAACAGAAAGTAGCGGTAAATTGCAAAGTTTTAATGTACAAGTGCTATTCTACCAAAATTCAAAAGTAGACACTGGTCAGGCTTAGTTTCCTCTTCAAAATTTATCGTGGAAGGTGTAATGGCTATTGCAGGGGCAGAAATCATCAAAGTACATATACATTGGATATATTCTAGATAGCTACAGATGTGCTACATCGAAGTGAATGCCTGAATGGACCAGTACTATGGAAATAAGCAAAGCCAAATTTGTAGTCATCTGATTGGCCTAGTTTTTATGAAGGCCAATAAATGTAGTTTATTACAAACAAAATAATTTTTGGCTTCACAAATGCAATATTGCACAAACCCCAGTTTCCTAGAAAAATCAATTAGAGATCCTAGAACAGATAAGCCAGAACTCCACGGCATTTTCTATAATTGTCTAATCTCTTAATTTTGATATATCAAGAAGAAATGTTTTTCTCCAACCCTAAAACTCAAGTGTCATAAAAACCAGTATTTAGTCCAAGTAAACTATAATTTAAGATATACAATAAGACAAACCGTATGCAACACTGTATGCTTGCACATAACTAAAGGCATGGCTAACAGCTCTCATACATCTAGATATCATTCCATGTGGTGTCAGTAATTGAATTTGCTCTGTCCGACATATATTTTGTGCGTTGTTACTTGACTTTGCAAGCTATCATCAGTCAATATATAATATGAAAGAAGAACAGTGCCCCATCCACTTGTGTAGTCACTAGTCAGGCATAAATGAGCAATTGAGGCCCATTGGCCAGAGTTGATAGGAGGGAGGCACCACACCATTAAGGCATTTAACTAAGCACATGCATGCCCTTCCCCCTTCATGTTAGCTCTCTGCATTTTATACCCACTTCCAATATGTATCTCTTTTGTTAAACACTGATCTGCTTCTGTTATACAGTGACTACACTAACAGCACAATCAAGTGGTTGCCCAACCCGAAAATCATCAGCGGAGCTCAAGTGCTGCTCGAGCATGGAAATATGAGATTGGATGTTGGTGATAAACTTCCAGTTAATCGCTAAAGTTTCTTGCCGACATGATCTCACCCATCTGATCTGATTCCCCAACTTGAGGGCTGCCTGAGGAAGTGCATGTTGGCTGCGGGGGCAATGTCCATGCCCTCCACATTCATAATGTAACTCTCCATATCTTGTATCCCCAACTAATGAATGGAAGTAGGGCCTTTCCCACCGCGTTACTTAAGGAAAATACTAAGCACATGCAGGACCATGATGACAATGATGGCTTGCCAAATATTTCTAGCTAAGGAGGCCCAGTAACATACTACTGATGCTGACACATGTTACATGTAGAAACATGTACCATCTGAAGGCTCAGATGTTGTCTCTTCTCCCCGGATTTACCATGTTTCAGTTTCTTCCAATGTTTCCACAAAAAAATATTAGTATCTAGATCAGTTCATGAACATGCAAAAGTGCATTGTTCACCAAATAACTCAACACATAGCAATGAAGAGGCCAAAAATAAATGTTTTGATTGAAACAATCGACAATTGCACAAAACACACTCTGTACTAGCTTATCTAACCTAATGATGAAACATTAGAACAGGACAATGCCCTCAGAGTCAATGATAAAACCAAATCAATTCTGGCACCTATAAAAAATGGCTCTCTACTATATCACTAGGTTAGAAAATAAAAAAAATGAATGCACTGCCTGCATAATGATCAGATTATCCCAGAATACATTAAAGGTCACATCCCCAGCATACAGAGGTTGCAGAACTATTTCTTTATCATCTTATGACATTGAATATCCTCCATGTGCCATTTCAGGCATTCAGTATGGCAAATTTGTGGGGTGTTGGTCACTGCAAGAACTTCAATATTAGTTGGTTGGCAAGCTTATGGTTGTTGCAGCGACCCAAATGTCAGAAGGAAACAGTAGTGCATAAACTCAACCTGGTACTTAGGCACTTGTTTGGTGACTACAATCCCAACTCATTAACTGATAAATTTACTGTTCAAATTATACTATTTGCATGAGGTGTTGTTTGGTTCCAAACCAATAATCATTATAGGTTTTACAACACATTAGAGTTGGAGGTGGAATAGGTGAATACAAAAATATTTTTGGTTCAAATAAAAGTGGAATAAGAATTGTAACGGGTTATGAATATAACCACCCTAGGGTGTAGGGGGAATACTAGGTGGGATTTTAATTACAGGACTTCTGATTCTGGTGCACCCAAACCAAACAACATGTTCAGTATTTTGCTACCCTGTAATCATAATATAGAGTAAATTTGCTGAACCAAATGGCTTGTTGCACTCAGATGTTAATCTAAATTAAGTTGCATGTATCTTATCACTAGGAAGATCAAATTCTGTTATTGAATAGGACTTCTTTCTTTTTGTTCACTTTCTCAAAGGAAGAAAAAAGGAAAGAGAAAAGGCTGAAATCTTCACCATTACTTGCTTGCCTAAGATAGTAAAGTAAGAGCATTCTCCTTTCCCTCATAGATGTGTTATATATGTTAGAACTGATTACTCAAATGACTTCTCTGTCTGTACAAGTATTCATTTACAACTCTCCAAATGCAGTAAAAATCTTCGAGAAGAAAGACTACTAGAATTCTAGAGTTTCTACTTTCTTATATGTTGAGGCAGCAAATGAATCTAAAGGTTTTTTAAAAAAAAAAAATCAAATATACCATAACCACCGGAATAGATCGCTGGTCCCTTCTGATCTAGACAATATTTTGCATCAATTTATACATGACATCAATTAGCATGGGGTCTTGTTAATCTATATTAGAAGATATTTTGCATTGTTGCAAAATTAACCTTGAGAAGAGGGCCCCACAGATTTTATGGCACAATAAGTTGTCATGTCATCAACTAACAGGGCAAAACAGAAATTCTACACAAGGTAACGCATAATTAGACAAGGCACTTCCTATATAAAGGGCAGCCACTTCCACTATGCACCACACAACCATTCAAAGCTAAGTATCCAAAAACTGCTTCAAAGAAGAGAAGAGGGGTGAGGGAAAGAAAGCATACAAGACTATGGCTCTTATCACGGACGAACTCAAGGCCAAGGCTGAGGTCTATTATGGAAATGAGATCTGCCAGCAGTGTACCAGGATCCTGCTCGAGGAAGCAGGCCTCCCCAATGGTCTGCTGCCCTTAATGGACATAAAGGAGTGTGGCTATGTCAAGGAAACTGGATTTGTGTGGCTCAAGCAGAAGAAAAGGACAGATCACTTGTTTGAGAGTATTGGAAGGTTGGTCTCTTATGGCACTGATATCACTGCCTATGCAGAGAAGGGTAGGATCAAGAAAGTCAATGGGATAAAGACCAGGGAGCTCCTGGTGTGGATCCCCGTGGAGGAGATCGCCCTTGCTGAAGCACCAACTGGGAAACTCATCTGCAAGAGCATTGCAGGGTTTTCTAAGACCTTCCCTGCATCTGCTTTCCATGTCGCAGAGAAGGAGAATGAGAAGATTGATTTGGCAATAGCAAAACCAGTGGTTCGTCTGATGGAGAGAGCTCCACAAGTTCTTAAAAACCAATGATTCTTCTGCCACCATGGTGTAGCAGATGTTGATCGACCCTTCAATCATATATAGTGCAATAATGGATACAGTGGCACTTTTACTATTTTTTTATGTACTTTAAGGTGAGAACCTGCAGTTCTTACTAGATACTGCTAGTGTATAAGTGCCCTGGCATGCCCGCCCCCCACCCCACATTATGTTCCATTTATGTACTATATAGCTCTATGGTAGACATTTGCACCCTGTAATGGACTTCTTTAATGATGCTTTCTTCTTTTTTTTTTTTCCCTTTTCCCTTTTCATTTTATGAGACATAAAATGTAAGCATTAGAATATATCATAACAGTACCAAAGGTAAAAAGGAAATACTAGAGACTATATTCCAGAATACCTATGTAGAAACTAATTCTTAAAAGAACTGTCAAACAAAAAACTCATTATTCATATGATGTACAAACTGTGATTGCAGAAGAATCAATACACCTTTAGCAGAATAAACCATAGCAGGTGCGACAAGTAGAAGATGAAAAGTTTCAACTACAAGTTATGGGAGGATGAAATCAAGTTTCAAATATGAACTGCCAACAAAAGCTCAAGATATTTCGGCCAGTCACACTTACACTATTCATGACTAAGAGCTTCTTCGAGTGACTAAAATATACTATGGTTTCAAGACAGGTTTTAAGCTTCTGATCTCCTTGCAGGAAATTCGAAGGGACTATTTGGTTGCTTGCACCAAAGTCATGAATTCACTGTGTTACGCAAGCACATGACACCATTCTAGCTGAGTGGATGCAGGGGAGTAGTGTTTAGTTGCTTGTATTATGTAGTGCAGTATTTGTTAAGTAGCTGTTGGCTAGTTGCATCAAATAATAGAAATCAAGACCTTCGATAAGGTTCATGAAAGTACAGTATGGAACAGCGATGATCCAATGAGATCCGGAGGTAAGTGTAAAGAATGTGAAATCTCCGATCTGGTACCGATACCTGCATTCATCCCTTAGAATGCATCATATAGGTTTGGACTAACTCATACAATTCACCCAACCACAGACCCTCACCACCCCTCATCCTGCACCCACCCAAACAGCCCCTGACTAGCTACAAGAGTGCTGAGTCCACTTGAGTGTCTTGATGCCCCTTCTTCTGACAAGTTACATTCTCTCCCTCATTTTAGATGCAAGGAAGTCCTGTAGATGAGTTATGTTATAATTGATTCTGTGCAGTCCTTAACTACTGTCGCTGTGGCACACTGTCCTTGCAGCAATAGCAACCTTACTTTCTGAACACTAGTCATTCCCTTCCACACTTATGGTCCACGATATAAAGAGGAATACCTCCACATGAGGCAACAGAACTAGTCATGTCCAATCAATAATGGACATAGTTTTTAGGGGAGTACATTTTACTGATATTTGCATGATATGTTTGGAGTACTAGTACATCTAAATCAATTATGAAACTCCTACTAAGATGGCAGGGTTGTTCACATGATGGTAGCAGCAATTTATTTAACCAGAAATAGCAGCCATTAACTCACAGGACTTGGATTAGTAAAGAACACACAGCAGCATCTTTGATGGAGTGCCAAACACAATTATGAGCTATCCCAAGGTAGATCCACAAAAGATGATTTAGTTTTGTAAATCCAAAACCAGATGATAAGCTTAACATTAGATCTGCCATATCTTCAGTTAAATCAAAGACGACAAAATTTTGAATTCAAACTTGCTGAAGTGATATAAGAGCTAGAACTGATAAGAATAATAATAAAAAAAAAGCTTCAAGTAATTTATTTAATACTTACTGTCATAGTAACCAGTACACAAGATGTGGATTGTGTAGCATGACAGCCCAGTGATTTAGGATGAACATACACCAATGAGTTCTGAGAATTTCACACTATGTGCCTCTATCATCTGTCCAACAGCGTAAAATGTGAAGTCTCCAATTGCCAAAATTATTTTGTATTTAATTCTAGGCGGAAACCTACAAAATAAACATGATTAACTGCTCTGAACAGGTCACTGGGAACAGGATTCAGGAAGTCTCTCGACTCACCAAGAGCTTGATGGAGTTCTGTAGTACAACCTAATAAACTGAGCTTAAAGTACCAACTCGAATAACAAAGCATCAAGCAGTTACAGGATCAGAAATCACATCATCCTCTATGTAGTTAATCTTCTTGCGTGAAAATGGGGCAAAAATGCATCTTATGAAGCGGCTCAGAGGATCTTGCAAACCTTCCATTTCATAATGCCCAAATCGCCAATCCCGCAATATGAAATGTCGCTGGATAGGCCGATCTAGACCTCCTGTAAGACAAAGGTAAACACCAACGCTTAGATAGAGGTTATTAAACGACTTTCAAAGAATGATGTCATATCCTCTGACAAGTCTATACAACTTTAGTTAACTTCAGCTGGCTTTTCCTAGGCCCTTTGGTAGTTAAAAGAAATAAGCCAATTGAGGACACCTGAGCATAAGTTGAAGATGATTATCAGAAAGAAGCAACTCATGGAGCTTAAAACCAGTATATGACAATGTAGTATTAGAGTTCATTCAAAGATCAAATATGCCTGTATGATGTGGAACTAGAGCCAACATATTTGCTGACCAGTCCATTATCTGAATTAATCTTGAACCTTGAAAAGGTTGACTGAGGTCAGTAGCTATTGACAAAGTTTATGATCAGTCAACAATTTATCCTCTTATAAAGTTATGTTTATTATAATGAGTCACTACCTACAGATTCTGTGAATCACTTCTTGATTAGTATGTATTTAAAATACAATCAATAGTTTGAAGGCATTACTAACCCATAAATACAGGTTTAATATACAACAGGACTAATGTCTACCTGCATACATACGACCATGTTTATCCACTGCCCTGAAAAATGGTCGTGTTTTCTTCTGAAGAGCAGCTTGTTGGAGTTCCCTCCAAGCACACATTCTGTCCTCTGTTGTAATTTTCCCAGTTGTAACCACCTGGAATTAAGATGCATTTTGTTAGGCTTATCATAGAACCACCATGTATGTATGCAACTAGAAGGGGAGAAAAACAAAATGTAGGAGATAATCACATGTATAGACATGTTCAATGTTTTATGAAAGGAATATATATTTTTGTGAAACAAAACAAGAGAAAATAATTAAAACTTTTAAAATAAGAAGTGACCTTATTTACTATTTTTGGTTTAAAGTTTATTTCCTATTTTCAAATTTCAATACAACTTTGTAATTTAGTAGAGTTGAAATCTTTAAAACTTCTCATGCTATAGAGCCCATGGAGGAGATAATGGACAAACAGAATATAATGTTATTGTAGATTGCTGACAACAAGGTACCTTGGAGAACAAATAGTATGAAGGGCGAGGTTTTCGTGCTAGGTTATTAGCACGGTCAACTGCAACAAGTCCAAACTTGGGTCCATAACCATCTGCCCATTCCCAATTATCTGATGTCGTCCAAAATAGATAACCAAGTACACGCACACCCTTCAAAGAAAAAAAAGTAAATGACTGCTTGAATTTACAAAGAACTATCCCCATGAGCACATATAAGAGCATGCTTGGATGATAACAGACCATGATGATGGCGGCATATATGGCTAGTAGATGCTCCAGCATATATGGTTTCCGAATCAAATCAGTCTCATCTGAAACTCCATTTTCAGTAATGATAAATGGTATGTTCAAGCTCTTGTATCGTTTATTGAACTGAATCAGGACACGGAATAGGCCATCAGGATAAACCCCACGACCGGATTCACTATATTCATCAAAATCCACGAGCTTTAGACCAGGTCCTGATATTACCTCCTGCATGAAAATGTAAAAATTAAATTGTGTCGTTTACAAGACCAGAGCTATTAACCAATACAACTAACCTGTCCATAGTAGTTGATGCCAATAAAGTCCAGCTTATCACATATGCTATCAACATAAGGAAAAAGAGTCAATGAATTAGCTAGTGTAACAGCCGCAACATCAAATAGACCGTATGGCCGTGTAAATGATACATGATGTGCAACACCAACTATTGGCTTCCTTTCATTTTTGCTGTCAATCAATAAAAGAATAGTTAGAAATAATAGGGACAATAACACCCAATTATTGAACTCACAACAGAAGATATAGATTAGCATTTTCCAGAATATCCAAACAACAGTGTTTCAAACAAGGTTCTATCTACCATTCCAAATGTATGTAGTCATAGGCTTCGGCATGTGCAACAGCCATCCAATGCAAAGCTTGATTGTATACACCAGTTGGTAAAGCAGATGTTGCTACTTCAATTGCATTAGGATCTCCACCAGGCCAAGCACCAGCACAATAAGTCAGCATCACAAATACATGAGGTTCATTGAATACCACCCAGTAGTCCACTAAATCTGATACGCGATCAACAACAAGCCTGCACAATAAAAACCAATCTGATAATTGAAGAGCTCACAAAGCAACAAATAAATCTGAAAGGAATAATAAATTGCACAACAATTCTACTGTAAGTCTGTCCTACTGTAGGACTTTAGTCAACCCAAGACAGACATTCCATTGTTAGGAGACATCAGATGTTCAGGTGCCTACATGCAAGCATTCACAGAAATTTTTCGGGGGGGTGAGGGAGATGGTGTGGTGTTGGGGGTTTGATTCTGGTAGAGGATATTACTTTACAAAATCCATGAAGTAATGAACAGTTTTCTCCATCTTCCATCCCCCATATTCTCCAGCCCAAGGAGGAAGTGAGTGATGAAATAGAGTAAGCATTACTTTCATTCCATATTCATTAACTCTCTGAATGATCCATCTGTACCGCTCAAGTGCTGCAAAATTGACCTAGAAAAAGCAAAATTGTCTTATTTCATCAATAAAGAGACTGTTAAATGTACATGCTACAAAGAAAGAATCTAAAGGTTTGGAGAGACACATGAAGTGCATAACAGGCTCCTATCAACTTACTGAGCTCTTAAACCCTTCAGTTGGCTCCTTAGGCATTATCCTTGTCCAATCTACCCCCATGCGGAACACACTGATACCAGTCTCCTTAGCAAGTTTCAACTCAGTATCAGGATCAGACCAAAATTTAAGCCGCTCCTGCCTGAACAAACACACAGAGTTTGCTTTCATGTAAAATTCCATTGTGCGTAAGCAAGGTATTAGCCAGCATGGTGCCTAGGAAAAAACAATACCTAGATATAGTGGAAAGTCAACAAAAAAAAGAAGAAATTAAATGATCAGATAGTTAGAATAAATGGATCATGGTGAAGTACACAATCACTTTTCATCTTTGACATTCATCTTGTATAGTCCTTTTATGGAACTCATATATAAAATTATGAAGAACACTAGAATATAAATAAAAAAGCATGGGTTACTCTAGTCGGAACAGACAGTAAGACAAAATGAAGTACTTTATTGGTAAGCAAAGTTCACATTTGCACGTGCACACGGAAATGTGGACAGATACCTCCAAACCAAGCAGGCAATTTTAAGCTACTGATTACATAACTGAAGTTATTCTCTCATTCATTAACAATAAAAAGAGCATATGTGTGTACTTACGGGCATGGCACATTGTGCCAAGCAGCAACATTGTGGCTGCAGTCATCACCACCACCGGATTCGTCCCCCTCAACAAACTTTTCAAACCCCCTGAGCATAGCCTCCATGGCCACCTTAAGAGGCTTCCTTTGCTCTCTACCACTAGTTTTTTCTTCCACACTTGCTCGAGAAGCTTGCTGAGAGCCTCCATCACCAGCAGCAGATGCCATCAGTGCATCTGCTGGCTGCTGGCTGTGTGTTGCCTCCGTCTCAGTGCAGGAATGTTCAACCGCAAACTGAAGCCAAGCATCTTCCAGCCTGTCCTCAACATGGGCAGGCGCTGTCGCTAGCCCAAAGAAGAAACCATCATCTTCTGCGAGGAACAGGCTAAACCATCAGAAACTTCCAGGTTTGATTTTCACTTGCTAATAACTGATGAGGCAAAAAATTTTGTAGAAACTTGAAACTTGAAGGATTGAAGGAATGTTCTTGAATGCAAGTAGATTGTTATTTGTAGAAATCACCAGATTTTTCTTTCAGCATCCAGTTAGAAATTACACAAAGTTATTTGCACCAATCAAATTACCAAACTGGTCCACACAAACATGTTGATATAGCCAAATCCACCAGCCTTACTCATTATTTTCTATAATAATATTCCAATTGATCAATTTACAGACATCAACAGAGTATTTGCACAGCTAATTGACTAAACTTAAAACAAATTAGGTCAATTTGAGATTCCCCAAATGCCAAATCAACCAAATTTCGCCTACTCAGGTAGCCAAGTCGCACCAATGCGCCGCCTTTTCTCTCCTCTCCCTACATCATAACTACCACTGGAACGGATGCTTAGGAAAGAGGAACGAGTAGAATAGGGTTAGGATTTGCGGGGGGGAGAGACCTGAGGAAGGGAGGGAGTGGAAGTCGGAGAGGACGTCGGCGGATTCGTCGATGGGGTTGGGGATGCGGCGGAGGTGGCGCCGCCGGTACCGCGCGAAGGATGCGGCGTTCGCGGCGGCGGCGGCCGCGGCCGCCACCACGGCGAGCTTGACCGCCGCCACTAGAAAGGCCGGGAGGGGCATTTCCGTAAAACTGTGCTCAGTTTTTTTGTTTGTTTGGGAGGAAATCGATAGGAGTGGCGGGAAGGGAAGAGATGACCGGATGAGTTCGTTGGTGGTGGGGCCCGCTGAGACACGTGGCGGGAGCTTGTGGTGCTTGCCAGATTTTGCCGGGTCCATGTTGCGACTCTGTGCGGGACCCACCTGGCAGGTTTTAAATAATTAAATCGGGTTTAAAACAATAATTTGTCTCATGAGATAAACTCCTTTACATTGGGGAAAAATACTCCATCTATACAAATTTAGTACTAAATCATTTATCTAATATATAATAAAAAAAGAAATATTTGATACAACATATTCACTGCAAGATTTACAAATTCTCATATTAATCGAAAAATTAAAAAAAAATCTAACCATTCATTATTTGGTGGAATTAAATTATAATGGTGTAGATTAATTTTTTAAGTTTTAGAAATATGTATATGATACAATTCTAAATTCGTTTCGAATTGCAATACAATTCTAATTAGATCTTTCAAATGATTTTTGGACTCTATAATAAATACAACTTTAATTAATTCTAAAACATTACATTATTCATTCATGTTATTATATATTTATAAATGTAGGTGTTTTCTATAAAATTATAAAGCAATTGCATGGCTCTATCGGCTAATTTATATTGTTTAAAAAATACTGTATTAAGATACAGTTGATCTTGTGCCATAATGCTATTACTTATCAACTAAAATTTTGCATACATGTTGGCTCTTTGTTATTTATAAGCAGTTTTTTTTTTTTGACAAAAAAAGGTACAGAAACCCAACAAAGAACCGTCAAGATACAGACATACATTTAGGGCGATGAGAAACATACTGATGCGGATTGGCAATGTGTGGTTATCAAGAGATTGAAAGATAGGCGTCGGAGAGATCATTCTCGATTTTCTTTCTATGATATTTGTTGTTATTCTTACGTACATGTACATGAAATTTAAAGAGTCCATTGTCATGTGCGCTAAAAGATTAAAATATATTCCTACACAGTGGCAATCGCGATCTTGTATTGGTACTCATGTATGTGTGGGGAGAGGAGTCGGGTGGAGATATGTTATCAATAAGACCGATATTTATGTCTATAAAATATAAAATAGTATATTAATTAAAAAGAAAATTTAGTCTCATACTACTCAAAGAAGACCACTTTAACAAAATATCACTCAATTATTCTAGATCAATAAAATATCACTCAAAGTTTTCACCTTTTTTTTTTATCATTTTCGGGTTGCAGAAGTTTATTTGGACATTTTTGCCTTTCCTCTTCTTCCTCCATGGTGTTGTATAGTGGCCGGTGTGAAATGACTACTGCAGGGTAGTGGCATTGGAAAGGGAGGAGCTCGCGGTGTTGCAAATGGAGAAGCTTGCTAGCGCTCGCGGTGGCGGAGGAGCTCATGGCCAATGCAATTCTCATGGTGGAGAAATTCACGACTAATGCAAGTCTCACAACAATGGTAGAGTCACAACAATGGTAGAGGAGCTCACAACTAGCAGGGCTACTCATGCTAGGTGATGAAAATCTCATGATGATGACAGTAGAGGAGCTCGCGACCGGTGTAGAACTCATAGAGGTAGCGGAGGAGCTCGCAGTCGGCAACACTGCAAATCTTGCAGTCGAAGCAGAAAAACTCACAGATCTTGCAGTGGCGGTGACAACGGCGGCAGTGGCAAAAAAGGAGGGGGTTAGCGACAGAAGAGGAAGAAGATGTCGCCAATGGTGGTAGAGGAAGGAAAAAGAAAGAGGAGAAAGGAGACTGAGGCAAAGTTGAAATTTTCAAATTTTTTAATCGAAAACTTTAATGGAAGTTGATGAAAGTGGTAAAAATACTAAAAGTGCAATGTTTAATTGATATTTTACTAATTTAAGATATTTGAGTAATATTTTATTAAAACAAACTTTGTGGTATTGAGCTAATTTTTTTAATTATAAAGAAAGTATGGGGTTCACTGTCTACCGTTCTAGAGTGTACACTAAAGTCATCCTCTTTTTTGTGCGGTTTCTGTGTGTATCTTCTGAAGAGATAACGTTCTACGAGAAGTCATAAGGGCCACGTAAAATTATTTGTGCTTTGAGATTAAATCTTCATTAGTTCTTTTATATCACTAATTTCTTGGAAGCAGATCGATCGTTTAGATGAAAGACTTTATGGGCCAAATATTGCTGATAAACAAAAAAATGAACACCCGATCGTTTCCATAAAAATGAGGCGTTAATATATAGAACCGCTGTGTACAAATGTGTTCTATTATATTCAAAAAAGTTGTAGCTATGTAGTACAGGAAGAAATATCCATGCCAAGAAAGAGAAGATAAGATACAAAAAGAGAGAGGAGGAGATGACACAACGGTGTAGAAACTCATATGATCTGAATCAAGATAGAAAGGTACATGCAGACAGAAGAGTGAGATCACCCTCACATGGGTGGTGGCAAAATCCACGAGTCGCCAAAGATGTAGTGAGTTCCGATGAAGGGTTTAGCTTGCTCCTCTGTGAGATCAAGAGCCCAACCCACTCTCCTCTTTGCATCCGACCCAGGTCCAGTGCACTTGTACTCACCATAATATATCCCACTACTACAAAAATTGAAACAAAATATCACATTTCAACCATTAGTCAGATGAAACTAGGAGAACACAGACTCATGATCGCCTTACCTCTCGGGCTTTGCGATGTTCCAGCCGTCCCACCCGACGGGCACCACCTCCTTGCCCATCTCCGTGAAGGAGTACACCACCCGCGACGAGTCCCCCCATGCCCTACCCAGGTATATCTGTCCTTCTCCCTTGATGCTGCAGTTCTTGAAGGAGAACCCGCTCTCGATCGCCCCATCGATCGTCTTTGTCCTCTGCTGCGCCGTCAGCACGGCGATCTCCTTCACCACAGATATGACGTGGCAGTTCTTCGAAACAGACAAGCAAACCGTCACGTACCAGCATAAAAAAAATTACACCATTGATGGATTAGCAATCTGTAGTTCATATATGTTTACTTCGTATAAGGATCTCCCAAAGCCAAAGATGAAGTCGACGCTGCCCTTGATGGTGCAGTCCTTGAAATAATGGAGGCCCTTGTGGTCGTAGAGCGTGTCCTGCCCGCCGTCGAAGGTGCACTTGTAGAATGCGGCCTTGGTGCCGAAGATCCTCAGCGCCACCGCCTGCCCGCCCTTGGCCCCGGGCTTCGCCAGCGGCGCGTCGTTCTTGAAGACGACGCCGTAGGCTACGAAGTAGTCGCTCTCGATGGCGACGGTGCAGCTGCCGACGGTGCCGACGGGTTTCCCGTCCTTCCCCGTCGTGGCCGCCGTGTCGTTCCACACTATGATTGCCGGGTTCTTCGGATCTGTCTTGAACGTGATGAATGGCTTGTTACTCATGAAGATCTTCTCCCTGCCATGCCATTACAGTAAAACTGCTTCATATGCATGCATGCATGCACGCACGCACGTACGTATTGTATGGTTAAGTGCAGGGTACGTACCTGTACACGCCGGGCTTGAGGTCGAGGATGACGCGCTTCTTGTTTCCCTCGGGGACGGCGTCGAGGGCAGCGGTGATGTTGGGGTAGTCGCCGGAGCCCTTGGGGTCGATGACGTAGGTGACCTTGGCGGCCTCGGCGCTGGAGAGGTCAGCGTCGAGGCTCTTACCGGTGTCGCCGGCCGCCTTCATGGCGTAGAGCGCGGAGTTGATGGTATAGCTCTGCTGGTTCAGCGCCACCCACTTGTCGAATCCGGCGGCGGCTGCAGCCGGCTCCAGCAGCAATGCTACCAGAACGAGGGCTGGGAAAAGCCCCATGACGCCACGCTGTGGCATGCAAGATCTTATTAATATACTTATTGGTCAATCAAGTCTCAGTGTTCGGTTTTGTTCTAATCTTTTTGTTGTGATATATTTGATGCAATTATTTGCAAATAGCTTAATTATATAGTGTTGTTGGTGTGCAAGAGCAATGGTCGTCCTGTTTTCTTGGAGGAATTATTTGGCTGCCCCATTTTTTGGGAGAGCAAACTGGTGGATCACCGCAACAATAGGACCGAGTTTACTAATGGAAGGTTTCTCTTTTGTTTTTATGATCTGAATATTGTAAAAATATAATGTGTATTTTAGTCATGAATACAGATTATCATTTGTGATCAATCAAAAGCATATATATTAAAAGTACCCCTGTATATTGAAGGAATCTTATGCAAATCTTACAAGATCTTACTGTGCATTCTTCAAATTTTTATTTTTAGAAAAATTTGCGATTTCCATGTAATAGAGGAGAGTCATGATGTGAACACTGAACATGCAGCTTGCTAGTAACAATAAAAACTTTGTGATTAAGGAAAAATTAGTGAGGGAGATATTGCAAAAATAAAGTTTTACTATAGGATATTGGATTTGATATTGATATGTGGTAAGGTTTAGGATTTATATATTAATGAGACACTAATATTATATAGTTAAATCTAAAACTTTCTGTGTGGGATGATTTCTTTTAAGAAAATAAGTAAGTATAAAAAGAGAAAATAAGAGAGAAATGTTTCTTTTGATTATTCTACCATCTAATTATTGTTGTCGTGATTTTATTTTGTCTCATTTCCCACATCCAATCGTCCTCCTTTTATAGCGTTGTGAGGACGATTATTCTTCTCAAGAAATCATCAGTTACAAGTAGGTTTTGTCAACAACCTCACTATGATTATGATGATGTTGTTGAAGAAATCACATGTTATCCACTTGTCTTAAAATAGTGGGAAGATGATGTATCTATGATCATAGGTCAATAGTGTTTCGATCGGATGTCTGGGCACATAGTATTTTTGATCAAGAATAGTATTTTGACTGAAACTAATAGTGGTTGTATATTTTGCCTTAAGTAAAAAATGATCGTGTATCTTAACCAGACTTAATTGTGGTCATTAATTTCACGTTAACTGTAGTAATTGAAAACTATTAGCACAGTTTTGACTGTGAATTAATTAATGAGCATCGATGGCATCCGTTAATTAATTTTTCGATCAAGAAGAACTGTTCTAATCATCGTCACCCCTTTTGTTGATTTATCAACGGTTTTTAGTTATGCTGCTATCTTCTAGGATTTGGGCCTGGCTAAAAATTACGACGGTCGACCCATGAGAGAGTTAATTTGGTCCTCACAAGTTTAATTGTTTAAAGGCCCAGCCCGTTAAAATTGTGCTCACATTTTTCTTTTCTCGTGATCATATTGTTTTACGCTGTGCTTGCCAGACCCCAAACTTTCCCAATAAACCGGCTTAATTACCTTATATTCCTAAGAAAAACTCCTTTCATCGACTCAGGACTTGTTTACTTAAGATTAAGTTTTTCTAATAAACTGGTTTATTAAAATTTTATCTCACAATTCTAATAAATCTCTTCCAATGAATTAAATTTATTGGAAGCTTTTAATTAAAAAGACCTTAAACTTATATAATAAACCATAAAATAAGTTGATTATTTGGTCTCAACTTCAGATTAAAAACTTAGAACCTTAAACTGAAATTCGGCCGACCACTACTTGATTAACCTTATGGGATTAACAAGAACATAACTCTAAACAAAGTTCAAATATATAGTAATATAAAGAAAAAATAGTAGAAAATAATAAATGCAGTGCGGATCTTAGAGTTTGGAAAGGGTAGGTAGCTTCTCAGTTCGACAAGTAAATGAGTTTTTTTTATAAATAATCCAGATTTAAAAATAATTACAAAATTAATCCACAGTTGTAAGATTTTATAAAAATGACCTGCCAGGTCAGCCTATCAAGTACTGGGCACTCGATTGGGGCTTGTCGAGTGCCCAGTGTTCGACACCAGCCTTATCGACCACGGCCGCAGCTTGTCGAGTCCAGTGCACTCACTCGACAAGCCAAAAAGTGTTTTAAATTGTGGGATCGGGGATTCGAACAGATGCCAAACAAGAGGGAGTGGGGGGTGCGAACCAGTTGGGCTAGAGGCTTTAGTGTCATAAAGGCGTTGGCCTTTTTAATATCCATATAGTTGTCGAAGGTCCAGAACTCGACAAGCAAGGAAAAAGTTTTAATTGCGGGTGCGGGGGTTCGAACACGGGCAAAGGGACTGCGAGTCGGGGGTGGGAACCAGCTGGTCTATGAGCTTTTAGCTGCCCTAGTACTGCTGGACATGTAAATATTGAGCAACTTGTCGAGTTCCCAGACCTCAACAAGTTACTGGTCCCCATTTCATATAACTCTGGTCCCCTCCTGCTGTGCTCACTTTGCTCAGTGTTCAGCAAGGACAACACACACACGCACAAACACAAACACCTCTCTCTCTCTCTCTCTCAATTTTCAAGTTTAGATCTAGCAAAATTTGTCCGGTAAATTGATTCGGTGTAGAAGAGAAACTTGTAGAGGATTCCGAGCTCTTCGAAAAGAGGTATTTTTTATTGAAATACAATTAAGATTATGTTAATTATATTGCTAATGATGTAATTATGGTTTATGTTTATGTGTATAAAACTATTGGAGTATGTACTATCTTTTTAGGATATATGTTTAGGAAATATGTGCATGTGTATGTATGTTTGGAAATGTATGTTTCTTATAAATTAGGTTTTTTAAATATATATGTGCATATTTGTAGAAATTATGAATTAAGTTATTTTTAATTATGTGCAACTATGTTTATAAATTAGGTTTTTGAAATGTATAATGTGTATGTTTTTAGAAATTATGAAATTAGGTTATTTTTAATTATGTGCAACTATGTTTAGAAATTAGGTTTTTTAAATGTGTATGTGTATGGTTTTAGAAACTATGTGCATGTGTGTATGGTTTTAGAAAATGTAAAATTATGTTATTTTTAATTGTACACATGCATGCTCTATGTTTAGGAATTAGGTTTGGTAAATGTATATGTGTATGTATTTAGAAATTATTAAACTAGGTTATTTTCAATTACATGCATGCATGCATGCATGCTCTATGTTTAGAAATTAGGTTTTTCAAATGTATATGTGTATGGTTTTAGAAACTATGTGCATGTGTGTATGGTTTTAGAAAATATAAAATTAGGTTATTTTTAATTGTATACATGCATGCTCTATGTTTAAGAATTAGGTTTTGTAAATGTATATGTGTATGTATTTAGAAATTATTAAACTAGGTTATTTTCAATTACGTGCATGCATACATGCTCTATGTTTAGAAATTAGGTTTTTCAAATGTATATGTGTATGGTCTTAGAAACTATGTGTATGTGTGTATGATTTTAGAAAATATAAAATTAGGTTATTTGTAATTGTACAAATGCATGCTCTATGTTTAAGAATTACGTTTTGTAAATGTATATGTGTATGTATTTAGGAATTATTAAACCAGATTATTTTCAATTTCATGCATGCATGCATGTTCTATATTTAGAAATTAGGTTTTTAAATGTATATGTGTATGGTTTTAGAAACTATGTGCATATGTGTATGGTTTTAGAAAATATAAAATTAGGTTATGTTTAATTGTACACATGCATGCTCTATGTTTAAGAATTATGTTTTATAAATGTATATGTGTATGTATTTAGAAATTATTAAACTAGGTTATTTTCAATTACATGCATGCATGCTCTATGTTTAGAAATTAGGTTTTTCAAATGTATATGTGTATGGTCTTAGAAACTATGTGCATGTGTGTATGGTTTTAGAAAATATAAAATTAGGTTATTTTTAATCATACACATGCATGCTCTATATTTAAGAATTATGTTTTGTAAATGTATATATGTATGTATTTAGAAATCGGTCCATAGAGTTGTCAGACATAATGGTGTCATGTTATTTACGGGTGAGACGAATGTGTGTAGGGAATGGAGAGTCCGGAAAAAATTTGCATATTTTATGGCGACGGCTTAGTTCGCCAGGGGCAAAGCAGGGTTGATATGAGCCGTTGCCGGTATGTGACGGGCGAGCTGAGCGTACATAACAACTCGTTCCTAGAGCTGAATTTATGGATCCTGAATATGTTTGGGAAGTGGCTTCATGATGAAATGGCTCTAATTGAAATGCTCATTGTACATGAGGTAGATAATGAGTCATACTGGATGCTACGCGAAATTAAAGGGGACAAATCTTAGAATTCTTATATTCGAAGAGTAGAAGACTCCCATGGCGAACTGCTTGGCCAGTTCGCGATGTATGTGCAGTTCTGCAATGTAGGAGCAGTCGAGCGTGCGGTGGAGGGTGAGCCAAGCGTCGTATCCGGTCCTGCAACATTCAGGGCTAGCGAGTGGTCGGATGTATTCTGTCATACTCGCGTAGATGTGTGCGAGGTATTGGATTGCCTTCCATCAGTGTCCGACGAAAATGATTTGACGGACTCGGAGGCATCCGATGGCTCTGATGACGATAATCCTGGTCCCCCGCAGGAGTGGCTAGATCATTCAGCATATAGTCAAGTTGTGTTGCCAACGGATCAGGGTTCGAGATGGTCTTTCGAGCGCGGTGGCATACAAGTGGAGCAAGAGTTTCATAGCAAGGAAGATCTGAAGAATACCGTGGTGAGCTGGTCTCTCGCAATTAACCGGCAATACAATGTTGTCAAGTCAAACCCCAACCTATTTGTTGTAGCCTGTGTAACACCAGGCTGCCCATGGAAGATTCGTGCCATGCGGCCGAAGGACGACATCGGTTTTGTGGTGACAAGAGTTACCGCACACACATGCCTGCTTCCGGAGGCGCTGGACAGACATAGAAACCTGACGTCGTCGTACGTCGGTAATATCATCCAGCCGGCCGTGTGAGAGAACAGTTCGATAATGCCGAGAGAAATAATGAAGGAAGTTGCCGATAGGTGTGGGTACACTATACGGTATGCAAATGCCTGGAGAGCAAAACAGAAGGCCATTGAGGGCATGTCCGGCACATTTGACCACGCCTACAATAATGTAATGCGGTTGCTGCGCAACATCGCTCAGACCAACCCGGGCACATTTTTGGATGTCTTCAATCAACCAGCTGTACGTCGAGACGGTAGCCCCATACAGAACACTCGGGTGCTCCGTCGATTGTTCTGGTCATACCGCCAGTGCATCGAGGCATTTGCTTATTGTTGTCCAGTCATATGCGTGGATGGTACATTCTTGACTGGAAAGTACAAAGGCACGCTTCTCATTACTGTTGCTGCGGATGCTACTGACCAGTTGCTTCCATTGGCGTACACGATCGTCGAGTCAGAAAACTCGGAAAGTTGGTTGTGGTTTCTGGTCAATGTGAAGCGGACGGTTGTTGGTGATCGAGAGAAGGTCTGCATCATATCGGACCGCCACCGAGGGTTGCTCCACGCCATTGAGGTAATGCGCGGGGCCCCAGATGCTCCATACAAATGGACGGATGTGCGCAGCCGTTGGTGCATGCGGCACATTGCGGCAAACCTTTTCACACACTTTCGTAGCAAAACAGATCATGGATCTGTTCAAGCGGCTATGCATGCAAAATCAACCAAGGAAGTTTCAAGCTGTGTTTGACAAATTGGAGGTGTTGATAGTGAAGTACTCCACGAGGAGGGCCAGCAATGCTGCCGATGATGCGATTGTTAGAAGATTCTTCCAATGGATTCAAGACAAGGACATCGAGAAATGGTCCTTACTGCACGACGAAGATGGTGCAAGGTTTGGGTTAATGACGACCAACCTTTCAGAGGTGTGCAATTATGTGTTGAAGGGAGTGAGGTGTTTGCCGGTGACTGCTGTAGTGGAGATGACATGGTACCGCACAGCCGAGTACTTCAACAACAGAAGTGTTGCCGCCAAAACGCTAGTCGATGATCCCATGAGAACCTTGCCAGATGTTGTGCAGTCCTACTTGACTGCTCGCGTAGACAAAGCTCGCCTTAAATTTTATAGTCCAAAGTCTGATAATCATTATCAGAGGTGATAATCATTATCACAGACGGTTTTGAGCTCAAAACCGTCTCTGATAATGATTAGCAATTTCGGGCCCCAAGAACTCCGAATTAGAGGATCTGGTCAACACCAAAGTTGTAGAGGATTTTTTTATCTTTCCAAAAAGTATAAGAATGTCAAAAACGGTATTGGAAATCAAAAGATATGGCAATTTTACCGAAGCTGTCTCAGATTGAGTAATTTGAATCCGAATTGGACCAGAGTTTGAAAATTACACAACTAACTTTGCCCAAATTTTAGCGTGATGAAAATGACCGAATTTGAAGATTATCCCAACAAAATTTTTGTGGGATTTCTCGTAACGATTTCAGAAAGTATAAATTTATCTCAATCTGAGTTCGGATGAAAGAATTATGATGAAAATACCGAAACAGATCTATTAGATTCAAACTGTACGCCGTCGACATTAACAGCCCAATATCTTATAGATGGATGCTGAATCTGACTTCCACCTCAAAAGAAAAGTTGTATAGCACGATCTGATGTTTCCATCAAGTATAAGAATGTGAAAATCCGAGTTTGTATGAAGAAGATATGATGAAAATAATGAACTGGACAACGACAGATTAGAATTGGACACGATATTATCGTAGACGGTTCTAAGCTCAGAACCGTCTCTGATAATGATTATCACAGACGGTTCTAAGTTCAGAATCGTCTCTGATACTTAGAATATCACAGACGGTTCCAAGATCAAAACCGTCTGTCGGACTATTACAGTCGGTTCTGATCTCAAAACCATATGTAATAACTTAATATTTTCTCCCGACAGGTCTTTACAGACGGTTTTCTAATGAAAAGTTCATAACCGTCTGTGATGTGCCGTCCTGAATGTTTGTTTCTGTGGTAGTGATTAAATAGTCCAATGTAATTACAACAGTCAATTAAAGGCTCCTAGTTTAGTTAGTCCCCATCCTCGTTCTCACATCATTAGTCTGGGTTCGAATCCTAACTCCTGCAATTAAAACTCTTTTTTCCCTTCTTATCCAGCACTACACAACCAATTGCATATTAAAAAGGCCAGCACCTTTAGGGCAGCCAAAGGCTCTAGCCCAACTGGTTCGCACCCCGCGTTAAAACAGTAGTTGATGGCTTGTTGAGTTCTGGGCACTCGATAAGCTCGTGATCGTGTTCGCTGCCCTCGACGAGAGCCTTGTCGAGCTGTGGGTGTTCGACAAGCTGGTCACACGCGGTAGCGAGCTTATCGAATTCTCAGTGCTCGACAAAATGACGTGGTAGGTCATTTTTATAAAATTTGTAGTGGTGAGTTAATTTTGTAATTATTTTTAAAATTTGAGTTATTTATAAAAAAAAACTCCAAGTAAACGGAGAGTCAGCTTAATTTTGCGTCCGGAATGCATGGCAACATCGACTATTCCAAAGACGTACGACCAACGACAAATTAAACACACCAGCAACTTAGACCAGGCTACAAAATTTTGAAAACTAGTGACTGTACTTATAGAATTGACTGGAGAAAAATACGAACAATGTTAAATTGATCCATCGGTTTAGACTGTAACTGTAGTTTTTTATAGTATAAAATATAATTTTAGTCTTTTTACTTTGTCTTTGGGTTTATTTTGTTCCTTAGTTGAAATTGATCCATCTATTTTCTAATTACTATATTTTTAATCCTTAAGTAGTTTTATAAATTGTTTTGATAATGTGATTTTAAATGTATAAATGATATAGTGTTTTTGTACATATCAACAAGTTGTAAAACAGATTAATAACACAATACGTCACTATGGATGTAGGCCTTTTCTGATGCCCAAGATCTCGTTGGAATTTCTAGTGAAATCATATATCTGATATTTTTTCACACAACAACAATATATAGTAATCCACATCATCAAAATAACTCATAATATCGTTTGAAAATTAGAATAACCGAGTTTTCAAAGTAATAGGATCAATCTGAGCTCAAAGATAAAATAGTGGGATCAAAGTGCACTTTACCGCTAGGTATATGTATTATTGATTTAGAATTCATATCATTTCCGCCCATACTAATAGCAAATTACTCCGTTTTATTAATTAAGATGGTGTTTGTTTAATTACAGTTTAAATTATGACTTTATAAGTTGATTTGACGGGAAAAAAAAAGATTTATTGGGATTTAAACCGAAAGAGGTTTAAAACACACCGTCCACCGTTGAAAGCATGCAGCAGCCTGACGTGGACGGCAGGGCAGCTTGTGGGGACCACCTGCCGTGATGTGCGCGTGCGTGATGACGTGGCTGTCCACCACGTGTCGGTCACGGGGCAGCGTGGCTCTTGGTTAGCTTTGCTGTGTGTAAGAATGGTTTGAATAATTTTAAGCACGTGCCGTATCTTGTACGCATGGACCTGCGGCCTCCACGCTTCTCATCCGGCCGACGCCGCCGCTGCCGCCGCCGTCCGCTACATACGCCGCGGCTCGTGGATGACTTTACACCACAGGTCAGATATTAAAAAGATTTAATAACTATGATTGAGAAATCAGATATAAGATATCATGCGTGATAGTGATAGTTATTTATGTGTTTCGGATGAACTCAAATTCGTTAATTCTCAGTAAGACAAAAAAAAAGAGTTAATGTGAATATATTTTAATGACATCAGCAAAATAACATATCAAATATGTGGTTGGAAGGATCATAAATGTAACATTCAGTTAGAAAATCAACACTACTAGTTTGTTTGGCATTTCTCTACTTAAGTTGATATTCTTGTTGATGCTAGATAGATTCGAGGCAAGAAAAAAACTATTTTTCTTGGTAGGCTATTATGTTTGTTTCTAAAGAAGTGAAAATGGAACTATAAGTTGAGGAAATTTTTATATAAATAATCCAAAAAAAGTAATTGTAAAAATGACTTAGAGTTGTCGTATTTTAAAAAAATAACTAGCACATGAGCGTGTCTAGTCCTGGAGACTCGACAAGTCGCTTGTCTCGTTTTAGAGCTGCAACAAGTCTTTTGGCTTGTAATGCATGCGTGGTCACAGGTCGAAGTGAAGGTGAGACGGTTGAAATGGTCGAAAAAGTGGTTGGTCGATGACAACCAAAATGAGTGAAACTACATCTTACCATGACCATATTCAACCATCTCTACGACGACTTTCGACTACTATTTTCACAACCACATTTTTGACCACGTGTACTCACGAGAACTGAGTCGTTAGAGGAGTCAGATGGCTTGTCGAGTATAGCACTTGACAAGCCGATTTTCAGTCCTTGTTGAGTCTCCAAGAGTCGACATGCTAACGTGGTGAATTATTTTTGAAAATACGATAACTTTAGGTCATTTTTGCAATTAATTTTTTTTTGAGTTATTTCTAAAAAAATTCGTAATTGAGAGGACATTTGCTCTATGTATTAATTTTTTTTTTATTTTGGATGCTTCCTGCCAATCATATCAAATAAAAATTCTTATTTTGGGGGATAACTTGGTCTCCCCTAAGCCACGTCATAATTTTTTTTATTATCTATATGATCTAGATAAGCTATTATCTGGATGATTGATTCTCATAGACATTCTTTCCATGTTCTTGAACTGGGCTCCATGATTTTTCCTGTCCGTCGTCTCATCTCTTATATTAGAATATTAGACCAATATAAGTGCATGACATCCATTTCTGCACACCCATAGATTTGGTCCATAATATAGTGATGCCATGTACTATTTTTCTCATCAAATTTTATGCAGGCAACAAATTAAAGCAAACTATTCTTTCTATATTCATTTGTTGATAGCAATGGATCATGCATGTACACACAAAACGCATACCGAATTGTTCTTTGCATTTTCTAAAGTGAGGTGTTGAAGATGTAAGCATCAAGGAAACCTCAAATCACTCCCAAATATATGGTGAGGATTCTTCCACATGTTTGGAGAGAAATCTAGTGGAGATGAACAAACAATCCAAGAGTTATTAGCAGTATATATTTATATATATAGTTATAGTTGTTCAAACTTGTGATATAAATCAAAGGCAAGCTTGACTTAAAGAGCCAGAGAATTGAAAGAAATTGCAAGAAAAATGGTAATAAGTTAATAAGATGCATGTCTATATTGCCAAATAGTTATGATACTAATCATCAATGTAGTTCCAAATATATCAACATACAACCATCTCTCTATAGGCCCTAAAACGCTAAAACCCATAAGGGGAAAAAAAAAACAACCAAAAAACAAAGAAAATTGGAACAAGAAACTTTGGTTTGTTATCATAATTTAAAAAATTAGAATAAACAACATGTTTTGTCTTTATCTCCCTATCCTACGTATGATTGATATAAGCCTCTACTAATTGCAAAATTCACTGCATCCTCCAAATATCCTCCAGGCTCCATAAATTTTCATTAAGGCCCTCAGAAAAGCCTTGCACCCATCCATCGAGTTCTTGATCTTGGAACTGGCTAGCGTGTGTAGGCTCAAACCACAACCATTGATCTGGCTCTTGTATCCAATCTCCACTATCTATCATCTCACTTGCATGCATCTTTACACAGTGGCTCTCGTCGTATAACTCAGGTGAATTTGAGGACGAGTTTTTCATACAGGTTGTCATCGTTAATCCAGACACAATACTAGAGACATCAGTGCTATATCGATCGCCGGTACCCACCTGCATACGCTCCACAAGGCGAGGCATCCATAGGTATCTCATGGTGTCCTTAAACTTCTTGCTATTAACATCACAATTCAGTTGTTTCGCATGCTTTTGCACTCTGGTCCTCCAATAATTCTTGATCTCATTGTCTGTCCTCCCTGGCAGGTGCTGCGCTATCTTTGACCACCTATCAAGGAGAGAACTCTAATTAGAACAAACCCATGGGAGCAAACGACAAAGTGGAAACAAAAGGACTGAAAAAGAAAAGAAGAAGCGTGCAAATTCCAAACTATATATATAGTACACCTTTTATGAATTCTTTGGAGCAAATTAACTTGCACCATCCAAATTGTGGCTTATGTGTGTCATTTGTCATGTGTTGACATGTGTTCAACAAACTAGCCAGTCCACATCTTGGAGTCGTACATACGTGACATGTACGTGTGGCCGCTACTTTGTAGGTGTGTTCACACGTACGAGTCTAATCTCCTTTCATTAGGCGGCACACATTTCAAACTCCAATTAAATTTTTGTATATATCATCGATGAAAACACAAAAAAGATATATAAAAGAGAACATTAAATCATATGATTAAATGAAGTTATAAATAAGAGAGATTTTTACCGGTTGCCCCAACGGGAATGGAGCTCGAGGATGAGTAGCTGCTCCTCGGCGGTGAAGTTACCGCGCTTCACGTCCGGCCGGAGGTAGTTCAACCACCGTAGCCGGCAGCTCTTTCCGGTCCGTTTTAACCCTATACATATGTAAACTCAGGTGTTATATTTTATTTAAAACTTGTTTCTGCGATCTAATCAAAATAAAACTACATAAATTATAAAAATGAATAAAAGGTCGCTTACTTACAATGCATGTGACATATGACCAAGTTAATTTAACAAATTTCTTATATGGTGGTGATTAATCTACTATTTTTAGTCGTGTTGGCCCATAGGGCAAAAACATTATTTAACTTAACAAAGTGGACTGATGATTGAATTAATGACCTGTTTTTTCGCACTTCGAAAGAAGATTCTAATCCATGAACACTGGTGCTGATGAAGAAAGGCATATCATATATCCTGTATGTATGCATACATATGTATAAGTATGTACGTACCGGCGGCGCGGGCAAGCGAGTTCCAGCGGCCCTCTCCGTGGTCGGCGATGTAGTTGATGAGGGTGAGGTCCTCGTCGACGGTCCACGGCCCTCGCCGGACTTGATCAGCCTCTTCTTGATCAATTGGCGGTGGTGGTGTGGCAGGAGAGCATGTAATGTTGTTGCACCTTTGTACCATAATTTCCATTAATTCGGTTTAAGGAGGCGAAGAAAAAGACTAATTAAGAAGCAAAGGGGAAGGGGCAAAGAGATGGAAGAAGTTGGGGTTGCGAGGGGGATTGGAATGCCTTTTATAGTGTTTGTGTGGGTGAGATAGAGAGAAGCAGAGGGAAGCTTGTGATGGGACTTGGGAGTGTAAGACAGAGACAAGAGTGTGTCAATCTGTTGTTGTTGTTTTACTGTGGAGTGTTGATTTTAGATCGGATGATCACGGTGGAGACATACAGCTTATTATATATGAGGGGATAAAGACTTTGAATTTCATGATTAATTTTATTAAAATTATAATCATTTATTCTTTAAACTAACGGTTTTGCACTCACTATGTATTATATTGTGTAATATATTATCTGAATTAAAAATAAAGAGAAATATCATATGTTAATTGGTTGACCTATGTATAAGTTTCTTCAAGATTTGTGTTGTGATGTATGCACAAACTACTATGGAATGGAATTCAAGACAACAACCCGAATTGCCTCAAGATCATGAGGTCACTTCTCAACATGGCCATGTTGTGTCAGCCACCAAAGTATTACTTTTTCCCATCTTTTCTTCAGTGGTCTTTACTCTTTAGTTTTAGTATCAGCCTAGTTTTTCCAAATAAAAGCAAGTGGCAAGCTTCCTGCCGTTTCATGGATACGCGAGCCATTGTGACCATTGGATATGCAGTTCAACAATTTGGATTGATTTGAATACAAGCACGTAGTCATGTGAATTTATTTTCCAAATAACCCCAAAAAAAATAAATTACAAAACTAACCCCGAACTTTTAAATTTTATAAAAATAATCCTCTGTCGCGAACCGGGGCGCGCGACTGATGATGTGGCACGGCCCAACGCTCCACTAGCCCAATTCGCGTGTCACGTATGCTTTCAGTCGCTAGCCCGGCTAGCGACTGAAAAGATATAAAATTATGTCATACCAATAAGTTACAAAAATTGGTTGTAGTCTAGTTGGTTAAGACACACTCTCTCTCCGTCGAGACCACGGTTCGAATCCCACCTTTGCAAATATTTTTTCAGTTTTTTGTCGCTAGCCGCCCGTTCGCGATAAAAAGTCATTTTTGTAAAATTTAAAAGTTAGGGATTAGTTTTGTAATTTGTTTTTTTTATGGGTTATTTGGAAAAAAAATTCAGTCATGTGTGTGTGTGTGTGGTGAACTCGATTGTGACGATCTACAAATCAGATGATGTTTGCACGACCTTCCAACTTGTACATCCCCCTTAGCCCATATATCAATTGTGCTTATCCAACTTTCATGTATTGAACCATCCTCATCACTCTTATCGATTCACATTACTAGCTGTCAATGTGTTTTCTCATCACAGCAGACCCATGTGAACAATGTGCATTTGAGAGCCTCTAGCTTATCTTCTCTTCTCGTGATTAACTAATAATTCCCATAGAAAATTCTAGGGCTAGAAGCCATCTCAAATTAAAAGGGTTTTAATTAGCTTCCATTTTTCATGCAGGCAAAGTGATAAACACTTGCCTTCCATTGCCCAAAGAAGCATGTGAAATAGAGAACACCCCAAGATGTAACAAAAGCTAGGATTGAGAGGTGCCATTTATAAGATTGGCTAGCTAGGGTGACATGTCCACTTGCTAAAGACTGATCATTCATATCAATCAATAAGAATTGATCACTAAAGTGTAGGACACTTCAGTTGCTTTCTTGCAGTGCTTTGATACATCCATGAAAGGCTTGTATCTCCCTCTACTTTATTTGATGTAACATAAGGTGTCCCAAAGGAGGCTTAACATGTAAATATCAAATGTCACTATATAGCCTCAAGAAAAGATTCCACATGTGCCTTGTTGGATCTGTGATGTAGTCAACTACAGCTCAAACGTACGAAAAAGGCTGTTGCGCCCTTACTCTATCTTCTGCAACTTGCAAAAGCATTGCCATTTTTGTTTCTTTTTAAATCAATTAATAATTAGACTTTTGCTAAGTCTTTTAAGTTGCCTGCAGTGCATCGGCGCTTCGCGAGACGTTTCAACAAAATATTCTTTAGTATATTCTGTGTCACGTGTGCGAGCACCACCTGAAACATCCCCTTACTCCAATGCAAGGCGCTTCGAGAGGTACTTTGTGTGGGCCTACATATATAATATTTATTAAAGATTAAAAAATTATTAAAATAATATTCGGATAATTCGAACACAACAAAATAAAAGATAGAAGCACATGTTTCTACGGATGCATAGGAACTGATCGTGCTGAAATCAGAGTTTTCGGGAGCCAGAACATCAAAACCTAACAGTCTAAAACTCAACTGTAAATCTCTGAAACCCGAGTACCCATTTGAAAAATAGCCAAGACTCATAAATCTAAACCCTAGCTTAGAAAGGGTCTTTTTGTGATTTAGAAAATTCCAAAGTTTTTTTTTTTTGCAATTATGCCATTTCTTTTTTTAACCCCGCCGCAGGCCTCTGTGAAGATTTTATTTTTTTTTAACCTAAACCCTAAACGCGAAGTCCCCGCCGCCGCCTTGCCTCCGCCGAGCCAAGCCATAGACGCTACAATCGATCCTTCACAGCTGAGCCTCTGCCAAACCTCGCCACTGCCGCCATGCACGGTTGCCGGATCTGTGCACCCACGCCGCTGCCACGCCCGGTTGAAAGGTGAGACCCACAAAACGTGTGATGGGGCATCGCGACCGGTCTAACGCGGACGCTTCGACCGCGAAGCGTCGGTGGGGCCCGCTTGCAGAGCTTCGACAGAAGGTGCTTCGCGAGGCGTCTTCACTCTCCTCGCACGATTAGTTTATTAATTTTTTTGGCGTTGGCCCACATGCAGACCGACGATGCGTCGGCGTTAGAGATAGCCTTAGAAATGACTAGTTGAGGCCTCTGGTGGAGATATCAATATTTGCTTGTTATTGTTATTATTTTTGGATCTTAAATTAGTAGTATTGGAATTTAATCATGTAATTTTTTAGATGCCTACATCTTTTTTATTTTAGAGTATTGAAATAATTGATTAGCACAATTAACTTAACAATTACAAGTAAGAGATCAGATTCCACGAATGGCAAATTAATAACCTCATGCACCTATAATACTAGATTTAAACTCATAATTTGAAGATGTCGAGATTTAAATCCTAATACCTTACTGTTTGATGGGTTGAATTTTCCGGGCGTCTTCCAAATAACTGTTGTAGTAAAAAAATATGCTGTGGAAAATGGGTGTAATGTAAATATTATGCACACGCATACTCACATCACATTCGCATTTCATGCGCAACAGAAGGCAATTAGCGTGCTTCAAAAGTATAACTGTCAAGACAGGTAAGTAGACAACGATGCCTGTACGTGGTCCTCTGTATCTAGACTTCCACAATAGTATTAAACCATCCATGCATGGTAATTTAATTCTTTCATCACAAGTCATGTTAAAAATTAATTTTCCAAATAGTTCTCAGCATGCTAAATATTTCACAAGTATATGATTTAGATTCTAGCAGACTTGTAGATGCATGGCACTTGGACGTGGCGAAAGTACTATATATAATTTTTAGTGACGTGTCTCCATGTCAAGCGATGCATGCATTACAATTACGTGTCCTATGTTTCTTCGGCAAGTTAACAACATAGAAATTAAAGATTTTTAATGTGGCATTTATATTTTTCTCTGGACTCTGCAAGGCCTAGTCATCTAGAGATTAATACATGCAAATATATATATGAGTATATGACCAATGTTTCAGACTGTTCTTCACGTATAAGTACCTGCGGATGCAACGTGCATGCCACCCCGTTTCTTCACGTGCAATATATAGGTCCATGCATCACGGATTAAAATAACCAAGTCAAGTCATTTCTTTAAAATTGTACTGATGTTTTTTTTTTGAAAAAAGTGTTGGTGATGAAATTTTGTAATACTCACTGATTTGTTTACGGGCGAAATTAATACATATGGTTTGAGTGGTACGTCTTTTCTGAATTCGGAGTGACGAAAATTGCTATAAATTGTGCAAAAACATAATTCTTTATGTAATTTTCTCCATGAGTTTTTTTTAAATAAGATTTATCTTTCCATGAGTTTTCTGCTACAATTGTTATATACACGAATTAGAGTTATGTATATTGTGAAAATCTAAAAATTATATGGTAAATCTTCATCACTATAATCTGGGTGTGCCACATAAACAATGTATATTTTGAAATGAATGCAATGCCTCTAATATTGCATATGATCTATATTTGGAAGTTGTCAATGTTAGTGATATATTTTTAAAAAAAATCATAGAAATGTATTTATTTTTGTTATGTTTATGAACATTTGAATAATATATTATTTTTAATAAATTATCATTTTGTTCGTTAAACTCTAAATTTATTGATGAATATTACTCTATAAGGTCTATGATCCATTATATTTAAATAGGACATTATCAATTAATGGATTATCATATATATTAATTGATGGTTATGTTTCATGGACTGTGGATATAAGATATCGAATTAATAATGTGGACATATATTGGAGAATATAATATTGGATAGACCCATTTTGAGATATTGTTTGGATTCGTCATTTAAGTATTACCAGTTGATCTTAAATAATATTTATGATTGATTCTTAGACCTAAAACCATTATAGTTATTACATATGTAGTAGTATAATTTAATACTACAAAAAGTTACTTTTAATTGAGGGTAATAAAGGTAATGTTCGGGTATGCTATGAGCAATATGGAGGAATGTGAATGGTTAAGATGTAATTTACATCTTTCATATAATGAGAGAGATATCACTGGACCCTTGATATAAATGAACTGAGAACTGCACGACCATGTCGTTTGTGGTTGAGTGTCAACCACGGGAAGATAAATTCACTATGAGATCGAGAAAGAATTGAACTATGTAAGAGTGGCACATAATTTCCTGCCTTGAATTTAATCTGGTATCGTATGGCAAGAAGATCAACATGAAGATATTATATAGGTTCTTTGATTATGATCTTCGTATGTATTTGAATGGTTGTTTGTCCTGCTAGGAGTTACTACCGACTTATAATTTATGTAAGTATTTTCAGATTGTGACCAGATATGCATGAACATGTAGGGTCACACATTTAACGGGTTGAAAAAATGCAATTTGGATTGAGTCTATTGTGGGGTTTCCGTATCAGATTCGGAGACTTAATGTTAGACTCCTTTTGCATTTGATTGTGTTTGTTTTGAGGTTTTCGTATCTGACTTGGAGATCTAATATTAGACTCTTTCTACATTCGAATTGGGTCTATTATGAAATTTTCGTATTGGATGCGGAGACTTAATGTTAGACTTCTCTTGCAGTTTGGATAAGATTCATATCACATTAGGAAATCTAATCTGTTAGAATTTTTCTGCAGAGATCTTTATAAAGAGAGGTATGATGGATTTTGAGGATATCACAAAAAATCATAGTTGCCATCTCCTCTAAAGTAATAGCCCCTAAACTCTTGTTGTGCTTGTTAGTGTTAACACATCATCGTACGACGTTCCATTTAAGTACATGTGGATAGTGATAGAGACGCTGCTGTAATTGCTATGTTGATTAGGACGATCCACGAGCGGTCACTGTCATATACGTCCGTTGAACAGGACAATCCGCATTGTCATGATCAAGGCGATCCGCGAACGGTTGTTATGTATATTCGATCTCTTCACCAAATCTGCTTCTGTTGTTGATAACAATTTAATCTATAATTTATTATTTACAGTTTTCAAATAACTTTTTTTTAAAATTTTGTTAATATAGTTTACTCGATTTCCTACAGTCAAATATTGATATAAGTGGACAGCAAGATCTAGCACCACCAACTGATATATTCTTTTTTTTCTGTTGCCTCCAAATTATCAGCATGTCAACCCTGAATGTATTGTCAATATGTACTTAATTGGTAGGTAAAAATGCAACAATATATTAGACGTTCTAGTATTAGAAGAATGCAAGTCCTTTTAAGTCATATTTTTATGAAAAAGAGAATTAGATTATTGGAGAACAGCTGTCTCGAAAAGTTCACACCTATGTGTGTGGAAGAAGAAAAGACCAAACCCTTGACCAATTAAACCCCTCTATAGGTCTATATGGTAGAAGTGCAATATGGATCCAACCACCTATCACGGCCGTCACTCTCATCATCAATGGAAACTTAACACTTGATTGGTCATTAGGCGAAAGAGATGGTTATGATACTCTTATAAGGAAGATGAAAGAAATAGATCAAACCGATGGGAAGGACATGTTTTTTTTTAACTTGTATCGGAGATTGTTAAATTTGTGTGAGTATCATAGTTTGATCCTTAAACTTGAAGTTTAGTGTAGTAGGTTCACAAACTTGTTTGATTGCCACTTAATCTATTTGTTAGTTAAATGATAGAGAATGATGTGGTGTAGACTAAAATGACATAATTTAACAAGATTATTTGGAGCTTCTATTAGGAAGGGCCTTCCAATAAGTTTGAACTTGCAATTAAGTTTATACATCTATATACTAAAATGGAAATTAGTTCCAAATAGGCCATACTAATTATATTAACTTGTGAGGAAGCAATCCAATCCAGTAGATTATGCAATTAATGGAAGTAGCACTCAATAAAAAAAGAATCCATTCATATGTTACATGAGCAAGTTAATATCTCCCCCTTCAAGACTAAGATCACCATTTCAAAATATTTTCTCTCTCTCTTCTTTAATTTGCTTTTGTTTGACTCCATTCAGAATATGATGTTGTTTGGGAAGACATGGAACATTTATTCTCCCTCTTAAGAAGACAAAGTAGGTTAGGGGAGAGAAAAGCATGTCCTAACTTTAGTGTTCTACAATCATGTTGTCAAAAGCAAAACAGTGTTTAACTCTTGTTTCAATGGTGCTTACCTCATTCTAGAATATCTTTATGTTCAAAAGAAACATTAATTAATTTTGTTATTTGATTTGTTTTCTTTTGATGTTGGTTAGGATTTTTGAGTTAACGTATAGAAATTCGGATGACTTAGAAATGAATCTTGGGCTAGCTGCAAAAGTTAATCATGTTGCGAAAAACAAAACAAAAGGTGGTGCATATTACTAGTGGAAGTAATTTTCAGAATATTACTATCTTCAAAGCACAGATTTGTTGCATTCCATGGTCTAAACTGAATCAAAGAAAGTTTCTCATAAGTATGCAAATTTTCTTTGGTTTCTAGAATACTAGCTACTTGTGACTTAATCATTCTACCTTGGTTTGCTTAGATGAACTTGGACTTGAATGTCACATCCAAAGTTTACAAACTTATGCACCTAGTTTCAATTATTCTTTTCGATTATGTGTACCAAACTAGAATTAATTAGTGGGTGGAAATTAAACACAAGGATACTATATGCCATGTAACAACTCAAAGTAGGAACCATTTAGTCACCATTGCCAATGACATGTGTTTCCACTAAAAATTAATGTTTGAGAGAAAATGAAACCCCCTCTTTTAGAGGCAAGGCCAAAGGAAATTACAAAGGGAGATTCCTTCACCTTTTTATTCTTTAATTAACCCAAACACAAATATTCATTAATTTTCTACAATGTGAATGTGAAAACAAAGGTGAAAATGTTGTAGGTTGAAGAAAGAAAATTACGGAAAATTAAAAACAAGAAAACAATAGTCGTTGCTTCAGGTTCTATGACCAATCAAATGGGTCTCTTCTTTTAGTTCCTAGTCCACTGATTTGTCTAAGTTTCTTTTTTTTCTTATTTCTTTTTAATTTTAAGCTAGATTTTTCTAAGACTCGTGTTTGACAAGTTTAAGTCCTCATCTGCCTAGTGTAGCTGCTTATACTAGCCCCTTAAGGGCTCTAGTTTTTGTTATTTTAAGTTATAAATTACCGAGCCATTAGCATGACCCTTTTTTCTTTATTTAGAGAGGAGGAGAAACTGGTTATAACATGTAAGTGAAAGGCCTATATTGTCAGCTGAGAGATCAATTAGCATTAATTAGTTATTTTAAGATTTTATGTCCAATTCACCCCCGCGAAGGATCTTTCTTTGAGTTGATACAAGGCTTTTTGAGTGGTGAGAATTGACTAGAGTACACAATAGAGATGTCAACATTAAAATGTATAAGTAGCGGGATCAAATCCTCATATATCACTCAATAACCCACAGAAACACTGAAATTTTGGATGATATATAGTAATTTGTGTCCAATTTGATGTGGATTTGTCCAAATATATATTTGAATACAATTAGTCTCGAAATGCTATGAGTCTTCTATATGATTTCTGAATTTATTCTGAAATAATTCGTTGAGATGTGCACCCTTTTTAAGTAGGATGCATGATATAAATATTATTTTTTTTCTATATATTCACACTAAAAAGAGAAAGGTTTTGACCATACAATATCCACAAAACATTGCTTTTTTTTAGGTATTATCCAAATATATAGTAGTCCAATGTATTTGGTGTGGTGTTGTCATAGACTATGCGTTATATGTAATAGTTTTTTTAATCCACACAGAGATATATATAGACACACTACCAAGACGAAAACACCAAAACAACACGTTACAAACGTACAATATGAGCATAAACTTTTTTTTAATATTAAGTATGAGCATATACAAATTAACCTTCCTTAGTAATGATCAAAATGACATGAATTTGCTAAATCACAAAATGCCCCACTTTCATTAATTAACATGCTAAATGACCATTTGTCCTTGACAAAAATTAAATGGCTATTTTGGTGTGATTGATGCAATGTAGAATTAATCGTATAAATGATTGTTCTTAATTTAATTGAGGTTGTGTTGGTCCTCTTGTACTTAACCTATTAAACAGTGTTTGTAGGCCCCTGCAGTATAGACTCGTGATCGAAGAAATGACAAACACGAAGTCGAAGTCGATGAACCCATATATTAACAACGAAATATTAGTTGGAATATTAATTAGTAAAAAATGAAAAACTAGATTTTTTTTTTGCCGAACTGTGCTTATGAATATTTGGAGACATAACATAACACCACAGTTTGGATTATATAAAAAATCTTTCTAAAAATGGGCCGGATAATGTAAACCCATCTAAAGGCCCAGAGGAAATAGTGGGTTAATGGGAGAGCCCAACTAAAGCCCATTATAGGCCTAAAGGATGCTCATGCAGGAGGCACATTAAGGAAATTAAGTCCAAGCCTGGTAGTGTATATACATACGCACATATAAGGTCAGGCATTTTTTTGACGAGGTTGCAAACTAAACGGCCTCTTAATTAGCATTTTAGATAGACCAGACTTAAGACGATCATTTGGACGATAATGTTCTAAAGTATGATCTAGCTAGCTGGACCTTCTAAATATGTATGCATGTGTCAAACTTTTTTTATAAGGGTATTTTTACTATCTCTACTTTGCATCAAACTTCATTGTGGTCCATCTATGTTTAAAAGTGTCAAATTAGTCATTCTACTTTCTGGATCAAAATAGTTCTATTGCCGTTAACATTTATACTTACAATTATTTCTAATAATTTTTCAAACTTTTCTTAATACAATCACCATATATAACCAATTTAGATCATTTCGAGCCATTTAATTTTTCATGTTCTAATACTTTTCTAGCTAATTGTAATTTCAATTTAAATTTAAAAAGACCAATTTGAGCCAATTTAGAAAATATATGAACCAATTTGACCCTTTTAAAATAGATAGATTAAAATGATTTTCGTACAAAATAAATGGATCAAATATGACCTTATCCTTTTTATATAAAATATATCAAAAACATTATTTGTAGTGAATCTATGCTCTTATATTTACTCTCTAAATTCATTAATAATAATCATCTATGTTGTAGAACCATAACTACCTAACACATTTTTTCAATCAAACATAGTGAAACACGTTAACTACAATGTACAATTTCAGTGCTCCCATTAGCAAAACTCATATATTAATATGAGTATGACTAAAAAGTGGGGTCCACTAATTAAATTAACCACTTGTGTCTGCTTGCTTAGGGAGAAAATTGACCTAATCCACAAGGTAGTTGTAATAAATAAGTATATCAAGTATTCACACATTTGTTTACTGTTAAGTCCTATTTTTTCAAAGAAAAAAAAATGCAATCACCGAGAAAGAGCCAAGCATGGGCATTTCAGTAATTTCATGGGATGACAGGCTACTTAAACTAATCTTGATCTTTTGAGCTTGAAGTAGATTACATATCGTTTCAATCGATCCATATCCAGCGAGATCATGGCCAACAAGGTAATTATTTCTACTTGATGCTATTCTGTCTTTGTAACATATGCATAATGCATGTATATTAGCCGTGATTTTGCGAGATTAACTTGAACTAAGACTTTTTTTTTCTCACTAGAGCACTTCCTAAATGCATGTTTCATTTCATTCAAAAAAAAAAAATAATCACTTGTGAGATTTGCCTGCACTCCGTACAGGTGGACGCTGCGTCGTCGTCGAGCCTAGTAGAAGTGACCATCATACCGAAGGCGACGGCGATCTCCCGTGGGGACAACTGCAATGACTTTGAGGTAGTCGTGCGCGTTACGGCGGCGGGCGCGGAGAAGATGAAGTCGCGCGTGCCCATCGACCTCGTCGCGGTGCTCGACGTCAGCGGCAGCATGGGCTGGGCTGCGTCGCAGGAGGTGAAGGAGACGAGACTGGAGCTGCTCAAGAAGGCCATGCACTTCATCATCAAGAAGCTTTCCCCCGACGACAGCCTCGCCCTCGTCCCGTTCAATGGTGATGTCCTTGAAGATCACACCACCGGTCTTTTCCCCATCTCCGCCGATAACCGCCAAGTTGCCGATGAAAAGGTGAAAAAGCTGGTGGCCAATGGCGCCACCGCGTTCATGCCAGGCTTGAAAAGGGCCGTCAAGGTACGTATGTATGTTTGTTGTTCATACATCCTTACTGCCACATCATCAATTTATCCAATCAGAGTTAAACCATTCATGTTTGGAGATGGGAGTTTTTCAAGATTCAATTAGTATTATATTTGTAAAAGGAGATAAAGAATATGAAGTGGTTCATAATTTTAAAGTATTATCTTTATTAGTTGTTATTTGAAATTGGTATATTTTGTTTTTTAGAGATTTTCGAGTTAATGAAGATATTGTTAGTATCATCTCTTATCTCATTTGTATTTGTAAGAATTTAAATCAAATAAAATATTGTGAGGATATATCTTATTCTATTGATAAAAATTTGAGTTAGGAGGAGTTATTTCTTGTTTATTATTTTTTTATTTAAAATTTTGATAGATTCTAAGTTTCTAATGTTTTTTTCTATCTCTTAAATTTAAGTCTATAAAAAAGTTTGTCTTTGTAATGGCATGTACCACCTTCTTAAATAAAATATGTTCTTTTAGAACCAATAATAATAATAATAATAATAATAATAATAATAATGTACAAACAGATCTTAAATGGGCGTCCTGAGCAATCGAAGAAAGAGCGTCTAGGATTCATCTTACTCCTAACGGACGGTGAGGACCCCACATTCCAGCGCACCGAGGACATCGACGACAGTTACCCAGTCCACACCTTCGGCTTCTGTGGGGCTGAAGACGCCAGGGCCATGCTCTACATCGCCGAGAAATCACACGGGACCTACTCCTCCGTCAGCGACAAGATCACCGAGGCCTTCGCCCGCTGCCTGGGCGGCCTCCAGTCCGTCGTCGCCTTCGACACGCACATCCAACTCACTTGCGTGGCTGGTGTGAAGATAAACAAAATCGAATCCGGGAACTACGGCAAGAGCATCTCCGACGACAAAACGTCCGGCTGGATCAAAGTGAAACAGCTCTACGCGAGCGAAGAGAAGAATTTCATCGTCTACTTGAACGTCCCAATGGCGGCGCCGGGAAGCACCACCAGCGAGCTGCTGGCTGCCGGTGGCACGTGCAAGCGTGCTCCAGGTCAGGAGGACGATGACATTGGCAGGCACGACTTATCTGTCGATAGGCCCAACGAAGCCATCGTCGTGGAAGGGGCTGCTTCCCCCGTGGTTGTGCAGCAGATCGTCCGGCTCAGGCTGATCCATTTCTTCGAGGCGTTCCGGAAGACGTACCAGGACATGAGAAGTGTTGACATGATCTTGAAATACAATAATCGCAAGCAACAGGAGGAGCAGCAAAATATCAAGAAGGAGCAGGAGAACGCCGGGCAGTGGCTGCGGAAAGAGTGGGACAAATTCAAGGACGACTCCCAGTGGAGCGACGCTGAGAGGAATGTATTGTTAAATGGTGGCTTTGGCAAGGTCGTCGATGTCATGGTGAACAACCTGAAAAATGGATTAGGGCAGACTTACGTGCTCTCTTGGTTGTCGACTTATCAGATGCAGCGCGCCGCTGACAGTGACGCGTTCCAGACGCCGGCTATGGAGCACTTGGTTAAGGAGGCCGATAAGCCCCCGGACCAGGTTGAACCTACTAAGTCTACTGTAGTACCAGTTCCGCCCTCTCCGTCGCCGCCGCCGCCGCCGGCGGTAGAGATTGTTCCTCCTAATGTAGTGCCGCCCTCTCCGCCGCCGCCGCCGGTAGAGATTGTTCCTCCTAATGTAGTGCCGCCCTCTCCGCCCTCTCCGGTAGTGGAAGATGAGAGGGCGCGCGAGTGCGCGGCGTTCGACACGATCGAGCTCCGGCTGGCGTACTGGTACGAGGTGAAGCGCGACCTGCTGCTCATGTTCGACGACGTGGAGGACGACGCCGACGAACAGCCATGCCATTGCGGCAATTATCTCACGCCGGTATTCCACGACGCGTCGGTCCGGTCCATCAACCAAGCCATGTACCACGACATCTACCTGGTATATATATATGAATGATACACTCATATATACATATATACAATTAACGTACATATATGTACGTGCGTGCACATGCAGGCCGTCGAGCATGCGAGCGAGCTGAGGCGATGCTATCGCGAGCGCACGGTGAAGCAGGAGTCGACGGTGAAGACCAACACCGAGTCCGCGGGGCCGGAGACGAGGCCACAAGATTAATTAAAAGGATGTATGTAATGTAATTAATTAAGGATGCATGCTACAAGTACGACTTATGTATAAATACGTGTATGTGATGGGTATATCGATCCAATAAGATGTCGGAGCTATGCACCTTAACTATGTATGCGTGTATGTATGTTTCAGAAACTTTTAGAACCAATATACTACCTGTCTACCTCCCATCAAAAAGATTATTATTTTTATTTGACATATAGTTAAAATCTTCTAACTTTAACTAATAATATATTTATAAATATCTATATTGATCATAAGAAAATTTTACTAATCATATTATAATCTTGTAAAATTTTTACCAATATATTATAATAAAAAAATTATGATGAAAATTATATCAATCAAGAAAACCATTTTAGATCAAAGGGATTATATATTATATAAATTGCGTGTATATGGATTTGAACTATATATACGTGTGCGCATTCATTTCAAGCCAAACAAGACTGTTTGGTGCAACGAGAAAGTTTCTATTTAGTGTTTTTGACCGGATTTCAGCTAAATTTGTAAACTTATATATGAAGTGCTTGATTTATTTTATGACTTGTTTCATATAAGATTAAGTTTTTTTAAACTAGAAAATCATGATAAATTAAAACTAGTCTAATAAAATATCATATTTATAATTTAAACCCGGTCAAACACGTCTCGAATTATCTATTTTCACACATCAAAGAAACTCGAAAATGTACACCATATATAGGAAAATCTCTCTCTCTCTCTCTCTCTCTCTTCCCGTCTTCACAAACACACAAAAATCTATAGGATAAAATTAGTAATTGCTATTGATCAAGATCTTATTCATAATCATGTTGTCCTTTTCCATCACCCTCTATATATGATTAGGTTTGACTCGTAATATAAGATCAACATAGTAATTTTTTTATCGTTTCACAGTATAAGATCACATAAAAAATACTAAAAATATATTTAGTATAATTCTCTATCTTCAACTTCTATAGTCCCAGTAAAAAAAGTCTCTTCCAGCAATCCATTAATGATTTTGCTAAGGGTGTATAGTATGGTCATGGCCGGTCTCCAAATTTTTTTTTGTCATTTCTACTTTCCATTATATAATTCTTGTAAAAGCGGTGAGAGTACTTGGATCCTCAATTCTTGTTTCATAGGCTTGAAAACTCCCCCCAAAACAAAGATACTCACACGCTACTTGAAACATACATGTTCATGTAAGAATCCTAAAAATATTGTGTGAGAAATTGATTTATTTAAGATCTAGTCTTGATTTTTGCATTAGACTCGTCCAGATTCTAATATACATAAAAATAAGATTTTACTCGGAATTACTGAAACCCAAAGATTGATCGAAAATACAGCTCAAAATAATTACACAACTTTTTATATTAAAGAGAGCTTTACACATCGAACATTAGGACACACTCGCTTATGTCGATCAATGAACTATAAGTATCTAAAACTTAAATAAATTCTATAACTCTTTAATGATCAGAAATCATAACCAATGAGCAATTTTTCTTTAAAAAAAATGAGGTGGTTATCTACGAAGCGCATTTCAAGCTATTTAATAAAGATATATTTAGGAGAAAACTAGTTTTTTAAAAAAGGAAAAAACTACTTTAAAATTCACATTTTTTTTTACTAAAACAGTATATCCCGTTTGGATCTAATGTATATATTACTTAAAAAAAAATTACACAGAGCATTCATCGCCATTAATTTGTTTCTGATAAGAATCACGTGTATGCTTAATTATTGTAATGGAGTCAGTGAAGTTTAGTATAGTTTAATTAAATTTAAATACTGTATTTTTCTGACCATTGCGCCATAGTGTGCTTGTCGTGACCTCGTTTCCATATTAAAGGACCAGCCCATAAGTTTAATAATTTCTACATCAGATCGACAGATTAGGAGTTGCTAGTTAAATTATAAAGGATATCATAATTAACACCAGCTAGTTAGATTAATATTTCATATATAGTTAATAAATTCTTAGCTTGCTGCCGACGTAGTAGCGATTAGGATTTGCCAACCATAAGATTAATTTTTCTTGTTGCCAACAGGTTATGTCCCATATTTAAAAATACAAATAAAAGACTGTACGTCTGACTTATCGATCTAAGAAAAATTTGGCAGGTAAATTTTATAGTTCCACGAAACCTACAGAATTAATAAAAAAGAATTTACAATATTTTAAATATGAAAACATCTAGGATATATGAAAACCAACCGTCTCTTGCCTGATTTCTCTCCCCCACATCGCCGGTAAGAAAAACAAAAACTACTAGAATAGTCCATCTCACTTTCAGAATTTGAAATCGCAAGTACTTATACTAATATCACCGTCAAAACAACGACATTGAAAGATAGTCATAGAAAAATGAGTCACTAATTAATAATTATTGAAATAATACAGTTCAATTATTGTACTTGTTAAGGTAATTTAGTGCTTTTTGTATTTCTAATTATTGTTTTTGATTCATTTATTTTTCATTTGTCTTTTTCATGTAAATATCTATTGCATATTAAAATATATTACTATATCGATATAGTGATATACGTCATCAAATTCAACAAATATCATAAAAAACTTTGATTGATTACTGCACCAACTATGTTTGAAAAATTATTGTATCTCTTTCTAATTAGCGAGAGATGTTTTTGTTTGTGGTGGATCTAAGTTATTTTAAGAATTTTATTTAAGATAGTTAGTGTAGCCATGCTCTAAGATTGTAGTTCAATAGCTTCAGTTATGCTTCGGCCACCATATCCCATATCTATCCGCCAAACTCAAGAAAGTACGAGGGGGTGTATGGACTCTAAGATTGTGAGTTCAATACACACCAACAGCTTCCCCTTCAATCTGGAGAAGATGAATCTATTTAGAAATATGAGGGGGTGTGAAAGGAGAGAGCGGATGATATATTTTTTTTTCTTTTTTTCTACAATTCAAATAGGATGAGGAGTAAAAGAGATATGTGAAGAGCTGACATTTTGAAACATGCACTTGATTTTTCAAAAAACTACACATGAAAAAAAAAATCATGCATACTCAAACAACACCACCACACCAATCTTGAGGATGAAATGAATGGCAAAGATCAATGGCGTAGCTATTATACATTGTAGTATAATCTTTTAATAATTATAATAATAATAATTGAGAGTCAATGGTGTATGGACTCAATTATCATAAACCACTACCTTTTTTTAGGTATGGAACAAAATCAAATTTCGAAACTACTTATCTGTTAAGAGGAACTTGAAATATCACTAGTTTTAGTGATTCAACATTAAGTTCAATTTAAAATTTTTATTTTTAATGAATTTTTTTAAGTTGGGTATATACCTACTGTCGAAGATTGGTTAATCCTTGAGCTTACAAAATAAATAAAGTTATGAAAAATCAAGAAAATAAGACACAACAATGGCACATAAATTTTTTAAACAAATTCATGTCCTAAAAAAATTGTGTAATAATCATACGTTCTATGTTGTGAGATTGTTTAAAAGAATATGTGACTACAAAGAGGAAGCAAGAGAGAAATATTTCTCTCTATATTGTATTCTTGTCCAATGTTCTATATCCATGTCATTATCCATATCATGTTTTTTATAACTTCATAAGATGGTTAATCATCAAGTAACTGTTGTCGATTGTCAATAGTCATCGCCAGTTAGTTGTTTAGGAAATCGTGTGTTAACTGCCTCATCATTGAACATGTGAGAAAATAACATGTCCATAGTCATAGGTAACTAATACTTTGACCAGGGGTTTCAGTATTTAGTTCCTCCAACTAGGAGTTACTTAAGTATAGTATTACGATCAGAGCTGATCGTGGTCGTATATCTCATCTTAACATGAATGTGATTGTATGACTTGACTAGAACTAATTATAGTCTTAATTTCACATCAGCCATTAACTATCATTGTAATATAACTTTAGGTTAATTAATAGATATATATGACATCTATCCATCAATGTTCGACTAAGAAGAAGTGTTTAATCTTCGTCATCTACGATAATCATACTCATGAAATGTAAAATATTCAAATTTGCCCAAAAATTTTGATTTGGTGGTTATTTTTTTTATAAAATGGACATGATATGAATTATCTTTAATGTGTATATACCTTATAGCAAAACAAATTAAAAAATATACCCAAATTTTTGATAAAATTGACCATGTAAAATCACGGAGCATGGTCTACTTGTTGTAGATTGATCGATTGATTAGTTAGTAGATTTTCGAGCTGAGCAGATCGATGCATGGCATAACGAGCACGAGCTGCTTTGTCTTAATTAGTGTTGATTGGAAGCTAGTTGCATGCATGCTTCCTTAATTATAAGAAAACTAGTTTATGTTATCGTGGACATTCGTACACGTACCTATAATAATATACATGTAACTATTCTTGACTGTTTTCGCCCATACTTAATCAATCCGCTCAGTTTTAGGAGTCAAACCGAATCAAGCTGTTCAGTTTCAAATAATTATATATATTAAATAGTGTTTTATTTGTATAAATCGAGTCAAATCGAACCACCATCATTATACAAATAAAACACATACATACTTTCAAGTCGAGCCAACACATTTTTTTTCGCCGGAGAAAGTGACTGAGGTGGCTTGGAAGTATGTGTTGGCAAGCTAAGTGGCTTTGGCTCGGCTTGAAATTGTGCAGTTTGGTTCGGTTTGTTCGTCTTGATTTGTGAAACTGAGCGACTCGGAACTTGTCGTGGCTTAGAGTCGCGATTGGCTGCTAAGCCGATAGGCGGCTTGTCACAGCTCCAAACTGCGACAAATTGACGTGCGGGTCAAAATTGTAATTTCACTCCACTGTGGGTCAGTTCTGTAATTAATTTTTTTAATCTAGATTATTTAAAAAAGAAATTCTACTTAATCAGTTTTAATTGCTTTGTTTGTACACTACGGGGAGATGATTATTTATATACAGCGACTGATATATACTAAAGAAAATAATATTAGATACATTGATACAATACAAATGGTAATATATGTTATTGTTATACCATTGCCAAATTATATGGGTGCAAGATGACCAACATGTTAGGCTGTATGTATGTGTATGTAGATGATGTATGTTGTAGCTAATGTCATTTGATAGCGTGGTTCGCTCAACTATTCCCTATGATCTAATCAGCTCCTATTCTCAAGAAAAACACAAATAATATATGTATCTCTATGTTGACAACCAAATATACTCTTCAGACATAGACAATTACTAATAAAGTACACGATATCTTAACTAATGACTTGCTAGATCTTACTAAATACTTTTGAATCTTATTCCTATATATGATAGATGGTGCTTCCATTTCTTATATACTACTACTACTCAACTGCATGTCTGCATGCATCCAAATTGCGCATGCTAAATAAATATTTCTTATATATATTTGCACCATATATACGACATATGGGCAGGTCTTGACCCATGCTAATTTCTAGGTCTATCTTTATTAGTATCTTAAACAAATTTATTAGTGTCTTAAACAAATTTATTAAACAGTACATAAATTATAGCTGCTCATTACTATATTTTTCTTTTGACGGTACGTATGAATTAACCGAAGATGATGGGCCGGCCTTTGACCTATGTTTCTGGGTCTGTCTTTAATGTATACTTGATTCAGTTCTAAAGAAAATTGTTAAATGTAGGAGGTATTTGGTTCAGATATTTTTTTTGTATTTTTATTACTTGTAATAAAATTATGCTAGCTGATGTTTGTTTGAATTACTTCATAATTATAATTTCCGTATCTGAAATACATTCGTGTTAAAATTTGAAGACATCTAAAGAAGATATATTTTTAATCCATTCTACTCTATCTGTAAAAGATTCTAAAGTTATTGAGATTGTGATTACGATCGTGAACCAAGCACTACTATATTATCGACTAGAGAAAATTAAATACAGTGAATATTCTATAAGGCAGGCAGGCAGGGGGACCATATTACTGACTAGCTATACCACTTGTCTACTGCAGAAAAATATGCAAGTATTTAAAAAATAATGACTCTCTCTAAATAAGTGAGCCACGCCCTTAACTATAAAAAAGCATGAGATTAGAGTCATCGTATTTATCCCGAGTAGTAGTGAATATTAAAAATTCTCATGTTAATTCTATTAAAATAAAAATTACCAGAAGATCTGCTAGTTAAATATTTAAAAACTACATCATAAGTCGTAGAACGATAAATTAAAGCAAGAAATGATATCATAGTTAGCACTTGGTAGTTAAATATTGTTTAGTTAATAAGTTGATCTTAGCTTGCTATTCCTTAAATAGATGTTACTGCTGTAGTATAAAACTCAATATGATATTAGAACTCAGAGATCATAAATTTAAGACATAACTATGATAATTTATGTTAAAAAATAATTAAATAGTCTCAAGTCTAAGATCAAGTAGAGTCACGTTATAGAGCCGGTGGAGTCTAGACATATGAATAATTGATTGTCTTTCCTCAATATTTAATCTTTTTGATGAATTGGTTAATGAATAAAACTCAACAATTTGATATACATGTAAATCGAATTTTCAAAACCTTGACCACTAATATAAAAAAAATCAAGATTCACCATATGAAAAATGATACTAATAAATTTATCATAAAATTTACTTTCTATATTATTATTGTTCATAATTTATACTTGTATATAATTATAACAAATAATGATCAAAATTATGTTTTAGAGTGCATAAAAAAATTAAAATGACAAGTAAAAAAAAACTATATGTAGTGGCATGCATTAGCTATAGCATTTAAGTTGGTCTATTATTGGAAGGCCGAATTTCATATCCAAACATGCTAATCATTGACAATTAAACAATGATAATAATTGGGAAAAGGGTTGATGTAGAAAGACCATGATCCTATATAATAATCTATTATTCAAGAAAACTATACCATTTACTGACTATATGTCTTATTATTCTAGCTATTGGCTAACGTCACAGCCCGTAGATTTCCAAGGATCCCCAATCTTAAAATTTAGTACTAGTAGGAAATCTTAGGAAAGAATTAAGCATTTTGCATAAAAAAATATATATGGAGTAATAAAAGAAAGACTCAGAACACGTAGTGGTAGACGTGTAGGCCGGCCGTGCCTCTTATTTAAAGACCTGTTTATTTATTGATTAAAGACCAGCTTGTCATATAAAAACAATCCTTATTTAAGCTTCATATTTATAAATCTATTGCTTTAATTAATTGTTGTACATCTGTGATGTACCTACTCCATCCATTTCTCATACTGCAACTTATGCTTTGTTAATTTTTAGTAAACATTGGGATTGCTCTACAATTATACAAAGCCTTGGTTGTCATATGTTGTCATATGCATTATTATTATTATTATTTGAGGGGTCATTGGATCATTAGTTTAACTACAATAAACTATATATTGTTGTGGAGTCAGTCAAGTAGTTTAATTAATTATTGGCCAATGATAAGTTCCTAATTTCCCCGCGGTAATTAAATACTGTATTTTTCTGACAATTAACCGTGCCATCATATGCTTGTCTTGACCTCATTTTTGTGGATTTTCTAGGTTAAATACAACATAGTGGACGATTTTCTTTTTTAACCATTGCCCTCCATGCACCGTCATTAAGACAATTATTTTTTTTTCTTTTTTGAATATTATCTTCCACATTTCTATATTCGAACAACTTATCTTTATGAACTTTTTTCTTCCACTTGCTTTTCTTTTTTTCAATGATGCCCCTTCATCTTTTTATCTTAGTACCATCACCATCAAGTTTCTGTTTTTCAATTTCTAAATATACAGTACAAATATATATATCTTACACATGGGTGTTGAAACATAAGACAATATACCCTTACACTGTTATACATGTGTATTGAAAGTATATTACCGAAGAATTATATATACATGCATATTCATATTATATTGCTGAATAATATAAATATGCTTACTAAGCCTAGTGTAAGTGTACAATACCAAATACACCGTATTTCCTTTTTGCCAACCTCCACGTGCTTTTTCACCGTCTCGCACGTGAGGAAAAGTTATTGCACATGCACATTAAGAACTTACAATTAAAGATTATATACATTTATGTATTTTGTGTGTTTATAACTAAAAAAAGTATGCTTATACAAGGATGTTCGCTTCATACACTTACACACATTTATTTAACACTTACAACTAATATTTGTACTCACATTGTATTCATTGAGCACTTACGATATACTTTTGTGCTTATACATAAACATTAAGCACTCTTACACCTGAAAAAATATGCAAACACAGAATATGATTGTTCTAATATAGAAAGGTGGAACACAATATTGTTAAAAAAATATCCACTATTTTATATTTAGTGGACATCCACCAAATAGTATCTACAAATTTGATTTCTCAATCAGATCTAAAAACTATCATTTCTTTTTCGGAAAGTCGTGTCTCATCTTAAAAACATCTATTTTTTCGTTTTTCTCTGCAGCTCACTTCATTATCTCTATTTTCTAAAGGAGTCAACCTGTTTTTTTTCTTTTACTTAAGACGAAATCTATTTTGCATCTTACACATTAAATTAAAAAGAAATTTTTCTGCAAATAATTATACATGAGCCTTGTTGTGTCATGTTTATACTCAGTTCCGTTAAGAATCACGTGTGTGTGTGCGCGCGCGCACGTGACGTAACGGAGTTTATTAATTTAATTATTGTAAAGGAGTCAGTTAAGTATAGAGCTTAATTCAAATTAAATAATGTATTTTCTGACGTTTGCTCCATCAAATACATGCTTGTCGTGACCTCATTTGAGAAAAAAAATACTGTATTTAAATGACCAAGCGAGGAATTTAATAATTCCAACATTAGATCCAAGGAAAAGATACATAGACAATCCTATTTACTGACAAAATCTCGGAAATGTGCTTAGTGTCATATTTATAAAATTCTACAGCACAAAATCATCCCGAAAATTAAGAAACCTTGAAACAAAATAAGTGCCTACTTAATTCAAAATTTCTGAAATTAAGATTTCTTCCAAACTATTATTATTTTCTTTTTTTTCTTCTCTTTCTTTTCTTCCAAACCCTCGCCTACACCTCCTCTGACTACCTCCAATCACTTGCGGCTTGCCGCCGACATCTTAAGCCTAACTTCCAACCCAATTTGTTCCCAAATTGTCCCAATTTTTAACCTAAGTTTGAACTTGGATGCGAGTGATGTATGCACACGGTCGCCAGAGCTTGAGGTGATGAACTCATGACGATGTGGAGTAGGAACGACTGTTAGCATCAAGCTCGCCACCAAGAGAGCCTAGGTGAGTCCCCTGAGCCCTCGTCCTTCCTCCCTTGCATATGTGTGTAAGTGTGCGCGCGCCTACTCCGCGTCGCTCGACGCTTGTTTATAGTGTCTGGCCAACTGCTCCCTCTTGTCTCGTCCCATCTGTGGCATGGGTGTGCTCATTGTGGTTCGTGCCTGTTGCGTCCATAGTCGTGTGCGCCCGGTGTCTGGTGTAGACTTTTCTCTCAACCCTAAGAAGGCTAGCTATTGTCATAGGGCGCTAGCGTGGTGTAGGGTGCATGCCCCTTGTGCTGTCATTGGTTGGTGTGGATCACAACGAGGTCGAGGGCAATATGTTGTCTCGGTTGGAATATGGACTAGGTTTCCAAATTTTGATTTGAGCTAGGGTCTTTTTTGTAAAATCAGCAAAATCTGGGTTCTTGGGGTCCTTTTTGCAAATTGAGGAGTGAATTTGAATCAAATTCTCTAAATTTTTGATTTAGCTGGGAAAATTTTAAGGTTGTTTCATTCTCTCTCTCTTAAAAAGATTTCGTCCTCAAAATCTAAAATTTTACTAAAACAAATGGGGGTATTGTTCACGTAAATCATCTTTCTCCCCAAGTTGCTTCCCTTGTAGAGCAATTGCTCCACTACACACTTATATTCTTTTGTAGAATTATCTAGGACTTAACTTTCCTTTTATTCAAAATCTCCGCACTCCTCTTATACATGACACCTTTAAATACACAAAATTGTCTAGTTCAAAGGATAATTCTCTGCAATGCTTGTCTGCATAGCTCTTTTGCCTATTTTGGACCACTTTAAGTCGTTTGTGGATGACTTAGATTTTCCCATCAATTTCTCTGACTAAATCTGGCCCTAGATGTTGCTTTTCCCCATCTCATCCTAGCATATGGGGGATTTGTACCTTCTCCCATATAATGCCTTGAAAGGTGTCATCTGTATACTAGCTTGGTAACTATTGTTGTAGGCAAACTTTGTTAAAGATAGGTAACTATTCCAAAAATCTCTTAAGTCTAACACACATGCTCTCAACATATCTTCTATAATTTGATTTATCCTTTCCATTTGCCTATCTATTTGGGGATAGTACGCTGTGCTGAATTTTAACTTTGTTTCAAGAGTTTCTTACAACTCTTTTCAAAACTTAAAAGTGAATGCAAATCCTCTATCAGACACGACATTATACTTTGAAATACTCCATGAAATACACCATGGAGTGTTACATTTAACTACATACTATGCTATTTCTCTTTTCATATTCACCCGCCAGAAAATACCTTTCAGATGGCGGTACATCAGATGGATAGTGCATGGAGCATCATGTGGTTCCTTCAGAATTAACTGTTTTACTTCTTGGTCGTTAGGTACACATACGCGTACCTATAATTAATAGAACGTTTGCAATATATCGATAGTGGCAGTTGTCGGTACTTAAGTGGTGTAGGCAATATATCGATTATTATATATATATATATATATATATATATATATATATATATCGTGGTATTATGAATCCCATTGGCAGATTTTAGGACACGTGTAGCATGTACATGTACAGGGATGCGAGTTGAGCGTATTGTTGGATCAGGATGTCGACTAGAGGGGGAGGGGGTGAACAGGAGACTTTTAAAATTTGTTTTTGCAAAAGAAAATTCAAATTAAGGTAAAGCAAGTGATAGTAAAAGATAAGAGATTGAAACCGATATATCCCGAGGTATCGGAGACACGCCCAGTCTCCACTAGTCCTCGTTGAAGCACTCAGTCCTTGAGTATAGCTTCAGTATCCACACAGGACACTATCTACTAAGGTTGCTCCTTGTCCCCTCCGGAAAGGCGAGCACCAAGCCTTTTACAAGCAATCGCGTCTCTCCGACAATCTCCGATTTGGAGAGATCAGCGATTTCCGCCTCCGAACCGTCTAGGTGAGGGCGCTCACCAAGAGTAATAAGAAGCAAGGTCTACTCTAGACCTCCAATGCACACCGAGAAAAATATCTAGAAATGGGAATGCACGAACAATATGCTCGATGTGGCTAATACTCTCACGACTCGATCAGAAGATCAAGTTTTAAGTAAAACGAAGAAGCACTAGTGAGAAAATATGAAAGGCTGTGTTGCTGTGTTTTCTTGTATTGAAACAGTAGCTCAACACCTCTATTTATAGCCTTCGTGGTCAAAAGAGCCGTTTGAGCTCGAGCTGAAAAATAGTAACTAAGACTGACAGTCAGTCTCACAAACTGACAGTCAGTCTAGTGTATCACCAGAAAGAGTAAAAATAGGATCACAACAGCTCGAACGTTGTGGACTAAAACGGTAAAAAGAAAACAGTCCAAACTGACAGTCAGTTACAAAGACTGACAGTCAGTGTCCACAAAAACAACAGTGAAAAGCAACGGCTAAAACCTTTATAACCGTTGAAGCAGATAACAGCAAAAATTTACTGACCAAACTGACAGTCAGTGTGTAAAACTGACAGTCAGTCTTAGTTTCAGTAACACAGAGAAAAACAGAATAAAAACCAATTCAAAAACTCTCTGTGGTCGAAACTCACACTGACAGTCAGTATACTCATACTGACAGTCAGTTTAGTACAAAAAATCAGCTCAATAAAAACATACTCTCTGGAGATTAGTCAGTTTATCAAACTGACATTTATACTGACAATCAGTTACAAAGACTGACAGTCAGTCTGGATAAAAACAGAGAAAACTCAAAATCCAGAGATCTGATTCAAATGATTTCAGTTTTGTTTTGAAGATATTTTCGAGAAGAACATTTTTGACAACAGTAACAAAAATTAGATCTTTTCAGATCTTTCTCAAGAAGTAAAAACCTCAACTGTTGACAAAATTCAATATATCAAAACAAATTGTCGAAAAACCACAGATAATGATATGCATGCATTGACCTAGATTTTTCTCGGTATAATTGGAGATGTAGAGAGAACTTGCGTCCCCTCTTTATAGTACAGTTTAAACTAAGAATAAAATCCTTAAACCGATCGATCTTCATGCACCCTGAGATCGGTAAACCTAGAACTACAACATACCTCGATGCATCAGTTTAGTCCAACAAAAACAATTTCTTTTTCGTCTTCTTATGCTTTTGAACGACTTAATTTGAACTTCAACATTTTGATCACCAGCCCTCGCTTTTTGTGCGGTTGTCTGAAATCTGTAACACTAACTCAAACACATAGTTAGTCCAAAAATACTTATTATCATCAACCATCAAAACACATCAGGGTTAGGCATGAAAGGCCTAGATGCAACACGTATGACGGGTCACATCATGTCGGGTAATCACAGAGATTGACACGGAGGATTTATATAGATTTGGGTCCAAGTGGGAACTCTAGTCCTATTGGCACATTCCGGACGTACGTCCCGGGGGAGGTTCTCTCGTGGTGAGAGATCTCCAGGAGAGTGCCTGTTGTTTTGTATGTATGAGAATGAATTGAGTGTTGTTCTACAAGAGAGATACAAGAGGGTATATATAGGCCCCAAAAACGCAAAAAGATTAAAGTGTCTTAGCCACGACCGTTGGATCAGGGGATACCATCGTCCATTCACAGGGTGAATGACTTAGATGCTTGACAAGTGTCATCTTTAATTCCTGAGGTGTGGGCGCATGTTGAGCTTCTGGGCGCAGGCACGGGGTGTCCTGGACCGGCCGAGGCGAAGATGCTTGTGCCCTTCCACGGGGGCACGTTGAGCCCCTGGGCGCGGGCACCGTCACACGGGCCCGGCCGTGGGGGCGTCTTGGACCGCCTAGGACGAAAATGCCCGTGCCCTTCCATGGGTGCATGTTGAGCCCCCAGGCGCAGGCACGGTCACACGGACCCGGATGCAGGGGTGTCCCGGCCCGCCCGGGGTAAAGATGACCGTGCCCTTCCACAGGAGCATGTTGAGCCCCTGGGCGTGGGCACAGTCACGCGGATCTGGCCGTCGAGGTGTCCCGGACAGCCCGGGGCGAAGATGTCCATGCCCTTCCACGGGCGCATGTTGAGCCCTCGGGGATGGACACGGTCACACAGGCCCGGCCACGGGGGCGTTACGAACCGCCCGGGGCAAAGATGCCTGTGCCATTCCATGAGCGCATGTTGAGCCCCCGGGTGCGGGCACGGTCACGCGGGCCCGGCCGCGGGGGCGTCTCGGACCGCCCAGGGCGAAGATGCCCGTGGCCGCCCACAGACGTATGTTGAGCCTCCGAGCACGGGCACATTCACGCGGTCTCGGACACGAGGACATCCCATACCACTTGGAGTCAAGGGGTCCATGACCTTTGACCATGAGTGGATATTTTCCCCAACAATATATATAAAAGAACTGGTCAATTAAGTCAAGTTAACAATACTCTCACCATGTACCATGTGCATGTAATGGGATTAGCATTTTGGATGAGTCGGCTTGGCTAATTATATTAAGGCCATAAAGAGGTGGGGAACGCCTCAAATTCGGTTTTTTTTTTTTCGAACCGAGTCTCGAGTTGGGATGTTTATGAGTCTCGAGTCTCAAATTCGGTTTATGAGTCTCGAGTCGGCGAATCTAGACACCAACAATCACTCCTCAAATGTTATATGATAACTTAAAATAAAGTCTTGTTAATTATTTAGAGGGCTTAATTAAATACATGCATGTCGCCTTCCGCATCATTTTTTTATTAAGGGGAACTTGTTAAAAACCTTCTTTGGTTCACACACTGTATACATATTTGAAATCAATCTTTTGGAAGAGACAAAAGGTATACCATATATATACACATAATATACATATATGCACCTACTCCATTTTTAAAATTCTTTTTGGACACGGGACAACAGGTCAATTTGTCTTAGTAATTATTTGGTCAGAAGCAAGTCTAGTATCCATTCTTATAAACAAAATTTGCTTAATGTTATCACACAGAGTACCGATAATATTTGCCTGCATGTAATTGTACTTCATTTGCCTGCTTTTTGTAGTTGTACATGTCGCTACTCGGCTCAGGGAATATATCGATAATATACGATAGATGACTCACTTAGACTTTAAAAAATAACTAAATATATCAATACGTAGTATGCTATCGCCCTAATACTATTACCATGTGCATGCAGTGGGATTAACATTAATTTTGGACCTAAGAATAGTGTTAGATCATGGAGCATTACGATTATAAGACTCTACAAGCAAGGCGGGCTTACATATGCTTGGACATATTCGTTAACCAAAGCCTTTTTTTTTTCCTTTAACATACTAGTCTCATGCAAAACTTAAATCGGCTCAACCTTAACCACATGGGAGTCCACATAAAATAAGTAAGGCACTTCCTTGTTTATTAGTATTAATTAATGCCAAATTGAGAGAGAAGATATAGTATGCAGGGGCCATTTTGGTAATTTCACCAAATCGCGTGTCTTTATATAGCCATGAATGAGCATTTGAGCTTCAGCACAGCAACCAAGCATCAATCAAGTGACATTAAATCACACACACATCTCGATCGATCGAGCAAGGGAGATGGCAGACCCAGTGGTGATTAATTAACCACTTTCTTTATCCTTACTGTTAATGTTATTTTCGATCCATACTTTAACTATTAATATATTTATAAATATCTATATTGCTCAAGAAAAATTTCACTAATCATATTTTTCATAAAAAATAATATTATAATATTGTAAAATTTTTACCAATATATTATAATAAAAAAATAATGATTAAAATTATATCAATCAAGAAAACCTTTTTAGATCTAAGGCATTATATATTATATTAATTGCGTGTATGTACGCTTGGATTTGAACCATATAAACGTGTGCGCATTCATTTCAAGCCAAACGTGGAGAAATTTCTATTAAGTGTTTTTGATCGGACTTTCAGCTTAAATTTGTAAATTTATTTTATGAATTGTTTCAGTTTTCTTAAACTAAAAACTCATGTTAAATTGAAACTAGTCTAATAAGATTTATCATATTTATAAATTAAACCCAGTCAAACACACCTCTACTGATCTATTTTCATACGCCAAACAAAACTCGAAAATGTACGCCATAATACCATTTATGACAAAATTTCTCTCTCTCTCTTTACAAACACAAAAAAAATCTATAGGATAAAATTAATAATTGCTATTGATGATCTGTTTGAGATCTAGTCTTGGTTTTCGTACTAGACTCGTCCAGATGCTAATATGTGGAATAACGGAATCTTATTCGGAAATACCGAAACTCAAAAGTTGATCGAAAATACAACTCAAAATAATTGCACAACTCTTTATTTCAAAGAGGGCTTTACACGTCGAACGTTAGGACACACTTATCTACGTCGAGGGACTATGTGTCTGAGACTTCAATCTAGACTCGATGATCTAAACTAAAACTATTATAAAATATTTATAGTCCAATCGTATGAGTACGTATAAAACTTAAAAACTTAAAACGCATTAAACTCATATAACTAACTAATCTTAATAGATAAGACTTAGTTATATGTATTTGGATCGGATTACAATTCCGAACAGAGAACGAATTCTTTTTCAAGGTCGCTAACCAATCCATGGTCGCGAAACCTTTCCGGACTCGATTATGATCGTGAAGCCTGCGACCATGACTTGAAGATCCTCCTGGATCAATTGATCAAGATCTTATTCATAATCTCAGTAACAAAAGAAAAATACTATGTCTCTCCTAAAGAGTAAAAAAAGTATTTCAAAATTTCTAGAAATACATGTTCATGTAAGAATCATATACTACCTCATTGGTTAATACTGTAGGATCAAGATGCCGACTAGAGGGGGTGAATGGAGGCTTTAAAAAAATTTTTTGACTAAACAATTTTTTGGAAGATATTTAGAAAAACCTAGTTTTCGCAAAGGGTTTAAAACTATCTAATATAAAGTTGCATTCAACAATATAGAATATACAATATAACATGTAACAAGCATAATTGGAAACAATTGTGTCAAGGTAAATATGAATTGTGTAAGAGAGAAACAATTGACACAACAATTTTTACTGAGGTCTTGAAGACTCACCCGGTCTCCTCTACTCTTCGTTCAAGCGCTCATGCGTGAGTCTCGCTTCTATATCCACAAAGGATATCTCCACTCGGGCTGCTCTTTCTCAACTTCGGATAAACGAGCTCCAATACCTTTCACACGTTTTTGTTGGCCTCTCTAACAAACTTCAACGGAGAGATCGCGATTCTCCTCGAACAACCGTCTAGGTGATGGTGATTGCCAAGAGTGACAAATCGAATACTTTCACTTGAATGAATCAAGTGCTAGAAACTCAAATGATGTAAATGAATGCCCACACTCTAGCACTAACTTGCAAATGATGGATGATGTGCACTAAGCACTCTTAGCCTCTCACAAATGCTTTTCTTCTAATTCTCTCAAGAATTTGGCTCAAATCTTGCCTCTAGATGCAAAAGATTTCAAATTTTGACTTAAATCTTGTCTCTAGAATACAAATAATTTGGCTAGCTTAAGCACAAAGTTTTTGAGTTCTTTGAGCACCCTCAAATGCTGGCCAAGACGAGGTATATATAGTTCTCTCAAAAAAACCAGCCGTGTCGACGATCGAGAGTCGGATCCTTAGCCGATCTTATGCAACTAATTTGTGTGTAGGAAATGGGAACCTTTCTAGACGCTCTTCAGGTAAGTTGGAGTAAGTATGATCCAGGGACATGAATGTTTTATACAGGTTCAGGCGCTCAATAGCGTGAGTAGTAGCTCTACATCCTATTTTATCACTATGTTTGTAAAGGGTTACAAAGGAGGAGAGATTATCATCAATAATCTCGAGTACACTTGTATCAATCTAAAGTCTATCTTCTAGTTATCTTCAGATTGTCTTTGTGTTTGACTTGTTTGTTGTCTTCCATCTCTCTTTCGATATCCTTCTCCTTAATTGCCTGCTTGTCACCTTTTATACTGACTGAAAGGATGTCAATGCATAGCAGTTCCAGGAGGTTTAGATGGTTGCTAATATGCAGTTATGGAACTGCATCTTCATCTCTTCGCCAGTTGCTACATGCGGTTTCTGGACAACTGCATATCCCAACTTTCTGACGGTTATCTTTATTGGAAAAGACTATATTGCCCTAAGATTGTAACCGGAAGACCTAGTCACTACTTAGGCAAAATATAACTCACTTGACATCATGGTCGCGCACAGTCTGCGACCACGGATTAGCATTGAGGTCAGCTTTGGTTACGCGACCTCCTAGTCACAGGAAATTGGACTCTACGACCATAGGTTCACATATCATATCTGAAAGATGTTAAACATGATATACACAATAAATCAGTGACTTGGCCCAAGTAATAATCCTCGTCAAGCCGTTTGCAAGAAACTGAGCAAATTTGTACATGCCGGACATTGTCTAGACAGTACATGTCAATATAACCGTTGCAAACATGTCAGTTACAGTTGGTGTATTTTTGTGAAGGCCGGACAAAAGCGTTTTGTATGGAATAAAAAGCCCGGACAGATGTAAACGTCTTTGTTTCACTCTTTAATTTAGCCTCAAAACAAATTTGTACTGGGTGGACATTGTTTGCTCACACCTAACAAAGTCCGCTTAGTCCCGGACAGATGTGCCCAGACAAATCTGTCTCTGATTCACTTTTGTTCAAAGCTCACAAGTTGTGTACAGGCCGGACATTGTTCGGCTATCACAGACAATGTCCGGCCTGTTCTGGACAAAAGCCCCCCGACGGATTTATATGTCTCTGGTTTTAGTTAGATTAAAACTCACAAGTTTTGAATTGGCCAGACATTGTCCGGATGGCCGGACAATGTCCAGCTTGCTCCGGACAAATGCCCCCAGCATATCTATCTGTCTCTAGTTTTGTTTTGCAATTGCCAATAGAATTTTGTATTGGCCGGACAATGTCTGATCACCACAGACAATGTCCGGCATGTGCAAACCGAAAACAGGACTTGGGTATTTTTACTCTAACTCAATTTTGGGGTATATGCAAATGCAATATTTCTGTGTTCACGCGGATATGTATGTTGACACTCAGCATAGACCACGGCTAGTTTTGATTTGAAAAACTTAAAACCACTGGTCGAATATCTGGTTGAAAACAGGTGGTTGAATGGATATGATCGAGTATTCACTTTCGAGTTGAGAATTGGTATGACTAGTTTGAACTTCTAGACCACTTTGGTAAACACGACAACGATCAGTTCTAGTACTGAAACAGATTGTTTTATTTGGCGACCACGACTAAGTGCAGTTTTCAAATATTATCTCTAATTCAAACAAACTACACTTGTTTTTATAGTAATGCAAGAGGTGAATAAACACTAATGCAATATGATATAAATACATTTGAGCTTCTACACTAGATTCACTCATACGGTCAAACTAGTAAAATTAATCCTGTCAACCCAGTCAATCTCTAAACACCGAGACCAATAAAATTCTAAGAAAATGATTCTTAATCTTCCATCTTATCTTCGATGAAGTTTGACCTCGCTTAAGATGACTCATATCAACATCATTTTCCATATGCCCTTGTTTTCTCTCATCTCGTAATCTATTTGGAGACTACAACACATATACTCAGTAAACCACGTTAGTCTCATAGTTAGATTGTCACTATCACCAAAATAATTTACTTCCAAAAGGGTTGACTCAACAATTCTCTTTTTGGTATTTGATGACATAACCATTTCGATAACCCACAAAAGGATAAGAGATGAAATATGCAAACATATAGATCCATACATGATAAGAGGTAAACACACCATCCATACTGTTCATATCATGATAACAATTAATTAGTACAAGGTTGATGCAAGCACATATGACTGATATGATAAACTCCCCTTCAATATTTGCATCAATATTAAACTACAACAAGGGAGACATCTATTTTAGGGTTTAACAAATAACATTTCAATTTACTTGTATTAAAACAGAGTTTATCTAAATTGTCATTAATCATCAAAATCTATATCCACCAAGCGCCTCTCCTAAAAATATTGTGCGAGAAATCATAGCCAATGAGTAATTTTTATTTTAAAAAATTGAGGTGGTTATCAACGGAGCGCATTTCAAGATATTTAATAAAGATATATTTTGTAAAAAAACTTCTTTTTTTAAAATAAAGAAAAACTACTTTAAAATTCACATTTTTTTTTACAAAAACAGCAGATCTCTTTTGGATATAAACGTACGTATATATTACTTAAAAATAATAATTACACAGAGAATTCATCGCCATTAATTTGTTTCTGATAAGAATCACGTGTGTGCTTAATTATTGTAATGGAGTCAACGAAGTTTAGTATAGTTTAATTAAATTTAAATACTGTATTTTTCTGACCTATCCATCTAGACAAAATCGGCAGGTAAATTTTATAGTTCCACGAAACCTACAAAATTAATAAAAAAAAATTTACAATATTTTTAATATGAAAAAATAGAATATATGAAAACCAACCGTCTCTTGCTTGATTCCCCCACCCGCATTGCCGGTAAGAAAAACAACGACATTGACGATTGTAATAGAAAGTTGAGTCACTAGTAATTGTTGGAGTAATATGGTTCAATTATTGTACGTATTAAGGTAATTTAATGTCTTTTGTATTTCTAATTACTGTCTTTGATTTATTTATTTTTCATTTGTCTCTTTCATGTAAATATTCATTGCATATTAAAATATATTACTATATTGACATAGTGATATATGTCATTAAGATCAACAAGGACCACGAAGAACTTTGGTTACTAGACTAACTATGTTTGAAAAATTATTGTATCTCCTAATTAGCGAGAATTCTGATCAAAGATGTTTTTCGGGGTGGATATAAGTTTTTTAAGAATTTTGTTTAAGATAGTTACGAGCATGAGAGCACTCGGCACAAAAACTAAAGAAAAAAGAAATTTGACTCCAAAATGTAATGCCAAACAATATATTAGGCAGATTTACTGCAAAAGAAACTCATAAATTCATTTCTTTGAAAAGAGAGACAACTGAAATTTACAGATTTAATACAAAAATAAATCATTTTTCCATGGAAATAAAAAAAATCCAAAAAAGAAAAATCATGCCCTACACTATTTTTCTCGTGGAGAAATATGAAGATAGCTAATAATTTCGTCTTAAATCTTGAGAAAATAAATCTATTTGGAAGTATGACGGGTTGTGAATGAAGGGAGCGGATGACATTTTTTCTTCTTTTCTCTGCAATTCAAATGGGAAGAGGAGTAGAAAAGACATGCGAACAACTGACACTTTAAAACATGCACTTGAGTTTTAAAAAAGCTGCACATGAAAAGAAAAATCATATATACTCAAACAAAACAACCACAGCACCAATCTGGAGGATGAAATGAATGGCAAAGATTGATGGTGTACCTACTACAAGTTGTAGTAGAATCTTTTAATAATTATAATAATAATAATAATAAGTAACTGAGACTTAACTGTGTATGGACTCTATTATCATAAACCACTCTATTTCTTTGGGTATGTAACAAAATCAAAATTTGAAAGTACTTATCTGTTAAGAGGAACTTGAAATCACTAGTTATAGTGATTCAACATTAAATTCAACTTAAAATTTTCATTTTTAATGAATTTTTTGAAGTTGGGTACTTACCTACTGTTGGTTAACAGTCGAGCTTACAAAATAAATAAAGTTGTGAAGAATCAAGAAAATAAGACACAACGATGGCACGGGGATTTTTTAGACAGATTCATATCCTAAAAGGATCGAGTATGTGGTATGAGATTGCTTAAAAGAATATGTGACTACAAGGAGGAAGCAATTGAGAAATATTTCTCTCTATATTGTATTCTTGTCCAATGTTCTATATCGCAATTATTATCCATATTGTGTTCTTTTATAACTTCATAGGGTAGTTAATCATAAAGGAACTATGGCCAGAGCCAGTCAAAAAAATCTTTTTATGTGACTACTGTCGATTGTCAATAGTTGTCGCCAATTATGTCCTTATAAGTAGTTGTGTCGATGTTTGTTTAGGAAAATGTGTGTTAACTACCTCACCATTGAACACATAAGAAAAAAACATGTCCATAGTCACTGGTAACTAATACTTCGATCGGGGGTTTACGCACTTAGTTTCTCCGACTAGGAGTTGCTTAGGTATAGTATTATGACTAGAACTGATCGTGGTCGTATATCTCATTTTAACTTGAATGTGATTATATGTCTCGATCAGAATTGATCATAGTTTTAAATTCCACATCAGTCGTTAATTATCATTGTAATACAATTTTAGGTTAATTAATAGGTATGTATGACATCTATTAATCATCCTTCAACCAAGAGAAAGTGTTTAATCCTCGTCATCTATGATAATCATACTCTTGCCATGTAAAATATTCAAATTTGCCTAAAAATTTTGATTTGATGGTTATTTTTTTTTCATGAAATGGACATCATATGAATTATCTTTAATGTGTATATACCTTATATCAAAACAAATTAAAAAATATACCAAAATTTTTGATAAAATTGACCATGTAAAATTACGGAGCATGGTCTACTTGTTAGTAGATTTTCGAGCTGAGCAGATCGATGCATGGCATAATGAGCACGAGCTGCTTTGTCTTAATGAGTGTTGATTGGAAGCAACTTGCATGCATGCTTCCTTAATTATAAGAAAACTAGTTTATGTTATAGTGGACATTCGTACATGTACCTATAATAATATACATGTAACTATACTTAATTTGACTCTGTTTTCTCACGTACGTACGCATGCGCATACTTAATCGATTTTTTATAAATAACATAGATCAAAAAATTAATTTTAAAATTGATCCACAGTGGAGCGAAATTAAAATTTTGACCCGTCGTATCAGCTTGTCTCGATTTGGAGTCACGACAAACCGCTAGTAGCGGCTCAATAAACCAGTCGCGGCTTGTTGCAGTTCCAAACCGCTCAATTTTATGAGTCAATTAAGCCGAACTAAGCCAAGCCAAGACACTCATTTTCAAAAAATTATATATCAGATAGTGCTTTATTTGTACAAACCAAGCTAAGTCGAGCCACTATTCTTATACAAGTAAAGTACATACATATTTCCAAACCAAATCAACACATTTTTTGCACTAGGGAGGGTGACTGAGACGACTTGGAAGTATGCATGTGTTGGCAAACTGAGCGGTTTATCTTGGCTTGCTCAACTTGAATTGTGAAACTGAACGGCTCAGAACTTGTCGTGGTTTGTAGTCGTGACTGGCTGCTGAGCCATGATAGGCAGTTTGTGGCGGTTTTAAGCTGCAACACTCGGCCATGGTAGGTCAAAATTATAATTTTGTTTCACTATTGGTTAGTTTTGAAAATAATTTTTTAATCTGGATTATTTTAAACAAATTCTACTTAATTAGTTTTAATTGCTTTGTTTGTTAAACTACGGGTAGATGATTATTTATATACAGTGAGTGATATATACTAAAGAAAATAAAATTAGATACATTGATACGATACAAATGGTAATATATGTTATTGTTATACCATTGCCAAATTATATGGGTGCAAGGTCACCACCATGTTAGGCTGTATGTATGTGTATGGAGATGATGTGTGTTGGCTAATGTCATTTGATAGCGTGGTTGGCTCAACCACTCCCTATGATCTAATCAGTTCCAATATATTCTCAGGAAAAAAAAAATAATATATGTATTTCTACTTTCGCAATCAAATACACTCTTCAAACATAGACAATTACTAATAAAGTACATGATATCTTAACTAATGACTTGCTATATCTTACTACTTTGAGTCTTATTCCTATATATGATAGATGACCCTTCCATTTTTTGTAATTTATTGGTATATATGACATAGTTTATTGGTACCAACTAGACTACAACCAGTTTTTGTAATTTATTGGTATATATGACATAGTTTTATATCTTTTCAGTCGCTAGCCGGGCTAGTGACTGAAAGCATACGTGGTACGCGAACTGGACCAGTGGAGCGTTGGGCCGTGCCACGTCATCAGTCGCTAGCTGGGCTAGCGACTGAAGATCAGTCGCGCGGCCCGGTTCGCGACAGAGAGCTATTTTTGCAAAATTTAAAAGTTAGGGGTTAGTTTTGTAATTTTTTTTTGGGGTTATTTGGAAAATAAATTCTATGAATTAACCTAGGTGATGGGCCGGCCTTTGACCTATGTTTCTGGGTCTAAAGATAATTTTTCTTTAATGTATACTTGCTTCAGTTCTAAAGAAAATTGTTCAAATGTAGGAGATATTTGGTTCAGAGATTTTCTTTGTTTTTTTATTACTTATAATAAAATTATGCTAGCTGATGTATGTTTGAATCATTTCATAATTATAATTTATGTATCTAAAATACATTCGTGTTAAAATTTGAAGACATCTAAATAGGATATATTTTTAATGTATTCCACTCTATCTCCAAAAAATTCTAAAGTTATTGTGATTGTGATTACTATCCTAAACTAAACACTACTATAGTATGGACCAGAGAAAATTAAATACAAAATTATATGTGTTCGTGTGTGTGTGCGTGTCTATATATATATATATATATATATATATATATATATATATATATATATATATATATATATATATATATATATATATATATATAGAGAGAGAGAGAGAGAGAGAGAGAGAGAGAGAGAAAAAGAAAGAAGGGGACCATATTACTGACTAACTATACCACTTGTCTACTGTAGAAAATATGGAAGTACTTAAAAAATAATGATACTATTAAGCCGAAACCTGAACCACATGGGACTCTCTAAATAAGTGAGCCACGCCCTTAACTATATAAAAACATGAGATTAGAGTCATCGTATTTATCCCGACTAGTAGTGAATATTAAAAATTCTCATATTAATTCTATTAAAATAAAAATTACTAGAAAATCTAACACATCATGTGGTCGCGCCCTGTTTTTTATTGTTGTTATAATTAGAGTCCACCGCATAAATATGTTTGAGTGACCTGACCAATTTTGCCGGTGATATTGCAAATTATAAAAAAATCTGCTAGTTAAATATTTAAAAACTACATCAAAAGTTGTAGAACGATAAATTAAAGCAAGAAATGATAACATAGTTAGCACTTGGTAGTTAAATATTGTCTAGTTAATAAGTTGATCTTAGCTTGCTATAATTCCTTAAATAGATGTTGCCGCCATAGCATGAAACTCAACATGACCTTAGTTTGTAATTTATGAAAAAAATAATTAAAGAGTCTCAGGTATAAGATTAAGTAGAGTGTACATCATAAATTTTGTGGAGTCTAGACGTATGAGTAATTGGCTGTTTGTTCTCAATAGTTTAACTTTTTTGATAAATTGATTAGTCTATAAAACTCAACAAATTGATATACATGTAAATCGAATTGTTAAAACTTTGACCACTAATATAAAAAATCAAAATTTATCGTATGAAAAATGATACTAATAAATTTATCATAAAATTTACTTTCTATATTATTATTGTTTATGATTTATACTGGTATATAGTTATAACAAATAATAATCAAAATTATGTTAGAGTACATAAAAAATTTAAAACAACAAGTAGAAAAAAACTATATGTAATGGCATGCATTAGTTATAGCATTTAAGTGGATGTATTATTGGAAGGCCGAATTTCATATCCAACTATGGTAATCATTGACAATTAAACAATGGAAATTATTGGGAAAAGGGTTGGTGTAGAAAGACCATAATCCTTAAAACACATATATTTTAAATCCTCCAACTCTTGTTCCTTACAATAATCTACTACTCAAGAAAACCATACCATTTACTGATCACTATATGTCCTGTTGTTCTAACATCACACCCCGTAGATTTCCAAGGATCCCCAATCTTAAATTTAGTAGTAGTAGGAAATCTTAGAAAGAATTTAGCACTTTGCATAAAAAATGTATATGGAGTAATAAAAGAAAGACTCAGAACACGTAGTGGTAGACGTGTAGGCCGGCCGTGCCTCTTATTTAAAGACCTGTTTATTTATTGATTAAAGACCAGCTTGTCATATAAAAACAATCCTTATTTAAGTTTCTTCCTTGACTCTCTAGTCATGATGAGTCCTCCGACTCCAAGTTCACACCTTCATATTTATAAATCTATTGCTTTAATTAATTGTTGTACATCTGTAATGTACCTACTCCATCCATTTCTTATACTGCAACTTATGCTTTGTTAATTATTAGTACACATTGGGATTGCTCTACAATTATTCAAAGCCTTGGTTGTCATATGCATTATTATTATTATTTGAGGGGTCATTGGATCATTAGTTTAACTACAATAAACTATATCTTGTAGTGGAGTCAGTCAAGTAGTTTAATTAATTATTGGCCAATGATAAGTTCATAATTTCCCCACGGTAATTAAATACAGTATTTTTCTGACATTTAACCGTGACATCATATGCTTGTCGTGACCTCATTTTTGTCGGATTTTCCATGTTAAATACTGAAAGGTTTCTCTCTTGCAGGTTTTGGGTATTATGAAAAGATTTTCCATGTTATATATGCATTCTCTCTCTCTCTCTCTCTATATATATATATATATATATGACAAAAAGAAGAAAGATTAGAAATTTGACACTTAAGCAAAAAAGAAAGTGATGAAAAATAAAAAGGCAGACAAAGAAAAGAACAGTAAAGAAGAAAACTATATGTATAAAATAGAAAGTAAAAAAACAGAAAAAGATGAAAAGAAATCAGTAAAATCCTAGGAAAAAAAGAGAAAAAATAAAAATCTAATAAGAACACAAACCACTTACAACTACAATATTTTAAAAAAATTAAAAAAGTTATCTTATAAAAAACTAAAAAATAAAAGAGAATTTTTCCAGGAATGTCCTACAAAAAAACCTATGTGGTCCTTCCAAGCATGTACATATGGAGATCAATTATCATATTCAAATTGGTTGCAAACATAGAATATGATTGTTCTAATATAGGAAGGTGGGAGATAATATTGTAAAAAAGTGTCCACTATTTTATATTTAGTGAACATCCACCAAATAACATTTTACTAATTTAATTTCTCAATTAGACCTAAAAACTTTTATTTCTTTTTCAAAAAGTTATGTCTCATCTTAAAAACTTGAATTTTTTTACAAATAACCAATAGAAAAAAATTAATTGCAAAAAGAACCTAAAGTTGCTGTATTTTACAAAAATTGTCCTGGAGTTATGTTGATGTGGTAGACTATTTTTGTAAAATACGACAACTCTAAATCATTTTTACAATTAATATTTTTCTATAGATTATTTATAAAACAAGTTTCATCGTTTTTTCTCTGCAGCTCACTTCATTATCTCTATTTTTAAAGGAGTCAACCTGTTTTTTTTTCTTTACTAAGACGAAATCTATTTTGCATCTTACACATTAAATTAAAAAGAAGTTTTTCTGCAAATAATTATAATTGAGCCTTGTTGTCATTTCCGACTCAGTTCCGATAAGAATCACGTGTGTGTGTATATATATATATATATGCACGTGACGTAACGGAGTTTATTAATTTAATTATTGTAAGGGAGTCAGTTAAGTATAGAGTTTAATTCAAATTAAATAATGTATTTTCTGACGTTTGCTCCATCATATGCATGCTTGTCGTGACCTCATTTGAAAAAAAAATGCTGTATTTAAATGACCAAGCGAGGAATTTAATAATTCCAACATGAGATCCAAGGAAAAATACATAAACAAGCCTATTTACTGACAAAATCTCGGAAATGTGTTTAGAGTCATGCTTAGAAAATTCTACAGCACAAAGTCGTCCTGAAAATTAAGAAACCTTGAAACAAAATAAATGCCTTAATTCAAAATTTCTGGACTTAAGATTTCTTCCTACTCTTTTATTATTTTCTGTCAATTTTCTACAATTTTCTTTTTTTTTTTCTTCCAAACCCTCGCCTACACCTCCTCCGGCTACCTCCAATCACTTGCAACTTGCCACCAACATCTTAAGTCTAACCTCCAAACCAATTTGTTCCCAAAAATCACCCCAATTTTTAGCCTTAGTTTGAACCTGGATGCGGGTGGTGTATGCGCATGGTCGCCGAAGCTTGAGGTGATGGACTGATGATGGTGTGGAGTAGAGACGACTATTGGCATCAAGCTCTCCGCCAAGAGAGCCTAGGTGAGTCCCCCGAGCCTCATCTTTCCTCCCTTGCATGTGTGTAAGTGTCTTTCGACGCGTTTTTATAGTGCCTGGCCAATTGCTCCCTCTCGTCTTGTCTTGTCCGTGGCATGGATGTGCTCATTGTGGTTCGTGCCTGTTGCGTCCACAGTCGTGCGTGGCCGATGTCTGGTGTAGACTTTTCTCTCAACCCTAAGAAAGCTAGGCAGGGTGAATGCCCCCAATGTTGTCATTGGTTGGTGTGGATCACAACGAGGTCCAAGGCAATATGTTGTCTCGGTTGGATTTTGGACTAGGTTTCCAAACTTTGATTTGAGCTAGGGTCTTTTTTGTAAAATCAGCAAAATCTTGGTTGTTGGGGTCCTTTTTACAAATTGAGGAGTGAATTTGAATCAAATTCTCTAAGTTTTTGATTTAGCTGGAAAAATTTTAAGGTTGTTTCATTCTCTCCCTCTTAAAAAGATTTCATCCTCAAAATCTAAAATTTTACTAAAACAAATGGGGGTATTGTTCACGCAAATCGGCTTCTTTCTCCCAAATTGCTTCCCTTGCAGAGCGATTGCTCCACTACACTCTTATATTCCTTTGCAAAATTATCTGGGGCTTAACTTTCCTTTTATTTCAAATCTCCGCACTCCTCTTATACATGACACCTTTAAATACACAAAATCACCTAGTTCAAAGGATAATTCTCTGCAGTGCTTGTCTGCATAGCTCTTTTGCCTATTTTGGGCCACTTTAAGTCGTTTGTGGATGACTTGGATTTTCCCATCAGCTTCTCTGACTTAATCTGACCCTAGAAGTTGCTTTTCCCCCATCTCATCCTAGCATATGGGGGATCTGCACCTTCTCTCGTATATATATACAGGGATACACTATTCTACACCCACCCCTAGAATATCTATTCTATATCCCACCTTCTGTATCATTGGATCATGCATCGAGAATAGAATTTTATTGACAATACACTACTACAGAAGTGCATTCCACTAACCCTTATTTTCTAACAGTTGTAAGCAATCTAGGAAAAATCCGATAGAATAGGACGACAGCGGCGTAAAACCATCATTTTACTATCGGTTATACACTAATCCAACGTTAGTGAAATGCAAATACTTTTTACTATCGGTTATTACTGTACAAACCGATATAATATATTGAATAGTACTATCGGTTTTCCATTTTTAACTGATAGTGAAATAACTGACTTTTTACTATCGGTTATTACTGTACCAACCGATATAATATATTACAATAGTACTATCGGTTTTTCGTTCGTAACAGATAGTAAAATTACTCACTTTATACTATCGGTTGGTACTGTATTAACCGATATAATATATTGAATAGTACTATCGGTTTTTCTCGGGTAACTGATAGTGAAATTACTGACTTTTTACTATCGGTTATTACTGTACTAACCGATACAATATACTACATAGTACTATCGGTTCAACAACACAAACCGATAGTAAAATGACTTCATATACACTAATGGTTATGACAGTGGGGACCTTATTTTACTATCGGTTAGTGTTGTTGAACCGATAGTAAAATTGGACAACTTAATTAGGTCGACCCCTGCTCTGCGCTCTACATGTTGGAATCATTTCAGCCGCGCACAACTCCAAGCTAGAGTGATCTGGAGAAGCTAGCTGAGAGGTTGATCATATTTCCATCCCCCTCGGTATTGTCATCTTCTCATCACCTCTCTCTCTCTCGATCACTCTTTCACACTCTCCCTCTCTCTCTCTACTTGCAATTCATTAAACTAGATACATGTATCTCCAAGCTAGCTAGAAGGCTGGGTTGGCTAGCTAGCTATAGCTTGCTGAATTTATGCAGCTAGCTAGCTGGCTCTTCCAATTAATGCATGCATCAAGTTAATTAGGGTTTCATATATACAAATCCATTTAATGTAATTAAACAGCTCATGCATGTACACACATATGGCCTAGCTAATTATGTTTCATTCATATATGCATGCCCTGAGTTATTAATTATTTATTTGAATTTGTCAATTTTGTGAAATAATTGTAGATGGACCGAGAATATTGGATGTATGGAATAAAACGTACTACTGTTGAGTATTTGGAGGGTGTGAATGGATTTATTAAATTTGCTGAGCAAGAGAAGGCGAAGAAGGGAGAGAAAGATATGCATTGTCCTTGTATAGATTGTATGAACTTAAAAAGGTTCGGCAACTCTGATCAGATTAGGAGTCATTTGATTCGTCGTGGTTTTAACGCACGCTATACCCGTTGGATATGGCATGGTGAAGATCTTGAGGAAACGAGCACTACCGCTACCACTCAGCAGCACCCGGAAGTGGATTGCAGTAATGATGATCATGATCAAAACATTGATAATGTTCATTCGGAAGTCCATGTAGATGACGACAATTTAGATGAAATGTTACGTGATGTAGAAGAGGACTACAGCGAAAACGATTTAGCTAAATTTCAGAAATTAATTGTTGATTCTGAGAAGCCTTTGTTCCCCGGATGTGAAACATTTACAAAGTTGTCTTCTGTGTTGAGATTATATAACTTGAAGGCAAGCAACGGTTGGAGCGATAAGAGTTTCACGGCGCTATTGGATCTGTTAGCGGACATGCTTCCAGAGGGAAATGAGTTGCCAAGATCGGTTTACCAGGCCAAAAAACTATTGTGTCCGTTGGGAATGGAAATCGAAAGAATACATGCATGCCCAAATGATTGTGTTCTGTACCGTAACGAGTACGAGGATTTGCATGTTTGTCCAAGATGCGGTGCATCGCGGTATAAGCATGGGGACAGAATTTATCACAATGGATGTGATGAGGTAAAGAAAGGGCCTCCGGCCAAAACTGTGTGGTATTTGCCTGTGATTCCCAGATTGAAACGGCTGTTTGCAAATCCGAAAGATGCGAAGTACTTGCGTTGGCATGTTGAAGGTCGGAAACAAGACGGAAAACTAAGACATCCAGCTGATTCCATTCAATGGAGAAACATTAACAGAACATTCGGTGAGTTTGGCGGCGAAGTGAGGAATATAAGGTTTGGGCTGAGTACGGATGGTATGAATCCACACGGAAATATGAGCAGTCGACATAGCACTTGGCCGGTTCTTTTATGCATCTACAATCTGCCTCCTTGGTTATGTATGAAGCGGAAGTACATCATGATGTCGTTACTAATTTCAGGACCCAGACAACCCGGGAATGATATTGACGTGTTTCTATCACCGTTAGTCGAGGACTTACAAAAATTGTGGAGCGAAGGGGTGCGGGTGTGGGATGCACATAAGCGAGAGAATTTCATGTTGCGGGCCATGATATTTTGTACCATAAATGATTTCCCGGCCTATGGAAATTTGTCGGGGTATAGTACAAAAGGAGTTAAGGCTTGTCCTATTTGCCTGGATGAAACTGAAAGCATGTGGTTATCGAACTGCAGAAAAATAGTGTACATGGGTCACCGCAGATTCCTTCCGATGCATCACGCCTACCGTAAGAAGAGGAAGTCATTGAATGGGAAGCCTGAGAAAGGATCAGCCCCAGTGTTTGTGACTGGTAAGGAGCTTTACTTGCGCGTGAAGGACATCAAAGTTGAGTTCGGTAAATGTTCTAAACCTCCAGGAAAAAATGTTTGGAAGAAGAGATCGATTCTTTGGGATCTGCCATATTGGGAGCACTTACAAGTTCGACATTGCATTGATGTCATGGAAGAAGTGGCTATCAACGATCGATAGTAACTGACTTGTGTTGATTGTTGTATTTGTGAATATATATTGAATGTGTTGATTCATTGATTTGTGAATATATGTGAATAGATTCATTGATTATTTGTGAATAAACTCGATCAATATGTGCATAAATTCAGTCTGTCCAATGCATGTGTATATTACTGTATTAGTGTATTTGTGAACAAATTCAATATGTGAATATTGGTGTATTTGTGAATGATCCAATGTATCTCTGTATTGCTGTATGTATATTGCTGTATGTATCTCTGTATTGCTGTATGTATATTTGTAAATATTTAGTACTAACCGTGCCACTACATAACCGATAGGAAAAACTAATATTACTATCGGTTATATACTACAACCGATAGAATAAAGTTTCCAGTACTAACTGTGTCCACACAATACTATCGGTTCATATTTAGAAACCGATAGAATACAGTTTCCTGTACTAAACGAGTCTACAAAATACTATCGGTTATATAATATAACCGATAGAATAAATTTTCCAGTACTGACTGTGTCCACACAATACTATCGGTTTATATATAACAACCGATAGAATAAAGTTTCCAGTACTAAATGTGTCGACAAAATACTATCGGTTTATACAAGAGCAGATAGAAAAAAATGTTTAGATTACTATCGGTTTAGATCCTAACCGATACAAAAGGCCTAAATAATACTATCGGTTTATATAAGAGCCGATAGAAAAAAAATGTTTAGATTACTATCGGTTTAGATCCTAGCCGATACAAAAGGCCTAAACAATACTATCGGTTTTTATACGAGCCGATAGAAAAAACTTATACAATACTATCGGTTTAAAACCGAGCCGATAGAAGAAATAGTCGATAGCGATTAGTGAACGTTGGGATTGTAGATGTTTTACTAACGGTTTTTGAACCGATAGAAGTGTGCTGCCCTCTACTATCGTGCCGACCACTATCGGTAAGAGAACCGATAGTAGAGTGGATTTTTAACCGATAGTGAAAAGCATTTCTGTAGTAGTGATAGTAACTACCATAAACGGCTCCATTATCCCTAAAAAATAGAAACCCACACGTTATAACCGCACACTATCCTTTAAAAATAGGAACCAACTAAAACATAGCAACCGAAATCACATTAGTCAGTAAATTTATTGGTCGCGTAATATAAATTTATTGGTCATATACTACAGATTTATTAGATGGACCAGTAAATATATAGTATATGACCAGTAAATTTACTGGTCACATGCTATAGATTTTTGTCAGTAAATTTACTGATCGCGTAATATAAATTTATTGATTGTATACTACAGATTTACTAAACGGACCAGTAAATGTACAGTATATGACCAGTAAATTTACTGATCACATATTATGGATTATACTATAAATTTTTGTCAATAAATTTACTGATCGTGTAGTATAAATTTACTGGTCATATACTATAGACATATATATATATTTTTGTCAGTAAATTTATCGATCATATAATGTAAATTTACTGGATATGAACAAGACGTGGGAGCGCAGTGAAGAAGGTGAAGGGGCGGTTGGTGCGGATATCGATCAGTAACAATAAAATATTTCAAATATTTACTGTCGTTATAGAATAAAACGACGTTAAATTCTTTTAAACAGAGGATAACCGCTATCTCCATCCAACGGTTGTAATTTATTCTAGTAAGTTAGATCGAACAATTTCTAGACTGAGTATAAAATAATTATTCTAGGGGTGGGTGTAGAATAGTGTATATATATATAGTGCCATTTAGACTTACTATATCGATATGTAGCTATGCTATCGCCAAATTACGTCTCTTTATATATATATAAGAACTGGTCAATTAAGTCAAGTTAACAATACTGTCACCATGTACCATGTGCATGTAATGGGATTAGCATTTTAGATGAGTCGGCTTGGCTAATTATATTAAGACCATAAAGAGGTAGGGAAGGTCTCAAATCCGGTTTATTTTTTTTTCGAACCGAGTTTGGGATGTTTAATTATTTATGAGTCTCAAGTCGGTGAATCTAGACACCAACAATCACTCCTCAAAATGTTATATGGATAACTTAAAATAAAGTCTTGTTAATTATTTAGAGGGCTTAGCTAAATACATGCATGTCGCCTTCCGCATCATTTTTTATTAAGGGGGACTTGTTAAAAACCTTCTTTTGGTTCACACACTGTCTATACATATTTGAAATTAATCTTTTGGAAGGGACAAAAGGTATACCATATATATACACATATTATACATATATGCACCTACTCCATTTTTTATTCTGCAGCTTTATTTGTTTTTGCCCGCGCCACAGGCAACTTGCCAACTTGTACGTTTTTTTTTTGGTGTTCAGAATTGCTGAGCATATGACATTAACTAATTGCTAACTGACAAACACTTGTTGCATTGCCGTAGTTCCATAATATATGTTGCAATAATTAAATAAAAAATGTTGCATTCTAAGAATAAATATTTTAACTAGAACTACTAATATAGTAAATATAACACTACAAAACATATATGGTTATTTTGTATTATATATTTGTTAATTTATAATAAATAAACATATATAGTACATAAATAATATCCCATAACACGGAAATAATTAACTAATGAGATACAAATAATAATATTACAAACCAGACATTTCATGCTTAATGGATTATACGAGGACTAATCTTTCAAAACCGCTAAACACCCTCCAACCATGTTATATGCAATCACCACTAATGACTAATTGGGCAAGTAATCGACCTTAGGTAGCCGATTTTTAAACTACTGCATGTGTGTACCTATATAAGACTAAATTCTTTTTGAACACGGATAGGGTTGGACAAAAAGATCAAAGCTTGTGAGTTATTCGGGATTGGATCAAAGATCGGCTCGATTCGAAATCGGCTCGAGCTCTTAATGAGTCGAACTCGAGCCTGAGGTGAAGCTCGGGTGAGAATTCGAGCCGAGTTTGAGTCTTCTCGAGCTCGCTCGAGTTTGACTCATTAAAACTTGAATTATAATTACCAATATCTTATACTTTTAATGGGCCTCTGGCCGGCTCGGGCCCTCTGTCGTGATTGCGATGGGTTAGGCCTGGCTGCAACCATGCACAAGCCCATGAGGCCATGACCCACGAGGCTACCATCACCCCTATTCGACCGGCCATCCCATTCCTCATTCTCCAATCCCTAATCCTAGCCTCAAATCCTCCACGACATTAGCTATTGAGCAGTTGAGCGGCCGCACCACCCACCAGGCACCAAATTTGTCACGGCGGAGCGGTGGAATGGGTTCTCGCCGGCATGGGGAAGTTCTCGGCGGCGCGGGCGAGCAGCTGCGTGTGGGAGCCGTGGTGCGGGTTCTCGGCTGCGGCGGCGGTGCTACCTCCTTCAAGATTAGTGAGGAATGTCGGCGGGGCCTTTTGGCATCGAGCTTTATCGATTTTTATCGAGTCGAGTCCGAGTCTAATTTTAAACTCGTTAATATTTTGAGTCGAGCCCGGACCGAGTTTGTCTGGACTTGTTCGAGATTGGCTCATTTCCAGCGCTAGATACGGGACAACAGGTCAATTTGTCTTAATAATTATTTGGTCAGAAGCAAGTCTAGTATCCATTCCTATAAACAAAATTTTCTTAAGGTTATACTTTTGTGCTTATACATAAACATTAAGCACTCTTACACCTGAAAAAATATGCAAACACAGAATATGATTGTTCTAATATAGAAAGGTGGAACACAATATTGTTAAAAAAATATCCACTATTTTATATTTAGTGGACATCCACCAAATAATATCTACAAATTTGATTTCTCAACTAGACCTAAAAACTATCATTTCTTTTTCGGAAAGTCGTGTCTCATCTTATAAACATCTATTTTTTCGTTTTTCTCTGCAGCTCACTTCATTATCTCTATTTTCTAAAGGAGTCAACCTGTTTTTTTTCTTTTACTTAAGACGAAATCTATTTTGCATCTTACACATTAAATTAAAAAGAAATTTTTCTGCAAATAATTATACATGAGCCTTGTTGTGTCATGTTTATACTCAGTTCCGTTAAGAATCACGTGTGTGTGTGTGCGCGCGCACGTGACGTAACGGAGTTTATTAATTTAATTATTGTAAAGGAGTCAGTTAAGTATAGAGTTTAATTCAAATTAAATAATGTATTTTCTGACGTTTGCTCCATCAAATACATGCTTGTCGTGACCTCATTTGAGAAAAAAAATACTGTATTTAAATGACCAAGCGAGGAATTTAATAATTCCAACATTAGATCCAAGGAAAAGATACATAGACAATCCTATTTACTGACAAAATCTCGGAAATGTGCTTAGTGCCATATTTATAAAATTCTACAGCACAAAATCATCACGAAAATTAAGAAACCTTGAAACAAAATAAGTGCCTACTTAATTCAAAATTTCTGAAATTAAGATTTCTTCCAAACTATTATTATTTTCTGTCAATTTTCTACATTTTTCTTTTTTTCTTCTCTTTCTTTTCTTCCAAACCCTCGCCTACACCTCCTCTGACTACCTCCAATCACTTGTGGCTTGCCGCCGAAATCTTAAGCCTAACTTCCAACCCAATTTGTTCCCAAATTGTCCCAATTTTTAACCTAAGTTTGAACTTGGATGTGAGTGATGTATGCACGCGGTCGCCAGAGCTTGAGGTGATGAACTGATGACGATGTGGAGTAGGAACGACTGTTAGCATCAAGCTCGCCACCAAGAGAGCCTAGGTGAGTCCCCTGAGCCCTCATCCTTCCTCCCCTGCATATGTAAGTGTGCGCGCACCTACTCCTCGTCGCTCGACGCTTTTTTATAGTGTCTGGCCAACTGCTCCCTCTTGTCTCGTCTCATCTGTGGCATGGGTGTGCTCATTGTGGTTCGTGCCTGTTGCGTCCATAGTCGTGTGCGCTCGGTGTTTGGTGTAGACTTTTCTCTCAACCCTAAGAAGGCTAGCTATTGTCATAGGGCGCTAGCGTGGTGTAGGGTGCATGCCCCTTGTGCTGTCATTGGTTGGTGTGGATCACAACGAGGTCGAGGGCAATATGTTTTCTCGGTTGGAATATGGACTAGGTTTCCAAATTTTGATTTGAGCTAGGGTCTTTTTTGTAAAATCAGCAAAATCTGGGTTCTTGGGGTCCTTTTTGCAAATTGAGGAGTGAATTTGAATCAAATTCTCTAAATTTTTGATTTAGCTGGGAAAATTTTAAGGTTGTTTCATTCTCTCTCTCTTAAAAAGATTTCGTCCTCAAAATCTAAAATTTTACTAAAACAAATGGGGGTATTGTTCACGTAAATCATCTTCTTTCTCCCCAAGTTGCTTCCCTTGTAGAGCAATTGCTCCACTACACGCTTATATTCCTTTGTAGAATTATCTAGGACTTAACTTTCCTTTTATTCAAAATCTCCGCACTCCTCTTATACATGACACCTTTAAATACACAAAATTGTCTAGTTCAAAGGATAATTCTCTGCAATGCTTGTCTGCATAGCTCTTTTGCCTATTTTGGACCACTTTAAGTCGTTTGTGGATGACTTAGATTTTCCCATCAATTTCTCTGACTAAATCTGGCCCTAGATGTTGCTTTTCCCCCATCTCATCCTAGCATATGGGGGATTTGCACCTTCTCTCATATAGTGCCTTGAAAGGTGTCATCTGTATACTAGCTTGGTAATTATTATTGTAGGCAAATTTTGTTAAAGATAGGTAACTATTCCAAAAATCTCCTAAGTCTAGCACACATGCTCTCAACATATCTTCTATAATTTGATTTACCCTTTCCATTTGCCTATCTATTTGGGGATGGTACGCTGTGCTGAATTTTAACTTTGTTTCAAGGGTTTCTTACAACTCTTTTCAAAACTTAAAAGTGAATACAAATCCTCTATCAGATACGACATTATACTTTGAAATACACCATGGAGTGTTACTATTCTGTCGAGATACAATTATACTAATTTGTTGAATGAATAGGTCTGAACAATTTGAACAAAATGCGCTGATTTGGTTAGTCGGTCTACTACGACTCATATGTCATCCTTCTTGTCGGTGCTATTGGGTAAACTCATGATAAAATCTAAGCCTATTTGTTCTCATTTCCATTCCAGAATATCTAATGGTTTCAGTAATCATACCGATCTTTGATGTTTTGCTTTTACTTTTTGATATGGGTCGCATTTAACTACATATTGTGCTATTTCTCTTTTCATGTTCACCTACCAGAAAATACCTTTCAGATATCGGTACATCGGATGGATAGTGTATGGAGCATCATGTGGTTCCTTCAGAATTAACTGTTTTACTTCTTGGTCGTTAGGTACACATACGTGTACCTATAATTAATAGAACGTTTGCAATATATCGATAGTGGCAGTTGTCGGTACTTAATTGGTGTAGGCAATATATCGATTATTATATATATATATATATATATATCGTGGTATTATGAATCCCATTGGCAGATTTTAGGACACGTGTAGCATGTGTACAGCGATGCGAGTTGAGCGTATGACGGGTCACATCATGTCGGGCAATCACAGAGATTGACACAGAGGATTTATATAGATTTGGGTGCAAGTGGGAACTCTAGTCCTGTCGGCACATCCTGGACGTACGTCCCGAGGGAGGTTCTCTCGTGGTGAGAGATCTCCAGGGGAGTGCCTGTTGCTTTGTATGTATAAGAATGAATTGAGTGTTGTTCTACAAGAGAGATACAAGAGGGTATATATAGGCCTCAAAAACGCAAAAAGATTAAAGTGTCCTAGCCATGACCGTTGGATCGGGGGATACCATCGTCCATTCACAGGGTGGATGACTTAGATGCTTGACAAGTGTCATCTTCAATTCCCGAGGTGTGGGCACATGTTGAGCTTCCGGGCGCGGGCACGGGGTGTCCTGGACCGGCCGAGGCGAAGATGCTTGTGCCCTTCCACGGGTGCATGTTGAGCCCCGGGCGCGGGCACGGTCACACGGGCCCGGCCGTGGGGGCGTCTTGGGCCGCCTGGGACGAAGATGCCCGTGCCCTTCCATGGGCGCATGTTGAGCCCCCAGGCGCAGGCACGGTCACACGGACCTGGATGCAGGGGTGTCCCTGGCCGCCCGGGGTAAAGATGACTGTGCCCTTCCACGGGCGCATGTTGAGCCCCTGGGCGTGGGCACGATCACGCGGATTCGACCATCGAGGTGTCCCGGACAGCCCAGGGCGAAGATGTCCATGCCCTTCCACAGGCGCATGTCGAGCCCTCAGGCGAGGACACAGTCACACGGGCCCAGCCACGGGGGCGTTCCGAACCGCCTGGGGCAAAGATGCCCGTGCCATTCCATGAGCGCATGTCGAGCCCCCGGGTGCGGGCACGGTCACGCGGGCCCGGCCGCGGGGGCGTCCCGAACCGCCCAGGGCGAAGATGCCCGTGGCCGCCACAGATGCATGTTGAGCCTCCAAGCGCGGGCACATTCACGCGGTCTCGGACACGAGGACATCCCGGACCACTTGGAGTCAAGGGGTCCATGACCTTTTACCATGACAGGATATATATTTTCCCCAACAATATATATAAAAGAACTGGTCAATGAAGTCAAGTTAACAATACTCTCACCATGTACCATGTGCATGTAATGGGATTAGCATTTTGGATGAGTCGGCTTGGCTAATTATATTAAGGCCATAAAGAGGTGGGGAATGTCTCAAATTCGGTTTTTTTTTTTTCGAACCGAGTCTCGAGTTGGGATGTTTATGAGTCTCGAGTCTCAAATTCGGTTTGTGAGTCTGGAGTCGGCGAATCTAGACACCAACAATCACTCCTCAAAATGTTATATGATAACTTAAAATAAAGTCTTGTTAATTATTTAGAGGGCTTAATTAAATACATGCATGTCGCCTTCCGCATCATTTTTTTATTAAGGGGAACTTGTTAAAAACCTTCTTTGGTTCACACACTGTATGCATATTTGAAATCAATCTTTTGGAAGAGACAAAAGGTTTACCATATATATAGACATAATATACATATATGCACCTACTCCATTTTTTAAATTCTTTTTGGACACGGGACAACAGGTCAATTTGTCTTAGTAATTATTTGGTCAGAAGCAAGTCTAGTATCCATTCTTATAAACAAAATTTGCTTAATGTTATCACACATAGTACCGATAATATTTGCCTGCATGTAATTGTACTTCATTTGCCTGCTTTTTGTAGTTGTAAATGTCGCTACTCGGCTCAGGGAATATATCGATAATATACGATAGATGACTCACTTAGACTTTAAAAAATAACTAAATATATCAATACGTAGTTATGCTATCGCCCTAATACTATTACCATGTGCATGCATTGGGATTAACATTAATTTTGGACCTAAGAATAGTGTTAGATCATGGAGCATTACGATTATAAGACTCTACAAGCAAGGCGGGCTTACATATGCTTGGACATATTCGTTAACCAAAGCCTTTTTTTTTTCCTTTAACATACTAGTCTCATGCAAAACTTAAATCGGCTCAACCTTAACCACATGGGAGTCCACATAAAATAAGTAAGGCACTTCCTTGTTTATTAGTATTAATTAATGCCAAATTGAGAGAGAAGATATAGTATGCAGGGGCCATTTTGGTAATTTCACCAAATCGCGTGTCTTTATATAGCCATGAATGAGCATTTGAGCTTCAGCACAGCAACCAAGCATCAATCAAGTGACATTAAATCACACACACATCTCGATCGATCGAGCAAGGGAGATGGCAGACCCAGTGGTGATTAATTAACCACTTTCTTTATCCTTACTGTTAATGTTATTTTCGATCCATACATGACTACACAAGTATGTAATTTATATGTAGTGCTTCATTAAATGTATCTTTATTATTGTTATCACTATTAATATCTCTGGTCCAGATTATTTATCGTTCTAGATATACTATATGCATATAACATAGATCATGACATGCAATATTTATGATTATACTAATACTTTAATATCTTGAATAGGGTTAGCTAGAGAAGTAGTACTATATACCTTTATAACAAAGATAATTTTAGTTAATTTGGAATTTGACATAATATTCTGCCCACGAGGAGACGAAGGTGCTGATTAGGGTGGTGGCACCCCCATCGAATTTCTATTTGTTGAATTTCAGAAATTAATTACATAAAAATTCAGAACTTAATAGATAATTTTAGCTCCAAATTTACGTTTTTACTTTTGAATTTTTTTTATTTTTTTTAATTTCATAAAATTAATCAATTAAAATGTCGAATTCAATTTTTTCTAATTTGTTTAGTTTAGGAAAAATGTTTTAGTGGTTGTAGTGCTGTATGTATAAACTAAAATATTTTTATCAAATATCAATAGGAGACATACGTAAGTTGCAAGTGAAAAGATTTAAAAAAAATGGCTTAGGATCTTTCTTTGAGTTGATACAAGGCTTTTTGAGTGGTGAGAATTGACTAGAGTACATAACGGAGATGTCAGCATTAAAATGTATAAGTAGCGGGATCAAATCCTCATAGATCACTGAATAACCCACAGAAACACTGAAATTTTGGATGACAGTAACATGTGTCCAATTTGATGTGGATTTATTGAAATATATATTTAACTCACAGAAACATTGAAATTTTGGATGACAGTAATATGTGTCCAATTTGATGTGGATTTATTGAAATATATATTTGACTACGATTCGTCCCGAAATACTATGGGTTTTTTATCTGATTTCTGAATTTATTTAGAAGTAATTTGTTGAGATCATGAACCTTTAAATAGGATGCACGATATACATATTATTGTTTTTCTATATATTCACACTAAAATGAGAAAGTTTTGACCATCAATATCCACAAAACATTGCTTTTTTAGGTATTCTCCAAATATATAGGAGTCCAATGTATTTGGTGTGGTGTTGTCATAGACTATATGTTAGATGTAATAGCTTTTTTTTTATCCACACACAGAGACATATAGAGACACACTACCCAGACCAAACCACCAAAACAACGCCTTCCAAACTTACAATATGAGCATAAACTGTTTTTTAATATTAAGTATGATCATACACAAATTAGCCTTCCTTAGTAATGATCAAAATGACATGAATTCGCTAAATCACATAATGCCCCCCTTTTCATTAATTAACATGCCAAATGACCATTTGTTCTTGACAAAAATTAAATGGCTATTTTCGTGTGATTGATACAATGTAGAATGAATCGTATAAATGATTGTTCTTAATTTAATTGAGGTTGTGTTGATCCTCTTGTACTTAACCTATTAAACAGTGTTTGTAGGCCCCCGCAGTATAGACTCGTGACTGAAGCAATGACAAACTCGAAGTGGAAGTCGATGAACCCATATATTAACAACGAAATATTAGTTGGGATATTAATTAATTTCTAGAGTCATATATGTAAACATATTGTGCCACTTTTTTTCAAATGCATGATCTCAAAATTTTCGTAATTCAATTAAGTCTGTACGTAGTATCTTCATATAGATAAGGGAATATAAAGTTAAGCAGTTTTGATGGTGACATTTTTTAAGAGGAAGAGCCAAAAAAAATTGGGGTGGATTTATTTTTAATTTTTTTTTCATTACCATCACATTTTATTATATATGGTCTACATGGTGATTAGTAATGTCAAAATTTGTTAAATTAAGCAATGTCAAAACAAATTTTTTTCGGTCTCTACTTTGCATCAAACCTTATTTTGGTCCCTCTATGTTTAAAAGAGTCAAATTAATCATTCTATTTTCTGAACTGAATCAAAATAGTTCTATGGTAGTTAACATTTATTCTTACAATTATTTCCAATAATTGTTCAAACTTTTCTTAATACAATCACCGTATATAACCAATATAGATCATTTTGAGCCATTTAGTTTTTCACGTTCTAATACTTTTCCAGCTCATTGTAAGTTTGGTTTAAATTTAAAAAGACCAATTTGAGCCAATTTAGAAAGTAGTTGAATAAATTTGACCCTTTTTGAAAATAGATGGATTAAAATGACCTTTTACAAAATAAATGGATCAAATATGACCTTATCCTTTTTATATATAATATATCTAAAATATTATTTGTAGTGAATCGATGCACCAAATTTATATTTACTCTCTAAATCCACCAATAATAACCATCTATGTTGTAGAACCATAACTGCCTAACACGTTTTTCTACTTGATGCTACTCTTTCTTTGCGAGATTAACTTGAACTAAGACTTTTTTTTTAGTCTAATGCATCGGTGGTTCGCGAGACGTTTCAACAGAATATTTTTAGCATATTTTGCGACACGTGTGTGAAAAACCACTAAAACACCCCCTACTCTAAAACAAATGCGCTTAGTGAGGCGTTTTATATGAGCCCATAAGTAAATTAAATATTTATTAGAATTTAGATGATTTTAGTAAGATATAAATAACTTTTAATTAAAAATTGAATATATGTGATATTTGGTCTCTATATGAAAATAATTTAAAAATATACAACTTTTTCAATAGAATCAAGATTTAATATAAATTAGATTAATGCATAAATCAAGAAAAAAAATTGTATACAATCGACTGTCACGTAAACGAAAAAAAAAATCCGGACGTCCCGACGCCAGACGAAGCGCTTCTCTCCTGCTTGCCAAAGAAAAAATTGATTTCATTCAAAAAAAATGCATGTTTCATTTCATTCAAAAAAAAAATCCCATGTGAGATTTGCATGCACTCCGTACAGGTGGACGCTGCGTCGTCGACGAGCCTAGTAGAAGTGACCATCATACCGAAGGCGACGGCGATCTCCCGTGGGGACAACTGCAATGACTTTGAGGTAGTCGTGCGCGTTACGGCGGCGGGCGCGGAGAAGATGAAGTCGCGCGTGCCCATCGACCTCGTCGCGGTGCTCGACGTCAGCGGCAGCATGGGCTGGGCTGCGTCGCAGGAGGTGAAGGAGACGAGACTGGAGCTGCTCAAGAAGGCCATGCACTTCATCATCAAGAAGCTTTCCCCCGACGACAGCCTCGCCCTCGTCGCGTTCAATGGTGATGTCGATAAAGCTCACACCACCGGTCTTTTCCCCATCTCCGACGATAGCCGCCGCTCTGCCGATGAAAAGGTGGAAAAACTGGTGGCCCACGGCGGCACTGCGTTCATGCCAGCCTTGGAATGGGCCGTCAAGGTACGTACGTATGTTTGTTGTTCATACATCCTTACTGCCTCATCATCAACTTAATTTAATTAATTTAAGTTTAGAGACGATAACGATCGATCGAGTTGATGGGTGGTTTTAAGGAGATTTGTTAAGTCATCAAGTTTTTCTCTAATTATGTTGTTTTGAGCCATTTGAAATTTTCTGTATGTGATTTAGGTTTAGACTAGTTTGGTCAATTTATTTCACATTTATTGACTGTTTGTTATTTTATATTGAGAGGATAGTAAATGTTTAAGATGTTTTGATTTGTCATTTGCATGTGTTGTGTTGGAGTTTTTTTTTATAAATAACACAGATTAAAAAATCAATTATAGAAATGACCCACAGTTGAAAGATTTTTACAAAACTAGTCCACCACGTCAGTCTGTCGCTGGGCACTCGACAAGCTACTTGTTACCTGGAGAAGCCTTGTCGAGTGGCTAGTGTTCGACAAGTGCTTGTCGAATTCCCAGGACTCGACAAGATGGAGTGCTCCACAAACAATGCTAACGACCAGGCCGGCTCGACCAGCAGTGCTATCGATCAGGAGACCTATCAAGTGACCAGAACTCAACAAGCTTCACTCGACCAAAAAAAATACTTTGTAAGCACTTTTTTGTAATTGATCACATGACTCAAAACCGTATGACTGGGCTAGCTGGTTAAGACACTATCATCACGCCCTTTTGTCATGAGTTTGAATCCTACTTCTGCCTTACAAAGTATTTTTTCTGGTCGAGTGAATCTTGTCAAGTTCTGGTCGCTCGACAGGTTTCCTGATCGATAGCACTGCTGGTCAGCAGGCCTGGTCGTTAGCACTGCATCTTGTTGAGCTCTCAGAATTCGACAAGCACTTGTCGACTACCAGCCACTCGATAAGCCTTCTCCAGACGACAAGGTAGCTTGTCGAGTGCTGGACACTCGACAGGCTGACGTGACAGCCTAATTTTGTAAAATCTTCCAACTGTGAATCATTTCTGTAGTTGATTTTTTAATCTGGGTTATTTATAAAAAAAACTCGTTGTGTTGTATTTGGATCAATAGTTTTTTTTTTGTCTCGTTTTTAGCATAGTCATTAATATTTCTTTTTTTTTTTGACAACATCAACAAAATTTAGTACTTCGAATTTTATACTAGAGTAAGTGTATATAATGATCATTTCATCCGATTACAGTTAATCCACCCATGTTTGGACATAGGGGTTTTTCAAGATTCGATTAGTATTATATATATTTGTAGAAGGAGAAAAGTAACATGAAGTGGTTCATAATTTCAAAACATTATCTTCATTAATTGTTATTCTGAGTTGATATATTTTATTTTTTATGAGATTTCGAGTTAAAGAAGAAATTATTAAGATCGTTTCTTATCTCATTTGTAAGAATTTAAATCAAAGAGAATATTGTGAGGATTATGTCTTACTTTATTGATAAGAGTTTATCTCTTACTTTTTATTTTTTTAGTTAAAATTTTGATAAATTCCAAGTTTTCAATTTTCTTTTCTATCTCTTAAATTTAGGTGGATAAAAAACTTTATGTCTTTGTAATGTGATGTACCTCCTCCTTAAATAAAGTATGCTCTTTTAGTTCTAATAATAATAATAATAATAATAATAATAATAATAATGTACAAACAGATCTTAAATGGGCGTCCCGAGGAATCGAAGAAAGATCGTCTAGGATTCATCTTCCTCCTAACGGACGGCGAGGACAACAAATTCCAGCGCACCGAACACATCGACGACAGGTACCCAGTCCACACCTTCGGCTTCTGTGGGGCTGAAGACGCCAGGGCCATGCTCTACATCGCCGAGAAATCACACGGGACCTACTCCTTCGTCAGCGACAAGATCACCGAGGCCTTCGCCCGCTGCCTGGGCGGCCTCCAGTCCGTCGTCGCCTTCGACACGCACATCCAACTCACTTGCGCGGCTGGTGTGAAGATAAACAGAATCGAATCCGGGAACTACGGCAAGGGCATCTCCGACGACAAAACGTCCGGCTGGATCAAAGTGAAACAGCTCTACGCGAGCGAAGAGAAGAATTTCATAGTCTACTTGAACGTGCCAATGGCGGCGCCGGGCAGCAACAGCAGCGAGCTGCTGGCTGCCGGTGGCACGTGCAAGCGTGCTCCTGGTCATAAGGACGACGACATCGGCAGGCACGACTTATCTGTCGATAGGCCCGAGAAAACCGTCGGCGTGGGAGTGGCTGCCTCCCCCGTGGTTGTGCAGCAGATCGTCCGGCTCAGGCTGATCCATTTCTTCGAGGTGTTCCGGAAGACGTACCAGGACATGAGAAGTGTTGACATGATCTTGAAATACAATGATACCAAGAGACAGGTGGAGCAGAAAAATATCAAGGAGGAGCAGGAGAAGGCCGGGCAGTGGCTGCGGCAAGAGTGGGACAAATTCAAGGACGACTCCAAGTGGAGCGACGCTGAGAAGAATGTACTGTTAAATGGTGGCTTTGACAAGGACGTCGATGTCATGGTGAACAACCTGAAAAATGGATTAGGGCAGACTTACGTGCTCTCTTGGCTGTCGTCTTATCAGATGGAGCGAGCCGCCTACAGTGACACGTTCCAGACGCCGGCTATGGAGCACTTGGTTGAGGAGGCCAAGAAGCACCCGGACCAGGTTGAACCTACTAAGTATACTGTAGTTCCTGCAGGCTATTAATTAGAAGGATGTATGTAATGTAATTAATTAAGGATGCATGCTACAAGCACGACTTATGTATAAATACGTGTATGTGATGGGTATATCGATTCAATAAGATGTCGGAGCCATGCACCTTAACTATGTATGCATGTATTTATGTTTCAGAAACTTTTAGAACCAATATACTACCTACCATCAAAAAGATTATTATTTTTAATTGAGATATAGTTAAATTTTTTTAACTTTAACTATTAATATATTTATAAATATCTATATTGCTCAAGGAAAATTTCACTAATCATATTTTTCATAAAAAATAATATTATAATATTATAATATTGTAAAATTTTTACCAATATATTATAATAAAAAAATAATGATTAAAATTATATCAATCAAGAAAACCTTTTTAGATCTAAGGCATTATATATTATATTAATTGCGTGTATGTACGCTTGGATTTGAACCATACAAACGTGTGCGCATTCATTTCAAGCCAAACGTGGAGAAATTTCTATTAAGTGTTTTTGATCGGACTTTCAGCTTAAATTTGTAAATTTAGTTTATGAATTGTTTCAGTTTTCTTAAACTAAAAACTCATGTTAAATTGAAACTAGTCTAATAAGATTTATCATATTTATAAATTAAACCCAGTCAAACACACCTCTACTGATCTATTTTCATACGCCAAACAAAACTCGAAAATGTACGCCATAATACCATTTATGACAAAATTTCTCTCTCTCTCTTTACAAACACAAAAAAAATCTATAGGATAAAATTAATAATTGCTATTGATGATCTGTTTGAGATCTAGTCTTGGTTTTCGTACTAGACTCGTCCAGATGCTAATATGTGGAATAACGAAATCTTATTCGGAAATACCGAAACTCAAAAGTTGATCGAAAACACAACTCAAAATAATTACACAACTCTTTATTTCAAAGAGGACTTTACACGTCGAACGTTAGGACGCACTTATCTACGTCGAGGGACTATGTGTCTGAGACTTCAATCTAGACTTGATGATCTAAACTAAAACTATTACAAAATATTTATAGTCCAATCGTATGAGTACGTATAAGACTTAAGAACCTAAAACGCATTAAACTCATATAACTAACTAACGACCCTAATAGATAAGACTTAGTTATATGTATTTGGATCGAATTACAATTCCGAACAGAGAACAAATTTCTTTTCAAGGTCGCGAACCAATCCATGGTCTCGAAACCTTTCCGGACTCAGTTATGATTGTGAAGCCTGCGACCATGACTTGAAGATCCTTCTGGATTAATTGATCAAGATCTTATTCATAATCTCAGTAACAAAAGAAAAATACTATGTCTCTCCTAAAGAGTAAAAAAAGTATTTCAAAATTTCTAGAAATACATGTTCATGTAAGAATCATATACTACCTCATTGGTTAATACTGTAGGATCAAGATGCCGACTAGAGGGGGTGAATGGAGGCTTTAAAAATTTTTTTTGACTAAACAATTTTTTGGAAGATATTTAGAAAAACCTAGTTTTCGCAAAGGGTTTAAAACTATCTAATATCAAGTTGCATTCAACAATATAGAATATACAATATAACATGTAACAAGCATAATTGGAAACAATTGTGTCAAGGTAAATATGAATTGTGTAAGAGAGAAACAATTGACACAACAATTTTTACTGAGGTCTTGAAGACTCACCCGGTCTCCTCTACTCTTCGTTCAAGCGCTCATGCGTGAGTCTCGCTTCTATATCCACAAAGGATATCTCCACTCGGGTTGCTCTTTCTCAACTTCGGATAAACGAGCTCCAATACCTTTCACACGTTTTTGTCGGTCTCTCTAACAAACTTCAACGGAGAGATCGTGACTCTCCTCGAACAACCGTCTAGGTGATGGTGATTGCCAAGAGTGACAAATCGAATACTTTCACTTGAATTAATCAAGTGCTAGAAACTCAAATTATGTAAATGAATGCCCACACTCTAGCACTAGCTTGCAAATGATGGATGATGTGCACTAAACACTCTTAGCCTCTCACAAATGCTTTTCTTCTAATTCTCTCAAGAATTTGGCTCAAATCTTGCCTCTAGATGCAAAAGATTTCAAATTTTGACTTAAATCTTGTCTCTAGAATACAAATAATTTGGCTAGCTTAAGCACAAAATTTTTGAGTTCTTTGAGCACCCTCAAATGCTGGCCAAGACGAGGTATATATAGTTCTCTCAAAAAAACCAGCCGTGTCGACGATCGAGAGTCGGATCCTTAGCCGATCTTATGCAACTAATTTGTGTGTAGGAAATGGGAACCTTTCTAGACGCTCTTCAGGTAAGCTGGAGTAAGTATGATCCAGGGACATGAATGTTTTTATACAGGTTCAGGCGCTCTAGCGTGAGTAATAGCTCTACATCCTATTTTATCACTATGTTTGTAAAGGGTTACAAAGGAGGAGAGATTATCATCAATAATCTCGTGTACACTTGTATCAATCTAAAGTCTATCTTCTAGTTATCTTCATATTGTCTTTGTGTTTGACTTGTTTGTTGTCTTCCATCTCTCTTTCGATATCCTTCTCCTTAATTGCCTGCTTGTCACCTTTTATACTGACTGAAAGGATGTCAATGCATAGCAGTTCCAGGAGGTTAGATGGTTGCTAATATGCAGTTATGGAACTGCATCTTCATCTCTTCGCCGGTTGCTACATGCGGTTTCTGGACAACTGCATATCCCAACTTTCTGACGGTTATCTTTATTGGAAAAGACTATATTGCCCTAAGATTGTAACCGGAAGACCTAGTCACTACTTAGGCAAAATATAACTCACTTGACATTATGGTCGCGGACAGTCTGCGACCACGGATTAGAATTGAGGTCAGCTTTGGTTACGCGACCTCCTAGTCACAGGAAATTGGACTTTACGACCATAGGTTCACATATCATATCTGAAAGATCTTAAACATGATATACACAATAAATCAGTGACTTGGCCCAAGTAATAATCCTCGTCAAGCCGTTTGCAAGAAACTGAGCAAATTTGTACATGCCGGACATTGTCTAGACAGTACATGTCAATATAACCGTTGCAAACATGTCAGTTACCGTTGGTGTATTTTTGTGAAGGCCGGACAAAAGCGTTTTGTATGGAATAAAAAGCCCGGACAGATGTAAACGTCTTTGTTTCACTCTTTAATTTAGCCTCAAAAAAAATTTGTACTGGGTGGACATTGTTTGCTCACACCGAACGAAGTCCGCTTAGTCCCGGACAGATGTGCCCAGACAAATCTGTCTCTGATTCACTTTTGTTCAAAGCTCACAAGTTGTGTACAGGCCGGACATTGTTCGGCTATCACAGACAATGTCCGGCCTGTTCTGGACAAAAGCCCCCCGACGGATTTATATGTCTCTGGTTTCAGTTAGATTAAAACTCACAAGTTTTGAATTGGCCGGACATTGTCCGGATGGCTGGACAATGTCCGGCTTGCTCCGGACAAATGCCCCCAGCATATCTATCTGTCTCTAGTTTCGTTTTGCAATTGCCAATAAAATTTTGTATTGGCCGGACAATGTCTGATCACCACAGACAATGTCCGGCATGTGCAAACCGAAAACAGGACTTGGGTATTTTTACTCTAACTCAATTTTGGGGTATATGCAAATGCAATATTTCTGTGTTTACGCGGATATGTATGTTGACACTCAGCATAGACCACGACTAGTTTTGATTTGAAAAACTTAAAACCACTGGTCGAATATCTGGTTGAAAACAGGTGGTTGAATGGATATGATCGAGTATTCACTTTCGAGTTGAGAATTGGTATAACTAGTTTGAACTTCTAGACCACAACCAGCTCCAAATAGAGAGACGGCCAATTTGGTAAACACGACAACGACCAGTTCTAGTATTGAAACAGATTGTTTTATTTGGCGACCACGACTAAGTACAGTTTTCAAATATTATCTCTAATTCAAACAAACTACACTTGTTTTTATAGTAATGCAAGAGGTGAATAAACACTAATGCAATATGATATAAATACATTTGAGCTTCTACACTAGATTCACTCATACGGTCAAACTAGTAAAATTAATCCTGTCAACCCAGTCAATCTCTAAACACCGAGACCAATAAAATTCTAAGAAAATGATTCTTAATCTTCCATCTTATCTTCGATGAAGCTTGACCTCGCTTAAGATGACTCATATCAACATCATTTTCCATATGCCCTTGTTTGCTCTCATCTCGTAATCTATTTTGAGACTACAACACATATACTCAGTAAACCACGTTAGTCTCATAGTTAGATTGTCACTATCACCAAAATAATTTACTTCCAAAAGGGTTGACTCAACAATTCCCTTTTTGGTATTTGATGACATAACCATTTCGATAACCCACAAAAGGATAAGAGATGAAATATGCAAACATATAGATCCATACATGATAAGAGGTAAACACACGATCCATACTGTTCATATCATGATAACAATTAGTACAAGGTTGATGCAAGCACATATGACTGATATGATAAACTCCCCTTCAATATTTGCATCAATATTAAACTACAACAAAGGAGACATCTATTTTAGAGTTTAACAAATAACATTTCAATTTACTTGTATTAAAACAGAGTTTATCTAAATTGTCATTAATCATCAAAATCTATATCCACCAAGCGCCTCTCCTAAAAATATTGTGCGAGAAATCATAACCAATGAGTAATTTTTATTTAAAAAAATTGAGGTGGTTATCAACGGAGCGCATTTCAAGATATTTAATGAAGATATATTTTGTAAAAAAACTTCTTTTTTTAAAATAAAGAAAAACTACTTTAAAATTCACATTTTTTTTTACTAAAACAGCAGATCTCTTTTGGATATAAACGTACGTATATATTACTTAAAAATAATAATTACACAGAGAATTCATCGCCATTAATTTGTTTCTGATAAGAATCACGTGTGTGCTTAATTATTGTAATGGAGTCAACGAAGTTTAGTATAGTTTAATTAAATTTAAATACTGTATTTTTCTGACCTATCCATCTAGACAAAATCGGCAGGTAAATTTTATAGTTCCACGAAACCTACAAAATTAATAAAAAAGAATTTACAATATTTTTAATATGAAAAAATAGAATATATGAAAACCAACAGTCTCTTGCTTGATTCCCCCACCCGCATTGCCGGTAAGAAAAACAACGACATTGACGATTGTAATAGAAAGTTGAGTCCCTAGTAATTGTTGGAGTAATATGGTTCAATTATTGTACCTATTAAGGTAATTTAATGTCTTTTGTATTTCTAATTACTGTCCTTGATTTATTTATTTTTCATTTGTCTCTTTCACGTAAATATTCATTGCATATTAAAATATATTACTATATCGATATAGTGATATATGTCATTAAGATCAACAAGGACCACGAAGAACTTTGGTTACTAGACTAATTATGTTTGAAAAATTATTGTATCTCCTAATTAGCGAGAATTCTGATCAAAGATGTTTTTCGGGGTGGATATAAGTTTTTTAAGAATTTTGTTTAAGATAGTTAGTGTAGCCAAAGATTGTAGTTCCATAGCCACGTGGGAAGATCGGTTATGCTTCCGCCACCATATCCCATATATATCCGATAAACTCAAGAAATTACGAGCATGAGAGCACTCGGCACAAAAACTAAAGAAAAAAGAAATTTGACTCCAAAATGTAATGCCAAACAATATATTAGGCAGATTTACTGCAAAAGAAACTCATAAATTCATTTCTTTGAAAAGAGAGACAACTGAAATTTACAGATTTAATACAAAAATAAATCATTTTTCCATGGAAATAAAAAAAATCCAAAAAAGAAAAATCATGCCCTACACTATTCTTCTCGTGGAGAAATATGAAGATAGCTAATAATTTCGTCTTAAATCTTAAGAAAATAAATCTATTTGGAAGTATGACGGGTTGTGAATGTAGGGAGCGGATGACATTTTTTCTTCTTTTCTCTACAATTCAAATGGGAAGAGGAGTAGAAAAGACATGTGAACAACTGACACTTTAAAACATGCACTTGAGTTTTAAAAAAGCTGCACATGAAAAGAAAAATCATATATACTCAAACAAAACAACCACAGCACCAATCTTGAGGATGAAATGAATGGCAAAGATTGATGGTGTACCTACTACAAGTTGTAGTAGAATCTTTTAATAATAATAATAATAATAATAAGTAACTGAGACTTAACGGCGTATGGACTCTATTATCATAAACCACTCTATTTCTTTGGGTATGTAACAAAATCAAATTTTGAAAGTACTTATCTGTTAAGAGGAACTTGAAATCACTAGTTATAGTGATTCAACATTAAATTCAACTTAAAATTTTCATTTTTAATGAATTTTTTGAAGTTGGGTACTTACCTACTGTTGGTTAACAGTCGAGCTTACAAAATAAATAGTTGTGAAGAATCAAGAAAATAAGACACAACGTTGGCACGGGGATTTTTTAGACATATTCATATCCTAAAATGATCGAGTATGTGGTATGAGATTGCTTAAAAGAATATGTGACTACAAGGAGGAAGCAATTGAGAAATATTTCTCTCTATATTGTATTCTTGTCCAATGTTCTATATCGCTATTATTATCCATATTGTGTTCTTTTATAACTTCATAAGGGTAGTTAATCATAAAGGAACTATGGCCAGACCCAGTCAAAAAAATCTTTTTATGTGAACTACTGTCGATTGTCAATAGTTGTCGCCAATTATGTCCTTATAAGTAGTTGTATGTGTCGATGTTTGTTTAGGAAAACGTGTGTTAACTACCTCACCATTGAACACATAAGAAAAAAACATGTCCATAGTCGCTGGTAACTAATACTTCGATCGGGGGTTTACGCACTTAGTTTCTCCGACTAGGATTTGTTTAGGTATAGTATTATGACCAGAACTAATCGTGGTCGTATATCTCATTATAACTTGAATGTGATTATATGTCTCGATCAGAATTGATCATAGTTTTAAATTCCACATCAGTCGTTAACTATCATTGTAATACAATTTTAGGTTAATTAATAGGTATGTATGACGTCTATTAATCATCCTTCAACCAGGAGAAAGTGTTTAATCCTCGTCATCTATGATAATCATACTCTTGACATGTAAAATATTCAAATTTGCCTAAAAATTTTGATTTGGTGGTTATTTTTTTTCATGAAATGGACATCATATGAATTATCTTTAATGTGTATATACCTTATATCAAAACAAATTAAAAAATATACCAAAATTTTTGATAAAATTGACCATGTAAAATTACGGAGCATGGTCTACTTGTTAGTAGATTTTCGAGCTGAGCAGATCGATGCATGGCATAATGAGCACGAGCTGCTTTGTCTTAATGAGTGTTGATTGGAAGCAACTTGCATGCATGCTTCCTTAATTATAAGAAAACTAGTTTATGTTATAGTGGACATTCGTACATGTACCTATAATAATATCCATGTAACTATACTTAATTTGACTCTGTTTTCTCACGTACGTACGCATGCGTATACTTAATCGATTTTTTATAAATAACATAGATCAAAAAATTAATTTTAAAATTGATCCACAGTAGAGTGAAATTAAAATTTTGACCCGTCGTATCAGCTTGTCTCGATTTGGAGCCACGACAAACTGCTAGTAGCGGCTCAATAAATCAGTCGCGGCTTGTTGCAGTTCCAAACCGCTCAGTTTCACGAGTCAATTAAGCCGAACTAAGCCAAGCCAAGACGCTCATTTTCAAAAAATTATATATCAGATAGTGCTTTATTTGTACAAATCAAGCCAAGTCGAGCCACTATTCTTATACAAGTAAAGTACACACATATTTACAAACCGAATCAACACATTTTTTGCACTAGGTAGGGTGACTGAGATGACTTGGAAGTATGCATGTGTTGGCAAACTGAGCGGTTTAACTTGGCTTGCTCAACTTGAATTGTGAAACTGAACGGCTCAGAACTTGTCGTGGCTTGTAGTTGTGACTGGCAACTGAGCCATGATAGGCAGCTTGTGGTGGTTCTAAGCTGCAACACTCGGCCATGGTGGGTCAAAATTATAATTTCGTTTTATTATTGGTCAGTTTTGAAAATAATTTTTTAATCTTGATTATTTTAAAAAAATTCTACTTAATTAGTTTTAATTGCTTTGTTTGTTAAACTACGGGTAGATGATTAATTATATAAGTGAGTGATATATACTAAAGAAAATAATATTAGATACATTGATACGATACAAATGGTAATATATGTTATTGTTATACCATTGCCAAATTATATGGGTGCAAGGTCACCACCATGTTAGGCTGTATGTATGTGTATGGAGATGATGTGTGTTGGCTAATGTCATTTGATAGCGTGGTTGGCTCAACCACTCCCTATGATCTAATCAGTTCCAATATATTCTCAGGAAAAAAAACAAATAATATATGTATTTCTATGTTCGCAATCAAATACACTCTTCAAACATAGACAATTACTAATAAAGTACATGATATCTTAACTAATGACTTGCTATATCTTACTACTTTGAGTCTTATTCCTATATATGATGGATGACCCTTCCATTTCTTATATACTACCACTACACTAAATGTCTGCATGCACCCAAATTGCGCTTATATTATATATAAGCGCAATTAATATTATATATATATATATATATATATATATATATATATATATATATATATATATATATATATATATATATATATATATATATATATATATATATATATTTATTTATTTATTTATTTATTTATTTATTTATTTATTTGTTTTGCACGACACGACATATGGGCAGGTCTTGACAAATGCTAATTTATTAGTGTCTTAAACAAATTTATTAAACAGTGCATAAATTATAGCTGCTCATTACTATATTTTTCTTTTGACGGTACGTATGAATTAACCTAGGTGATGGGCCGGCCTTTGACCTATGTTTCTGGGTCTAAAGAAAATTTTTCTTTAATGTATACTTGCTTCAGTTCTAAAGAAAATTGTTCAAATGTAGGAGATATTTGGTTCAGAGATTTTCTTTGTTTTTTTATTACTTATAATAAAATTATGCTAGCTGATGTATGTTTGAATCATTTCATAATTATAATTTATGTATCTAAAATACATTCGTGTTAAAATTTGAAGACATCTAAATAGAATATATTTTTAATGTATTCCACTCTATCTCCAAAAAATTCTAATGTTATTGTGATTGTGATTACTATCCTAAACTAAACACTACTATAGTATGGACCAGAGAAAATTAAATACAAAATTATATGTGTTCGTGTGTGTGTGCGTGTCTATATATATATATATATATATATATAGAGAGAGAGAGAGAGAGGGAGAGAGAGAGAGGGAGAGGGAGGGAGGGAGGGAGGGGACCATATTACTGACTAACTATACCACTTGTCTACTGTAGAAAATATGGAAGTACTTAAAAAATAATGATACTATTAAGCCGAAACCTGAACCACATGGGACTCTCTAAATAAGTGAGCCACGCCCTTAACTATATAAAAACATGAGATTAGATTCATCGTATTTATCCCGACTAGTAGTGAATTTTTAAAATTCTCATATTAATTCTATTAAAATAAAAATTACTAGAAAATCTAACACATCATGTAGTCGCGCCCTGTTTTTTTATTGTTGTTATAATTAGAGTCCACCGCATAAATATGTTTGAGTGACCTGACCAATTTTGCCGGTGATATTGCAAATTATAAAAAAATCTGCTAGTTAAATATTTAAAAACTACATCAAAAGTTGTAGAACGATAAATTAAAGCAAGAAATGATAACATAGTTAGCACTTGGTAGTTAAATATTGTCTAGTTAATAAGTTGATCTTAGCTTGCTATAATTCCTTAAATAGATGCTGCCGCCGTAGCATGAAACTCAACATGATCTTAGTTTGTAATTTATGAAAAAAATAATTAAAGAGTCTCATATATAAGATTAAGTAGAGTGTACATCATAAATTTTGTGGAGTCTAGACGTATGAGTAATTGGTTGTTTGTTCTCAATAGTTTAACTTTTTTGATAAATTGATTAGTCTATAAAACTCAACAAATTGATATACATGTAAATCGAATTGTTAAAACTTTGAGCACTAATATAAAAAAATCAAAATTTATCGTATGAAAAATGATACTAATAAATTTATCATAAAATTTACTTTCTATATTATTATTGTTTATTATTTATACTGGTATATAGTTATAACAAATAATAATCAAAATTATGTTAGAGTGCATAAAAAATTTAAAACAACAAGTAGAAAAAAACTATATGTAATGGCATGCATTTGCTATAGCATTTAAGTGGATGTATTATTGGAAGGCCGAATTTCATATCCAACTATGGTAATCATTGACAATTAAACAATGGAAATTATTGGGAAAAGGGTTGGTGTAGAAAGACCATAATCCTTAAAACACATATATTTTAAATCCTCCAACTCTTGTTCCTTACAATAATCTACTACTCAAGAAAACCATACCATTTACTGATCAATATATGTCCTGTTGTTCTAACATCACACCCCGTAGATTTCCAAGGATCCCCAATCTTAAATTTAGTAGTAGTAGGAAATCTTAGAAAGAATTTAGCACTTTGCATAAAAAATGTATATGGAGTAATAAAAGAAAGACTCAGAACACGTAGTGGTAGACGTGTAGGCCGGCCGTGCCTCTTATTTAAAGACCTGTTTATTTATTGATTAAGGACCAGCTTGTCATATAAAAACAATCCTTATTTAAGTTTCTTCCTTGACTCTCCAGTCATGACGAGTCCTCCGACTCCAAGTTCACACCTTCATATTTATAAATCTATTGCTTTAATTAATTGTTGTACATCTGTAATGTACCGACTCCATCCATTTCTTATACTGCAACTTATGCTTTGTTAATTATTAGTACACATTGGGATTGCTCTACAATTATTCAAAGCCTTGGTTGTCATATGTTGTCATATGCATTATTATTATTATTTGAGGGGTCATTGGATCATTAGTTTAACTACAATAAACTATATCTTGTAGTGGAGTCAGTCAAGTAGTTTAATTAATTATTGGCCAATGATAAGTTCATAATTTCCCCACGGTAATTAAATACAGTATTTTTCTGACAATTAACCGTGACATTATATGCTTGTCGTGACCTCATTTTTGTCGGATTTTCCATGTTAAATACTGAAAGGTTTCTCTCTTACAGGTTTTGGGTATTATGAAAAGATTTTCCATGTTATATATGCATTCTCTCTCTCTCTCTCTCTCTCTCTCTCTCTCTCTCTCTCTCTCTCTCTCTCTATATATATATATATATATATATATATATATATATATATATATATATATATATATATGACAAAAAGAAGAAAGATTAGAAATTTGACACTTAAGCAAAAAAGAAAGTGATGAAAAATAAAAAGGCAGACAAAGAAAACAACAGTAAAGAAGAAAACTATATGTATAAAATAGAAAGTCAAAAAACAGAAAAATATGAAAAGAAATCAGTAAAATCCTAGGAAAAAAAGAGAAAAAATAAAAATCTAATAAGAACACAAACCACTTACAACTACAATATTTTAAAAAAATTAAAAAAGTTATCTTATAAAAAACTAAAAAATAAAAGAGAATTTTTCCAGGAATGTCCTACAAAAAAACCTATGTGGTCCTTCCAAGCATGTACATATGGAGATCAATTATCATATTCAAATTGGTTGCAAACATAGAATATGATTGTTCTAATATAGGAAGGTGGAAGACAATATTGTAAAAAAGTGTCCACTATTTTATATTTAGTGAACATCCACCAAATAACATTTTACTAATTTAATTTCTCAATTAGACCTAAAAACTTTTATTTCTTTTTCAAAAACTAGTTATGTCTCATCTTAAAAACTTGAATTTTTTTACAAATAACCAATAGAAAAAAATTAATTGCAAAAATAATCCAAAGTTGCAGTATTTTGTAAAAGTTGTCCTGGAGTTATGTTGATGTGGTGGGCTATTTTTGTAAAATACGACAACTCTAAGTCATTTTTGCAATTAGTTTTTTTCTATAGATTATTTATAAAACAAGTTTCATCATTTTTTCTCTGCAGCTCACTTCATTATCTCTATTTTTAAAGGAGTCAACCTGTTTTTTTTTCTTTACTAAGACGAAATCTATTTTGCATCTTACACATTAAATTAAAAAGAAGTTTTTCTGCAGATAATTATAATTGAGCCTTGTTGTCATATCCGACTCAGTTCCGATAAGAATCACGTGTGTGTGTGTATATATATATGCACGTGACGTAACGGAGTTTATTAATTTAATTATTGTAAGGTAGTCAGTTAAGTATAGAGTTTAATTCAAATTAAATAATGTATTTTCTGACGTTTGCTCCATCATATGCATGCTTGTCGTGACCTCATTTGAAAAAAAAATGCTGTATTTAAATGACCAAGCGAGGAATTTAATAATTCCAACATGAGATCCAAGGAAAAATACATAAACAAGCCTATTTACTGACAAAATCTCGGAAATGAGTTTAGAGTCATGTTTAGAAAATTCTACAGCACAAAGTCGTCCTGAAAATTAAGAAACCTTGAAACAAAATAAATGCCTTAATTCAAAATTTCTGGACTTAAGATTTCTTCCTAACTCTTTTATTATTTTCTGTCAACTTTCTATAATTTTCTTTTTTTTTTCTTCCAAACCCTCGCCTACACCTCCTCCGGCTACCTCCAATCACTTGCAACTTGCCACCGACATCTTAAGTCTAACCTCCAAACCAATTTGTTCCCAAAAATCATCCCAATTTTTAGCCTTAGTTTGAACCTGGATGCGGGTGGTGTATGCGCGTGGTCGCCGAAGCTTGAGGTGATGGACTGATGATGGTGTGGAGTAGAGACGGCTGTTGGCATCAAGCTCTCCGCCAAGAGAGTCTAGGTGAGTCCCCCGAGCCTCATCCTTCCTCCCCTGCATATGTGTGTAAGTGTTTTTCGACGCGTTTTTATAGTGCCTGGCCAATTGCTCCCTCTCGTCTCGTCTTGTCCGTGGCATGGATGTGCTCATTGTGGTTCGTGCCTGTTGCGTCTACAGTCGTGCATGGCCGATGTCTGGTGTAGACTTTTCTCTCAACCCTAAGAAAGCTAGGCAGGGTGAATGGCCCCAATGTTGTCATTAATGTTGTCATTGGTTGGTGTGGATCACAACGAGGTCCAAGGCAATATGTTGTCTCGGTTGGATTTTGGACTAGGTTTCCAAACTTTGATTTGAGCTAGGGTCTTTTTTGTAAAATCAGCAAAATCTTGGTTGTTGGGGTCCTTTTTGCAAATTGAGGAGTGAATTTGAATCAAATTCTCTAAGTTTTTGATTTATCTGGAAAAATTTTAAGGTTGTTTCATTCTCTCCCTCTTAAAAAGATTTCACCCTCAAAATCTAAAATTTTACTAAAACAAATGGGGGTATTGTTCACGCAAATCGGCTTCTTTCTCCCAAATTGCTTCCCTTGCAGAGCGATTGCTCCACTACACTCTTATATTCCTTTGCAAAATTATCTGGGGCATAACTTTCCTTTTATTTCAAATCTCCACACTCCTCTTATACATGACACCTTTAAATACACAAAATCACCTAGTTCAAAGGATAATTCTCTACAGTGCTTGTATGCATAGCTCTTTTGCCTATTTTGGGCCACTTTAAGTCGTTTGTGGATGACTTGGATTTTCCCATCAGCTTCTCTAACTAAATCTGGCCCTAGAAGTTGCTTTTCCCCCATCTCATCCTAGCATATGGGGGATCTGCACCTTCTCTCGTATAGTGCCTTAAAATGTGTCATTTGTATATTAGTTTGGTATTATTGTTGTAGGCAAACATTGTCAAAGATAGATAACTATTCGAAGAATCTCCGAAGTCTAGCACACATGCTCTCGACATATCTTCTATAATTTGATTTACCCTTTCCGTTTATCTGTCTGTCTGGGGATGATACGCTATGCTGAATTTTAACTTTGTTTCAAGAGTTTCTTGCAACTCTTTTCAAAACTTAGAAGTGAATACAAATCCTCTATCAGACACGACACTATATTTTTAAATACACCACGGAGTGTTACTATTCTGTCGAGATACAATTATGCTAATTTGTCGAATGAGTAGATTTGAACGATTTGAATAAAATATGCTGACTTGGTTAGTCCGTCTACTAGGACCCATATAGCATCCTTCTTGTGTGTGGTATTGGGTAAACTCATGATAAAACCCAAACCTATTTGTTCTCATGTCCATTCCAGAATATCTAATGGTTTCAGTAATTATACCGATTTTTAATGTTCTGTTTTTACTATTTGACAGGTATTACATTTAACTACATACTATGCTATTTCTCTTTTCATATTCACCCGCCAGAAAATACCTTTCAGATGTCAGTACATCAGATGGATAGTGCATGGAGCATCATGTGGTTCCTTCAGAATTAACTGTTTTACTCCTTGGTCGTTAGGTACACATACGCGTACCTATAATTAATAGAACATTTCCAACTGTACTTAATTAATTTGCATGTGCTCTATAGTGGCAGTTTTCGGTACCTAAGGCTATCTCCAACGCCGCAGCCTCGACGCCCTGACATGTGGGTCCCACCGGGAAAAAATAATAAAATAATCGCGACGGGAGAGAGACGACGCCACGCGAGGATGCAACCGTGAAGCTCTGACAAGTGGGGCCCTCGACGCGTGATTGGGTGAAGCGGCACCGTTGGAGCGCGCGTGGACGCATCGTCACGCGGTTTGCGGGGCCCACAGCGCGAGAAACGGTGGCTTCGTACCCTCCCGTGAAATGTTACTGACAGGTGGGCCCAAATGAATCTCGGGGCCACGTGACAGTGAGTGTGTGTGCGGTGTGCAGGTGCGGGACGAGGCGCAGTGGGCCCCACAAAACGCGTGGCTGGTGTGAACGCGTTTCGCGCCCGTGCGCGTGCTGTTTCACTGTCAGGTGGGCCAGCGTGTGTAGAGGGCCCGCATGTCAGTGGCCGTTTCGAGCTGGGGTTGGGAAAATTTGATGTTTGAATATTTGCTGCCCTCGGTCCCACCTGTCAGTGACTTAAAAATTAGCCGTTTAAATTAAACCGTTTAAAAATAGCCGTTTGAGTTAATTTATTAATTTCTGAGGTTAAAAATTCGTAAAAAATCCAAAAAATTCCAAAAAAAATTGCAAAAAATTCCTGAAAATTTGTGTGACCCCCTGCCTATATATATGCCCAATTTTCAGCTCATTTACCCTCAAGCAAACAAAAACTCACACACTTTGCACTCTCCTGTTCATCCAGTATTTTCCGAAAAAATTTCCACTGACCAATAATCCCCCCGGCGGTTATGTTAATTGGTTTGGCAAACCAAATTTAGATGAGGAGAACTCCCAAGCGCCAAACAGTCAAAATCCGCCCAGTTTTCAGCCTCCTCCCCCACCATACCCGATGTGCTATCCACCGTACGCTGCACCCCCTCCATACGGCCAACCACATCCATATGCACATCCGTACGCGCAATCCCCCTACGGCCCTTACGGCCAAAATCCTCATTACGTTGGAGCTTCGACCATGTCTGCAGGAATCTCGCCCCCTCAAGCACCGAGCAAAAATTCGCAGTCCACGTCCGTATCAGATACCGGGACTTCGCATAGCTCGGCCCCCGGAGTGATCGAGGCCGACGACAACGCTGGCAAAGGCGAACGAAGGGCTGGGGCACAGCGTAAACGAATGCTCTGGTCCCAACAGGACGACATGCGACTTGTGAGTGCTCGATCATCTAACTACTAAATTCCGCTATCGCAGACTTTGTTATTAAATTTGGATTTTTCGTGCTCCAGATCAGTGCATGGTTGAATAACTCCCTCGACCCGGTCGATGGGAACAATAAAAAATGCAACGAGTATTGGTCAAAGGTGGTTGCCGAGTACAACGAGAGCAGTCCGCCTGATCGCAGACGAGATCTCAGGCACTGCAAAGACCATTAGCAAAAGAGCAATAAAAAATTGTTCAGTTCAATGGTATCTACTGCAGGTTGCGCGATGCCTATGCTAGTGGTCGTTCAGACGACCAATTGATGTCGCAAGCACGCGATATGTACAGGCAGGAGGTGGGTCAGGCCTTCATCATGGAGCACTGGTGGAGAGCCGGATGTGGTCAACCGAAATGGTGCCGAAGCTACTTGGATTCTTCGAAAAGAGCTCGCCTCAACGAAGAAGGTGCCCACACGTCGTCGTCGAACAACGACGATGAGCCCATCGAGCTTCCACGACCTAAAGGACAAGACGCGGCAAAGCGGAAGGGTAAGAGCAAACTAGGTGGAACATCATCGGCGCGCGAGGAGACCCTAGAGCGCATCGACAAAGCCAACGCCGAGCTTAGTACTATGGCCGACAAAGCCCTTGCTGTAGCCGATAAATTGCAGGGGATGGCCAGAAACAAAGAGAAGGCTTCATTGATGAAGTCGTTGACGAAGCTACTTGGGATGGATACATCCCATTTATCAGAGAACCGTAAGGCGACGCATGAGCCTGCAATAGAATACATCAACGAGCAGCTTAACGATCTGAAAAACAAATAGTAGACCGAACATTGTACTTTTCATTTAAACATTTGTACTCGCACTATTAATTTAAGTGGTTTTGGATTCACTTGTTTGTACTGTGGCATCTGATCGATACTTTTAGATTATAGCCGTTGGAGCTGACACATCTGTTCGATGCCTTTGAATTTTAGCCGTTGGAGCTGACGCATGTGATCGGTACTTTTGGATTTTAGCCGTTGGAGCTGAGACATCTACTCGATGTCTTTGGATTTTAGTCGTTGGAGCTGACACATCTGTTCGATGCCTTTGAATTTTAGCCGTTGGAGCCGACGCATGTGATCGGTACTTTTGGATTTTAGCCGTTGGAGCTGAGACATCTACTCGATGTCTTTGGATTTTAGCCGTTGGAGCCGACGCATGTGATCGATGTCTTCGGATTTTAGACCCCTATATGTTTAGACCCCTCCATGCCCTCATCTTCACAACTCAGTTATCTCAACTTCACAACTCAGTTATCTCAACTTCACAACCGAGGCCTCCGCTCTTGGTGATATCAACTTCACAACCAATCCCAAAAAAATGTCGTCCAGCTCAACCACAAGTAGTGGTGACGACGAAGGCATTAACGAAATGGAAGAGTTCGTGGCAGGGTTAGCACAGACCTGTCTAACGGTCGAACCCCTTATGCGTCACGCTCTTCATGATGTTGAAGCCAGCATTGGTGCTGGTACCTCACACCGCCGCCGACGAAGTAGCAGAAGGTACATCGAAAGAGATCGCGAAGACGGTCATAACCGTCTTGTCGCGGACTACTTCGCCGATGTTCCGGTTTACCCCGGCTACTTGTTTCACAAAAGATTCCGCATGGGGAGACTCCTCTTTCTGCGAATCGTCGAAGCTCTCGGGGAGTGGTCCCCGTACTTCACCGAGAGGAGAGATGCCCTCAACCGAAAGGAGCTATCTCCATTGCAGAAGTGCACTGCTGTTTTGCGCATGTTGTCGTACGGCTCGCCCGCCGATGCTGTCGACGAGTATGTACGCATCGGAGAGTCGACGGCCATTCGGTGCCTGGAGAATTTCGTCGAAGGAATCGTTGATCGATTCGCGGAGGAATATCTCCGTAAACCTACTACCGAAGACCTCCAGCGTCTGCTCCAGGAAGGACAGGACTGAGGTTTCCCAGGGATGCTGGGAAGCATCGATTGCATGCACTGGGAATGGCGCAATTGCCCAGTTGCATAGAGGGGCCAATTCACCCGTGGTGATCAAGGAGTCCCTACAATAATGCTTGAAGCGGTCGCATCTTGAGACTTGTGGATATGGCATGCCTTCTTTGGTGTCGCCGGATCCAACAACGACATCAACGTGCTTAATCAATCCCCCCTTTTCACTGATGTGTTGCGCGGTCAAGCTCCTACGGTTCAGTACTCTGTTAATGGAACATAGTACAATATGGGGTACTACCTGGCCGACGGTATTTACCCCAAGTGGGCTGTCTTCGTGAAGACCGCACCCTTGCCCCAAACGGACAAACTCAAGTTATTTGCACAACATCAAGAAGGGGCAAGAAAAGATGTGGAGCGAGCATTTGGGGTGTTGCAAGCTCGATTTGCTATTGTCCGCGGCCCCGCTCGATTTTGGCAACGATCAACTCTTGCCAATATCATGAAAGCGTGTGTCATCCTCCATAACATGATAATCGAGGATGAGCGGAACTCTCATGACCCGATCACTCAATTGTACGATACTCAAGGCACATCAACCGTAACACCGCCTACTATCCACAGCACTGCTCCGCCAATTTTTGAACATATGCTAGATCGAAATAATGCGATCCGTGCTCGCCCAACATATCGGCAACGGAAACAGGATCTTATCGAACACATCTGGCAGCGTTTCGGGGCCGGCGGTACCGATGAGTAGTTGTTTGTGCGGTTGTTAAGGGCTGACTGTTGCCGAATTTTAATTTAGTATATGTCATATTTTTTCCCGTGTGCCATTTAAATAAAAAATAATTTTAAATTTTTTTTGTTATTTACAACAATTTTATTTTAATTTGTTGTCTTCGAATTATCTGAATTTTATTTTATCAATTTGTTAATGTGTAATAAATAATGTATGTGCGGGCCCCACGCGAAGCGCCAAGCGAAGCGCCGGTGGGTTGGAGAAGAGTGGTGCTTGAGAAGATGCCTCGCGAAGCGCCAAGCGAAGCGCCGGTGGGTTGGAGAAGGGTGGTGCTTCAGATGGTGCTTCGCATACGTGGCACAGAATATACTGGAGAATATTCTGTTGAAGCGCCAAGCGAAGTGCCGGTGCGTTGGAGATAGCCTAATTGGTGTAGGCAAAATATATATATATATATATACAGGGATACACTATTCTACACACATCCCTAGAATATCTATTCAATGCCCACCTTCTGTATCATTGGATCATGCATCGAGATTAGAATTTTATTGACAATAGTAACTACCATAAACGGCTCCATTATCCCTAAAAAATAGAAACCCACACGTTATAACCGCACACTATCCTTAAAAAATAGTAACCAACTAAAACATAGCAATCGAAATCACATTAGTCAGTAAATTTACTGGTCGCGTAATATAAATTTATTGGTCATATACTACAGATTTATTAGATGGACCAGTAAATATATAGTATATGGCCAGTAAATTTACTGTCACATGTTATAGATTTTTGTCAGTAAATTTACTGATCGCGTAATATAAATTTATTGATCGTATACTACAGATTTACTAAACGGACCAGTAAATGTACAGTTTATGACCAGTAAATTTACTGATCACATATTATAGATTATACTATAAATTTTTGTCAGTAAATTTACTGATCGTGTAGTATAAATTTACTGGTCATATACTATAGACAAAAAAATATATATATATATATATATATTTTTGTCAGTTATAAATTTACTGGATGTGAACAAGAAATGGGAGCACAGTGAAGAAGATGAAGGTGCGGTTGGTGCGGATATCGATCAATAACAATAAAATATTTCAAATATTTACTGTCGTTATGGAATAAAACGATGTTAAATTCTTTTAAACAGAGGATAACCGCTATCTCCATCCAACAGTTGTAATTTATTCTAGTAAGTTAGATCGGACAATTTCTGGACTGGATATAGAATAATTATTCTAGGGGTAGGTGTAGAATAGTGTGTATATATATATAGTGCCATTTAGACTTACTATATCGATATGTAGCTATGCTATCGCCAAATTACGTCTCTTTATATATATATAAGAACTGGTCAATTAAGTCAAGTTAACAATACTGTCACCATGTATCATGTGCATGTAATGGGATTAGCATTTTAGATGAGTCGGCTTGACTAATTATATTAAGACCATAAAGAGGTAGGGAAGGTCTCAAATTCGGTTTATTTTTTTTTCGAACCGAGTTTGGGATGTTTAATTATTTATGAGTCTCGAGTCGGCGAATCTAGACACCAACAATCACTCCTCAAAATGTTATATGATAACTTAAAATAAAGTCTTGTTAATTATTTAGAGGGCTTAGCTAAATACATGCATGTCGCCTTCCGCATCATTTTTTATTAAGGGGGACTTGTTAAAAACCTTCTTTTGGTTCACACACTGTCTATACATATTTGAAATTAATCTTTTGGAAGGGACAAAAGGTATACCATATATATACACATATTATACATATATGCACCTACTCCATTTTTTATTCTGCAGCTTTATGTGTTTTTGCCCGCGCCACAGGCAACTTGCCAACTTGTACGTTTTTTTTTTGGTGTTCAGAATTGCTGAGCATATGACATTAACTAATTGCTAACTGACAAACACTTGTTGCAGTAGTTCCATAATATATGTTGCAATAATTAAATAAAAAATGTTGCATTCTAAGAATAAATATTTTAACTAGAACTACTAATATAGTAAATATAACACTACAAAACATATATGGTTATTTTGTATTATATATTTGTTAATTTATAATAAATAAACATATATAGTACATAAATAATATCCCATAACACGGAAATAATTAACTAATGATATACAAATAATAATATTACAAACCAGACATTTCATGCTTAATGGATTATACGACGACTAATCTTTCAAAACCGCTAAAAACCCTCCAACTATGTTATATGCAATCACCACTAATGACTAATTGGGCAAGTAATCGACCTTAGGTAGCCGATTTTTAAACCACTGCATGTGTGTACCTATATAAGACTAAATTCTTTTTGGACACGGGTAGGATTGGATAAAAAGATCAAAACTTGCGAGCTATTCGGGATTAGATCAAAGATCGGCTCGATTCGAAATCGGCTCGAGCTCTTAATGAGCCGAACTCGAGCCTGAGGTGAAACTCGGGTGAGAATTCGAGCCAAGTTTGAGTCTTCCCGAGCTCGTTTGAGTTCGACTCATTAAAACTCGAATTATAATTACCAATATCTTACACTTTTAATGGGCCTCTGGCCGGCTCGGGCCCTCTGTCGTGATTGCGATGGGCTGGGCCTGGCTGCAACCATGCACAAGCCCATGAGGCTATGACCCACGAGGCTACCATCACCCCCATTCGACCGGCCATCCCATTCCTCATTCTCCAATCCCCAATCCTAGCCTCAAATCCTCCACGACATTAGCTATTGAGCAGTTGAGCGGCCGCACCACCCACCAGGCACCAAATTTGTCACGGTGGAGCGGCGGAATGGGTTCTCGGCGGCGTGGGGGAGTTCTCGGCGGCGTGGGTGAGCAGCTGCGTGTGGGAGCCGTGGTGCGGGTTCTCGGCCGCGGCGGCGGCAGCGCTACCTCCTTCAGGATTAGTGAGGAATGTCGGCGGGGCCTTTTTGCATCGAGCTCTATTGAGTTTTATCGAGTCGAGCCCGAGTCTGATTTTAAGCTCGTTAATATTTTGAGTCGAGCCCAGGTCGAGTTTGCCTGGATTTGTTCGAGATCGGCTCGTTTCTAGCCCTAGACAATGGACAACAGGTTAATTTGTCTTAATAATTATTTGGTCAGAAGCAAGTCTAGTATCCATTCCTATAAACAAAATTTTCTTAAGGTTATCACACATAGTACCGATAATATTTGCATGCATGTAACTGTACTTAATTTGCCTGCTTTTTATAGTTCTATATGTCGCTACTCGGCTCAGGGAATATATCAATAATATACGATCTATGATTCACTTAGACTTTAAAACATATCTAAATATATCAATGCGTAGTTATGCTATCGCCCTAATACTATTACCATGTGCATGCAGTGGGATTAACATTAATTTTGGACCTAAGAATAGTGTTAGATCATGGAGCATTACAATTATAAGACTATAGAAGCAAGGCGGGCTTACATATGCTTGGACATATTCGTTAACCAAAGCCTTTTTTTCCTTTAACATACTAGTCTCATGCAAAACTTAAATCGGCGCAACCTAAACCACATGGGAGTCCACATAAAATAAGTAAGGCACTTCCTTGCTTATTAGTATTAATTAATGCCAAATTGGGAGAAAGTAGATATAGTATGCAGGGGCCATTTTGGTAATTTCACCAAACAGCGCGTCTTTATATAGCCATGAGTGAGCGTTTGACCTTCAGCACAGCAACCAAGCATCAATCAAGTGACATTAAATCACACACACATCTCGATCGATCGAGCAAGGGAGATGCAAGCAGACCCACTACCGGCAGACCCATCGGTGATTAATTAACCACTTCCTTTATCCTTACTGTTAATGTTACTTTCGATTCATACATAGCTACACAAGTATGTAATTTATATGTAGCGTATCTCTATTATTATTATTACTATTATTATCTCCGGTCCAGATTATTTATCGTTCTAGATATATCATATAACATAGATCATGACATGCAATATTTATGACTATACTGATCCTTTAATATCTTGAATAGGGTTAGCTAGAGAAGTAGTACTATATATCTTTATAACAAAGATGGTTTTAGTTAATTTGGAATTTGAAATAATATTCTGCCCTTCGAGGAGACGAAGGGTGGTGGCGCCCCCATCGAATTTCTATATTTAAAATTTCTATTTGTTGAATTTCAGAAATTAATTACATAAAAATTCAGAACTTAATAGATAATTTTAGCTCCAAATTTGACGTTTTTAAATTTTAAAACTTAAAATTTTTACTTTTGAAATTTTTTATTTTTTGAATTTCACAAAATTAATCAATTAAAATGTCGAATTTAATTTTTTTAAAAATTTATTTAGTTTAAGAAAAATGTTTTAGTGGTTGTAGTGTTGTATGTATAAACTAAAATATTTTTATCAAATATCAATAGGAGACATAGGTATGTTGCGAGTGAAAAGATTTTTAAAAAAAATGGCTTAGTATTACTCCATTTTACAGTTTGATGTTTAATTTGAACTCAAATATTATCACGTTGGGGTATCTACAAGATTGAATTTCTTATGGGACTCTAACTGCATTTCCATGTATATGACACATTGGCTCGTATAATTGGCACCAAATGTTTTTAGAAGATGGATATATACCGGGGCAAAAACAATGTTGATCTAGTTTATTGAACTATGAAGAAACGTTTTTGTGTATCGCCGCGCAATTTTGGTCCTAAATGATTCCAAAAATTCTAAATAAAAGGTTTCTGTAGAGAAGGATATTCTAACCAATGGAATAATTAACAGCACAAAAATGCATTTTGGTTTCGGTGGCATAAAATATATATTCCTTTTATAATTCACCAACTTTTTTGAATTTTTTCATTATCTTTTTCTATGTAGATCGAGTGTAAATTTGAAATTTTAGTACTGAGTAAAGTATATATTTAATTCTCTAAGCTCAACGTTTTGAGGTATACATAGAAAATTATAAAATATGGGTTAAGTGGGCATCGTAAACTTGAGTGCATTGGACCGATGTCATGACTACACCACACATACCAACTATGTATGGAGTACAGTAAAGTAGTGAAGATAGAGCGACAAACATGGGCCAATATGGGTTCACATATCCCCTCAAAAAAATATGGGCCCATATATCACCTCCAAACCTCGAAAGTAAAATTGAGCAACAAACATCTTAAAGTGAGAGTAAATCACGGATAGATCTCGATCCAGCTAGAGAGATGGCGGAACTAGAGATAACTAATTAACTAGTGTCTCTATCTCTTATTGTTGATGCTATTTTCGTCCGTGGCTAGTTTTGTAGTTTGTAGGTAGTGATCCATTGAGTGTATGCCCGTTATTTTTATTTCCCTTCCAAAATATTTGTCGTCCTAGGTAGGAACTAGGAAGCATAACACAGAAAAAAATAACTATGTCAATATCTTGATATGTTTGCCTCTCCCAACCTGTGACTCTTTATTTGATGTGATTACTGGTTAACTAGAGATATATTTGATATAGTTGACTAGATAAGTAGTACTATGTTTAGCAGCTAATTAACATTCATCAAACTTTTAATTAATTTGGAGTTTTGCAGACCGAGGCGAACATGGTGAAACATGTGGAAGCAAAGGAGAAGGAGACCACAGAATCGAGGGACAAGGTGAAACTTGTAGTGGAAAAAGAGAGAGAGGAGATCCCCAAGGATAAAAATCCCAAGCAATTCAAGGTGGTGGTGCAGGTGGTGGGGCCAGAGATGGAGGCGCGGGCCCCCATCGACCTCGTCATGCTGCTCGATATCAGCGGCAGCATGGCCTGGAAGTCGTCACAGCCGGGGTGGACGAGGCTGGCCCTGCTGAAGTCCGCCGCGCAGCTCATCATCAATAAGCTCGGCCCGCACGACCGCCTCGCTCTCGTGCCCTTCAACGGCAAAGTCGTCCGCCCCACTGGCCTTGTGTATATGACCCATGAAGGCCACACCGGGGCCGTCGGGAAGGTGCTGGGACTCAGGGCCGGCGGGGACACCAAGTTCTTTCCAGCCTTGGAACACGCCGCGCATCTCCTGCAAAACCGTGGAGCGGATGATAATACGACGCGTCCGGGCTTCGTCTTCCTCCTATCAGACGGAGAGGACAGAACCGTCCTGCACAAAACTCTCGAAGACCGCTACCCGGTCCACACCTACAGCATCTGCGAGAAGTGCAGCCCGCAGTCGCTGTACTACGTCGCCGACAAGACTCGCGGGACCTTCCACGTTGTCAAGGACAAGCTCTCCGATCTCGCCCACGCCATCGGCGTTTTCCTGGGCGGCGTCACTTCCGTCGTCGCCGTGGACGCGCGCATCCATCTCGACACGCTGGATAAAAACGTGTTCATCACGAATATCGAAGCCGGGAACCACGAGAAGCATATCAAAGAGGACAAAAGGTCCGGCGACATCGTCGTCGGCATCCTCTGCGCAAAGGAGGTGAAAACATTCATCGTCTACTTGGAAGTGCCAGAGGCAGAAACAGACGAGACGAAACTGCTAAATGTGATCGGCGGCTACTTCCCGCCCGTTGACCGGACGCGACACACGATTCCGGAGATCACCGTACAAGTAAAGAGGACTGGTAAGGATTGCCCACCATCAGCTGATCCTACAGGCTCAACCATTATTCTGGTGGAGATCGTGCGGATCGATGTGGTCAGCATCGTTCAAACCCTTGTGAAGAAGTACAACAACGACACCGACAATGAGCCCAATCATCAAGCCATAAGTAATGAGTTGAAAGTTGAGTGGGAGAGATGCAAGAAAAAACACGACGCCGTAAGCCAGCAAGTCCTGCAGCACCAGCTGGTGGTAGCCCTCGGCGTGGAGATGGACATATTGGTGGAGCACGCGGAGCAAGGCTCGGGGCACTTCTACATGCTCTCGTGGCTGACGGCTCACGCCAAGCAGCAGGCGACCACCTTGATATCGCCGAAGCCGACGACCAAGCCGGCCGTCGTCAGCTATTTCCAGACGCACTGGATGGAGCAGGTGGCTATGGAGGCGGTGTTCCACATGTCCGGGTACTCCAAGCCGCCGGACGGCGAGAGCGACCCGTGCAAGTGCGTGGACTTCGATAAGATCGACAAGCGCCTCGAGCTGTGGTCGGAGGTGAGGAGCAGGGTGCCGCAGATGTTCGAGGAGGTGCACGACGCCGAGACTCGCCACCTCACTGCCGTCTTCCGGGATGCGTCGCTCGACGCCATCAATCGGGCCATGCACAACGACATGTACCTGGTACGTACGTATAGAGTTACCTATGTATGTAGGTACGTATGTATTTTTCATGCATCGATCCATCTTGATATGTCACACGTGTACATGGTGCCATATACGTGCAGGCCGTGGTGCATGCGAGCAACATTAGAAAATGCTACTGCGCTGCGAAGCAGCAGAATCCGCATGGCGGGACGTCGACGTCGCCGGAGCATGAGCAGCAAGGCGGATGTGGATGTGGCAGTGGAAAGCCCAAAGACACGTGTGAATGTGGTGGGCACGGGCACGAGTGAATGTGATGGATCAATGCATGCATGGAGTTAACATTGGTCAATAGTTATTTACTTTCTACATTAATAAGCTCAAGGTTGCTCATGTACGTGTGAATGTGTTGCATGCATGATCTATTTGTAATGTTGTTGTTGTCGTTGTTTGTGCGCAATAGTGTTCCTATGTGTCAGTCGATCGATCTATCTATGTGTGAGAGAGATCGACCAACTATATATGTATGTTTGCTTCAATTAATAAATGGCCACAAAATAAAATATATACGTGGCTTCTGAAAGCCCTTGATTGTTTTTTCTTTGATGTCATTACATGCATGTGCAAGCAAATCTATTAATTTGTTGTTGCTAGATCTACAGTATGTATATATCGGAGCTCAAATCCAAATGTTACATCAAATAAACGTGTTGCTAAAAAATATATCGACAGCAAACCTGTCTTAATTAAGCTTCTTTTGTAGTCAAGTAATTGCTGCAGATATACATATAATTAGATTGATGCGCGCGCCCTCCCGACACAGGAGTCGTTGTTACATGTTAGGTCGATCACTCGATTGTGGATATAATCATTTACTTGCTCTTTTACAAAACACATGATGTTTTGGTATAGAGATAGTCATATAGAAACCCAAATCACTAAATATACATATAGATTTAGGGGTATCTGAATTGGGACTATATGAAAATGGTATTCATAGATTTATCGTCAAATACACTTTCATAATATTATTTTAAAGATAATCCTTACTATCATATTGAGCAAAATTGTGTGTTGGAGACTGCTGCTCATATTTCCGTTTTGACGGTACGTATAAATGAAGGTGATGGGCCAATTAAAGCCTACCCATCATGCACGGATGCAGGCATGCATACTTGGTTCTCTTTGGGCACGAGCCCAAAACTTACTTCATGCATGCATTACACATGGTTGTCTCGAATTTAAAAGAAAAAAAAACAAAAGAGCCACGTGTTGTCTGTTGGATTGTATTACCAGATGATTAAGATGTGGATGGATTTTGTTAAAATAGAAACATAGTACTGCAAAAACAACTCATTTCATGGGCAGAATTACCCCTGATGGATCGCAAAAGAAGCAACATTTGCTGTTGTCAGGCAGAGAGAAGCAAACTATACAAGCTCAGTCAGTAAAGTGTTGATCTTAATTAATTGTGCAATTTCAGATAATGGTGTAAATAATGAACACAAATCATTATGAAATAACCCCCTTTTAAGTACTCTTAATTTCTCACTGAAATACAAACTTAATTAATTTCCTTTTGCATGAGACCTTGAAACAATAAATTCTGTAATAACTGAAGATCATTTGAGCTAGATTGAACACCACCCAATTAAGCACCCTCCCCAGTATCCTTCCTGCTTTTAGACACCTTAATTAAATTACTCCAACAAACAAAAAAGAATTAATCCTCTACAGATAATCTGACATGTATCAAACTGATCACCTTGAATTAAGCAGGTAGATAGATATTAGGCTATAAAAGATCTTTATTCAAAGGAAGTGGACATCAATCTTTATTTAGATCTAGTTAAAATTCAACTCAAACTCTTATAGATAAATAAAATATAACTATTCCTTATTCAAACTTTCACAAATAAAGTAAAAGATAATCTAACAATTTTATATTTAATTCAAACTCTTATTGATAAGATGAGAGACGATGCTAACATTATATATGATAGAATCGGTCGAATTTCGCATAGTCCATCTCAATCATCCTCCTATACTGATAAAGCAATTAAATAAAATTGCCAATTAAACTTGAGAAGCCTATCCTGTTAATTTGTTTTGTATATATTCTTTGAGCCAAATTAATTAAGTACAAATACTGAACTCAATACCCAGAGCCAAGCCAAGATATGTAAAACTAAGTGAAACTCTGAATTTAGTTTTACATCCAAGCTAAGGATACATCAGTTTGTCCAGTCGTCGAATTGAATTACTGAAAAATCAATAATAAACTAACAAGTACAAATCAACACGTTACAATTTGATAGTACCTAGCAAATTTTAACAACAGCAGCAACAACAACAACAATGGTAGCCATTTTACATGGTCTACATGGTAATTTCAGGGATAGACATAATTAAAAATACTTTTATAATCACCATAGCAGAACAAATTAACTGGAATTAATTACTTAAGTGTTTGTAACGATCTTGAAGAATGAAGCTGTAACTAGAACTCAAAATAGAATCATATAACGACTCCCATTCGATTGTTTCAAAAGTAAGCAGCATGCATGAAGCTTTGATTTGACTAAGCAACGTACAGTTCCTAGCTACAATATCAATTTGTCTCAAGTTGTTAGAATTTTTTTATAAGAAAACCAAAATAGTACAAAATAAAACTAAATTGCAGAAATGTCTTCAGTCGTCAGACTCGATGGCGACTTACCCGAAAACGCCTTCAGTCACCAGGCTAGATAGCGACTTAGTGTTTTAGTCGGCATGTCTAATTGGCGACCGCAGAACGACCAACTGGTCACTAGACCAGCTGGTGACTGATGAGGCTACATAACAGCTACAAATCAAGCTCTTGGCGAGTAAAGAATTCGAGCAGACACAAAAAAAACATTGAGAGAGAGAATTCGATCAGTCATCGGAGTAAACACAGAAAAATTCAAGCAGACGATTGGTCGTGGTAACTGATGAGGTGGGTTAAGTCGTCAGATTGAATGTTGACGGGTCGAATTTCTCAAATATCGTCAATCGGGTTGGCGACTTTTATCAGTTTTGCAATTACATTTTTTTCTGTGCTGTTCTTGACTTTTTTTTTATATACAAGTTATTCGTACAAAAAAATTCCAAATAATCATTTCCATGCATGCAAACAAGATTAAGGAACGTACGTACGTGCCAGCAATATTAATTTTGGCCTCCATTTGCTGTTATTTAACTAATTATACAGCATGACAAATCAAGACTATTTCTCATGAACACGAGTGCAGAAGCATTTTGAGGGTACTAGACTTTATTAAGAGTTCATTGCTAATAAATACCTTGAGGACATTGGAGCCTAATTGGAACCCTGAAGCAGTGGTATAAAGGATTAGAAGGGATCATAAGTCATAAACGTTAAGGTATCTAAATTTGTTTGCTGCAGGCCTAAGAAACATGGTCTCAGAATGATATATGGGGAGCAAGCAGAGCAATACAAGCATCTTTGGGAGGACTGTGGGCTCTTAGGCAATACAACCCCGAAACCATTAGCAAGGAGTTTTTCGTTTAAATTTTGTACAGTTTTTCGTTATAAATTTTCATTTAAATTTTGTACTTGTTCTTTGATATTTAATTTAACAGTTTTTCGTTCATTGCCTTAGGGTCGGATGGACACTTTCCATAACCATTAGCAAAGAGTTGATCACAGATTGTGTGCGAGGCACTTGTAGAATAACTTCAAGAGTTTATACAACGGAAGGAACCTAAAGAATGCAATGTGGGCAGCAGCAAGGGCACCTAACAAAGTAACAAGGTTGCTTTTAACAAGGAAATGGCTGAATTGAAGAAATTAAATTAAAATGCTTCTCATTGGCAGATGAATAAGGACTTGAATATGTGGGCACGACATACATTAAGCCCACGGATCAAGTGTGATGTGGTTCTAAACAACATCTCAGAGAGTTAAAAGATTTTGAGTTAAAAGATTTTGAGTGATTTAGAGTGGGTCAACTGAATTAAGGGGTTTGTAAAATTACAAATATATCTTGTATCTCTTGTTTTATATAAATTGATTAGACAAGATATCAAGAGGTACAAAGATTTTTAAACCGTTAGATATTATTAATCTGGGCGACTCAAAAGAATTTAGGAGGGGCATTAAAGAGTTCATATGCATAACCCAATAATATGGAGTTTACAAACTGAATAGAGCTCGAGCATCTCTTAATTGTGGAAATTGTCATTAGGACAATCACAGGCGTGACAGACACCTTGTCCCCACCTCATCCGCGACAGAAATTGATCGAATGGTCGAGTAGTTGAAGCGTACATTGACTGGGCAAATGATTGAGTGGTCAAGTACACTTCAACCACTCACCATTCAACCAGTTTCTGTCGCAGATGAGATGAGGAAAAGATATTTGTCATGCTTGTGATCGTCCTCTCACGGTTTCAGACCGCGATAATTGATTTATCGCACCTAAAAAAGTCATTTTTGTAATTTCGGTAAACTGTGGGTCATTTTTCAAATTATTTTTTATTTTAAGTTATTAACAAAAAAAATCTGACGATTTTATGGCCAAGACTAATGAAGTAAAGGCCACCATCATTGCAGCCTATTACATTGCATTACATTACATTTCTCCATATGTTCCAGAAAGAGTAAAAGTGAAATTTGAAGACGACGATCCTGAGCGTAGTTTAATCGGAGGTGTTCTACTAAGTCAAAGACTCAATAAAAATAATTAACTGGGAGCTTACGAAGTCTCGGGAACCAACGATCCACACAATTTCTGTTATTAGATTCCATAATGACGTGGAAGACAAAAGATTAAAATGCACAAATACTTGTATTCTTGTAATTCAATTAAGGATTAATAAGAACGAGTTTCTTTGTCCATCTCTTATTGTCTTCTCGTATTCTCTTTACGTTTTCTGTTGAAATAGAATGACATGCCCGCAATTAAAATGAAAAAGAGAGAAATTTACCGGAGCGAATTTCTTTGCCAAACACTAAGAAATACACACACACACAAGTCACCTAGACAATGATGTATAAGGGTGTAAAATGGGTACGGATTATTTGAATTATCCAATTATCGAATCCAATAATATATGGATATGATTAAGAAATTTCCATCCGAATAAGTTTTTTCTCTATCTGAATCCGGCAAAATCCGATAAAATGATATAATTCCATATCTGAATTCAAATTTGAAAGTTATTTGTATATGCAATACTTGTTTAAATTTGTGGTATAGCAACTTTATGATCAAATTGTACACGAATAATATAAATATTGTACAAATTCATTCAAATGTATTATTTATTGATTTAAAATAAGTTACTTTTAAATTTTGTATTAATGAAAAATGAAATCAAAATAATATCAATAATATCCACTAGAATCCAAAATCCAATCGGAACTAAAAATAATTCGATTCAAATATGTATCCGATATTTATCCAATCTGAATGCAAATCCTATCCGACTTAAAAATATGGATACAGATATGGATTGAATAAATTCATTTGGTGTTATTGAATTATACCCTCCTCAGTCCTCTTCTTTAGATTCCGCATCATAAAAAACAAGTTGGTGGCCACTCAACATGTGGAATTCAAGACGACGGTGATTCGGATGGAGGACCGAATCAATGGCATTCCTCAATGCAGACTCTGCGGTAGTTGTCAGATATTTAAAAAATTATACCTTAATTATATTTAAAAAATTATATATACTTAATTTATCTTCATATATGAGACCAAAAAATTATATATACTTAAAATATAATTTTAATTATTATTTTTTATTATAATATATTAATAAAAAATTATAATATTATAGTATTATGAAAATATTTTTCATGACAAATATACTCATAAAATTTTTATACCTAATATAAATATTTCTAAATATATTACTGATCAAATTAAAAAAATTTGACTTTTTATAGTTGTTTCAGTTAGATTGTTTTAAACTACCCGAAACAATATCATCATATCACACTAAATTACAAAATCATGTACTATTTATGTTAGATATAAGTCTCGGTGTTCGAAACAATTTAGAATTAACAAATTGGAGCTCAAAATAGAATTACAATACAACTCCTGTTGATGAGATGTTGATGAGATAAAAGTAGCATACTGAACAGAGCCACTAATTCTCCATTGATTGTTTCAGAAGCAGCATATATCAAGTTTTGACTCCTACAAAATGAGAATTGCATAAACATATTAGAGAGACAACACGAGGAAACCACAGTTGCTAATGATTGGGATGGCCTTCATTAACATACCAGCATTTTTGGCCCTCATTTGCTGTTATTTATACTCTCCCTGCTCCTCCTCATCATCACAAAAAGGATACTCCTCCTCATCATCACAAAAACGATACCTGTAGTCCTGACAGGAGATTGCAACACGAGGATGATTGGGATGGTGGTCCTCATCAATGGCGTTCCTCAACGCAGATTCTGCAGCAGTTCTTTCAGACTCCGTAGCCCCCGCGCCCCCGATGTGTACAGATATGTTTTTGAGTCTTGACAAGTGCTCGATGCCGACAGGTGCAGTGCCGCGTTTATTCCATCCACGCGCATTGAAAAACAGATAGAGCTTTTGGAGGTTGGGCATTGCCCTGCCTCGAAGATCATGCACGGCATCGTACGACAACCAAATTGAAAATACTTGAGCACTGGGAATGCCATGCTATAGACATGAAGGATCTCATTTTCTATGGGGACTTGTCGGATCACCAAAGAGAGAAAGATTAGCGCAGGGAGCCCTCCAAGAATATGAACATCATCTATGACAACATCCCTAACATCAAGTGCCATGTCAGAGAGTTTATAGAGTTTAGCAATCCACTTGGGGACCCTAGAAAACAGCACGTCATACATTCTGAGACACTCAAGTTGGCGGAAAGAAGGGGAGAACGAGCTCAAAGCATCCGCACATCTAGGTCTTGGACGAAATGGAAGTTCAATCTGTAAATATCTCAAATGCAACAACCGACTAATACTTGCCAAATCTTTAGATATGTCGCCACAAGCATCTGAAAATTCAAAACCTAGCACTCTGACATACTTGAACTTCGAAAAAGATGGTCCATATGCAGAGGAACCAAACATCGCAAGTGAACGTACTTGTGATAGACTAACGGTCCATGGTATACTGCCATCTTTTGTAGCACTAAAGTGAATGGAGAGTCGACGGATCTTGTGCTGTATCTCCTGCATGCCTTCTGAACCGTCCATCACAGTAATAAAATTCTCTTCTCTACATTTATCTCTAATAAAATCAAATATTATATCATGTACTCTGTAACGCCATACCTTGTCTTCATTATTGTTCAACATAGGTCTTATTTTACCATGTAGAATATTATTCTTGCGAAATTGACTAGTAGATTTGAGGAAGCCAGGAAGGTAGGGATAGCTGTGGTAGCTCTTGTATTTTGGAAAGGGTGCACAATTATTATCATACTATTTTTACAGGGTATTATCATACTATTTTTACATATGAGACACAAGAGTAATAATTCTTTATTTTTTGAAAATTAAATTGCACAAATCTTAAAATATTGAAGTTAATAGTGGATAGTTGCAAATCAGATCTTTAATTTGCTTTAAAATCTTGTACAATTCACTTTCTTTTTTGAAAAGTATTGAAACACTTGCCAAAACTAAAACCATTCAGTATCTCGGCCAAATTAAACTAGGGTATCACAATTACTCTAATTAAATCTTAATTATTTCTTATAAAAAACACCCTAACAATATAATCACAAATTTTTGTGATAGAATTACATGGAGAGCTAAAACGTTGCTAAAAAAGAAATTAGTAGGATATAAAGAAAAGGCTGAGGGCAATTATTTAGAATATGTGTTTACTCTAGAGATTAAGCATATGGGGTGTAATCGAATTTATTTCCAAATGTATAAAGACTTATCTGTTGTCTGAATGGGCAGGACAAAAAATATAGATAATAGATCCTCACAATGTAATCTATTATGTGGAGACGTAGATCTAGACATGTAGTCCAAACTCCATAAAACATTAGTGTTCCCTCAGCTCTCATTTGTTCATTCTTGAGTTGGATTTATTTTCGACTATAATTTTTAATTTTAATTTTAAAAATTATAGTCGTCTTCCCTCTCTATTATATAAAAGTGAATTATTTTTTGCAATTTCTCTTAACTACAAGTTAGATTTTTTATTTTCTTTTTTAAAAAAATAATTTGTATAAAAAGTTGGAATTTTTTTTACGAATAACACAATAAAAAATAATTTCAAAACTAACGCAAAACTTTTTAATTGATTTTCAGTCGTGAGCTACTAATCGCAACTGATTGTCAGTCGCAAGCCCAGTTTGCGACTGAAGATGTGGCTCGACCCATATGCCCCATTGGCCTAGCACCTGGCCACGTCTGCATTTTTTGGGTCAGACGACCACGACCAGGACATAAAAAATCTGGTCGCACCAATCTGGTCGAATCGATGTCTTTGTTTTTTCTAATGGTCGCATTTTGATTGTTTTGGTTGAATCTTTTTGTATTTTTGGGTCGATTCAGCAAGTTTGGTTTTAGGCGAATATGTGAAATAGCGTTTGCCTGGTCAAAGTTGGGTTGTTGGTAAAATCAGCAATTTTTGTTGTGGGCGAATGTGAGAAATAGCTGGATAATGCAAAACAGTGTGTCTAGTCAAATTTGGGTTGTTGGTCAAATCATGAGACTTTGGAAGTAGTTGGCTGCTGGGTCAGCAAGGTATATGGGTCATGTCAAGTCTTCAATCGCGAACTGGCCTCCGACTGAAAATCAATCTGAAGCTGTCATGCGCGATTAAACGCTATTTTGTAATTTTAAAAAGTTTTAGGTTATTTTTAAAAAAATTATTGGATTGTTCGTAAAAAAATTTGGCAAATTGTATGCTCGCTGTCCATTCATAAAGGTGATGTGAAATGGAGGAGAAAAAAAAGAGAAAAAAAGAGTGGTCAGCATTAGGTTTCAAGATGAGCATCTTGACAAAAGGAAATCCTATCCTATTAGGAAGATTAATATTAATCCAGCTTAACATAATTCATCTCTGCATATAAGAAAAATGAATTGAAACTTTAAATAAATTCAATTGCCTTACCCTATAAGTACAGTTAAAGGAGTTTTAATAAATAAATAAATAAACTTTTTTGATGAAACAGATCATCTTTCTTGGTCAGAACAGACTGTAGACTGTGTTTCATTGATTGATGAAAACATTGGAAATATATGTGGGGGATAAGCATAAAAAATCCATCTTAATTATGATGTTCCTCATGCAATGCATACTCAAGTTTGTACATTCACCTCATTGCAGCTGAAAATATATATGGACAATAAATACACAAGCACAAATGCTGATTTTTTTTTCTTTTACTTTCCTGTTTGTAAAACATAGCTCATTCTTAAGCACTGAAAAGTCTAAACTAAAAATTTTTCATGTCTTGACAAAAGAAAACCTATCCTACGAGGAAGATTATGATTAATCCAGATTAGCATGTAGTTCATCCCTGCAAACAAGAAAATGAACTGAAATCTTAAATAAGTTCAGTTCATAAATCTCTAAAAAAAAGACTGCAACTGTGGGTGAAACAAATGGCGAGCTGTTGCTTGAGGTGCTTCAGTGTTTGTGTGTGGTGTAGGCAGAGTAGATGGGTCGTGATATTATGGCCGACATAAAAAATTGTTTGGGAAGATTGTGTGAATGATTGAGGTCAAGAGAAGCATCAGTAGTACACAAATGAGTTTTAGAAATTGAAAGTGCTTTCAAATGATGAAAAATTGGCAGAGCTCCACAACTATTTGAGCTAGTCAAGAAGGATGACGATCATTTTGTGGACAAAGGGAACGTAAGATTTATTTTTACAGTGATTTATTTGAGTTTTGACAAGTGTTTGACACCAATAGGTGTAGTATCATCATACTACTGTCATCTATGTGGAATGAAATGTATCTTAAATGACATAAATTTTATACAAGTTTGTAGGTCTGAATGTAAAGTGTTCAAGATTAAAAAATAATTTTTACGCGCCAAGCATATGGTTGGCTATGCATGCATGCTTGGTCGGAGAGTCTTGCTCTCCAAGAACACCAGCTAAGACAGGTTGTATGGTTGCATGAGGATATTGCATAATTTTTATCACAAAAATCAAATTATTTTAGTAAGTTAATTTTTAAAAATGAATGTAAATAAAGTTATATTTGTTTAATAAAATTATTAATGTTGTTGTTAGTTCTATCATAGTTTGATGATAATTTTGTGTATCAAAAATAATTTAGATTAAAATTTTTGTTATTAGTTTCACTATAATCGTAAAAAATATATATCAAGATTTTTTTTATAAGTTTCACTCTTATTTGGACTTTAACTTTTTAGAATTGAAATCAGGTGAAATAGAACTTAAGTTCAATGATTATTCTATAAATTAGAAAGTGACTAATTGAGTTCATAAATTTAAATTGATTTATTTGAAGAAACTAAGTCAGATTAAATACACCTTAAATCCCATCAAATGTAAATTGTTAGTGTTAGTTGTGAACTTTTCGGTATATTATCGCACTGTATCTGCATTAATACGTTCATAAAGCTTAAGAGAATCGAGTCGTGGCCCAGTCAACATCTTTGGCAGAAAACAAAATAAAGGCTGCTGTTTCCTGGCACGTGCAATTAATTCATCAGGCAACCCACCATGTGGGAATTTAAAGTCTTTGTACTTTTTTTATTCGGCTGTAACAATAGCTCGACTGCCACTTGGCATGTTCATGGTTGGATTCCGTCATATAATATTAAAAATATCCAACTTTCTCTTTCATTTAATAAAGATCGTTAGATTATAAATTCACAAACTAAATCAATTGAGAAAAAATTTATAATTTTTCATGAGATAATAAGTTAATTTAACTTTTTCTATATAGATCTAGACTATTTAAATTATAATTGGATGGTTCAGATTTTAAAAATACACCATCTGTCATTTCTTCTCTCATATGACAATGTGATTAGTTACATTAATGATAATTTTTTTAATTTGAAGTACATCATCACATTTGGAATCTTTAAGTTGCAGTTTATAAATATGATGGATGCTTGACCTCCAAAGCAAGTTTTAGAGGGTAAGGTTGAGTTCAATAAAAATATTATAACAATAAGTGTTTCGGACAAATGTTTTATATATTAGTGTTTCATTAGATTTTTCGAATGAGTTCACATATAAATTAGATATATATTAGAATTTAGATAATTTTTAGTAAAATATACATTATTTTTAATTCTGAAGTTAAATTTAAATAATTTTTAAACTTTATATAAATATAACTAAAAAAAACTATAACTGTCTCTTCGTAATGGTGATGTGAAATAGAGAGACAAAAAGGGTGGTTGTACACTCAAGATGGGCCATCGACTAAAACACAACACACACAGAGCAATGCGTACGACATTGATCATATATTGGTTTTTTACATTGTACGGAATTGAGCAAGCTCTTCTGGGGCATAATTTACCATTAGATCTGAGGAAGGTAGGGATAACTCTGGCAGCTGTTGTATTTTGGAAAGGGTGCAGGATTAGTTGAGAAGTCTCTATCATAGCCATTCCTGCACTGTCTCTGTGAGAGATGAATGCAAGCCAGTCTTTGCCTCTTTGGACTTTATCTTGTTACAGAAGAAGACCTGCATTCTCTCGAAATTTTGTCCTTACAAATTCATACTCCAAATTTTTTGAATTCTCATCGGGGCTCATTTGCATTATTGAACTCCATCTTTATGTAATTTACATCTTTCGCCTTCAATGATCAATACATTCTCTCATTGAGGGAATGGGCTTCACAAAGAGTCTCTATACACTATTTGTCATTTTAGAAATAAAATATATCTAATAAAATATCTTTCTTTATTTTTAAAGTGACTAAAACAACTTGCTCCTGTCAGTTTACACACACACCATGCGAAATTATATTCGTGCAACGGATAATTAGGTCCCACAACTCCTGTCCCCAAATGTCAGACACTATCAGCACAAGACGTGTCGCACAACGCATGAGGAAAGTGGGGCTCTACCTGCTTATAAAATGCGTGAAGTGCACTGTTTCGTTGTCGTCGCCCACGCACACGCGTTCGACCTACAGTGATTAACCAGTGGGTCCCCTACTTGTCGGCCCCACCTATCGGTGATATATAAGAAAAACGACTGTTGGTTAAATTAAAAATAAGTAAATTACCGCTCTTTCTTTTGTTCTACAGTCAAGAACAATGACATGTGGGTCTGATACTATGTTGTCTCACTTTTTAGTGATTAAAATAAAAATTATCCGTTGGATTGATTTAAAAAATGTAATAAAGATTCTCTCAACTGCTTTGCACACAGAGAGAACGGCGAGTGGGATCCATGTGCTGCTTGGCCCACCTATCATTGTCTGAAAATTGTTTTTATATGGAATAAAAGTTTGGAAAAGTTGTTAGTAGTGGGCCTCACCTGTAAATGGCAGAAAAATTACTGTTAGATTATAGTCATTACAAATAGCGGTTGGAGTTATTTTTTATGGATTTTTGCCCTAAAAATTCATAAAAATAGCAAACAATTTCAAAAAATTGCAAAAATTTGTTCCAACTCCATCCTCTATAAATATCATGTTTTTTTTTCTCATTTTCACACAACAATCTTTATTTAACTAGTTCCAAAACCATTCTAAAATTTTTGCAAAATTTTTTTAAAATTTGTTAAAATATAACTATTGGAAACTAGCCGTTAAACTTCTTGTCTATATATTCAACCTTCTTCACAGAGTTATCCTCATAATCCAACTTGTGTAATTAGTAGTAGAGTAGTAGATACTTACAAATCAAACCCTAATTTTGCTTTAAAAGTTGTGCAGTCCACTTTTTTTTTGAAAGTGTTTTTAGCACTTCCCAAGACTAAAAGCATTCACTAATTTTAAAGTGAAAATATTACCCCATCTGATAAAATATGTCTAATAAAATGTCTTCATCTTTAAAGTGAAAATATTACCCCATCTGATAACCATTATTGTAACACCTTAAGTACATCCGCTAATACCAAATGTTTAGCCTTTCGGCTTCATTTTGTCTAAAAAGATTAATCCAATCAATATAAATGATTAACTCAAAGTTATATACAGTGTATTACAATGCTATAATTTAGATAAGAGGCTAAGAAGTAATAATTCTATATTTTTCAAAAATTGAATTGCATAAATCTTAAAGTATTGAAGTTTGTGGTGAAATAGTGGGTAGTTACAAATCAGATCTTTAATTTGCTTTAAAATCTTGTATAGTTAATTTTTTTTGAAAAGTATTGAAGCACTTCCCAAGACTAAAAATGGGAATCTTGGCCAAATTAGGTTAGAGTACTACAATTACTCTAGTTAACCATTAATTACTTATTATAAACAACACCCTAGCAATATTAATCACAAATATTTGTGATAGAATTGTGTGGAGAGCTAAAACATCACTTTAAAAAGAATTAGTAGGATATAAAGAAAAGGAGGTGGGCAATTATTTAGAATAGGTCTTTACTCTGGAGATTAAACATACTGGGTGTAATCGAATTTATTTCTAAAGTTGAAAAGATTTATACGTTATCTGATTAGGGGCATGACAACATAGGTCGAATTAAGCTCCTATTCATAAGCTCGTTGAAATCTTTCTTGGACTTCATAAAACAAAACTGATTCTTAAGCACTGACTGACTATATGAATAAAAAAACATGGTATTAATAACAATAAAAATTGAATTGTTCTGACGATTTGAAGTAATGAAATATAAAAGCCACTCGATTATCATGATTGCTGTGTTCATGATCAAATAAATCAGTGTGACTAATTGCTTATCATGATTGCTACCTGATATATGCTAAGAAAATTCAGAATCTCTCAAATATCTGAAGATGAGGAGCTGCTATTTCGTCGACAAGCAGACAAAATATCATTACGTAAATGCCACTGAGGGGAGCTTATCAGTTCAGCAACACCTGGACACAAAAAGGCTATTATTCAGCACATAATGAATAATAATACATGTCCTCAGCAGTTAAATGTTGTGACTATTAGCCTATGAAAATATCATTACTAAAAAGGGATACACCTAATTAAAAACACTTTAATAATCACCATAATATCATCATATTTCAGAATAAATTAAGCACATGAAATTACAAAAACCTGAACTGCTAATATGCAAATAAGCATAAAAGTTTGAAACAATCTAAAATTAATTAACTAGAACTTAAAACTAGAATTATATTACAACTCGAGATAAGAGACGTGCTGATCAGCACCATTCTCGTCCTCATCATCAAACATGATCACCAATGACCTTCTTCACCGCAGACTCTGCAGCTCAATATTGGATTTCTTAATTTTTACAGTGGTTTCTTTGAGTTTTGACAATTGTTTGATACCGACAGCTGCACCATATGGAGTTTACAAACTCAATAGAGCTGGAGCATCTCTTAAGTGTGAAAATTGTCATTAAGTTGATCACAACTCAAGATTTTGCAATGCTCCTACAAATCCCGAATATGTGGAGAATATATAAGCCAAGACCTTGAAGGAGTGCTAGAGATAAACAACAAAATCGAACATCTCAAACTTCGAAAGACACACATACAACTACTCAAGGACAACTGATACAAGGACATACAACTCAAGGCGGACACTTCATAAAAACTTAGGATCTACTATTTATTTTCTGAAATCACTTGCTACTAATGGTTCAATATTTTTAGGCATAATTTGGAAGCACGGCAAGAGATTCAACATTTCAAGTTCTAGCCACTCTAGTTAATGCGGCAAGTGTTGAGTTTGTTGCTCGGCAGAAAGTATGCTATTTGTTCACTTTGTTATTTTGTTACTTTATTCGTATGCTTGTCAATTCATACAATCTTGTTAATCAGGAGAACCAAAAGCGTATTTTCTACATGTGGGTTATCATCTTCCATCTCACTAATTAGCAAAAGAAAATAAAGGTTGCAAGACTATAATGCATTGTTATAAACAGCTTACTTGACTCTTAGAAAGTGGTGCATTTACACAAGTGCAAAAAAGAAATAAAGTGCAGGGCAACGGTACAACTTCCGTTATTGTACATGGCCAAGAACATTGCCCACAACTAACATCTTCAACTATGGTTAGGAAGGTTTGTTATGCAATAAATTGCACAGGCGTATAATTACGTGAAAAATCATATAAAAATTGATGTATAATTACGGGAAAAATCATATAAAAATTGATATTTGGTATGCTGTCTATTCATGAAGTGATGTGAAACGGAGAAAAAGAAAAGGTGATGTGAAATGGAGGAGAAAAAAAAGAGTGGTTGGCATCATGACAAAGGGAATCGTATGCTATGAGGAGCATTAGGATTAATTCAGATTAACATAATTCATCCCTACATACAAGAAAATGAATTGAAATTTGAAATAAATTTAGTTGCCTTAACCTATAAGTACAATTTAAGGAGTTTTAATAAATAATAAAGTTCCTCATAGGATACAAGTCTCATTGTCTTTTACTACTTTTTTTTCCCAACATATTCAATGTTGTTTTTCTATATCCAAATTTAATGAGAAAATTTGTTATTTTTATGTTAAATTTTTTCTTGCAAATCTCTAATTTTATTTTCTTATATTCGAATTATTTAGAATTAATTTATTTATCAATTAATCTTTTACCTAATACTAATTATACATTAAAAATTCACATATATACAAAACACTACTCAAGAATCAATGCATTAGAACGGTTGGTTCTTGAGGAGGTGTTTTGCACGTAGACTCGATCAAAGAGTGTCATGAAACACTATGTGTATTGGAATGAGAAGTGTTCTGGATAACATTTCATATTCATAATACAAAATATTTCTCTGCAGATATTTTTGAGACCCTTATATATTAAACTTAACCTAAATTCATAGAACCAAATACTTGGTTGGATAGCTCTTGTCTCCAACCTTCAAGAGCAGGAGCTGAAGCACACATAAAACTTGCGTTTACTTCGCAAGTTTTACGTCTAGCCTACACGGGCTCGTCCCCTTCCCCGGAGTGATTACGCCGGAGGGGGAAGGGGGACCTTGTACTCACTGTCCCCTCCCCCGGAGCGATTGCAACAGAGGGGGAGGGGGGACATTGTAATGACCATTCCCTCCCCCGTCGCAATTCCGCGGGGGGAGGCATTGTATTTTGGTTCATTGTTAATACAACTGTATTTTTCTTCAACTGTTTCAATGCAGGTTCTTTGCATTACCGCACCTCACAGCGATGCCGTCTCAACGAGGATGCCCTCCCCGTGAGGAAGTGGGCTATCACGACCCAACAAGTCCCTACAACGGGAGTCCCACTCCCGTAGGGCGGCTTACGATCACCCCTCGTGGACTGAGGATGTAAGCGGCAACCTGGTCCTCAAGGACCGTGGTAACGAGTCACTTTCGGAGACTAGTCCCCTACCCAAACACTCAGACCCGTCATGAGGCGCATCCTCCTCCGGGAGTCGATTGTCTCCTCAGTGTTTCGTCTCGGATTTTCTCGGATGTTTTCCCCCGGAGACCTTATTCCCGGTTCCCCGTTTTCATGGTGACTGGGGGGTTCTCTCCCGGAAAATTGCCCGGAGATATTGTCCTTCTTGGAAACCCGGTCCCCTGTCTTCACGGTGACCGGCAGTTTTTCCCCCGGGGAGGATTCTTTGGAATTTCGGAACTCAGATATTTTCCCTGGAGACATTATTCTCGGCTCCCCGTTTTCACGGCGACCGGAGAGTTCTCCCGGGAAAATTCTTGGATTTCGTCGGACGTTTTTTCTCGGAGACCTCATTCCCAGCTCCCCGTTTTTACGGCGACTGGAGAGTTCTCCCGGAATAAACTATTTTTCCCCAGAGACTTCGCTCTCGGCTCCCCATTTTCACGGCGACTGGAGAACGCTCCCGGAAAAATTAAAATTCTTCACCTTGGAAAAACTTGGAAAAATTCTTAAGCAACGGGTCTTTCTCCCGGGAGCATTGTCACCCCCACAGCGCGCGGAGCTACCCTCCGGCCCACTGTGGAAGGGGGGGATAAGGAGCCCCTGGGAGTCACACCGTTCCAGACCTTCAAAGATAAATGGGCAAACTTAGCTCTATCAAAGAAATTTCAAACACAGCTTTATTGATCATTCAACCGGAGGACATCTTCCCCCTCCGGTGGGCATCATTACATCGGATACGATACAACCCGGGCTATAACCCGGAAATTCTCTACGTCCTAAGGTTCCTACGCTTAATAATCCTGGAGACCTTCCGACAGCTCCGGGTCAGGTTCCGGTACAAGCCGCGTATGCGGCGCTGGGCTTCCCGGAGCAGGTCCTCGGGCCAATACTCGTAGCTCGCCGGTGGAAATATCCGAAGAGGGGGAACCATCCGAGACCCCGGTCGCAGAGGGGGTAATTCAGCGCGATGATTATCGAAGTTGTCCAGGTGCCACTATGGATGCCATTGCAACCAGATTGGCTCCCGGACAACGCCCCCGCTGCGTTCCCCGGAGAAGAGACTTAACAAAATTAAGGCGACCTGGGCATCCCCCGGGTGGCACCCGCCGGGGCTCAAAGGCCTCGCCCTCGGGGAACCTCTCCAAGACCTTCGCCCGGGAGTAACCTCCCAGGAAACCTGGTACATTGCATTCATTGACTTAGAAAAATTTTAATTTCTATTACATTCACAATGTCTTTGTACAAGTGTCCGGAGCTTCCTCTAAGAAGTTACTGGGAACAAAAACCTAAAAAGCAAAAAAGGGTCCTATCTAGACCCGGGGGGAGGCTCATACTTGGTCGTTGCCGTCCTCCCCCCGGGGCGCTCCCGCCGGAGCCGGTGTATCCGCTCCCGGAGGCGCCGGTGCCGGGAACCTCACCCGGATGATCCGGTCGTAGAAGCCCCCGGCGAGCTGCTCCACCTCCCGGCGCGAGGGCTCGAAAAACTCCGAAAAGCTCCGAGGGATTCGGCACCCAATTACCCGGGCGCCCACCCCCCAGTGCTCCACGAGCCCGGCCGCGGCCACCACCACAGGGATTGCCCGGCCTCGCGCCCGGGCATCAGCGGCCTCAGAGATCACGGAGACTTGTGCGTTGAGAAAACGCACAGCCTCCGTGAGCGTCGCCGGGTCCGCCTCGGAGCTGCTCCCGGAGCCCAAGCTCACGCCAAGCCCCTCGAGGGTCGAGCGAACGGCGCAGCCCGCGTCCGTCACCGCCCGGACGCTCGAGCCCTCGAGCTACCGGAGGGCGTCCTCCTTCGCCTTGGCCTCCCTCTGCAGCTGGTCGTCGGCGGTCTCGGAGGCACGGATTTGGGCCCGTACTCAGGCAAGCTCCCGGAGGGCGTCGTCCCGCTGCTCCTGGTAGGCAGCGGCCCTCTCCTCTGCCTCCTTTAGCGCCCGGCCGAAGCGCATCTCCAGCCGCCTGGTAATGGCCGCCCCCTACAAACTCAAGAGTTAGAAAGAATTCGAGTTTGGGGGGCCAAAGGAAAGCCGCTACCGGTCCGGAAAGGTACCTAGATTTGGAGAGATTGAAGCTCCCCAAAACGCTCGCGGAACGTCCCTTGCGAGACATAGTCCTGGACCTTCCGGGTCTGCAGGCTCTCCACGTAGCGGTCCACCTCCCCCGCGGAAAGCAGGGGGTCTCCCACCAGGCGCCGGACCCGTCACGGCCGACGACAGGCCCCCGGGCATGAGTCGCCGGGGTGATGTGGACATGGGTGGTGGTGGCAGGCGTCTTCACCACCGAGGAAGTGGCCGCCGAAGAGGTGGCCGAGGAGCTCTCGGAAGGGGTCCCTCCCCGGGGAGGGATCAGGAGCCCCTTCCCTTTTCCAGGCCACAGGACCCCCGGGACCTCCGTCTCCGGGGGAACTTCGTAGACCGAGGGGCTTCCCCCCTCGTCCACCGGCCACTCCACACGCGGGGGCGAGGCCTCCGGCCTCCGGCCTCTCCGGCTCCAGTAACACCGGGGCCGGCGGGAGGGCTATCGCCGAAGGCGGCGAGGGGGCGTAGTCCGCAGAATCGGACGCCCCCCCCGTTGACGGCTAGTCCCTTCCCCCGAGCCTCTGCGGGGCTCTCCGGGGGAGGGGGTGTTGTTTCCTTCCGGGCCGGCGCCCGTGCACGCCTGGCCTCTAGGGTCTCGTCCCAGGTCTTCATCGGCGTGGAGCCCGGCGTCGTCGATGGACCGGAGGCTTTCTAAGCTTTGGCCTTCTTAAGCTCAGATCCCCCGGTAGTCTCCCTTCCCTTCTTGTGGGAACCGGGGGTGGGGAGGGGCTTTCTTGTTGGTAGCCTTAGCCCAACGGTCTCGGCTACTAGGTTCCAGGGAGGGCCCTCCCCCACGACACGCACGATGCGCTCGTGCTCGTCGGCGTAGTACCTCCCGAGGAGGTTCTCCGCCTTCTCCCGGGCCACTGGATACAACCGGACCGCAATAAGGTAAGAGATAGAAAAATTTATGAAACAAATGAACCAGGTAGCCGGGAACTTACGTCGGGTCACCGGCTTTTGCGGGGGCCGCTGGGCCGGGCACATCCCGATCCCCCTCCTCCCGTGCGAGAAGGGGGAGATCTTCAGAAGCGTTAGCTCCTCGGCGGCATCCCGCATAGAGCGGATGCCCCGGGAGCCAACGACCTTGCTGAGGAGCTTCAGCTCCTCCTCAGTTCACACCGGGGGCTTCGGTGCGGATGACCGGCTGTAGGTGGGGGCCTCCGGGGAGTACACCACCTCGTCGTCCCGGACCTAGAGGTAGAACCACCTCTGGATCCAATCCCCCCAGTGGTCCCGGGAGGCCGCCACCGGGTACTCAGCTACCCGGGATGGTAGCAGCTGGATCATCACCGAGCCAAAGGAGGACTTTGGCCCTCCCTTGACCAGGTGGGAGCTCCTCGCCGCCGGCTCATAGAAGTAGCGAAACACCCGGAGCGCGGGCTCCCGTCCGGTGGCTGTCTTGAAGAGCCATATGAAGAGGCCCATCCGGACGATGGCGTTCGGCGTGAGGTGGTTTAGTGCCACCCCATACTCCTTCAAAAATTCCCGGAGCAATGGATGCACCGGGAGCCGGAGCCCCGCCTCAAGGAAAGCCTCAAAGGCCACTACCTCTCCTGGCCTGGGGCGAGGGGCTCCGTCTTTCTTCGCGGGGATCCGGACGTCTCCGTCGGCGACGATCCCCCGATCAGCCAGGGACTCCAAGTCCCCGGTCGTGAACTCGGAGGCCCAGAGGAAGTCCACGGTGACTTCCTCCGGGGGCACCTCCGTGGCCTTGGCACGGCCGTTGGGTCCCATCAGGTTTTACCGGTGGCTTAGGCTTCGGAATCTGGGGGTGACCTAAGGGTTCCGGAGGCTAAGCTTCCGGGAACTAGCTTTCGGGAGAGGGCTACCGGGAGAGCTAAGGGCGCTAGAGTTTTGAAGGCTCGAAGTTTGGAATGGGCTCTCCGGGCCCCCCGAGGCCCTATTTATAGGGGCTAAGCGCGGCCCCGATGGGCGCCATGTAGCCCTTCGTGTTGCATCTGCGCCGTTGGAATTCAAACAGCGCGCAGGAAACGAAGGGACGGGCGCGCGAAACGAGGCACCGGTTCAAACCGCGCGCGGCCATTATGGCCGAACGGCGCGCTCCCATCGAGACAACAGTGCAGTCATAAAAGCACGGCACGGAAATCGAAGCGTCACGACTCCGGTATCTTGTCCCGGAGATTTTCCCGGTAGCATGAACCATTCCCTCCGGGAACTCGAGCTTCGTCGCCGGAGGGCATGGGGGGTTGCTGTTGGGGGAAATCTCCGCAAGAGTAAGTTCAGATAAGAAGCGCCGCCTTTTGCCCGGGGCCTGTCCCGGGCGCCGCCTATAGCCTGGGAACAAGGCCCCCGGTGCTTGTCCTTCCAGAGACAGAAAGCTCCGGTCCCGGTCACGTGAAGGTCACGTGAGGAGCGCCTCGGGAATCAGCGGACACCTGTCAAGCATCCGAGGGCTCCGGCCGGGAGAAGGACGTTGCTACCCCTCGACCCAACGGTGGCAGGCGGGGTAGTTTGGTCTTTTTGCTTCTTTTGGGGGCTATATAAGCTCTTGTACCCCTCTTGTAAAAGACAATTGCTCATATTGCTAGGAATAAACAATCTCACAGGTGTGCTCCGGAGTCATCTCTCCCCGAGAGAGCTCCCCAGCCGACTTCGGTCGAGAACACGCCGACAGGACTAGGGACCCCACTGGGACCCGAACCTGTATAAACCCTCGTGTCATTTGTTGTGCTTGACCGGCGGGGGAGGACCAGTCACCCGGTCAGCCTGCGTCGTATTTTTTTCGCTAGGATCATCCATAAAACCTGTCGGGGTATTCGCAATACCACGACATATATATCAGAGAATTGAAGTAAGATAAAATAGGAAGAAGTATCTCTACTTGAGAGTTCATCACACACAAAGATGGATGGTAAATTCATCAATTGACATAATGTAGTTGCAATCCGGATGTAGCAAGTCATCCTGCTTCAGCTGCACACAAGGGAAAGAACAACAAAAATATGTAAAGAAAGGAGCAAGTATTCGTAGTGAATTGATGTGGTTTTGTAGGGAAACATAATAGCTTGCCTCATTCGGTGTGCCTTTCGATTTGAAAAGGCTCTTGCATTAGAAATAGTCTAAATCTTAAAAAAAATATAAACCCAAAATTTAAAATCAAAATATAATTTTTCCAAATTTTCTTCGTTGATAAAGGAATACTTTTTATGAACAATTCTTTTAAAAAAGAAAATATGAAACCTAACACATAGTTCAAAGATTTTTAAAAATAACTCATTTTTTTGTATGACGGAGAGAAAAACAGGTGAATCTGCTTTACATGAGAAAACACATATGTATTATTCTTTTTAGAGTTCTAAGATCAAAAATAAATATTTTAGATCATATTTGAACAAAAAAATTAAAACATCAATTTTTATGACCCCACTTACCAAATATGATACGAAACACCTAATTTTTAATCGCACAGCTCTCGGGAAAATGAAACACAAGTGTATTTTCTTTGCTGATACACTGAGGCGTCTAAGGCAGGATGTTTGGTACGCTGTATATTCATGAAGGTGATGTGAAACGGAGAAAAAGAAAAGGTGATGTCAACTGGAGGAGAAAAAAAGGGGAGTAGCTGGCATTAATTTCCAAGCTTTGCATCGTGACAAAGGGAATCTTATCCTATTAACATACTTCATCCCTGCATGCGAGAAAATGAATTGAAATTTGAAATAAATTCAGTTGCCTTAACCTATAAATACAGTTAAAGGAGCTTTAATAAACGAATATTTTATACAAGTTGGTAAGTCTGAATATAAAGTGTTCAAGATTGTTAACTCAACTAAAAATTTAGTAAATTTTTAAAACATACAATATAATTAACTCTTTCTTCACTCCTACAGAAATTGCTGCCCCCCTCCAACAAGTGCCAAAAGCAAGTGGTTGGCTATGCATGTATGCTTGGTCGGAGAGTCCTGATTTTCAATAAGACAGGTTGTATGGTTGGATGAGGGTATTGCACAATTTTTATCACGAAAATCAAATTATTTTAATAAGTTAACTTAAAAAAAAATCAATGTAAATAAAGTTTTGTGTGCTTTAAATTATTAATGTTGTTGTTAGTTTGATCGTAATTTTATAGTAATTTCGTGTATCAAAAGTCAATTGGATTAAACATTTTATTATTAATTTCATCATAATCGAAAAAAACATGTTAAGATTTACTTTCACGAGAGATGATACCGTAATTTTTGTGGTTGCTTGCTTTATAACAAATGCATGTAAAATAATTTTTCAAATAAATAGATTAAATAAACTAATTTGAAAATTTTGTTTTTGAAACACACCACACTCAAAGATAACACTCCAAACATAATCTTAATTCGACTTATTTGGGTTTTAATTTTTTAGAATTAAAATTAGATCAAACAGAACTTAAGTTCAATGATTACGCTATAAATTAGAAAGTGATTAATTGAGTTCATAAACTTAAATTGATTTATTTGAAGAAACTAAGTCGGATTAAACACACTTTAAATCTCATCAAATGTATATTTTTAGTGTTATTTGTGAATTTTTGGGTATCTTATCGCACTGTATCTGCATTAATTCGTTCATGAAGCTTGAGAGAAACGAGTCGTAGCCCGGTCAACATCTTTGGCACAAAACAAAAGAAAGGCTGCTGTTTCCTGGCAGGTGTATCCAACTCATCATGCAACCCACCATGGGCAGCACTACTGGTGGAGCCTATGGAATTTAAAGTCTTGTACTTTTTTTTGATTCGGCTGCACAATAATTCGACCGCCACTTGGCATATTCCGAGTTTTTTTATAAATAAAAAAAAATAACTACAAAAATAACCCACAACTCCAAAATTTACTAAAAATAATCTGTCACATCAGCCTGTCGAGTCCCGAGAACTTGACAAGCTATTGGAGGGACTTGTCGAGTGCCCATGCTCGACAAACTGGTGCTCGGCTCTCTGCTGGTCGTTAGAGGCTAGTATGATCGTGGTCGAGGTGAGACTTGTCGAGTCTTGGCCACTCAACAAGTCCCTCATACGCGACATGTAGCTTGTCGAGTTCTCAGGACTCGACAGGCTGATGTGGTAGGTTATTTCTATAAAATTTTGAAGCTGTGGATTATTTTTGTAATTATTTATTTTTTTGGGTTATTTATAAAAAAACTTGGCATATTTCTGGTTGGATTCATGTCCTCCGTCATATAATACAAAAAATATCTAACTTTCTCTTAGATTATAAATTAACAAACTAAATCAATTGAGAAAAAATTTATAATTTCTCACGAGATGATGAACCAATTTTATTTTTCTCCTACATCGATCTAAACTATTCAAATTGTAATTGAATGATTGAGATCTTAAGAAAGACACCATTTATCATTTCTTCTCTAATATGACAATATGATTAATTACATTAATGATAATTTTCTTAATTTGAAGTACAATCTTCAAATTGCAGTTTATAAGTATGATGCATGCTTGGCCTCCAAAGCAAGTGGTAGAACTCTCATTTAAGATAAGACTAAGTCCAATGAAAATATTGTAGAGTAAATGTTTCGGAGAAATATTTCATGTTACGCGTTCGAAGCACCACTTGAGGCGTCGACTACTTTAATATAATGGTATTTTATTAGACTCTTCAAATCAGCCAAACATGTAAATTAGATATATATATATATATGCTAGAATTTAGATAATTTTAATTAAACTTACGTGACTTTTAATTTTAAAATTAAGTTTAAATAATTTTTAGATTACTAAAAAAAAAGTCTCTATGATGTGAAATAGAGAGACAGAAAGGTGTAGTTGGTACACGCAACATGGGCCATCAACTAACACACAAAAACACACACACACAGATATATGTACGGCATTGATCTTAATACTTACATATATTGGTTCTTACATCGTACGGAATTGTTCAAGCTCTTCTGAGGCATAATCATTTTTATGATAAAGATAAACAGACCTGTTAAGATTAGATCTTGCATAATTTTTTTAATGTATGCTATGATATAGATAAACGAATGCTCCACTAATTTTTAGACAAATTGTTTAGTCTTTGAAATTATTTTAGAAGTGCAATAAATCTAATCTAATAAATTTTATGAGTTAATTACTCATGACATGACATTAGTTGCTTGACACCTCCAAAAATAAAACAGGTACTAACAATAAAAAGTGCAAAAAAATAACAATACATGAGAAAAAAAAACAGAGAAGTAGGGAGGAGTTAGTTATCTATAATTTATTTTACCATGTAGAATATTATTCTTGCGAAATTGACTAGTAGATTTGAGGAAGCCAGGAAGGTAGGGATTGTGAGAAAATATATCTTGCAATATATTTGTACAATTATGTGTAGATATATTCTGATGAGATATTTTTCAATCTTGTAATTGTGTGAACTGTATTATTGTGTAATAGTTTTGTATGTATAGTTTAAGTGTTTAAAGATAACTTCAAAACATATCCAATATTGTTCTAATTTTAAACAACATTTTGACTCAAACAGACAGTAGATTGAAGATATCGTCTTTTAAAGTTAGAATAGATAAAAAGAATACAAGACTTTGGACTAAATTGGATGCGTCGTCAGCACATGATCAAAGATGCAGGATTTTGAGCAGAGCACGTTTGATCTTAAAACAGATGACTACAGATCAAAATTATATATATATATTAAAGAATTGAAGTAAGATAAAATAGGAAGAAGTATCTCTACGTGAGAGTTCATCACACACAAAAATGGATGGTAAATTCATCAATTGACATAATGTAGTTGCAATCCGGATGTAGGAAGTCATCATGCTTCAGCTGCACACAAGGGAAAGAACAACAAAATTATGTAAAGAAAGGGGCATGTATTCTTAGTGAATTGATGTGGTTTTGTGCTTTTCGACTGGAAGAGACTCTTGTATTGAAAATAGTCTATATCTCAAAAAAAGCTATAGTCCCAAAATTCAAAATCAAAATATAATTTTTCCAAATTTTATTCATTAATAAAGGAATATTTTGTATGAACAATTCTTTTAAAAAAGAAAATATGAAATCTAACCTTAGTTCTGAGAATTTTAAAAACAACTCATTTTTTGTATGACAGGAGAGGAAAACATGTAGTCGATGAATTTGCCACACATGAGAAAAAACACACATATATTATTCTTTTTAAGAGTTCTAAGATCAAAATAAATATTCCAGATCATACTTGAACAAAAAATTGAAACATCGATTTTTATAACCCCACTTACCAAAATATGATATGAAACACCTAATTTGTAATCACACAGCTCTCGGAAAAATGAAACACAAGTGTATTTTCTTTGTTGATGCACTGATACAGACAATCCTTCTCTCCTCCAACAACGGGTGGCTGAGGCAGGATGTCAAATGAAGGTGAGGTGAAACAGAGAAAAGGAAAAGGTCGTGTGAAATGGAAGAGAAAAAACAGGAGTGGTTGGCATTTTTTTGAACTATATGTTAGATTTATTATTTTATTTTAAAAACAATTATTTGTATTTATATTGGTCTTATAGAAAGTTCTTCTTTCCTCGAAAAACCGAGGATTGACAACTTGCATGGTCGCTGACTATTCATAAAAGTGATGTGAAATGAAAAATATAAAGTGATGTGGAATGTAGGAGAAAAAGAAAGGAGTTTCCGAGATGGGCATCTTGAAAAAAAAAGAATCCTATCCTATGAGGAAGATTAGGATTAATATAGTTCATCTCTGCATACAAGAAAAATGAACTGAAATCTTAAATAAATTCAGTTGCGTTAACATATAAGCACAGTTAAACGAACTTTAATAAATAAATAAATAAATTTTCAGATTATCTTTCATGACCAGAAGAGACTGCAGACTATGTTTCATTGGTAGATATATGTGGGGATAAGCATGACAAAATCCAACTTAATTATGATGTTCCTCGCACCATGCATAATCAAGTTTGTACATGCACCTTATTGCAGCTGAGAATTATATATGGACAATAAATACACAAGCACAAATGTATATTGTTAGTGTTATTTGTGAATTTTTGGGTATTTTATGGCACTGTATCTGCATTAATTCGTTCATAAAGCGAGTGGTCGCCCGGTCAACATGTTTTGTATTTTAGGCTTTGGCACAGAACAAAATAAAGGCTGCTGTTTCCTGGCAGGTGCAATTAATTCATCGTGCAATCCACCATGTGCAGCACTATTGTTTTTTTGATTTGGCTGCAACAATAATTCGACTGCCACTTGGCATGTCCCTGCTTGGATGCATGTCCTCTGTCGTATAATACAAAAAATATCTAACTTTCGTTATTATAAATTAACAAACTAAAATCAATTCAGAAAAAATTCACAATTTAGAGAAATGATGAATCAATTTAATTTTTTTTCATCGATTTAGATTATTCAAATTCTAATTAGATACTTGAGATTTTAAGAACGACACCATCTGTCATTTCTTCTCTAATATAACAATGTGATTAATTACATTAATGATAAGTATGATGCATGCTTAGTCTCCAAAGCAAGAGGTAGAGCTCTCAGTGGGGTAAGATTGGGTACAACATTACGTGAGGAGATGTTTTGGAGAAATATTCATGTCATATGTTTGAAATATCATTTGAAACACCGACTAATCTAATATAATAATATTTTATTAGACTTCTCAAATCAGCTCACATATAATTAGATATATACTATAATTTAGAAAATTTTAATAAAACTTATATAATTTTTAATTTTAAAATTAAATTTAAATAATTTTTAGATTACTCAAAAAAAAAGTCTCTATGATGTGAAATAGAACAAAAAGGTGTGGTTGGTACACTCAAGATGGGCCAATTAAAGCCTATCCATCATGCACGGATGCAGGCATGCATACTTGGTTCTCTTTGGGCCGAGCCCAAAACTTACTTCATGCATGCATTACACATGGTTGTCTCGAATTAAAAAGAAAAAAAAAACAAAAGAGCCACGTGTTGTCTGTTGGATTGTATTACCAGATGATTAAGATGTGGATGGATTTTGTTAAAATAGAAACATAGTTCTGCAAAAACAACTCATTTCATGGGCAGAATTACCCCTGATGGATCGCGAAAGAAGCAACATTTGCTGTTGTCAGGCAGAGAGAAGCAAACTATACAAGCTCAGTTAGTAAAGTGTTGATCTTAATTAATTGTGCAATTTCAGATAATGGTGTAAATAATGAACACAAATCATTATGAAATAACCCCCTTTTAAGTACTCTTAATTTCTCACTGAAATACAAACTTAATTAATTTCCTTTTGCATGAGACCTTGAAACAATAAATTCTGTAATAACTGAAGATTCATTTGACCTAGATCGAACACCACCCAATTAAGCACCCTCCCCAGTATCCTTCCTGCTTTTAGACACCTTAATTAAATTACTCCAACAAACAAAAAAGAATTAATCCTCTACAGATAATCTGACATGTATCAAACTAATCACCTTGAATTAAGCAGGTAGATAGATATTAGGCTATAAAAGATCTTTATTCAAAGGATGTGGACATTAGATCTAGTTAAAATTCAACTCAAACTCTTATAGATAAATAAGATATAACTATTCCTTATTCAAATTTTCACAAATAAAGTAAAAGATAATCTAACAATTTTATATTTAATTCAAACTCTTATTGATAAGATGAGAGACGATGCTAACATTATATATGATAGAATCGGTCGAATTTCGCATAGTCCATCTCAATCATCCTCCTATACTGATAAAGCAATTAAATAAAATTGCCAATTAACCTTGAGAAGCCTATCCTGTTAATTTGTTTTGTATATATTCTTTGAGCCAAATTAATTAAGTACAAATACTGAACTCAATACCCAGAGCCAAGCCAAGATATGTAAAACTAAGTGAAACTCTGAATTTAGTTTTACATCCGAGCTAAGGATACATCAGTTTGTCCAGTCGTCGAATTGAATTACTGAAAAATCAATAATAAACTAACAAGTACAAATTAACACGTTACAATTTGATAGTACCTAGCAAATTTTAACAACAGCAGCAACAACAACAACAACAATGGTAGCCATTTTACATGGTCTACATGGTAATTTCAGGGATAGACATAATTAAAAACACTTTTATAATCACCATAGCAGAACAAATTAACTGGAATTAATTACTTAAGTGTTTGTAACGATCTTGAAGAATGAAGCTGTAACTAGAACTCAAAATAGAATCATATAACGACTCCCATTCGATTGTTTCAAAAGTAAGCAGCATGCATGAAGCTTTGATTTGACTAAGCAACGTACAGTTCCTAGCTACAATATCAATTTGTCTCAAGTTGTTAGAATTTTTTTATAAGAAAACCAAAATAGTACAAAATAAAACTAAATTGCAGAAATGACTTCAGTCGTCAGACTCGATGGCGACTTACCCGAAAACGCCTTCAGTCACCAGGCTAGATAGCGACTTAGTGCTTTAGTCGGCATGTCTAATTGGCGACCGCAGAACGACCAACTGGTCACTAGACCAGCTGGCGACTGATGAGGCTATATAACAGCCACAAATCAAGCTCTTGGCGAGTGAAGAATTCGAGCAGACACAAAAAAAAACATTGAGAGAGAGAATTCGACCAGTCATCGGAGCAAACACAGAAAAATTCAAGCAGACGATTGGTCGTGGTGACTGATGAGGTGGGTTAAGTCGTCAGATTGAATGTTGACGGGTCGAATTTCCCAAATATCGTCAATCGGGTTGGCGACTTTTATCAGTTTTGCAATTACATTTTTTTCTGTGCTGTTCTTGACTTTTTTTTTTATATACAGGTTATTCATACAAAAAAATTCCAAATAATTATTGCCATGCATGCAAACAAGATTAAGGAACGTACGTCCGTGCCAGCAATATTAATTTTGGCCTCCATTTGCTGTTATTTAACTAATTATGCAGCATGACAAACCAAGACTATTTCTCATGAACACGAGTGCAGAAGCATTTTGAGGGTACTAGACTTTATTAAGAGTTCATTGCTAATAAATACCTTGAGGACATTGGAGCCTAATTGGAACCCTGACGCAGTGGTATAAAGGATTAGAAGGGATCATAAGTCATAAACGTTAAGGTATCTAAATTTGTTTGCTGCAGGCCTAAGAAACATGGTCTCAGAATGATATATGGGGAGCAAGCAGAGCAATACAAGCATCTTTGGGAGGACTGTGGAGCTCTTAGGCAATACAACCCCGAAACCATTAGCAAGGAGTTTTTCGTTTAAATTTTGTACAGTTTTTCGTTCTAAATTTTCATTTAAATTTTGTACTTGTTCTTTGATATTTAATTTAACAGTTTTTCGTTCATTGCCTTAGGGTCGGATGGACACTTTCCATAACCATTAGCAAAGAGTTGATCACAGATTGTGTGCGAGGCACTTGTAGAATAACTTCAAGAGTTTATACAACGGAAGGAACCTAAAGAATGCAATGTGGGCAGCAGCAAGGGCACCTAACAAAGTAACAAGGTTGCTTTTAACAAGGAAATGGCTGAATTGAAGAAATTAAATTAAAATGCTTCTCATTGGCTGATGAATAAGGACTTGAATATGTGATGTGGTTCTAAACAACATCTCAGAGAGTTTCAACAATCTCATCCTGGAAGCTAGAGGGAAGCCAATTCTCACCATGTTAGAAACAATTAGAAGAAATTTGATGAATAGAATTCAAGTGAAGAGGACAAAGATGAAGACATGGCAAGGACCTATCACACCCAAGGTGGCTGCCAAGCTGGAGAAAATCAAGCAGAGTAGTATAGATTGCAAAGTTATGTGGGGAGGAAGTCCTTTATTTGAGGTGGATGACTGCATCGATGGTAGTTTGGTTGTTAATATAGAGGCCAAAAGCTGCCAGTGCAACAAATGGGACTTGACTGGAATCCCATGTAAGCATGCTTGTGCTGTTATGATGTGGAGCAATCTTAGAGTTGAAGACTATGTTGATGAGTACTACTCTGTAGCAACTTATGCAAAAACATACAATCATTTGATCAACCCAATGCTTGACTCTGAGAGATTGCCCTCCACTAATTGCGATACGATAGAAGAAAAAACCCATATGAAGAAGCAAATTCTACAGTTCTCTAGAAGATACTAAGATCTCTCTACTTCGAAAGAGATACAAATTTAATATATCCGTTAATTTAATAAGGATATATTTATAATTTCGTTTCAAACAAATTATATCCACCCAAGATGAGATCTCAACCACCGATCCTTTTTTCCCGATTCATCCCGCATATTTCAAAAAATGAAAAAAAAAAAAAAAAGGAACTTCCAGGCCAGCGAGTCGATCCCCTTTTCCCAATTCATTCCATATATTTCAAAAAAAAATTCATTCTAATGGAACTTCCACCCAACAAGTCAGTCCCTTCCGATAGAAATCTTAAAATCCTTGTTGAGTTCAAATCAAAAGGAGTTCAAATCCAATTCCTTAAAGAAGAGGAGTTCAAATCCTAATTGGACTCATTGACCGCCATTCGACATATAATGCTTCTTTGTTGGTTCGATCGGCGAGGCAGAACCATGGAGGCAGCCAGGCAATGTCACACAACTCAAAAGAGCAAAGTTGTGCTGTGTAAGAGGAAGAAGAAGAGAAGGCTACGAGGGCAAGAGGAGATTTTGTTTTAAGAAAGGTTATAATGAGATTTTATTAGGCAGTTAAAAGATTTTGAGTGATTTAGAGTGGGTCAACTGAATTAAGGGGTTTGTAAAATTACAAATATATCTTGTATCTCTTGTTTTATATAAATTGATTAGACAAGATATCAAGAGGTACAAAGATTTTTAAACCGTTAGATATTATTAATCTGGGCGACACAAAAGAATTTAGGAGGGGCATTGAAGAGTTCATATGCATAACCCAATAATATGGAGTTTACAAACTCAATAGAGCTGGAGCATCTCTTAATTGTGTCATTAGGACAATCACAGGCGTGACAGACACCTTGTCCCTACCTCATTCGCGACAGAAACTGATCGAATGGTCGAGTAGTTGAAACGTATATTGACTGGGCAAGTGATTAAGTGGTCAAGTACACTTCAACCACTCACCATTCAACCAGTTTCTGTCGCAGATGAGATGAGGAAAAGATCTTTGTCATGCTTGTGATCGTCCTCTCACGGTTTCAAATCGCGATAATTGATTTATCGCACCTAAAAAAGTCATTTTTGTAATTTCGGTAAACTATGTGTCATTTTTCAAATTATTTTTTATTTTAAGTTATTAACAAAAAAATCTGACGATTTTATGGCCAAGACTAATGACGTGAAGGCCACCATCATTGCAGCCTATTACATTGCATTACATTACATTTCTCCATATGTTCCAGAAAGAGTAAAAGTGAAATTTGAAGACGACGATCCTGAGCGTAGTTTAATCGGAGGTGTTCTACTAAGTCAAAGACTCAATAAAAATAATTAACTGGGAGCTTACGAAGTCTCGGAAACCAAAAGATCCACATAATTTCTGTTATTAGATTCCATAATGATGTGGAAGACAAAAGATTAAAATGCACAAATACTTGTATTTTTGTAATTCAATTAAGGATTAATAAGAACGAGTTTCTTTGTCCATCTCTTATTGTCTTCTCGTATTCTCTTTACGTTTTCTGTTGAAATAGAATGACATGCCCGCAATTAAAATGAAAAAGAGAGAAATTTACCGGAGCGAATTTCTTTGCCAAACACTAAGAAATACACACACACACACGTCACCTAGACAATGATGTATAAGGGTGTAAAATGCGTACGGATTATTTGAATTATCCAATTATCGAATCCAATAATATATGGATATGATTAAGAAATTTCCATCCGAATAAGTTTTTTCTCTATCTGAATCCGGTAAAATCCGATAAAATGATATAATTCCATATCTGAATTCAAATTTGAAAGTTATTTGTATATGCAATACTTGTTTAAATTTGTGGTATAGCAACTTTATGATCAAATTGTACACGAATAATATAAATATTGTACAAATTCATTCAAATGTATTATTTATTGAATTAAAATAAGTTACTTTTAGATTTTGTATTAATGAAAAATGAAATCAAAATAATATCAATAATATCCACTAGAATCCAAAATCCGATCGGAACTAAAAATAATTCGATTCAAATATGTATCCGATATTTATCCAATCTGAATGCAAATCCTATCCGACTTAAAAATATGAATACAGATATGGATTGAATAAATTCATTTGGTGTTATTGAATTATACCCTCCTCAGTCCTCTTCTTTAGATTCCGCATCATAAAAAACAAGTTGGTGGCTACTCAACATGTGGAATTCAAGACAACGGTGATTCGGATGGAGGACCGAATCAATGGCATTCCTCAATGCAGACTCTGCGGCAGTTGTCAGATATTTAAAAAATTATACCTTAATTATATTTAAAAAATTATATATACTTAAATTATCTTCATATCTGAGACCAAAAAATTATATATACTTAAAATATAATTTTAATTATTATTTTTTATTATAATATATTAACAAAAAATTATAATATTATAGTATTATGAAAATATTTTTCATGACAAATATACTCATAAAATTTTTTTACCAAATATAAATATTTCTAAATATATTATTGATCAAATTAAAAAAATTTGACTTTTTATAGTCGTTTCAGTTAGATTGTTTTAAACTAACCGAAACAATATCATCATGTCACACTAAATTACAAAATCATGTACTATTTATGTTAGATATAAGTCTCGGTGTTCGAAACAATTTAGAATTAACAAATTGGAGCTCAAAATAGAATTACAATACAACTCCTGTTGATGAGATGTTGATGAGATAAAAGTAGCATACTGAACACAGCCACTAATTCTCCATTGATTGTTTCAGAAGCAGCATATATCAAGTTTTGACTCCTACAAAATGAGAATTGCATAAACATATTAGAGAGACAACACGAGGAAACCACAGTTGCTAATGATTGGGATGGCCTTCATTAACATACCAGCATTTTTGGCCTTCATTTGCTGTTATTAATACTCTCCTGGTCCTCCTCATCATCAGCAAAAATAAATTCGCTATTCTGCCGACAGTCGATTTGAACACGAGGATGATTGGGATGGTGGTCCTCATCAATGGCGTTCCTCAACGCAGATTCTGCAGCAGTTCTCTCAGACTCCGTAGCCCTCTCACCCCCGATGTGTACAGATATGTTTTTGAGTCTTGACAAGTGCTGGATGCCGACAGGTGCAGTGCCGCGTTTATTCCATCCACGCGCATTGAAATTCAATTCGAGCTTTTGGAGGTTAGGCATTGCCCCTGCCTCGAAGATCATGCACGGCATCGTAGGACAAGTAAAGTCAAAATACTTGAGCACTGGGAATGCCATGCTATAGACACAAAGGATCTCATTTTCTATGGGGACTTGTTCGATCCTCAAAGAGAGAAAGATTAGCGCGGGGAGCCCTCCAAGAATATGAACATCATCTATGACAACATCCCTAACATTAAGATGCAAGTAGGAGAGGTGATGGAGTTCAGCAATCCACTTGGGGACCCTGGAAAATGGCAAGTCATACATTCTGAGACACTCAAGAAGGCGGAAAGAAGGGGACAAAGAGCTCAAAGCATCCGCACATCTAGATCTTGTACCAAAGTTTGACAACCGAAATGGAAGTCCAATCTGTAAAAATCTCAAGTGCAACAACCGACAAATACTTGCCAAATCTTTAAATATGTCGCCACTAGCATCTGAAAATTCAAAATCTAGCACTCTGACATACTTGAACTTTGAAAAAGGTGGCTTATATGAAGAGGAACCAAACATCACAACTGAACGTACTTGTGATAGACTAACGGTCCATGGTATATTGCCATCTTTTGTAGCACTAAAGTGAATGGAGAGTCGACGAATCTTGTGTTGTACCTCCTGCATGCCTTCTGTACCGTCCATCACAGTAATAAAATGTTCTTCTCTACATTTATCTCTAATAAAATCAAATATTATATCATGTACTTTGCAACCCCATATGTCGTCTTCATTATTTTCCAATATAGGTCGAATTAAGCTCCTATTCACAAGCTCGTTGAAATATCCGTTTGCAACATCCACTGCATCTCGTTTGGGCACATTAGTTACAAAACCTTCAACCATCCACCGCCTGACCAAGACATTCTTGTTGATATCATAATCCTCAGGATAAATACCAAGACATAAAAAGCATGTCTTGAGACAGCATGGAAGATCCACGTAGCTAAGATTTAATATTTGTTTCATTCTGTCCAATACAGAATCTGCTGCAATGCTACGCAAAGAATTTCGTATATTCTCCCAATGTTCCTTTTCTTGGGTTCCTTGGCTAGCTAAAAAGCTAGCTATAGTAATAATAGCAAGTGGCAAACCATCACACTTCTTCAAAATTTCAGCAGACACTTCTTTGAGGTGGGGAGGACAATCATTCTTAGAGCAAAATATTGTATTGAAAAATAATCTTTCTGAATCTTGGTCGCTGAGAGGTTTCATCTTATATATATATTCCTTATGATCAACACAACATGTTCTAGCCACGGTCTCATTTCGTGTAGTTGTGATTACTCTACTTTTACAACAATTTACTGGAAAAGCATGTCTTATGTAATCCCATGCTAATGTCGTCCATAAATCATCAACTATAATCAAATACCTGCCAAATAGTTTCATATAGAGTATACATAGTGTTAAGTTGATAACAAAAATATAATGAAAACAGCCTCAACTTTGGTTAAATGATTTAGAATGTCTGAACAACAATAGAAGCCAAGTCAGCCACTCATAGTGTCGGCAACAAATTTGTAAAATCTATTGTATATCAACGGTATTTTAGAAGAATGAAATCAAGTAGCCCCAAATTCTAAGATGTAAATGGAATAGAACAAAAGGATAGTTGTTAACTATGTTCATCTAAGTTTTTTTATGTCTCTCCTGTATTATCATGTTTACTCATGAAATTTTGTCAATTTGATAATATGTTTTTCTCCGTATTCTCTAATTTTTTAAAAAAAATTTAAAAATTTAAAAACAAATAAACTCATTGTGCAGTGCTAAATCTGTATCTATCTAGATAACAGTACTAGATAAGAGGTAATGCTCTCTCTATGTACTCGGCATTTTCATGAAGTTTCTTAAGAAATGTCCTATAATTAGCAGAACAAGATTAAATTTTATGATGCCTAAAAAATGAATTATTTTTTGCAATTTCTATTAACTACAAGTTAGATTTTTTATTTTCTTTTTAAAAAACAATAATTTGTATAAAAAGTTGGAATTTTTTTTACGAATAACACAATAAAAAATAATTTCAAAACTAAAGCAAAACTTTTTAACTGATTTTCAGTCATGAGCTATTAATCGCAACTGATTGTCAGTCGCGGGCCCAGTTTACGACTGAAGATGTGGCTCGACCCATATGCTCTATTGGCCTAGCACCGGGCCACGTTTACATTTTTTTGGTTAGACGACCACGACCAGGACATAAAAAATCTGGTCGCACCAATCTGGTCGAATTGATGTCTTTGTTTTTCCTAATGGTTGTATTTTGGTTATTTTGGTTGAATCTTTTTGTATTTTTTGGTCGATTCAGCAAGTTTGATTTTAGGCAAATATGTGAAATAGCGTTTGCCTGATCAAAGTTGGGTTGTTGGTCGAATCAACTAAAACACAAACACACACAGAGCAATGCGTACGACATTGATCATATATTGGTTTTTTACATTGTACGGAATTGAGCAAGCTCTTCTGGGGCATAATTTACCATTAGATCTGAGGAAGGTAGGGATAACTCTGGCAGCTGTTGTATTTTGGAAAGGATGCACGATTAGTTGAGAGGTCTCTATCATAGCCATTCCTGCACTGTCTCTGTGAGAGATGAATGCAAGCCAGTCTTTGCTCTTTGGACTTTATCTTGTTACAGAAGAAGACCTGCATTCTCTTGAAATTTTGTCCTTACAAATTCATACTCCAAATCTTTTGAATTCTCATCGGGCCTCATTTGCATTATTGAACTCCATCTTTATGTAATTTACATCTTTCGCCTTCAATGATCAATACATTCTCTCATCGAGGGAATGGGCTTCACAAAGAGTCTCTACACAGTATTTGTCATTTTAGAAATAAAATATATCTAATAAAATGTCTTTCTTTATTTTTAAAGTGACTAAAACAACTTGCTCCTGTCAGTTTACACACACACCATGCGAAATTATATTCGTGCAACGGATAATTAGGTCCCACAACCCCTGTCCCCAAATGTCAGACACTATCAGCACAAGACGTGTCGCACAACGCATGAGGAAAGTGGGGCTCTACCAGCTTATAAAATGCGTGAAGTGCACTGTTTCGTTGTCGTCGCCCACGCACACGCATTCGACCTACAATGATTAACCAGTGGGTCCCCTACTTGTCGGCCCCACCTATCGGTGATATATAAGAAAAACGACTGTTGATTAAATTAAAAATAAGTAAATTACCGCTCTTTCTTTTGTTCTACAGTCAAGAACAATGACATGTGGGTCTGATACTATGTTGTCTCACTTTTTAGTGATTAAAATAAAAATTATCCGTTGGATTGATTTAAAAAATGTAATAAAGATTCTCTCAACTGTTTTGCACACAGAGAGAATGGCAAGTGGGATCCATGTGCTGCTTGGCCCACCTATCATTGTCTGAAAATTGTTTTTATATGGAATAAAAGTTTGGAAAAGTTGTTAGTAGTGGGACCACCTGTCAATGACAGAAAAATTACTGTTAGATTATAGTCGTTACAAATAGCGGTTGGAGTTATTTTTTATGGATTTTTGCCCTAAAAATTCATAAAAATAGCAAACAATTTCTGTTAAAATATAACTATTGGAAACTAGCCATTAAACTTCTTGTCTATATATTCAACCTTCTTCACAAAGTTATCCTCATAATCCAACTTGTGTAATTAGTAGTAGATACTTACAAATCAAACCCTAATTTTGCTTTAAAAGTTGTGCAGTCCACTTTTTTTTTGAAAGTATTTTTAGCACTTCCCAAGACTAAAAGCATTCACTAATTTTAAAGTGAAAATATTACCCCATCTGATAAAATATGTCTAATAAAATGTCTTCATCTTTAAAGTGAAAATATTACCCCATCCGATAACCATTATTGTAACACCTTAAGTACATCCGCTAATACCAAATGTTTAGCCTTTCGGCTTCATTTTGTCTAAAAAGATTAATCCAATCAATATAAATGATTAACTCAAAGTTATATACAGTGTATTACAATGCTATAATTTAGATATGAGGCTAAGAAGTAATAATTCTATATTTTTCAAAAATTGAATTGCATAAAACTTAAAGTATTGAACTTTGTGGTGAAATAGTTGGTAGTTACAAATCAGATCTTTAATTTGCTTTAAAATCTTGTATAGTTAATTTTTTTTTGAAAAGTATTGAAGCACTTCCCAAGACTAAAAATGGGAATCTTGGCCAAATTAGGTTAGAGTACTACAATTACTCTAGTTAACCATTAATTACTTATTATAAACAACACCCTAGCAATATTAATCACAAATATTTGTGATAGAATTGTGTGGAGAGCTAAAACATCACTTTAAAAAGAATTAGTAGGATATAAAGAAAAGGAGGTGGGCAATTATTTAGAATAGGTCTTTACTCTGGAGATTAAACATACTGGGTGTAATCGAATTTATTTCTAAAGTTGTAAAGATTTATCCGTTATCTGATTAGGGGCTTGACAACATAGGTCGAATTAAGCTCCTATTCACAAGCTCGTTGAAATATCCGTTTGCAACATCCACTGCATCTCATCTGGGCACATTAGTTACAAAACCTTTAATATTTGGGCACATTAGATCCAGATAGCTTAGGTTTAATATTTGTTTCATTCTGTCCAATGCAGAATCTGCTCCAAAACTACGGCAGTTAAATGTTGTGACTATTAGCCTATGCAAATATCATTACTAAAAAGGGATACACCTAATCAAAAACACTTTAATAATCACCATAATATCATCATATTTCAGAATAAATTAAGCACATGAAATTACAAAAACCTGAACTGCTAATATGCAAATAAGCATAAAAGTTTGAAACAATCTAAAATTAATTAACTAAAACTTAAAACTAGAATTATATTACAACTCGAGATAAGAGACGTGCTGATCAGCACCATTCTCGTCCTCATCATCAAACATGAGCACCAATGACCTTCTTCACCGCAGACTCTGCAGCTCAATATTGGATTTCTTAATTTTTACAGTGGTTTCTTTGAGTTTTGACAATTGTTTGATACCGACAGCTGCACCATATGGAGTTTACAAACTCAATAGAGCTGGAGCATCTCTTAAATGTGGAAATTGTCATTAAGTTGATCACAACTCAAGATTTTGCAATGCTCCTATAAATCCCGAATATGTGGAGAATATATAAGCCAAGACCTTGAAGGAGTGCTAGAGATAAACAACAAAATCGAACATCTCAAACTTCGAAAGGTACACATACAACTACTCAAGGACAACTGATACAAGGACATCCAACTCAAGGCGGACACTTCATAAGAACTTAGGATCTACTATTTATTTTCTGAAATCACTTGCTACTAATGGTTCAATATTTTTAGGCATAATTTGGAAGCACGGCAAGAGATTCAACATTTCAAGTTCTAGCCACTAGTTAATGCGGCAAGTGTTGAGTTTGTTGCTCGGCAGAAAGTATGCTATTTGTTCACTTTGTTATTTTGTTACTTTATTCGTATGCTTGTCAAGTCATACAATCTTGTTAATCAGGAGAACCAAAAGCGTATTTTCTACATGTGGGTTATCATCTTCCATCTCACTAATTAGCGAAAGAAAATAAAGGTAACAAGACTATAATGCATTGTTATGAACAGCTTACTTGACTCTTAGAAAGTGGTGCATTTACACAAGTGCAAAAAAGAAATCAAGTGCAGGGCAACGGTACAACTTCCGTTATTGTACATGGCCAAGAACATTGCCCACAACTAACATCTTCAACTATGGTTAGGAAGGTTTGTTATGCAATAAATTGCACAGGTGTATAATTACGTGAAAAATCATATAAAAATTGATGTATAATTACGGGAAAAATCATATAAAAATTGATATTTGGTATGCTGTCTATTCATGAAGTGATGTGAAACGGAGAAAAAGAAAAGATGATGTGAAATGGAGGAGAAAAAAACGAGAGTGGTTGGCATCATGACAAAGGGAATCGTATCCTATGAGGAGCATTAGGATTAATTCAGATTAACATAATTCATCCCTACATACAAGAAAATGAATTGAAATTTGAAATAAATTTAGTTGCCTTAACCTATAGGTACAATTTAAGGAGTTTTAATAAATAATAAAGTTCCTCATAGGATACAATTCTCATTGTCTTTTACTACTTTTTTTTCCCAACATATTGAATGTTGTTTTTCTATATCCAAATTTAATGAGAAAATTTATTATTTCTATGTTAAATTTTTTATTGCAAATCTCTAATTTTATTTTCTTATATTCGAATTATTTAGAATTAATTTATTTATCAATTAATCTTTTACCTAATACTAATTATACATTAAAAAGTCACATATATACAAAACACTACTCAAAAATCAATGCATTAGAACGGTTGGTTCTTGAGGAGGTGTTTTGCACGTGGACTCGATCAAAGAGTGTCATGAAACACTATGTGCATTGGAATGAGAAGTGTTCTGGATAACATTTCATATTCATAATACAAAATATTTCTCTGCAGATATTTTTGAGACACTTATATATTAAACTTAACCTAAATTCATAGAACCAAATACTTGGTTGGATAACATTTCATATTCCTTTTTTTTTCCAACATATTCAATGTTGTTTTTCGATATCCGAATTTAATGAGAAAATTTATTATTTTTATTATAAATTTTTATTGCAAATCTCTAATTATTTTTATTAAATTTTTATTATAAATTTTTATTATTATTTTTATTATCAATTAATCTTTTAACTAATACTAATTATATATTAAAAAATCACATATATACAAAACACTACTCAAGAACCAATGCATTAGAACGATCGGTTTTTGAGGAGGTGTTTTGCACATGGACTCGATCGAAGAGTGTCCTGTACATTGGAATGAGAAGTGTTCCGGATAATATTTCATACTCATAACACAAAATATTTATCTACAATTATTTTTGAGACAACTAAATACTAAACTTAATTTAAATTCATAGAACCAAATACTTGGGTTGGATAGTCCTCGTCTCCAACACCGTCTGCTGACATATGTTGTATGGTCGCTGGCTGTCTATTTGTAAAGGTGATGTGAAATGGAGGAAGAAAAATAGGTAGTTGGTAGAGTCAATATAGGCCATCAGGTAAAAAAGACACCACTGGATTAGGATGGCAGAGAGCAAACCGTGGATACACAAAGGCCTATACATATTGTACTCCCCTCGCTCAAAAAAATATCCTTTTTTTTTAATATAGTTTTCAAAATATAATTTTAATTATTATTATTTTTATTATAATATATTAATAAAAAATTAAAATATTATAATATTATGAAAACATTTTCATGACAAATATACTCTTATAATTTTTTATATTTAATCTAAATATTTATAAATATATTAGTGATCAAATAAAAAATTTTGACTTACGGTTGTTTCAGTTAGATTGTTTTAAACTAACCGAAACAATATCATCATATCACACTAAATTACAAAAACATGTTCGAAACAATCTAGAATTAATGAACTAGAGCTCAAAATAGAATTAAATTACAACTTCTGTTGATGAGATAAAGGTAGACATACTGAACAAACCCATTAATTCTTGATTGATTGTTTCAGAAACAGCATATATCAAGTTTTGACTCCTACAAAATGAGAATTGCATAAACATATTAGAGAGACAACAATATTAGATTAGTTAAAAGATTGCATAAATTCACACATACAGTATGTTATATATGCGGCAGCATTTGGCCTTCATTTATACCAGCATACCCTTCTCATCGTGGAAACCACAGTTGCTAATGATTGGGATGGCCTTCATTAACATACCAGCATTTTTGGCCTTCATTTGCTGTTATTAATACTCTCCTGGTCCTCCTCCTCATCAGCAAAAGCAAATCTCTCATACTGCGGACAAGAGATTGCAACACGAGGATGATTGGGATGGTGGTCCTCATCAATGGCGTTCCTCAACGCAGATTCTGCAGCAGTTCTCTCAGACTCCGTAGCCTCCACACCCCCGATGCTTACACATATGTTTTTGAGTCTTGACAAGTGCTCGATGCCGACAGGTGCAGTGCCGCGTTTATTCCATCCACGCGCATTGAAATTCAATTCGAGCTTTTGGAGGTTAGGCATTGCCCCTGCCTCGAAGATCATGCACGGCATCGTAGGACAAGTAAATTTAAAATACTTGAGCACTGGGAATGCCATGCTATAGATAAGAAGGATCTCATTTTCTATGGGGACTTGTTCGATCCTCAAAGAGAGAAAGATTAGCGCGGGGAGCTCTGCAAGAATATGAACATCATCCATGAGAACATCCCTAACACCAAGTGCCAAGTCAGAGAGTTTATGGAGTTCAGCAATCCACCAGGGGACCCTGGAAAACAGCACGTGATACATTCTGAGACACTCAAGTTGGCGGAAAGAAGGGGAGAACGAGCTCAGAGCATCCACACATCTAGGTTTTGTACCAGAGTTTGACGACCGAAATGGAACTATAATCTGTAAAAATCTCAAGTGCAACAACCGACAAATACTTGCCAAATCTTTAAATATGTCGCCACTAGCATCTGAAAATTCAAGAGCTAGCACTCTGACATACTTGAACTTTGAAAAAGGTGGCTTATATGAAGAGGAACCAAACATCACAAGTGAACGTATTTGTGATAGACTAACGGTCCATGGTATACTGCCATCTTTTGTAGCACTAAAGTGAATGGAGAGTCGACGAATCTTGTGCTGTATCTCCTGCATGCCTTCTGAACCGTCCATCACAGTAATAAAATTCTCTTCTCTACATTTATCTCTAATAAAATCAAGTATTATATCATGTACTCTCCACCGTACCTTGTCTTCATTATTTTCCAACATAGGTCGAATTAAGCTCCTATTCACAAGCTCGTTGAAATATCCGTTTGCAACATCCACTGCATCTCGTCTGGGCACATTAGTTACAAAACCTTCAGCCATCCACAGGCTGACCAAGTCATTCTTGTCAATATTATAATCCTCAGGATAAATACCAAGATATAAAAAACATGTCTTGAGATAGTATGGAAGATCCACGTAGCTTAAGTTTAATATTTGTTTCATTCTGTCCAATGCAGAATTTGATCCAAAACTACGCAAAGAATTTCGTATATTCTCCCAATATTCCTTCACTTCGGTTCCTTGGCTAGCTAAAAAGCTAGCTATAGTAATAATAGCAAGTGGCAAACCATCACACTTCTTCAAAATTTCAGTAGACACTTCTTTAAGGTGGAGAGGACAATCATCCTTAGAGCAAAATATTCTATTGAAAAATAATCTTTCTGAGTCTTGGTCGCTGAGAGGTTTCATCTTATATAAATATTCCTTATGATCAGCACAACATGCTCTAGCCACGGCCTCATTTCGTGTAGTTGTGATTACTCTACTTTTACAACAATTTACTGGAAAAGCACATCTTATATCATCCCATGCTGATGTCGTCCATAAATCATCAACTATAATCAAATACCTTCCAAATAATTTCATATAGAATATACATAGTGTTAAGTTGATAACAAAAATATAATGAGAACAGTCTAAACTTTGGTTAAATGATTTAGAATGTCCGAACAACAATAGAAGCCAAGTCGGCCACTCATAGTGTCGGCAACAAACTTGTAAAATCTGTTGTATATGAACAGTATTTTAGAAGAATGAAATCAAGTAGCCCCAAATTCTAAGATGTTAAATGGAATAGAACAAAAGGATAGTTGTTAACTATGTTCATCTAAGTTTTTTTTATTTCTCTCGCATATTATCATGTTTACTCATGAAATTTTGTTCAATTTCATAATATGTTTTGCTCCATATTCTCTAATTTTTTAAAAAAATTTTAAAAAAATTTAAAGACAAATAAACTCATTGTGCGGTGCTAGATCCGTATCTATCTAGGTTTTCAACTAACAGTACTAGATAAGAGGTAATGCTCTCTCTATGTTCTCAGCACTTCCATGGAGTTCCTTAAGAAATGTCCTATAATTAACACATCAAGATTAAATTTTATGATGCCTAAACAGATTATGCAAATATATTATTTGGCCTACTGATTGTTCAAGACCATTGAAGCCATCCAAATTTTTTTTTATCACATATTGTTGTATATATGTTTTACACCTTAAAAATTATTTCTGATATCTCCTAACTGCAATGATGGGAATATACAAAAGAAAAAAAGAAATACCTCTTGTCTAGCAAATAAGTTCGGAGCTCTTGGATCACATCTTGCACATATCGCACGGAGAAATTTGTTGGCCTTTAACTTTACACAGTATCGCACGGAGAATCGTAAGAAAATCAGGTTTCCGGGACACGGATACGAATGCAGAACAATCATATTGAGCTCCAACTGTTTGATAGACCTGATTAGTAAGAGTAGTCTTGCCGGAGCCTCCTTGTCCGACAATAGCCACAACCTTGGGTTTCTTCGCCTCTTCTCCCTCCCCTTGGCTCAACCACTTGATGACCTCATCCCTCGCGCCATCAACACCCACCAGTCTTTCCACATCCTCGTAGAGTACATTCAATCTTGGGTCCATGGTTGTCACGCCGGTTGAACTCGAGTCACATTTGTACCTCTTGTGCCGCTCGCTTACACTATCAACACGGACCTTGAGCTTCTTGAGCTTCTCGGCGATGTCATGGCGAGCTCCCAGTGCCTTCAGCTTGTGGATGTTCTTCTGGAAGAACCCCTTCGAGTCTAGAGGGGTGTCCACACGGTGCATGAAGTCGTCAATACAGTCTTCGATGTCGTAGGAGAGCTCGCGGATCTGGTTCCGCCACTCCTTCTCCTCGAGGTCAAGGTCGTCCTCCATGTCTGACAGCTTGATGAGCGTGGCGTGCATGCTGCTGAGCTCGTCCTTGAGGGAGGAGATCTCGTAGCGCACACCCTTGAGCTTCGCATACTCGTCCCCTGTGAGGACGGCAAGCTTGCTGAGAACGGGGCCAAGCACCCCCGCGGCAGCGCTTACCTCCATGAGAAACTTGAAGGATGGGATGCAAGAAACAGAGTATAGGAAGGATGAAGAGGTGAAGTCATCTATCAGTAGGTGGGAAGTCATATAGTGCCTCTCCATTAGCAGGATCCGGACCCATTAGTGAAAAAAAAAAATTTCTTGGCGTTTTCAATAATACAGAGAATTCTTGCCCTAGAAAATAAAACGGGTGCGCGGCTAAACATCATCAAATATGCAACTTGAGGCGGTGCTGCTTCTTTGATGCCTCCCATTTTCTTTATTCTTTGCTTCGCTTGCAAACAAAGAAAGACAAGTGGAGAGAATTAGATGGGCATAAAATATTGGCAAGTGGAGCAAATGCAAAAGCTAGCTATCGAGTAAACAAGACATTTGATTCATATTTTGCCACAGCGAGAAAACTGAGTTTTTGAGGTTTCATCATACAGTTTCAAAACTCCAATTATATAAATTGTGAAATCGTTCCATCATGCGAGATTGTGAGAAAATATATCTTGCAATATATTTGTACAATTATGTGTAGATATATTCTGATGAGATATTTTTCAATCTATGTAATTGTGTGAACTGTATTGTGTAATAGTTTTGTATGTGTAGTTTAAGTGTTTAAAGATAACTTCAAAACATATCCAATATTGGTCTAATTTTAAACAACATTTTGACTCAAACAGACAGTAAATTGAAGATATCGTCTTTTAAAGTTAGAATAGATAAAAAGAATACAAGACTTTGGACTAAATTGGATGCCTCGTCAGCACAATATCAAAGATGCAGGATTTTGAGCAAAGCACGTTTGATCTTAAAACAGATGGCTACAGATCAAAATTATATATATATTAGAGAATTGAAGTAAGATAAAATAGGAAGAAGTATCTCTACGTGAGAGTTCATCACACACAAAAATGGATGGTAAATTCATCAATTGACATAATGTAGTTGCAATCCGGATGTAGGAAGTCATCCTGCTTCAGCTGCACACAAGGGAAAGAACAACAAAATTATGTAAAGAAAGGGGCATGTATTCTTAGTGAATTGATGTGGTTTTGTAGGGAAACATAATACCGTAATATCTTGTCTCCTGCATTGTGTTTTTCGACTCGAAGAGACTCTTGTATTGAAAATTGTCTATATCTCAAAAAAAGCTATAGTCCCAAAATTCAAAATCAAAATATAATTTTTCCAAATTTTATTCATTAATAAAGGAATATTTTGTATGAACAATTCTTTTAAAAAAGAAAATATGAAATCTAACCTTAGTTCTGAGAATTTTAAAAACAACTATTTTTTTGTATGACAGGAGAGGAAAACATGTAGTCGATGAATTTGCAACACATGAGAAAAAACACATATATATTATTCTTTTTAAGAGTTCTAAGATCACAATAAATATTCCAGATCATACTTGAACCAAAAATTGAAACATCGATTTTTATAACCCCACTTACCAAATATGATATGAAACACCTAATATGTAATCACACAGCTCTCGAAAAAATGAAACACAAGTGTATTTTCTTTGCTGATGCACTGATACAGACAATCCTTCTCTCCTCCAACAACGGGTGGCTGAGGCAGGATGTCAAATGAAGGTGAGGTGAAACAGAGAAAAGGAAAAGGTTGTGTGAAATGGAAGAGAAAAAACGGGAGTAGTTGGCATTTTTTTGAACTATATGTTAGATCTATTATTTTATTTTAAAAACAATTATTTGTATATTATATTGGTCTTATAGAAAGTTCTTCTTTCCTCGAAAAACCGAGGATTGACAAATTGCATTGTCGCTGACTATTCATAAAAGTGATGTGGAATGAAAAATATAAAGTGACGTGGAATGTAGGAGAAAAAGAAAGGAGTTTCCGAGATGGGCATCTTGAAAAAAAAGAATCCTATCCTATGAGGAAGATTAGGATTAATATAGTTCATCTCTGCATACAAGAAAAATGAACTGAAATCTTAAATAAATTCAGTTGCGTTAACATATAAGTACAGTTAAACGAACTTTAATAAATAAATAAATAAATTTTCAGATTATCTTTCATGACCAGAACAGACTGCAGACTATGTTTCATTGGTAGATATATGTGGGGATAAGCATGAAAAAATCCAACTTAATTATGATGTCCTCGTACCATGCATAATCAAGTTTGTACATGCACCTTATTGCAGCTGAGAATTATATATGGACAATAAATACACAAGCACAAATGTATATTGTTAGTGTTATTTGTGAATTTTTGGGTATTTAATGGCACTGTATCTGCATTAATTCGTTCATAAAGCTTAAGCGAGTGGTCGCCTGGTCAACATGTTTGGTATTTTAGGCTTTGGCACAGAACAAAATAAAGGCTGCTGTTTCCTGGCAGGTGCAATTAATTCATCATGCAATCCACCATGTGCAGCACTACTGTTTTTTTGATTTGGCTGCAACAATAATTCGACTGCCACTTGGCATGTCCCCTGCTTGGATGCATGTCCTCCGTCGTCCAGTGCAGAGGCGTTTCGCGAGGCGCTTCAACAGAATATTCTTCAGTATATTCTGTGTCACGTGTGCGAAGCACCACCCCAAACATCCCCCTACTCCAATGTAAGGCACTTCGCGAGGCGTCTTCTCCAAGCGTCTCTCTCTTCAATGCAAAGGCGCTTCGAGAGGCGCTTCGTGCGGGACCCGCATATATAATATGTATTAAAGATTATAATTACTAAAATGAATTTCGGATAATTCGAACACAGCCAAATAAAACATAAAAATTGTAAATAACATTAAAGAAATTCAAAATTTTTTTAAATTTTTTGATTTAATAAATGACACACATAGAAATAAACAAGACACATACTAATTAAAATTCGAATACATTTTAAACAAGACTCCGCACAAACTACTACATTTCGGTATCGTCGCCCCTGAAATGCTGCCAAATGTGCTCAACCAGATCCCGTTTCAGTTGCTGATGCGTTGGGCGAGCCCGGATTGCATCATTTTGAGCTAGCATATGTGCGAATATTGGCGGAGCACTCCCGTGGAGAATAGGCGGTGTAACGGTAGATGTCCTTGGCTATCGTACGACTCATCGGTCGGGTCATGAGAGTGTCGCTCATCCTCGATTATCATGTTGTGTAGGATGACACACGCTTTCATAATATTGGCAAGGGTTGACCGTTGCCAAAATCGACCGGGGCCGCGGACAATAGCAAATCGAGTTTGCAAAACCCCAAAAGCTCGCTCCACATCTTTTCTTGCTCCTTCTTGCTGCTGTGCGAACAACATGTGTTTCTCCGTTTGGGGCAAGGGAATGGTCTTCACGAAGACAGCCCATTCGGGGTAAATACCATCGGCTAAGTAGTACCCCATATTGTATTGTGTCCCATTAACAGAGTACTGAACAGCAGGAGCTCGACCGGCCAACACATCCGTGAAAAGGGGGGATTGGTTTAGCACGTTGATGTCGTTATTGGATACGGCGACACCAAAGAAAGCATGCCATATCCACAGATCTTTGGACGCAACCGCTTCCAGTATTATTGTAGGGACTCCTTGATCACCGCGGGTGAATTGGCCCCTCCACGCAACTGGGCAATTGCGCCATTCCCAGTGCATGCAATCGATGCTTCCCAGCATCTATGGGAAACCTCGCTCCTCTCCTTGCTGGAGCAGACGCCGGAGGTCGTTGACAGTAGGTTGACGAAGATATTCCTCCGCGAACCGATCAATGATTCCTTCGACGAAATGCTCCAGACACTCAATAGCTGTCGACTTTCCAATGCGTACATACTCATTGACGGCATCGGCGGGGGAGCCGTAGCACAACATGCGCAATGCCGCTGTACACTTCTGCAAGGGAGATAGCCCCTTTCTAAGGAGGGCATCTCTCCTCTCATTGAAGTACGGGGACCACCCCCTAAGAGCTTCGACGATTCGCAGAAAGAGGGGTTTCCCCATTCGAAACCGTCTGCGAAACAAATACTCGGGGTAGACCGGAACGTCGGCGAAGTAGTCCGCGACTAGACGGCCATGACCGCCTTCGCGATCTCTATCGATGTACCTTCTGCTACCTCGTCGACGGCGGTGCGAGGTACCATCGTCTATGCTGGCTTCGAGGTCGTCAACAACGCGACGGTACAGGGGTTGGACCGTCAACCCACTCTGCACAAACGCCGCCACGAACTCTTCGACTTGGTTGATGGCTTCATCGTCGCCACTACTTGTGCTTGAGCTAGAGGACATTTTTTTTGAACAAGGCAAGATATTTTGGACAAGGCAAGATCTTGTGAAGATGAAGGCTCCAGGGTTCTGATATATAGGGAGAGAAGCGAATCAAGCACATGGGCCTCTTCCAACGGCTAAATACAAAGGCATCCATCACATGTGTTGGTTCCAACGGGTACAATCCAAAAACATGGAACACATATCGATCACATGCCAAAAGCAACGGCTAAAATTGAAAAGTACCGATCACATGCCAAAAGCAACGGCTAAATACAAAGGCATCCATCACATGTGTTGGTTCCAACGGGTACAATCCAAAAGCATGGAACACATATCGATCACATGCCAAAAGCAACGGCTAAATACAAAGGCATCCATCACATGTGTTGGTTCCAACGGGTACAATCCAAAAGCATGGAACACATATCGATCACATGCCAAAAGCAACGGCTAAAATTCAAACAGGTAAATCCAAAACGACTTAAATTAATAATGCGAGTACAATTTTACAAAGGAAAAGTACATCATTCAAGCTACTATTTATTCTTCATTTCCTTAATCATGTCGTTCACGTACTCTAATGTGGCCTCATGCGCCTTTTTACGAGCATCCGAGAAATTATATGTATCCCCCATAATCAGTTTCGTCAGCGACTTCATAAATGTGGCTTTTTCCTTGCTTTTGGCCATCTCTTGCAAATTCTCGGCTGCAGTAACGGCTTTGTCGGCCACCCTATCGAGGTCGGCATTGGCTTGGCCGATGCGCTGCAGGGTCTCCTCGTACGCCGAGGACGCCGAGGATGTTTCACTCATTTTTGTCTTACCCTTCCGCTTGTTCTTTGCGGCATCCCGCCCTTCCGGTCGTGGAAGCTCCACAGGTTCGTCGTCGTTGTTTGACGACGACGTGTGGGCACCTTCTTCGTTGAGGCGAGCTCTTTTGGAAGAGTCGAGGTAGCTTTGGCACCACTTCGGTTGACCACGCACGGCAGTCCACCAGCGCTCCAAGATGAAGGGATGACCCACCTCCTGCTTATACATGTCCCGTGCTTGAGACATTAATTGGTCGTCCGAACGACCACTGGCGTAGGCATCCCTCAACCTACAATAGATGCTATTGAAATGAACAATTTTCTTATTGTTCTTCAGCCAATGGTCTTTGCAGTGCCTAACGTCCCGTCTGCGGTCGGGTGAACTGCTCCTGTTGTATGCCTCAGCGACCTTCGACCAATATACGTCGAACTTTTGGTAGTTCCCCTCCACCGGATCAAGAGAGTTATTAAACCATGCACTGATCTGGAGGACGAAAAATTCAACTTTTCAAAAACTAAGACAAACCCTGTGGACAAAAAATGTACCATACAAATATTTAATATTTAGATGAACACTCACAAGTCGCATGTCGTCCGGTTGTGACCAGTTCATTCGTTTACGCCGCTGTGCGGCGGTTCCTTCGCTTTTGCCGGCATCGTCGGCGTCCTCGCACTCGACCGGGCCCGTGCTATGCGGACTGCCGGTATCTGATACCGACGCGGAGCGGGAATTCTTTCTCGGTGCTTGCGGAGGCGACATTTCCGCGGGGATGGTCGGAGCTCCAACGAAATAAGGATTCTGACCGTAAGGGCTGTAGGGGGGTTGTGCGTACGGATGTGCATATGGATATGGTTGGCCGTATGGAGGGGGTGGGGCGTATGGTGGATAGCACATCGGATATGGTGGGGGAGGGGGCTGAAAACTGGCCGGATTTTGCCCGCTTGGCGCTTGGGGGCTCTCCTCATCGAAATTAGGCTCGTCAAACCAGTTCACATAACTGCGGGGGGGAGTGTTGGCCATCGGAAAATTTTCTGGGAAAAAACGGGTTGAACTTTGCTGGAAAAATGTGTGGTTTGAACTTGTGTTGAGTGCAAATGAGCTGAAACTTGCTCCTATTTATAGCCAAGGGAGCACACAATTTTTCAGAATTTTTTGGTGATTTTTGGTGAATTTTTGGTATTTTTTATGAATTTCTAGGCTTAAAAACGAATAAATTATTTAAAACGGCTAGTTTTTAACGGCTATAAATAAAACGGCTATTTTTTGTCTCGCTGACAGGTGGGACCGGGGAGATTTATTGCGCAACGGCTAGTTTTCTGCGCCTAATAAACAGCCCCCTCACTGACAGGTGGGTCCCGCAGCAACCGGGCCCGCAAATCAGCGACTAATTCCAAAACCCCGCGTGTGCACCAAACTTCCCGCCTTTACTGCCACCACGCGTTTTGTGGGCCCCACCAAAACGCGTGGCGACAAACACACCGTGCACCCACCTCGCTGACATGTGGGCCGTGATGCGCATTTGGGCCCACATGTCAGTGCACGCGATCAGCGAGTAGGAGCGCACGCGGGGGACAGCGGTGGGGCCCACAAACCGCGTCCCGGGGCGCCGCGTGTGCTCCAACGCGGGCGCCACGCGTGCGAGGCGTCGGTGGGCCCTACCTGTCAGACCGCGATTTTGTGACGCCAGCCGTGGCGTTCTCTCTCTCCTCGCGCGCGTTTTTTATTATTTTTTCCCCGTGGGGCCCGCATGTCAGAGTGCTGAAGCTGCGGCGTTGGACTTAGCCTAATACAAAAAATATCTAACTTTCGTTATTATAAATTAACAAACTAAAATCAATTCAGAAAAAATTCACAATTTAGAGAAATGATGAATCAATTTAATTTTTTAGATCGATTTAGATTATTCAAATTCTAATTAGATATTTGAGATTTTAAGAAAGACACCATCTGTCATTTCTTCTCTAATATGACAATGTGATTAATTACATTAATGATAATTTTCTTAATTTGAAGTTCATTATCACATTTGCAATCTTCAAGTTGTAGTTTATAAGTATTTATTCATGCTTAGTCTCCAAAGCAAGAGGTAGGGTAAGATTGAGTACAATATTACGTGAGGAGGTGTTTTGAAGAAATTTCATGTCATATGTTTGAAATATCACTTGAAACACCGACTAATCTAATATAATAGTATTTTATTAGACTTCTCAAATCAGCTCACATATAAATTAGATATATACTATAATTTAGAAAATTTTAATAAAACTTATATAATTTTTAATTTTAAAATTAAATTTAAATAATTTTTAGATTACTCAAAAAAAAAGTCTCTAGGATGTGAAATAGAACAAAAAGGTGTGGTTGGTACACTCAAGATGGGCCATCCACTAACACACAACCCCACACACACACAGATATCTGACGGCATTTGATCTTAATACTTACATATATTGGTTTTTACATTGTACGGAATTGATCAAGCTCTTCTGGGGCATAATTTTTTTATGATAAAGATAAACAGACCTGTTAAGATTATATCTTGCATAAATTTTTTAATGTGTGCTATGATATAGATAAACGAATGCTCCACTAATTTTTAGACAAATTGCTTAGTCTTTGTAATTATTTTAGACGTGCAACAAATCTAATCTAATGAATTGTATGAGTTAATTACTCATGACATACATTAGTTGTTTGACACATCTAAAAATAAAACAGATACTAACAATAAAAAGTGCACAAAAATAACCATACATAAGAAAAAAAAACAGAGAAGTAGGGAGGAGTTAGTTATCTATAATTTATTATACTATGTAGAATATTATTCTTGCAAAATTGAGTATTAGATTCCAGGATGGTAGGGATAACTGTGGTAGCTCTTGTATTTTGGAAAGGATGCACTATTATTGGAGAACGTGTTAGTGAGCTGTCTCACTGTGTTTGCTCTTTGGACTTTGTGTATCCTTTTACAGAAGACCACCTGCATTGTCTTGAAATTTATCATTACATATTCATACTCTAAAGCTTTTGAATTCTCATCGGGCCTCATTTGCATTATCGCACTCCATCTTTATGTAATTTACATCTTTCACCTTCAATGATCAATACATTCCTCTCATCGAGGAAATGGCCTTTACAAAGAGTCTTTATACACTATTTTTCATTTTAGAAATAAAATATATCTAATAAAATGTCTTTCTTCATTTTTAAAGTGAAAATATTACCCCATCTTATAATCATTATTGTAACACCCTAAGTAGGTACGCTCATACCAATTCATCTTCATTTTGTCTAAAAAAAATAATCCAATAAGTATAAATGATTCACTCAAACTTATATACAGTGTGTTATCATGCTATACTTTACATATGAGACAAAAGAGTAATAATTCTATATTTTTTGAAAATTAAATTATACAAATCTTAAAATATTAAAATTAATAATGAAGTAATGAGTAGTTACAAATCAGACATTTAATTTGCTTTAAAACCTTGTACAGTTCATTTTTTTTTCTGGAAAATATTGAACCACTTCCCAAAACTAAAACCATTCACTACTAGAAATCTTGGTCAAATTAGACTAAGGTATCACAATTACTCTAGTTAACATTAATGACTTATTATAAACATCACCCTGACAATATTAATCAGAGATTTTTGTGATAGAATTGTGTGGAGAGCTAAACGTCACTTAAAAAGGAATTAGTAGGATATATAGAAAATGAGGTGGGCAATTATTTGAAATTTTTGTACGGATATCACAGAATAAAAAAATAATTTTAAAAATAACGCTTAATAAAAAAAAATTGCAAAACTGGCTTCAGTCGCCATTCCAGATGGTGATTTATGGCATTTCGCCTTCAGTCGCCCTCTGGAATGGCGACTGAATGCCACGTAGCTTCAGTCGCCATCCAGGATGGCGACTGAAGGCCGAAAATGTGTTTTTTTCAAAAAAATTCTTGACAATTGTGTTTCTTTTAAAAAAAACAATAAAAATTGTATTTTTTCTTAAAATAACATTCAAATTTGTGTTTTTTTTAAAATTAGCATTCAAATTGTGTTATTTTTTAAAAATAACATTCAAATTTGTGTTCTGTTTAAAGTTAACATTGAAATCTGTGTTATGTTTAAAATTAGCATTCAAATTAGTGTTTTTTTTAAAATTAACATTCAAAATTGTGGTTTTTTTAAATTAGCATTCAAATTAGTGGTTTTTTTAAAATTAACATTCAAAATTGTGGTTTTTGTAAATTAGCATTCAAATTTGTGTTCTGTTTAAAATTAACATTCAAATTTGTTTTATGTTTAAAATTAGCCTTCAAATTAGTGTTTTTTTAAAAATTAACATTCAAAATTGTGGTTTTTTTAAATTAGCATTCAAATTAGTTTTTTTTAAATTAACATTCAAAATTGCGGTTTTTTTTAAATTAGCATTCAAATTAGTTTTTTTTTAAATTAACATTCAAAATTGTGGTTTTTTTAAATTAGCATTCAAATTTGTGTTTTTTTTGAAATTATCATTCAAATTGGGTGATTTTTTAAAAATAACATTCAAATTTGTGTTCTATTTAAAATTAACATTGAAATTTGTGTTTTTTTTAAAATAACTTTCAAATTTGTGTTTTTTTAAAAATTAGCATTCAAATTAGTGTTTTTTTTAAAATTAGCATTCGAATTTCGTGGTTGGTTCAATCTGTCAAGTATGATGTTCCCAAAAACGAAAATGAACATAAAAAAATAGTGAAAACATGAGAATACTAATATAAACCAAAATAGTACAACCATGAGAATCGATATAATGTTCCATAAAAGCAGAACATAAAAAAAAACTACTGTCGGCCCCTCTTCGGACGATGGCTCCGGTTGCGCTGAAACGGCGATGGCGAATAGGTGCTGCGCGGACGCACTGTCCTCTGCGAGGGCTGTCGACCGGGAGGCTGAGCACTCGGGTTCTGCGACGGTGGAGGTGCCTCACCAAGCTGCGAAGATGCCAACTGATGTTGGCTCTGATCGGCGTCGTCTCTCATCTGCATCATATCGGCATACTGAGCATACGATGGGTCGCGGACCACCTGGGGGTCGGCACGGACCGACTGACGAGGAATGTATGGTGGGTGCCTAGCAAGAGACCGAAGCGGACCAGCCGACGGGATAGGCACCGTATGCTCAGACATAGCAATGTACTCGTCGTCTGAGTCGAACGTGACGTCGAAGCCCAATCCAGAATCGGAAGTGTGTGCAGAAGGGGGCGCTCGGGGACCCTCAGAGATCCGTACACCACCACGCGACGAGAAGTCCACGTGAGGTGCAACACCTGTACGGTACGAGCGAGCCGGGGGCCCACCGAGATAAATGGGTGCGGCAACGGCCGTACCTGAAGGGCCGGCTGTGTCGGGATGAGGAGCGGCTGAGTGCGACGGCGTATGACTGGGTCGGGCCCGTGGACGTGGAGGTGCAACAAAAGTCGACGAAGTGGAGGCACTCTCAAGGGTCAGCTGCGAGGCGAGTCGGTCGACGTAGGCGACGGCCCTCTCGTACTCGTCGGGCGTGATAGGCATACCTGCTTGCCTCCGCTGGACTAGTGGCCGTGTCACGGAACTGATCGCACGGATGCCGTCAGCCTGCAAGACGGTAAGACAATGGGAGGCAGAAATAAAAATAACAAGTATGTCATGGGCTGGCGGCATGTACCTGGCGGTGTACCCGAGATGCGTGATGTCGGTCGTATGTCTGATGCACGCTCGGAGCAGGCACGTCTGCAGGCGCCGGAGGTGGCGGGGCAATGCGAGCTGCGGTGCGAGGGAGGTACCATCGGAGGTAGTTGCCGTATGTCGTGGAATCGTACGCCCTCTCCTCACGCACGACATCTATCGCTGCTGTCTGCTCCCAGCAACGAGTGTAAGGAGACTATCGGTCCTGCCAACTGACAACCTTCTTGCCCTTGCGACTCTGCCTGCAAAAAAAACAAAAGTGTTCAGTTATTTCACAGAGCGAAAACACTATGCACGGAGATAATGGAGAACTTACTCGTGCTGGTCATGCGACAAACGATGCGGGGCGTCTGGAGGAGGGATCGTCTGGAATAAGCCAAACTGGCGCATCACCCTCCACGGAGCGTACACCTCCAACATATGGCTGAAGACAAGAATACAGCGGGTGAGCCATAAATCCCGGTCCTCAATACACACCACAGAGATCGCGCCGCCGGCTGTGCTCTCGATATAGCTCGTCGTCCAAACCCTCCATATAACACGAGCCGGATGCAACAACTCCAACTCGCCACTGTACGCACTGTAGCATGCATGCACCTGAACTGTGGCCCACTGCAGCTCATGTTGCAACCAGTGATCCCCCATGGTAGGGCGATCGATCTCATCCTCTGCATCCCTAGGCGGGTGCCCCTCCGGAAGTGCAACGGGCGTGTCGGTGATGAGCGGTCGTCCGATAGGTATGTGCTCGTACGACCACAGCAAAAGAAGCAGAGGAGATCCGGCCATGTTCGCCGCTCGGGCACGCCGAACGCAGGCGTCACACAATCCTCGATACGTCGCACAGAGAACCGCTGACCCCCAGCTGATGCGTGGGATCTGATCGATCGGCCTGTCCGCGAGCATCTGCGCCAGTGGAACAAGCCAACGATCCACTGTGTCGCCGTGAGTGCCTGTAGAAAAGCAAAAAAATAGGAATTAAATTCAACAAGAGAATAGAAATAGCTGTGCCTATAACATGTTTAAGCATACCAGTGAACATGAAGCCCCCGAACAAGTGCAGCAAATACGCCTCGAAGTGTCGGCTCACAGTCCACTCATCTGCATCTGCTGGGCACGTCCTGAAGTGAACAAGCCAAGTTGCAGGAACTCCGACGTCGTGCTGGAAGGGCTCCTGGCCCAGAGGTAGTGGATGAAACCTCTCGGCGAGCATGCCGTCCCATCCGGCGGGAGTGGGTGGTGGTACCCAGGCCTGCCCGCGAATCGGGAGTCCGAACAACATGGCCACATCCTCCAGGGTAATGGTCATCTCCCCCCACCGGAAGTGAAATGTGTGCGTCTCGGGTCTCCACCTGTCCACCAGAGCAGAGACGAGTGATCGGTCGTGCCTGAAAGTCTCCAGTCTGGTGATCATCCTGCTAAAAGGAAGCAGCCCCGCCGCCCTCAGCCGTGCGATGTATCTCCCATCGAGAGGCCAAGACGTGCCGGACGATCGCAGGCGGAATGGCTGAAGCTCCTCTCCGGATCGCACCGCTCGAGACCGATGACGACCGTCGTAGTACTGATCGAGTAACTCAGGAAACTGTGGACGAGGGTGAGCCATGCCTGCAAACAAGAACATTAGGTTAGTACATCATCAAATACACAGTAGGAACGAATAAGTGTTGCACAACATTACTCAGTCATGTTCGACTAGGTCCGGATGCATCAGGACATGTCCTCCTCGTGTGGCCGGGCTGTCGGCAAATGGCACACTTTCGTAGCTCATCGCGTTCTGCGTTATCCATGTCATTGCCAATTCGCATTTTCCGCCGTCGTCCAGGGCCTTTCCGCTCCAAGTGCGGTGGTGGAACATATCGGATCTCGCCTGCCCTACACGACCGATCTCTGTAGTGCTGCTGAGTCCCCCAAATCTCAAAGTCTGCAGTCCATGTCTCGGCAAGGTACCGTGAACCATAGTAAACTGAGAGGTACATCTTGCTCGACTTGTTGTCGTGCGCACACGCGGCCATCACATGAGAGCACGGTTTATGCAATAGAGTTGGCTTGTTACAAGTGCACTTGACACCGTCTTCAAATGTGACTCCTTGCCTCTTGATTTGTCGCATGTATCCACCCCCCACGTTCTTACTGCGCAGATAAACGACCCAACTTTGCCTTCTACTGTTAGGAATGCACTCGATTGAGTGTTTCTGAGCGGCCGCGGCTTTCATTTCTAAGTACCTTTGTACTTCATGAGGAAATTTTGGTGTTGTCACCCGAAGCAATGCTCTTGCAGCTGTACCTCTCTCGTAGAAGTATTTGGCCGTGCGATGCCATGTAAATTCCACAATTCCAGTAAGCGGCAGACCTCGCACCCCCCTCAACACAAAATTGTATACCTCCGCCATGTTAGTTGTCATTACGCCATATCTGGCACCTCCCTCATCGTGCAATAGAGACCACTTCTCAGGAGCTTTGTCACTGATCCATTCACTAAATTTCTTTGGCCTTGATCTTCGGGTGCGTCGTCTCGCCACATCTGTAGTCTCCGCGACATTTTCTTCATCTTCTGGATGTTGTGAACTGCTTGCCTCTGACCTTTGGGATTTACTTAGATCTGAAGTTTCTTGTTCTAACTCGTCCCAAAGTTTTTGGAACTTATGGCTTTGGTTCTGATCGCACAACAGCTTGAACTTCTTCATAAGCCGTGCACTCTTGTAGTGTGTGAAGAAGTTCGCCGCAAGGTGTCGTTTACACCACCGACTGATCAAGTCATTCCAGCTGTACTGCGGGTTCTCAGTGGACAACATGAACTCAATGGCACTTAACAGACCCTTGTGTCTATCATGGATTATACATACATTCCGTCTGTCTTTCACGACTGTTTGTTTTAGGTTTGCAAGGAACCATACCCAGCTGTCTGTACTCTCTCCTTCCACTAAGGCGTACGCCATGGGAAGTAGCTGGTTGTTTGCATCTGCAGCAACTGCTGTCATCAGAGTTCCCTTGTACTTCCCAGTTAGAAATGTGCCATCCACGCAAAGTATTGGCCGCATGTACTTGAACACAGAGATTACTTGACCAAATGACCAGAATATACGCTCCATATACTCAGCTCCAGGAACTATCTCACCATTTCTGCCGACAACTGGGCTATGGACCATATCCATCACAGTGCCAGGGTTGGTGTCAACGATTTGTTGGATCAATCTGGGCACATAGTTATATGAATCATAGAAAGATCCAAATAACATCTCAAGACCAAGTTGCTTGGCTCTCCATGCCTTCCCATATTGAATGATGTACCCAAATGTGTCATTGATCTGGCTAACAATTTGTTTTGGTGGCATATCAAGATTTGCATGAAGGTTCGACAAAATTACACGTGCCACAAATGCGGAGGACATATTTCTATGACTCTGTGATACTTCTGTCACCGAACAGTCGTGTTCGGTGATCCTGGAAACAATGAAGTGCTCATTGTCCCTGTACCGAGCAATACGAACATAAAATCGACATCCTTCCACCTTGCACTTCACTGCGTACAGTCGCGGAGTTGTTCTGTCAACCTTGAAAGACCAACGCAGTGTCACGGACCACATCGCCACGGCTTGCTTAGCGTCCTCCTTGCTTCGAAAATGTTGTCCCAGTGTTAATCTGTGCTCACTCCCTGCCGACTCCGAACTGCGATCGTCGTGGATTCGCGCATGCTCAAAACCACTAGGATCTAGGCAAAAAAATTTTCCCCTCTTCTCTTTTCCCCTCTCCTTCTCCTTTCCTTCTCCCCTTTCCTCTCTGCCGAATGAAAATTTTTTTTTGCCTTTACAACTCCAATCGCCACGGCCGCGATATATAGCAGCCATCAGTCGCCATCCCAGATGGCGACTGATGGTAAATCCCGCAGTCGCCATTCGGGATGGCGACTGATGTCCCCTCCGTTTCCTTTTTTGGGTAAGTCGCCATCTGGAATGGCGACTGAAGTCATTTTTGCTATTTTTTTTTATTAAAGGTTATTTTTAAAATTTTATTTTTATTCTGGGATATCCGTACAAAAATTTCCAATTATTTAGAATAGGTGATTACTCTCGGGGTGTAACCAAATTTATTTTCAAAGTTGTAAAGATTTATTTGTTGTTTGATTGGGGGCACGACAAAAAATAGAGATAATAGATCCTCACAATATGATCTATTATGTTGAGATGTAGATCTAGACGTATAGTCCGAACTTCATAAAACATTAGTGTGCCCTCTACTCTCATTTGTTCATTCTTGAGTTGAATTTATTTTTTGCTGTAATTTTAATTTTAATTTCTAATTTCACCTCCCATCGATTGTCATATCCAGTACAACACTAATGCACCAATTTAACCCGAGAATCCTGAGTTTAGTCAACCTGTCCAGCTCGTGCAAAGAATAAGCGGAGCTGCTGGTGCTATCAACTTTAACACAAGATAGCTACACAATTATTGCATATTTCCAATCTTGTCAGGCAATTCTACATTATTAACAAGTAAATGTTTCAATTGTTTCTGATGAATAATATTTTATGGCAGTTTACTTATTGAAGTCTCAAGATTTTGTATTTCCCGAATCTGTTCTGGGAGCTCAACATCACTTCTTGTGTGGAGTCATATGTATTTCAGGTGAAAAATCCTCCCTATATCTTCAAGATGACGTCTATCTAAATCTCCACCAGTTTCCAGATCGACCACTTGAAGAGTTGAAAAGTCTGAAAAATTTGAAAAAAGAAAAATAGACATTAAGAGGAAATACACACTACAATTCAATACATGGAATCTGAGAGCTTATTAGTTCACCAACACCTACAAACATAAAGTTTGAGTAAACACTTTTGTACATCCACAGACATTAACTAGAATTTACAAACATAAAGTTTGAGTAATGTCTAACATATCCATCTACGATGTTAGGCTATTAACCCAGTCTAGGTTCTTTCAATGGAAATAAAATGATTTAAAATATAATTTTTAAATTTTTAAAAATTAATTATGTAATAGCAAATTCCAGATCGAGTCAATATATTTTAATCTGTCAGAGGTGGTAGCTAGTGGGCTCCTGTCATGATTTGTTTAAAATATGCATAAACTATATATTGTTTACACCATGTACCAACTGCTGCTGCTAATCTACGCTTTCAGATCAAATAAAAATCACATGGTTTGTCGGTGCCCCCTTGACCACTTTGACTAGTTAATGGTAAGAAGGCCTTGGACTTTGTGCTCTTTTTACACAAAAAACCCTTCATTAGCTTGAAATTGACATTTGCAAATTCATACTCCACATGACCACATCTTTCGAATCCTCGTCAGGGCTCATTTGCACTATTGCACTCAATCTTTAGTGATTTTACATCTTTCGGCTTCAATAATCAAGAGATTCTTCTCACGAAGGGAATGCTCTTTGCATTTGCATTTCCTCAATCTCTGTTAACTAAACAAATTCAACCCACTTAGTTAGGCTGGACTTATGAAACAACCGATCACTCGCATAGTCTAAATATATCTTTTTAAAGCCCACTCAAGGGTCCATCTAAAAGCCCAACTAAGATAAACTAAAACTCTAAGGGTCCGTTTGGTTACACGTCTTGGACCATCTTATGCAACATAAGAGGGGTTTGGTATTTGGTTGTCTCCGTCTTGTATCATTTCATGCATCATCCCTCATCCCAAATAAGGAATATTCCCTCAATATACTAGATGAGTCCACGCCACAAAAAATAAGAATGATTTCGTCTATCACCAGTTCTGGTGTGCGCCACCTGCCAAAAACAAGCGATATTCATCTGCTCTCTGTTGCTAGTGCCGCCATTCCCGAGCGGGAGAGGGCCGGCGCGGGAGGCAACAATCAGTTAAGGGAGGTGGCGATCCGTTGCAAGAGGCAACGGCCAGCGCAAGTGGCGGCAATCCGTTGTGGGAGGCGGCGATCGGTGTGGGAGGCGACGGTTGGCGCGGAAGATTTAGGGCAAATGAGAAGTTATCCACAACGAATTTGATGTCAAAGCCAAACAGGGCACCAGAATTAGGGAAGATGCCAACGGCGGCGGCTTGAACGCGTGAGCATCAACGCGGTGAGATGCGCGGCGGCTCGAGGGGGTTGGCGGTTACGCGATCGGCAACAGAGGTGGTGGATCTGGTGGAGAGGTGAGAGACAGAGAAGCGCATGGCGGCAGGAAGACGAAGGCACAAGGTAGGTGTAAGTTGCGGCGACGAGATTGCGGCTTAGATCTAATAATGGCGGTTGATTTGGGGATCGAAGTCAGGAGTTGTGGTGCCTTGAGATGGGAGGAGAGGAGAGGAGAGGGAGGCACGGTTAGAAATGGAGACGGCGTGAGAGGAACAAGTGAGAGTAGATGAGAAGTAAGTCTTGGAGCTGAATGTTAGTCCTGAAGCTAACTGGCGAAGATTTAGGGGCTGTGTAGGAGAACAAATTCGATTTCATTGGTCATGGGAGGAAGAAGTCCACATAAGCTGTTTGTTGTGGTTTAATCAGAGAAAAGAGGGAAGGAAAAGGTAATTTTATCGTTCTAATAAGAGAGGTGATCATAACACTCTAACTACACAACCAAACACCATTTCATCTCATCCTAGACAACTCATCCCTCCAACTAAACAAAATTCTGGATTATTTTATTCCACACTAACTAAACATCCATCTTAGACCAACTCATGAGATATCACTCATCCCATCTTTTTTCATCCCATGATGGATGATTAGGACGAGCAACCAAACGGACCCTAACTTTCCCTTACCTTCTTCTCTCCCAAGCACACAACTGTCAGTTCGGATCTCAACATCAATGTCTCTGCCACCTTTTGCCACACATGCGATCATCATGCACCACTGCTGTAACACCTTAATTATGTCCACTCATATCAATACTTAAATAGTTTTGGCTTCACCCAAAATTTTATATGAATATCAACAATCATAACCTAGATATGTCCACTCATACCAACATTGCTTAAATTTGTAGCATGTCAACACAAATTCATTTAAAGGGTGTTATTTATTAATTTAAAATGAATTTTTTAAATAAACTTATAATATGAAAATAACAAAATCAAGAAATATCAGTAATATCCAATTGCATCCGAAATCCGATTTGTATATGTATCCGATATGAATCGGAATATGAGCATATCCAAATTCGAATTATAATCCGACTAAAAAATATAGACGTGGATGTAAGATTGCTGGGAAGATGAACCAATAAAGCTTCATCTTTGCTTTTAGGTTGAGAACAAAGTTGCCATTTCGCATCCACTTGGACAATCCAAGCATGAACAACTGGATCAGTGCTCAAATTTTGACAATCGATCCAAGCATCAACAGCTGCCATGAACAACGATACAAAGTGAGGGTGAGTAATTAATATGTGTCATAAAGAACAACTGGTCTAGTTGAATGAAATATGTACCTTGTGGATCGTCGGCACACGTAGTTGTTTCTCATAAAAAAAAAACTTTTCATTTGTCATGAACAGTAATACAAAGGGTGATCGGATTGGCGTGCTCAGTAGCTTCTCTACTCATGGCACAAACCGCGGCGTGGACGCCTGCATTGCTCTTATACCACGAGGAATATCGGAGGGTTAGCTTTTCAAGACTCGAGAGGTGCGCAATGCCCATAGCCATAGAATCAGTTTCACCCGCGTAGAACTTGAGTTGCAGATGTTTCAGCTTTGGCATAGCTCCTTCCTCAAAAGATAACCGTGGCATTCGACAATCAACACAGAAATTTTCAAGACTAGAAAACCCTGCACTGCCGACGGTTATCCTTCCTCTTGGGAGTACTTCAAGTCGTAGCACGAGGTTGTGCAGGCCAGTCAACCCTCCAAGTATCTCCATATCATTCTTCTCTACTTTGCACACCCTTGTATCCAGGATACCAACAAAGCACAGATTTGCAATATCCTCTGGAACATATAAAACTCTTCTGCTCACCGTTAGTTTCTCAACTGTGAGACGGTCATAGGGAAATGACGAATGCATGGTGCTCAAAGTGAAATCACCAAAGATCACAAGGAATCGAAGATTGCTGCACTTTTCTAGGGAAGACCCTTTACAAGGAGTCTTTATACACTATTTTTCATTTTAGGAATAAAATATATCTAATAAAATGTATTTCTTCATTTTTAAAGTGAAAATATTACCCCATATTATAATCATTATTGTAACACCTTAAGTACGTCCGCTCGTACCAATTCGTCTTCATTTTGTCTAAAAAGAATAATCCAATATGTATAATGATTCACTCAAACTTATATACAGTGTGTTATCATGCTATACTTTAGATATGAGGCAAAGGAGTAATAATTCTATATTTTTCAAAAATTAAATTGTATAAATCTTATAATATTGAAATTAGTAGTGAAATAGTGGGTAGTTATAAATCAGATCTTTAATTTGCTTTAAAACCTTGCACAGTTCACTTTTGTTTTTGGAAAGTATTGAACCACTTCCCAAAACTAAAACCATTCACTATTAGAAATCTTGGTTAAATTAGACTAGGGTATCACAATTACTCTAGTTAACATTAATGACTTATTATAAACATCACCCTAACAATATTAATCAGAGATTTTTGTGATAGAATTGTGCGGAGAGCTAAACGTCACTTAAAAAGGAATTAGCAGGATATAAAGAAAATGAGGTGGGCAATTATTTAGAATAGGTGATTACTCTCGGGGTGTAATCAAATTTATTTTCAAAGTTGTAAAGATTTATTTGCTGTTTGATTGGGGGCACAACAAAAAATAGAGATAATAGATCCTCAAAGTGTGATCTATTATGTTGAGATGTAGATCTAGACGTATAATCGGAACTTCATAAAACATTAGTGTGCCCTCTACTCTCATTTGTTCATTCTTGAGTTAGATTTATTTTCGACTGTAATTTTAATTTTAATTTCTAATTTCACCTCCCATCGATTGTCATATCCAGTGCAACACTAATGCACCAATTTAGCTCGAGAATCCTGAGTTTAGTCAACCTGCCCAGCTCGTGCAAAGAATAAGCGGAGCTGCTGGTGTTGTCAACGTTAACACAAGATAGCTACATAATTATTGCATATTTCCAATCTTGTCAGGCGATTCTACATTCTTAACAAGTAAATGTGTCAATTGTTTCAGACGAACAATACTTCGTGGCAGTTTACAAGATTTTGTATTTTTCGAATCTGTTCTGGGAGCTCAACATCACTTTTTGTGTGGAGTCATATATATTTCAGGTGAAAAATCCTCCCTATATCTTCAAAATGACGTCTCTCTAAATCCCCACCCGTTTCCAGATCGACCACTGAAGAGCTAAAAAGTCTGAAAAAATTTGAAAAAAGAAAAATAGACATTAAGAGAAGAAATACACACTACAATTCAGCACATAGAATCTGAGAGCTTATCAGTTCACCAACACCTACAAACATAAAGTTTGAGTAAACACTTTTGTACATCCACAGACATTAACTAGTATTTAAAACATAACGGAAAAAAAATTAAGAAATGTCTCCAGTAGTTAAATGTTGTGACTCTTAGCCTCTGTAAATATCAAAATATCATTACTAATTACTATAAGAGGGATACACTAATCACCGTAGTGTCAGAACAAATAAAACACACAAAGTTAGAAAGATATGTAGTGTTTACAGAGATAAAAGCATAAGAGCTTTAAACAATCTAGAATTAATTAACTAGAACTCAAAATACAATCAGATGACTACTACTACTGGATTGTTTCAAAAGCAACAAGAAGCTGTGACTAAGCAACAGTTCCTACAACATGGATGTCATTTCCATGCAACAAGATTAACGTACCAGCATTTTTGGCCTTCGTTTGCTGTTATTTATACTCTCTCTGGTCCTCCTCATCATCATCAAAGAAAATTGGGATGGAGGCCTACAGGCGATTTCAACACGAGGATTATTGGGATGGAGGTCCCATCAATGGCGTTCCTCAATGCAGACTCCACTGCTCCAATATTGGATTTATTAGCACCATAGCCCTCAGATTGTACAGATATTTCTTTTGAGTCTGGACAAATGGCGACAGGTGCACTGCCGTATTTTAGTTTGAGCTTTTGGACATTGGGCGTTGCCCCTGCCTCGAAGGTCACGCACGGCTGTAGACAAGGATTCTTCTTTCTTTGGAGACTTGATAGATCCACAGAGAGAGATGCAAGAATACGAACATCATCATCCTTGGGCATGTCTCTAACAGAGATACTCAGGTCCTGTTCAGAAATAAAGTTTTTTTTAGAATTTTTATATAATATTATAGTTTTGAAATAAATTATAGTATGAAAACCAAAACTCTATTTAGTTAAAAAGTTGTTTTTTTGTTTTTGAAATCATGATTTCTTCAAAATCATGGTTTTTTTGAGTTTTGTAAACTTGATTTTGATATAAAATTTTGAAAAAAACTTTGACCAACTGACTCACAACCTTTCTCTCGAGGAAGGTTTCGACAACACATGGCGGTACTAAAAGGAGGGGTGGCGGCGGCGGCCGAAGGAGAGGGGCGGCGTCGCCTGTGCGTAGAGGAGGGGCGGCGGCGCCGGCCCGAAGGGGAGGGTTGCCGGTGGTGGCGGCGAGTCGAAGGGGAAGGGAGGATCAGTGGCAACGATGGCCCGAAGAGGAAAGGGCGGCAGCGGACCACGAGGTTCCGAGGGGCCGCCGCTGATCCTCCCTTCCTCCCTGGAATTAGCGACGGACTGGTCAATGTCAACGATGACATGGATGTTGGCGCCGTCGAAGCCGAAGCGGTCAACGAGGCAGCGTCGCATGCGAACCACGTCGTTCAGGCAACCCTTCAGCTCGGTCTTCATGCCCAGGTAGTTGATGCCTACCAAGACCGCGCACTTCTTGCCCATCCTGGCGGCCCTGGTTATTGCTGTTTCGGTGTATGTGCCGTCAGTGGCCGGAGAAGCTGCTGCGCGTTTGGTGTTCGAAGGAGTGGTTGGGTTTTGGACCTTGTTGGTAGGTGTCTATTGATGTTCTGATATGACAGGTCGTGGCGATTAGCAGCATGGAATGAACGACGAAGCGGCAGCTTGAGAGGCGAGATGAATGACACGGTGGAGAGGAAGCGCCACCAGAAGGATAGATGAAAAGATTTTAATTTGAACTTCCAAACCGATAATTCATGAAGCAAGAATTAAGATACAGAGCTTGTAGGCGTGTTTGATGGCCATCTTGGAAGGCTAGAGTCATCAAAAGTTTGAATGTGTTTATTACAATCCGTGTGAGGAGAAGAAAATTTTGTCTAATGGTTACTTTTTGAAATTCTCATTACAGATAGTTCATTTAAACATCAAACTGAAAATTTTGAAAAAAATTATGTATTCAAACACATAATAAGAACTTTAGTTTTTTCAAAAATTATGATTTTATAATACTATAAAATATTATAATTTTAATTGTATGACAATTCAAAAATCATAATTTTAAAATGCTGTGATTTTCAAATACTGCGTTTCAAAAAACGACTATGGAGTTCACCAAACCACCTGGGTACTTGGAAAAAACACCAGCTTGATAATAATCACCATCCAGGAAATGATTATGCTCACGATCCAAGGGAAGAGCGCAAGGCATCCACTCGTCTCTCCGCATCGCTAAATTCAGAAAATGCAATTAAAATGGTGTATACATAAGATGAGATTAGATGGTTGGGCACATCCCTAAATGATTACTAGGGATAAAACATTCATCTAATCTCTCTCATTTGTACTAGGATTTTGTGGGAATGTATATAAACCCACAGGCCACAGGGGTGTGCCACTGGGATCGAAGCAAGCTAAAAGTAATCAGGAATATATGAGATGGCGAATGGATATGATTTTTTTTTTTCAGAAATAAGATCTTGTAAAGAGCAACCATCTAGTGGCTCAAACAATTGTGATTGTTAGAAGATAGTAATAATTTCTTGTACTCTTTTTCAATTTGTGTTTAAGAATTTGCAATTTCCTTCACTAATTTCTGGTTCTCTCTATTTGGATCTATTGTGGTATTTGCAATTATGCCTACACATGTCATATTTCATAGATCGGAATCATCTGATACAACTTGAATTTTGGTGCTTCACCTCAGTTATATATATCAGAGAATTGAAGTAAGATAAAATAGGAATAAGTATCTCTACATGAGAGTTCATCACACACAAAGATGAATGCAAATTCATCAATTGACATAATGTAGTCGCAATCCGGATGTAGCAAGTCATCTTGCTTCAGCTGCGCAAGAGGAAAAGAACAAAAATATGTAAAGAAAGGAACAAGAATTCTTGGCGAATGGATGTGGTTTTGTAGGGAAACATAATACCTTGCCTCCTCCATTGAGCCTTTCGACTCTTCCTCTTCACCACCTTCCATCAAATCCTTCACCATATGCTGTTCATCGAGTCTTTGTAACTTAATTGTGGGATGGATGGGAAGGAGGTTGGCTGCATTCCTCATGGCAACCTCCGCAGCCTCCACTTCCCGAGCCTTGGCGCGCCTACAGTTGATCTGAACATGGAGATGTTTGAGGGAAGAGAGGTGCTCGATGCCTGAATCAAAATGACCATACACAGATTGTTGTTGTGCACTGAACAAGAGCCCGAGCTTTGTGAGCCTTGGCATAGCCCCTGGTTCAAACATCAGCACAATCCCAGTATTCCAACAGGTAAAGTCAAATCTCTTTAAAAAATAGAAACCCCCATTGCCGATGAGCAGTCTTTGTTCTGAGGCAGCTGATCTCGATGTTAACAACAGAGCCAGCAGAGCAGGCAATGCACCGAGGATCTGAAAGACTTGTTCTTCCACCCGATCGATATTGATGTCAAGGAAGGTGAGGTTGGAGAGTGAGGCCATCCAGTCTGGAACTCTAGGGAAGTAAAAATTTGTAGTCATGCGAAATTCCAGGAGGCCATGAGGAGGGCACCAAGAATCCAACAAAAAATCCAGTGAACAACCATCACCACTTTGAATGGATAGAGATTCAAGGTTTAATCTGCTGATTTTGTTGAGTGAGGAGACCAAACTGTCCACATAAGTTTTCACCATATAAGGATTTTCCTTGCTAATGCACCAATTTAGCCCGAGAATCCTCAGTTTAGTCAACCTGCCCAGCTCGTGCAAAGAATGCTCACTGCTGTTGTCAACTTTAACACAAGATAGCTCACACAAAGCTTGCAAGTTTCCAATCTCATCAGGTAATTCTACATTGTTAACAAGTAAATGTTTCAATTGTTTCAGCCGAACAATATTTCGTGGCAGTTTACTTTTTGGAGTCTTGGTCAGATCCAGAGTCTCAAGATTTTGTAGTTCCCCAATCTGTTCTGGAAGCTCAACAACACCTGTTGTTTGGAGTCGTAGATACTTTAGGTGAAAAAGCCTCCCTATATTTTCAAGACAACGGCCATCTAACTCCCTGCCAGTTTCCAGATCGAGCACTCGAAGAGCTAGAAAGTCTGAAAGAGGAGGCATTTGATTGACAGACCCAAAAATAGTGAGTGTTCGAACTTGAGAAGTGTATGTCATTGATATCACCATTGCATTTCCTTGATCACGAGAGTCAAGGGACAGGCGGCGAACTTTGCTTGTTAGTCTCAACCCGTTCTTATCATGACCAGCATATAAGGTCGTAAAATTTTCTTCAATGGATTTGGATGCAATTAAATCAAAAATCATTCCATGAACTTGGCAAGAATTAGCTTGACCATCATAATCGATTTCCACAGGCTGGATCATGCTCCTATCAATAAGTTCATTAAAATACCGCTCTCCTACTTTCTCTGGATTATGCCCACGTTTTGATGTAATGAACCCTTCTGCCATCCATCTCCTTATCAACCAATCCTTATCAATTTTATAATCCTTTGGAAACATAGTTAGATATAATAAGCATGTTCTTAGATACAGGGGAAGTTCCACGTAACTGAGACATAGAATCTCCCTCATGTAATCAAAACTCTGATCCTTAAGAAGTGAGAAATGAATATCATGTAGATGTAGTACCCTATCCCAACTTGCTATTTCATCCGGTTCAGTAGCCAAAAGCCTAGCCATGCTAATGAGCGCCAAGGGCAAACCACCACATATTTTCATGATTCTATCAGAAACTTCTTCCAAATGAGGAGGACAACCATATTCTGAGCCAAATTTTCTTGTGAAAAATAATTTTCTGGCCTCACTATCAATAAGAGGTTTCATTTGAAACACATGGTCTTTGTTGGGACAACAACATGACTTTGCCACAGAAATGATGCGTGTCGTGGTCAATATTCTACTGCCAAGATTATTTTCAGGTAAAGCACATCTGATTGTTCTCCACGCTAGAGTACTCCATATATCATCAATTATGATAAAATACCTATAATTAATACAAATGAGCAAAAATAAATATTTATATTGACAAATAAAAGCTCATAAATAATTAAAAAAGAAGATTGGTAAGAGTTGCATAGCCTTGAAGGATCCAATTGTTTGAACAGAAAAAGTATGATGGAACAAAGAGAGAGATTTTTGCAAAGAATGCATTGCATATTTGATAGTGAGTACCTCTTATCGCAGAGGAATTCTCTGAGTGTATGTACGAGCTGCAAGTCATCCCATTCTTCTTCTCCGTTGGCAAAGTCCTTTGGTAGGCTGACTTGATGGACGATGTCTAGCAAAATCATCTTAAAGTCAGGCTTTTGGGACGCTGATAAGAATGCCCCACACTGAAATTGTCCCTTAATATTGCGATACACCTCGCGGGCAAGTGCAGTCTTGCCGAGACCTCCCATACCCACGACGGACACCACCCTCAGCTGCTGATGTTCATCGGTGAGCAATCTGATGAGCATGTCCCTCGGAACGTCCATACCGACGATAGGACGGTCCCGCAAAGTGGTAGGGAGAGCAGGCCGACGACGGCCGACGATGGTCAAGGCCTGAGCGGGACGGAAATACCCTGGCATGTCCCTTTCTAACCGCTGGGTTTTTTCAACGAGGCTCCGCTTGAATCGTTGCATCCGCTTGGCGATCGGAAGGTACGAATTCATGTTCCTGATAAGCCAACAAGCAGTCTCGCAGAGAAACCCAGCCGGATTGGAGGAGGCATGGTCATGGTAGCCAGCAATCATGAACATATTCTGATCGATGAAATCCTCCATGTCGTAGCTCATCTCGCGGACCTCCCTCGTCCACATGTTCATATAACCCTCCTCCTCCCCCTTGTGCGCCAGCTTCTCGAGGATAGCACTCACGCTGCTAAGCTCGTCCTTGAGGAACACTATCTCCTTCCGCAAATTCTCCCAGCACTTATCGTATATGTTAAGCTGGTCCTTGAGGAGAACCATCGCCTTCCGCATATACTCCTCGCACAAATGCTCCACCTCCTCATCGCTGCTGCTAAGACGATGATCGCTCAGAGTCAGTGCTGTGAGCTTGGCGATAAGGGAGCCCATCGCCCCCGTTGCAACGCTCACCGCCATGATCTGATCTGACCTTTACACTTCCATGGGGGAATCTTTAGTTTAGTTCAAGGCCGGCTCCGTGGATGTGCAAACTGCAAAGTGAGCTCCCGCACAGGTCCCTAAAAAATTAGGGGCTTAGATTTTTTTTTTTTTTGAGTATGAGATGATATGGTTACTAGTTTAGTTTATGCTGTTAGAAAAAATAGAATCGGCAAAAATCTGAGGCTAGGCCTATTTCTAACCCTATTTTAGATATTCAATTTTTTTAGTATATTATTTTAATCTGTTAATTTTACATCGGGGCAGTATTTTTTTCTCCTCCCACTAACAAATTCATAATTCTATTAATTTTCACGTTGGCCAGGGTATAATCAAGCTAGCTGTCAGACCAATTGGTGAGACACAGGATCTAATTTTAATTTTGACATAGCACCGAATTGTTTGGGCCAACCTTGGTTTAGTCACTCGATGACGATGATGCTGATATAAATCGGAGAATTTTTTTATTATATAATTAATTTTAAAGAAAAATTCAAAAAATCTATCCTAAAATGTTATTTTCATTCATGAACTCAGATTGAGCAGACAATCTAACATCATACGTCGTAGTATTAAATTAGATAGTGTAACACTATGACTCATGATGTTATCATCGAACGTACCACTATATAAGAAAGATGGACTGTAATCATCAACAGTCTGGTAATGTTACAATCTATGATATTACTAGAGTAAGGTCTAGCATCACTGACTATAGCGTTACATGTCACACTTAGTGATTTCATCAGATTTTTGAACATCATATGCATCAATGTTAGACACCCAAATGAAATGACGTAATCGATGATGCTACCTATTGATGTCTAACACCACAAGTAAAATTGTTTTAGTAGTTACCATTACTTATTACAAAAATCTAACTAAAATTATTAAATATATGAGGTAACATCATAACTCATGGTACTAGGTCTTATCCTAATAACACTATGGGTTGTGATGTTATCAGATGAGGTGGTCATCCTATCTTTCCTAGGTGGTGATATGAGATCTAATAATACCATACATCATGATATTACCAAATAATGTCTAACGTCTCAACTCATGATGTTAAACTATTAATCTAGTCTAGATTCTTTCTATGGAAATAAAATGGTTTAAAATACATTTTTTGAATTTTTTAAAATTAATTATGTAATAAAAAAAATTCCAGATCGAGTCAATATATTTTAATCTTGTCAGAGGTGGTAGCTAGTGGGCTACTGTCATGATTTGTTTAAAATATGCATAAACTATATATTGTTTACTCCATGTACCAACCACTGCTGCTAATCTATGCTTTCAGATCAAATAAAAATCTGGTTTGTCGGTACCACCTTGACCACTTTGACTAGTTAATGCTAAGAAGGCCTTCGACTTTGTGGGTCTTTTTACACACATAAGCCTGCATTAGCTTGAAATTGATATTGGCAAATTCATACTCCACATCTTTCGAATCCCCGCCAGGGCTCATTTGCACTATTGCACTCACTCTTTACTGATTTTACATCTTTCGTCTTCAATAATCAAGAGATTCTTCTCACACAGAGAATGCTCTTTGCCTTTGCATCTCCTCAATCTGTGTGGAAACAACCAAGATAATTAACTAAAAGAATCCAACCCACTAAATCAGGCTGGACTTGTGGAAACAACCAATCACTCTCATTGTCTTCATATATGTAACATCTATCATTTTAAAGCCCACTTAAGAGTCCATCTAGAAGCCCAAGTAAGGTAAACTAAAACCCTAATTTTCCCAAACACAACTGTCACTTCGGATCTCAACATCAATGTCTCTGCTACCTTTTCCGCACATGCGATCATCATGCGCCGCTACTGTAAAACCTTAATTATGTCCACTCATACCAATACTTAAGTTTTCGTCTTGACTTCATCTAAAATTTTATATGAATATCAACACTCGTACCCTAGATATGTGCACTCGTACCAACACTTAAATTATTGCTTAAATTTGTAGCATGTCAACTTTGTAATCAAATTCTTACATGAATAATCAAATATAATGCAAATTCATTCAAAGCATGTTATTTATTAATTTAAAATGAATTTTTTTTAAAAATTATAATAAGAAAATAACAAAATCAAGAAATATTAGTAGTATCCAATTGAATCCGAAATCTGATATGTATATGTATACAATATGAATCCGAATCTGAGTATATCCGAATTTGAATTATAATCAGACTAAAAAATATAGATGTGGATGTAATTTGACCAATATCCAACCAACTTTGATCTGTTTACATCCCTAATCTCAAGTACTAAGAGTATAATTTTAATATTACTACCTCCGTTCTGAAATATATCATTTTTAGCAAAACTTTCTCCACAAATACTTATTACTTTATGAATTATAGACAAAAATTTTCCACACTATTCTTATTAAACTGGATAATTGGCCCTTGTGCACATGTGTAAATAGAATTAAAAACTCCTTAATTATAGTAGATATAATAAATTCAGACATACATTCATTCGGGGTATTCTTGGTATATTAATTGTGGATGATATAATTCATCTACTAGAAATATGATTGCATTGGTAATCACAATATATTTATATAATTAATTATTTATAAGAAAATACAAGTTCCCATATTTATCAAAAAATTAAGAAAATCTCATATTAATCGAAAATAGAAAAAAAATCTGATCATCTAATCCGACAATCTCGAGTTATAATGGACCAAATTTACAAAAACAAAATCCTTAGAAAATACTAAAATTTCAAATTAAAATTATTAAATTTCAAAACCTAAACAAATATGGACTCAGATTAAATATTAATGAAAATTAAAATTATGAGTTAAAAATATTAATTACCTGAAACTTTAACTAATACATACTCTAAGACTAAATATTAATGATTAATAATTCTGAAATAAAAATATTAATTTGCTGAAATCTTAACTAATAAGAACTCGAATACTAAATATTAAGGATTAAAATTTTGGAATTAAAAATATTAATTTCCTAAAATCTTAACTAACACAAACTCTAGGACTAACATTAAAAAAAATTAAAATTAAAATTATTAAATTTATGATATTTACAAATTCTGAAATAATATAGCTTTAAGACAAATATAAAAAAATTAAGAATTAAAACTATTAAATTTTTGGAATCATAACTAATATAAAGTCTAAACATAATATTAAAAAAATTAAAATTCTTAAATTTATAAAATATTGGCTACTACAGACTCTAAGAGTAAATATTAACAAAAATAGCTCCCACGTTTCCTGAATAATCAAGTAAATCCCATGTTAATCAACAAAAGAAAACGATATGGCCCTCTAATCCGTTGGTCCCAATTTTTAATGGACCAGATTTACGAAAGAAATCCTTCAATAATATAACTCTAAGCTAAATATTAAAATTCATAATTAAAATTATTAAATTATGAAACCTTAACTTATAGGGACTCTAAGATTAAGTATTAATGAAAATTAAAAATTCTGAATTAAAAATATTAATTACATGAAACCTTAATTAATATAAACTCTAAGATCAAATACTAATAATTAAAAATTCAGAATTAAAAATATTAATTTCCTAAAACCATAACTAATACAAACTCTAATACTAAATATTAAAGATTTAAAATTTTGGAATTAAAAATATTAATTTTCTGAAAACTTAACTAACACAAACTCTAGGAATAAATATTAATGAAAATAAAAACTCGAATGAAAATTATTAAAATTTTGAAATTATTAAATTTCTTAACTAATACAACTTTAACACAAAATATAAAAAATTAGGAATTAAAATTATGAAATTTTGGAAAATTTAACTAATATAAACTCTTAGACTTCATAGTAAAAAACAAAAATTCAGAATTAAAATTATTAAATTTCCAAAATCTTGACTAATAGTAAATATTAACAAAAATTTAAAAATTGGAATAAAAATTATGAAAATTCTAAAATCTTAACTAATACAAACACTAAAACAAAATATATAATTTATTTGAATCAGTAAAGATATATTATTTTTTTTATCGATCTTTGAAGAGACGTAAGGCTATAAAATAACACAACAATCTAATATTATAAATTCACAATTGAAATTATGAAAATTTTGAAACCTTAATTAATATAAACACTAACACTAAATATTTATCAAAATTTAAAATTTTTAATTAAATACATTAATTTAAAAATACCTTAACTAATAAAAAATCTATGACTAAATATATAGAAAACTAAAAAAGTATAAATTTATGAAATTTATAAAATTTAGAAATTCCTAAGTAACACATTTTTAAGACAAAACATTGAAAATCCGAAATTAAAATTATTAAATTTATAAAACATTGACTAACACAAACTCTAATAGCAAATATTAGGAATAATTAAAAATTTAGAATTAAAATTGTTAAAATTCGGAAATCTTAACTAATATAAACTCTAAGATTAAATATAGAATTTATCTGAATTTTTTAATTGGCCTATGAAGATTGTTAGGACAATAAAATAACATCCCAGTCATAACTCATGCAAGCCATCAAAGTTTGATGGTCAAGTTTGTTACGCTCTCTCTCTCTCTCGTTATTAGCTTAGAGTATATTTGATGGCTTTACAATAACATATAGCACACATTTGTTTGCTTTGTTAAAAATAAGTATTTGTATTTTATTTCTTTTTTAGTAAATTTGTTCATCTGAGATTTGTCTGCTTATAGGTACAGTTCGTTAGATCCGAGAACTTTCATAACTAATGTTTGAGTATTTTAATGAGTCATTCTCTGTTTTCTCTCTAATTATTATCTTTTGTTTTGAAGTAAAATGAATAACTAAATTGTTAAAAAACACTCACAAGTAAGAAGCATGTATATATATATATATATTGTCTGGCTCGGCAAAAAAAGAAGAAACATGTGTGTTTTAAATTGATATTTTAATGTATTTTTGATCATAATAGACATATTTTTATCTCAAACATTAACAAACTGATCAACTCTCTCAAACTACTACCAAAACTCCCCTTCTCTCTCTCTCATCTGTCTCTCTAATCTATTCATGTGTTTTTGCGTACAGGAGGCCTGCAATGGAAAAGATCTTGGACAATACTACATGTATATTACAAAACTAGCGAGGTGCCCGCGCGTTGCTGCGGGAAAGCCTCCGGGACGAACACAAAGAGGACAGCAGGTGTGGGCGGCGAAGCTGGTCGGCTGGACGACCAAAATCCGCCGTGGGGAGAATCGGATGGTCGTGGTCGAAAGCGGTGGGGAGCAGCACGGAGGCAGCAGGTCGCAGTGCAAAGTTGTGGGTGTGGAAGCTCATCGAAGGATGGTCGTGGTCGAAAAGAGCGGCGACCAGCAGGGAGGCAGCAATGGTCGCGGCGCAAAGTTATAGTCCTTGAAGCCCGTGGACTCGCCGACCAAAACCCGCCGTGTGGTCGACAGAGTTGTCGTGGTAGTTGTGGTCGATGTAGTTCTCATGGTCGAAACTGCCTTGGGTCAACGGGATGTGGCCGTGGAGGAGGTCGAAGGTCGAGTCGTCGACAGCAAGAAAAAGCTCAACGATCACCACTGAATCACTGATATGATTTATTATCACATCAAACATGTTTTGTTGTTTCTTGTATCTTTTGGATAGGATTGCTACACTAACCAATTGCTCTAATTTCTAAAAAGAAAAAAAAGAGCCATACTATCACAACATTGCTATAATCTAATATTTCTTGATTAAATCTCATGTATGTGTAAACATCTGAAATTTGGTGATTAATTCATCGACCACCGGATTGGTCGAGAAACAAAGTTAGAGTCGATTACGATACCAATTGAATCGAACTACTGATTATAGCACCTTACCCTATTACTATCGATGTAATCATGCAACGATCGTTCCGGCGGCGAGTAATTTTTAAAAGTTGTTTTGATAGCAATTATGGACTTAAATGATACGATTTATTCTAGTATTAGTACTGGTAAATAAAGTTAATACAACTCTATTTCAGAAAAAGGACCCTTAGTTACATCGCATTCATATTTTTGCATAAAAGCCCTCCTAAAATCCTAAATTCCCTTCCTAACCGGTCAGTAATTTTTTCTCTATGCATATTTTGACAGCTTTGCACACAAGCCCCTAAAAAATAGAGAAATTATGAATAGGTCCTTAGATGACTACATGTGTCTTAGATTTTGCACTAACACAACCCTAAACTGACTCTACCAACATGCATGTTCCTCCAAAACACACAGACATATGTATACACACACACATCCTCAGTTTCTTCTTCCTTCCTTGCACAATAAATAGCAAATGCACACACATACATCATCAGTTGCCCCTGTCCTCTAGTGGCTGTAGCAGCAACAATAGTGAGGATCCAAGCTTCAGTTTTGTCAACCAACTCCAGCACAATTACATGCATACACATACATACATTCAAACACACATACACACAGGCACACAGAGATAGACACATGCATTCATACATACCTATAGCAGCAGTAGCACTAGAAGTGGCAGTACCTGGAGGCTCGGCAAGGCGGTGGCCAAGGCCTGACAACGTTGGACACAAGCAAAGGCGTGTAGCCACAGCGAGGCACGTGGCTGTGGCCATATTGAGTGGGCACCAGGACGTAGCCAACACGGCACACACGTGTACCAGCGCACAGTGGGCGCGCACGGCATGTGCCTGGCACACACACGCACATAGCCGGAGCGCGGCGAGCTCGTGGGGCGTGAGGTGAGAACGCAGCGCGCGCAACAGCGGCTCAAGCGCACAGCAAGTGGTTGTAGCAGCCGTGGCTAAACTGGGTGGGAAGGAAGCGTTCCCCTTTCTTTAAACACCACCCACGCCGTCGCAAACAGGAGGCCAACGATCGCCGCCGACCTAAACTAGCAAACCAAGCAGCATCAATGGAGGCCTGCTTCCGCGCCTGTGCCGACGCCGCCGACGAGGCCGTCGCCGCACCCCCCGCCGCCACCGACGCAATGCGGCTGCCGCAGTGCGCCGCCGCTGCCACACTACTGCCGCTGCTTCCGTGCCCGTGCCGACGTCGATGACGAGGCTGTCGCCAACGCAGTGCGGCTACCGCTGCTTCCGCGCCCGCGTCGACGCCAACGACAAGGCCGTGGTCGTGCCCCCCGCCATTGCCGACGCAGCGTGGCTGCCGCAGCACCCCGCCGCCGCCACACTACTGCTTCCGCGCCAGCGTCGACGCCGACTACGAGGGCGCGGCGTCGTCACCGCGCAGCCACCACCAATTCGTTGCCACCGCAGCTCCTCCTGCCTGGCGGCGTGAATCCGGTGAAGCACGTGATGAGGAGGCGGCGGCGGCGGATCTGGTGAGATCCGGGCAGGACAAGGTGCAGCGGCGAGGGTTTTGCGGACGAACCCTAGCGCATGTGGCTTTTGGGCACGGACGCGGGACGACCAGCGGAAGCAGCACGCGATCGATGGAGGAGTAGCAGACGTGGAACGATCAGAGCGGCAAACGAAACCGATCGAACAACTGAGGTAAAAAGAGCAACGTGGCGTAGCTAGGAGCGAGATATAATAAACAGTAACACGATAGTGGGTTCCAAAATATTAGTAATGTTAGATTACTAATAAATTTGCGTCAAGCGTCGGCAGAAATTAGTAAAGATAACTCTAATTCAGATAAAAAAATTACTTTGCATCCTACATAGAATATTTTTACATTATATTTGTTCTTTACTAATCCAATACAACTTGGATTTTTTTTATTTCAATTTTTTTTGTCACCATCTTTTAGATCAAATTGTTGCTAGCTTATCAATATTTTTTTATTTTTACTTTTTTTTAGCATAGTTTAAAAAAGTTTTATCGAAGAAATGTAGAATGTCATCACCATGTCCTTTCCTTTGCGAGTTTTTTATTTGTTGAATCTCTACCTTTAAAAGTTGTTCTACAACGGCTCTAGATTGACTTATAGATGTTTTTTTGCTTGATGTATGTTTCCGAAAACAGAAATTTTCCGAAAAGAAAATTTGAGAATAACAAAATTTGGTAGGAAGTAGAACCAGTATTTTATTAATTCCAACATCGGGTTTACAAAAAAAAATACAAGTATGCACACCACACAACTATGTCATTTTCTCTGTTTTCTGCGTCATGTCTAAGGCAAGACACTAATTGCTAGAGATTGTTCGGGTCTCTGGTTCCTGAGGCTTCATAAAACTCCCAGTTAATTATATCTACTAAATATGACTTAGTAGAATACCTCTGATTAGGCTGCACTTAGGGTCATTGTTTTCAAACTGTGTCTCTGCTCTTCAGGAATGTGGATGAAATGCAAATGAACCTGTCTAGCCTTGTCGGCACCTAGCCATGCAAGTGTCCAGCCTTGTCAGTCGCAGACATATGTAGAATTGTGTAATCGGCCTCGTCGGCACCCGGTTATGCAGTTGTCTGGCCTCGTCAGTCGTAGACATGATGCGGGTACGAATGAAGGTGACAAGGCCACGATGGCCTTGTGTGATACATATGGCGAGCAGAAGACAGCGCTTTGTGACGAAGAATAACAATAACGCATCCTTAAAGAAGGGGCGTGAGCAGCTTAACGCCACAGTGCATCTGATTGCACCTAGTTAGAGTGGCCCGAGGCGTGCGAACACATGCCGTACTTGTTTTCAACGAAAGTTTTAAAACAGGCGTGGCGCAGCTCCCAGATCTCATGGAGATCGCGTGGAGGACCACGGACCATGTACCTTGCTGTTAAGTCGTGGAGACGGGGCACTGTTGATTCTCGGCGAAAGTTTTAGAACAGGTGTGGTGTGGCTCCTGGATCTCGATCGTGGAGATCGTGCAGAGGAACACCATCCCTGTACCTTGCTGATGAATCGTAAAGATAAGGAGCTGCTGGCGCTCCCGAAGTTGTAGAAGTTAGACGCTCGAGCACGACTCACCATTTGGTGTGAAAGCCATCGTGATGTTCTCGTGAGGAGAGGAGGCTTGCCTCGTGGAGAAGTGTTCTCCTCAAGAAGACTCTTGACGAATGCCTATGTGGTGTGGCTTTCTTTTCTGGTCTTCTGATCTGGGTCTTCTCCTGTGGTGCCTTGATGTGTTGCCCCAAATAGCTTGGAGGGGGTCCCTTTATATAGGGCTCTAATCTCCTCTTTTTAGGAATACAATTTTTATTACTTAGGAATGAGCTAACCCATCTCTCATGATGACTAGGGTCCAAAGAGAATCATCACTTATCCAAAAGACAACCATTGTCTATTCAAATGGTTGCGGGATTTTCTTACACACCCTTGACACCTTCCATCTCATGACATGTAGGTCTACCTAATTTAGGGACGCTTTTATCATTTTATTTATTATTAACTCTTTATTTGCATAAAAATCTATCGAACAATGTATGTTAACATTCTAACAATCACAATACGTAGATAGTCCCAACTAACCCAATCATATGATAATCCAAAGTTACAACATTGTAGATTTAAAGTTATCTTTAAGGATCTTTTCTAAAAATATATTTTTTAAAATAAGGAATTTTCTATATATGTAGTAAAAATAAAAAATTTGGAAAATTATTGCATTTCTAAAATCTTGATTAATACCAACTCTAAGACTAAATATAGGAAAAAAATTAAAAGTTTGAATTAAAATATTAATTTTCTGAAACATCAACTAATACAAACTCTAACAGTAAATATTAAAATTAAAAAATTGTAATTAAAACCCTTAAATTTCTGAAATTACTACTAGCTCATGCAAGTGTACGGGTTGACAACTAGTTATATAATAAATTTTGTGATATTGAAAACACCATATTAAATGTGGCCCACATAAAAAATACTCAAATTTTCTATAATAATCATAGAAAAAAAAATTACTAGAAATTCTCACATTAATTGAAAAAAGAAAAAACTTGCTCTGTTTATTATATTTATAACAGTATAGATTCATCATCTTAAAAATTGTATATAAAAATAACTATCTGTATTATGATACATATTCATTTTAAAAATTCTATTTAAAATCAATTCTATCTCTATTATAGTATTAAAACAAAACATACCTATAAAACAAACATAAGATTTAACTTACAAAGAGACTAACACACAATTGTGTGAAATTTTGACTAGTTTGAATAAAAAGTGGCATATATTTGAGAGTAGATGTAGTATGTAACTTATAAAAATTGTGTGGAGAACTAAAATAACTTGTAGAAAAGAATGGATGGTGTATGAAATAAATAACAAGGGTGAATTAATGTTTCTTTTTTAAGGAATATCCAGGAAAGCTGCATCCCTTGCATTAACAAGAGTGAAGAATTCGGATATAGATACGGACTCAAAGAAACAAAATGTTGTCTGACGCACGAAGAGCTGCATATCTTTGTAAAGCCAGCCCAAGTAAACCAGTTGCATTTCTGGACAATTATCACGTGTTACATCTTTCGCTGCGCAGGCAGTACAATACAGATCATATAATAGCTGCAAACTTTGTACTGAGGGAAAGTGACCAACACATGAAGATTATGTGATTAAAAAGAAATAAATACATGAAGGAAAAGATTGCTGGGAAGATAAACCAATAAAGCTCTCATCTTTGCTTTTAGGTTGAGAACAAAGTTGCCATTTCGCAGCCACTTGGACAATCCGAGCATGAACAATTGGATCAGTGCTCAAATTTTGACAATCCAAGCATCAACACCTGCCATGAGCAACGATACAAAGTGAGGGTGAGTAATTAATATGTGTGTCATAAAGAACAACTGGTCTAGTTGAATGAAATATGTACCTTGTGGATCGTTGGCACACGTAGTTGTTTCTCATAAAAAAAATCTTTTCATTTGTCATGAACAGTAATACAAATGGTGATCCGATTGGTGTGCGCGGTAGCTTCTTTTCTCATGTCATCAACCGTCGCGGTGACGCCTGCATTGCTCTTGTACCACGAGGAATATCGGAGGGTTAGCTTTTCAAGACTCGAGAGGTGCGCAATGCCCATAGCCATAGAATCAGTTTCACCCGCGTAGAACTTGAGTTGGAGATGTTTCAGCTTTGGCATAGCTCCTTCCTCAAAAGTTAGCCGTGGCATTCGACAATCAACAGTGAAACTCTCAAGACTAGAAAAACCTGCGCTGCTGATGAGTATCTTGTTTCTTGGGAGCACTTCAAGTCGTAACACCAGGCTCTGCAGGATGGTTAACTCCTCAAGTATCTTCAGACCATTCTCCTCTAGTCTGCACACTCTTATATCCAGGCTGCAAACAGAGCTTAGTTTTGCAATTTCCACTGGAACATTTAAAACTCTTCTGGTCACCGTTAGTTTCTCGACCTCGACTTTGAGACGGTCATAGGGGAATGACGGCTGCATAGTGCTCAAACTGAAATCACCAGAGATCACCAGGGATTGGAGATTTATGCACTCTCCTAGGGAAGACAGTAGGTTATCATTATGTTTTGTCTCGGCAAGCTCATCATATGACACTACTGCCAGCTCCCTTAGTTTCTGCAGTTTAACCAGCTCCCGCACAGCGGTTTCTGACCACCCTCTCAAGTCAACGGTGCATAGCACCTGCAGTGATGTCAAATGCCTACAACCTTCAGGCAACTTCACTCCCTCATGGGATTCCTTATCACCAACAAGTAGATGTGACAACTTTGAAAGACGAACAACTTCATCGGGTAGCTCTTTGACACGTGTCTTTCTTACATCTAGTGTCTCCAAATTGTGTAGTTCTCCTATTTGCGGTGGGAGTATGTTGATCAGTGTCTCTCTTACATCCAGTGTCTCCAATTTGCGTAGTTCTCCTATTTGCGGTGGGAGCTCACTGACTTGCGTCTTTCCAAGTCCCAAGTACCTCAGCATAACCATTTCGCATATGTCCACCAGATGTCCTATCTCTAAACCCTCACAACCTTCTAAATCCAACACTCGTACACGTTTAAAATGCATAAAATGAATTTGGTTTGCATGACCAATGACAGTTAGGGAACGCGTACGACACAAAGTCGTACTTGATGTTACGATCGAATACCCTTCTGGATCAGGAGAGTGGATAGACAGATGACGAGAATGCATACCATCTGAACTTGAAATATCCAAATCAGGCAGCAAAGTAGCAAACTTTTCTTGTTCTGATATGACTCTAAGGAGGTAGCGCATCATAAAGTGGATTTGGCATGTCTTCACCCTAAGATCGATGCTGTGTTCCAAGGGCTGAATCACATTCCTGTTGATGAGCTCGTCAAAGTAATTGCTTGCTACTTCCTCTAGAGGACGCTGTCTCTCTTGAGAGATAAATCCTTCAGCAATCCATTTTCTTACCAAACGATCTCTGTCGATCATGTAATTCTCAGGGAATATGTTTAAGTACAATAAGCAAACCTTCAAATGGGAGGGAAGATCATAGTAGCTAAGGGATAATCTCTCTGTCAAACATTTCATGTCTTCATCCATCACAGATGCAGAGTGTAAAGAAGTCATCACCTCCTCCCATGATTGCTTTGTGATTGCTTTGCTGCTCAACACGGAAGCAATACAACTTATTGCCAATGGCATACCACCACACATTTTCAAAATTTCATCCGAAACTTCCTTCAGAGGAGGAGGACAGCTGCCCTCAGACCTAAAAAGTTTTCTTAGAAATAACCTTTTAGAGTCACGGTAAGAAAGAGGTTTAATCTCATAGACTAATCCATCATCACCGGGGCAACAACACTGAGCTACAGAGTTAATACGAGTTGTGGTGATTATTATGCTACCATGATTATTCTTAGGCAAGGCTTCCTTGATAGTTTCCCATGCTTCCTCACTCCATATATCATCAATTATGATCAAGTACCTAGCAAAGATATGCCAACAAGTAAAAAAGAAAACTTGCATAACAAGATAATTGAATGAACATAAATAAGGCCTAGCCTGAGGCTGAGAATAATGTGAGATGGAAAAACGATGTGTAATAGTGTACCAAAAAAAGTTTGATGAAACAGTTACACGAATTTGTTGCGCTGACAACAAGAGGTGGATCCAAAAGAAGGGGTGGTGAAATTTCAAAAGAAAAGAAAAAAAAAAGGGGTGATGGGGGAGGGCTGCCGGTGACAGAATATTCTAATGTGGGAATTAGGCTACTAAGTAAATCATGTAAAAAATAAAACTATTAATGCCAGTGACAACTTAGACCTATGTGGTTTTGCCAAATCACTAAAATCTTGAGTGTGAACATGTACTCCACAATATAATATTAAGGAAAATTTAAAATTTGGAATTAAAATTATTAAATTTTTCATGAAACAATTCATTAATTATTACGAATATAAGCATAAATATTAAAAATTTAGAATTAAAATTAATAATATTATAATATTATATATATATATATAGACAAACACACGCAACTAAAATTATTGTAGGAGCTCTCATATCAACCAAAAATCAATAAATTCTTACATTAATAGGGAAAAGAAAAAGATCTACTGGTCCCGAGTTATAACGACTCAGATTTATGAAAAAATATTAACTAATGCAATTTTATTTAACTAATAGAACTCTAAGACAAACTATTAAAAATTCAGAAATAAAATTATAATTAATACAAATTCTCCTTAACTAATATAACTCTAATACAAAATATTAAAAATTTTGAATTAGAATTATTAAAATTTTAAACCTTAACTAATACAAACTCTTAAATTAAATATTAATGAAAATTAAAATTCAGAATTAAAAATATTTATTTTTGAAATCTTAATTAATACAAACTCTCCTCAACTAATACAACTCTCGGACAAAATATTAAAAATCCGTAACTAAAATTATTAATTTTTTGAAATCTTCAATGATACAAACTCCAAGACTAAATATTACAGACTCTCCTTAACTAATACAACTCTCTGACAAAATATTAAAATTCGTAACTAAAATTATTAAATTTTTGAATCTTCACTAATAGAAACTCCAAGACTAAATATTATTAAAATTAAGAGTTCAGAATTAAAAATATTAATTTTTTGAAATCTTAACTAATATAAACCCTAAAACTAAATATTATGAAAAATTAAAAATTCGAAATTAAAATTATTAAATTTCTAAAACTTTAACTAATACAAACTCTAACACTAAATATTAACAAAAAGTAAAAATTCAGAATTAAAATTATTAAATTTTTTGAAAACTTAACGAAGACAAACTCTAACACTAAATATTGAGGAAAATTAAAAATTTAGAATTTAATTTATTAATTTTTTGAAAAATTAATAATCAATTGTTGTATATAGAGATAGATATGGATTGTTAGATAAATAGATAGATATTATGAGATTGAGTTCTATGTATGAGATAACTAACTTGGTATATATACATCTATCCCTATAAATTGTCCGTCCAGAAAAAAAAAAAGAGCACTATGTGGCTTAAAAAACAAAAAAATGTGCCCCATAAACTACGGCATGCATGCGGGCAAGTGGCGTCTCTTATGTCGGGTTTTTTTAGTTTTGTATTTGTTGTATTTTTCCTATTATTTTTTCTACTTGATTTTGTCATTTGCGATATATATGATGAATCCTAATTGTAATGGTTAACATTTCTTTTAATATGTTGTTATCGTAAATGATTAGAACTTTAGGTATCATTTTGGTTCTATGTTACAAAGCTATAAAAAACTGCATATATATACCATGCATATTCTATATCTACTTAATAGTCTCTTCATATATAATTCCATGTCTTATATAATTACTGAACAACTAAATTGAGTTTATCTTTCTGAAATTTTGCTCTCACATGAACAATTTTAATGCTTAAAAAATGACAAAGCATCATGCTTTCCCACGAAGGTGCAGTTTACAGGTTATTCCTTTTTCTTTGGTTTTGTTATTTGTGTGTTTTTAGCTTGAATTTTAGTTTTTTCTTTACCTGTTAAAAGATCATGAAGAAGATCTCCTATATATTACTAATCAAGTGAGCTTCCAACATAAAGATGCATATGTTAAACTCTAAATCAAATATATTTAAAAAATTTACAATACACAGGGATGAACCATATGTTCCTTTCAATGCATGCACACTGCGCTGCATCTATCAGGATGTTGAGTTCAATATTTTTATTTTGTTTTATTCTTATTATTTTCGCTTTGTTTGTTTTGCTTCTAACATGTCTCTCTCTCATGTAGGAATGCATCATTAATTTAGAGTTGTTTTGTAAGTCTTTCAACTAGGATGTAAATCCTGTGTGATTATCTAATCTTAAGTGATGTGTGATTGACAATGTTTTGAATTGTTTTTGATTCATTTTCTTGTATTCGTTTATGTTGTCATTATGTATGAACAGTGCTATGTGATGAGTTTACTTAGTTTTGGTGCATGTTCTAGATTTATTGGAGTTATAGTACGTTTGCGACGAAAATGGACCATCGGAATAGTGTTCTGGGAGGAGTAGGAGACTCGACTGATCTGAGATACCGGAGGTGCTAGAGACTTGCAGAAACGCTAAACATGGCCAATCCAATACCTAGATATGACATTCCACCAAGATTGTTGAAATAGCTCGAACCAGTCGAAGTGTGGAGGTTGCCGGTCGGATTCCAGAACGGGAGACTTCCTGGCATGTGGCAAGCTATTGAACATCAAAGTGAACACATAGAGGCATCATGGCGGGCACAAGTGGTGCTCATGATGCCCGAAGAATCACCGATATGGTTTATGGACTCCGCGTGAAAGCTTATGCAAAAAGTTCTGTTTGCGAACTAATTCTACACTGGTCTAGACTTGTTCTCAGAAAAGTGTGAACAGAAAAGTTGTAGAGCTCGAAGTTATCTTTCCAACGGATCCAAGAACATCTAAATCCGAGTTCAGATGATGAAGTTATGACTATTTTAATGTCTACAATTTAGAAAATACTATAATTCTAAAAATTGTAATTCCGAAAATTGTAAAGTGAAGTGATTGAGAGTTGGGCCGAATTTAGCTTCAGGTCGAACCTCCACCCTCCACCGGCTGTTAATTTAGTCCCACATGAATTGTTAATAAAAACATTCAACCATTTGGAAAGAGCATTTTGATTATTCTTAATTAACCTTTTGAGACTTATGTTGAGAGTGGTATTTAAGAGTTTTTTTTATTTGGCTCTTGGATATTTTGAAAAAATATATAAATTTTTTGTATATTTGTTTTTATTGTTTTTTCATGATTGTTTAAATTTCTACTATTACTTGTTTAAATATTCACAATTAATTGTTTAAATACTTGTAATTTTAATTTTCATAATTGATTGTTTAAATATTTACAATTTTAAATTCTATAATTGATTATTTAAATACTCGCAAGCTATTTTTTTATGCTTTGTTTTCCTTTTGTTTCTTTTTTTATTTTTGTTATTTGGAGATTTTTGATGCCATGATTGGGGAGAGTTGTTTCCCTTGCTGTTTTTCATTGGGGGGCTTCAATTTGAAAAACCAATTCACCCCCTCGTTCTGATATTTCATAGGAAATCTTTTGCATTGCAACTATACATTTAGCCTATATCTGGTATCATCTTCTTAATTGTCATCTGCTAAAACTTTTAATCTCCGAGTATTCTCTCAAACTCTATGTTACAATATTATTTCAATCTCAAACTCTTCTAAATTTTTCACAACATTATTTGTTAATAAAAAATTGCAGTATTAATTGCTTGATATCCTCCTAACTCTTAGATATTTGATCTAAGAAAACAGATAGATATCTATTATTTCTTATTTGCAAATGTTTTAGCATTATATTTTTGTGACGTGATGTACACAACGTAGTGAATCCTACTGATTAGAACCTAGGTGTGCTAAAACTTTTTTATTTATTTCTACATTTTGAATTTTTTAATATATTTATATCTTTAAATTTAATCATGTCGTCCTTGCATAACACTGATGCATCTCTTTTCATAGTAATATTTTTTTTCTTTGTCGTTACTCTTTATCATTCCTAGGATAAGTCAGTGCAATTATTTTTATATTCAAATTTACACATCATTTATCAAATATTTTTTATTTTTCACAGTTTTATAACCAATATGTTACGTCGTCAACTATAATGGACCGGGTTTAATTTTGGGTAATTAATTGAGTAGATATAAATAGTTGAGTTTTAATGAGATTGAAGCCTGAACAACTAAAAATATTGGCCATTAAATAATATTATATTTGGATCAGAGAAAATCATAAAAAGAAAGAATTTTTAGAAAATCAAAACTTAAATAATAATATATTATGTAGTAGTAAATACAGATAGTTATGGATATTAGAATAAGAATGATTGAACTAGTTCCTAAAAGCATAAAAAGGAAACTAATTGATTGAACTTAGGCAAATAGGGCACAGGAGTCAAATGTACAAACTTTTAAATGAAAAACTAGCAAAATGTTATTGGTTGCCAGATTGATACGTGGGACTGGGGTCTTTGTGTGAGAGAGATACTCTGATAATTTGCTAAACCTTAACTTTTGAAATGTATGAGTCAAATTACATATGTTTAAACGATGGTGTTTTAAAAAAAAGCATAAATGACAGCCGTCAATCAAATTAAGGCTATCTGGTCTACAAGAAGATTATGGTCCTAAAGTATGTGTACCTTTTATCCTTGAGGAGTTGTCTTAGTGCATTGATAAATTGCTCCGCGGTGACTTCCTGAAGATTGATATCTGCTTTCTGGCTAACTTGAGAGAGTACACTTCTCAAAATTCTGTTGATGTCAGGTTTTCGAGATACTCGTATGAAAGCTAGGCGCTCAAATCGGGCCCTCAGCTTGTGGTAAACCTGAATTGCAAGTGTAGTCTTACCAAGCCCCCCGGATCCAACAATAGAGACCACCTTCAGCTGCTGCTCCGCCTCTATCATTGGATCCAACAACAACTTGATGAGCTCATCTCTCGGGCCATCTATGCCAACAACTTCATCCATGTTGACGGGATAGACGACTGCTGTTTCAGAACTAGACAGAGAGGTGCAGACATCTAATTTATACCTATCCCGTCGTTCCAATATCTCTCTCAGACGAGCCTTGAGCTGTTTTAACGGAATGGCAATCCGATGTTGCACCTCGAGGAGAATGGTCCTATCATGGATTAACCTGGCGTTGCCAACATTTCGGTCAAGATAATACATGCAGTCATCTATACAGTCCTCAATGTTGTAAGCTACCTCCCTTACTTGATTCCTCCACTCCTGCAACAGCAGATCGAGTTCTCCCTCTACATCTGCCAGCTTCACAAGAAGATCATTACTTGCCCTGTGCTCATCATTACTTGCCCTGAGCTTATCCATCAGAAACAACAAATAACTGCGCGATCCTTGCAGCCGCGCATGGTTCTCTTTAAATATTTTGACGGATATTGGAATGAGTAATTCCATTCATTCCACAACCCTTTACAGAAAAAATTTCAATCCAGAAATTCCTGATTATTATATACACTGGTAAGATCTAAACCCCCCGCTCCAAGAGTGTTTGGACACAAAGGAATTCCCCAATTCGAGTTCCAGCTAAATCCTAAATTCCCAACCTATCAAACAGTCAGATTACTTGAATAACATCCAAAACATGGAGGAGAAAATTAATGCAGTTGAGTTCTCACTGCTGAGTTAGAAGACCATCAGGCGGCCGCGGCGAGAACTACATGGCGTTCGGCTCCATCGCGACGACACACACCTCCACAACCTTCGCTCTCGGCACTCCGCTCCGTCGGCACGGGAGGGGTAGGAGTCGGAGGCGGTGACGAGGAGCTTGCCGGCGGGCGTGGGAGGCGAAGGCCTCGTCGTGCGGCAGAGTGGCGACGTCGACTAGGAGTATTACTTTTAGGTCGCTCGCTCCACCAAATACTACTACTTGCAGTACTTAATTAGTTTCTTAATTATCCTTTTTAGCTTCACCCCTCAAGGTTATCTAATTTAATTACCAGAATTTGTATAATTGCAAAAACAGACTAAAACTTCAGTAAATTACAAATGCAATCCAAAAAAAGTAATAATCCCAAATACATACTAGAACTTCAAAAAATTTGCAAAGGCATAACTGAGTTTGGGCAGCAGTCACTTTTTCCTTTTCATTTTTAAATCATGCCACTTTCACTTTTCATATCACCAACTTGGATAAGAATGGTCGGTAGTGATGTTTACTTATTGAAAGGCATTCCATTGCGTCTAAATTAATCTTGAGCAGTAATCCTAGACTAACGGTTAAAGGATTATTCACCGTCAGTAAGCAAACACGAACATAAAACAGGTATCCTAATAATTATCTAAATAAATGTGGATTCAAAGAAAACTAAATTCTAGAAAGACAAATGGCTACATAGTCGAGTGCGTAAAGGAATTACTCCCCACGTGTAGCAAATTTCGGAGTTTTTTTTACGGATAATGCATTAACAAAAAAAAAGTCCAAAAATAATATAGATCAAAAAAGTTTTGTAGATGTGGCAATAGTCGTCAGACGAACTGGTGACTCTAAACAAAATCGATCAGTTACTAGACCAGTTGGCGACTAAAAACCACATCTTCGCTTGTGGTCGATTTCACAGCCACCTGGTTGAATTTGCTGAGAAATTGCAAATAGAATTGTGGTCGTATTCAACCAGACACCAACTCGTGTATGCTAATCGACCGGTCGCTAGACAAGTTGGCGACTGTTGTCTTTTTGAGTAAGTGAATTGATAGCTTATTGTCTTTTTTGGTAAGTCGTCAGCTCAATTGGTGATTATTGCCATATCTGTAAAATCTTTTTGATCTGAGTTATTTTTAGATTTTCTTTTTATTAATGTATTATTCGTACAAAAAAAAACTCGCAAATTTCGAAGCAAAGGAAAGTGACATTGAAGAAGTAGGAAGACAAGTGGATTTTCTGACCTCACAGGCACACTATCAACTGGCACACTACATGAGTTTGTACTATTTTGGACTAAACTTCAATCTGTGCAGTTGACAGCAAATCAACCTGACATGGTAAGCTGATGGACGACAATACATGAGTACTCAACTCAATCTGCAAACAATATTCAATTCTGGGTATAGGTTAAGTCAGCCTTGGCAAAGTTGATTTGGAAGAGATAGGCGGCTTTAAAGTGTAAATTGTGTGCTTGAGTAGCAATCCAAAATAAGTGCTTAACAGTAGATAACCTGGCGAAGAGATGTTGGCCACACAATTCTTATTACCCGCATTGCCATAGATAGAATGTAAGTCCACACATTCTGGCAAAATACTCATACACCCAACTGGTTTGGAGTAAGATGTTGAGAAGCATTGGCTTGTATGAGCTCCGGTGAGTGATTGCAAATGCACCCAATTAGAGACCGGTTGGTACGACGCAGCATCCATCCCTCTTAGGCTCGGAAGAACGTAAAGGCTGGAACACAATGCTGATTCTAGTGTGGTGGGAAGTCTGGAAAGAACATATTTACACAGGGGACAAAAGTTGAAAACAAATACAAGGGACATCCGGTCCAAAGCGGCATGGTGGATTGTGGCGGGTGCTCCAAAGTTGGGATCTCTAATCACCTACAAGTTGATCTATATAGTGACCAAACATAATAATCTTTTAGTTGTGAGTTGCGATCATGACTGAAACGTTGCGGATTTCAGTTATGAGTCTAGCTCACAACTGAAAATCTATGTGATCAAATCCTAAGTTAGTGTTGCATATGAGTCGTGTCATCTAATCAGTTGCGAACTGGATCTGTAATTAAAAATCAATTGTGAATGAGAACTCACGATTAAAGATCATTTATGATATTTTAAAAAGTTTTATATTATTTTTGAAATTATTTTTTTTAATGGGTTACTCATAAAAAAATTTCTCCCAAAAACATACTAGAACTTGAAAATTATTACAAATGCACCTTCGTCCCGTCTCTCCTTGCCACTAATTCTTAAGCGCGGTGAGAGGCGGCGGCCGCAAGGAAGAGGAGGAGGCTACTGCGCGCAAAAATGGAGTTGGTTGTGGGAGCATCGGAGGCGACGATGAAGTCTCTGCTGAGCAAGCTGGGCAGCCTTCTTGCCCAGGAGTATGCTCTCATCAGAGGCGTCCGCGGCGAGATCCAGTACATCAACGACGAGCTGGCCAGCATGCAGGCCTTCCTCCGCGACCTCGCCGACGCCTCCGACCACCACGGCCACCAGACCAGGGACTGGATGAAGCAGGTGCGCGACATCGCCTACGACATCGAGGACTGCATCGACGACTTCGCCCACCGCCTCGACGACCCGCGCGGCGACGACTGCTGCTCCGTCATCCGTAGAACCTTATATGAACTCAAGACATGGTGGCCTCGCCGCGACATTGGCGCAAAGCTCGCCGACCTCAAGAACCGGGCTCAGCAGGTCGGCGAACGGCGCACCAGGTACGGCGTCGACAAACCCACGCTCGTTGCGGGCGGCTCCGACAGGACATCTGCCGCTTGGTTCGACGCCGCCGAGCACCAGCTAATAAGCCGCCAGCTCGTCGCGATGAAGGAGCCCGTGGGGATGAAGGCGGCCATGGAGGAGCTCGGGAAATGGGTGACCAACCCCGAGAAGAACAGAGGAGTGCTGGCCATCGTCGGGTTCGGCGGCGTGGGGAAGACCACCATCGCCACCGCGTTGTACCGCAAGTTTGGGGATCAATTTGACCGGCGGGCGATGGTCACCGTGTCCCAGCGCTCCGACCACGAGGCTGCCCTCAGAGACATACTGGGTCAAGTCATGCCGCAGGCCGGCGACCACGACCAGCAGAGCGTTTCCGAGAAGAAGCACCTCGCCGCAGCCCTCAAAGGCATGTTCAGTCGAGTCAGGGGCAATCGCCGGCCAAAAGACGGCGGCTTGGAGAAGAAGCACGTCAGCATTGAAGAAATGACACAAAGCCAACTCTTCGCAAAGCTGCAGGATCACTTGAAAGATAAGAGGTAATACTTATTTGCACTCATCTCGTTCCTCTTTTCGATTACAATTGCTTCCTCAAACTACTTGTTTATACAGCATACAAAATTAATTCTAGTATTTCTTCTCATGAATCATGACAGCGCAAGATAGATCAAAATCAATTATATTTCTTCTTAATCAAATGATGAGCTAAGAAGCTTATTTATGATGAATCATTAGCTACCATAAAGACTTAACGATCTGTGCATTCCCACTCTTCATCAACCACAGAAATCCTAATTGGGAGAGGAAACTATCCACATCAATGTCAAATTGCTCAACAATCTTGAACAAATTAGTAGCATTGTTATAACTTTGTTAATGTTTTAAATCCATTATCTCCCTAAATTCTATTGGGGCCTCCAATCCGGAAATGCACTACTGATTTACAATGTGTGGACTTACTAATATCAACCTCACCAAAATGGCCTGGCTTGAGTTGTGCCTCATGAGACTAATCCAAGTAATTAATTAAAAAATGAGTTACCAAACTTTAAAAAGTAAATAAAATTATTCAGCATGAGGCAAAATTTCAGAAATGGGATAAAATTGAGACAATTTGAGTCATATCTTGCACAGTTGAGAACACAGCATCAGCTTATACAATACACCCACCAAACATCTGCTTATGCAATACACTTGAGAGGACACAAAAGACATACATCCAAAAGTATGTATTAATTCCTTTTGCTCATATGTATTATCATTTCTTTCTTTCTTTCTTTTTTTCTTTTCCTTTTCTTGCCAGCTACCTTCTCTTCATTGACGACGTCTGGTCTTCATCAATGTGGGAGAAAATCAGGTACAACTTGCCTCAGAGTGAAAAGGGCAGCAGAATAATAGTGACTACACGATTTCAAGCTGTTGCTGCTGCATGCAAGCGAGAACAAGAAATGGATTGTCCGCATACAGTTGATGTTCTTAGAGATGACGGGCCCAAAGATTTGTTCCAAGAAAGTGTGTCTGAATCGAAAGGTAGCAAAGATATGCAAGATTCAGGCAACATCTGGCAATTTTGTGGGGGGCTGCCTTTGGCCATAGTTACCATGGCCGGCCTAGTGGCAAGCAATCCACACAAAACTGAGGTAGAATGGACAGAACAGTTCAAGAATTTACGGCCAGAGTCAGTAAATTTTCGCACCCCAGAGGGAGTCACCAGGATACTTAATTTTTGCTACAATGATTTGCCTGCTGATCTCAAGACTTGCTCACTGTATTTGAGCATATTTCCGAAGTCTTGCAAAATTAGCAGGAAGCGTTTGACAAGGCGTTGGATTGCAGAAGGTTTTGTTAGTGAGAAGCAGGGTCTGAGTGTTGAGGAAGTTGCAGAGGCATACTTTAGCCAGCTCATCAGAAGGAAGATTATAAGACCTGTGGAGCACAGCAGCAATGGAAAGGTGAAGACCTGCCAAGTTCATGACATGGTTCTTGAGTACATCATATCCAAGTCAAGCGAAGAGAATTTCATCACAGTGGTTGGCGGCCACTGGCTCATGCCGATACCTAGTAATAAAGTCCGCAGACTGTCCTTCCAAAGCAGTGACAGGAGACACAAGCAAGCAACAGAGAGCATGAATTTGACTCATGTCCGATCCCTGACTGTGTTTGGGAGCCTTGACCAACTTCCTTTCCATTCGCTTAAGATTGGAATAATACAGGTGCTCGATCTTGAAGGTTGCAAGGGTTTCAAAGAGCATCATGTGAAGCACATATGCAAAATGCTTCTGCTAAAGTATTTGAGCCTCCGAAGAACAGACATTGACAAGATTCCACATAAGATTGGAAATCTCCGGTATTTAGAGACTCTTGACGTAAGGGACACGAACATTGAAGTGCTGCCCAAATCAATAGGACAGCTTGAACAGATGAGTAATATACTCGGTGGAAGCAAAAGAACACGCAAGGCGTTGAAGTTGCCTGAAGAGATTAAGAACAAACCTAGGAGAACCCTACGCATACTGTCGGGGGTTGAGATCAGTGAAGTATCAACCGCTATAGCAGACCTTCATGAATTGACCGGGCTGAGGAAGCTTACCATTTACAAGCTCAGAGTCAAGGAGAAAGATGCAACCTTCAAAGATTTACGCTCCTCTATCGAGTTCCTCGGCGGCTGCTCTCTCCAGACTCTTGCAATCGATGATGAGTTCTCTGACTTTGTCAATTCACTAGATTCCATGTCCTCACCTCCCAGATACCTCAATGCTCTCGAGCTATCTGGCATTTTGCATAAACCCCCAGTATGGATCGCCAACCTCAGTGCTCTCAACAAGTTAACCCTTTCTGTGACAGTTCTCCGAACAGATACTTTCGAACTCCTTAAGGATAAGCTAAGTAGCCTGTTTTCTTTCACCTTTACACTTAGTGCAGCAGCGCAGGCCTCAGAAATAGAGAAGATAGAGTGCATTCTTGAGAAAAACATATCCGATACAGATGGGGAGATCTTTGTTCCAGGTGAAGGATTTGAGAGTCTTAAGCTGCTTCGCTTCTTTGCACCTCGCCTTCCAAAACTGAGCTTCTCAGAGAAAGCAATGCCGAAGCTCGAAAGGCTTGAGATGCGGTTCGAAATGTTTGAAGGACTTTTCGGCACCGAGACTCTTGAAAGCCTCCAAGAGGTGCATCTCAGAGTTAACGAGAAAGCAGATGACATAACCAAGTTCATAGTGCAAGATCTGGCAACCGCTGCCAGGGAGTGTGCCAAATGGCCCAGAATAATTGTTGATCAGTACTATGACTGACTGAAAGAGGCAAATGTTATGCCATACATTCCAGTACTCATACAAATCATCCTAGTGCCCTTTCGTCATTTGTTTGATTCTGAAAGGCTCTAATGTTTCTTTCTTTCCAGATGTTTCATAGGACCAGGATCAACATTTGTCCCACATTTCCTTAGATCTTTGGAGAGAATCTTCCTTGATTCATTCCAAATCTTGGCTTGATGCTCATCCAAAAACTTGGGCAGCCCGATCCCAGAAATGTCCAGCAAAAGCACAGCAAGCTGCAGTTGATATCCCTCCTGTTCAGTCTTGAAAGTGTTTTGTTATTGTCAGTGGTAAGTTTCAGATAATATGGGTTGTACTCCAATACTTGTTTTTTCTATGCCTCTTTGGACTATACTCTATTCTGCAGTGTATGGAGACTGCTGTTTGCAAAATTACTTAGTAGTTATGTGAATGAATTGTATTCGCTCAAATTTATGCATGGTTGCTGTCTATCTATTCTGCTATTCAGATTATTTGTGGCGTGGTGCTCAAATGTATGCCAAGTTCAAGTTTTGCACTCGTTTCACTTGAAAGGGCTAACCTAGTTTTATATTATTGATTCTCTTGGACTTATATACAGCATTTTTTTAAGGTATATATTAGATATAGAATTACTATTAGGTCTGTTGAGTTGAACTGAGTCAGATGGTACAGATGAGTAGTACCATTTTCTCCAAAATAAATTCATGGTAGCTGCTTATTGGAAAATGAACAGCACCTTGAATTGGACCCAGTTACGCAACAAAGTGATAAAGACAAAGAAACATAATAAAAAATGGCATGCAGTGAACAGCAGGAGGCAGAAGCTCACAGTCTGAATTAGATATGAAGGGACAGTTTGTAAAATTAATTGGAAGAACATGAGCTGATAGGCTCAAGTAACACACCTGAATTAGGGAGACATGAACGATGCGTTTGCATGCGACTGGTGGCGGCAATCCTGCTGACATTGACACAATGCATTCAGCATCCATGAATTAAAACAAAAACAGAACATTGATACGTAGATTTGTCTGAACAATGTGGAAAGAAGAAAGCAACAAAGAAGAGGCGAAGATGTCCTACAATAGAATCTGAAGTAGACATTTGAGGTTGCAATCAGCAAGTTTTTCGAGGGAAGAGCGCAAAACACCCGCAATTCTCGCCTCATCGACCAAGGATTGCCGAGCAATTTCCAGTTATGAAGTACGTAGAACGACCAATCATCAATCGCTGAGGGCATGGATGTTGTCTAGTGAGTTATTCGCCAGATCAAAATATGTATTTTATTTTGCCAATCCCATTAGGCAACCTTGTGCCATCTGGAACAATTAGATGCAACAAGCAAGGCAAACGAACAATATCTGGCGGAACACTAACAGTCATACCTGGAATGTGACTAGTACTATCACCTTCTATTCCCAATGTCTCCAAACGTCTTATTTCATAAGCACTCTTTGAATTTTTTAGTTGAGACAATTGGCGCATACCAGTGAGGTCAAATGTCATCCTTGGCCAAATTCCTGGAAAGTTAAGAACTAGAACTCGGAGAAACTTGAACTCCAACAAAGGAGGCATGTACATAGAGATTCTAAACGTGGCGAGTGATCGAACTTGTGATAGCTCAACTGTCATCGGTATTCCACCACCTTTTGTACCATCCAAAATGAAGGGAGAGTCAGCAACAGACCTTGCCATGCAGTCCCATCACACAGTGTGAATCATCTATTACAGAAATAAAATTCTCTTCAGTACACTTGCACATGATAAGATCAAGCATCATCTCATATAGTCTGCAAAACAACACCTCATCATTAAAATCGATGTCTCCAAGTTGAATCATGCTCCCGTTGACAAGTTCATTGAAATAACTCCCTCCAACATCCCCCGCGTCTCAGCCATGCACTTTACTTACAAAACCTTCTGCTTCCATTGCCTGACCAACTCATTCTTATTAAGGATAAATACCTACACATAGCAAGCATGTCTTGAGATAATATGAAAGATCCATGTAGCTAAGCTTTAATATTTCTCTCATTTTTTTCCAAAGTGGGGTTTCTCGGCTATTTCTCCGCTTAAGGTTTATGCCAATGAGCAACTCAAAGCAACTAAAGTTGGACATATACATATGGATGTTACTTTTCACACCTCCTACCTAATTCAAGTTCATATTCACACCACAAATGAACCTTTACAACGAAAAGAGAACACCATCATGAACCTTAGTTGGAAAAAAAGATCACCATTTAAAACAAGATTTCTTCAAGAAAGGTGCAAAGTATGCACCTTTAATACCATATAAGAGATCAAATGCATGCTAGCTTTTATTTCAGCTCCAAATCACGTCTTTAGGCTAGCTTATTATTCACTATAATCTTGATATACTTTGGTCTGGTACTAATAAACAGTTGTTTCTGGTGTTACACCTGATGCAACCATCGGGTAAAGCAATTTATATAGCAGTAAGCAATCAATTACAATTTTGGTAAACACCCGACAAAATTGTAATAAATAATTGGGTGTGTAAATATTAAATTCAACCTACAGTTGGCATCTAATTTTTGCTCAACTATCTAGCAGGAAAAAAAATAGAAGAAAGCAACATGGAGAAAATAAAGAAAAGAAAAAACATGATGCTGTTGGTACTGTCTCAAGAGAAGGACCTAAAACTTTCTACAGGATCTGATTCCTCCAGCATCACTGCTGCCTGGAAGCAGTCGGCAGCGTCGGCTATCCTCCCATCGTCTTTGTGGACCTTTCCTAAGTAGAGCCAAGCCATTCGGTTTGTAGGCTCGAGCCTTAGGGCATCTGAGAGGAAGCTCCTTGCCGCGGGCAGATACTTGGGTCCTTGTTTCAAGAGCAGTGCGCCAATGGCCACATTGGATGGGACATCCTCCAGCTCCGTCGAGAATGCATTGACGTAAGCGGCCAATGCGTCCTTGGTCTGCTCACGGGCCTCATGCATGTAGCCTGAAACAACATGAAGGGATTAAAGACAGAAATCAAGGTTTAGCTAGAGAGGTGATGTGATAGCTACGAAGTCTTATATTTACCTATATGATCCTAAGTTACGCGAATCTATTCTTAAAACTAGCATCTGTTAGCCAGGTGACTTCCAAAAGACAGTAATTGTTGTAAGTTCTCCTCACCTTCTGCCTGCAATGTTGCAGCAGAGTACGATTTCAGGGCCCGAGCTTTCTGCAAGCATATCTCAGCATCTCTCCAATAGGATAGACTGGAATACAACTTTGCGAGACCTTGCCAAACTTCAAACTCACTAACTTTATCATCCTCTCCCTGGATGGAAATACATGAACAATGAACTGAAAATCTTCCGAAAATGAAATGAAAAGGTGTTGCACATAAAGATTTCAAAGATGTTTCGCAAACTGAAACACAAGTAAATTATATGGAACTCAATAAATGGTACATTTTTCACATTCTATCAAGAAAACAAACCTCTATGCCATTTATTAAAGATCCAGAGGACTTCTGTTGGGCCTGAACAAGAGCGAGAAGGGCACGGTATGCTTCTACTGCTTCCATGGGCAATGACTGAGCAACCTTTAATTTAGCCTTTATTCTAAGTAATGGCCCTTGCTCCCACTTTGTGGTCTCATCTAATGCTGCATCAGTCACCACTTCTGCTTCTGAGTATCTTTGCTGTGCAGAAAGAACCAAAGCTAGCAACCTCCAACCTTTAGAAATAGACCCGCCAGTTGCATCGATAAACTCCTTTGCAAATCTCAAGGCAGCGTTCATGTTTCGCTGCTCGGCATATTCAATTCCCATGTCGAATATCAGGTCCAGGTTGTGGCGGTCAAGAGCAATTGACTCCGTAAGAGATTTTAAAGTTTCTGCTTGCAAGAGAGATCTTTGGTGATCTGATGAAACGATCTTAGACTGCTTGCCAAGACAATTCCCCAAGAAATGGAGGCTAACACTCTTTATATGCACATCTGAGGGCTCAGCATTTGCGACTGCTCTTCTCGCATATTCTACACCCTCAGAAGCGGGAAGGCCATCCTCGCTGCATATCTTCGCAGCTAATAACAAGGCCATTACATCATTGGGATTCTCATGCTTATTTAAAGACTTCCGTAAAAAATTCAGTGCGGCTTCTTTCTGACCAGCAATATAATAGCAAAGAGCCAGACTGTACCATCTCTCAGTACGGGGGTATATTCCAGGTAAAACCTCTTCAAGATGATTTGCAAGAACCGATGTTTGGCGACAAAGAGATAAGGCAAAGGTCAAATGTTCCATCACCGAGGGATCCCAGTGAGTCTTCCCAAGGTACCACTTCCTCAATAGTATCATAAGCAGTAGAATAGCCTCCTCCAAATTATTCTTTGGAACAAATAAACCTTCAACTTGTGAAGCCAAGCTGGGTGGGCTCGCCTCTACGCTGCTATACAACATGAAAACAGCAAATCTCTTCTGAATCCTTGTGCAACATTCCTCATCAAGACTCCATTGGCTAAGAAGTGCACGTCGGTAGGAAGAAAGTGCTTCCTGATAGGCCCCAGCTTGCTTCCAGAGTTCAGGGAGAAGCTCGATAGATTTGCTGACAGTTTCCTGCAGCTTCTGCTCAACCATGATATCAGGTACGCCTTGCTGGAACATACTTTCAACGGCATCAAGGACGCTTTTGCACTGTTCAGCAGCTTCTGCATGTTGAACAAGCATTTTCTCCAATGATCAGAAACAGGAAGTCAAGATAAGCTCAAGAAAACAGTTGAATAATTATACTTTGTAATTCGTACCCATTGCTTTGCCTAGCTTTTGAAGGGACATTGATTTTAAGTAAATGGCTTCAAGAACAAGGCTAGCAGCATTTTGCAGTCCTGAACATGGCAACTCTGATCGCGTTCGACCTCGCTTCGCGGAGGGCTTCTCAGAAAGTGATGGTTGGAAGCGTTGAATGGCATCTTGAAGGTCTATGCCATTAAACACTCGAAGAGCAACTTCTACATTACCTTTCTGATATTCTAGTCTTCCAAGGAGAGCTCTCGCTTCCTATCATTGACGGCCATATAAATAAAATCCAGTCAACAATAAGAAAAAGGGTGAAAAACATGATAGTCAGAAAACTTATTGAAATTAGCTCAGTTTCAATTTCATTTTGTAACTATCATAGTGGACAAAGTTCTTGTGATGTACACAGAATATAAGTCCTCACAGCTAGATAAGTATTACTTGCAACACAGCTTATTTGCCAGCTAACTCCATTTCACCATGGATCTTTGTTCACAAATGAACAATTTTAGCCAATATCATCCATCAGTTATGTTTCCAGAAAAATAAGCACATCACATATGACATACATACTCTTCAGCCTTAATCACTATCAGTGGCACCCAGAATTTAATTTTGACGAGATCGAATAACAGGCAATGCAAAAGTAAACCCTTTTTCTGACATATTACAGAATTTGTGTATCAATCTCTGGAGTTGAGCTACAATTCAAGGTTCCTTGGCGGTTGCCACTAATGGAAACCACCACCAATCTCTTATAGAGATTTATCAAGATCCCTTAAAAACCAATCACTTAATCTCCATCTGATTTTTTTTCTGGAGACAGAACAAGAAATTCCAAGGTTCTAAATCACACCATATAAGATATCATGCTCAATAGTTATCTCAACAGCAGATTTTGACATGAACACACAACAGGATGAAAGGAAGAAGGAACTAAGATTGCTAAACTCTCCAAATGATTCTAAATCTGACAACAAAGAAACAACACCAGCATCGCATCAAAGTTGCAATCAGGACTCAGGAACAATAACACATGGCAATCTTAAAAAAAATCATATTTTTTCAAACACCATAATTCCATAAACCATTCATTGTTGAAGAAAGTCCCCAATGCTTGTAAACATGACCAAAATAGCATAATTGCATTTGTAAGCACAATCAATTGCTTCAGAAATCAGAACTCGTTCAAAACAATCTCTCACAGTAGAACATTCCATCATCCAAATTCGACCGGAATGTCACCATTGACTAACACTATCAGAATCATATGTTTCGCATCATCACCTACCCATCATCATCATCTCCAAAGAATCATCTTTTTCACATTCTACAACCACCCAGCACAAATCCGTCAATAGTGCCTCAAAACTAATCAAATGCTTCTGAATTCGACCGAAGAAACAATAAATTCCCACTAAAAGCTCGCATCACAATGGCATCTTTACGCCTCCAGGCACCTCACACTCACCCAAGAAAAAACACCATATTTTCCTACGCATTTTTGACACGATCGCAACAGTAGCAACCACCAAGGATGCCATCTTATCTGAACGTGCACGCAGCACCAAGGTGGCGCCTTGACGCCATTGCAGCACTCGCAGCTTCTACAGACGACATCTTTTCATCCCAATTTGCATCAAAAACACCGCATTTTCCAAGACAAACACCTCGCGGATCAAACCAACCCAAGAACTTACTCAAACACAAACAGAAAAGCACGTAAAGACATAATTTTGTGACCTCGTAGTTGAGAGAGAGGCCTTCGCAGGTCGACGGGTCGGCCTCCTGATCGTTTCCGTCGTTCACCTTCGCCTGCTCCACCTCTAGCGCTGCCGCCTCCGCGCTCTCCCGCGGCGACGAGTCCATCTCACCCTTCGCCGACGGCGGCGAGTCAACCGTCACCTCCTCCTCCCTCGCCGCCCCCTCCTCCTTGGATCCCACCTCGCCACGGTCCTCCGCCTCCGCGGCCATCTCACAACCACAGCAGAGCGCTATCTCAGGCGAGCATCCAATTGTTCAGTTGCGGTGGTGTTCGGTTTTGTTCGTTGGTTTCTGTAGTTTTCTCTGTTTTTTTAGACACTGTATTTTTCTATTTATTTTTTAGAGTTCAATGTTCCTTGTTTTTGTATTTTTTTGTCGAGATTTTTTAAATTTTTGTTAATTGTTTTTTTACTGCTTCTATGTGTAAATTTTTCCGGGTATTTGGACAGAAAATAACGGAAGCCTTACGATCTTTTGACAGTTTTAACATTTTTTGAAAGAAAAAAAAATGTTATATGTGGAATTGACGAGAGATTGGCGTTTTTTTTTTTATGTACTGGAGAAATAGCACTAGAGGTTGGATATTATTGATGATTGTGATCTAGTAATTTTATCGTCGTCTTTTAGTCTTTCTCTGGGTGTAGAGGAGATTTTGTCCTCAAACTTTCTAATAGGGACTTGGGGAGCCAAAACTAGAACCAATAAAAAGGAGTCAAAACTACAATCAATAAAAAACATTCAATTAAGTGTAAGTGCCTGTTTCAAAATAAAAAATTATTTATAGATAATTTCTTTTTATGATAGATCATGTAATATTCTCACCATAAAAGAGAATCAAAATTTGACATCATAACAAATATGATAAACACATACCAAGAAACAAACAAAGAAAAAAAGGGACAATGAGTCCCCTCCCCCTCATGGGTGGTGAGTGGACAAGACAAGCAAATTATTTTCCTCGGAGATTCCACCATTTTAGAGAAAAACACTCATTAATAAAATTGGAAATCGTATTTTATGTTTGAATGAGTGCAATATTTGTTATATTAGTGTGGTGCTATTCGAGCTGCTGCACTATTGTCATTGTTCTATTATATGTCATTATATATGGTTTGCATTTAATCAAGTGGCCTAGGTTTAAGAGCTAAATGCCTAGTCTTTATGCTACATGGTGTTGGTTGGGTGACTCAAGGTGCTCAACAATCTTAGTTCTAGAATTATATATTTGCAAGGAATTGCTTGATAGTCTAACTTTGAATATAGGAATAAGAAAATTGTACCTCTTATCTTAAAATATACAAGCATGGTTATATTTTTTTATTTTAATTATTTAATTAGAATTTGAATGATCTAACTGATGTAATTGATGTAGGAGAGATACATGAGTGCTTAATCATTAGGAGAAAAATTTTTGAGCTTCCCCTGAGCTTTTGATCAAAGTTATTTTCTGATTTAACAATCCTACCCTGAGGAAAGACATGTGTCTGTTTTAAAACTCAACAATAGATGATACATGTTATCCAATCTACGCTTGAATCCGAATAAAGAAAAAAATAGCACCGATTAAAGAAAAAATTAGCAATCCAGTCTGCATCCAAGTATTAGTGAAATTGAAACGTGTCTAATTGTCTAGTTTTTACTATTGATATTCAAATTAGTCTAGTTGAAATCCCACATAATTGTGTGGTTATTTTTATATGATTTAAAATTTTATTTATATTTTATAGAGAGATGTTTTTTAATATTATAATAAATATAGGGTTCGTTTTGAATATAATTTTTTAAATGAATTTATATTATAATAAAGATAAAGTTAATTTTGAATATAATTTTTGAGATGATGAATTTATACCATTATAAATATAATAAATGAAATAGATTTTTTTCTTTTTCTGGTTAATGTAAAAAAAAATTTTAGTTCTTTTTTTAGATTAATGTGGGGATTTTGAATATTTTTATATATATAGAATTTGTTTTACAGTGTATTAGTTAATATTTTTTTTTAATAAAATAGTTTTAACTATGAATTTTTAATTTTTTTTAAAATTTTTGAGTTTGTATTAGTTAAGGTGTCAAAAAATTAATAGTTTAATTTTTATTTTAAATTTTTTGACATTTAGTTTTAGGGTTTATATTAGTTAAGATTTCAGAAATCGAATAATTTTAATTCTGAATTTTTAATATTTTATTTTAGATTTGTATACTTAAGAATTTAGGGTTCGTATCGATTAAAATTTTAGAAATGTAATAATTTTAATTTCGAATTTTTAATATTTTTTTATCTTTATATTAGTTAAGAATTTTTTTTATAAATTTAAGTTGTTATAACTCGGGACCACCTGATTAGACGATTAGATTTTTTTTTTAATTAATGTGAGAATTTCTTGATTATGGAATCTGGAATTTATGCTGAAATTAGTAATAATATAGACAGATATGGGTGAAATTGATACATGTTCAATGTAATAGCCTAGTTTTTATCCCCCTGCAAATTTCTCAAAAAAAAGGAAAAAACAATACCAAAGCTAATCTCTGAATCACGTCCGTCCGTACTTCTCCTCTTCAGATCTGGACCGATGGATTGCTCCTAGGGCAGAGCAAAAACGCATATATGCAAGTAGCCGTCTCTCTCATCTCTCGTCTTCCCGTGTGTTCTTCCACAGCCGCCTCCACCGGAGATTGCAAACCAAAACCACCGGATTCGAGTTGGACGCGACGACGAGGAGATCAGTTCATGATTTGGTTTATTAAGTAAAGTGTTTCTTGGTAAGCCTAAGCCTTTATTGATTGGTTAGTTGTTTGATTGGTATCGCTTTTCCCCAATCTAGTTCTCGTTTGTGAGCAATCAAATCTTGATTTGTTTCAAGAATAGTTCTTGATTTTACTGATTTAAGTGTGCATCTGCCTCTGGATTCGATGTATAGGGTTGCCTGCGTGGTGCCCTAGGTCGAAATTTTCAGTCTTTTAGAGTGTGGTTTTACTGATTTGTTTATGTGAAGAGTGGAATAATTGGGCTCTGGGGTATCATCGCTGGGCGCCCCTAAGTATGGCATTTTTTTTCCATTTATGGATAATCCTGTGAGGCTAGATAGCACATTGGGCGTACCATTGTCGTTGTAATTTTTGCATGTAATAGGCCACGAAAGGGTGGTGGAAATCTAGTTATGCTCAGTATTTTGGTGCTGCAATGTTGTAATTGAATCAAGTTTGGTGCTGTTTCAGTTTCGTGTAAGCTGATAACTGGAAGCTTTAGCTGTTGCCCAGGGCAGTCAGGTTATGGTCGCAGCCTAGGAAGGGAGGGAAGATAACTTGTTGGACATGGCGGCTCCAGAGGCTGCCGCTGATTTGTCGGGCCCGCGGTTTGCTCCTGATGACCCAACACTGCCTGCACCCTGGAAAGGACTTATTGATGGCTCAACGCTGTACTACTGGAACCCTGAGACAAACGTGACCCAGTACGAGAAGCCGACTGCGGCTGCACCTCCACTGCCTGCTGGCCCTCCCCCATCAGACTCTACACCAAAGATGGCACCAATACCAGGAGCTCATTCACAGCCCAGCGTACAGTTGGGCCAAGCTAGTCAGGCATCGCCGCAAGAGCAGCCTGGTCAGACGATATATCCTCAGCAACAGCAACAGATGACCCAGCAAATGCCATTTCAGCAGATAGCTCAGCAACAAGCTCCGTTTCAGCAAGCACAACAGGTGCCCTATCAGCAGCAGCAGATGCCGAACCAGCAGATGTCGCAGCAGCCACCAGCTCCTCAGTACCCCAACATGCATCTACAGCAGATGCCTTACCAGCATGGTCCTTATATGCAGCCTCAGCAGCCGCATCAGGGCCCACAATATTCATATCAGCTAAGCCAGCAGCCGCAGATGCCGCAAGCTGCGTACAATCAAGGTCAGCAACCACAGATGCCACAAGCTGCCTACCACCAAGGTCAGCAACCACAGATGCAGCAAGCTGCCTACAATCAAGGTCAGCAACCGCAGATGCCGCAAGCTGCCTACAATCAAGGCCAACAGCCACAAATGGCACCTGCTTCTTATAATCAAGGTCAGCATCCACCGGGAATAAGGATTCCTCAGAGTCAAGTGCAACACCTGCAGCAATCGCCAGGTTTTCATCAGCCCGCTCAAGTTTCACAAGTGCCACAGTCTCAAGGACTTCAAATGTCCTCTCAACAGGTCCAACCCCAGCATGGATTGCAGTTCACTCCCCAGCAGGCAAAGCAGCCACATCCTGTCCATGTGGGTGGCCAGCAGAGCCAACTGTCACAGGTGCAACAAGGTTCCCTGCCAAAGGTTGATGAGGTTGCAGATCATGAAGGAAAACAATCTGGCTTTTCGTTACCATTGGGTCAGCAGGGTGGCCAAGCTACTTTCTCAAGCCAGCAGTTATCTTCTAATCATCAACACCCTGGAGTCCCTAGTCAAGTAAATATTTCTGGAGTTGGAGGGCCATCACCCCCTCCAAAGCATCATCCTAGTGCATCGTCTCCTGGCAAGGCTAATAACATGAATTATATGAGCTCATCTGTTCAAATGCATCAAGGTGGAATGGACACAAACTACCGGCAACAGCCGGCTAGCAGCCATGCAGTTCCAAATCATCTGGTTCCTTCACCAATTCGACCTCCTATAGGTTTCAAAATAGGAAATAATGAAGAGCGATTTGAAAAAATTGGGAATGAGCTTTACTCTTCTGGCAGGGTTGATGGAACAAATGTTCCCCAGCAGCAGCCCAAACTTGCTGCTCTCCCGCCCCCACAAAACCGCCCGGTAATAGTCTTTTAATACAACTTTCTTAATTATTAATGAAGTTGTAGCCCATGTTTTCTCAATACGTAGTAAAGACTATATCATCCTAGTAAAAGATAAAATCTGTGCTGCATCATCAGGTCTCAAGATAATTTTCTTTGGAATGTTATGATTAGTATTGGAATCTCCATGAAAAGAAACATCAAAATCTAGCAATGATATATGTTGTGTAGTTGTGTTCTTGTATGGTGATCTTAAGACCTGAAGACTTTCTATCAGTTCTCTCTACACTTTTCACCATTCCCTGAAGGAGTTGCTGTTAACTCTTCTATTCTTAATGTTGTATGCCAGGATACGAGAAATGGCCCACCTTATGCTCAGCCAGATAATTTGGTTGGTTATAACATGGCACCTCCACATCCGATGCCAAACCCGTACAGCCATGGTCCATTTCCTAGTGCAGCTTCAGTGAGGCCACCATCCAGAATGTTTGCTCCCTCAGATTTCCCAGGCATTTCTTCAGCTGATGCATATCGCCAACACCATGAAGTCACAGCAATGGTACCAACTCATGAGTTAATTGCAGGGTTATATTTTATATGTTACAGAACTGAAACACTGTTCAGAACCTCAAATATTCTCTGGCTGATGATAATATTCCTTTTGTCTCTGTTCTTTTTCTTCAAAAATATTTTGGAATACTGTTCTGAATGTGCATTACACATCTTTTAATAATTTAATAGCGCGCTTCACATTGTGGGGATAATATTGACAATTTAACATTTACAGTTAAATAGAAAGGTTTTCTATTGTAGCATACATAAATAATCTGACATTTCAGATGTCATGCATATATCTCCAGTCAACCACACCAAGATTGTGCCACTTCAGATTTTTTTTTCTGTGATGGGTTTGCAATAGTTAGCATCTACAGGATGCATTTCAAATCTTAACTTCTACAGGAGAGGGAAAATTTTTTGTTGACTTTCTAATTTGTTATGTGTATCAATAATATGATGCTACAAGCCCAAGCAATGATGTGTTTGAATTTTATGTATTTGTAATCCACAAGATCTGCAGTTGGTCATAATCTATTGTGTTTTGTGGGCACATTTATAGCTCTGCAAGTTGATGATTGATTCTTACAGAGCAAGGAGCTTAAAAATGCTATGCTTAACACTGTTCTACTTGGTCTGATGTAATTACCACTGTTATGTGATTTTTCTCATTTTCTGTTAAGCTTTGTCACATGCTATCATGTTTCTTCTTGAACATATTCAGGGTGACAATGTTCCTCCACCGTTTATGACATTTGAGGCAACTGGTTTCCCTCCAGAGATCCTAAGAGAGGTACATTTTTCCTTGTGATTCACTCTGCTATGCTTGTGCCGGATGCATGTAACATTGTTATTGCTTTCTTCTATTATTCATCTAGAAAGTTTGGTTAGCATAGGTCATTCAAATTTTTTTTGGTTAAATACCAAAATTTAGCTCCTTAGGTAACTATAGCATGTGATATTGCTCGCTGTTGTAGCACACGTCATATGCTGTGATGCTGAATACCATAATTTAAAACTAGTGCCCATCTTTTGGGCTCTCCAGTCACATACTTGGGGCTATTTTCTGCTGACAAGTATTGGGAGGATTGATGTTCTTTCAGATTATATAATGTGGCTGAGGTTTCCTGCTTCTTGTCTCTGCCACTGATTGTGAATCTACAAAGAGCCCCTTCTTCCTGCCTTGAGTTGCTTAAGTAAGCACTTGGGGTATCCTTTAGCATTTTTTTTCCATTATAACTAGATTTTTTCCCCCTTGGTTCTAACTTCCAGTAGTTAGTTGCAGAGGCATTTTTATTGACGATTCTTATTTGTTCTTGTTTCAGATTCATGCAGCTGGCTTCTCGAACCCAACTCCAATTCAAGCACAAACATGGCCTGTAGCACTGCAAAATCGGGACATAGTAGCTATTGCCAAGACAGGATCTGGGAAGACACTAGGTTATCTTATTCCTGCTTTTATTCATCTGAGGAGATGCCAAAACAATCCAATGATGGGCCCTACAGTGTTGGTTTTGGCCCCTACTCGTGAACTTGCTTCACAAATACAAGATGAAGCAATCAAGTTTGGTCAATCATCAAGAGTTTCCTGCACAGTAAGTTCTGACCTGTTCTTTTATATGGATGCATTTACTTTTGTTTGCCTTCCAGAGAAAAAACTCTGGATGATGACTTGATCAGAATCTTGAGGATTAAATGTACTATCTTGGAGTAAAATCCTCAGGTGTTCAACACTCATCAAGTTGTGTAAAAAGCATCTTCATAACTGGATGTTGATATAGTTTGTATAATCAGCTCAAAGCTGACGGTTGAAGCTACCTACACAAGGACATCTTTTTCCTCTTTAGAATTGTTTACTTTGCCCATGTCACCAATGTAGTTCACTTGAAGCAGGCCTAACTACATTGAACTACCTCTGATGTGACAAAATTCGTATCATCATAATCCAGTGGACTTATCCACTTATATTTTATTATTTCTTATCCACTCATGCTACCCTTTAGGTGTAGTGTATTCTAGATTAACACTTAGACTTGAGTCTGGTTCTCAACAAAAATGTGCTTTTGGCTTTGAGTTTTTGGTCTATACAACCCAGCTTGTTCTTGGAATGGGCCCAACATGAACCTCTTTGCCATATGCTAGTTGTTATGTCTTGTAGAAAATGTGCAGTATTCCAAATGTTCTCTTACTAGATAATATATTGCATTCTTTATTTCATGTTCAATGTTGTTTTCTTTTCCCAGTGCTTGTACGGTGGAGCTCCAAAGGGTCCTCAGCTAAGAGAAATTGAGCGTGGAGCGGACATTGTAGTAGCAACACCTGGACGTCTTAATGATATCCTGGAGATGAAAAAGATTAGCTTCCGTCAAGTTTCATTTCTTGTGCTTGATGAAGCTGATCGTATGCTTGACATGGGTTTTGAGCCACAGATACGAAAGATTGTCGATGAGATTCCTCCTCACAGACAGACTCTGATGTACACTGCCACTTGGCCAAAGGAGGTTAGAAAAATAGCTGGAGATTTACTCAGAGATCCTGTCCAGGTCAATATAGGCAGTATTGATGAGCTTGTTGCCAACAAATCCATCACGCAGGTACTCATGTAGTCAAATGATTTGTTTCTTTGTCTTACCCAGTGCTTGCCTGCTTCATTTAGGGTGCTTTAGGAGCAGTTGTCTGCTGAAGATGGCAAATGCTGGTTGGCATGCATGTTTCTGATCATGTTGAAGTGTCAGGAAATTGAACTCTTGAGCACCTGTCTTCCATTGCTTTTACTCTAAGTTGTAGTAAAAGCTGACTTCCCTTCTCCTTTCAGTTTGCTATGTATGAGGACATCTAAATATGGTCCAATAAATTATCATTGGCTCATTAGGATATCTGATATGTTGCCTTTCTTGTAGATGCCATCATACTATTTGGTCCTATCTTCCTTTTTCTGATCCATTGATCCATCATATTATTCGGTCCTATCTTATTTTGATGATCTACTTATGTTGTTTTGGGTATGCATGCAGTATATAGAGGTGGTTCCACCAATGGAGAAGCAGCGACGCCTAGAGCAGATTCTCAGAACTCAAGAAAGGGGCTCAAGGATCATCATCTTCTGCTCAACCAAGAAAATGTGTGATCAGCTTGCTCGTGGCATTGGCCGTAGTTTTGGTGCTGCAAGTATCCATGGTGATAAATCACAGGGTGAAAGGGATCATGTTCTCAATCAGTTTCGTAATGGCAGGTCTCCAATTTTAGTAGCTACAGATGTAGCTGCACGGGGACTTGACATTAAGGACATCAGGTGAGGCTTTCTGATTGTTGCATGTTAAAATCTTCTGGGTTCAGTATTATTTCTCTGTGAACTAGGAGATGCTTTATGATTTATTTGTCTTTTTGTTGATTGTCCTCTTGTTGTTCAATGCTCATCCTCACTGCATAATGTGTTTCTTCAGAGTGGTAATCAATTATGACTTCCCAACTGGTATTGAGGACTATGTGCATCGCATAGGGCGGACAGGGAGAGCTGGGGCCACAGGAGTTTCATACACTTTCTTCTCTGAACAGGATTGGAAATATGCCGGTGATTTGGTGAAAGTCTTGGAAGGTGCTAACCAGCATGTTCCTCCTGAGCTGCGAGATATGGCTGCCCGCAGTGGGCCTGGAGCTCCAAGAAACCAGGCTGGTGGGATGAGCCATTGGGATGGTCCTGGTGGTGGTAGTCGTTTTGAACCTGGAGGTGTTGGTGGTGCTGGTGGTTGGAGTGGTGGGATGAGGGAGGGTCCTGGAGGCTTTGGCGGTCGGGAGGGTCCAGGTGGCTTTGGAGGTAGGGAGGGCCCAGGTGGCTTTGGCGTCCGGGATGGTCCAGGTGTCCGGGATGGTCCAGGTGGCTTTGGCGGTCGGAAGGGTGCAGGTGGCTTTGGTGGACGGGAGGGTCATGGGCCCAGTGGCTTTGGTGGTAGAGGGGGCCGTGGACCTGGTGGTTTTGGGGGAAGGGGTGGAAGTCCTGGTGGCTATGGTGGTCGTGGTGGCAGGGGTGATTCTCCTGGTTTTGGACGTGGCAGGGGTGATTTCTTTGGTGGACGTGGTGGGAGAGGGCGTGGATTTGGTGGGAGGGGCCGTTCTGACCGAGGCCCACATGATCGTTTTGTCTCAGATGGACGAGGAAGATATGATAGCCGTAGAGGATTCAGCGACAGGGGTCGGGATCGGAGCTACAGTCGTAGCCCGGATAGAAGCCGGTCACGCGGCTATGATAGAAGAAGTGACAGCAGGAGCCTAAGTAGGAGCAGAAGCCGTAGTAGGAGCTGGTCTCGTAGCAGGAGCCGAAGTCGGAGCTGGTCACGGAGCCGCAGCCGGAGCCGCAGCAGGAGTAGAAGCTATGATCGTAGGTCTCCGGACCAGGATGCAGGATTGGATCGTCGACCCCGTCCAAGATCCGGCTTTGATGTGCTGCCACCTGGGATGGGTGCTGAACCGGTTTTAACAGGGTCTGAACCTGTATCTGTATCAGCACCTACTGTATCTGCACTTGTACCACCGGCCAGTGCATCTGTAATGTCACCAATGTCGCCTGGTGGCCTTGCCCAGGAGAACTGGTCATCCATAAGTGGTGGCAATGACAACATCGACAACAAACAAGCTGACCAGCAATACCAAGGCGCTGATCTCGCCGCACCTGGTTTTTCTGCAGCTGAAACGCTTCCAGGTCCGGCAGTCCAGCAGGAAACCCCAGATGAATAATGAGATGAATGCAATACCTTTTGATTATGTTGATGTACTGAGAATGGAATTCTAGGCGAACCGGTTGACTCCAGTAGTTTGAGAGTACTCCATTGGGAAAACCTTGTGCTCTTTTCCTTGGATTTCAGAAGTTGACTTATGGTATTATGTAGTCTTGTGCTGAAAAAATGAAAAAAAAAGGATGTACTTCAAACCATATTCTGTTTTTTGTACATTTTATTGCTAGATGTTTTTTTTTTCTCTACGGTTCGTTTTTTCATGCCCGCCGCGCCCCCCCCCCCCAACAACAACTGGAGGCCATATACATTTATTACTAGCATGTGTGGGATGTACTAGATAACCTCCTAGATAAATACAGGTTACTCACAATTTTATATTATTCCACAAAATTTGATAAATTTAAATCAATGATGAGCAACAACTCAGGCTCATAGCTCATCTTCAAGTTAGGTTTGAGCAATTTATGAGTTAGACTAGACTGGGACAAACTATTGTTTAATCCTTTCTTTCGACTAGATTTTCTCAACCCTAAGAGCTAGTTGGGTTTGGCCAAGCTTATGCAATTTTGCAGGTCAAACTGGGTCCCTTTCAGGCCTAATATGTTTAAGTTTTTCTTAATACCTAAAACCCAGGTTTGATCGGGTTGGATGTATGACTATCAAAATGACTACAAACAGCTTTTTATAGAAATTTTTTGGGTTGAGTAAAACAATGGTGTGTTGGTGCTTATGATTTGGAAGTTGTTTGAATCAAGCTCAAGTGAGAAAAAGACAGATGGTAATAAGGAAAGATAGAGGGGGATATAGTTTACACATACTGTTTTGAATCAGGAAAAATGGTTTTCTTCACATGGTTGAGCGAAGAGAGAGCGACAACGAGTCCCAGTTGTGTGCGTCGGGTGAGAGGAGCTGTCATGTGTTTGTGCTAGTTATTGAGTAAGAGGAGTTGAAATTCTGCCATTATTGACTCCTTACAACTCGTGTGAGTAGTGACCTGATCTAGATTTGAGAATTGCGCCGCAAAATGATAGAGAAGTGATTGGGAGTTGAGAGGAGGGGAAAGGCAACAAGAAGGGGAGGGGGGTATATTATATAGTTGGGGTTGAGCCTTTGGGCCTAGGGCCACTGGGCCTTTGTTTTGGTTTAGATCACAATAACATTTTTGACTAGTTTTTCTTTATTTTAGGCTACAATTGTACCCATATAGTTTGTACTACATCTTTTTGTTATTTACTTTTTGTTATTGTTTTTGGAGGTGAGAAAAAATATAAAGAAAATTGACTATCATACATTAGAAATATGCCCCCCTATATATTTAACTGTTTGATCCAGGATGATCTCGGGTTAATAAAGACTAGTTTAGTTGAAGGTTGCTGGGTGTTGGTCAAAAGCTGCTGGGCGAAGGTTGTTTGGAGGGTGTCGATGGTCGAAAGGAAGTTGCTGTCGAACCAAGTCTTTGATCTGTCAGCACATGACCATGTTTTTCATGGAGTGTGTGGCAGTTGAGGACGTGCAAGCCCACGACCAGACAGTTAGACCAGTCAACAGCTTAGTTGTTTTAGTCTTTAAATATTTGTTAATTGTAATTAGTGATTATTTAATTCCTGGATAGTTTTTTAGTTAAATTTTTTCTCATAATAAGAAAAGTATTTCCTATTAAGAGTGGAGAGTTTAGTCTTTACACTTTCTTATATCCAAATCGGATCACTATGAATGGCATGTGATTTCTTAATGAAACTTAAAAATTTCATCACTAGAAAGATTTAGCATGTATAGATTAGAGCATTCATGAGGCCATAAATACTATTTCCAAAACTACAACCTAATCCTTGGCATTAATGCAAATTTGCAATGAATAAATGAGTTTAATTAGAGCAGTTTTGCTCGGCCGGACATTTGACGTGAATCCAATTGTTCGATATATATGACATTTTTTTCTTTTGTTTTGAGAATAGGTCGAGGTCAGCTACACGAGTAGTGTTATGGCGAAATGTCAAAAACTTCATATAATTAACGACATTAGTATTGAGATGGAGCTTTGCATGGATGCAGTCTCATGGTAATACTAAGAATAATACTATAAAAATACAGTAATACAACTACTAGCTGATGGCTGCCGTGTTAACTGTTGCCGGCAGCAGCCCGTGGTTGCTTCTTCTCCGATCAACATTAACAGCTTGATCCACCTGCTCCAGCGGCGCCGACCGCAGCCGCCGGAGGGAGTGGGAGGCACTATTCAATCGGCGCCGTCCGATCAAGATTGTGCGGTCCGGATTGAGGTGGAGAAGAAGAGGCGGTGACGGAGGGAATTTTTGCAAAAGGAGCCCTCTATTCTGGTTGGCGGAATTTATCCGCCAGCAATGGGAGACCGTTTGATCAAATATACACGGCCCAGATTGAGGCAGTAGAAGCAGTGAGGCAATTTTTTAAAAGGAATCCTAAACATTTATTTTCCAAAACATTCTCTCCCGCCGGCGACGTTGGCCACGGCGCAGCACCCCACCGCCGTTAACACGTTGATCACAAGGTGGACATCCATTTTCTTTCTCGAGAAGCTGCCCGAGCCTGCGTGATGCAGACGTACGTCACGGGGCCCAAGTACACGCGCATGTCGCCGGCATCCAGTCTTATGTCGGCGATCTCTATGTTGCCTAAGTATGGTATACTGTCTTTGCCGCACATAAAGGCGAAGCTGTTCGGACCCGGCCGGGAACACTCTTTGCCATGCCGAACGGGTAAAGAATGGACATGTTGCCGCACTTGTCAGGGCAGTCCTGCCGTGGCGCCGGCGATCTCCGCCACAGAGAGGAGCAACAGAACTAGGAGGAGCCACATTACTCGTGGCATGCATGGTTTCTGCAACTGAAAAATTAAGCTGCAACTGTATACAAGTTCAGTTGGGAAATGGACTGCAATAAATTTGCATTGTGATTATACTGTACTGAGACTGATTAGCATGACTGATGGTTGGCCAATTATAGCATTTTGTGATTATAATGTATAAATTAAGCGCAAAAAAAGTTAGTCTAAATAAAATATATCATCAGCATAATGGATAATGGATTTGTTATGACCACAGAAGTCCTTATTTCATATATGTTACTAAAGCTAATTAAGAGTTTCCAACAAACTAGAAATTATGATAATTAACTACTAATATGGGTGTGTGATAAGAGGAATCCTAACAGGAACCTTAATTATTATTGAGCCAAGATCACGCTAGTAACAAGAGCATCCTCTCCATCAACAAATTAAGAATGATTTGCAGATATAAGCATGGAGAGTGTTTCTTGCTTCTATGGTGGACATATACTTGCTGTGGTATTATTTGTCTCTAGCACCCCATCTTGTCACTGTTCCTTGCATTTGCATTTGATTCATATTTTTAACTTCTTCCTCATGGTTTAAAAATCTCTCTCCAACTTGGCCGACACCTTGCCTTTCGTTCGTCTTTCTATATAGCTCTTTATATGTATATAAATAGTTCCCTGACAATGGCCTAACACAAACAACACACAATAAAGGTAGCACATAAAAGGGAGCTCCACTAGAGTTGCTATATGAAAGCAACAAGACAACCGCTAGCTCTAAAAATGATCAAATTAATGATGTCAAGGTCTCCCTTTAAGGATTTTAATCGCAGGAGCGAGGATTTGAACCCGAGCCAACGAGGTGGGAGCGACGTAACCAGTTGGGCTAAGGTCTTTTGCTGATATGAAGAGTCTGTCCATTGTAATATACACACATACATATACAGACACACATACATATACATACACATACATATAAATATACATATACATATACACATACACATATACACATACATCCAGAAAATAATATATTTACTAAATTTAGATGTTGTTACACGCTGGTAACAGTATATTAAAATAGTCAGACCTATTTAGAGCAGCAAAAAGTCTTAGCCCAGCTGGTTATCACATTCCCACATCGTTGGCTCGGGTTCGAATCCTAACTCCCGTGATTAAAATCATTTTTTGCAGCACCTGGTGCCACGCGACAGCTAGTTTGTCGAGTGTCCAGTGCTCGACAGGCTGACGTGGCAGGCAATTTTGTAAAATCTTGCAACTATGGGTTAGTTTTGTAATTAATTTTTTAATCTGGGTTATTCATAAAAAAACTTGGTACCTTCGTATATACCTGTATCTCAAATCAACAAATAAGAATGATTTGACGAGAATGAGTACTAGGAAACTAATTGATTAATGACATGGTGATAAGCAAGCAAGCCAGCATGGTGGAGTGTAGATTTTTCTGAAACGATTGGAGTGTGCTGTAGCCCCAGCTAGCTTCTCAGTTAAGTACTGTTCCTTGTCAAGCTAGGTATATTGTATTTGAGTTGCAACTTTCTTAATAATTTTTTTTGAAAATGCAGGAGACTGCATCATTGAGAGTAGGAGAAGGGTAGAAAATTTACAAATCCTGGGGGAACCAGGTAGTGAAAGTACTAATTAAAGAGCTATTCTCTAACCTAGTGCTCCGATTAATTACAAGGGTTACATGGTTTATTTCCCAAACGGCGTACTCTTGATGAGTCTAATGCTAGCCTTGAAGAATGGATTGCTCCTCGTTCGCTTCTTGCCATGTTTTCCACTATTCCTTAATGCGGTTGGTCAGCAAGCTCTGTGTTAAACCTTGGTGCTGGAAAATTCTCCAGTTTCTCTCACCCCATATGCTCCAAATGATTAGTATAACTAGGGTATCCAGGTTCTTTTTCTGGTTCTTCTCCGGTTGGTGCCGTCTTGCCTGCCGCTAGTCTTCCAAGTTGGCGAAGCCCTCGCCATTGGAGCAGTTCGTTGAAGATACCTGTTTACTTGTCATACATAGTCTGCATACAGGGTCATTCGGCCATCCTCTTCTATCAAGGTTCTCTGCCGTAAGGCAGCTGCCACGTAACACAAGCTAGGCGAAGAATTTTCACTTCAGTGGCACCTTTGATTTCCATACACTGTTGTATTATGACCTGTAGTTGGTGCTTCCACAGAACAGATGCAAGTAGGCTGATTTGGAGCTGTAGGATCCGTTACTTGACCACTTGCAGAGTACCTTATCTTCTTGTGTAGGGTCTAGTTGGATTTGTTTTATGGTTGTTCAGAGGGTCAGGTACTCTATCAGTGCTTGAATGGAGAGTGCACCTCTGATATCTGTGATCCAGGCATTGTCTCTTAGTCCCTCGTCCACTGAACGATTCTTCCGGTGGACAAAAGTTATCAGGTTCGGCGCTATTTCAGGAACACTTTTGCCATGTATCCACTTAAGAGTGCCAGAAGAGGGATGATTGTCGTGGAAGCTTCGAAGAAAGCTTTGAGAGCTGGATTAGCTTATGTGAAAAGTCCCGTCCAAGGCTTGTTGCTTCCATTCCAAACGTTCCAAAGCCATCTGGCTCTTAAGGCGTAGCCGAAGAGGTTATGATCTTGGATACTCCGTCTGCCGTAGCACGGGGGGTGATTCCACTCAACCAAGCAAATTAATGAAGTCAAGCAAGGTCTTTTTTTTTTAATGTTTAGGACAATTAAGTCAAGGTCTTTTCCTTTTATCTGAAAGCAACAAAACAATTGACAGATCTAGAAATCAAGTGCAAAGTCTTCTTACCTTGTTCTGATGACGGTTTAAAGCACTATGTCATGCAGTAGTCATTAATTACAACCACAATTAATCAAGGTCTTTTTATATGTTGTTAGGACAATTAACAGTACTAGTGGGTGTTAACAATATATTAAGATATGAATAATGCACAAAAGTTATTGCAGTTGATATATCAGCTTCAATACTACCAATTTTCCTATTAATGGACTTATTTGATTCTAATGAAGACTCTACTTTGAAGCATGAGACTATCTAGGATAAATTAATTTGGTGCCCATATAAAGCAACTCCCCAATTGGGAGAGAAGTTTTAAACATAAATAAGTAAAAGTTAAAAAGATAAATCAAATGCAAATACAAGAACAGAGACAAGTTGGGGCTAGAGACAATACTGTAACAAGATTTCCAGCACACTCCAGAATTATTGGTTGTTGCGATTTGCAAAGCAACACTAGCTCTTCTATCTACGCTTATCTCCTTGTAATTAATTACCTACTCGTTCTCGGCAAATCATTCTTTGCTGAATGAGAAATTCATCTTGCTGGTATACTCACACCAATAAGGTCCTGTCATGATTCCTCCTATCACACGCCCCGTACGAGTTCTAGTCGTTTACATAATAATTAAGTAGTATTGAATCTAAAATTCAGCTAGAAATCATACGGATGTGTGATAGGAGGAATTCTAATTGGAACCATACTAGTGAGTCAAGCACAGCAAGAGCAGCATCTCAATCAACAAAGAATGACTAGCCCACATATAGTACGAAAACTAACGACATGGAGATAAGATATTTTATGGAGGGCTTTTCCGATGGATACTTGCAAGCACAACCAAAAATGTTGGGGTGTGTTGGAAACCAACAATGTTAGGTGTGAGTGACCGGATTTCAGTTCTTGATTTTTGAGTAGAGACTAGAATTATTGGTCAAAAACTCTAATTTCGATTTTGAACTTCTTTGGAGCATAAGAAGTCACCATTTTCTATAAAGTTTGATAAATTATCTTTTTGTAGCTTATCTAGTTTTTGAAACTCAAAATATAATATTTATGGCACAATTGTAAAAAATTATATGATTTGTCGTTGGTTAAACCATTAATACTATATTTAATTAGAGAATTATAAATGTCAAATAGACTTTTTAAAATAGAGAAGTTATAATTACAAGTCAAACACTTTACTTTAGTTTGTAGGCTTCAAAAAATTATGAATTTTTGAGTCTAGTTTTTATTGGATAGAAGCCGGAGGCTAAATACCCCGTTAGTATAGTATTGGCTCGAGTAACAGCTTGTAACTGTTCCTTGTATTTGCAATTGATTTATCTTTTTAACTTGTACTTGTTATGGCTTAAAAATATCTCTCCAAGTTGGTGTTCTTGTCTTGCTGTCCTTGTATTTTTATTTTTTATTTTGATTGTCTGAAAGCAACAGCTCCAGAAATTATTGATCACAGTCAAGTCAAGGTCTTCCTTTGTCCTTCTATTTTTATTTTTTATTTTGGTTGTCTGAAAGGAAGAGCTCCAGAAATTATTGATCACAGGTAGTTGTTGCTACTCATCAGTGGGCTATTTCTCAGATAGATGTGAAAAATGCGTTTTTTCATGGTGATCTTCAGGAAGTAGTCTACATGCAACCACCACCTGGTTATTCTGCATCTACTAGCCATGTTTGTCGTTTTCGTCGTGCTTTGTATGGTCTTAAATAAGCGCCTCGTGCTTGGTTTGTTCGCTTCAGTTCAATACTTCTGGCTGCTGGTTTTGTTGCTAGTACTCATGATCCGGCCCTGTTTGTTCACACTTCTGCTCGTGGTCGGACTCTTATCTTGATCTATGTTAATGATATGTTGATTACGGGGGATGATGAGCAGTATGTTGCCTTTGTTAAGGCGTGTCTCAGTGAGCAGTTCCAGATGTCTAATCTGGGTCTTTTGGGCTATGTCTTAGGTATTCAGATTCTTTCTACTGCAGATGGTTACTACTTATCTCAAGAACGGTATGTTCTTGATCTACTTGCTCGTTCTGATCTCACTGACACTCGTACAGCTGCTACACCCATGGAGTTGCATCTGCAACTGCGACCCACAGATAGCTCTCCTCTTGAGGATCCCTCTCAATATCGTCACATTGTTGGGAGTCTGGTGTATCTGGCTGTCACTAGGCCGGATATTTCCCATGCTGTTAGTGTCTTTAGTCAGTTTGTCAGTGCTCCCACCTTGGTACATTACAGTAATCTCCTACGGGTACTTCGCTATTTACCTGGCACTTCTTCCCGTGGTCTGTTCTATGTTCGGACCAGTCAACTTCACCTACATGCTTACTCTGACTCTACTTGAGCGAGTGATGCTACTGATCGGTGTTCTATCACTGGCTATTGCATCTTCCTGGGCACTTCTCTACTTGCTTGGAAGTCCAAGAAACAGACCGTTGTTTCTCGTTCTAGTGCTGAGGCTGAGCTTCGTGCTTTGGCTATGACTACTGCTGAGATCATATGGCTTCGCTGGCTTCTTGCTGATTTCGATGTGACTTGTACTGCTCCTACGTCAACTTTATGTGACAACACGAGTGCTATCCAGATTGCGCATGATCCTGTGAAGCATGAATTAACCAAACATATTGGCGTTGATACTTTCTTTACTCGTTATCATTGTGACAACGGCACTATTGATCTTCAGTATGTGGTCTCTGATCTTCAGGTTGCAGACTTCTTCACCAAGCCACAGACACGCGATTGTCATGAGTTCAGTCTTTCCAAACTCAATACGTTTGAGCCGCCTTGAGTTTGAGGGGGTGTTAAGTATATGTGTATATATGTATATGTATTGGATGTGTCGAAATCTGACTTTACCTCTTAGACTGTTGTATCTATAAATACTGGACTTTTGATCTTAATACAACTTTGAGGTTAATCTTAACAGTCTGAAAGCAAGAGCTCCAAAAATTATTGATCACATCAAGTCAAGGTCTTCCTTTGTCCTTCTATTTTTATTTTTTATTTTCGTTGTCTGAAAGCAAGAGCTCCAGAAATTATTGATCACAGTCCAGTCAAGGTCTTCCTTGTCCTTCTATTTTTATTTTTTATTTGCGTTGTCTGAAAGCAACAGCTCCAGAAACTATTGATCACAGTCAAAGTCTTCCTTCTTTTTTTTTATTAATTTTTTATGATTATGCAAAGAAATTAAGTTAAATTACTGATCACAGTCAAGACATAATTATACAGCTTCCAAGTACGTGTATCAGTTCATTTCATATACAACCAATATTACTTGACATCTTATTAATTACAACCACACATACATACAAAAACTTATAAATAAAGGGCACACGTCAACTTGAAAAAACGAAAGAAAAACAAACGATCTTACACGTACAAGCCACACATGCATATGCAAAGTTGCAAACACACAATAATAATATATGATGAACTGGTTGTAGCAAGCAAAATACACATATTAATTAATTAATTAATTGTCATGAACGGATGATGGCTGCAGTGTGATCTAGCTAGTACCCATTAATTCCCTTTTCACTTGTATTAGGCTGTCTCCATCCCCGACGCATCCACGCGCTGACAAGCGGGCCCCACTAAGAAATATTATTAAAAAAATCGCACAGTGAAACCCGAGACGCCTGGCGAAGCAACCGAAAAATTGCTCTGACAAGTGGGCCCGGGACGCCTCGCCTCGCCACGCGTCTGCGTTGGAGTGGCCCGAGGTGCCTGGCGACGCGCTTTGTGGGCCCCACTGCGCGGCCCACGGGGAAACTGTACCCGCTTTTAATGGCGCCTGACAAGTGGGGCCGAGACTGGAGCGGGCCCATTTGTCAGTGAGAGGGTAGCGAGTGAAAAAGTGCGCGACGAATGGGCCTGCGTGTGGCGCGGGAATTTCCTCTGGCTTCGTGCACCCGCGTTTAATGCCCCAGTTCCTCTGACATGTGGCCCTGGGAATGTGCTGGGCCCGCGTGTCAGTGAGTGCCACAGTTTTTTTGGTAATTACTTAGCCGTTGGACGCCCGGGCCCACCTGTCAGCGGCTGAAATTTATACCGTTTGAAATATAGCCGTTTAATTTTAGCCGTTGGATTATTTTATTCATTTGTGAGCTAAAAAATTCATAAAAAATCCAAAAAAATCACAAAAAATTACAGAAAAATCCTGATAAATCCTGTGACCCTGTGGCTATAAATAGGAGCATGTTTCAGCTTATTTGGACAACAGCAAAAATCAAAACCTCACATTCAGCCCTCTTTAGCTCATCCGATATTTTCCGAAAATTTTTCCGATGGCCAACAATCCCCCCGGCGGTTACGTTAACTGGTTTGGGGAACCAAACGAAGATGACGACAACTCCAACCCGCCAAACAGCCAAAATCCGCCCAGTTTTCAGGCCCCTCCCCGACCATACCCGATGTACTATCCACCGTTCCCTCAACCCCCTCCATACGGCCAACCATATCCATATTCACAGACATACGGGCAAGCCCCCTACGGCTCTTACGGCCAAAATCCTCATTTTGTTGGAGTTCCGAGCATGTGTGCAGAACCGTCGCCACCCGAAGCACCGAGAGCCAGATCTCGCTCGACATCCGTATCAGAAACAGGCAGTCCACATAGCACTGCTGCGGTCGTTCTGACGGACGACGACAACGCGGGCAAAGGCGAACGAACAACTGGAGCACGGCGCAAACGAATGCTCTGGTCCCAACAGGACGACATGCGACTTGTGAGTGCTCATATAAATTACATAATTTGTTGTTGCACAGTGTGTTATTCAATTTAAATTTTTCCTCCTCCAGATCAGTGCATGGCTTAATAACTCTCTCGACCCGGTCGGTGGGAACAATCAAAAATTTGACCAGTACTGGGCGAGGGTGGCTGCGTCGTACAATGAGAGCAGTCCTCCCGACCGTAGACGAGACATCAGGCACTGTAAAGACCATTGGCAAAAGAGCAATAAGAAAATTGTTCAGTTCAATGGTATCTACTGCAGGTTGCGCGATGCCTACGCCAGCGGTCGTTCCGATGACCAGCTGATGTCGCAAGCACGCGATATGTACAAGCAGGAGGCGGGTCAGGTGTTCATCCTGGAGCATTGGTGGAATGCCGTACGTGGTCAGCCGAAATGGTGCCACAGCTACTTGGATTCGTCGAAACGGAGTCGCCTCAACGAAGAAGGCGGACACACGTCATCATCGACCAACGACGATGACCCCGTCGAGCTTCCACGACCGAGTGGGCGGGACGCGGCCAAGCAGAAACGGAAGGATAAGAGCAAACTGAGCGAAACATCAGATGATATGGGCCGAGACGCCATCGCTGCAGCCGGATATTTGGATGAAGTGAGCAAACGAAGAGAGAAGGCGTCATGTCTAAGGTCATTGACGAAACTGGTGTCCATGGACACATCCAATTTCTCTGAGGCCCGTTTGGCGGCGCATACAGCCGCATTAGAGTACGCGACCAAAATGCTTAACAACAAGGATTAGGCCTTTCGATGTATCTGTCGTTTGTAACGTTTCACTTGCACTATTAATTAAGGTTGTTTTTGATTTAACTGTTGCAATTGTTTCGTATTTACTTGTACTAACTGTTCGAACGGCTAAAATCCAAAAGTATGGATCAAATGCGCCGGTTCGAACGGCTAAAATCCAAACGTATGGATCACATGCGTCACTTCCAAAGGCTAAAATCCAAAAGAATCGATCACATGCGCCGGTTCCAGATTTGAGCCGTTGGAAGCGACGCATGTGATTGATACTTTTGGATTTTAGCCGTTGGAACCGGCGTATGTGATCGATATTTTGGATTTTATCAGTTGGAACCGACGCATGTGATCCATACTTTTGGATTTTAGCCGTTGGAACCGGCGCATGTGATCGATGCTTTGGATTTTATCAGTTGGAACCGACTCATGTGATCCATACTTTTGGATTTTAGCCGTTCGAACCGGCGCATGTGATCGATGCTTTGGATTTTATCAGTTGGAAGCGACGCATGTGATTGATACTTTTGGATTTTAGTCGTTGGAACCGGCGCATGTGATCGATGCTTTGGATTTTATCAGTTGGAACCGACGCATGTGATCCATACTTTTGGATTTTAGCCGTTCGAACCGGCGCATGTGATCGATGCTTTGGATTTTATCAGTTGGAACCGACGCATGTGATCCATACTTTTGGATTTTAGCCGTTGGAACCGGCGCATGTGATCGATGCTTTGGATTTTATCAGTTGGAACCGACGCATGTGATCCATACTTTTGGATTTTAGCCGTTCGAACCGGCGCATGTGATCGATGCTTTGGATTTTATCCTTTGGAACCGACGCATGTGATCCATACTTTTGGATTTTGGCCATTCGAACCGGCGCATGTGATCGATGTGCTTCTCTCCCTATATATTCGAAGCCCTGATGCCATCATTTATCACAATTTCAGTGATATCATCTACACAACTGAGAGCTTTGTTTCTTAATCACATACAGATCTTACCTTGTCCAAAAAAATGTCGTCCAGTTCAAGCACAAGCAGTGCCGAGAATGAAGCCTTTGAGCAAATCGAAGACTTTGTGGCGGGGTTCGTACAGAGGGCGTTTACGGAGGCTAGCACAAATGCTGGTACCTCACGCCGCCGCCGAGGCGCCCGAAGATACATCGAAAGAGATCGCGAAGGCGGTCATAACCGTCTGTTTGCGGACTACTTCGCCGACGTACCCATCTACCCCGGGTACCTGTTTCGCAGACGGTTCCGAATGGGGAGACCCCTCTTCCTGCGAATTGTTCAAAGTCTTGGGGAGTGGTCCCCCTACTTCACTGAGAGGACAGATGCCCTTCTTCGAAGGGGGCTATCTCCCCTGCAGAAATGCACCGCGGCATTGCGGATGTTGTGCTACGGCTCCCCGGCTGATGCTGTCGATGAGTACGTGCGCATCGGAGAGTCGACGGCCGTCGAGTGCCTGGAGCTTTTTGCTGAAGGAATCGTCGATCGATTCGGGGAAGAGTATCTCCGTAAACCTACTGCCGACGACCTCCGGCGTCTGCTCCAGGAAGGGGAGGATCGGGGGTTCCCAGGAATGCTGGGAAGCATCGATTGCATGCACTGGCAATGGCGCAATTGCCCCGTTGCATGGAAGGGCCAATTCACCCGTGGTGATCAAGGAGTCCCTACAATCATACTTGAAGCGGTTACGTCCAAAGACCTTTGGATATGGCATGCCTTCTTTGGTGTCGCGGGGTCAAACAACGACATCAATGTGCTGAACCAATCCCCCCTTTTTACTGCTGAGTTGGCCGGTCGATCTCCTACTGTCCAATACTATGTTAATGGGACAGAGTACAATATGGGGTACTACCTGGCAGACGGTATTTATTCCGAATGGGCTGTTTTCGTGAAGACCGTACCCTTACCCCAAACAGAAAAACTCAGGTTGTTTGCACAACAACAAGAAGGGGCAAGAAAAGATGTGGAGCGAGCTTTCGGGGTCTTGCAAAGCCGATTCGCTATTGTTCGCGGACCCGGGCGATCTTGGCGACGAAAAACCCTTGCCAATATTATGAAAGCGTGTGTCGTCCTTCATAACATGATAATCGAGGATGAGCGGCACTGTCATGACCCGATGGATGTATCCTACGATACTGGGGGGACATCTACCGTAACGCCGCCACCTATCCACGCCAATGCTCCACCAAGCTTTCAACAGATGTTAGCTCGAAATGAAGCGATCCGCGCTCGGCCAACACATCACCGACTGAAACAGGATCTGATCGACCACATTTGGCAGCGTTTCGGGGGCGACGATACCGACGAGTAGTTTTTTTTGAGCCCGTTGATGGGCGAATGTATTCAAATTTTATTTAGTACTTGTCATTTTTTTTTCATGTCCCGTTTATGATTCAAGAAAAATTTTAAAAAAATTTACAATTTTTCGATATTATTTATAATTACTATATGTTTTTACTATGTTTGAATTATCGAAATTTCATTTACGCGATTTTTAAATGCTTGTTGATATTATATACACGAAGCGTCTCGCGAAGCGCCTTTGCATTGGAGTAGGAGGCGCTTGAGAAGGTGTTTTGCGAAGCGCCCCGTGAAGCGCCTCGCGAAGCGCCTTGCATTGGAGTGGGGGGTGCTTCGGGAGGTGCTTTGCACACGTGGCACAGAATATTCTAGAGAATATTCTGCTGAAGCGCCCCACGAAGCGCCTGAGGGTTGGAGATAGTCTTAGACGCTCGTGCACTTCCTCTTGTTGTCCACGTCATCTTCCAGGCCATCCAATGCTATGCCACCCACCTCCTCTATACACCACGTCAATATCGTTGCTCGCTAGCACCTTATCAAACATCTCATCCCTCATCTTCTTCCCCTTTCGATCTTGATGAATTCTATACGAAGTTTAGTACTTTTGTCGTCATATATCGCCTTCTCCTTGGTGATAAGTTCTAGAAGCCCATTTCCAAAATTATATATATCGCTCTTTTATGTAAGAAGACCAGCATTCAAATACATAAAATCTATATGGATTTTTTTTATTAAGAACCCAAAATAAAAACAAATAATTTGAAAAATGACCCATAATGTACAAAATTGCAAAAAATGACCTGTTGAGATGCAATAAGTCAATTATTGTGGTCTGGAACCACGAGAGGATGAATTAGACTCTTATCACGCTTCACAAGCACGACAAAAACTTTTTTCCCACCCCATCCGCGACATAAACTGGTCGAGTGGTTGAATGATCGAGTGACCGAGTGGTCGAGTGGTCGAAGCATATTCGACCACACGATCACTCGATTATTTGCCCAGTTTATGTCGCGGATGGTGTGAGAAAAAGGTTCTATCGCGCTTGTGAGGCGTGATAAGTGTCTGATTCGTCTTCTCGTTATTTTAGACAGCGATTAAATGAGTTGACGGATTAGTTTCGTATTTTCGATAAATTGTGAGTTATTTTTCAAATTTTTTTTTTGAGTTATTAATAAAAAAAACTCATAATTGTGTTGAGGGAAATGTTCGGAAACATTCGCGATTGGGGAACATTCCCAAGAATTGAGTCTACCGGGGCCAATCCATATGATAATACCGTCTCCGGAGTAAGGTAGCAAGCCTAAATGCGGCTTGTATCGGGGAAGTCGTGAAACTTGGCCTCCCCAAGGATCCTACCAGGAAGGGCCATGTGGAAAATAGAGCACCGAGTAATCATGTGAATGTGTCTTATTGGGAGGTGTCAGATACCTTTGAGTGAGTTAAACAGAAACTAACTTTTACTTTATTAGTTAGAGTATTGATTAATTTTAATTTTATAGTTTTCTTTTATTTCTTAGGTTTAAATCTATACGAAGAGTTGAATTAATTTGTAATTGGTGTGTTTTGTTTTGAAATAAAGACACATTCTTAAATAATGTTAATGTATGCTCTTTGTCCAAGACTCAGAGACGAGAGGCCTTGTCTCGATGGGACATCTGGGAAAAAGAGATTTTCGCCTATAATTTTTATTTTTTCCCGACAGATATCAAGAAATATGCTTGTGCATGAAATTAGTGAACTTGACTTCATGTTTTTCATCCAAAAATGATACCAGCTAACAGTATACCTTGGAAGAAATCTTATTCGGGGAGCTTTCATGCAAGATACATTAGTTCGGAAGTCCTTTGATCATGACGTTCCATTAATTAACTCATTGTGTTGTACAAGGACAGTATTTATTACTATTTTTTAATAATAACAGAAGCCTTGGTTTAACATTTGATCTCACCTCAAGAGATATGATCTAAATACACATAATTCATATCAAGAACAAGACTTGAGATATTTAATATCAAAAACCACGATGAAGAAGCAACAACAATATGAAAAAAAAAGACTCATAAAGAAAACCACAAATTCTTAAACAATCTTCATATTCTTTAATTAGATCCCTCAATTCTCGCAAGTGGGAGCTGGCTATTTAATAAAGTCTATTTTTTTATTTTTTCTATGCCCCTCTTGCTTATAGTCTGAATTGATCTCCATGAGTCATATTTAATTGATAGTCTCTAAATACACCTTTCTTGAGTTTATATAGATTCCAATTCCAATCCCAACCTTAACTTACAAAAGGGTAAATATACCCAATACAATTTGACTGGTACTCTTAGTAGCTTTTCAAACCTAATACAATTAGGATAAGAGGCATTTCCAATAATTTTCGCATTGATTCTTATCCACTAAAATTATTGTGTTCTTTCAAGAATTTGCTTCCTACTCTTCTCGCCTCCCCCCTTCTGCAGGAGGGTCTCCACCACAGGGGACATGCATTCATCATAGGGTACTATCTTCTTTGAGAGATATGTGTATCTGAGTTTCACCACTCAAACCCACCACATGAGAACTCTTCAGTTGTGCAATTTGATTAGCAAACCGCATATAATAATCAAGAAGGTAGTAAATCAAAACTTAAATTAATATGCAACGACAATAAAAAAGATAAAAAAATAAATCAATGTTTTACTAAGTTTGGACTACGCATTTAGTTTTATATCTTTGTCTAACAGATTACACTGTTAGGTTCTACTATCTTTATTTTTGTCGCACCCTGACTAAGAGATAGATAAGTCTTCACAACTTTGAAAATCAGTTTGATTAGACCCCGAACACTTACTTCAGATAGATAATAAGCACACTGTTCAAGAATAAAGAAAACAAGAATTTCTTGCTCAAAGATATAACCGTGGAAATCTATTTATAATGTTGAATGGATGTACCAAACTTGGTAATATAGGATAAACATTGAGTTTGCTTCGGTTGTGATTTTCAGTTCAACAACAACCTACTATTATCTTCAACTCCATCACTATCCTTTTATTGTCCATTTGCTTAGTTGCTCGTAAAAGGCACCAAATCCATACATCTAAGTCGATTTGGGTGCACTATGCATGCATACACCATTTGTTGTGCACGGCAGTGGATGTAAGAATTTAGACAAGTCGAGACTCACGAAACATGACTAATATGAGGTCAATGAGTTTAATATATATAGAAACGCACACACACAAAAGATTAACACCCTCCTTGACTTGATTCAATTTGAATGCAAGCTACTGCGCGCCGGACACCTAAAAGCTTGAACCTAGAAAAACTTTCAGAAACCACAGCACTGAAGCTTATACCACAGCTAGTGAAATGTCACTGAGACGAGCATTTCAAAACGGCCAATGAGCAATGCAAGCATTTACACAACAACAAATGAACTATCCAAAGTCACTTTACACTAAAGAAACAGCCCACATGTTCACATAAGCATCCCACCAATCAATTCGCATGCATGCCGCTAGTAGAAATCAATAATGCAAACAGCATCATAAAGCTTCGGCACATCACTCATATATGTATCAAGAACAATTCATCCTCTCATGTCAATTCAATCCCATTCCATTTTTATCTTTCATCTTTCGTTTTATACAACAGTTCACTCATTGAATCAAACAACGATGAATCAATTGCGCAATAAAAAGCAAAAAAAGAACAAAGAATGTATAGCCTGCCATTGCCACCCCATCCTCCAACCAAGAAAGTTACCTAAACTCTTTACGAAGCGAGTACCTCCCCATCAACCGCACCCCACACGGCCGCCGCCACCAACAACGCCGAGCCCTCTGCCGACTGCAAAGCCTCCCCGACACTGAGTCCACCACTGGTTGTACACATTAATATTTTATTTTGGATGCTCTTATCTTCTAAACTGAATCTCTGATTTATAATATGATATCCAACTTACAAAAGAAATACATACTTAATACAATTCAATTAGAATTCTTAATAATTTTTCAAGTCTAATATGATTATAATAAAAGATATTTTTAACAATAAATATACTTGTCAAACTAATTAAAGTAGTATGAATCTTTTTTGATGGATATATAGGTGGATACCATCAATCGACAAAGAATGATTTGCCAAGAGCAAGTATGAAACTAATTACATGGGTCAGATAAGCATGGGTGGATGAGTGTTGCTTATGAATTATGATGGATATATACGTGCAAGTCACAGCAACCAACAAAGATTGGAGTGTGTTGGAAACCTTGTTATAGTATTGGCTTCCTTGTAATTGCATTTGATTTATGTTTATAACTTTTACCTATTTGTGTTTAAAATATCTCTCCAAAATGGCCGACACCTTGTCCTTGGCTCTTGGTATTTCTTGTCTTTCTATATAGCCTATTCTCTTTTATTCATTTTTTGGGTACACGAGTAGCGCGTGCTAAAAGGGGACAACACTAAAGTTGCTATATGAAAGCGACAGAGCAACAGCTCTTGATTCCCTTGATGATTAAAGCACCAAGTCATGTACTGCTCATTATTACAGCGACAATTAGTCGAGGTCTTTCTTCACTATATGTGTTTTCAAATATGAATTATTTTTTAAAGTGTGATTATTGAGACAATTATAGTTTGTATGAGACATATAAAGAATATCTCTAATAAATACATATACAAATTAACTTTATTTACTACAATTAATGAGTTTTTAATTTCAGTTATATATACACATAACACTCAACAACTTAATTAAATAGTGGAAGTTTGCGAATATTTACTTAGAATTTATAAATTGATAAATATTTATGAGAATTTTTTTAAAAAAAGATACATATTTTAGAACAAAGGTATTATGTTTAAAAGATAATTTGTGGATATATTCTGAACCGAAAATATTGGAATCCAAGTATGTGCTTCAATACTACCCTATTTCCAAATCCATGAACTTCTTTTGATTCTAATACTCTACTTTGAATCATGAGTTTATCTAGGGCTAAAACAACTATAGACCACATGCATTATGAATGAGATGACGTGAACTCACGAAGGCTCACTTAACAAATGAACTATAATAGTTCAGATCTGATTTGAAGAAAGAAATGTTTAGGATCAGATCGATTCAAGGTCCTCTTCTTTACTTTACTTTTTTTATTTAGGTGCGGTTTGATGTTTAATTTTATTCCTGACTTGTACAGTGCAAAAGATGATCCATTAATTAATTAATTTGGTTTTATGGCAAAGCTAACACGTCATTGCTAAGATATACAACACGACGAGCTAGATTACCATTTTGTTTTTAGGTCCTGAACTTTTGATACTTATAGGTTCCTGAACTTTCTTATAATTGGACTATTTCTATCTTTATTATATAATTTCTTTCGCTATTTACTAATAGATGAATCTAAGTTGACACAATTATATAAATTTATATAGAAATCTATCAAACTAAAATTAAAGTTGAAAGACATCACTACAATAAACCATACAAATTTTAAGATCTATTATACAGTTTACTCTACTTATAACTTAAATGGTTAAGCTCACGGACGCCTATATATATACATACATGCATATATGCCTAGAGAGGAGCCTAACAAGCTAGTACTGCAAATTAATCACACGCATTTTCAATTAGCATCAGCTGCTTAGATTTAGAAGCCATGCCACGAGTACTGTGGTTCCTCCTACTTCTCTTGCTGCTCTCTCTTGCTGCGATAGCCAGCGGCGCTGACACGGCGCCGACGCCTCGGCAGAACTGCCCTGACAAGTGCGGCAACGTGTCCATCCCTTACCCGTTTGGCATCGGCACAGAGTGTTCCCGGCCGGGTCCGAACAACTTCGCCGTCAGGTGCGGCAACGACAATATACCATACATAGGCAACATGCAGATCGCCGGCATAACGCTGGAAGCCGGCGAGATGCGCGTGTACGCTCGCACCGTGACGTACGTCTGCCTTAACAACGCCTCGGGCAGCTTCTCCACACACAGTATGGACGTCGAGCTGGTCAACTCCCCGTATCTGGTGTCGGCGGAGCGCAACGTGTTCACGGCGGTCGGGTGCAGCGCGGTGGCGAAGATCGTCGGCGGGGGCGAGTCCGGCGAGACCACGTACCGGACGGGCTGCATCACGTACTGCGCGAGCGTGGACGAGGCGCAGCCGGACGACGAACCGTGCAGCGGGCTCGGGTGCTGCGAGGCGCCTATCACGGCCGGCCTGAGCAACGTCAGCGTCAGCTGGAGCAACGGCAACAACCGCAGCGATCCTGAGTGGCGGTACAACCCATGCAGATACGCCATGGTTGCCGAGAAGGGCTGGTACGTATTCGGGTGTAACTGCCCTCTACATGAGACTGTTTACGGTGTCAGAATGGTTTTAAGTTTGATATCTAACTAGTATAGTTTACGAGAAAATAATTATTATGGTAGTTAAAGGTGTGAGATCGGGATAAATTAGGTTCTACGAAAAGTTGGATTTATGTTGTAGGTCTGACTGAAATTAAGTACTTGTTGCATGCATGCAGGTATGGTTTCAAGAGAAAAGATCTGGAGGGATACTTGAGCCTGGCTAATAGAGTTGGTACAGAGAGGGTCCCATTGGTGCTGGACTGGGCGATCAGGAACGCCACCTGCCCTTCAACTTCAGAGGCCATCACTGACAACAAAACAACCAGCTCCTACGCCTGTGTCAGTGACCACAGCTACTGCGTAAATACGAACAACGGGAAGGGATATTTCTGTAATTGTTCACAGGGATACAGCGGCAATCCCTACCTCCCCGACGGATGCACAAGTACCATAACAAAGTCATTCATTTTGTAACCAAGCTTTATATATGTTTATATTTTCTTTTTTGTGGTAGATATTGATGAGTGTCATCTTCGCAAGGTGGACCCAAATAAGTACGAAAAATTATATCCTTGTAAAGGCGGGATATGTCAGGACACCCAGGGAGATTATGAGTGTAAATGCAAATTGGGAGAAAAAGGTGACGGCAAAAATATCGTAGGTTGTCAGCCAACATTGTCTCGAGCAGCCGTAGCTATAATTGGTGAGTAATTACTTATTAGCATGCAACGAATTTGCTGGCTTAGATCTTTTGCCTTTCTTCTTATCAACTAATTTGAGAATTTTCATAAACCTACGTGCCATTCCTCCTACTTTTTTGTTTGTTTATTTACAGGAACAATTTGCTTCATCTCGTTTGTAATAGTCATATCACTCTTTATTTGGATGGTGCACAATAAAAGGACACTTATGAAATCTTTCAACAAGAACGGCGGCGAGCTACTCAAGAAAGTGGGCATTAGGATCTTTTCAAAGAAGGAGTTGGATAAGATCACTGAAAACTATGGCTACCTCGTCGGAAAAGGCGGCTTTGGTGAGGTCTACAAGGGAACCATCATCGATAACAACCATCAACAGCAGGAAGTTGTCGTGAAACGCTCTTACACGATCGACGAGTCCCGAAAAGAAGACTTTGTGAACGAAGTCTCCATCCAATGTCAAGTCAAACACAAGAATATCGTTAGGCTTTTAGGCTGCTGCTTGGAGACTGATGTTCCTATGCTAGTCTATGAGTACATTCCTAGAGGAAGCCTTTACGATGTTCTTCATGGTGAAGGCGGTGGCGATGGCGGTGGTAGTGGTAAGGGTGTCGGTAGTAGCAAAAAACACATACTAACATTACATGAGCGGTTGGATATTGCAATCTACTCCGCAGAAGCTCTCGTGTACATACACTCATACGTGAGCCAATGCATCCTCCATGGCGACATCAAATCGGCGAACATCCTTGTCGATAAGGACTTTGTGCCGAAGGTCTCTGACTTCGGGATATCCAGAGTGCTGTCTCTGGAGAAACAACACACCATGTTAGTGAGAGGGGATTGTAGCTATATAGATCCTGCATACATGAAGACCGGTCTTCTCACCGAAAAGAGCGATGTATACAGCTTCGGCATCGTGCTCCTAGAGCTCATCACTGGCAAGGAGGCAAGGTATGGCGCCAACCATAGTCTTCCTATAGACTTTGTTAAATCATACAAGGCAAACAAGGCGAGGGATGAGATGTTCGATAAGGTGTTTGCGAGTAATGATATTGATGTGGTGTGTCTCGAGAAAGTGGGTGCCATAGCATTGGATTGCCTTGAAGATGACGTGGACAAGAGGCCATTCATGAAAGAAGTGCTCGAGCGTCTTAAACGAGTCAAAAATGAATGAATGCATGAGATGATTTCAGGTGCTATATTACTTTAAATTCAGGTTTAGATCAGGAGACTTAAAAATTCATCAGTATTAAGAATGGTTCTATGCTATTATTATAAGAATGTATGAACTAGTAAACCTACAAGATTGGGAAAATCAAAAGACTTATAATGGCAGTCATGATCAGGTTGATGCATGAGACCTCTATATAATAGTGTATATCAGTATATGAATGTGAGAATTGTGTAAGATTTTTAATTTGTAAGGTTTTTTTATGTATGTGGTTGTAACAACATGTCAAGTACTTTATATGGATGTGCATGAAATTAATGATCTGGGCTTTTTTCTCTTAATTTGTATGTTTGAAACTTTCAGTACAACTATACAAACTCACCACATAATTCCTTCCAATTTCCTGGGTTAACGAAGATCGAAAAAGTCATACTCCATATAGAGATAGGAATTCCATGTAATTAATGCTGATGCTAGTGCAGTAACTGTACTCCAAGAGCAATTGAAATTTCAACTTCAGTACCCAATTCCAATCCCATGAACTTAAAATACTAACCAAAAAATAATCACAAAGTGAGGCTTGTGAGTTGGCAAAGCACACTTGAAATGTTTTTCTATCCATTGAGAACAATAGCTCCAATCCATTTGACTTGATAACAAAACACAACCTAGTACATTCAAACAAGTACTCTTACAAAAACACCCTCACGTACCAAATAACGAAACACCCCTGCAAAAAAAGCCCAAAAAGAATCCCATCTAAACCTTAAAAATTACTATTTCATAATAATTATAAACACCAGGGGCAGCGATGAGAAACCAGTCCAACAAAGACCCAACAAAAATCCCATCTAAATCCCCAACAAAAGTGCTATTTCATAATACATACGAACTACACGTGCCATAATGAGAAATCACCCCAGCAAAAGCGGGAAAACCAAAAAAAATCCCATCTAAACCTCTAAAAAGTGTTATTTCATAGTACTCCAACAAAAATAAAAAAATGATAAAACTCTAGGGGCAATAATGATAAAACAAAACAACAAAACTACCAAATGCCTAGACTGTTTCACTGTGAATTTCTAAGTTGCAGACGTGCTAGTATACATAAATATATACATTGAAAAGAGAGAACATATAAATATAAGTGAAACATGTATTTTTATTAATTCACATGAATTATAAGATACAAGTCCCCTACAGAATTTTACATATTCTAATACGTCTATGAAGTACATCTGACATACATAGACCACACGATTCTTGATTCCCAAGATTTCGTAAAACTCTTGGTTAATTACATTTGCTGGCTAAACCTGTAGAAGACCTCAATTAAGCTGTTGATAGTCGTTGTCTTCGAGCCTCTGTTCTATCCTCCATGTGTAATGCATATGTTGATGCATAAATACAAGTCCATAGTCATGTAAGTTTATGGTGCTATCACATAATTACTCTTTCACCTCTACGACAATCCGTCTTGTCATTATCAAGATGACGGTACTAGCCTTCGACATTACCCAACATTTTATTAGAAGTAATCTCTAAAACATAATAGCAAAATAGAGTGATAGAGAGGACAAAAAACTTAAATTTTAGTCATCCATAGGGTTAAGTAGTACAAACAAACAGAAACAGATAATAGATGACGTTTAATTTGTTGATACCGCGTATAGATCATGAAGCTAAACAAACCAAACTTAAATCCTCCTAACAGCCTCATCCCAAAATCACTTGTTCCAATCACTAGTCCAGTCGAGATTGTCGTCAAATGTTCCAAAATATGATCCTCCTCATAGTTGTATACAACAACAGCATCTGGTTCCCCGAGCATACTTGTGTCGACTATTTTATAGGATTATAAAAGTAACGGTGAGTACAATTGCACACAGCTAGAATTTAACTTAAATGTAAATGCATAATTATTCTTATAATAATCCGAGCTCAATATCTAAATTTCTGATTAAAACAAAGATATGTAAGAAATATCATTTTCTTTTATTAAAAGAATTACTATTTACTTACAATGCAGATGTAATTTCTAGTCCTGGAAGCCGATGTGAATATTCACGTATTTTAGTCTACAGACCTGTGCCGTGTTACCCACAAAAATTTGCAATCAAATTTATTCTCGTGATTCTTTAAAGAGGAGAGATTTTGACTGAATGAAAAAAGTCTTTCCCAGATCTATACACTAAGTACCTTCACCCGGCATTTGTTTTGAAATGCCGTTGTAGTTGGACTCACCCACTACTTTATTAGTTGAGTATATAGTTCATAGGTACTTTTGGGTAACTCGTATAATCTATTAGATTATTTTGAGTGATTCATGATGCCCATTAAGTTATTTGAAGCAACCCATGTCGCTTAATATATATACCATATGTTCCCATGTGGAGACTTAGCTACTTGATAGGGTACTCAACTAGACTTGTCCCATACTAGATTTGTGGCTGATACGTTTGTACGATCGCTAGCCCTCATTTTATAGTGCCTGGCCACCTGCTCCTCACCGTCTTGTCCCGTCCACGGTGTCGGCGAGCGCATCATAGCCTCGACTTCCTCCCTTTGGGTGTCATATCCATTATTGACGTGGCCGTAGCCAGTGCATACTGCTTATGATGAGGACACAGATGCCCGATCTTTTGGTGAGAAGGATAACATCGATAAGGCGCATGAACATCTTGACGATCCGGCTACCAACCAGCAAGCGACTGGAAACCCGGTGATTGCTAAACCACCACGACGAAGTGTTATCAACCGTGCCAAGACATGATTAACCTGATCACGAGGATATGTTCCTGCAAGCAACCGAAGAACAAGCAAGAACAAAGATAGGCAATATGAAATTGCGAATTGTATTAAACACAAACGAGTTGGGGTTCAGAACTCGGTCCTGTTGGTCTTGCCGACACAAGAGGAGACGAGGTAGTTTCACACCGTGGAAAACTAAACTAAACAAAACCCAAGGAAGAAGAAGGGGGATGGCAGCCATATATAGTAAGGATATGGTGGCCAGGATATGGACGTTGGCCAAAGCACCCACGCCCACGCAACCCTAGGGATACACGGGCCTACGGCCCAAGGTGGAGGTGGTGCAGCACCCGGCAGGTTCTGTTCGCGGATTGTTTCATCGATTGTGGACGATCCAGAAGGAATTTGGCCATGGGCTCAAGCCCATTGGAAAGGTCTCGTCGTGGGCTTCTCTGTAAAGTACTTATTTGCCCAAAATGGACTCCGTACGTGGCCTGGGCATCAATTTGAAGTTGTACTGCTGCTGGATGGCTGAGCTGGCCTCGCGGACGAGTTGAGCTTGATCTTGGCCTGGGCTTAATGCGTCGTGGTTTGCTCCGTATTATATGTGGCTTGCTAACCCTCCAGTGTAGACGGTTTGAATGGTTTGACACATGGATTCATGCCAACTCGTCGTCTTCCTTAATCTTCCGATGATGTAGTGGAGGTAGCAAAAGTAGTGCGAGAAGTGGGAGGTGCTGTGTTCATGTGCGTGCTGGTGATGTCCTCATCAGCTTAGACTTTTGGTATGCAGGTTGTTTAGTCGTGGGGTAGTTGCTAAGGTGACGTGATGGTGCACTGTCATCGTACGGTTGTCGGTTGGCATGAATCACAGCATGACCCAATGGATAAAATGCTGGCTCAGGTGGGTTTTGGATTGGCCTCAGAAAATTCGATCAAACCTAGGGTCATTTTTATAAAAATTGTAAAATTATGGGTTCTTAAGGTCTTGTTTGTAACTGTGGCATGAATTTGGATCAATTTCTCAGAAAATTTGTTTGAATTTTGATTGAGTTGGGTTGTTTCAGCCTCGTTGGTGCCCAACATCAATGGTAATGTCCAATCTCATCAGTCACAGATAAGATGGTCATTTTTTCTTCGTTAGTGCCTGGCGGTATGATGTGGTGATGAAGCAGTGGGGTTGTGATATTGCCTTAGCCTCGGAACTATTTGGAGATGCATGTGACTTTACATGGAGAGGAGACATATCAAAATGTTCATGGATGGCTTTGATTATACTCTCGGGATAGAGCGTGGATGGCTCAATTTTAGAGGACTTTTGGATGGCTTTCCTTAATAATCTTAGGATGAGTCTGCAACGATGTGTCTTGCACCTTCTGGTGATCCAATCCTTTGGCACAATGAGAATGAGAATGGATTGGTTAATGCATTTTGCACATTCCATTATCCAATCTCTAGACACAATTAACCAGATTCCTCTTGCTCGGCTGGATGGGGACCTTATAATGATATATGCCATAGATCCGCCTCGTGGTTTGACAATTTCTCCTTCGGGTTGGTTGGACTTGCTAGCACGTATGCCACTCAACGAACATCTCTCCATCTTCAATTTGGACGGTGCTTGTGTTGAGTCGATGCTTATGCACAGACTCTTCATACAATGTATGATTTATCTCATATTGATGGGAGATACTACTCATCATCGACGACTATCTCCATGGTTTTAGATTTCGTGGGTGGAATAGAAGGGACAAAGAAAAATCCTCATAGACGACTCTCTGATAGAGCTTGCCCTTGAAATAATATGAGGATAATCACTTTTATTATTTTATTTGGAATTTTGCATGAATTCAAATTATTTTATATCTTCAATTTACTATTTAATTCATGCATAATTGATTTGGTTCATATCATATGTGACCGAACCTAACCCTTGTCTAGTCCAACATATTATTCAGGTCCGAAAAATATCAACTATAGAAATAATTGTTTACATAGACAAATTATACATTGTTGTGTTTATCTCAACAAGCATAACGAAAATACCAAATAAATTATACATTGTTGAATACCAAATAAAAGTTTCAACTATTTTTACATTTCAGTTTTATCCTAGGAGACATTTAGCCAGACTATAAACGTTCAGATGTATTATTTAAATCATAATGGTACATTATTTATATTCCCCATCTTTAGAGGTGTTCAATTGAATTTTTTCATAAAATTCATCATGTGCTTATTACGTGTGGGACCATTTGATCAAGGGCTAAAAAAGACAAAAAAATCTGTGTAAGCATAAGGGAGCAAATACTTATAGAGTTGTGTTGTATTCGAAAATACAAACACAACAATAGATAATTTGCTCTATAAAACTGTACCAGTGACATAATTGTTTGTTTTCCTGTCTAGTGTATTGATTTGATCGAAACTCGTTGTATTAGTTTGGTTGCACCACATGGTTAAGCCAATTATTGAATATGCACTACTATAAAAATACAGTCTACTAACCCATATTTTCTAACAGTTTTATTTAATCTGAAAGAAAAACATAAGAAGTAAAAATCACATGATTTATTCTAACGGTTCTAAATATATTAACGGTTAGAAGAAATATATATATATATATATACTAACGATTATATTTTTGAAACCGTTAGAATAGATTTGATTTGATTTTAATGATTATATGTTTGAAATTGTAGGAAACCTCATAATTTAATAAATACCCTTCTCTTTCTCTCTCTCTCTGGCCGACTTGACGGCGGAACGGAGGGCGATGAGGAAGTGGGTTGGGTTGAGGCCGGAGAGGTGGAGGTCGTCGAGGGACGCTAGGGTGCGGCCAGGGTGGAGGCGCACCTCCAGGGCGCGCTCGGCGCGGAACTCCCCGGCGAGCGCGTCCCAGGTGCGGTCCAGCTCTGCTTCGCGGGAGCGGAGCTCGGGCTCCAGCTTGCGGGCCGTGATCTGGTACGTCTTGAGGAGGTGGCGCTGTTCCTCGGCGTGCGCGGCGAGGGCGGTGTGCCCCGCGCCGCGTTCTTGGCCACCGCGGCGGCGGGGTCCTTGAGGTACCGGCGTTTGATGTCCGAGAGCCTGGTGAGCTCCATGACCACGGCGGCGTCCGCGGACTGAATCGCCTCGGCATCGTAGGGGAACTACGCAAGTTGCAGCTGCGCGTACGCCGCCTACACGGCGGAGACGCCGGCGAATAGGTTCGCGAGAAGAGAGTCCACTGCGCCCTCCGGCAGTGGCGGCGACGGCTGCGCTAGATCCACAGCTTAAGCCTCAAGGTATTTGTTTGATACCTTCTAACTCTGCATGCAGATCCACATTAGAACTGCCATCTCTTGTTGTTTATTCGTTTGGAGATTTAATATCTGTGCTCCTCGAATTTTATATGTGTGAATTGCTGTTATTTTTGCTTTAGGATAGACATGTTATGCTCTAAGTCCTCCTGAAGAGCTCACTGATACAACTGGTGCGGGTGATGCATTCATTGGAGCAGTTCTATACGATCAGACTGCAAGCTCCCCTTGTCCATGCCAATGTCTGTGATAGTTGATTGTTCTGTTCTATCAATGTTATAACTACTATACTCATTCAACAGGGAATAATTGCAATGTTTTTTGTAGACAGCTAAAAACATTGGTTTTATGTTATGAATGCTGTCAATTTTATCACGTGAACTGATTGTTTTGCTTTCTGAATAGGTTTATGCATTGGCATGCCACCTGAGAAGATGCTGCCTTTTGCTGCGCAAGTGGTAAGTCACTTTTAGTTACAATCTGCTGATGCAGTTGCTAAAATGACTATATTTTTCATTTTAATGAGCTACAGAAGAAAGTGCACTAAGACATTGTATTTACAATTGCTCCCCTTTAATGTTATACCAACAGTACGAACCTAGAGGTGGTAGTTCTCTCCTAAGTGCTCTTTTGGCAGTGTTTGCAGGCTGCTTGTGGCTGCAGAGCTTTGGGTGCTCGGAGTGGTCTTCCTCATCAGTCAGACCTGCGCCTGGCACAGTTTTTTTGAGAGGCCATTCGGCCTTGGTGGCATTCCAAGGAATTTGAGATGGAGAATGCCTTCCATATTATTGGTCATTGGTTCATAAAACTTGATTGGTCAGAGGAGGAATGGAACAATCTTTCTGCATTTGCTCGCTTTGTAATTAATTTTTTTAAAAAGAAATGTTTATTTCATGACCATAGGTCATGCCATTCCATCCCAGCAGCAAAGCGACATTTCACAAATTATCTGAAACCAAATTCAATAAAACAGCTACTGGCCTAAATCTGATTGCAAAGCAAAGTAGGGTAATGTTATGTTCTTGGGTTATTCAATGCAGGGTTTGTCTTTTGGCTTACGTGAAGAGTTTATTTAAAATATAGTCGTAAGATGTACATTATTTTGCCATCGACATTTATTACTGAAGTAGATTTGTAATACTCTGCAAGTTAGCTATTCTAACGGTTCTTATCAGTGAACTGTTAGAATAGTTTATTATATTTTAATAGTTTTTATTATCGAATTATTAGAAAATAATAATTATTCTAACAATTTTTATTAGTGAACTGTTATAATAACTATTATATTTTAACTCCAATAATAAAAATCGTTAGAATATAGTAAGTTATTCTTATGGTTTGAAACCGTTAGAGTAGTGTTAGATTTGTTCAATTGTGTTGATCACTAGTAGTATGAGAATCGTTAATAGAGATGTTTTTGTATCGTTAGTATTTTGCATTTTTGTAGTAGTGATGACTAATAATGACCTTGCATGGCCACAAGAGTTAGCTCATGTCATCAAAATTCATGAAAATACAATTAGCTGATGAATTGTTAGTCAAATTGCTAAGGACTTATATGTAAATTAGTTCTAACTTTTTCATTTGTTGTTAGAATAAGATATTTTATATTATTTTGAAATCTTAAGACACCATCAACATATTGAATATAAGGTTGCTGCATGAAGGTTACACAAACAAAAAGTCTACTTTAGTCAAACTGATGTAGGGGCAAATTATAAATCAACTATAAATTTTGGGTTCTTTAATAAAATGAGTGGTTTTATAATTTTTTGAAATCCTCTAATTTGACTAATTTATGATTTAAATGGTACATTTGAAAGTTTACAACTTGTCTGAATGTCTCTCAGAGACTGAAATGTAAAAACGATTGTAGTTTTTTATTCGGTGTTCAACTAAGGCAAATACATATTTTATCATACTCTCTTTGATGACACGAGCACAATGATATGTAATTTACTTATGTAACATTGCAACTCCATAGTTGATGTTTTTGGGATCTGAATAACGTGTTAGACTTGATCCGAGTTAGATCCAGTCGTACAAAGTTTGACCCAAATCAATTATGTATGAATTAAATATTAAAAAAATTCTTCAATTTAGTGTATAATTTTGAATTAACTGATATAAGAGATTATCTTCATAATTATCATAATTTTCTCCTTATCTTAACGATTAAAATTTAAGTTTTGAATTTTAAACTTTCTCTAATATTTTCGACCAATAATCCCACACCTTCTATAAATAGAGGGGACTCTTTCTTTTTCTCCCCACAAAGAGCTCTTAGTGAGAGGTGTCTCACAGAATTTTTTTTTTCTCTTTTACACCTCTTTCTAAGGGTTAGCATTTGGATCTATGGGAAAGACCATCAATAGTGAATATCCCATCAGCATAAGATGTCTCATGCATTGCATGAAGGGTTTGCGACTGAGTGTCCCAATCTAGAGAAAGAAGAGTTGTTCGTTCATCAGTGCCCGTGCTAGCAATTCTATCAATATGAAGAGAAGCATGAAGTGATTCTTAAAACATGACGAAGGGTCAAGGCGTCTGTTACAAAACACCAATTAGGTAAGTGAAGAGAGCCTAATTTATTGTACTAAGAGATTAGATTATGGAATATATAAGACACATCATCCCAAATTTATTCTCATCGCATCAAAGGATAAGATCTGAAAGAGATACATGACACTTCATTTTAGATCTATCCTAAATATTATTGAAGTGAGCCATTTACAAACTATCAATCATTGAGCCATCTAGGTCCAGAACAATGATCAGAGCCTTGAAGGATGTGCATTTGTTCCATGTCATCTATATCTCCGGAAGCCAATGAAGTTAAAATACTATCACAACTCCACTACTAGGCTTCGGATCCTCTTGGTGTTCTTCATGGTAACTGTACTAGCACATCCTTCCGCTATTCACTACTTTGATGTTGCCGGTGTGCTGATGCAAGAAGAGATTACACCTCATCTTGGTGACCTCTCCCTCTTCTCTGTGCTAAATTAACCTCACCAAGACTTGCAAACATGACATGCAGGCTCCATCCCAGATGATAACGGAATTAAAGACTACATCGTCTTGGATATCTCTATGTTGGTGGCATGCAATTGCTTGAGAGGCACTTGTTCGATGGATTTTTGTGTAAATAAAGAATAAATAATAAATAAAATAATAAAAGTGAGTCCCAAGCTAGGTAGATCTTATACATCATGAAAGAGTGCTCACCAAGAATGTGTTAAAATTTTATTAACTATCTGGATAAGCGTTGGTTCTTATGGATAAAAGATATCCCTCAGTTAGCCCCACCTGTCATGAGAGAAAGGTTAGAAAAATTGTGAGTAACAACAGAATTATTTTTAAAAAAAGGGAGGTTAGAGCTTTATATAAAGGGTCATCCTCCAAGCCATTTGGGACACCACACAATAGGAGAAGACCACACGAGAAGACCACAAGAGAAAGTCACACCACACAGGCATTCGTCAAGAGTCTTTTTGAGGACAACACTTCTCCACCAGGAAAACCTCCTCTCCTCACGGCGGCATCATGATGACTCTCACGCCAAATGGTGAGTCATGCTCGAGCCTCTAAATTCTACTACTTGAGCGCAACAGGTGTCTCGTCTCCATGATTCATCAGCAAGGTACAGGGATGGTGTTCCTTTACACAATCTCCATGAGACACACCACACCCATTCTAAAACCATCACCGAGAATCAACAGCGCCACGTCTCCACGACTTAACAGTAAGGTACATGGTTGGTGGCTCTCCATGCGATCCGGGAGTTGCATCACGCCCATTTTAAAATCTTCGTGGAAGACAAGTACAGCATGTGTTCACATACCTCGGGCCACTTTAACCGAGTGCAATCAAATGCATCGTCCCTCGCGTTAAACTGTTCACATCCCTTCTTTAAGGACGTGTTTTTGTTATTCTTCGTCACATAACGCCATCTTCTGCTCTCCATAGGCATCGCACAAGGCCATCATGGCCTTCACTCACCTGCATCTTGTTTGCGACTGATGAGGCCAAATAACCTCATAACTGGGTGCCAATGAGGTTGGTTACGTGATTCTGCATATGTCCACAGCCTGTATAGCTAGGTGCCGACAAGATTAGCTATGCACGTCCATATACGTTGCGATTGACGAGGCCAGACGATTTCATTTGTATTTTATCCACATTCCTGAAGAGTAGAGATACAGTTTGAAGACGACGACCCTAAGTGCAGCCTAATTGGAGTTATTCCACTAAGTCATACTTAGTGGATATAATTAACTGAGAGTTTCATGAAGCTTTAAGGACCAGAGACTCGAACAATCTCTTGCAGTCAGTGTCTTATCTTAGATATGACGTAGAAAACAGAGAAAATGACAGAATTGTATGGTATATATACTTGTATCTTTATAAACCCGACGTAGGAGTTAATAAAATACAAGTTTTCCTCCCACCAATTTTTGTTACTCTCAAATTTCCTTTTCGGAAATTTTCTGTTTTCGGAAACCGCGCCATTCCTCCAACCATAGGAAATCTCACAGGATTCAAAGTTGTTGATCTAAGTACGCTGCAGCATCCTCTCAGAACAAATCCCAAAGGAGCTGCGAAATTTGCACAATTAATATTCTTACACACAGTGCGCTATATAAGAAGGAAAAAAAAGAAACATTGCGCCATGTAAGTGATCTCATTTGGGTAGATCTTTCGAACATGCAACACCAATTAATTGAGCAAGGCATGCAGGCGATCCGGGCCGATATCCATAATATATGATGATGGAGAATCTCCAAGCTAGGGCCTTAAACTAATTTACCACTCCAACAAATACCATGTTTAATTGGAACTATTCTTCGAATATTGAAACATGCATATATAATGAAAGGCAAGAGCTTAAGGCCCACCTAATTAACCCACGTGCGGCCCTTCCCAAGTACCCAAATCTGGCGTCCCCTCTCACCGTTGGTCTAAGTCCCCAATTTCATGAAAATTTGAAAAATTTATATATGAATTGATTATTTCACTTATAAGTTGTATGTATGAGTTAATAGAAGATTTGAACGCCTCCAATTTTAAACTCTTCATACTATAATTCTCAAATATGTATGATAATTCATTCATACTAACATACACGCATACTGAGTTCTTTTCAATTCAATTTCTTGGTGAGCTAAAATTTTGAATTATTTATGATTGTGTTAAATTGATGAAAAAATATTGATTATGTGTTAGGTATTTTTTTAGGAATGGAGAGATTTTTCAAACCCATACCAATGAGTGTTGAATCCAGAAATAGTTTACCGTTTGACACAAATACTATTACAAAAAAAAAGCTTGTATTGTGGAATCGTATTCACCTAATTTTATAATATTTATTCTTTGTATTATGTCTTGATAAAATCTCATCATATTAGAGAGATTAGAGTATTATTTTTTTGCTTCTTCTTATTTAAATTTCTGTTTTCGCTATTGATCAATCTAGTGCTGTGTACTTAAAAGTATTCACAGAGAAGAAACCAACAACGCACGTTACGCACGGATGCCATTTTTGTTGGAGAATTTGTACGCACTTGAGATGATGGATGAAAGAATATTTAATATGCTCGCTCGATCGAGCAACTTGATTGCCTGATGATATGAAACGATGACAGTGACAGTGGTATCAAGTTGCAAATTAAGTGCAAGCTCAGTGAATTACCGTCTTAATTAATTAACTTCTACCAGTCATCCATCAATTAACCCTAGTTCTTTTGTTGACACATGATGTCTTGGCAATTAAGATTGTGTCGAATTATCTCCAATGGTTAAGGGAAATATATATAAGAAAAATCATGCATCTACGTACTAATTCCACATCAGAAATCATGCATATGGAATATTTCAATGGACAATTACATATGTACACCTCTCAAATTCAAAAATTACAGATTTACACCTAAAAATTGAAAATGATGCATACACACCTACAAAACAAAAAATAACTTACAAATATCCCCTCAAACCTAATAAACATTAAAATTAGGAGTAAAAATAGTACTATTAGTATTTTTTAATGAGAGATGACACATATTATTGATGTCGAAAACACAGTCATTACATCATACATGACCTCGCTGGCTACCTAGCACCACCTCATGTGTTTGGACCCTGCACCCTGCAAGCTTGCCTCAAATTCCCATCATCAAACACATTTATCACCAACAGCCTCAAATGCCATTACCTTTTGCTATGTACCGCCATATAGACTCGCTACTCATCTCCCTGTACTCTCATTGCATGCTCCTTCTGTCATTTGCATTTTCCTCCTATTTTACACCATCGCTTATTGTAGCAAGCACGACGGCAGGTTTGAGGACGTGGAACACGAGTAAGGAAATGTGAGTTGACCTTGCGACGGGTCATCCCGCGTTGCACAATCACCTTTTATTATATCATTCTTGTTTGTTTTTTATCATATTATTATCATTTGTTTTTTATCATAATCATATTCATTTTACAAATATCCGTGTCTGTATCCGCTCCGAATCCGTTGAATATCCGTGTCCGTATCTGTTCCGAATCCTTTTAATATCCATGTCCGTGCCCGCAAAATATCCATTCCGTATCTGTATCCGTTTCTTTCATATCCGTATCTACATCCGTATCCGTAGCTGGAAGAAATATGCAGATGCGGATATGGATTTAAATACTATCTAACCCGAACCCAACCCGCTTTCACCCCTAGAAACCAACCCAGTCACCTCTGACACAACATTGAAGTTTAAGCACCTCCACCAAACCACCGGAATAAAGGCCACATCTAGCGAAGTTGAGGGGTTGCTGTTTTAAGTGCCTAGCCCCAGGCCACCGGGTTGCAGCTTGTCGTAGTTCATCTGGTGCCTCCGGTGTTGGTGGTTCGGTCACTTTGTGGCCAAATGCAGCAACTTCCCGGTCCCTAACCGTGGACGGTTGTTCCTGACAATTAATGGAATCACTTGAGCGTGTTGGAGGCTTGGAGCTTCCACTTTTCTTTGTTCTTTCTTTTGTTGGTAATTTGATATGATTTTAGGGGAATTAGATCTTCAGTCTTTAGGAACAACAGAAGATAAAGTTGCAATTTTCTTTTTATCTCAATTGTCTTATCAGAATTTGAATGTTGTAAACTAATATTAAAAAAATTGAGACAATTAGAAATTTTAAAGTTTTCACTTATATTATTGTCTAACCACAGCTAAGTTATTAAGGTGCAAAGTTAAACATAACTTGGTTTTAAGAAAAAGCCTAGACTAGGGACAGGACCCATTTGAAAATAACGCAAGAGGCAGACAACCACTCAACATATCGCATCATCAAGAACCCAAAGGCATGATGTAACTGCAAGAGAAAAAGCGAAGCAAAGAATCAAAGCCCAATCGCTAAGAACGCAAGAGTCAGACAACCACTCAAGATATTGCAAAGAAAATGGACCACTATTAAAGCTTAAACACCAACATGCCAAGTTTATCTACTACTGACCAATGCAAATCCATAAAAACAGGTATAAAAGTAAAGCAGGAACAACCAATGGCCATGTTTACCCTCATAGCTGTGAAAATGATCTTTTTCCTGTGTGTTTTATATAAATCAACACAAAATCATAAAGCTTCAGATCACAGCAATTGGATGAGACAAGTTAAGGAATCTCAAAGTGGTTCTGATCTACCAGCTCACCCAACTTTAGCGAATTTAGCTACACCATTTGTCTAAACAGGAGTTCAACCAATGAATGGAACTAATGTTGAAATTGCACATTCCATCTTTTGTAAATGGTTAGTCCAATTGGCATTCTAAGTGAACTTTTCATTATTTTGAGAGTGAACTTCAGACTATGACCAACAATTATGTCTACCAGGAAAGTTAATTATCTGGTTCTCTTAGGTAAAAATTCAATATCCCAACATTGCCTTTTCTAGAGCATCTACCTAGATCTTGGGTCATTAGCCTCATAAAAGGGAAAGCACACTTGAAATCTCTAAGAAGTAAGAGAGAATACTAATCTGTACAGAACAAAGGAGAAATACTTTAGACTATTCAATAAAGAACAAAAAGGGCAGTACCTTGTAAACATAACCAAATGAGCCACTTCCAAACATGTTTTTCCAATTGCAATTATCAGTGCAGTCCAGTATCTGAGAGATTAAACAGTGACAATCTTGAACCTCTTTCAGCACAGAGAAGCTTTACTAGTTTGTCCATGTTCACAACTTGTTCTCTTTTCAACTTTTCTTTTCGTGATTCATAGGTAATATACCATCTTTTCATAAATGATACATTGTAATTCAAACTTGAGCTAGTTCTCTTCAACAAAACCCTAAGCCCAACCCACCACAGCAATAATTGAACTTGTAAACCCTTTATATGACAAAGTGATCTTAACCGCTAAGCTACACAAGATTCCCAACTCCTAACTTTTATTGGGTGTATCATTGAATATGATGAGTTATCATATCTTATTAGTAATAGTTTGAGTCAAATTCTAGTTAGAGTTCTGGTTAACTTCAGTTTAAATTTAAGTTTTGTTGGGGAAGACTTCCAAACCTTTGGGCCATGAACCCCTAGGAAGGGCACATTGGAGAGATCCTTAGGCCTCCGGACCCTAGTTTATGAGAAGACCACTAAGTTTCTGGGCGTCAGTCCCCAGAAGGACCTAGGCCTCCGGGCCCCGATTCTCCGGGAAGATCATTAAGCCTTTAGGCCGCGGTCTCCTATGAGGGACCTAAGCCTCAGGACCCCAATTACCCATGAGGGAACTAGGGACCTAGTTCCCTGGGAAGGTCACAAGACACCTGAGCCCACTCTCCAGGGAGGGACCCATGCCCCCTGGGCCCCAATCTCTGGAAAGATCCTTAGGCCTCCGAGTCCCAGTTCTATGGAGGGACCTAGGCCTCCGAAACAAGAGACACTTAGGGAGACTGTTTGGCCTTCAGGAGATGTTGCCTCCAAAGGCGTCACAGGGACTGAGGAGGACACGTGTCAAGGAGCCGTCCACCCTTTCCAGCGAAAGGACGCTCTTGCCCCTGATCCAAGGGTCTAGTCTAGGGCAGTTTAATCTTTTTATGTCTTTTGGGGTCTATATATACTCTTTGTACCCTTTTTCTTGTAACATTCATCCTCATTTATAATCAATACACACTAGTTAATAGGCGCATCTAAGAACTCTCTCCTCGCAAGACAGCCTCCCCAGTCGGCTTATGTTGAGATTGCGTCAACAAGAGTAGAGTTCTCACTAGAGGTCGAACCTATATAAATCTCTCGTGTCACCTGTCTGTGATTACCCAGAGCGGGGTGACCTGTCACACGATCAGCTCACATTGTTGAACTTGTGTTCTATGTAAGTAAAACTTGTCGTTGATATCTAATACCACGATAATTGGCACCGACCATGGAGACTCGTGACGATTCACCATGACTCTCTCTAGAAGAACAAGGAACATGTCCTCTATCCTATGTGATGATAGCTCTAGCGACCAGGTGTGTCCCGTGCAAGGAGTTGTCGTCGCGATGCCTCCCCCCTGGGAGCTCTTGGGAAGGGGCAACCCTCACCGCATCCGATGGGAGTGGCCTGGTACCGAGTCCTTCGGGAGTCCCCGTTAGTGCGGCTGCTCCCTTCCCAAGTCAAGTAATACATGTCGATCCCACAAGTATGCATCCCACATTGCCAGTGAGACAGTTTGCTGGTAGCACTTCTTTCTTTGCTCAAGATGTAGGCAGGCAGGCATGCTGAAATTCTGGACGAAGCAAAGGACCACAAGTACCAACATTCAGGCTGGAATTTGCATGCCAACCATATTTTAGCACTTCCCTCTTAATTAGCAGCCGAATTCTGTATGGCCCATAAATTCTCATTCCAGAAAGATATGAACCATGGAAAAGATGCTACTCCAGTACTACAGTAACATCTCATTTCTAAATCCATAGATTAACTGTCTCACGTCAAACTTATCTATCCATCCATGCATGCATGCAAACAGTTTCATCAGAACTATGTGGACATGAACATAGCAATTAGCCAAATGATTTCATTTCATTTCATCAGTCAATATGTACATCATTTTAAGAAATACAAGATCTTTTTGGTAGTGGAGACATTGTGGGGGCCAATGGCCACCCAACTTCCAGGAGATGAGCAGCGTGCAGCCACATGTATTGCACATACATTTTGTGGGGCAAAATAAGAAGTATATAGCACACACAACACCACCATGCATTACATCTATGTGACGACTGACGACAATACATTCCAAGCAACAGGTCATGCGTTCAAAAGTTGATAAACTTATTTATTACAAATTGGTGGTGTTTGCATGGTTAAACCAAATGACTTATACATCTTAACAAAATGTTTTGTTCATGCTTTGGGCATGATCAAATCCAGACCCGAGAGAAAGGTGTTGAATGAGTCGATTGCTCATCATTCTCTAATAGCCAAAGTTTTTTAAACAACAAGTTTGATACTACATGAAACTCTAGTCTATACCAGTTTTATAGCGTAGTTCAGGACCTTCAGGTTCAAAAGGCACCCCTCCCCATGACAGAATATCGTTAAGGAACACAACAAAAACTCAAAAATTAATCATATAACTAAGATTAATTACATACAAATACATACAGAATCATCTCCACAGAAATTTTGTTTCCATGTAGTTAGTCTTCTCCTGGACAAAAGACTTGGGTTGTGTCAGCCTCACTCCCTGTCTGGAGGTCCAGCCAAGACCACAAAAATAGCAGAAACATATTAGTTAGCAGTTGCCCGAAAATTAAGTCACCTCTAAAATATATTGTTCTTGTCTATCTTGAATCTTAATCCAAAAAGTAGTTTCCAAATGTGCTTTTGTTCCTTCATTAATATATAATCTTGTTCTGTTTAGGTTGGGTTATCGTTTTGTTCGATTTAATGACGATATATAACATCACTTTCATGTAGTTTTGGTGTGAGCGCATGGAAGAATTAAGAAATAGTGATGATATAACATAAATATATATAACTAAGGATGACCGACTTGGAACCGTCTAGACATATAACCAGTAGCTTTTTTATGGGAAACTAAACTTTACCGTTAAAACGAATTTATCCCTCGGTTCCACGATATAACATAACACATATCATATTCCCAATTTTTTAGTAAAATATAATATAGGTATGCAAATTTATTATAAATTTTACTATCTTGTCTTTATTTATTTCTCTATTTTTTTCATTATTTCTGACTAATCTCCCACATTAACATTCTCTCTCATTTTCTAAGTTATTAGAATGAAAATAGTTTAATCATTTTATTTCAATGTTCTCTTGAATTTAAAATTTTTTTAATCTGTATATATGATTAAAATATATTTTATATTTTATAACTGAGAGAATAACTAAGACGTAAAAGCATTCACAATCTTGGACCAGACTAGTCGTCATAAATTATGAGATTTTTCTATCCGATTTGATTCAATTTGAATGTGGAAGAGTAAAATGTTCTGTAAAGACAAACATTCACAATTGATTGAAGCTAAAAGTTAGCAAAAATACTCTCTTATTATGAGAAGAGATGTTTGTATAACTTGTACACATTCTACTAGGAAAACTAATTCAAAATCAGATATATATCTAATTACAATAACAGGTATTTAAAAACTATAACTATTTAGTCTTACTGGTCCAACTGAAAATTCTTAGTTGTGAGCTTGCATGTCCTCAACTGCAGTCTTATGACTCAGTTTAAATTACACGTTTCTCAAGAAGTGCACTTATTCACTAACAGTTCTTGATGACTCGATCCGCCAACAATCTTGTTTCAACCATCGACCATTTCTGATTGATTTCAACCAACGACCATCAATTAGTATCTATGGATCAACGACCAAATTAACATCGACCAGTCTTTTATTAGCCTGAGAGATCATCCCAGATCACGGATTATGGTTACTCTGGTGGTCCTGATTAATGGGTCTGATTTAATTAAAGTGGTTGTTAAAATGGTAAATATCATAAGATTTGAGGATATTTAATGGATAGCTTATTTATGGGCTCAGCTCAAATTAAGCTTATCGTGGGCCAATTAAACGCACTAGTTACCTTTCCAAATCACGCATTAATTTCGATGTCAGGCCGGACGCGTTCACATAACGCTCCATATAAACTAACGTGCCACAAAATATATTATCATTAGTTTGCTCCATATAAACTAACATGCCATTCAAGTTGGAAATAAAGGAGACCAATAAGAAATAGCATCATCATACATCACATCCTCTGTTCCAGCAAAGTTGATGTCCAATTATTGCTATCTAGAAATAAATTTTCTATATGCAAAATTAGAACTCCGGCAAGGATTTGGAACAGGAAAATCAAACTCTTCCCAAAAAGATCTAATAACATAAAAAAATTTCCTTACTACTTCCTGCTAAAGTACTTTTACCATCCCTCACCATGACATAATAATTCCCTAATAATAATAATCTTGTAATAACCAAAACTTCTAATTTACTATAATTTAAGTGCATATTTGTTACACAACTGTTTTACTGAAAAGATGGTCTTCTCGAGTGAAATTATCCTTTCTGTGTTGTGAGGGTGTGTACGTTGTGAGCGTGTCTAAGTATATACATAAAAGGCCTGGAGGTCTAGCTTTTCCACGGGAAACTGTAACCCAGAGACCTGGATGCTTTGCAGGAGGCAGTGGCCGAACTCCCGCGACCAATCATCACTCCCCCGACACATATATATGAGCAATTATGTAGCATCAGATTTATTTAGAAGGTAGTGATATATTAGCTAACCAGCCATGCCACGAGTACTGTGATTCCTCCTCCTCTTGGTCCTTTCTCTGGCGGCGCCGGCGCCACGGCAGAACTGTCCTGACAAGTGCGGCAACGTGCCCATCCCTTACCCGTTCGGCATCGGCGAGGAGTGTTCCCGGCCGGGCGAGGACGTCTTCACCGTCAGTTGCGCCAACGGCAGTATACCGTACTTAGGAAACATGAAGATCATCAACATAACGCTGGAGGCCGGCGAGATCCGCGTGTAATTGCGCGCCGTGACGTACGTCTGCCTCAATGCCACCTCGGGCAACTTCTCCAGACTCAGCATGAGCATCGACCTGAACGGTTCGCCGCACCGGGTGTCGGCGGCGCGCAACGTGTTCACGGCGGTGGGGTGCAACACGGTGGCCAAGATCAGAGGCGGGGGCGCGTCGACGTACCTGTCGGGCTGCATCACGTACTGCGCGAGCGTGGACGAGGCGCAGCAGGACAACGCGAAGTGCAGCTGGCTTGGGTGCTGCGAGGCGTCCATCACGTCCGGCCTGACCAACGTCGAAGTCCTGTGGGACAAAGTCGACAACAGCAGCGAGCTGGCGTGGCGGTACAACCCATGCAGATACGCCATCATCGCCGAGAGAGACTGGTACGTACGAATGCAGTATGCGCATGTATGGATGTATGTATGTCACGGTCAAAGCTGGATCAGATTCCGGCCAATTTGAGTTCAGGTTAAACGGATCTGATGGAAACAAATTTATCGGTATGGCTGTTTTTTTTATCTTTTTATTTTCATTTTTGATATCAACTAATAAATCTTGATTTAATAGGTATTAATTTGATATATTTTGTGGTGTCTCATTTTTTATTTTAGATTATTGTATTTTCTTATAAAATATTTTGTATATAAAAATTATAAACACTTTACCCACATCTTAAATTTATTTGTTACATGCATGCATGCAGGTACAGTTTTAAGAGAGAGCACCTGAGTGGATACAAGAGCTTGGTTGAGGACGAAAAAGAGAGGGTCCCAGTGGTGTTGGACTGGGCCATAAGGAACAACGGGTCCACTTGTCATTCAAAGCAACAACATGATGACTCCTACGCTTGTGTTAGCAACCATAGCTACTGCGTGAATACGACCAACGGCCAGGGGTATCTCTGTAATTGCACCCCGGGATACCACGGCAATCCCTACATCCTCGGCGGATGCAAAAGTACTAGTAGAACACCGTCATGTATACTTTCGCCTATGCATTTCATATATATTTGTTTTTTCCTCTTGCAGATATTGATGAATGTGAACTTCAGAAATCAGATCCGAATAAATATAAACAAATGTATCCTTGTAACGACGGGGCATGCCACGATAAAGAAGGTTACTATGATTGTAAGTGCAAATTTGGATATAGAGGTGACGGAAAAAACAACACGAGATGTCAACCAATATTGTCTCAGGTAGCTATAGCTTCAATAGGTGCGTTCCATAAAGTTTTGTTTGGTATATCAATTTTCTTTTCTTGTTACTCGCTCGAATTGCAATCTTAAAATGACATAATTCACACAACATTTAACGTTTGCTCACAGGAACGATATGCTGCATCTCAATTTTAGTGATCGTATCAATGTTCATATGCATGGCGCACAAGAATAAAAAGATGGAGCAGGAGAGGCAAAAGCTCATGGATTCTTTCAACAAGAACGGGGGTGAGCTACTCAAGAAATTAGATATCAGGATCTTCTCAAAGGAGGAGCTGGACCAGATCACTGGGAACTACAGCACAATTGTCGGAAGAGGCAGCTTCGGCGAGGTCTACAAGGGAACCATTGTGAAGGACAACCAACATCAACAAGTTGTTGTGAAACGCTCCTACACGATTGATGAGGCGCGAAAAGAAGACTTCACGAATGAGGTAAACATCTAATGTCAGATCAGACACAAGAACATCGTCAAGCTCTTGGGTTGCTGCCTAGAGACAGATGTCCCCATGCTAGTCTATGAGTACATATCTAAGGGAAGCCTTTATGATGTTCTTCATGGTCATGGCCGCCGAGGCGGCAGTAATATCAACAGAAGTTGTCTACCATTACACATACGTTTGGATATTGCAATTTACTCTGCAGAAGCTCTCGTTTACCTACACTCCCACGTGAGGCAGCGCATCCTCCACCGTGACATCAAATCAGCAAACATCCTCCTCGACGATAGCTTTGTGCCGAAGGTCTCCGATTTCAGGATATCCAAGGTGCTATCTCCGGAGAGATGCCACACCATGTTAGTGATAGGGGATACGAGCTATATAGACCCAGTGTATATGAAGACAGGCCTTCTCACCGAAAAGAGTGATGTATATAGTTTTGGGATCGTGCTCCTAGAGCTCATCACTGGTAAGGAGGCGAGGTATGACGGCAACCATAGCCTCCCTATAGACTTTGTTAAATCATACAAGGCGAACAAGGTGAGGGATGAGATGTTTGTGTTTGTGAGGAACGATGATGTGGAGTACCTAGAGAAAGTGGGTGGCATAGCGTTGGATTGCCTGGAAGATGATGTAGACAAGAGGCCATCCATGGAGGAGGTGCTCCAACGTCTTATACGAGTGAAGAAGGAATTCATGGGTACTAGTTGGATCACTAGTGCATGCAGAGAAGGCAAGAAACCATGATCGATCAGTTCATGATAACCAATTAATATGCATATTTAGGCACAACCAATTCATTTGCAAATGCATGTGGGGCTTGTACGTGTAAGATCATTTGTTTTTCTTTTCTTTCTTTTTTTCAAGTTGACATGCATGTGATCTTTATTTGCAAGGTTTTCTATGTATGTGTGCATGGTTCTAATTAATAAGAGGTCAAGTAGTTTACATGTTTGTACATGAAATTAGTTAACCGGACTTCATTTTAATTTCACCCAAAACACTACCATGTGATTCTAGCGGTCAGCAAGAATAAAGAAAAATTCTTATAGGATCGAGGAGCTTTCATTCGACATTTGGAAGTTGTCCGATCATGACATTGTCTAGGCCGACCAAATTGTATAAGAACTAATTCTCACTCTAGTATTGTACTACTATTTACTTGGATGTCAGGTTCAGATGCCTCAGTTGAAAAAAAAAAAAAAAAAAAAAAAAAAAAAAAAAAAAAAGGGGAGGAGACAGCCACGCACAAAGCATTCAAAGTATGCTTATGCTTATTGCAACCTAGCTCGAATCTCATGCTTGCTGGCACCAGTTGACTCGGAAAAATTAAAGAGCAAGTCAATGACCACAACTAACAGAGTTTCCATACACAAATATTCCATACAATCACTCAAATTACTCAACTGTTCAAACGGCCAACAACATACATAACAAAATCAGCTTAAAGCTAAAACAAGAGAAAAAACAGCATACTGAACAAGGAGCATCTTCTAAGCCTGCTGAGGAGCATCCAACAGTTGCTCATATTCAACGAATGCTTCTGCAATTCTCCCAACTAGTGCATCCGGCAATATTTGGGCCTAGAGTAGGGGTGCTGATTGTTTCTATAACAGTGGAAGAATCACAAATTTTTTTTTTACGAATAACCCATACGAATAACTTATTAAAAAAAAAATTTTTAAAACTAATTTGAAACTTTTTAAAATATCAGAAATGGCCTTCAGTCGCGAGCTCCCGTTCGTGATTGAACTTCAATCGCGAGCTCCTATTCGCAAATGAACTTTAGTCGTGGGCCCAATTTGTGACTAATTAGGTGGTATAGCCCATATGCACCGCTGACCTAAGAGCTCATGAGCGGACAAGCCACCAGTTTTCTCTCCTTTCATCCCCTCTCACCACAACCCATTTGAAAATAACGCAAGAGGCAGACAACCACTCAACATATGGCATCATCAAGAACCCAAAGGCATGATGTAACTGCAAGAGAGAAAGCGATGCAAAGAATCAACGCCCAATCACTAAGAACGCAAGAGGCAGACAACCACTCAACATATTGCAAAGAAATGGACCACTATTAAAGCTTAAACAGCAACATGCCAAGTTTATCTACAAACGATTGTAGACTAATGACCGATGCACATCCATAAAAACAGGTACAAAAGTAAAGCAGAGCAACCAATGGCCATGTTTACCCGTATAGCTGTGAAAATGATCTTTTTCCAGTGTATTTTCGATAAATCAACACAAAATCATAAAGCTTCAGATTCACAGCAGTTGGATGAGACATGTTAAAGAATCTCAAAGTGGTTCTGATCTACCAGCTCACCCAACTTTAGCGAATTTAGCTACACCGTTTGTCTAAACAGGAGTTCAACCAATGAATGGAACTAATGATGAAATTGCACATTCCGTCTTTTGTAAATGGTTAGTCCAATTGGCATTCTAAGTGAACTTTTCATAATTTTGAGGATGAACTTCAGATTATATCCAACAATTAGGTCTATCAGGAAAGTTAATTATCTGGTTCTCTTAGGTAAAAAATCAATATCCCAACATTGCCTTTTCTAGAGCATCTACCTAGATCTTGGGTCATTAGCCTCATAAAAGGGAAAGCATACTTGAGATCTCTAAGAAGTAAGAGAGAATACTAATCTGTACAGAACAAAGGAGAAATACTTTAGACTATTCAATAAAGAACAAAAAGGGCAGTACCTTGTAAACATAACCAAATGAGCCCCTTCCAAACATGTTTTTCCAATTGCAATTATCAGTGCAGTCCAGTATCTGAGAGAAATTAAACAGTGACAATATTAATGCACCTTGAAGATCACACTTAGAAAATTACTACCAACACAAAAAAAAGAAACATAGTTAACGCTTGTATTAATACAACCACACTGGCACAACCAAGTTTTTTTACTGTCACGTCCAACTATCTGTTTCAATTATTCAATCAGTTTTTTACTGTTATGACCAAGATTTTAAATCATAATTTACGAGGATCAATACAAGATTGGGTTACGGTCGTTCAGTTTAAAACGAGTTGTATAAGTATATATCCTAGTCATGGTCATCTAGTTCAAAAAAATGATCGTATCAGAACAAGTTTGGTTGTGGTAGTTTATTTCAAAACTAGTCATACCAATTCAAGCCTTAGTCATGGTCATCTAGTTCAAAAAATACAAGCCATATTCATGATTGTTCAGTGCTTAAGGGCCCCTTACCGGAAACCACTCGGAGACTTGAACCCAGAGGCCTGGGGCCTTTCCATGGACCCAAGACCCAGAATCCAGAGCCCTTTACCAGAAATCACTCAAAAACTTAGAGCCCAAGGGCTTGGGGCCTTTCCGTGGACCCAGGGCCCTTTACTAGTAACCGCTCGGGGACTAGGGGTCCGAGAGCCTCGGACCTTCCTAGGGACCCAGGATCAGAGCTTTGAGGTCCTCACTGAGAGGTCGTGACCTGGAGGGGGGAGAGTTTTCTCCAACAAAAAGCTTTAATTTGGATCTTTGTGATATGTTTTGATTCAATCTAGCAAAATAATTTTGATATGCCTATAATCCGATCTTGCTTTATCTAATAAGACTCTCTTCTCTCTGCTCTTACTTTTCTTGATCTCATGATGGTGAGAGAACGATATTCCTCTATGAATGTATATTTATATGTGTGATTTATACTATGTGTTTGTTTGAAAGAAATGCAGTCAAGTAGTATTTATAGAAAAAAAAAAAAATCTTCGATAGGTTAGCTCGTTCAAGCAGTTGACAAAACTGCATTCAGAAAGCAACAGCCTAATTAAGCATTAATCACATACTAATGAAACCGAATTAGACCAACCTTTCATGGGCCGAATAGTGCAACAGCTCCACATATTGGCCCAGGGCTCAAAAGAGGTTTTAGTACACTGAGTTAAACAGGGAATAAACCATATAAATTCTATGGTTCAATAGTATTTAATGACAATGAAATTATCTAGTGTAATACTAGTTTTAAACAACTGAGAAACGCACAATAATCAATTATTATTTCAAATTGCAAAGTGAGAGAGAGAATTTAAATGCAATGACTTTTATTCTTAAATTCTAATGACCATCAAATTAGGTGTGTATATATATATATATATATATATATATATTACAATCAGTCCACTTAATTACATGAACCATTGAAAATTATAAAATAATCTAACACTAAATGCTCCTTTTGTCCCTAATAGTGACCTCCATTCCTCCTCCTCACCAAGACATGCAACCCTAACATGCAGGCAGGCTCAATACCAAGATATTGGAATTAAGACTACCTCGTCTTGGTGGAAGGCGATAGCATGTTAGGCACCATTCTTTCAACCATAGGAAACCTCCATCACAAGACTCAAAATTCTTGATCTAATTAAGCTCCAATTAATATCATATCCTCTCAGAGCAAATCCCAATGGAGCTGCAAATTAAGTTTGCGCAATATTGTTACACACATTGCGTTATATAAGTGATCTCTTTTCGGTAGATCAAATTCGAGCAACAGCAATTGAGGCGATCCCAGAATTAATCCATTATGATATATGATTGGGAATCGATCTCCAACAATAACATGTTTAATTGTCCCTATTAATTCGGTCAAATATATGGGAAAAACATCGATCGCGAAAAGGGAGGAGCGATGGAATACATAAAAGTAGATGGGTGCAGCTATTTTTAGCAACTTGCCTGATGAAAGGATGACAAGGTTCTATAGCATTAATTTTCCTTGGTTGACACATGCATGTATCATATATGATCTACCTTGGCATGTAAGGTTAATTGTGTCCAATGGTTAAGGGAAATTAAAGGAAGATATATTATCAATATCAGCAATCCAAAAGAAAAATCATGCATCTACGTACGTACTAATTCCACATCACAAAAAAAACTAGTATTAAAACAACACATATATATTTAGTGAGAACTCCTCTCTTCTCTAGGGTTTTTAAAAATTCTTAAAAATTTGTAGTGATAAGAAAAAAATAATAGAAATTATTGCAAAATTTCATGATCTAATCCGTTCTATATTGAGAGAAATAAAAAAAACCATTAATGAATAGTATTTTTACTGTATATATCACTATTCATAAACAATTTTTCTTTTTTGTTTGAGACTATGGAATGTTGGAATATTCTAGTTATACAAAATATTTGTCATATTTAATAAAAAATTATTATTATTACATAAAAAATTAACAAATAATTCTATAAAGAAAACATGCTAACCAGGATTTCTAGAATTCACCACAATCCCGCATGTAGCCAAAGAATTATTTGTCAAACAATTAAGAAAGAGATGGGAGACAACAGACACAAATCAACCTGCGTATGCTGACTGCAACCTGCGAAAGGAAGACTTCAAATTTCTTCGTTTAGTCGTCTTGATATTTTGATTGCTTCCTGCAACCTGGCACCAAGGTTGTACTTCCCATCTTCAATTACTACAAGTCAATATCTGGGTTTGTTTTTATTAATAATCTAAAAAAAAAAATAATTTAAAAAATGATTCATAATTTACCGAAATTACAAAAATGACTTCTTTGATGCGATAAGCCAATCATTACAGTCTGAAACCGCGACAGGATTATTTATCGTGCCTTACAAACCTTTTTCTGACTTCATTCGCGACAAAAATTGGTTGAGTGGTCAAGTGGTCGACTAGTCGAGCGATCATGTGGTCGAGTGGTCAAATAGTTCAGCGGTCGAGTAGTCGACTAGTCAAAACTAGCATCGAGCGGCAGACTAAATCGATTTTGTCTGATATAGTACGAGCACTGACCAGTCAAAATACGTTTCAACCACTCAACCACTCGATTGCTCGACCATTCGATCACTCGACCGTTGGACCATTCGACCACCCAACAACTCGACGACCAGTTTCTATTGCGGATGGCGTGGGGAAAAAATTTCTGTCGCGGATAGTATCGGGAAAAAACTTGTGAGGCACAATAAATCATTCTATGCGGTTTCAGACTGTGATAATTGACTTATCGCACCCCAAAAAATCATTTTTGTAATTTTGATAAATTGTGGGTTATTTTCAAATTATTTTTTATTTTGGGTTATTAATAGAAACAATTCCAAGATTCTCCCTTTTTAATTTCTCTTTGGATGTTTGTAACTTTGTAGAACTATTCAAACTCACCACAATGCCTTCAAATTTCCTGGAGTAAAGCAGAAAAGGTCGTAGAGAGAGAGAGAGGAATTCCATGTAATGCCAATGCGGATGCTAGTGCAGTTAAGTGTACCCCACTGTACTCCCAAGAGCAATTGAAATTTCAACTTCAGTACCCAAATCCATTTCCCTGAACTTGAGAATGACCACCAAAAATAATGACAACTTTGTGTTGTTCTTATTACAAGAAATTGACACCAGCCTAAAATTTGCCCGTGAACCAGGGGCAAGGGAAGCCAACATATCTCATTGTCTAAGACAAGAAAATTTTGCCACTTGTGTGTATTTATAAGTTGCAAACCTTCATGGCTGCTCAGACGCCATTTCAGAGTAATATATACTCTCCTTGCTAATGCACCACTGCACTGAAATGGCCCTTCCATGCATTCCCATCATACTTTTGGCCGTCTTGCTGCCGGCGACAGCTCATGCTATCGCTTCTTCTCCGAGCGGCAGCAATGGCACCGACATCTCTGCTCTTCTCGCTTTCAAAGCTCAGGTCGCAGATCCTCTTGGCGTCCTTCATAGTAGCTGGACTACTAACACATCCTTCTGCTACTGGGTTGGCGTCTCTTGCAGTCTACGTCGACAGCGCGTCACCGCGCTGGTGTTGCCGGGCGTGGCCCTGCAAGGAGAGATCACACCTCATCTTGGTAACCTCTCCTTCCTCTCTGTCCTTAACCTCACCAACACAAACCTGACAGGCTCCATCCCAGATGATATTGGAAGACTAGCTCGTCTTCGATATCTCTACCTTGGTCGCAATAGCTTGTCAGGCACCATTCCTTCAACCATAGGAAACCTCACAAGACTCCAAGTTCTTATTCTAAGCAACAACATCCTCTCAGAACAAATCCCAATGGAGATGCAAAATTTGCACAATCTTACGCACATTGCGCTAAACACAAATTACTTAAGTGGCGAAATACCAAAACACCTGTTCAATAACACACCTTGGCTGAGCTATATAGACTTTCGAAACAATAGCTTATCAGGATCAATACCACATGGTATTGGTTCCTTGCCCATGATTCAATACCTCAACTTGCAAAACAATCAGCTCTCTGGTTCAGTACCTTCAGCCATTTTTAACATGTCTAAGCTGCAAGCGCTGATACTGTCAAATAACAACAATCTAACTGGGCCTATCCCTACCAATGAAAGTTTTAGTCTCCCCATGTTGAAACAAGTCGACCTCTCCGGGAACAATTTCACAGGTCAAATTCCACTGGGCTTTGCCGCGTGCCACAACCTTCAAACACTTTATCTGGCCAGTAACTTCTTTGCGGATCATGTTCCAACATGGTTGGCTAAATTGTCGCACCTCACTACCCTTTCATTAGGCGGAAATGACCTTGTCGGGTCAATTCCCGCTGTGCTCACCAATCTCACCGGGCTTAGTCTGCTACACTTATCAGGGTGTATGCTACGAGGAGATATTCCACCGGATTTGGGACCACTGAAACAACTCCGGCATTTGCATCTTGCAGGCAATGAACTAACCGGTTCAATTCCTGCTTCTGTTGGCAATTTGTCCCAATTATATTGCCTAGATCTGGTTAAAAATCTATTAACTGGATCGGTACCAACAACACTTGGAAACATCAGATCTCTGGACTTTCTTAACATCGGATGGAACCACCTCGAGGGAAACCTTGATTTCTTGGCCGCACTTTCCAATTCTAGACAACTGCACAAACTTAGCTTCTCGAAATGTTTTTTCACTGGGAGCCTCCCTGAATCTGTGGGAAACCTCTCCAAACAACTACAACTTTTTCAGGCAGGAGACAACAAGCTAACTGGCGGGCTTCCAGCTACAGTCTCAAATCTAAGTGGTCTCATTTCGCTAGAACTTCCCAACAACCAATTGAGCAAGGCGATCCCAGAATCCATCATGATGATGGAGAATCTCCAAGGGCTTTACCTATCCAACAATAACATGTTTGGCCCGATTCCAACACAAATTACAATGCTAAAGAGCATAGAACAATTATTTCTTGACAACAACAAATTTTCTGGCTCTATACCAAATGGCCTCAGTAACCTTAGCAGGTTACAGCTCATTGATCTATCTCATAACCAGCTATCTTCATATATACCAGCAAGTTTGTTTCATCTTGATAACCTTATCCAACTCAACTTATCTCATAACTCCTTTACTGGTGCATTGCCGACTGACATCGGCCCCATGATAGAAATCAACCAAATTGATATCTCAACCAACCACTTGCATGGGAGCCTCCCAGATTCTATTGGACAGCTTCAAATGCTAACATACTTGAATCTATCACACAACTCGTTCCAAGATTCAATTCCAGACAATTTCAAAAAGTTAGCTAGCTTAGAAACATTGGACCTATCCTCCAACAATATCTCCGGCACCATTCCAAAATACTTGGCCAATTTGAACTACCTGGCCAGCTTGAATCTCTCCTTCAATAAGCTAGAAGGTCAAATACCAGGAGGAGGTGTTTTCTCAAACATAACTCTGCAATCTTTGATGGGAAATGCTGGGCTATGTGGTGCTCCACGTCTACGATTTTCACCATGCCCAAACAATTCTCAGTCAACAAATTGGCACTTCCTAAAGTTTTTACTCCCTACTACAAGTCTAGCATTTGGAGTTGTAGCATTTTGCATATACATGATGATTAGAAAGAAAACCAAGCAAGGAGATGAAACAAGTTCTTCTAGTATGGTTGCCATGAACAAACATCAGTTAATCTCATACAATCAGATTGCTCGTGCCACTGATAATTTCAATGAGGATAACCTGCTGGGTGTTGGAAGTTTCGGCAAAGTTTTCAAGGGTCAACTCAACAATGGCTTGGTAGTCGCGATAAAAGTCCTCAACATGCAGATGGGCCAAGCTACGAGGAGCTTTGATGCCGAATGTCAGGTGCTACGCATGGCTCGACACCGCAACTTGATAAAGATACTCAACGCATGTTCCAACCTAGAGTTCAAAGCATTGGTGCTTCAATACATGCCCAATGGTAGCTTGGAGACATATCTGCACAATGAAGATAGGCCACACTTAGGATTCCTCAAGAGGTTGGACATTATGATAGATGTGGCAATGGCAATAGAGTATCTACATCATCAGTACTCCATGGTGGTCCTTCATTGCGACTTAAAGCCTAGCAATGTGCTATTTGATGAAGACATGACAGCACACGTGGCAGACTTTGGCATATCAAAATTACTGTTAGGTGATGATAACTCCATGGTTTCTATGAGTACTCCTGGAACTATCGGGTACATGGCACCAGGTACGTGCACTAGTTAATCATACTTGGACTAGTGATTTGATAATGGGTTGGGTGGTTTATTTTATGCTTAACTATCTTTTTTTTCATTCATGATAGAATATGGAAGTATGGGAAAAGCATCACGGAAGAGCGATGTGTTCAGCTATGGGATCATGCTGCTTGAAGTCTTTACAGGGAAGAAGCCAACAGATCCCATTTTTATTGGAGAGTTGAGTCTTAGGCAATGGGTCCAGCAAGCATTTTCAACAAGGCTTGTCGATGTTGTGGACGATAAGCTACTTCAAGATGATGAAACAAATAGTTTCTTGGAAGATTCTTCTAATGGTTTGAATAACTTTCTTCTATCAGTGTTTCGGTTAGGTTTAATATGCTCGAGCAACTTGCCTGATGAAAGGATGGCAGTGACTGATGTGGCTGTGAAGTTGAAGAGTATCAAGAAAGATTACCTCGGTGGCAAAGTGCTCAGTTAAAGTTGTACCTTCTACCAGCCAGCCATCAATAACCAAGTTCTATAGCATTTTGTTGCAATTAGCTTCTCTATCTGAGAGAAGATACTATCAAGTATTGATATGTATTTCGTGGTATATATTATCATCAATATAATAAGAGCAAGCTTTGATTTTGCTACAACTGTTTGTTAGATTCATATAAGATTTATTTCCCCTTCGTTTTTTGCTACAATCGTTGCATTTAGCTTTGATGCTCCCATGCTGGTCTACGAGTACATCCCTAGAGGAAGCCTTTATGATGTTCTTCATGGCACAAAACAAACTAGTATTCGCTCATTGGAGAATCGTTTGGATAAGCCATTGACTCTGCAGAAGCTCTCTACTGTGAATATGAATGTATTTGAATCAATGAATAGTTTTGGGAGAGACTCCCTCGGTTATATACACATGTACAGTAATACAGTAATACCTCCCCTCAAACTCAGGATAGTGCTGAAAAGGCAGATATGTTGAGTTTGGAGAAGAGAAAACTATGATGCTCCTGAGTTTGTGCCTTGGTGAAGAAGTCAACAATCTGAAGCTCCGAAGACACGTACTGAAGAGCAATAGTACCAAGGTGACAATGAGACTGGGTGAAAGATGCATCAACACCAATATGCTTGCTCATCTCACGCTTCACAGGGTCTTTGGCCATCTGAATGACGCTAGTGTTGTCGCACAATAATGAGGTGGAGGTAGGACACTCAACACCAAAATCAGCCAATAACCATCGAAACCAAATGATCTCTCTGGTAGTGGCAGCCAAAACCCGAAGCTCAGCCTTAGCACTAGATGTGGAGACTGCAGTCTGTTTCTTAGACTTCCAAGTGAGTAAGGAAGTCCCAAGAAACACACAGTAACCTGTGACAGAACGTCGATCATCAGGGTAGCTCGCCCAAGTAGCATCGGAGTAGGCACAGAGCTGTAAAGGACTCGATCTACTGTAGAACAGTCCTCGTGACACTGTCCCACGGAGATAGCGCAGTACTCGAAGTAGATGACTATAATGAACAGAAGTCGGCGCACTGACAAACTGACTGAGAATGTGAACTGCATGAGCTATGTCAGGTCGAGTAACTGCCAAGTAGACAAGACTACCAACAATATGTCTATATCGAGATGGATCCTCAAGTAGAACACCATTAGTGGAACGGAGCTGAGCACGAAGCTCCATGGGTGTGCTGGCCGTCCGTGTATATGTGATAGCAGAACGAGCAAGGAGATCCTGAGTATAATGCTGCTGTGATATATAGTACCCCCCCTCAGCAGGAAGAACCTCAAGTCCCAAAAAATAGCGCAAGGGGCCCAAATCAGACATGAGGAACTGTTCACTCAGGCGTTGCTTGACAAAAGCAATGTACTGCATATCATCACCGGTGATCAGCATATCATCCACATATAAAAATATCAGAGTCCGACCATGAGGAGAAATATGTGTGAACAAGGTAGGATCATGAGCACTAGCCGTAAAACTAGCTGCGACAATCACAGTGCAGAAGCGCTCAAACCAGGCACGAGGGGCCTATTTGAGGCCACAAAGAGCACACCGAAGACGACACACATGACCAGCTGGAATGGAAACACCTGGTGGAGGCTGCATGTACACCTCCTCCTGTAAATCACCATGAAGAAATGCATTCTTGACATCCATCTGAGAGATAGTCCAAGAACGAACAGCAGCCATAGCCACAAGAGTACGAACAGTAGTCATGTAAGCGACAGGGGCAAAGGTCTCATCGTAGTCCCGACCATACTCCTGCTGAAAACCACGAGCAACAAGGCGAGCTTTGTAGCGCTCAACAGAACCATCAGACCGTGTCTTTACCTTGAACACCCACTTGCAGGTAATTGGAACAGCATGTGCAGGTAAAGATACAATCTCCTATGTGGCTGTGCGAGCTAAAGTCGCCAACTCCTCAGCCATGGTCATCTGCCACTCAACACTAGCAACAGCCTCCTAGTAGGTATGCGGCTCAGTAGTGATAGCTGCAGAGAGAGCATAACGAGTAGGGGGAGCAATAGTAGAGCGATCACGAAGATCATATCGTGGCAGGGTGGCAAGCTCCAGGTTAGGCAGATCGTCAACAGGGACGCTATCGGTACTGGCTGACAAAACAGGAGAAGGGCGAGGTCGACGATTGTAGGAGTGAAATATCGGAGGGCGAGGAAACGGAGGTGGTGGTCGTGGAGTACGCGCTAGGAGAGAAACAGAGGGAACGACAGGTGAAGGTGGTTCGGCCGGTGAAAAGGGAACAGGAGAGGACATAGAAGATGTAAGGAGGGGAAGCTAGAGAAAATAGAGCGACTCGGGGGAACACACACGAGGGGCAGTAGGAGAGTAAAAGAAGGGACGATCCTCAACAAAGGAAACGTCACGAGAAAAACGCAGGCGACGAGCATGAGGATCATAACACCGTTAGCCCTTATGCTCAAGACTGTACCCAAGAAAAACACACTCAATAGACTGCGAGGTCAGTTTTGTGCGTTCTCGAGGGGCAAGTAAGACGTAACAAGTGCACCCAAACACACAGAGATGATCATATGTGGGTGGAGCAGGAAGCAAGAGCTCCGTGGGGCACTTGCCATCAAACGAGTGGACGGCTGAAGATTTATAAGATAAACTGCCGTGGAAACCACCTCAGCCCAGAAATGATGTGGGACATGAGATGATATGAGAAGTGTGCGAGCAGTCTCAAGAATATGACGATGTTTGCGCTCGGCAACACCATTCTGAGGATAAGCACCAGGACAAGAGAACTGGGGAAGAGTCCCCTGATCTGCAAGAAACTGTCGGAAAGCATGTGAAATATACTCTTCACCAGAATCAGATCAAAAAATCTGAATACTAGTAGAGAACTGAGTGCGAATCATGCGAGTGAAAGTCTGGTATATCGATAAAAACTGAGAACGATGAGACATGAAGTAAATCCAAGTATATCTGCTATAATCATCAATAAAAATAACATAATACCTATGCCCACCCTTAGACACAAAAGGAGCAGGACCCCATACGTTAGAATGTACTAAAGCAAAAGGATAGTTAGTACGAGAGACACTAGAGTTGTATAGGAGTTGTAGCTGTTTACCAAGATTACAACCCTGACAGACAAAACGCGATCCAGTCGCAATAGGACCTAAGACACCCCGACGCATGAGTGCAGAGAGATGCGACTCACAAAAATGACCTAGTTGATGATGCCACTGAAAGGAGGTAGTCGTAGAAGTAGCAGAAAATGATGAGGTAGAAGCGGCAGAAGGATCATGCAGAGGTAGAAGGTGAAAATGATCCAGCACATAGAGACGACGAGAAGAGTCTCTACGGCGATGGCCAGTACCAAGTAGCCTGCCTGTCCGACGATCCTGCATATAACAAAAAAGCTCATCAAACCCAATAAAACAACCTCGATCAGCAAGTTGCCCCACTGAAATGAGACTCATAGATAGCTGCAGAACATGAATAACATCCGGTATGGTAAACTGAGCAGAATAAATGCAGCCCTGAGAAGTAGCAGGCAATGAGGTACCACAAGCTGACTGGATGTGTAGGCCATCAGTGATTGGTTGACATGAGGTCAACTGGGAATCATCGGGCGTGACGTGAAAACTAGCACCTGAATCCAAATGTTGATCAGGTGAACCCGTACCTGTCGACGAAGCAGGCGAAGTGGCCAAACCAGCAGATGCACCAAAAGAAGGTGGAGGAGTAAGGCCGAAAGTCGAGGTAGCAGGCGGAGTGGCCAAATCAGCAGATGCACCAAAAGTTGCGCTGACATCACCTGAAGCGGAGTGGCGGAGGAGGCTGCATCGACAGAGGCAGCAAAGGAAGCAACACCGCTACGGGGAGGTCGAGGCGGACGGCAATCAGTAGAATCACCGCGAGGACACCAGGCAGGTGGTGCCAGCTCAGGATGAAGCCAAAAACAGCGCTCAGAAGTGTGACCACGCTTCTTGCAGTGAGTACACACCACAGAAGCACGGATAACTGCCGCCGCTGGCACCGGAATGGTAGCATCTGGAGACGCTGAGGTAACAGCGAGAACTGAGAGATGCTGCTGAGAGGTAGAAGCCACACGACCAAGCAACTGGACACGAATGCTCTCGAACTCCGGGCGAAGCCGCATGACAAAAGCAAACATGCGGGACCGTGCTTGATGACCACGAACAGCAGTACAGCTGGAGCAGCTGGCGCTCAGAGAGGGGGCAAGCGCATCCATCTGACGAGTGAGAGCACTGAAGGTGCTGTGAAACGTCTGCACAGACAAATCTCCCTGCTGAAGATGCTGGAAAAGCTGCTTGAGAGCATATAGCTGATCAGAACTGTCCTGCACGTAGATTTTTGCCAAATGCATCCACATCGCCTGAGCGGAAGGAAGCATGGCAATCTTCATCCGGATGTCCATGACTACGCTGTTGCAGACGAGCTGCATAGCGCAATCATCATCAGTGACCCATGCCTTGACGACATCTGAGGGGGCCGTAGGAGCCGACTCAGTGAGATGAGACAGCAAACCAAGACCCCTCAGATTGACATGGACGATGATGGACCACTGAGGATAGTTGGAGCCGTCTAACTTGACATCCAACATAGGAAGAGCGTCACGAGCCATAAAGAGAACAGACTAGGGGAGCAATGCTCAAACCCTAGCTATGAGTGTGAGTGCAGCCGCAACAAGAAGATGGCGGCGACGAGGCAACGTCGCGCGAGGGCGCACGCAGCAGATCCGGTACGTACGGTGCGGCGACGGGACTCAGAGACGCGTCGGCGACGTCGGATGGTGGCAGATCTGCGCGGAGATCCGGCGTGGAGAGGCCGGTTCCAGCGGTGCCGTAGAGACCAGAGGAGAGGTCGGTGACGGTGAGCCGGCGGTGCATCCGCCGCGGGCGGACCTCTAGGTGGAAGATGCTGATGCTGGGAGGCCGCGCGCGAGGGAGGCCACAGATCCAGGGCAGATCTGCGCGGAGATCCCGCGTGGAGAGGCGGCGCCGTGGAGATCCAGGGCTCGGAAACGTCGGGGAGGCGGGTCGACGACGAGGAGGCGGCGGCGCACAAGGAGGCGCACGAGGAGGCCGCACGCGAGGGCGAGATCCGGCGTGGAGAGGCCGGTTTCGGTGGCGCCGTAGAGACCGGATCTCCTTGCTCGCCGTAGAGACCGGAGGAGAGGCCGCGCGCGAGGGAGGCCGCAGATCCGGGGCAGATCTGCGCGGAGATCCGGTGTGGAGAGGCGGCGCCGTGGAGATCCGGGGCTCAGAAACGTCGGGGAGGCAGGTCGGCGACGAGGGGCCGACGGTGGGCAACGAGGGGCCGTCAATGGCCGGCGGTGATCGCCGGATGCGAGAGAGCTAACCGAGCTCTGATACCATGTGAATATGAATGTATTTGAATCAAACACATGTACAGTAATACAGTAACATCTACTACATGCAATCGCCGTATGTTCACAAGATCCTCCATGGAGACGTCCAGTCCGGCAACATTCTCCTTGACAACAAGCTGAATCCCAAGTCCGGCAACGTTCTCCTTGACAACAAGCTGAACCCGGCAACATTCTAGCAATGTTTCGGTTAGGTGATTGTCCATCGAAAAAGGCCACACCAGGTTCGTCATCGGGGATGTGAACTATATGGACCCGGTGTACATGAAGACCAGCCTTCTCATGGAGAAGAGCGACGTGTACAGCTTCGGAGTTGTGCTTTGGAGTTCATCGCTGGGAAGAAGACGAGGTATGATGGCAACAACAGCCTTTTGATAAACTTTTTACAGTCTTACAGGGCAGAAAGCAGGGCCAGTGAGATGTTTGATCAAGCATTATTGATTGCATCTAATATTACTACTGATGAGGATGTTGAAGTGTCTCGGAAAGGTTGGTGGTGTTGCAGTACAATGTCCTCAAAGAATACGTGGATGAGAGACCAACATGAAACAAGTCGTGGATAGTCTTCAGCTGGCGAGAGAGGAGTGGATGCACTAACAAAATTAAGTCTTAATTATTAGATGCTGGTGTTGCTGTTCTTGTTTTTTTACAAGTAGTTCTACAGGATATGATCAATAAGGTTGGCATGTGATCTTAATAATTTGTAAGCTCATGCTGGCATGTTGAATGCCTCCAAGTCAAGATCCTCCTTTGGATGTTTGAAGCTTTCACTTCAATACAAATATTCAAACTCACAACATAATGCATTCAAATTTCCTTCACCAAAGCAAAAAAAAAAAAAAAAAAAAAAAAGTCATATATAGTGAGATAGAATTCCACGCAATTAATGCTAATGCTATTTCAGTTACTGTACTCCAACAAGAATTGAAATTTCGACTTCAGTACCCAATTCCAAATCCCTGAACTTAAAAATGGTAACCAAAATAATCATATCTTTGGGTAAATCAAGTCCAGTTCATATAAGTAATAAAAATCCATATTACTTACCATCTACTAAAACCACCTAAAAAAACTGGAATCATTTTTATAAATAATCCATTAAAAAAAAATTCAAAACTAACCCAAAACTTTTAAAAATTTCAGAAATAATCTTCAATCGCTGAACCCAATTCGCTACTAAACTTCAATTACGAACTAGGCTAGCTACTGAACCCGCAAACCCATTAAAAACTGAATTATTTTCTAGATCTAAATATTGTGGATTTTCAGTCACGAACTAGGTCAACGACTGAACCCGCAAACCCGTTAAGGACTAAATACAAAGAGAATTTCAATTCTTAACGGGTTTGCAAGTTCAGTCATTATTAAAATTCGTGATTGAAAACCCATAATGTATGGGTCTAAAAAATAATTCAATTTTTAATGGGTTTGTGGGTTCAATCACTGGTTCAATTCGCGACTGAAATTCAGTCGTGAATTGGGTCCAGCGGCGGAAGGTTATTTTCAAAATTTTTAAAGCTTTCAAATTAGTTTTGAAATTCTTTTTTTTTAATGAGTTAACATAAAAATCATCCAAAAAACTGCCATAAGAAGAACAATATCATCAGCAGAGGAGGCTTCATTCAACTTATTATAATGAAGAGGCACAATCAGATAGAAGTTGGTAGCATGTTCTACTACGAACTAGAAAATCTGAAGGCAGGGAAATGCTACCTAAAAAAAAAAAAACTTTCCAACAATGCATATGGTAGACAGAAACTAGGTCAGCATTGAATCAGAGTAGTCCTTCTTGATGTTCTTCAACTTCACAACCACATCGTTCATTGCCATCCTTTGCTCAGGTGAGTCACTTGAGCATAGCAAACCCAACTCAAATATTGACGCAAGAAAATTGTTTGAACTACAGCTAGAAGAAGCTTCTAAGGAAATGTTTGTTTGGTGAGAAAGATATCTTGTTTCATCATCTTGCAGTAGCTTGTCATCCACAATATCAAGTAGCCTTTCTGGAAATACTTGACAAACCCACTTCCTAAGACTCAATTCTCCAACAAACATGGGATTTGTGGGCTTCTTACCGGTCAAGACTTCGAGTAGCATGATTCTATAGCTAAACACATCACTATTTCGTGACGCTTTTCCCATCGATCCATACTCTATACAAGAAAATTTTAAACAAAAAAGGTTGATTAACCAAAAGAACATTTATTAGTGTCTTGCCAAAGAACTTGCTCAAACATGATTAGTGCAGTACCTGGTGCCATGTACCCAATTGTTCCAGGCATGCTTGCAGAAATAATGCAGCTGTCATCACCTAATAGTAATTTTGCAATGCCAAAGTCTGCCACATGCACTGTCATGTCTTGATCAAATAACACATTGCTAGGCTTCAAGTCGCAGTGCAAGACAACGTCACAGTGATGATAGTGTAGGTATTCCATTGCCAATGACACGTCTATCATAATGTCCAACCTCTGGAGGAATCCCAAGCATGACCTACTTTCAGTGTGCAAGTGTGTCTCCAAGCTACCATTGGGCATATATTGAAGTACCAATGCTCTAAAATCCAAGTTGGAGCAAGTGTTAAGTATCCTTATCAAGTTGCGGTGCCGAGCCATCCGCAGCACTCGGCACTCGGCATCAAAGCTCCTAATAGCTTGTTCCATCTGCATGTTGAGGACTTTAATTGCAACCATCAAACCATTGTCCAGTTGGCCCTTGAAAACTTTGCCAAAGCTTCCAGCTCCCAACAGGTTATCTTCATTGAAATTATCAGTGGCCCGGATGATCTCATTGTAGGATACTAACCTATGGCTGATCACATCAGCCATATCTGTAGAAGCTGTTACCTCTCCCCTCTTGTTAATTTTCTTTCTGATCATGAGGTATAAGCAAGTAAATGCAGCTCCAAATGCGATCACGGCAAGAGGAAGTACAAATGTCAGGTAGTGACAATGAGTTGAGTGAGAATTTTCTAGGCATGGCAAAAATCCTAGACGCAGAGCACCGCATAGCCCATCATTCCCCATCAAAGATGGCAAGGTGATGATTGAGAAAACACCACCATCTGGTATTTGACCTTCTAACTTATTAAAGGAGAGGTTCAAACTGGCGAGGTAGGTAAAGTTGGCAAAGTAATTTGGAATAGTACCAGAAATATTGTTATAGGATAGGTCCATTTCTACTATGCTAATTAAATTGCGAAAAGAGTCCGGGATTGAATCTTGGAATGAATTGTGCGATAGATTTAAGTACAATAACATTAAAAGTTGTCCAAGTGAATTTGGAAGGCTACCAACCAAGTGGTTGGTCGAGAGATCTATTGCATCTATGTCTTTCATGTGGCCAAGATCGTAAGATAATGCACCAGTCAGGAAGTTATGAGACAGAAATAGTTGGATAAGACTCTCAAGTTGAAATAAACTTGCAGGTATAGTCGATGATAATTTGTTGTTAGATAGCGAGAGATATTGTAACATACTGAGGTTACCAAGGCCATCTGGTATAGAGCCAGATAAATTATTGTCATTAAGAAACAATGTTCCTATGCTCCTCATCAGACCAATTTGTGTTGGGATGGGGCCAAACAAGCTATTCACAGAGAGGTCAAGCCCCAGGAGATTCTCCATTTTGACAATGGATTCTGGGATTACACTGTTTAATTGGTTGTACTCTAGGATTATTAAATTGAGATCACTTAGATTTGATATTGTAGCTGGAAGCCCGCCAGTTAAGTTGTTATAACTTGCACCAAAAACTAGCATCTCTCTAGAGAGATTCCCAATACAGTCAGGGAGGCTCCCAGTGAAAGAACTCATCGACATTTCGAGGAATTGTAGCTGCCTACAATTGGAAAGAGCGGCCAAGAAGTCAATCTCACCACCAAGGGGATTGTCTCCAATATCAAGATGGTTAAGAGATCTGATGTTCCCAAGTGTTGCCGGTACCGGTCCGGTCAACAGGTTTGATTCTAATGCTAGAAGAGCTAACTCAGAGAAGTTGCCAAAAAAAGCAGGAAAAGAACCTATTAGCTGATTATCTGAAAGATGCAGATATGTGACTTTTCTCAGCTTTCCTAATTCCGCCGGTATCTCCCCGCTTAGGTTGCAGAAGGCGAGGTCGATTTTACTGAGCTTGGTGAGATTGCTGAGCACACCCGGGATTGGCCCGACAAGATAGTTTCCACCTATGAAAAGGGTAGTGAGTTGTGACAACTTGGCCAGCCATGTCGGCACAACATCCGTAAAGGAATTGCCACCCAAAGAAAGTGCTTCAAGGTGCTGGCATGCAGCTAACCCTAATGGAATTCGACCCTCGAAATTGTTCTGGTGGAGACTGATTAGTATCAGCATGGGGAGACTAAAGCTTTCATTGTCAGGTATAGGCCCAGTTAGTTTGTTGTTGCTGGAAAGTGTCATTACTTTGAGTCTAGACATGTTGAAGATGGTCGGAGGTACTGGCCCAGAGAGCTGATTGTTTTGCAGGTTAAGGTGTTCAAGCATGTTCAAGTAACCAATACCTATCGGTATTACTCCTGACAAACTATTGTTCCCAAAGGATACATGGCTTAGCCAAGGTGTGCTGTTGAATAGATACTTTGGTATTTGGCCAGTCAAGTAGTTTGCTTGAAGAGTGAAGTATCTGAGGTTGTGCATACTTTGCAGTTCTTGTGGGATTTGGCCCGAGAGGATATTGTAGCTTAGATCAAGAACTTGGAGCCTCGTGAGGTTTCCTATGGTTGAAGGAATGGAACCTGACAATCTATTGCCACCAACAGCAAGAGCTGTGAGCCTGTGCAATCGCCCGAGTTCAGCTGGGATGGAGCCTGTCAGGTTTGTGTTTGTGAGGTTCAGTAGAGATAGGAAAGAGAGGTTACCAAGATGAGGTGTGATCTCTCCTTGAAGGGGCATGCCGGAAAGCACCAGGGCGATGACGCGCGGCCGACGACGGCTGCACGACACGCCGACCCAGTGGCAGAAGGAGGTGTTGGTAGTCCAGTTGCCGCCAAGGACGCCGAGAGGGTCGGAGAGCTGGGCTTTGAAAGCGAGCAGTGAGGAGAGGTCGTCGGTGTTGATGGCAATAGAAGATGCAATCCCAGCAGCCATGGCCGCGGCCGGCAGCAAGACGGCGACCATTATTATGAGTATGACACGCATGCACGAAAGGGCCATGTCACTTCGTACTATGGTGGTGCTTGCTTAGTTTGCAAGATTGCTTATTTATTGATAGGGTGGGGCGCGTACAACTATTATATATGATATATGATTTATATAGTGGTTGTTGCTTTCTATGTTGACTTTGAATAGAAATTGGATGTGAAATTCCATGTCGTAGCAAGAAGATAAAAATAAAGGAGGAGAAGATTACTAAGGTTAAGTTCAATACATTGGTATTTTGTGAGATCTTTAATAGAATATTTTTCAGTATATTTTATGTCATATATGTGAAACACCACTCCTTTCCAATGCAAAGGCGCTTCGCGAGGCGCTTCGTGCGGACCCATAAATAAATTAAATTAGGTAATTTTAGTAAAATACCAATAACTTTTAATTTAAAAATAGAATATATGTCATATTTGATCTTTATATGAAGATAATTTAAAAATCTACAATTTTCTCAATATAATCAACATCTAATTTGAACTAGATTGATCTGAAATTAAGAAACAAAAATGAGATGCAATTAAAGCGCACACGAACCGAGGTAAAAAAACAAATTTTCGTTGGCGTCGGAACGCGACGAGTGGGGTCTTCTCTCTTCGGAAATAATTAAAATAATACTTTTTCGTTGTGAATCCCATTTGTCAAATCTCCAGAACGTCGGGATTGGACTTAACCTAAAGCATACTCTCGGTTTCATAATATATCTTTTTTTCTTTTGTTTTTAGACGTTTCATAGGTATGGTCCTAACATATTTTTTAATATCTTTATAATTTTATTCTCATTATCACTATTCTATTAATACTCTTTTCACTCATTTCTAATTTTATTTAATAGGTGTCTTAAAATTCATTATAATTTATTTTTATTTTATACATCTTAATTTTTGTGTATATAATAAATGAATTTATATTACAAACCAAAAGGATTGTAAATAAAGCAGGAGCAAACCTAGTCATGGAGGTCTTTGTTGCCTGCAATTCCACATCCACGAAAGAAAAAGTAATGAGAAACATGTCAATTCAACAAATCAGTCCAATCTGACAACCGCAGAGAAATTGGAGACACCACGCTCTGCCAATTGAAACCAATAATCAATTTTAAATGAGATACAAGCTAGGGGTTATCTACACTAAGAATTGTGATAAATAATTATTTTTTCTATATGATAAATTTCCAAAGCCTATGATCTGAATTGGTCGGAAGAGATAAGATATGATGACTTTGATTAGATCGTGCCGAGGAAAATAAGACAATGATAAATGAATACAAAACACAACACAAATTTTGAGTGATGTAAAAGTACATGAGACTTAAATTGTTTCTAAGTCTATCTCTAAGGATAAAAAATCTTTTAAGAAAATATTTTGTGTCATATGTGTAAAAAATCTTTAGAAGAATAAGTAAGAGTCATCCTTTAATGATTTTATTTTTGCTTGACTTTATATGTAGGATCCATATTCTACAAAACCACTTTAAGAGTCAAGTAAGAATCAAATACTCCAATAATTTAACTCTTGTATGGATATATGTTCTCGGCCCATTAAATATTTTATGGATTTGTAAAATTTAATGATATTTACTATAATATTATATTAATAATATTTAAGAAATTTAATTTGAATATTAAACAGCTAGTTTTCAATAGCTATATTTCAAGTTATTTTTGGAGAGTAATATTTTAAATTTAGTTGATGCACAGATTAATTAAAAAGGCACATAGATTAATTTGAAAGTTTCATATATTGAATAAAAAGGCATACATTATTTAAAAGGATACATTAGGCAATAATTGTTTGACTACATTTGTTGGAAAAATGGTAAAGCCCTTGATAGAGTTCTCTGGGCACTAAGGTGTCATGCCCTCTCCAAATGGTTCTCCGAGTAAGAGGCTTTCTCTTTCTCGGATGATTCTCCAGGTAAGAGATCCTCTCTTCTTTGAATAATTCTTTGAGTAGAGGCGCCGTTCTCTCTTCCTCGAATAGTTCTCTGGGTAAGAAGTCGTGCCCTATCCAAGTGGTTCTTCGGGTAAAAGACTCTTTTTCCCGAATGGTTCTCTGGGTAAAAGGCTCTTTCCTCCTTGGATAGTTCTCCGAGTAAGGGGCCTTCTCTTCTCCAGATGATTCTCTGCACAGAGACATCGCTCTTGCAAGTGGCTCTCTGAGTAAGAGGTCATGCCTTTTCCAAATGGTTCTCTAGGTAAGAGACTCTCTCTTTCTCGGATGGTTCTTTGGGTAAGAGATCTTCTCTTCCCTGGATGGTTCTCTGAATTGAAGCGCCACCCTCATCAAGTGGTCCTCCAGGTAAGAGGTCATGCTCTCTTCGGATGGTTTTTCGGATAAGAGACCTCCTCTTCCTTAGATAATCCTTCGGGTAAGAAGCCCTCTACTCCTTGGATGATTCTCCGAGTAAGAAGTCACGCCCACTTCGAGTCCCATTACTCGGGACAGGGACAGAGTTGCTCCCGAGAAACTCTTGTCCCCGAGTGATTCGAAAATTAAAGTTACCACATGTCGAAGATCTGGACCTCATGCCCTGCGAAAGGAGCACTACGCGCTCGATTCGACTGTCGCTGCTAGAGTAGTCTAGTAATTTGTGTCCTTTGAGATCTATATACCCTTGTAGCCCTCTCTTGTAAGACACATTCTCATTTTACATTCAATACACTAAAAAACAATAGGTGCATTTATGAGCTCTCTCTCCGCGAGTGAGCCTCCCAAGTCGATTTACATCAGGGGAGCGTCGATAGGATTAAGGTCCTCACTGGAATCTGAACCTGTATAAACCCTTCATATCACTCTCTACAATTGCACGACACAAGGTGACCCGTCGCAAGGTTAGCCTGTGTTGCTTTTCTTTTACACGTATTCCATATCCTTAAACCTACTGTGGGGTTCGTAACACCACAATAATATTAATTAAAAACCTTAAAAATTAATCATCATCATCATTCTCACTGAGTTTTTTGTTTCATCTGAAAGATGTTTTCCCGAGTGAAATTATCCCTTCCGTGTTGCGAGTGTGTCAGTATATATAAGTATACACATAAAACATAGAGAATACACAATCTTAGAGAAAATAATGTACTTTGTTAAATTTAAAAAAATTATAAGTTACAAATCTCTTTAGAATTTTATATGTTCTCATTGTTTCTATGAAAATACATCTTGATTTCAAGAGGTTGTGTGGTTCATGGTTCTTCATGGATTTTGAAAAAATCCTGATTAATTACATCTGTAGAACGGATCCACAAAAAATCTCCGATTAACCTATACTCATGGTCGTCATCTTCAACCCTCGATTAGTTCTACCCTTGATGAATGAATGCAATGCATATGTCTATGCGTGCAATTATGCAAATTTATAGTTTCGTCAGTCTATGATGATAACACAAAAATATGTGGTTAACATTAGAATATCCATCAAGTTGCAGGGACACACGCATTGCATTTATCACAAAAATGTTCAGTATCCTTATCAAGTTGCGGTGCCGAGCCATTCGCAGCACTTGGCACTTGGCATCAAAGCTCCTAATAGCTTGTTCCATCTGCATGTTGAGGACTTTAATTGCAGCCATCAAACCATTGTCCAGTTGGCCCTTGAAAACTTTGCCCAAACTTCCAGCTCCCAACAAGTTATCTTCATTGAAATTATCAGTGGCCCGGATGATCTCATGGTAGGATACTAACCTATGGCTGATCACATCAGCCATATCAGTAGAAGCTGTTACCTCTCCCCTCCTCTTCATTTTCTTTCTGATCATGAGGTAGAAGCAAGTAATTGCGGCTCCAAATGCGATCACGGCAACAGGGAGTACAAATTTTAGGTAGTGTCTATGAGTTGAGCAAGAATTTTCTTGGCATGGCAAAAATCCTAGACGTGGAGCACCGCATAGCCCAACATTCCCCATCAAAGATTGCAAAGAAATATTTCTGAAAACGCCTCCATCCGGTACTTGACCTTCTAACTTATTAAAGGAGAGGTTCAAGCTGATGAGGTAGGAAAAGTTAGCCAAGTACTTTGGTATAGCACCAGATAGGTTGTTCCATGACAGGTCCAATATCACCAAGCTAGTTAAATTACGAAGAGAGTCTGGAATTGGATCTTGGAATAAGTTATGTGATAGATTTAGGTAGGTTAACATTGCAAGCTGTCCAAGTGAATTTGGGAGGCTTCCAACCAAGAGGTTGCTGGAGAGATCTATTTGGTTAATTCCCTTAAGGTATCCGAGATCGAAAGGTAATGAACCAGTCAGGGAGTTATGAGACAGATTTAGTTCAAGAAGGTTATCGAGATGAAATAAGCTTGTCGGTATAGTTGAATATAGCTGGTTATAAGATAGTGAAATGCGTTGTAACATGTTGAGGCTACCAAGGCCGTCTGGTATGGTTGAAGACAGTTGGTTATTAGATAATGAAATGTATATTAGCATCCTAAGGTTGCCAAGGCCATCTGGTATAGGACCAGAGAATCTTTTGTCCCTGAAGGATACTATTTCTAGGTTCCTTAACTGACCAATTTGTGTTGGTATAAAACCAATCATGCTATTCTGAGAGAGGTCAAGTAACATAAGATTCTCCATCATCATCATAGACTCCGGGATAGTATTGCTCAGTTGATTATTTGAAAGGTCTAACCAACTTAGATAACTTAGATTCGATATTGTAGCAGGAATCCCACCAGTCAACCTGTTGTCAGCCGCACGACAATGTAGCAACTTTCTAGAGAGGTTTCCAACATAGTCGGGAAGGCTCCCAGTGAAATTACTCATTGATATGTCGAGGAACTGGAGTAGCCTACAATTGGAGAGAGAGGCCAAGAAGTCAAGCTCCCCTTCAAGATGATTCCAACCAATATCAAGATGGCTAAGAGATTTAATGTTCCCAAGTGTCGATGGTACTGATCCAGTCAATAGGTTTAACTCTAATGCTAGAAAAGATAGGTTAGACAAGTTGCCAACAAAAGCAGGGAATGAACCTGTGAGTTGGTTATTTGAAAGATGCAAATATGTGAGTTGGCCCATTCTTCCCAATTCTGCCGGAATGTTTCCTGTTATGTTGCAGTTTGAGAGGTCAAGCATGTGGAGAATGGTGAGATTACTGAGATCGCTTGGGATCGACCCGACAAGGTCATTTCCGCCTAAGAAGAGGGTGGTGAGGTGGGACAGTCCACCCAACCATGTTGGAACAAGATCCACAAACAGATTTGCAGACAGAGAAATGATTTGGATGTACTTGCATGATGCAATACCCAAGGGAATTTGACCTGTGAACTTGTTCCATGAGAGGGATATCACTTGCAACATAGGAAGACTGAAGCTTTCATTGCTAGGGATAGGACCAGCTAGATTGTTTGGACCGAGATACATAACTGAAGGCTAGACATGTTGAAGATGGTTGGGGGTACTGCGCCAGAGAGCTGGTTGTATTGCAAGTTGAGGTATTCAAGTACAGGCAAAGAGCCAATACCATGTGGTATTGATCCTGTTAGGCTGTTGTTCCCAAAGGATAGATGGCTTAACAGAGGTGTGTCATTGAATAGATACTTTGGTATTTGGCCACTCAAGTCATTCACTTGCAGGGTGAAGTGTCTAAGGTTGTGTAAATTTTGCAGCTCTTGTGGGATTTGCCCTGAGAGGTGGTTCTTATGCAGGATGAGGACTTGGAGCTTGGTGAGGTTTCCTATGGTAGATGGAATGGTGTTTGATAGACTGTTGCGGCCAAGGTCGAGATATCGGAGCCGAGGCAGCCTACCGAGATCAGCCGGGATGGATCCAGTGAGGTTTGTGTTTGTGAGGTTGACAAGATACAGGAAAGAGAGGTTACCAAGGTGAGGGGTGACCTCCCCTTGGAGGGGAATGTTTGGCAACTCCAAGGCGGTGACGCGCGGCCGACGACGGCTGCACGACACACCGAACCAGTGGCAGAAGGAGGTGTTGGTAGTCCAGTTGCCGCCAAGGACTCCGAGAGGATCGGAGACCTGGGCTTTGAAAGCCAGCAGTGCAGCGAGGTCAGTGTTGATGGTATTACCGCTCGGATAAGATGCAATTGCAGCCATGGCCGACAGCAAGAAGGCCAGTAGTATGACATGAACGCATGGCAGGCCCATGTCGCTCCACAGAACTGGAATTTTTGCCGGCCTATGGTTCTTCAACTACGGTTTAAATAGGGGTCGTGAACACGTCTAATTGACTTTGGAGAAATTAAAGAGCAATTGTAAATTATGTTTTTCAGTTTGTGATTCTTCTATGAGTTACATGTGAATGATAAACCAACAATAGGGGGTGGAGTGTAAACAATAATATATTATGGTGAGTCATGTAATTCTCTCCTCTACTATAGCAGGCCTGGACTTTGCATGAGCAGTAGTGGTCAGCGAGGCCCGTCAAACGGGTTTAAGATGCATGGACTTCCACAGCCTATGTGGGGCAGATGAAAGAACAAGTAAAAAAATGTCAAGACAAGACAAGAAGCGGCTACACGCCTACACATCAAGAACCCGATGCAAAAGGATAAATTCTTTTTTCTTCTTTGGGTGTGAAACTATCAAGGCTGCAATTGTTCTACAAATGTATTTCTCCAATGGGCAATTGTTAAGGGAAACGGAAAATATACATCACCATCAACCCAAAATATAATTCATCTACTAATTCCAAATCAGACACAAGCAGAAAATCACCACTAACAAACTATCCACCCATTCCATACAAAGATACAAATCAGAACAATCACTCAAATCACTCGACTGCTCAAACAACCAACAGCACACAAACCAAAATTCACAAAAGCTAAAAAATTTTTTAACAAGAACATACCAAACAAGAGCATCTTCACATGTACTCTATCTTGTAAGTTCGCTGAGGAACATGGAACAGCTGCTCATATTCAGGGAATGCTTCTGCAATTCTCTCACGTAGGGCATCTGGCAACATTTGGGCCTGGAGTAGGGGGGCTGATTGTTTCTGTAACAGAGAAATAACCACCTGTTGTGTGTCCACTTCGTCCAGGGAACCTGCAGTTGCTCCAAAAGGTAAATGATCATATAATAATTCCATTCTCTTGAGGCCAATGTTAGATACAGAAAAAAGTTTCAAGGGGATACCCAGTTCAATGTCTTGTGTTTCATCATCTATGTCTCCTTCCTCCACAACCTCGATCGACTCACCAGCAGCCGCTGCTGCATATCTTTGAAGGAATTCCTCTTCTGTCTCTTCTCGCATATCATCATCCTCCGAGTCCTGATTATACATCATTTGTGTTCATCAAGTATGGTGCCCAAGACTCAAGAGCATGAACAGAGAAGATAGAAAATGTGATTGTGCATTCTATTACCTCATCATCTTCATCAGTCTCTTCTTCATCTTCATCTAAATCTTCTGCACCATCATCCTCACCATTAGCATCATCATCATCCCCATCCTCTTGAACTTCCTTCAGATGCATGCAAGCTTCCATCATTGATATGAAGCAATCTTGCAACACTTTTGTGCCACCCATGGAAAGGGACAACAGACGCTCAATCACAGTCATCAACGTTAGCACTGCATGATGACAACGAATAGATACAAGATCAGCCACCTTTCTAATACGATGAGACAAACATCAACATGACTAAAGATTGTGGTGCTCAATGCATAGTAACTTACCAGCTAGCTTGATCTCGGATTCAGATGACAGACCAGGATTGAAAGAGCTACTTGAGATTTGTGCCACTGCAGATGCCCAGACTGCAAAGCCATTACCATCATCCTCACATAAGACTTGTTCAATAGCCTCAGGATAGCAAACGTAACACGAACAAATGGCCAGTAAAAGCGGTTTCCATAGCCCAACAGGGCTGTCAGATAAACCCTTGAAACAAGAAAATGATGCCCGTGCAAAGGGTATTGCGATAGTCTTTCTACAATCTTGAGCTTCAAAAGAGAAATTGGAAGCATGCAGTAGTGTATGGATGCATGAACACGCCCGCCATTTTGCAGACGGGTAAGCTGCAATGGCCCTGGTCACAAAATTAGAAACCCGAACAATGATGGAACTTCGTGAACCAGTTGCAGAGTGGGAAGGCAGCATTTTCATGAAGAAACCACTAGAGTCAAATCTTTGATGGAAGTCAACAGCTTCTTTGATTGTGTCGAAAACTCCTTGATCCTCCATCTCCTCCCACGAGTCCCAATCAGCAATAGTGTCAGCCCATGTAGCTACTAACTCAAATACCCTCAAACTTGTTGCATCTTCCATAGAAGTAACAGACCTCATGATGAACTCGAGTAACACAGAAGCATCATTTACACATGACTGAGGTGGCAATGTGGAAGACAGCATTGAACCCTGAGATGAACGTCAACAACAGTCATGCAGATTTTGTTGGAAGGATAACTCAAGGCAATAACAAAACTTAAACATACCATCTGTTCAATTGGCAACAACCAAGCCTTCTGTAGTAGTGCTGAAAATGTTTGGGCTATTGCAGATTGGCCTGTCTGCCACACTCTTTTTTCATGTTTCTTGTTTTCGTCAGGTGCAGAGCTCTCCCATGCTTGAGCCATCATTACTAATGCACCAAAACCTCGTTCAACAACCTAAAATGGCAAGTATGTTTAGGCCTTGCTTGTGTATCACAAACTTCATTCTTTAGGAATTACATTCACTAGGAAAGTGGGATTACAACCAATCCAAGGGAAAAAAAATGACCTGTGTCTTTCTTAATAAAATCCCTTGGAATGGTTCCACGTGAGGGGTTTAAAAACTTAATCCTGTTGCACCCAAGTCCATGAATGGTTTTGGATTGTAATTCCTAGGCTTTAGTTTTAAATAAGATTATCCAAACAGGCCCATATTTTTTAAGAACACCACCTCTCCAACAGAATTAAGGAAATAAGTAGATATTGCAAATCTTTTTCTTGTTGATAGAATAATTCTTTTCCTTGTTGAAATAATTAGGTATCATAATTTTCCAAAGGCAGGTAACAAAAGTAATAATGGATAATACAATTGAGCATACACGCAATGACGGCTTACTGCATATGCAAATGGAATGAAAATATGGACAATAGAGAAGATAGCTCTGGACTGTAATTCTTTTTATTTTTGAAAGTAGTAGATCATTTTCCAAAGGCAGGCAATGAAAATAATGACTGATAATACATTTAAACATACAGGCAATGATGGCTTTCCTTATATGCAAATGGAATGGAAATATTGACTATAGAGAAAAGAGCTCTGAACTGTTACCTGAGGCCAGGGATCTAGTACAAGAGGTATTAGCTTCATTACGGTGCCGGCAATGTTGGACACAATTTCAGGAATACGAGATGAAACTTTTTCTTGGCCAGCCTCGACTATTGTTCCCAGAAGCTGAAATAAAAGAGTGGAGTCATTTTCATCTTCAGTGTTTATCCTTTTCACCACCACTTGCAAAAGGGCAAGCCAGTCAGCTGGAACATAACCGTTCTGCAAAAAGCACAAAGGAATATCTCAGTTACATATTTCCAGGTGCAACTACACGCCATTCACAATGCCACATCAGCTCTTACCTCAATGAGCTCTGCAATAGCACCAGAAGCAGAAGCACGGACCGGATAACAAGTCGAGTCCTTCATATCCTCCATGGTCAATGCGTTCATCAATGAATGATAAATATTTGTGTTCATTGCCTGCGGCAAACCAAACAGGTATTAGGAATTCAAACATAAAAAGGAACATAAACAATAAATAGGCATTTTACTTAACCTAGCATGTCCTATGATACAACAAAAACAAGGAAACAATGTAACCTCTGGTAGGCACAATGCTAGCTGCCCAATTATCCAGTTTGCTGTAGCAATTAGATATGGACTGCATGGATCCAAAGAATACAATGGAAGAATCCGATTCCTAATCAAAGTACTTGTAAGATCTTTCTTCTCAGTCAGAAACTGCAAAATGGGTTACTAATGTATCAGCATTAATTATAATATATAAAGAAAATAAGACACATCTTTTGAGGGGTATATTATAATAATCTTACATCTTGGAGGCCTCCATATGCCATTAAAACGCCAAAATAGCTGAAATGAGTATGAAAATAAAAGTCAGCTATTTAGGGGATATGTAGAGTATGTGAAGAATAACAAAGCACATAGGCGGGAGTCCATATCTAGGCATGACAGAGATACGAGTCTGGATTTCTGTAATCCATTCTTTTAGGGAAAAGAGAAGTGAGTCTTTTGGCCTTACTTCTGAACTGCCTTTGATGATGCATCTTCCCCATTAGAGGGTATAGGAAATTTTGATAGGAAAGGAATGACTAATAACTCCCCAATGGTGCTCCTTTCTCCTTTTCCTCTACTTTTTTCACCTTTCTTACGTTTGGAAGCTGCAGATGCAACCGGTGGGCCCTGAAACACAAGAAAGTGTTAATAGATGAATATAACTTCTTTACACAACTTGTTTTGCTACGTTACCCAGTTTGGTAAGAAAAAGAGAATATTCTAGAAATTGGCAATTTGTGCATGCATTTGTTAAAAGCATGAGAAGTTTGCATGCTTGTAGGATGTCATAGTTGCAAATGCAAATGAAATACCGAAAGAACAATTATACTTCTGCCTATGCTGGTGCATAAGCTGAACTACCTTGGAACCATGCATAGTGAGGAAGGTTTTCTTTTTATTATTTTTATTTTTTATGTTTTATGTTTTTATTTATTTATTTTGAGAAGAATGCATGGTGAGGAATGTTAACAAGGATCAGCAGAATGAAGTCAAGATTAGATATAGCAATTCAATATATAAAATTCACTGTGGGCTTAAACCCAATACTCTGTATAGCAATAGATTAGACAATAATTAAAACCTTTGACAGAGCCATAACACCAAGTAAATTGATAGCACTTTTCCTAGCTGTGAATAAATCCTCAGCCCATCCTGAAATGTCATCCTGAGAAAAAAATAAATCAATATAAAACAACATGGACATCAGAGATGAACTAATACTATCAAATCACCGACTTACAAGTTCACAAGGAAGATTTTTTCGCATATACTCATCAGTATCCTCTTCCCACTCTGCTATATCCTAAAGTAGAGAAAACATGATCAGAATAAGTACACATTAGGAATGTATTATCTATCAACCAAAGGCGGGGAGCTGACCTTCTCATTTAATGCTAATGCTGGGAAGATTGCTGAATCTAGAAGGGAAGAAAAATGCGGTGAAACAAGCCGCCATCCCTGCAAACAAGACAAAACGTGGTTATGAAGTTTATACACATGAAATTATGGATGACAGCTGAAATTTAATCAAACTATTTGGTGTGAATACTTACAGGTCCTATTTCCAAAACACGAGAAATCACATCAAACGATAATGAAAATATCCGATCTGAGAGAGTGTTGAGTTTCTGCAATCATTCAACATTCGCAGAATCTCATCCAAATGATAATTAAAAGAATCATAACAGTTCATCAAAACCTTAGCATTAATCAAGCATGTGCTAGTACAGCTTCATATTGCTTAGTCTTCGTCACAATTCACAAAACTGTAATAGGATTTTATTACTCTATAGAACTTACACTTAAATTAATGCTTTGCTTGGCTATTCTGATTGCACAGTTGACAAGATGCAGCATCTGGCTGAGAACATTCAAGGGTAAGTATTTTGGAAAATATGCAACAAAAGAAAAAAGAAAGATGAAACACATACTCATCTGCATGTTTCCGATGGCGAGTAACAAGGGTGCAAAATATAATGAGACATCTCTTTGCAATCTTGAGCCTCACTGTAGCCCCATCTTCAGGGGTGCTATTGAAATTCAATGAATCCAGTATATGAAACAAGTCTTTGCAAAAAGAAGGTAAAATCTGCTTAACCCTAGAGGGCATGTATGACCGCACCTGTAGGAATATGACTGTTAGACATCCATGATAGCATCTGTGCATGCCACAAAGCCAATAGCACAGTGCATGCACTTCAAACCCATAGCATAAGACAATAATGTAGATGTATAGAGGCAAGTATAAAATGTAATAATATATCTGCCTTGAAAAGTTGAAATATTACTGTTTCAGGACATTTGGAAGATAAAAGAACAAACTCAGTATAGCATTCCTAAATAGCCTATATAAACATAAAAGGTAACATTTCGAGCTGTCCCAACTCCCAAGAAAATTGAAATCCCAACCATACTTCTGCAGTTTTACCTGTGCTCCCCATACAAAAGATTCACCACTATGGCTATATTAATAATTTAATATAACACAACATCTCCATAGATTGGCCAAGAAGAGCCAAGCCCAGAAACCCTCCAAACATGTGGATACACCACATAGTTTACCAAAAGCAACTTCCACATCTTTTTGGTATGTTACGCTGATTCTATTGATACAATAAGGGAGAACAGATAAAGAGGGCTTACAGTGAAATACATGCACTTGCATGTGATCAGTAGGAGCTGCTCATATTCCAATTTTATCCCCTCTTGCATCAAAAGAACCTATTGCATACAACAGGAAATTTTCAGCATAAAACAACATATGTGGAGTATTTAGAAGAAATTTAGAGCACACTAGCATAAAACCTTGTCAGTGAAGTGATGGAATGTCACTTGCAGTGGTACAAGGATCTCAGCTGCAATTTGTTCCAACTGTTGTGGAACAGGCTCTTTTGGAACTTTTGGGTTCAAGAAATACTGTAGTATAATGCACAGTGAACAAACAGGATAACATCAGTTCTACTAAAAATAATAATGTATTGAATTTGCATCCTGGGCAAGGAATTTAACTTGAATAGATTAGCATGAATGTCCAATAGAGGTTGACACAGGCATACTTTCTCTAGTGAGTTAAATGATGAACAATAGGGAAGTTCAACAGAGAATGTCAGAAAAAGAACACCATAGAGTTCTCAAAAGAAATGAACAATGCATAGCAATCAAGGTTTTTTTTTTCTCTGTTTTATATGGACAACCTAAGTAGAGTAATGCATAACACAAGAAAACCTTATTATTTCGAATGCAAGGGGGATAATGCACAGAAGTTAGAGTGACATGTTAGTGCTATTGGAGAAAAGCAGAGGCTGAAGGACTTCGATTTTCAAAAACCTGTCATAAACATAGAGAGCATATGTAATATGTTAGTCCATGAAATGTACCTGAAAGGGTCTAATGATGGATTGAAGTACCATGAGGGCATTGATGGTATTCCACTCAGGATGTTGGCCTGGACTAATTAGATTGCTGCCCTGGATTACTAGCTTCAACTGAGGGACAAGTTCAGGCCATGAATTTTCCTTTACAAAATCTTTTTCTATGACTTGGCGGAACTGTTTGATACAACCATGAGGATGAAAGGAAAACATGTCATTAGTAAATAACCTTACTAGTGAAGTGTCTGATGATAAATTTATGGAGCACTATAAGACATACAACTTCAATCAAGACTCGAAGAATTGCAGGTTCCACTTGAAGCAAAACTTGGGCAAGCTGATTCCGGAACTCCTTATAGAGCTCCGACGATAAGAACCCCCCTTCCATCATGCGCCTGGTGAAATTCTTCAAGTAAGTGGCTGCAGCAACTCTTGTCCCTTGATCATCATCCCCTACAAGCACAATTCCAATACACAAAATATAAGTACTTAGGTGGTATTTGGTTCATAAATTTTGCTTTATATTTTGATAACACGTAATGGGAATATGTTACCTGTATTTGGTTAGACAACTCCATAATCACAATATATGTATTCAAAATACATTCCAGTTCATTTTTTTTAAATACATCTCATCTAGATGTATTCCAAAACAATCTCACTTCATTACATTACTCACTTGAACCAAATATATTTTGTATTTACTCATTTCACCTCCGAATCCAATGTATTCTAAAACCCACTACGATTGTGATTACGGTTTTGAACCAAATACCACCTTAGATGTGTCATGTCTCCTTTCAAAGGGAATATACCACTGCTTGATTGGAAACAATATAAAGGTTTGGTTATAAACGAGTTCTGGTTCTTTGTAGAATCAATCGCTCAAAGACTACAACTTGTTGCGAATTTCTTCATTTCCAACAGCTAAAGGTAATTGACACATTTCCCAATTTTGAATTTTCATATAAATAAACGGTATCCCACGCCAGTGGCAGTCACCACACTGGCTAACTTCACTTTAACTATTGTAAGTTGGATTTTGAGTGATTTGCGTTACTGATTTAGCTGATTAAGTACACCTCCATATGCACCCGACAAGTCCACATGCAAATTTGTTTGTTAATTTCACCAAAGTAAAACACTAACACCAATTCATCAAAAAAGGTGGGAAATTTGCAGGAAATTTCACGACAGAACCATGTTGCTAGGCTGCGCACGCACAAATCACACACCACACGCCCTCTAAATTTTCCAGAAGCAAAAGAAGTCAAAATTTTTAGCTAAATTGCATTCATCGACACCCACACGAGCACATGAGTGCTACTAGCAGAGGTGGGTACCTGCGGCGACGGCGAGCAGGGCGAGGGGGAACCGGGGGTCGCCGGCGGCAGCGAGCCCGGAGAGTGCGGCGGCGGCGGCGTCCACCGCTGCCTTGTCAGGGCTGAGGGTGGCGGCGAGCAGCCGCCGCAACTCGTCGCCGGCGGCGGAGGGCAGGGTTTGGGTCTCCACCTCCATTGGCGGAAACCCTACTTGTTTTTTCCTCTTTTGACCACCAAATGGACCAAGTGGAGGGAAGGGTGGTTTGTGGCGGGAAAGACTTCCACTCTCAGGTTTTTTTCCTCTTATGTTAAGTGTTTGTATTTGTAAAAGATGTTTGTGACAGTAGTGTTTAGATACTAAGATTTTTCTTCTAAATCAATCATTGATTGAAATCTATCCATTACTCTCCTTTTCTCTTTTTTAAGAAAATCTATATTTAGAAAAAAAAAAATTCGAGAAAGGGTTAGTACCCCAATTTGCATTAAGAAAACTGAATCTATAACAAAGTACCACCACATCAAATCTTCTTCAAATCTGAAAGCATGCCCACTCAAGGCAAACAAAACAAAGCTAAGTCTAATGCTTTGCTAACTATTAACCAGCAAAACTAACAAACAAAATACTATCTTAACACATATATGATAGACTTAATTTATTACAATCTTCAGAACAACCCAAAAGTATAAGCCAAAAGAGTCCCTAGACAACAACTCATTCTTGTGAGGATCATTTATTGTAGAAGTCATTTCAATAAATAAAAAAAAACAAATAGCACCCTTCTTGCATTTTCTGTATCTTGATGCAAATACCTTGTAACATGTTTGCACTGTTCTTCAACTGATCCATCTTATCTTGGTTCTGAAACCCTGCCCAATAAAAAATAAAATCACAAGTTTTATCTATAACTTCCCCAAAATCCTTGAGTTTGATATGATCAAAACGTATGTTATTATGAGTAATCCAAAGCACCCATCTCAAAGCTGCAAACCCCACAATGCTCCAAAAGAAAATTATTTGCCCAGAGAATAAAACCCTTAATTAAGGTTGGCCTATGTGTAAGCGTGAACGCATTGACTCACAATGCTCCAAATGAACTATCTAGCACAACAAATTAAAAGCAGAAATTGAGTTTGCATGTAATTTTTCGTAATTTTTTTGTAGCATCTCTGAATTATGATTGAGTACTTACTTATACATAGATCTTCTAAATTCTATCTTATATGTTCGATCAATTTGCTTAGTGATAGAAAAGAGGGAAAGAGAATGGAAAATATTGAATCATTATCAGCACGTGAATCCTGCACCCCATATACCACCAACTCAGCTCCTTTCTCTACGTTTACTGAAGATTTGGATGTAATAGGCAGCGTAGATTGATCCGGGATGATCTCGGATTAATAAAGACTTAGTCACTAGTCGAGCAAAATTGGCGTATCGACTAGACTTAATCGATAGTCGAGCTGAGTTTATGGATTGACCAGATTTGGTGTTGGTCGAGCCAAGGTTGTTAGATCAACCAAACTTGATCAGTGGTCGAGTCGAGATTGTTGGCATACCAAGTTGTAAGGTTTATAATGGATGAGCGCAGCTCTCGGACGCGCGTGACATTAGCACATACAACTCACAGCCAAAAACCTCGCAGTTGGACTCATCGCATTTGGTTAATTAATAGTCTTTAAATACATTGTATTGTAGTTACATAGGAATCTATCAATCTATCTTTTTATAGCAGAGAGTGTATATGGTTTATACAAAGAGCATTCCTCATAATAAAAGAGTTACTCTTTCTTACTTTCTTAGCTACAACAATTTGTTTGTGTCTTAATAATACACTATGACAATACATTAGATATCCAATTGGATCAAGTTATCCCTTCAGATTATAGATATAGGCAAAAACATGGGGGGCATAAACTAATTTTATTTTTTTAGGAGGGTAATATGGATTAATGACAAATTACACGGGTGGTAATTCCCTTGCAAAATTTATTAGTTGAATTGTATAAGAATTTCGGCTATAAATCCAAGCATAAAATAAAATTGGTGTTTGAATCTACAACTGTGTTAAAATTGTATAGATGATGGTCGCTCAGATGTTTGTTGCGGGGATCTTGATCATATAAAGTGGGAATTGTATTCTCTTTCTTTTAGGTATAAAGACACAAGTGTGCCTTTAGATATTGATTTAAGAGAAAATTGTGGTGTTAAATCACATCTGATCGGTATTAAGCTTTTATCCACAGAAACAAAAGACACAGATATACATAAAATATTAGTTACCATTAGCAATTTACCCGTCAGGATAACTTAGCACTAGATTTTGTTTGTTACTGTAATCTTTCCCAAAAACAAACAAAAGATTAAGTTTCGAAACTTAGGTTGCACTGTTTATCCTCGTATAACTCTCCCTCTCTCTCTCTCTCTCTCTCTCTCTCTCTCTCTCTACATAAAAACACATGAATATATATATATACGTGCATGCATGCTTAATTGTTAATTGCTTCGGTCTAACCAAACACAAACAGAAAAAGGAAGGCTTGCCGCAATGACGCCGTTGTCCTCCCATCTCCATCTCCTCCTCCTCCTCGTGGTAGCCTCTCTCCTGTGCAGAATCATGGCCGTCTCCGTCCCAAGAACCACCAGGCCGCACGGCGGCGAGCACCCGGTCAGCTTGTTCTCCGTCAGCGGCAGCGGCAAGCGGTACAACAAGGTTTGCGACGCGGCGCGGTTCGCCGACATGGGACTGAACATGGCAAGGTACCAGTTCTGCAACGCCTCGCTGCCGTACGCCGACCGGGTGCGCGACCTCGTCGGCTGGATGACGCTGGAGGAGAAGGTCGGCAACCTCGGCGACATTTCGAAGGGCGCGCCGCGCATCGGGCTGCCGCCATACAAGTGGTGGTCGGAGGCGCTCCACGGCGTGTCGGACACCGGCCCCGCCACCAAGTTCGACCACGGCCCCGTCCACAGGGCCACCGTCTTCCCCAACGTCATCAACAGTGCAGCCGCGTTCAATGAAACCCTCTGGAAGACCATCGGTCAGGTACGTACCTACGTGCACGCGTGCTGCTGATGAGATAGATTGCATTGACACTTCTACTACATGGCGTATCTCTTGTTTGACACATTTATGACAAAAACACTTCTCCGGCACATATCAGAGCCAAGTGCACTATTGTTTGGCGCATACGCATACCAGAACCTATATGGTTGGCATGCTCTGCACTAATTCGATGGTATTATGTCTAAGAGTTTTTGCAATGCATGCAGGCCATTTCTACGGAGGCAAGAGCACTGTACAATCTGGGGGAGGCGGGGCTGACGTACTGGAGCCCCAACATCAACGTGGTGCGCGACCCTCGGTGGGGCCGGACTCTCGAGACGCCCGGAGAGGACCCGTTCGTCGTCGGCCGGTACGCCGTCAACTTCGTGCGCGGCATGCAGGACATCGCTGGCCACGAGACGGCCGACGACCTCTTCTCCCGGCCCATCAAGGTCTCGGTCTGTTGCAAGCACTATGCCGCCTACGACGTCGACGCGTGGTACGAGTACGACCGGTTCACCTTCGACGCGCGCGTCCACGAGCGCGACATGGCCGAGACCTTCCTCCGGCCCTTCGAGATGTGCGTCCGGGAGGGCGACGTCAGCAGCGTCATGTGCTCATACAACCGCGTCAATGGCGTCCCGACGTGCGCCGACGCGCGCCTCCTGTCGCAGACCATCCGCGGCGACTGGCAGCTCCATGGGTACATCGTCTCCGACTGTGACTCCGTCAGGGTCATGGTCAGGGACGGCAAGTGGCTCAACGAAACCGGCGTGGAAGCGAGCGCCAAGGTCATGAAGGCCGGGCTCGACCTCGACTGCGGCATGAGCTGGATCAAGGAGAACGGCAAGCCGGTGCAGGACTTCCTCTCCGCCTACGGCATGGCCGCCGTCGAGCAGGGGAAGATGCGCGAGACCGACATCGACAACGCCCTCACCAACCAGTTCATGACGTTGATGAGGGTCGGCTACTTCGACGACATCCGGGCCTTCGCCTCCCTCAACGAGCATGACGTCTGCAGCGACGAGCACAGGGAGCTCGCAGTCGATGGCGCCAGACAGGGTATGGTGCTCCTCAAGAACGACAACAACCTGCTCCCATTGGAACCCAAGAAGCTCCGGTCGGTGGCCTTGCGCGGCCCACATGTCAAGGCCACCAAACATATCATGGACGGCGACTACACAGGTACTTATTATAAACTTGTACTACTTGCTACTGTTCACCATCTGCACTTGGCATGTCCCGAATCCGCGTACTGAAATTGTAGTCGGTGTGATTACTAAATTCTATGTGGATCTATATATACAGGCCCGCCATGCAGATATGTGACGCCATTTGATGCAATAAGCAAGGACCTGAAGGTTGCAGACGATGCTACTACCACCTTCTACTTTGCCGGCATAAATCTCGACGTAGAGAGGGAAGGCAATGACAGGGAGGACATTCTCCTGCCGTGGGGCCAGCCGGAAGAGATCAAGCGTGTTGCGGCGGCGTCGAAGAACCCGATCGTCCTAGTGATCTTGTCGGCAGGAGGCGTCGACATATCCTTTGCAAAGAACAACCCGAAGATCGGTGCCATTCTGTGGGCCGGGTACCCCGGCGAGGAAGGCGGCACCGCCATTGCCGATGTCATCTTTGGAAGATACAATCCAGGTAAACAATGATGAATTGATTTCTGGTTGATCATACCATGCACAAGTTTTCTTGACGTGTCAAATCAAATACTACAAATTTTTCGATGAACAGGAGGGAGGCTACCGATAACGTGGTACACGAACGAATACATCAAGCAGATCCCATTAACGTCCATGGAGTTGCGCCCTGTGCCGAAGCTCGGATACCCCGGCAGAACGTACAAGTTCTACGACGGGCCGGAGGTGCTCTACCCGTTCGGCCACGGCCTCAGCTACACCAAATTCAGCTACGGAGAGTGCGGCAATGGCACCACAGTCACCATGCCGACCTCCGGCGAGCACTGCAAGCCGCTTACCTACAAGCCAGGTGTGAACTCCCCGGCCTGCCCGGCGGTCAATGTCGTTGGCTGCACGTGCAATGAGACCGTAAGCTTCGATGTCAAGGTGATCAACGGCGGGGACAGGGACGGCAGCCACGTCGTGCTGGTGTACACCATGCCGCCACCCGAGGTGGCAGACGCCCCGATCAAGCAGGTGGTGGCATTCCAGAGGGTGTTTGTGCCGGCCCGGAGCACTGCCACCGTGCCGTTCAAGCTGAACTTGTGCAAGGCGTTCGGCATCGTGGAGAAGACGGCGTACACCGTCCTGCCGTCCGGCGTCAGCAAGGTCATGATTGGAAACGATGAGTCTTCGGTGTCTTTCCCCGTCGAAATCAAATTTGTACTCTAAGAGTGACATGCATGCATGTGCATTAATTCAGCATTCTGCTGAATAATGTCATGCTGTTTTAATTCGTTTATTGTTCAGATAAAAGGGAACTTCTCGTTTCCTTTCAATTAAGATATCTGTAATAGGAGTTGTCTCAGATGTTTACTCAATCACAAACTAAACAAACGATATTTATTAATTAGTTTGTTATATAGTTTGGCTGCAAAATATATGTCAGATGGAGCAAGAAAAAGTACGATATGATCAGAGTTTGCCCCTCGTTTTTTTTAAAAGAATAGTAGATTACTAAATATATATCATTGTTTTTATTACTTACACTGATTTTGTTATTTGTCATTTTAGACTTTTTACAGGTTCTAAAATACAACTTGAACCATATATCATTGAAAAGTATTAAAAAATAATATTATTTTTTTCATTATGAATCTTTATATGTTTTACATTAGTTGACGTATATCAAATTACACTAAAAAAAGAAGGGAAGAAATACGTGTTACATGAAATGTTTCCTTAAACCAATAATTGCATGCATGCACAAATTAGTAGCACAGTTAAATTCCATTCAGCAAAATGGAGAGGGGGTTGTTCAGTGTGGGCCACAATTCCGACCAATTCGGGTGGAATTGGGAATTCTGGTACCGACCAGAATGCGAACTGAAGCAAAAGCCCATTTGATGGAGGCGCCTTTAAGCAAAACCCTAGTCGTCTCTTTGGCTGAGTCCAATGCGAAGGTACTTCGTGAAGCGTTCATTTTGTGCCACGTATGCGAAACACACAAAAGTACTTCGTGAGACGTCTTCTCAAACGTCTCCCTCTCTAATGCAAAGATGTTTCGAGTGTACAGGACCCGTGTATATAATATGTATTAAAATTATAAAATCACTAAAATGAAATTCGAATAATTCGAACACAACCAAATAAAAGATAAAAATTATAGATAACATTAAAAAAAATTTAAATTTTTTTAAACAAATTTTCTCTAATAAATGGCGCACATGGAAATAAACAAGACACGTACTAATTAAAATTCGAATATATTTTAAATAAGAATCCGACCAAACTGTTACTCCTTGGTACCGTCGCCCCTAAAACGCTGCCAAATGTGTTCAACAAGATCCCGTTTCAATTGCTCCGTATCGTTTTGTGATAGTTCCTGTTCGAAAATTGGCGAAGCACTCCCGTGGAGAGTAGGCGGTGTTACGGTAGATGACCCTTGGCTATCATACGAGGCCTCAGTCGGGTCATAAAAGTGCCACTCATCCTCAATTATCATGTTGTGTAGGATGACACACGCTTTCATAATATTGGTAATGGTTGACCGTCGCCAAAATCGACCGGGGCCGTGGACAATAGCAAATCGAGTTTGCAAGACCCCAAAAGCTCGCTTCACATCATTTCTTACCCCTTCTTGATAATGTGCGAATAACCTGTGTTTCTCCGTCTAGGGCAAGGGTATCGTCTTCACGAATACAGTCCATTTGGGGTACCCCATATTGTACTCTTTCCTATTAACAAAGTACTGAACAGCAAGAGCTCGGCCTCGCAACACATCTGTGAAAAAGGGATTGGTTTAGCACGTTGATGTCATTGGTGGATCCGACGACACCAAAGAAAACATGCCATATCCACAGGTCTTTGGACGCGACTGCTTCAAGTATTATTGTAAGGACTCCTTAATCACCGCGAGTGAATTGGCCCATTCACGCAACTGAGCAATTGCACCATTTCCAGTGCATGCAATCAATGCTTCCCAGCATCCTTGGGAAACCTCGCTTCTTTCCTTGTTGGAGCAAACGCCGAAGGTCGTCGACAGTAGGTTGACGAAGATATTCCTCCGTGAACTGATCAATGATTCCCTCGACGAATCACTCCAGGCACTCAATAGCTGTTGACTTTCTAATGCGTACATACTCATCGATGGCATTGGCAGTGGAGCCATAACACAACATGCGCAATGCCGCCGTGCACTTCTGCAGGGGAGATAGCCCCTTTCGAAGGAGGGCATCTCTCCTCTCATTGAAGTACGGGACCTGCTCCCTAAGAACTTCGACGATTCGCAGAAAGGGGGGTCTCCCCATTTGGAACCTTTTGCGAAACAAGTACCCGGGGTACACCGGAACGTCGACGAAGTAGTCCACGACTAGACGGTCATGACTGCCTTCGCGATCTCTATCGATGTACCTTCTCCTTGACGGCGGTGTGAGATACCATCGTCTATGCTGGCTTGACGGTTGTCAAGAACGCAATTGTGGAGGGGTCGAACCATCAACCCACTTCGGACAAACCCCGCCACGAACTCTTCGACTTGGTTGATGGCTTCGTCCTTGGCACTACTTGTGCTTGAGCTGGAAGACTTTTTTTGGACAAGGCAAGATATTTTCGACAAGGCAAGATCTTGTGAAGATGAGATTACTAAGTTGTGAAGGTGAAGGCTCGAGGGGTTCTGATATATAGGGAGAGAATCAAATCAATTAAATGCCAAAACATCCATCACATGCGTCGGTTTCAACGACTACAATCCAAAAGTATGGAGCAGATGTGTCAGTTGTACGGCTACATGCCAAAAGCAACGGCTACAATCCAAGGCATCCATCACATGCGTTGGTTCCAACGGTTACAATCCAAAAGCATCGAGCGGATGTGTCAGTTGTACGGCTACATGCCAAAAGCAACGGCTAAATTCAAAAGTATCGATCACATGCCACAATTCAAACAAGTAAATCCAAAACGACTTAAAGAGTACAATTTAACAAAGAAAAAGTACATCGTTCGAACTACTATTATTCTTCATTTCCTTAATCATATCATTGACGTACTCTAATGCGGCTGCATGCGCCACCTTACGGGCATCCGAGAAATGGGATGTATCCCCCATAATCAATTTCGTTAACGACTTCACAAATATGGCTTTTTCTTTGCTTTTAACCATCTCTTGCAAATTTTCGGCTGTAGCAATGTGATGAGGACATCCTTCGCATTAGTGATCGACCAGAAGAACTTTGCTCTTGATCAGAAGAACTCTGTGCTCAACCAGAAAGGCTCGAGGTTGCAGCATCCCTCAAGGTCGCAGCCTAGGATCGGAAGCATATGGTTGCAACCTAGGGACCATACAACCTACCGACCAAGTGATGATCGAATGTTTGTTCAAAGAATTCAACCAAGTACTAATTTCAGCACAGATATTTGAATCAGTCATATGAGTACTTTCTGGAAAGGTATTCTAAAGAGCTTTCCAACGCATCAAGAATCATCAAAATCGGACGTCGTATGCAACCAGGAGCCCCAAAAGAATGTCAAGTGCACGAGAGGAAAGAGTCCTGTTCGGATCCGTGAGAAACAGCCATTCGACCAAGGACCATTCTCAGCATAGATGTCCAATTGGATTGAATGAGTACTTGTTGGAAAGGTATTGAAAAGATCTTTCCAACAAATTAAGAATTATTAAATTCTGACATCGTATGCAACCAGGAGACCCAAAAAAGTAACGACTGCACAAAAGGAAAAAGTCCAGTCCGAGTCCGAATCCGAATCCGAGAAGATTAATTCCGGACTTCTTTTATCTTTATAGTATGTTAGTATTTTTATTCCGTTTTGAATTAGATTCAGATTGAAAGTCTAGTTTAAACCTTATATCTTTTGTAAATACCACCCTCTATAAAAGAGAGGCATGGTCATAGTTTTGAGACAACCACGAATTGAATACACAAATATTTTCAGAGAAGCTTTTGCTCTTGTTCTAGAGTTTGTGCTCATAAGCCACCGCCTAGAATTGAGAGTTATTCTCTTTACCATTGTTCTTGTAATTTCTTCGTTGATTGCAGGAACAGTGCGTCTACTTTTGCGTGGTCAAGTAGACAACGATCAAAGCGTGTGGTTGGGCGAATTCTTTTGTCGCAGGTTGCTGTATTGACAGTGGTTGGCGCCATCGGTTCGTCAGGTTACACGAATCAACGAGTTATCAACGATCCTACGTCGTGAAGATCGGGCACCCCATATCACAATGGCTTTATCGGCCACCCTATTGAGATCGGCATTGGTTTTACCGATGCGCTGCAGGGTCTCCTCATACGCCGAGGATGTTTCACTCATTTTTGTTTTACCCTTCCGCCTCTGCTTTGCTGCGTCCCGCCCTTCCGGTCGTGGAAGCTCAACAAGGTTGTTTGATGAATTTTTGTAATAAAAATTCATTATAAAAGTCTCGTATGACAAAAGGGTTAAAATGAAAAAATACACGTATATTTTTGACTAAAAAAAATGATCAAAACTCAAGACAAAAAACTCCACTGGTCAAAAAAGGTCAAAACTGACCTGGTCAAACTTGGTCAACAGCCTGGTCAAACCTGATAAAAAATCAGTCAAAATTGGACTGGTCAAACCTGGTCAACAGCCTGGTTAAACGTGGTCAAACTGGTCAAACCAACATGCAGCCCGAGTTCGAATAAGATTTATCTCTAACTTTTTCTTTTATTTAAATAAATAAAAGTCTATCTCATATTCAAATTCAAAAAGAGGATAATATCTCTTTTTATCTTTTGTTTATTTAAATAACAAAATATATTTCCTATTCGAATTCAAATCCCCTAAAATATCTGTTGTTGTTGGATGGTTGCAACCAACCTGGAGTCTCAGAGGGGGTGCTATCCTTTTGAAACAGGCAGGTATACGCACGTGTAAAAGAAGACATGTCCAGAAACACAAGTGTCAAAAACGAACAGGTCCACAAAGGCGAACAGGATAAGAAGACCGATCTACTCGGACAAACTTTGAAAGTTTCCATGGGTGAGCCTTATTCGTATGCATAGCATTTATTATGCATCATACCAGAGATGGAGGCCTCGTCAGTGGTGCCCGTGCTAGCCGTTCCAGTGCCGTTGTAGCCTGCCTGAACGAGAGAAGATTGGTTATAACTTCTGATCCAACAACCCGATCGACCCCAAATTTTTATGGCTAATAGGGGAGTACAGTTACAACATGTCCTCCAAGTTTCAAGCCGATCGAAGATCTCTAAGATCGAAATTTGATCAGGAGATAGGTTCTGTCCAGTGCTGTTTCAGCTTGCCTGAACGGAAGAAGATCGATGATAAATTCTGATCCAGAAGTCCGATCGACCCCAAATTTTTATGAAGAACAGGGGAGTAAAGGTAAAACATGTCCTCCAAGTTTCAAGCCGATCGGAAATTTCTAAGATCAAAATTCGATCAGGAGATAGGCTCTGTCCAGCGCCGTTTCAGCTTTCCTGAACGGAAGAAGATCGATGATAACTTCTGATCCAGAAGCCCAATCGACCCCAAATTTTTATGAAGAAAAGGGGAGTATAGGTACAACATGTCCTCCAAGTTTCAGGCCGATCGGAGATCTCTAAGATCAAAATTGAATCAGGAGATAAGCTCTGTCCAGCGCCATTTCAGCTTGCCTGAATGGGAGACGATCGATGATAACTTCTGATCCAGAAGCCCGATCGACCCCAAATTTTTATGACGAATAGGGGAGTATATTTACAACATGTCCTTTAATTTTCAAGACAATCAGAGATCTTTAAGGTTGAAATTCGACTAGAAGAGTTGCTATGTTCAGAAGATGTTTCAGCTTGTCTTACGGGAGAAGATCGGTGATAACTTCTCATCCAGAAGTCCGATCGACTCCAAATTTTCATGATGAACAGAATACTCATGGTGAAGCAACTCCTCCAACGCTCACCTCAATCCAAAATCAAGAAGATCTTCCGAAGACCAATGCAAACAACCTTTGTCTTGCTGAATTTCAGTTTGATGTATGAATGTTGCATCGAAGATGGTTTCCAATCCGACGGTCCAATTGATCTCAAACTTTGATGAACAATCGAAGATCTGTCCAAAAACTATTCTTCCAAGTTTGAAGAAGATCAGATGATCAAAAGTATTCCATCCAGTTGGTTGAAGAGAAACTAGTGCAGTCCAATCATGTCAGAAGTTGTCAAAACAATCAAAGCCATTGATGAATGTTCTGATGTGCTGCCTATCATGCAATATGTGTTTCCCGAAGCTAAGGAAGTCAAGATGCTATCACCAGTGATTCCATCCACTTTTCCATGTCGTTGGGTACTGATGAGGCGAAGATGACATGCTTTTTGTCCGTGACTGACGAAGCCGGACACCATTCATGCCGGGTACTGATGAGGCGAAGGCATCCACTTGCTCGCGACCGACGAGGCCGAACAACCCCCTGGCCGGGCACCGACGAGGCGAAGGTCATATTTTGTGATAGTACCATAGACTAACGAGGCTATGGACTTGCATATTTGCATGCATGGGCATACACATTGCATTCATTTACCAAGGGCAAAAGTTATTTTGAAGATTGAAGACGAGGATCATCAGTACAGCTTAATCAGAGGTTTTCTGTGAACTCGTTCTGCAGATGTAATTAACAAGGAGCTTTTCAAAAGCCTTGAGGAACCATGAACCATACAGTCTCTTGAAGTCAAGATGTATTTTCCTTGGCGCAATGAGAGCTTGTAAATCTCAAAGGGACTTGTAATTTGTAAATTCTTTTCAGAATTAATAAAGTGCATTATCTCCTCAGATTGTATATTGTATGTTCTCTTATGTGTATACTTATGTATACTGGCACGCCTGCATCATGAAAAAGGGGCCAATTTCCCGGAAGAGAGATCTTCTCGGCGAAATAAGGGTCATCGTCGTTGTTTGATGACGACGTGTGAGTACCTTCTTCGTTAAGATGAGCTATTTTGGAAGAGTCGAAGTAGCTTCGGCACCACTTCGGTTGACCACGCACGACACTCCACTAGTGCTCTAAGATGAAAGGATGATCCACCTCCTGCCTATATATGTCCCGCGCTTGAGAAATTAATTGGTCGTCCGACCAACCAATGGCGTAGGCATCCCTCGACCTGCAATATATGCCATTGAAATGAACAATTTTCTTATTGCTCTTTTGCCAATAGTCTTTGCAGTGTCTCACGTCTCGTCTGCGATTGAGCGAACTGCTCGCGTTGTATGACTCAGCGACTTTTGACCAATATATGTCGAATTTTTGATTGTTCCCCTCAACCGGGTCGAGAGAGTTGTTCAACCATGCATTGAATTGGAGGAAAAAATTGCAAATTTCGAAAAACTAAGAAAACTGGCAAGGAAAATTTACAATACAAATATTTAATATTCAGATGAAGACTCACAAGTCTCATGTTGTCCTGTTGTGACCAGTTCAATCGTTTACGCCGTCGTGCAGTGGTTCCTTCGCCTTTGCCAGCATCGTCGTCGTCCTCGATCACGACCGGGGCCGTGCTATGCGGACTCCTGGTATTTGATACGGACGTGGAGCGGGAATTCTTTGCCGGTGCTTGCGGAGGCAAGGTTTCCGCGGGGATGGTCGGAACTCCAACCAAATGAGGATTTGGACCGTAAGGGCCGTAGGGGGGGGTTGTGCGTACGGATGCGCATATGCATATGGTTAGCTGTATGGAGGGGATGGGCCGTATGGTGGATAGCACATCGGATATGGTGGGGGAGGGGGTTGAGAATTGGGCGGATTTTGGTTGCTTGGAGTTTGTGGGCTCTCCTCATCAAAACTGGCCTCGCCAAACCAGTTCACATAACCACCGGGGGGAGTGTTGGCCATCGGAAAATTTTTTGGAAAAAATTTTCGCAAGGAGACAATGAAAAGTGTGTGGTTTGGGTTTGTGTTGAGTGCAAATGAGCTAAAGTTTGCTCATATTTATAGCCAGAGGAGTATACAATTTTCCTAAATTTTTTTGGTGATTTTTTGTGTTTTTGGTAGTTTTTTTATGAATTTTTAGGCTCAGAAATGAATAAAAAAAAAATCAAAACAACTATTAAAACCAACGGCTATTTTTTCTCTCGTTGACAGGTGGGCCTAGAAAAAAAGAAGAATGCCACGGCTAGTTTCTGGGGCATAAAAACCCCCTGTAATTGACACAAGGGGCCCACAGCCAATTGGACTCACAAGTCAGTGACAAAGCTGTGTGCATCCGCGTGTGCACGAGGCCCAAACCTCACCAGCCCCCACGCGTTTTGTGGGCCCTACTAAAACGCGTGGCGCACAAATACATCTCACACCCCTCAACTAACATGTGGGCCGTGACGCGTGTTTGAGCCCACAGTCAATGCACGCGTCACAGGGAATAGGTGACGCACGCGGGGGACAGTGGTGGAGCCCACAAACCGCGTCTCGAGGTGTCGCGTGTGCTCCAACGTAGGCATTATGCGTGTGAGGCGTCGGTGGGCCCCACCTATTAGCGCCGGGAAAAGGAACGCCCCGCGTAGCGTCCTCTCTCCTCACGCGTGTTTTTATTATATTTTCGGCGTGAGTCTCACATGTTAGAGCGTGTTGGCGCTGGGATTGAGCGTAGCCTTACACCACCAACGAAGCAGCTGAGAGGTGTGTGAAATCTTTTCCTCGCCAACCCAACGGCAAAGACCTCACCAAGCGACGCATCTTCCTCGACAGCGCAGCTCAGCGGCAGCGTGGCCATGGAGCTTCCTCCACAGCGTAGCTCGGCAGCTCGACGAATTGGCAGCAGCGTGGCCAAGATCTTTCTCGACGGCTCGGCAGCAGCTCATCTTCTAGTTGTATTGTGTAAGTACGAAGTACTGTTCCAAGCTGGATTACGTTGTGCACTTTACATGAATTGCGTTGCAACAAGTGAATATTTTTTTCTTGACTAGATTATGGCCTCCGCCTCATCAATGTCATCATTAGAAGCTGTGGCGACACTCTAGATGAGAGAAAGATATTTACTGGTAAGGAGTACTGGACCAGGTTTTCAAAAATTTTGGCTTGACTAAAGTGCACTAGTACTGGGCATATTAAGTTTCGAAATTAAAGAAATTAGTAGAAATCTCACACAATTGTGTGTTTAATTTTTATATGATTTACAATTTTATCTATATTTTATGAGATATGTTCTTTTTTCAATGTTATAATATAGATAAATTCGTTTTGGATACGATTTTTCACATGAATTTGTATCGTAATAGAGAGAGTAAGTTTTGAATGTGATTTTTAAGGTAATAAATTTATACCGTTATAAATATAATGATGAAATAGATTTTTTCTTTTTCCGGATTAATGTGAGAATTTCTAGTAATTTTTCTTTTTTAGGATTAATATGAGAATTTTTAGTATTTATGGTCAAAAAATCCTCCGCAATTGTGTGACTAGTTTTATATGATTTAAAATTTTATCTATATATAAATAAATTTTATTTTTTAATATTATAATAGAGATAGAGTTTGTTTTAGATATTACTTTTCACATGAATTTGTATCATAACAAAGAAAAAACTAATTTTGAATATAATTTTTCAAATGTTTATAAATATAATGAATGATATAGATCTTTTCTTTTTTCCTATTGATGTGGGAATTTGTAGTAATTTTTATTTTTTAGGATTAATGTGAGAATTTTTAGTATTTTTATGTGAGACTAGAATTAATGTGGTGTTTTCAATATCACCAGAATTTATTATATAATAGATAGATTAGCTGAAATCTTGTGTAATTGCGCAGCTAATTTTTTATTTTCAAAAATGTAAATTTTAATATGTTGAAACATATAAATAATTTTTTTTATACTTTTGACCTGTTTAAAAAATCATAAAAAATATAATTTTCACAAAAACTAAAATAAGTCAATAGCCTCCAAATTTATTTTTGTTGATATAATTGTCTATTCTATATCAAATTGTTATATCGTCTCTCTGGCCCTTGCTAAGATATATAGAAATTTTCATGTGAATTTTTACCTTTGTATATGCCATTTTAGATGAGGCGATCAAACAATTCTATGACAAATAATCAAACTTAATATACCATTTCTTTGTATAAATTTTTAAAATATTATAGAGCAATAACACAATTGACCATTTTTCTTCAAAAATAAAATAAGATCCTATCCACAGTTTGTGTTGGAGAGGGAAAGAGCTTATATTATTTGTTCGAGAATCAAATAGTGATATAATTTTATATTGATCTACAAAAACTGGGTACCTGGAGGTTGGAGTAGTTGTAATTTGTCGATCTCATCAAAATCACCAAACTAATGTATCAGTAATATGATAACACTTACAATCAAGTCCTAAACTAGAGGTTCTAACATGGATTGGGCTTGGGCAATAAACTCGAGTGAATTTCTAGTACTATTTTCATGGTTATATCAGCATAACTCCTCTAATCAAGAAGCTAACCAATCATTGAGGAGCATCCATGAGAAAATTATCGCAAGAGATAAAACGGTAATGTAATTCTATTCTAATATCTTTTAGGATACAGGATATTTAATCTAACCAAATCAATTCCCATCTTCTTTTTTTTTTTCATTTTTGTACGGTAAATAGTTAGTTTGGGATTCTAAATATTTCTAGTTTATTTAAATAGGATTCATGTAACCAAGTGGGAGGCAAAAGATTTAATCTAATCCACAAAAATCATAAAACATTAAGAGTATTGTTTTGAAAAATTGATTTCCCTGTGGAATACGTAAGATCTTTTAGTTTATTTAAATAGTATTATTGAAGATAGATTCTCCTATAGATAATAAGGTGAGAGTATAAAATCTCTAACATTAATAGGACTTACATTTTTACTCACATCTCATAAAAATATTTTCTCTTTTCATATTATAATAGTGATCGAGTTAGTTTTGGTCTTTTGAATATTGTTTTTTTTTCATAAATTATATCATAACATAGAGTTAATTTCAAATATAATTTTTTAATGATGAATTTATATCATTATTCATATAATATATGAATTAGAAGCTATCCCCTTTTGTCTTTCAGCTATTCCCTCCTGTTTTAGGATCAAGTTATTTTGTTTTTCTAGATAACGGTTGTTTTTCTTTTACTTTGCTTTTTTTTACCAAGTTGTTTTTTCCTTTTCTGAGGTTATTTTAGATTTTATTTTTTTTTCTTATATCACGACATTGCTTTTTTTTTTTCCAACATGTTATTTTTTCCTTTTAGATTCTTTAAGATATTTAGTTAGTTTGAATAGAATATCCTTCACATCTGGAACTGAATTCTTATAGATAGATGTTTTAATTATGATAAGAGTTTGAATATAACAAAAATGTTGAAAAAAATATAAACCACTATAATTGATGTATAAGATCTTTTCTTTTTTCTTATTAATGTGAGAATTTCTAGTAATTTTTTTTAAGAATTTTTGTGAGAATTTTGAGTATTTTATGTGAAGACTGAATTAATAAATAGCTCTAATATTATCAGAATTTACTAGATAATGGATTGAATGGTACAAGTTACGATAGTATGATCATAACTAATTGGATTGGAAACGAGCAAAACGAGAATAATTGTGCTATCAAAATACCAAAATGAATTAAACAGAAGACCACAATCCTGCCCTGAGTTACTAAGTTATTGTATTGTTGAGTACCACAAGCTGGCCGAAAGATTTTTGCCACAAGTTCGCTAGAAGTCATGTGCTGAATTTAAAAGTTTGGAGTTTTATAGAAATCTTGTGTTGTTAGACTAATACTGTATCTATTCGAGGGGTCTGTCATCACATTTACCTCTTAGTGCATAAGTGAGTACAGTAGCTCACCCCCTATATTTCTGGTCATCATCTAGTATTTTTTAGAAAATCGGATCAATTTTGAGTTGTTTGCAGGTTCTCGATAAGAGAGGGAAGAGTTAGAAACCATACCCACACTTACCTTAATCGACCCAACCAATCTGAAGGTGCGCGCATTTGAGCTCTACACGACCTATTCCTAAAACCTTTACCAAATAGCCCAGAAGAAAATATAGAATTTAGATAGACCCAGGAATTTTGCACAAAACACCTTAAACTTCTCCAAAATTGCAATTCAATTCAAGATTTTCCCTCAAATCAAAGTTCTATCTAATCCTTTGATTTGAGGGAGAATTGTAGAGTAGGTAGAGGAGGAGGAGGAAGGGGGGGGGGGGGGGGGTGGCATTAAAGAAAAGGGATCATTATTGGCAATGCTCGATCGTTGGAGACATTGCGGTGACAAAGTCGAGGCAAGAGGTGAGTTGGGAACAAAGGTAGAAGAAGCATGAGATATGGTCAGGACTAGGAAGAATTAGGGGCAGGAGAATAAGAATGGTGGCTTGCCGCCGGTGTAGACCTGGCCGGCAGTGGCAAGTGACACCAAGGGAGAGGAAGAAAAGGGGTGAGTTGAGGACAATGCCATGCTGAAGAGTAATTATGTGATGGCTAGGGTTTTTGTGTTGTTTTGGTCATTTTGCATTTAGGCCCTTCAATTTCTGGCATATTGAAATTTAAGTCCTCCATAAAGTGAATAGGGTTTATTTGTGTTTGGCTTTTTTACATTTTGGTATTCGGGCTTTAAGAAATTTACATTTTAGTCCTTTGGCCACGGTTTCTTCTATTCTGGGCGCTTGGAAACTCCAATTCATGGGTGGTCAACTCCTATGCAGACGTGTTGTCACAACTTCTGTACGAAATGCCTTAGGTCCAAGTTTGGGCATTGAAGCGTGTCCAATTAGCTAAAATTTTCCTGATTTTTGTTAAGCTACAATAGAATTAAAGAAACTAGTAATTTGGTCAAATGGATGATTATGCATATATAATTCATGTAAATACTGAGTTTTATGACTATAATATGCATGAAACATGATAAATATGTGCAAAAAATATGAGATCATCAGCCAATGTGAGGACGCCAACAAAAAGAAGAAAAAAAAGAGAGAAGAAAGGAGGGGAAGGAGGGAGGGAAAAGAGGAAGAGAGGAGATGAGGAGGTGGTGTTGCTGCTACCATGGAGGAGAAGGGGAGGAGAGGGTGCTATCCAAGAAGTAGAAGCAGGGGAGGGAAGAAGGGAGAAGAAAATAACACATTTTGCCTGAGTTTTGTCCCAATCTCTCCAATCCATTGGGGCATGTACGTATTTCTCAAGGACCATACACCATACTCAATTTTGGGATATGTCGGGATAAGAGACAAGCAACAAACTTATATTCGTCTCAAAGTGAGTATATGTCTATATGCACGATTGTTGGTCCATCATTTACATGGTTTATTGAAATTGTGAGCTCCCTGATGTTGAATCTATTATGGTATAATATGCATGAGACATGAGATGTTTGTGATTACAATCTTACAAATGTTATGGCATAAATACATGAGTGCATAAAGATGTTGGCATAAAGATGACTTGCTATGCATATGTTACACTAAGTGGCGGTATTCATTGAGAAGAATTATTGCAGATGTGCATAAATGTTAACTTATTGTATATGTGGTGCATGAGTTGTGGGTTGTTCATGAAAAGCAACATGTGGTTCATATAATGCATGAGATGTGATTTCTTGATGAAGAAAAAGGATGGATGAATTGTACTCAAGTAATGGCATGATCATCAATGCATATTGTAATAAAAGTTGCATACGTTCTTAAAGTGCATGAAGTGTGTGCTCGGGTGGTGATAAAGTCAATCATTGAGGTGGTGACTAATCCTGTGGTGCACCAAATTAGTGGGCTACATTGTTTCGTAAGGAGAATGTGTAGTGCTTGTACCAATACAATGAAGTGTGCATTGATTTGCATGTCTAGATTTGAGAAGGGATTTGTAGAATTGCAACCATCTGTAGTGTGTCTTAGGAAGTGTTTGAAATGCATCAAGACTTGAAAACATTCCTATCATGCAATACATTATGATAATCTTACTTGCAATATGACTTGTTGTTTATGGATAAGGAAATTTTATGGATGTAAATATTTGTGAATGGAATTGTGGTTGTGATATGAAATTATGCTCATAGAAAGAAGTATATGTTGTTCACACTATTATGGAGGTATGATTAAATGATTTTAAGCTAGTGATTTCACTTGAAGAAATCCTTACTTTCGTTTATGCTATTTTCATGTGAAGTTATTACCTATTCAAGCTATTACTTGCTGAAACCCGCTAGTCTCACTTTTGCTTTTAAATGTTTATGTATTAGGAGAGACTCTTCCGGGCATGCATCATTGGGAGGGGAATATCTTAGATTGTACTTAATCAATAAATCACTAACTTAAGACTTGAAACAATTTCATACCTTTGCTCTCGAATTTTAAATGAGTTTTGCTATATTAAACCATGCTCATTTGATGTTTAATCATTGAAGTTGTTAAGCTGCAAAGCCTATCATGTTTAGATGTTGATGTCAAGTAATGTTGCTATATTCATGAAAGATAAATTGCTGTAGAAGTGATCTTCTAATTGCTGAAAGTTATGCATTATGGTCGAGATTAAATAGTCTGTCTTTCGATCCAAAGAATGTCTCTACTAGTACTAGCCATGATGATAAGTTGTGAGGTTTCTTGTACTCTTGAATTGTGCATGAGTTGATTGAGAATCTTGCCTAAAAGCGACAAGAGTTTAGGTTGTGATATAGAATGGTAACACCTAGCCGCATTTGGGAGGATAGGGTGTTATAGAAGGTTGGGGGCATCATGGCTGTGGCAAGATCATTGGAAGGTAGGGGTGAGCATTGTCTGTGATTGGGCTCAGCGACAGCGCTCAAGCTATGTGATTGAAGTAACAGAGATGCTGTGACAACTGGTAGAGCGCTCAAGGTTGCGTAGCATCGGAAGAGTGATGCTATAGAGCTAATCGAGTGGACCTAGGAGTTAGGATTGGGACATGAAGTATGGATGAGTGTGTAGGATGGTGGCGGCGAGCCATCGCCTGCAAGGAGCCAGCGATCAACAGCAAGAAGTGGAGGACAAAGAGCGGATTGTGCACATGAAGTGTTAAGCACGCACGTGGGGGTGAGTAAGGCAAGACAATGTGGGTGAGTGCTTAGGGGAATGACAACGAACCATCACTAACGAGGGGCCTGTGATTAGCGTCACAATTGGAGGTAGCGACATAGAAGTACATGCAATTGTCAATGGACTATGTGTGTTTGAGCGGGGAGATGGGGAGACCAATTAGAGGTTAAGGCCTTCACTAGCGAGGGGCCTGTGGCTGGTGATCTAGCAAGGGGCTGGCGACCCGGCGGCTAGAGTTTTTAGAGAAGGCAAACCTTGTATGTGTGTTGGTGTGTGTATTTTAGAGGGGTGTAAGGGCTAGGCCAGCCCAATCCGAGCTATAGAGTGGTGTTCGACAAAATTTTATAATAAAATTCATCATATGCTAATGACATGTAGACCCCACTCGATCAAGGCTAAAGTTAAAAATATTTATGGATCAACAAAGCGAATAAGTGTACAACTATATTCCATTAGATGCGAAGCAAACAATACATATGATTCATCCCTACACATTTTATCGATTGCATAATCACCACTTGTCTCATTTGGTGTGCTGGTTTGACCAGAACTTGATACATCGACTTCACCATATCATATGATTACTTCAGTTGTGGGTTAACACTAATCAAGACTCTAATATGCTCTCTTGAATCAATTCAAGTCGTGAAAAATTTGAGGGGTTGGAGATATACTCAGAGTTACATACATTTCAAAACTAGAACCTAGAATGTCGATTAAGTTGGACAAACCCCAACTATGTAACCCAATTTTGTACTTGATATGATACTCTGGTGTGGGCATTTCTCGAGAAAGCGAGTCTTTTTGGATAATACACCCAAATCAGGCATACTTCTATATTGATGGTATACCGGATTGCATCCGCAGAGGGATCTTCGGTCACATTAGCTCCGGCAAGGTTAGATGATCCTTCTTGATTACATATTAAGTTATGGCTTACTAACATGTAAACTGACCAAAGTTTGATCCTATTTATGTATAGGAAGTAGGATTACAAGTGAAATTCAAGGTGCATATATATATATATATATTATTTTTATTTTTTTTTATCTTGAGATGGTATGACAGAATGGATCAGTACCGAAATGATCTATTTCAAGAGTCAAACTGGAGTAACCACCAACATGAAATTGCTAACTTTGATTAACAGACCAACCAACTTGTGGCACTGGTCAATATTTAACGCCAAATTGATCATTGCATTATTAAATTTCAAATACATAAATCATAAATAAATAGATCAGGTCAACTTTGGAAGATGTATATAATAATAAGAGTAAATTGCACCGTGGGTCTCCGATTTTAGACTGAAGTTCTTCTTGATTATATGAATTTGAGGATTTCATATTTAACTTTATAAATTTGTATAAATGTTTTATCTCACACCTTTTCACTAGATGGGCTGATGTAACAAGAATTTTGTGGGGCCAACGATGAGATGGGCATGGATAACATGAAAAGTGCCATGCGTCTCCTCATTTTATTGGAAAAATTTTCTTTCAATCCCTGGGTTTTTTAAAAAATAAGGTTTTAGTCCCTGCCTAAAAAAATTAAGAGCAAATCTCCAATAATATAAGAGGAGAGCGAGATGAGCAGGACTAAAATGTAATTTCTTAAAAATTCAAAGATCAAAAAATTTTCAATAAAATAAGAGGAAGACATGACACTTTCCACATCAGTTATGCCACCTCATCATTGACCCACAAAATTCTTACCACGTCAGTGCATCCAATGAGAGAAGGTGTGAGATGAAATATTTGTGCAAATTGAGTAACTCAAATGTGAAGCCCTCAAGTTCAAGACCCAAGTAAAATTTTAGTACAAATTTAAAAATTTATAGTGTAATTTACTCTTTTCTTAATTTAGTGTACGTTGGCTACTTAGAGCTAACTCAACTCCTTATGGAAAGGAAGATAGAAGCAGAGAGAGAGGGCCGAACTGTCAAAGGATGGTAACGGAGACCGATCGAGTTTAGCTCCATGTGGTGTTCATCAGCTCTACATGATGCTAAATTAGGTTACTATATACCCATCATCATTACATGTTATTTTATATCCAAAAGCTTGATGAAGAGGTCAAATTGAACTAGGTTTGAAAGTAAAGAGATTTATTTGGCCCATTTTTCAGTAAACACACCAAAATGAATTACCTCGAAGCTTAATAGATGGAACAAAGATGCATTTATCCCAAAAACAATGTTTGTCTGATTAATTGAAATTTAGTTACAAGACTTACATTTTCTCTTTACAATATCAATATGCTACATGGCGACACCATTTAAAGAAATCTGTTGGATAAATTTTTAGTTTTATACTACCTTCTTTTTTTACTTGTAGCTACCCGCGATTCTTACTAGGAGAGATCAAATTAAATGGCCAATTATCTCAATTAATAAAAATAGTAAGGTCTATTTTCTTTTCTCTTTCTTTGGTTTTATGTTTTTTTAATCTTTGCGCACAAGAGAATGAGATCTTTTGTTTTTGAAATAGAGAGATTACAATAATATTTTTATAGGAAAACACTAAGCTATAATCTAGCCAGTTTACTTTTAGTGGCATTATATATTGCCCGGCTGTAGCAAAATTAGCTAATTTATGTGTAGTATTCTTTTTGTTCCACAAAATTAGCAAATTTAACTTTTATTATTTTATTCTTACTAATATTATTTTTTACTCTTTTATTAATATTTCTTTCATCTACTTACAAACTTTATTTAATAGAGATATTATAGTTCACTACAATTCTCAATTCGTACATCTTAATATTTGTATATGCAATAAGTAGACTTGTATTATAAAATAAAGTGAGTAACACATATATTGCTACAACTTGATTGTGTGATCTCTAGAATCAATTAAACTATAGTCACATATGGATCATTAAATTATTTACCAGAATCAAGCAGCATCCGTTGTGATAAACAAAATTTGTTTATATTATCACATACATACGCGTACCTATAATATATGCAACTGTACTTAATTTGCCTGTGCTATATAGTTGCATAGATGTAACCTGTTAATTAAGCAATCCACTAAAGTTTTAATAAAGGTGGTATATATATGGTCCAATTTATTTTTTTGTCTTTTCTTGATTTCATTAACTAATCGTTAAGCACAATAAGTTGAAATGGCGAGAGCAGTTGGATACATAATAAGATTGAAAAAGAAGTATGTGCCACCAAACACCACACCATTATCGTTTTTAGAAAGAAGACTTGTGGACCATTGGTGCAGCATTCTCACTTCATAGGTTTTAAACTCTCCACAAGAAACTTTCAAATGCACCTCCATACATAAATATCTGTTCACATAAGAATCATATTGTAGCTTATCCGTTAAGATTGCTCATAAAAATACTGTGTACGTGAGAAGTTGTACACAATGCGCAATTTGTAAATTTGATGGTAAATTTGATGACAAATCTATTGAATTGATTTTGATTTTTTATATATTAGTGATCAAAATTTAAAATTTTGATTTACATAGATATCAAACAAAAAGTAAAAAAGAATAGAGAATACCATATTTATACATATTGATAAAGTTTAATTTCTACATCACAATTTAGGATTAAAAAGACAATATAAAGCCAAGCTCATGTTTAATTAATTTTTTGTTCATTTTAATCTTTCTTTTTTTTTTTTTCCTTTTTTCCTGCAACACCCCTACTCACTCATTTGTACCATTATTGATGAGAAGCAAGCAGCATCTTTTCTTATAAACAAAATTTGTTTATGCTATCACATACGTGTATTTAATTTGTATGTGTTTTCTAGTTGCAGATCTCGGGCCTCGGCACTGGGAATATATAGATTATATTTAATAGTGACTCATTTAGACTAAAAAATGACTAATATATTGATATGCCCGTGGAAACAAATTGAGTTTGATTGAGAACAGTTACACTTAATTTGGTTCTTTTGAAAGAGGTGAGTTGAATCATCTTAGTTGATGAGTTAAAAAAGTGAGTGGGATAGTTAACTCAAACATAGATAGTAACACACAAAAATGAACTTATTTTAGCTCGCAAGCTACTTAGTTGCTCAAATCGAGTGTGAGAAGAGTCAGAATGAGGTGGAAGCTTATTCCATGTAGAGAGAAGACTATGCTAGATGACGACGACTGAAATGGATAGTTTGTAGGGGCAAATGTTGGCAACGAGGAGGAGACTGCTAAGATGTTGAAGTGAGCAGGGGATAGGAGTAGATGGCAAATTGGAGGAGGCAATTAGGTGATTATGAGAATATCTATGTTAATGATTAGTGTATCTTTATATAAATATCGAAAATGTAAGACTTATCTGCAAATGGACCCAAAACAAATCTATTCACATGAGTAAACTAGTTAACAGGATGTGACTTGACTTACTATTTGAAGCCACGGCACTGGAGAACCAGCTAGCTCAAATTAGATTTATTTTGTTTTCAAACCGAACGGGAGTTGCTCATTAGTCCCCATCTTTTAACATACCCCGCGTTGTAGAATACATGCATGTAGACACACGCATCAGACACCAACAACTACCCACAAAAGGAGCATACTGGTCGACGTCCGCGTCATTTTTTAGTAACTGCAACTTGTTAATATGTACACATTTGTTGGAAGAGACAGAAGGTATACCATACATGTGTACACATCATATACATACCTACTCTCCATTTCTTATACCGCAGATTGTGCTTTTGATTTCTACATTGTTTTTTTCACAATTAATTGCTAAGTATCTAATATTAACTAGTTGCTAACTGAAAACACTTGTTGTTGTAGTACAACGAATTAAGTTGAAATGTTGCAATAATTAAATAAAAATGTTGCAGTATGAGAATAAATATTTTAACAGAAGAGAGTCTAATGTTTGACTTTGCAGCCAAATGTTATCACAGACGCGTACCTATAAGATTAATTATTTCCTTATTGGGTTACGTGTGTACCCCTGTGCACATCTGCCTCGACCTTGTCCAACAGAATGTCTAAAATGATTGATAGCCCAAAATTTAAGTATCAGTAATACCTTTCTTGCTCCAACAGAATACCTATCTAGATTTCTATTTTAAATATTACTGCAGAGAATTAGTAAATTTAGGTATTCTCTCTCCTCTACCTATATGCTTTTGGGTTTAGAGATTCTATTGGAGAGAGTAGAAATATAGGTATAGAATCTTTTTAGGGAGATATGTATATGAGGATATAGAGATCCAATTCTGTTGGAGAAGGTCTAAAGGATTCCAAAAATTCTAAAAATAAAAATAGTGTAGGAAGAGAGAACGGTAATCTAACTCCAGGTCTAACAACAAAGAAATGCATTTTGGTTTCAGTGACACAGAAAAAATTTTGTTTTATAATTCATTTCAATTTGCAATTTTTCTTTTTCATCCTTTTTTAGGTCGAATTTAAGTTAGAAATTTTGATACTTCATACAGCATTTCTTTATCTACTTAGCTTAATGTTTTGAGATTTTCTGGGAAATCTTAAAATATGAAATATGAGTAAAGTGTATGCATCATATATAACTATGGGTGCACTTGATATGCCCACCCCACACATACAAACACGAACTATATGGTAAAGATAGGCCTAGAAATATAGGTCAAGACTATCAGTTTATAAAAAGCTCAAAGCTCGTGAGTTGCTCGAAGTCGACTCTATCTCTAACTTGGCTCGAAAAAAGTGAGTTGAGTTTGAGTCAATTCTTTAGCTTATTTTCATGTTTGAGACGAGTTAAACTTGCAAGTCATTTGGACTCGACTCGTTAAAGCATGTTTTAAAACCTCCCTCGTCATAATTATTATTTTATTTCAATTATGTGGTCCACTACTCGGGAGTCCCAACTCCCTCCCCTAAACTCCATCTAGCAATAACAAATAAAATGTTTGCCAGCCTATACAAAGAATGTGGCCGCACCTCCTCAACCCCTGAAATTTTTTTCAATTAGTCCAAATCAACTTATATTCTCAGATTTAGATTTCTCATGACCTAACCGCATAAACCACATAAGAACTCTATCCTCTTCCTCACTTTTATTGTCATGATAGTTTCCTCCACTCATATGAAATCAGCAATTACCGACTTCTTCTCCCCTCTCATGTCACACATATAACACCAGTAACTACATCTATTGGTGGTTAACTAGCACATCTGATGGCTATGATCTTTTCTCAACAGATGAATTCGAGTAGTAGTTTTGTTTGAGCTGCATAGTCTTATAAGTATTTTCTTACACAAAAGGAATGAAGTCAAGTCAATATTTTTTGTCTCATGCAACAATACAAGATGGGCTCGTGAGTGCTCTTAAACTCATTCGGATTTGGAGGTGACTTGACTCGGATTTAGCTCGAAAAGAGTGAGTTGAGTTTGAACTATTAGTGATAGTCCTAAAAAAACATCGCAGATATGTTTTTATCTTTGTTATATTTATGGTATGAACGTTTGGATAATATGTTGTTATTTTGATTTTTGAATAAATTGTCATTCTTATTTGATCAGCAAGTGTGTGATTTGTTAGTGAAACTCTTAATTTATTTGATGATGTTATTCTATAAAGTTCCTAGTCCACTATCATTAAATAAGACATTATTGATTAGTGGATTAGCACATGTATTGATTGATGGTCATGTTTCATGGGTCATGGATATGAGATATCGAATCAATAATGTAGACATATGTTGGAGAACATAATATTGGATTGACTTACTTTGAGACACTGTTTAGATTTGTCATATAAGTGTCACTAGTTGATCTCAAATAATGTTCATGTTTGATCTTTAAACTGAGATGATCATGGTTTCCTACATATGTAATAATATATTTTGATACTACCAAACACTACTCTTAATTGAGTGATAATAAAAGTAATATTCGAGTATGCTATGAAATATGCAGAGAAATATGAATAGTTAAGATGGTATTTTCCTCTCTCATATAATGTGAGAGATATCTCTGGACCCCTCAATATAGATGAAACTAAGAAATGTATGGCCATATAAGATCTCTGGTAGGAAATATATGACCATATCGTTTCTGGTTGAGTATTAATTATAGAGAGATCAGTTCACTATGAGGTCGAAAAAGAATTGAACCGCGTAAGAAAGATACGTTTCCTACCATGGGTTTAATCTGGTATCGTATATGAGTACATTATATAAATTCGTTGAATATAATGTTCGTGTATATTTGGATAGTTATTATGTCCTGCTAGGTGCCACTATCAACTCATAGTTTGGTAAGTATTCCCATATTGTGACTAAATACGCATGAACCTACAGAGTCACATATTTAATGGGTTGGAATAACTCAATTTGGATTGGATCTGTTATGGGGGCTTTCGTATCACATTAGGAGACCTAACATAAGGATTCTTCTTGAGTTCGGATAAGATTTATTATGTGATTTTGTATCACATTAGAAAGCCTAAATGCAGTAGGACTTCTCCTGCATGACTCTATATAAAGGGATGCATGGTGGGCTTTCAGTAAGATCAAGAAAACTCTAGCCGTCACTGCCACTAGAGCGACAACTCCTAAACTCTTGTCGTGAGTGTTGGTGCTAGCACACCAACATACGATGTTCTATCCTGGAACATATGGATATCGATAGAGACGCTGCTGTAATTGTTGTGCTGATAAGGACAATCCACAAGCGGTCAATCAGGACGATTTACGAGCGATTGTTGTCATCTATGAGTGGTTACTACATACGCTGTTGGATAGGTCGCTTCACCAACTCTCCTTCTATTGCTAATAACAACATAATATATGGTCTAATGCTTGCAGTATTCGAGTAAAAATTTTTAAAATTTTGCTAACGTAGCCTACTTGTATTCCAACATGAATTACATCTTTAACTCGTTTTTTTTTCATGAACTAAGCTAAACCAGAGGTCAAGTCAAAAGGACTTGACTCATTCACAACCCCGGTCAAGACCAGCCCCATATATGATATATCATCTCCATGCCATGAAAAGAAAAGAAAAATATAATAAGTAGTTAATGTGTACTGTATGTAATTAATTTACTTATATGACACCTACCATGTAGTGCAAAAAAGAAAAAAAAACACACTATTAGAATTTTAGGAGTTGTCGAGTGTTTTCGGTAACACTCAGAAATTTACTGAGTTTCAGAAAACATTGGGTAAAGTGCACTTTACCCAAAGGTAGAATACAAGTTGGAGTTTTATGAGTGTTTCGAACACAAAAACATTCAGTAAAGTTTGTGTGTATTTTAATGTAAGTGGCTTTTCTGAGTTTAACCAACAAAAACATTCAACAAAACTCTCCCTTTTAGTCTTCAGTTTGTTCCCGCTCGTGAAATTTTAAAATTCCCCCTTTCCTCTGCCATCCTCTTTCTTAATCCCCCTCTCTCCTACCCACAGTTCAATTTTACTCTTCAAACAGATCTAGAGAGGCGGTCATGCAAGGACTTTGGAGGCACGAGATGGTGATAGCACGAGGCAGTAGTCGTCCTAGGCTGTGGTGGCATGAGGTGGCGACCTCTTAAAGACATCGGTGGTGCAGGGCCTTGGCAGCATGAGGCAATGGCCGCGCCAGTCCCCAGGGGTGCAAGTTTGCGGCTGTGCCAGGCCCTAGTGATGCGGCTGTGGCCCAGATTGCGGGTGCGTGAGACTTCAGCGGCGCGAGGTTGCGGCCGTGCGAGGACACTGGTGGTGCGAGGACAGTGATGGCCCGAGGTTGTGGTGGCATCCGTATTTTTTTAGATCTAAAATTCTTTTTTCCAAGTGTTTGGAAACACTCGGGAATGTTACAACATTTGAAGGGTTTTTTCTTTTCCAAGTGTTCTTGACACACTCTGCATAACATGTTTTTCCAGAGTGTTTTAAAATTTTCACTCGGCAAAGATTTTCTTTCTCAAATTTAAACTTTCGAGTAACCTTTACTGAGTGTGGACACTCGACAAAAACTTCACCGAGTGTTTTGTTGCCTTTGTCAAGTGTTTGTGGCACTCAGCAACTACCAAAATTTTGGTAATACCAAGTGTTTGTTGGAGGTTTCAGCGGAGCAACTAAAGAGGGGTCAACTTGGAGTTTGGCTTAGATGGACATCTACAACTAAATCCCAACCTATTTCGGTGGTAAAAGAAATGAGGAGAGTAATCCAGTCACCACCGTCTTTTCTACTTTTATGTTTCAAATCAATAGTCTATGTAATAGGTTGTGGTATGCTCTAAGTTGTATTTTAAAACTAGAACCTGGATTGTACCTTAAGTTGGGTAAACCCTAGCTATTTAATCCAATTTGTACTTTTATGTTTTTGCTATGTTACTCTCGTATAGGTATTTCTTGAGAAAATGAGACTTTTCGAGTAATACACACAAATCAGACACACTTCACGATCGACAATAGGCCAGAATGCATCAGCCAGAAGCTTCGCCTACATTAGCTTTGGCAAGACCTGCTTGATTACATAGTAAATTATGGTTTACTAATATGTCCACCGAACAAAGTTCGATCCTATTTATGTATACAAAGTAAGAGACAAGTGAAATTCAAGGTGCATATAAGTAAATATATATATTTTTGAATTCTTTTTATCTCGGAATGGTATGCCGACATAGATCAGTACTTAAATGATCTATTTCAAGTGTCAAACTGGAATGGCCACCAAAATAAAATTTATTTGAGCAGTAGACCGACCGACCAACTTGTGGCACTGGTGAATATTTAACTCCAAATTGAGAATTTTTTTTTCGAAATAACCCTTAAAAAAAATTCGAAAACTAACCCCTAACTTTTAAATTTTACAAAAACGCCTCTCTGTCGCGAATGCCCGCACGCGACTGATCTTCAGTCGCTAGCTCGGCTAGCGACTGAAGACGTGGCGCGGCACAATGCCGTCTGGCATCCGTGCCGTGCCACGCCAGGTTTCAGTCGCTAGCCGGGCTAGCGACTGAAACCCGCAGGAAACCTGGTTTTTAACCCCCAGCCGTCCCTCACAGTACAGGGCACCTCATTTTTTCGAAATTTCCCAGAAATTACTGAAATCTGTTTAGAGAGAAGGAAGAGAAGAGAAGAAAGAAGAGCAGAAAATTTTTTTCGGAGATTTTTCAAATCTGTTCGCTGAGATATATTTTTTTAACTTGTATGTTTAAATTAATTAGATCGTTAACTCGTAGTATTTAGATATGATTTAGAATATATTTTTATACAGATGGTAAATGCGTGAATGTGATGAAAAAAATTTAGGGTTAGGGTTAGTGTATGTTCGCAGATTAGGGTTAGTGTATGTTCACAGATTAGGGTTAGTGTATGTTCGCAGATTAAAAAATTTAGGGTTAGTGTATGTTCGCTGATTAAAAAATTGAAGAACCACTAAAAAATGTGATGTTTTTCAAATTTGAATTTTATTAGTATGCACGTAGATTAAAATATTTGTTAATATGTAGATGTAAATATTTGTGATTATGTATATTAAAATGATTGTTATTCTTAGGGTTAAGGTTCACCGCTGTCGCTTCTTTTAGTTGGGGTTAGGGTTAGGGTTAGGGTTAGGGTTAGTCATCACCGCTGTCGCTTCTTTTAGCTAGGGTTAGGGTTAGTCATCACTGCTGTCTCCCTCACCTTCTTGGCCTTTCCCGCACAGGTTTAGAGGGAGAGGGTTATTTTTTTTAGGGTTGTAGGGAAAAATTGTGTTCACCAATAGCGACTGAAACGGTATTTAAACACCGTGCGTCGCTTTCACACAGTACGGCCATTTCATTTTTCCGAAAATTCAGAAATTAGCAGAGAGAAAGAAGAGAAGAGAAGGAAGAGGAGAGGAGAAGAGAAGAGAAGAGAAAAGAAGGGTTGGTTTTTTGTTAGGTTTAGGGGTAGGGTTGTCAATCAGTTAGGGTTAGGGTTAGGAATCGCGGCCTCATTGTCGTAGTCATCACCGCTGTTGCCCTCACCGTGTTGGCCTTTCCCGCATGGGTTTAGAGGGAGGGGAGAAAATTTCTGTTGTTTGAAAAATCATGTTTTTTCTAGTACAATGAGCAATGTTGGTTCTCTAATTATACACTCTGATACAGCTATGGAGCAACCTAGTGCGGTTTATGTTTATTACGGAGCTGGTGTAATCCGTAATGGACCAAACGGTGATGATCTTGGTGGTTGTATGTATGTTTACGGTCAAATGAGACAACTACAGTCAATGTCTTTCAATGATTTGAAGATGTGGTTAGTTGACCTCTTACAACTCAATGTTGCGACGGATAATCCCAAGGTCGAAGGCATGGTTCCGGATGGAAACAAATGGGTGCTGAAGAGACTGAAAGGTGACAAATCATGGGGTTCGTTTGGACGATTTGTGACAAATCCAGGCTATGCCGTCGGAACCATCATACTGTACGTTGAAATGTTAGTACATAGTTCGGAGGGCAGCTATTCAGTTGAAAGAGAAAGCATTAATATCTGTACCGTAGGTCACGATGGCGGTGGCGATGCCGATACTGGTGCAGGTGGCAGTACCAATGCCAGTGCAACTGGCAGTGTACCTTTGCAAACTGTAGGAGATACAACTCAATTTGATGGCCATCAAGTAGATGCAGCTGAAGAATTACCAGAATTGGAGGAGAATTTTAATGAGGAGGAGTATACTGATCCGTCAGAAATGTATGAATCTCCTGTTGAACCCACGGAATAACAGAATCCTATAAGTGAGTGGACTGATCCATCATCCTTGAATAACGCTGTGGTTCGTGATGAGCTGGGTTCGCGATGGTCTTATAATGAATCAACCGTCCAGTTTGGACAGTTGTTTCGGAATAAAAAGGATGCAAAGAAAGCCATAACTGCCTGGGCTGTCTCACTAAATAGGCCATTCCGGGTGGTCAAATCAAATCCGAGCCTGTGGACTGTGAGGTGCTTAGTCCAGAATTGTCCATGGTACGTACGTGTCTGGCGGCCACAAGATGGCCCGTTCTTTCGGGTGACCAGAGTTGATGACCACGGATGTCTGGCTGAGGGCATGGTGCAGCATCATAGAAATATCACTTCCAGTTTTGTTGCCAGTCTGATACTGTCAGTGGTGAAGGAAAATACGGCAATAACACTGAAAGTGATAATTGCACATGTCGCGGAGAAGTACGGTTATAATATCAAGCACGCGAAGGCATGGAGGGCTAAACAGAAGACGCTGGAGGAGCTTTTTGGTACATATGTTGAGGCATACAACTTAGTACCAAGACTGTTGCGGCGCATATGCGAAGAAAATCCAGGCACAGTCACCGTAATTGTTGATACGCCGGCAATCGGCTCCGAGGGTGCTGTGATTCCTGGGTGCATGGTACTACGGAGATTTTTCTGGGCATTCCAATAGTGCGTTGCATCGTTCAGGTACATGAGAACCGTGCTTTGCATTGACGGAACATTTTTGACTGGAAAATACCAGGGAACTCTGCTGACCGCCGTGGCTGTTGATGCCAATGACCAGCTTCTCCCCATAGCATATGCCGTGGTCGAGGGGGAGAACTATAGCAGTTGGCTGTGGTTCTTGGGCACTTTGAAGAATGACGTTGTCAAAGACCGGGAGCGCGTGTGCTTGATTCATGATCGAAATGGAGGAATGCTGAGTGCGATGGAGTACATGCGATCGGGAGAGGATCCATTGCTGAGTTGGGATGATTTGCAGAGTCGTTGGTGCTCACGGCATCTTGGCACGAATTTTCACAGTCGTTTCAAGAGCAAGCGCCTGATGCTCGAGTTCAAACGGCTTGCCAAGCAGAACCAACAGTCAAAGTTCTCGTAAATCTGGAAGTCACTGGAGGAAAGTACGTTGGCGGAATTGCGAGAAGCAGGGGTTGCAGAAGATTGCGGCGATACCGGCTCGGGAAGCTGCCGGGGTCGTCTCAGTTTCAGTCAGTGGATTCAACCCAAACCAATGGAGAAGTGGGCGTTGCTTCACGACACAGGTGGGGCTCGGTACGAAATCATGACGACAAATCTGGCCGAGGTGTACAACTTCGTCCTCAAAGGTGTGCGATGCTTACCACTCACTGCATTAGTTGAAATGACATTCTATCACACAGTAGCGTATTATGACAGCAGGGGTTTGGCGGCATCAAGGCTTTTGCATGACCCCTTAGCACACTGGCCCAAAAAGATCAATGATTACCTCGAATTTCGGACAAGAAAATCGTTGACACATGATGTCACAGTACTGAGTCGCTTGCACGGGAAGTACTAGGTTCGGCTAAGGCACAGAGATGTCCATGGCACACTGCGGGCTGGTCGGGTCCACGAATGTCGAATTTCAAATGCAGATGCCCAATGCACATGCAACAATCCTCAACTGCTGCACATTCCTTGCTCGCATGTCATCGCTGCCTGCTCTGTTCCTGGGATCGATCCGGCGCGGTACATCTTAACCTATTATACTCTGTAGTACCTGTGGAAGACCTGGGATGGTGTCTTGAATGGGTTTGCGGCGGGGGAAAGCTATCGACAACTATCCTCGGAAGATGCCATCACGTGGATCCCAGACAAGAGGCTCCTCGTAGGCCATGTCGGCCGACGTCGATCCAGGAGGATAAATAACGATATGGATGCAGCGGAGCGTGAAGATGACGTACGTAGATGCAGCGCTTGCTGGCACCCTGGTCACAGAAGAGATCGATGCCCGCGGGTGACAAGCGCATCGTCTTCGTCGCAAAACTAAATGTTGTATTATTTCAACTACTGAATGTTTTGTCGTGAGTTGTACTGAATTTCCATATATCAGTTGTACTTAATTTCCCTAATGTCTTCTCGTGAATTTTTGTAAGCACTACTGATTTTTTTTATTTACTGAATGTTTGTTTATGTACTCAATGTTTCAACTTCTCAACCAATATGTGACAACTGCAGGTATGGCGGACGACCATCAGCTTCCCGAGCTGATTGCACAGCACCATCAGGAGCGTCACCATGCTCGACGCCTTCTACAGGGCATCGTTCTCCCAGCTCTGCGTATGAGGACACCGCGTGAGATGTGGCCTCTAGATGAGCGGTTCGCGCCTTATTTGCTCGAGGCAGGACTGTTGCCTTTCGCTCGCATGGTGGATCGGGCGAGGCGATTCCCTTTCGACCGAGCCCTCATTACTGCGCTTGTGGATCGGTGGAGGCCCGAGACGCACACGTTCCACTTCAGTTTTGGTGAGCTCACTATCACGCTGCAGGACGTCAGCATTCTGCTTGGCCTGCCTATCCGCGGGGAGATATATGTCCCAGCGGCCACCGAGAGAGCTGCATGGCGCCTAGATTTCCTACAGCGCTTCGAGGGAGTAGGGCCAGCGGGGGGGTTTGCGCAGGACGCGGGAGTTCCCCAGAGTTACCTTCGCGCAGTGCGCGATGGTGCGCCCCCCTTGGCCGCTCCAGAGGAGGTCTTCAGGCGCCACCTTGAGGCGTACTTGCTGTACCTGTTTGGGTGGTTGCTCTTCCCTGGCACCCTCGGAGACATCTGCGAGCGGCAGTACGTTCAGCTCGCCAGGAGTATTGCCGACTCGGCCCTGGGCCACGTGCTGAGGTTCAGTTTCGGATCCGCCGTGCTCTGCCACACCTACAGGGGGTTGTGCGACGCCACGAGCAGAGACCAGGTCAGCTCTCTTTTCGCTAGGTGCGCCATCCTCTTGCAGATATGGTCGTACGAGCATTTCCCCATCGGTCGACAGCTGGTTCCGCGGGATCAGTTCGTGTTAGTCGGGGATGGGAGAGACGGCCCCGTGATGGGATGGAGGTGGGCTAGGCTGAGTTTGAGGTGGGCCACAGATCAGCGCACCTCTATTATCCTTCGTACGCCATGGACTTCGATCTGCTTTTCGACGACAGCATCATCTGGGATCCGTGGACCACCGCAAACCTCTAATCCGTCGCTCCAGTCGGCCTTTCTTCTCTTTGTACGCAGGATGCTGTGTACTGGCGCACCTAGGTTCTGCTCGTCTTCTCGCACATGATTGAGGGTTACTCGCCTGAGCGAGTTATGCGCCAGTTTGGCCTACGCCAGCTTGTCCCCGTGCCGCCTCCTCGACAGATCCCACACCATATCCACGAGTACGTCAAATATGCATTACATTCACATGTTATTTTATACATAATTCCCATCATGAACTAATTGCTTTGTCCGCAGGCAATCCAGGAAGGGTCGAGTGAGGGATGATTTCATTCGTCGACAGCAGCCTTATGTACATGAGTGGATGGATTGGGCCCACACACGCACGGTCGAGGAGCACAGGCCGTACAGCCACGACATCCATTTTTCCTATCTGTCCTGGTACCGACCTCGCACGATCTACCGATTGACGAGCGGTCCACCCGTTGCGCCTGATGAGCCCATCCCTCCCGCCAGCATCGATGACGGCTACGACCGACGCCTAACTGGGCGAATCCACTCTTCTGTGAGTTCTTTAGCTCTTTGAAACCTTACTTTCACATGGATTGTCGTTCTATAATTGCATTAATTCGTGTGCACAGCTAGACATCCTCGGCGGCATCTCTACTGGTGCACGGGACATGATGGTCAGGTCCCGCCTCGGACCCACCATGCCTAGCGACGATGTGTACGTATATTGTTCAGAGGTCGAGCGGTGGGTCGATCAGATTTTGGTCGGTTTCAGAGTGCTGCTGCCACCTCACTTGACCGTGATTCCCCCACCATCACCGTCGGCGCCAGGTCCTTCGTCGCATGTGCCACCAGCGAACTGTCCGTCGTCGTCGCGCCCTCCACCACTGCACACGGGTTTCGTGCCTGCCGATAGCTCTTCGGATGAAGTGCTCGATACTCCTCCATGGCACCAGCCTCTCGACCAGGCACAACAGCATCCTACACAGCTGACACATCTGCTTCCTAGCTTCCTTCCCGATGCTCTGCCGCCTACGCAGCTGACACAGCCTTCCCAGTCTACGCCAGCTGCGCAGACACCACCAGTGAGGAGGCGGCGCGTCAGGGATCATCAGCCCCCCTCTCGGTACACACCATCAGAGTATCAGCCCCCCCCCACAGAGGGGCAAGAGGGGGCACTAGTCCGATGTAGGCTTTTCTCAGACTGTTCAGTTTTCGTACATTTTTGTTAGGTTTCCAACTTTTTGGGGTTTTATGTTTTCTACTGTTCTACTTTTGTATGACTTTGCGTTTCTGCTTTTCAGCCTTATCTATTCATCTGATGCTCGTTTTCGTATGATTAGTATTTTCGACTTTTGCACCTACCATCTTTTGCGCCGAGACGTCTAGTTTCGTACAAATGCGTCGAACCAACGAGACAAAACTAGGTATCAAAAGCACGGTATAAATGCGAAATTAGTATATACTTGTACGGTCCCGATGCCAAAACTTTGTCGTCTTACTCCTTTTCGCAAATCAGCCTAGAATTATCGCGGCTTATACCTTTTTAAGATTTTCCGTGGAACTTGAAAAGGCTAAAACCCACATCTCATCTTCAAACTTCGATCTAATTCAAGGAGTATCTCCCATTCACTATTCTGACCAAGTTTCCCTTCTGTAAGATTTTCAAAATCTCATTTGACGCCTTAGTTTCAAGTCTCGCCATTTTTCGAAATTCTAATTACCCTAATTACCCTAAAGTACCATGTTTTCGAATTATCCCAAAATCATCAAATCTTGCTAAATTTCATTGAAACTTCTGCTGAATACGCTCCTGAAATAAAGTTACACTTGTGTGTGAGATTAAATCTCAAATCAGCCCTCCCAATCTCAAAATTTACAAACAAGTCCTAATTCTCAAACAAAATCATCACAAAGTCCTTCGACCGCGACCACAGGGCAAAAAAAACTGAATTAGAAATGTCCCAGGTTTCACTCGCTAGCCGGGCTAGCGACTGAAACCTGGCGTGGCACGGCACGGGTGCCAGCGGGGCATTGTGCCGTGCCACGCCTTCAGTCGCTAGCCGGGCTAGCGACTGAAGATCAGTCGCGTGCGGGCATTCGCGACAGAGAGGCGTTTTTGCAAAATTTAAAAGTTAGGTGTTAGTTTTCGAATATTTTTTATGGGTTATTTCGAAAAAAAATTCCCAAATTGATCATTGCATTATTAAATTTTAAATACATAAATCATAAACAATTAGATCAGGCTTGATTCGTTTCCATGAACAGTAAGGTCAATTTTGGAAGATGTATATGATGATGATGATGTTTGGAGAGTGATCTAATGTTATTAAACTAGGCAAATGACCATGATAACTAATAGCTTATCGCGCCATTTAACAAGTTGGCGAGCCATCGAAATATTTTGATACCAAATATTTATAAACGAGTAAATTATGTCCTGATACGTGTATTCACTTATTTTCCGATTTTCCTAGGTTTATAAGCTTGAAATCCAACTTAAATTTGGCCAACTGTTTTATTTTAGTTAGTCCATCTATTACCTAAATTAACAGAAAAATGACGTGACATCACGTAATACATGACATACTTTATATTGTTAATTTGGCATTAATTTGGACAAATGGAATTGGAGATCAGGAGAAGATTGGCCGGGCATCGAGGAATTGCTTACGGCATATTTAGACTAATTAATTAGTTCATTAATTAAACAAGCTAGCTGACTGATTAGCTGCGCACAAACAATATATATCACATTAATCATCACAAGTACTAGAAATAAAAATATAATTTTATTTTAATTTTTAAAAACTATATATATGAAGTTAAAATAATATTTTGTAGGATGGTACACAAAAATATTGCAGTATATATGAGCAATTAAGTAGCATCAGATTTATGTAGAAGGTAGTGATATATTCGCTAACCAGCCATGCCACGAGTACTGTGCATGGTTCCTCCTCCTTCTCTTGGTCCTTTCTCTGGCGGCGCCGGCGCCACGGCAGAACTGTCCTGACAAATGCGGCAACGTGTCCATCCCTTACCCGTTCGGCATCGGCGAGGAGTGTTCCCGGCCGGGCAAGGACAACTTCACCGTCAGTTGTGCCGACGGCAGTATACCATACATAGGAAACATGGAGATCGTCAACATAAGTCTGGAGGCCGGCGAGATTCTCGTGTCCGGGGCCTCCGTGACGTACGTCTGCCTCAATGCCACCTCGGGCAACTTCCCCACAGGCAACATGAGCATCGACCTGGTCGGTTCGCCGTTCCTGCTGTCGGCGGCGCGCAACGTGTTCACGGCGGTGGGGTGCAACACGCTGGCCTTGATGACAGGCGGGTGCGCGTCGGCGTACGTGTCGGGCTGCGTCACGTACTGCGAGAGCGTGAACGAGGCGCAGCACGACAACGATAAGTGCAGCGGGCTCGGGTGCTGCGAGGCGTCCATCACGCCCGGCCTGACCAACGTCCAAGTCGACTTGGGCAACGACGGCAACATCAGCTACCCTTCGTGGCGGTACAACCCATGCTTATACGCCATCGTCGCCGAGAGAGGCTGGTACGTACGTATGCAGTATGCACGCGTATGTATGTATGTCACAGTCAAAGCTGGATCAGATTCCGGCCAATTTGAGTTCAGGTTAAATGGGTCTGATCGAAATAAATTTATCGGTATGCTTGTTTTTTCTATCTTTTTATTTTAATTTTTATATCAACCAATAAATCTTGATTTAATGGGCATTAACTTGATATATTTTGTGGTGTTTCACTTGTTTATTTTAGATTATTGTTTTTTCATAAAATATTTTGTATATAAAAATTATAAACACCTTACCCACATCCTAAATTTATTTGTTACATGCGTGCATGCAGGTACAGTTTTAAGAGTAAATACATGAGCTTGGTTGATGATGAAATCCCAGTGGTGTTGGACTGGGCCATAAGGAACAACGGGTCCACTTGTCATTCAAAGCAACAACATGATGACTCCAACGCCTGTGTCAGCAACCATAGCTACTGCGTGAATACGACCAACGGGCAGTGGTATCTCTGTAATTGCACCCTGGGATACGCCGGCAATCCCTACATCCCGGGCGGATGCAAAGGTACTAGTAGACCATCGTCATGTATACTTTCGCCTATGCATTTCATATATATTTGTTTTTCCCTCTTGCAGATATTGATGAATGTGAGCTTCGGAAATCGGACCCGAATAAGTATAAACAAATGTATCCTTGCAATGGTGGGATATGCCACAACAAAGAAGGTGACTATGATTGCAAGTGAAAATCTCGATATAGAGGTGACGGAAAAAACAGTACAGGATGTCGACCAATATTGCCCCAAGTAGCTGTAATTCTAATAGGTGCGTTCAATATGTTTTGTTTGGCATATCAATTTATTTTTCTTGTTAATCGCTCGAATTGCAATCTTAAAAGGACATCATTCACACAACATTTAACGTTTGCTCACAAAAGTGATATGCTGTATCTCACTTTTAGTGATCATATCAATGTTCATATGGATGGTGCACAAGAAGAAAAAGATGGAGCAGGAGAGGCAAAAGCTCATGGATACTTTCAACAAGAACGGGGGCGAGCTGCTCAAGAAATTAGACATCAGGATATTCTCAAAGGAGGAGTTAGATCAGATCACCGAGAACTCTACAGCACGATTGTTGGAAGAGGCAGCTTCGGCGAGATCTACAAGGGAACCATTGTGGAGGACGACCAACAGCAACAAGTTGTTGTGAAACGCTCCTACACGATTGACGAGGCGCGAAAAGAAGACTTCACGAATGAAGTAAACATCCAATGTCAGATCAGACACAAGAACATCGTCAAACTCTTGGGCTGTTGCCTGGAGACAGATATCCCCATGCTAATCTATGAGTACATCTCTAAGGGAAGCCTTTATGATGTTCTTCATGGTCATGGCCGCCGAGGTGACAGTAATATCAACAAAAATTGTCTATCATTACATATACGTTTGGATATTGCAATTTACTCTGCAGAAGCTCTCGTTTACCTACACTCCCACGTGAGGCAGCGCATCCTCCACGGTGACATCAAACCAGCAAACATCCTCCTCGACGATAGCTTTGTGCCAAAGGTCTCCGACTTTGGGATATCCAAGGTGCTATCTCCGGAGAGATGCCACACCATGTTAGTGACAGGGGATATGAGCTACATAGACCCAGTGTACATGAAGACAGGCCTTCTCACCGAAAAGAGTGATGTGTACAGTTTCGGGATCGTGCTCCTAGAGCTCATCACTGAGAAGGAGGCGAGGTATGACGGCAACCATAGCCTCCCTATAGACTTTGTTAAATCATACAAGGCGAACAAGGCGAGGGATGAGATGTTTGTGTTTGTGAGGAATGATGACGTGGAGTATCTAGAGAAAGTGGGTGGCATAGCGTTGGATTGCCTGGAAGATGACGTGGACAAGAGGCCCTCCATGGAGGAGGTGCTCCAGCGTCTTACACGAGTGAAGAACGAATTCATGGGTACTAGCTAGATCACTCTAGTGCATGCAGAGAAGAAGGCAAGAAGCCATGATCGGTCAGTTCATGATAACCAATTAATATGCATAGTTAGGCACAATCAATTCATTTGCATATGCATGTAGGACTTGTATGTGTAAGATTATTTGTTTTTCTTTTCTTTCTTTTTTCAAGTTGACATGCACGTGATCTTAATTTGTAAGGTTTTATATATATGTCTGCATGGTTCTAATTAATAAGAGGTCAAGCAATTTACATGTTTGTACATGAAATTAGTTAACCGGACTTCTTTTTAATTTCACCCAAAACACTACCATATGATCCTAGCGGCCAGCAAGAATAAAGAAAAATTCTAATAGGATCGAGGAGCTTTCATGTGACATTTGGAAGCTGTCCGATGATCATGACATTGTCTAGGCCGACCAAGTTGTATAAGAACTAATTCTCACTCTATTATTGTATTACTATTTATTTGGATGTCAGGTTCAGATGCCTCAATTGAAGAACAAAAAAAAGAAAAAAGAGGAGACAGCCGCGCACAAAGCATTCAAAGTATGCTTATGCTTACTGCAACCTGGCTCGAATCTCATGCTTGCTGGCATCAGTTGACTCGGAAAAATTAACGAGCGAGTCAATGACCACAACTAACAGATTTTTCATACACAAATATTCCATAAAATCACTCAAATTTCTCAACTGTTCAAACGGCCAACAACATACAAAAAAAAATTAACTTAAAGCAAAAAAAAAAGAAAAAAAAAACAGCATACCGAACAAGGTGCATCTTCTAAGCCTGCTGAGGGGCAAGCAACAACTGCTCATATTCAGGGAATGCTTCTGCAATTTTCTCAACTAGTGCATCCGGTAATATCTGGAGTAGAGGTGCTGATTGTTCCTGTATAGCGGAAGAATCACCCGTTGTAGTCCACTTCGTCCAGGGAACCTACAGTTGTTCCGAAAGGTGTATGTTCATATCACAATTCCATCATTATCTTGAGGCCAATGTTAGATAAAGAAAAAAAAAAGCTTCAAGAGGATTTTATCTAGTTCAATGTGTCGTGTCTCATCAGCTATCTCTCCTTCCTCCACAACCTAGATCAACTCACCAACAGCAGCCGCTGCATATCTTTGAAGGAATTCCTCTTCTGTCTCTTCTCGCACATCGTCATCCTCTAAATCCTGATTATACATCATTTTTTATCTTCAAGTGATGTGCTTGAGAGGAAAAAGAAAGGAAAATGTGATTCTTTATTCTATTACCTCGTTGTTTCATCCGTAAGATGTCTCCTCGGGTGAAATTATTCCTTCAATGTTACGAACGTGTTAGTATACATAAATATACACATAAAAGAATATAGAGAACACATAATCTCATAGAAACATGTACCTTATTAATTCCCAAATGAATTACAAGTTACAAGTCCCGTTGAGATTTACATATTTTTATTGCACCTTATATAAATATATCTTGACTTTAGGAGATTGCGTGGTTCATGGTTCTTCAGAACTTTTGAAAAGTTTCTGGTTAATTACATCTACAAAACAAGTTCACAGAAAATCTTCGATTGAGCTGTATTTATGGTCTTCGTCTTTAAACATCGAAATAACTTTGCTCTTGATGAATGAGTGTCATGCGTATGCCCATGCACGCAATTATACAAACTCATATCTTCGTCAGTCTATAGTGCTATCACAAACATGTGGCAAGCATTGGAATATCTGTCAATGCCTGGCCAGGGGGTTGTTCGGCCTCGTCGGTCGTAGGATGCCTTCACCTCATCAGTACTCGACATGGATTGTGCCCGACTTCGTCAGCCACAGATAAGATGTCGCCTTCGCCTCATTAGTACCCAGCGACATAAAAAATATGAATGGGAATAACTTGTGACAACATTATTGACTTTCTTAGTTTCAGGAAATGTACATTGCAAGGTATGGCAACACATTGGAATATTCATCAAGAACTTAGAAATATTTTTGACATGTCTTAGCAACTTCCTAGATGGGGGCCTTTCTGGCCTCTGATCGACATGAAACTTAGTGAAGTAGTTTCTGGACAGATCTTTGGTTGCTCATTAAAGTTTGAGATCAATCACACCGTCGGATTGGAAACTATCTTTGAAACATTGCTTATACTTCAAGCTGAAATTCAATAAGACAGAGTCTGATTGCAATGATCTTCTGAAAGTCTTCTTGACTTCTGATCATGGTGAAATTTGGAGACACTGCTTCAACACAAGTGTACTATTCTTCATAAAAATTTTGGGTCGATCGGATTTCTAGATCCAAAGTTATCATCGATCTTCTCCCGTGTATCACGCTGAAATTCATTTGCTATAACCCTTATGAACTCTGGTCGAATTACAACTTGGAGACTTTTGATTGACTTGAAACTTGGTGGAAATGTTGCACATCAGGTCTTCTATTCTCCATAAAAACGTGGGGTCGATCGAACTTCTGGATTACAAGTTATCATCGATCTTCTCCCGTGGGACAAACTGAAATTTCTCTTGACAGAGCCTCTCCACAATGATCTTTGGTCGAATTACAATTTGGAGGTTGCTAATCGAGTTGAAACTTGGTGGAATAGCTTCTGGCGTAAATACATGAGTGCATAAAGATGTTGGCATAAAGATGACTTACTATGCATGTTACACTAAGTGGCGATATTCGTTGAGAAGAATTATTGTAGATTTGCATCAATGTTAACTTATTGTATATGTGGTGCATGAGTTGTGGGTTGTTCATGAAGAGAAACATGTGGTTCATATAATGCATGCGATGTGATTTCTTGATGAAGAAAAGGGATGGATGAATTGTGATTTCATATAATGGCATGGTCATCAATGCATATTGTAATAAAAGTTGCATATGTGCTTAAAGTGCATGAAGCGTGTGCTCGGGGGGTGATAAAGTCAACCATTAAGGTGGTGACTAATCCTATAGTGCACCAAATTAGTGGGCTACATTGTTTCGTGAGGAGAATATGTAGTGCTTGTACCAATACAATGAAGTGTGCATTGATTTGCATGTCTAGATTTGAGAAGGGACTTGTAGAATTGCAACCATATGCAGAGTGGCTTAGGAAGTGTATGAAATGCATCAAGACTTGAAAACATTCCTATCATGCAATGCATTATGATAATCTTACTTGCAATATGACTTGTTGTTCATGGATAAGGAAATCTTATGGATGTAAATATTTGTGAATGGAATTGTGGTTGTGATATGAAATTATGCACATAGAAAGAAGTATATGTTGTTCACACTATTATGGAGGTATGATTAAATGATTTTAATGATTTTAAGCTAGTGATTTCACTTGAAGAAATCCTTACTTTCGCTTATGCTATTTTCATGTGAAGTTATTACCTATTCAAACTATTACTTGCTGAAACCTGCTAGTCTCACTTTTGCTTTTAAATGTTTATATATTAGGAGAGACTCTTCCGTGCATGCATCATTGGGAGAGAATATCTTAGATTGTACTTAATCAATAAATCACTAACTTGAGACTTGAAACAATTTCATACCTTTTCTCTCGACTTTTGAATGAGTTTTTCTATATTAAACCATGCTCATTTGATGTTTATTCATTGAAGTTGCTAAGCTCTAAAGCCTATATCATGTTTAGATGCTGATGACAAGTAATGTTGCTGTATTCATGGAAGATAAATTGCTGCAGAAGTGATCTTCTAATTGCTGAAAGTTATGCATTATGGTCAAGATTAAATAGTTTGTCTTTCGATCCAAAGAATGTCTCTACTAGCCATGATGATAAGTTGTGAGGTTTCCTGCACCCTTTAATTGTGCATGAGTTGATTGAGAATCTTGCCTAAAAGCAGCAAGAGTATAGGTTGTGATATAGAATGGTAACACCTAGCCGCACTTGGGAGGCCAGGGTGTTATAGAAGGTTGGGGGCATCATGGCTGTGGCGAGATCATTGGAAGGTAGGGGTGAGCATCGTCTGTGATTGGGCTCGGTGGCAGCGCTCAAGCTATGTGACTGAAGCAACAGAGATGCTGCGACAGCTGGTAGAGCGCTCGAGGTTGCCTAGCATCGGAAGAGAGATGCCATGGAGCTTATCGAGTGGACCTAGGAGTTAGGATTGGGACATGAGGTGTGGGTGAGCGTGTAGGATGGTGGCGGTGAGCCATCGCCAGCAAGGAGTCGGCGATCGACAGCAAGAAGTAGAGGACAAAGAGCGGATTGTGCACATGAAGTGTTAGGCATGCACGTGGGGGTGAGCGAGGCAAGACAATGTGGGTGAGTGCTTAGGGGAATGACAACGAACCATCACTGACCAGGGGCCCGTGATCAGCGACGCAATTGGAGGTAACGACATAGAAATACATGCAATTGTTAGTGGACTGGGTGTGTTTGAGTGGGGAGATGGTGTAATATCCCAAAAATCGAGCATAAATTTTTTTTTAAAAAAAAACCTACTCCTAAATAACTTCCTTTTGTCTTAACTCCAGAACCTAAATCCTAATTTACAAAATAACCTACAACACTTATTTACCCTAATTATATTTATCCAAAAGCTAGGTTGTTAAGTTCATTTGAAAACATTTACAAACTGGTCGAGTCTCCTAATTTTCTTACCTGCAGTTCAATCCTTCCTGGCCCACAATTAGCCTAATTTCCCTAGATAGCTCAGAAATACAATAAGACTGAACAAATAGGATGTCCTACCTATCTTATCCAGATTTGTCTCCAGCGTCGAGATCAAATTCAGTTCCTAAGACCCAGAAAATCAACTTAGTTCTGTTTTCGAAAACCAGAATACTAAATTACTCTAATTACCCTGCTTGACTTTTCAGTCTTCAGTTCGGATGATTCCAGAGTAGATTTCTTCTGGATTTCTCTGGAACCCTAAATCTTAATGTGCTTGCATACCAGTCCTAAAACTTCTCAGCCAAACAAGTTCATTTGACCACTTTTCGCGATTCAATCCAGATTCCATCACAAATCAGTCTTTTGTATCACATTAGGAATTCTAAATGTAGTAGATTTTCTCCTGCATGACTCTATATAAAGGGATGCATGGTGGGCTTTCAATAAGATCAAGAAAACCCTAGCCGTTACCTCCACTAGTGCGACAACTCCTAAACCCTTGTCGTACGTGTCGGTGATAGCCAACGTACGATGTTCCATCCTGGAATGTGTGGATACTAGTAGAGACGCTGTTGCAATTGCTGTGCTGATAAGGATGATCCACAAGCGGTCGATCAGGACGATCCACAAGCGAACACTATCATCTGCGAGTGGTCATTGCGTACAATGTTGGATCGGTCACTTCACCAACTCTCCTTTTGTTGCTAGTAACAATATAATCTATGGTTTAATACTTACACTATTCGAGTAAAAATTTTAAAAATTTTACTTGCGTAGCCTACTTGTATTCCAACATGAATTACATCTTTAACTCATTTTTTCTTTCATGAACTAAGCTAAACCAGAGGTCAACTCAAAAGGACTTGACTCATTCACAACCATAGTCAAGACCAGCCCCATATATGATATATCAAGTTTTTTTTATTAATAACCCAAATAAAATCATTATTTATAAAATTAACCCACAGTTCAAAAATTTTACAGAAAAGAACTACCACGTCAGCTTGTCGAGTTCAACTCGACGGGCTACATGTTGTGTGGAAAGAGCTTGTCGAGTGCCCAGAGCTCGACAAGCATCTACTTGTTATTAAGTTGTGCAATGGCAATAAATCAATAAAGAGCTTCCAACCCAGCTGGCTAAGACGCTCCCTCTCCACTGGGATTCGAACCTGGGTTGGGGAGGTGGAGAGGGAGCGTCTTAACCAGTTCAGTTAGGAAGTGTTTGTTAATTTAGTGCCACTGTATAATATAATAACAAACAAATACTTGTCGAGCCATGGCCACTCAACAAGTCTTTCTACACGACATGCAGCCTGTCGAGTTCTTTTGTGTAAAATTTTCTAACTGTGGGTTAGTTGTGTAAATAATTATTTTATTTGGGTTATTAATAAAAAAAACTCATGATATATCACCTCCATGCCATGAAAGAAAAGAAAAATATAATAAGCAGTTAATGTGTACTGTATGTAATTAATATACTTATATGACACCTACCATGTCATGTAAAAAAGAAAAAAAACACACTACCAAAATTTTAGGAGTTGTCGAGTGTTTTGGGTAACACTCGGAAAATTTCAGAGTGTTTGAGAAAACACTGAGCAAAGTGCACTTTATCCAAAGGTAGAATACAAGTTGGAGTTTTATGAGTGCTTCGAACACAAAAACACTTAGTAAAGTCTGTGTGCATTTTAATGCGAGTGGCTTTTCTAAGTGTAACCAATGAAAACACTCAACAAAACTCTCCCTTTTAGTTTTTGGGTCATTCTCGCTCGTGAAATTTTAAAATTCACCCTTTCCTCATGTTTCGCCGGAAAGATCTTGCTTTCGGGAAGTTTGGCCCCCTTTTTGGTGCAGGCGTGCCAGTATATATAAGTATACACATAAGAGAATATAGAATGTAAAATCTTAGAGGAAACAATACATTTCATTAATTCTGAAAAGAATTATAAGTTACAAGCCCCTTTGGGATTTACAAGTTTTCATTGCACCAAGGAAAATATATCTTGACTTCAGGAGATTGTAGAGTTCATGGTTCCTCAAGTCTTTTGAAAAACTCCTAGTTAATTACACCTGCAGAACAAGTCCGCAGAAAACCTCTGATTAAACTGTGCTGATGGTCGTCGTCTTCAAGCTTCAAAATAACTTTTCCCTTGATAAATAAATGCAATGCGGATGCCCATGCATACAAATATGTAAATCCATAGCCTCGTCAGTCTACGGTGCTATCAAAAAAAATGTGGCCTTCGCCTTGTCAGTACCCGGCAAGGGGGTTGTTCAGCCTCGTCGGTCGCGAACAAATGGATGCCTTCGTCTCACCAGTACCCAGCATAAATGATGTCCGACTTCGTCAGTCACAGACAAAAAAGCATGTTGCATTTGCCTCATCAGAATCCAGCAACACGTAAATTATGGATGGATGACTTGTGATAACACTTTTGACTTCCTTAGCTTCAGGAAAAGTATATTGCATGGTAGACAGCCCATTGGAATATCCATCAAAGTCTTAGTAGAATTTCGACTTGTCTTGACAGCATCAGACATAATTAATCATTGCACTAGCTCCTCTTCGACTAATTGTATAGGAGCCTCTCTAGCCTCTGATTGGCTTGAAACTTGGGAGAATAGTTTCTGGACAGACCCTTGATTTTTCATCAAAATTTGAGATCAATCGGACTGTCGGATTAGAAACTATCTTCATTACATTACTCATATGTCAAGCTATAATTCAGCAAGACAGAGTTGTTTGCAATGGTATTGGTGGTCTTCTAGTCCTCTGATCGAGGTGAAACTTGGAGGAATAGTTTCAATATGAACCTGCTATTCTCCATAAAAATTTGGGGTCGTTCGGACTTCTAGATCAGAAGTTGCCATCAATCTTCTCCCGTGGCACAAGCTGAATTTGCTTCTGAATAGATCAACTCTTCAGGTCGAATTGGACATCTAGAAGTCTTTGATTGATATGAAATTTGGTGGAGACGTTTTTCATAGAGTTCTCTATTCATCATAAAAATTTGGGGTTGATCGGACTTCTGGATGAGAAGTTATCATCGATCTATCTCTCATGGTACAAGTTGTATTTGCTTCTAGATAGGGCACTTCTTTTGATCAAATTGGATCTTATAGATCTCCGATTGACTTGAAAATTGGTGGAGAGATTTTAAATAGAGTCTTATGTTTGTCATAAAAATTTGGGATCAATCGGACTTCTGGATTAGAAGTTATCATTGAGTTTCTCCCATGGTATAAGCTGAATTTGCTTCTGGACAGATCCTCTGATCTGGTCGAATTAGACAACTAGATATCTTTGTTTGACATGAAACTTGGTGGAGAGATTGCTCATTAGAGTCTTCTATTCACCATAAAAATTTTGGGTCGATCAGACTTCTGGATTACAAATTATCATCGATTTTCTCCCGTGAATCTTAGATCTTGGATCAACTGGGACTTTGGTGGCGTCTTGATCTTCGATCGAAAGTAAATCACTTTCAAATCTTTGATCGACGGCAACCTTGGTGGGGTTTTTATCTCTGATCAAAAGATGAGTATGCAAATTTTTAGATCCTTGACAATCGAGATCTCGGTGGCGTCTTGATTTTTGATCGAAAATAAATAACTTTCAGATCTTTAATCGATGGCGACTTCGGTGGGGTTTGATCCCTGATCAAAAGATGAGCATGTCATTTTTTGAATCTTTGATCAACCGGGACCTTGGTGGCGTCATGATTTTTGATCGAAAGTAAATGACTTTCAGATCTTTGATCGATGGCTACGTTGGTGGGGTTTTGATCTCTGATTAAAAGATGAGCATGCAATTTTTAGATCTTTGAGCAACCGAGACCTCGGTGGCATCTTGATTTTTGATCGAAAGAAAATAACTTTTAGATCTTTAATCGACGGCGACTTTGGTGTGGTTTGATCTCTAATCAAAAGATGAGCATGCCATTTTTCGGATCTTTGATCAACCCGAACCTTGGTGGCGTATTGATTTTTGATCGAAAGTAAACAACTTTCAGATCTTTGATCCACGACGATCTTGGTGGGGATTCGATCTTTAATCAAAAGATAAGCATGCAACTTTTTGGATCTTTGATCAACCAGGACCTTGGTGGCGTCATGATCTTTGATCAAAAGTAAGATCTTTGATCGATGGCGACCTTGGTGGGGTTTGATCTTCGATCGAAAAATGGGACATCCGACCTTTAATTGTTGTTCATGGCTAGCACGGGCACCAACGAATAGGATTTCATCTCTGATATGCAATGCATGATGATGCATGTTTATAAAAAATTAACGCTTACCCATGGTAACCTTCACGGGCTTGAGTGGATCCACAATCGTCGGCCTTCCGTCGCTTTCTCTCCACCTCTCGTGCCTGTCTCCCTCTTGTGCCCCTGTTCAAATGGTTAGCACCCCTCTCTATTTATAGGGCCTCCATGGGTTGGTTGTAATCAGAGACAATCATGGGATTTGATTTCGAATAGGAAATATACTTCCTTTTTTCAAAGATTATTTCCTAAATGAAAGGATACAAAAGAGATTCTTTCTCAAACAAAATGATACTGAAAGATTGTTTCCTAAACAAAAGGACATAGAAAGATTATTTCCTTTTTTTTTCAAATCTCAAGCCATTAAATGGCCTTGTCAGTTCGGCCAGGCTGAAATCAGACCCGGTTCGACTAAGTCGGTTTTGATTGTTTTTTGACCAGGTTTGACCAGTCTAATTTTGACCAATTTGTTGATCAGGTTTGACCAATCCAACTTTGACCAGTTTTTTGACCAGTGGAGTTTTTGTCCTGATTTTTGATCATTTTTTTACAGCCCAAATATATGTGTATTTTTAGTTTAGCCTTTTTGGTCACATGGGAATTTTCTAATGAATTTTTAATTACAAAAATTCATCGAACACCTCAGCCATCCCCTTTCTGAATCCCCCCCCCCCCCCTCTCCTAGCCACACTTCAATTTTACTCTTCAAACAGATCTAAAGAGGCGGTCATGCGAGGACTCTGGCAGCACGAGATGGTGGTAACCTGAGGCAGCAGTCATGCGAGGCTGTGGTGGCATGGGGTGGCGACCGCTTGAGGACATTGGTGGTGCAGCGCCTTGGCAGCACGAGGAAATGGCTGCTCCAGTCCCCAGCGGTGCAAGGTTGCGACTGTGTCAGGCCTCGGGGATGCGGCTGTGGCCCGAGGCTGCGGGCGTGTGAGACTTCAGCGGCGCGAGGTTGCAACTGTGCGAGGACGCTGGTGGCTGCAAGGACAGTGATGGCCCGAGGCTGCGGTGGCGTCCATATTTTTTTACATCTAAAATTGTTTTTGCCAAGTGTTTGGAAACACTCGGGAATGTTAAAAGAGACGAAGGGTTTTTTTTTTCGAGTGTTCTTGTAACACTCTCAACATGTTTTTCCCGAGTGTTTTAAAATTTTCACTCGGCAAAAATTTTCTTTCCCAAATTTAATCTTTTGAGTGACTTTTACCGAGTGTGGACACTCGATAAAAGCTTCACCGAGTGTTTTGACCTTTATTGAGTATTTGTGGCACTTGGCAACTACCAAGATTTTGGTAATACCAGGTGTTTGTTGGAGGTTTCAGCAGAGCGACTAAAGAGGGATCAACTTGGAGTTTGGCTTAGATGGACATGTATATTTAAATCCCAAGCTATTTTCTACTTTTCTACTTTTATGTTCTAAGTTGTATTTTAAAACTAGAACCCGGATTGTACCTTAAGTTGGGTAAATCCTAGCTATTTAACCCAATTTTGTACTTTTATGTTTTTGGTATATTACTCTAATGTAGGTATTCGTCGAGAAAACGAGTCTTTTCGAGTAATACACACAAATCAGACATACTTCTAGATCGACAGTAGGCCAGAATGCATCAGCTAGAATCTTCACCTACGTACATTAGCTTCAGCAATATATCCACCGACCAAAATTCAATCCTATTTATGTATACAAATTAAGAGACAAGCGAAATTCAAGGTGCATATAATTAAATATATATTTTTTAATTTTTTTATCTCGGAATGGTATACCAGAATGGTATGCCGAAATAGATCAGTACTTAAATGATCTATTTCTAGTGTCAAACTGGAATGGCCACCAAAATAAAATTGATTTGAGTACTAGACCAACCAACCAACTTGTGGCACTGGTGAAGATTTAACTCCAAATTGATCATTGCATCACTAAATTTTAAATACATAAATCATAAATAACTAGATCAGGTTTGGTTCGTTCACACGATGAACACTTAAGTTTTTGGAAGATGTATATAATAATAATTATTATTATTATTATTATTATTATTATTATTGGAGAGTGATCTAATGTTGTTAAACTAGGCAAATGACTATGATGACTAATAGCTTCTCCCACCCTTTAAGAAGTTGGCGAGCCATCGAAATATTTTGATGCCTAATATTTGTGAACGAGTAAATTATGTCCTGATGCGTGTAGTCACTTATTTTCCTATTTTCCTAGGTTTATATGCTTGAAATCCAACTTAAATTTGGTCAACTTTTTTGTTAATAACTCACATAAAATAATCATTTACAAAACTAACCCACAGTTCAGAAATTTTACACAAATAATCTATCACGTCAGTCTGTCGAGTCTTGAACACTCGACAAGTTACTTGTCGTGTGGAAGTAGCTTGTCGAGTGCCTAGGACTCAACAAGATTCTTGTCGAATGCCCAGTACTCGACAAGTCTCCTCTTCGACCAAGCACCACGACCAATAGACAAACTATCCTCCTCTTCAGATGACTCAAAAATGTGTGCAGTGGCAATAGACTAGTAAACAACTCATAACCCAACTGGTTAATATACTACCTTCACATCTCCCCGACCTAGGTTCGAATCCTGTGTTGGTCATGATTAAAATATTTTTTGAGAACTCGTGGCGCCTGGTCGAAAAAATGTAATTGCTGCCAACAGGATTGAAACCCAGACTAAGGAGGTGAGAGAGCGGTGTTTTAACCAACTGGGTTAGAAGCCATTTACTAGTTTATGACCACTGTATATGTTTTTGAATCATCTGAAAAATAGAACGGCTTGTCGATTGGTCGTGGCGCCTGGTCGAGGAGGAGACTTGTCGAGTCTTTAGTACTCGACAAGAGACTGGACTCGACAAGCTTATTCCACACGAGAAGTAACTTGTCGAGTACCTAAGACTTGACAGGCTGACGTGGCAGATCATTTCTGTAAAATTTTCGAACTATGGATTAGTTTTGTAAATGATAATTTTATATGAGTTATTAATGAAAAAACTCGTTAGTCCATATATCACTTAAATTAATAAAAAAAATGATGTGACATCACGTAATACATGACATACTTTATATTGTTCATTTGTCATTAATTTGGACAAACGGAATTGGAGATCAGGGGAAGATTGTCCGGGCATCGAGGAATTGCTTACGGCATATTTAGACTAATTAATTAGTTCATTAATCACAGATACTATATATATATATATATATATATGAAGTTAAAATAATATTTTTTAGGATAGTACACAAAAATATTGCAATATATATGAGCAATTAAGTAGCATCAGATTTATAACGTTCCTCCTCCTCTTGGTAAATTAGCTAACCAGCCATGCCACGAGTACTGTGGTTCCTTCTCCTTCTCTTGGTCCTTTCTCTGGCGGCGCCGGCGCCACGGCAGAACTGTCCTGACAAGTGCGGCAACGTGTCCATCCCTTACCCGTTCGGCATCGGCGAGGAGTGTTCCCGGCCGGGCAAGGACAACTTCACCGTCAGTTGCGCCGACGGTAGTATACCATACTTAGGAAACATGGAGATCACCAGCATAACGCTGGAGGCCGGCGAGATTCGCTTGTACATGAAATACGTGGCATACAGATGCCTCAATGCCACCTCGGGCAACTTCTCCACATTTGGCATGGGCATCAACCTGGTCGATTCGCCGTTCCTGATGTCGGCGGAGCGCAACGTGTTCACGGTGGTGGGGTGCAACACGCTGGCCTTGATGACAGGCGGGGGCGCGTCGGCGTACGTGACGGGCTGCGTCACGTACTGCGGGAGCGTGAACGAGGCGCAGCAGGACAACGCGAAGTGCAGCGGGCTCGGGTGCTGCGAGGCGTCCATCACGCCCGGCCTGACCCACGTCAAAGTCCAGTGGAGCAACGTCAGCAAAGGCAGCTTGCCTGTGTGGCGGTACAACCCATGCAGTTACGCCATCGTCGCCGAGAGAGGCTGGTACGTACGTATGCAGTATGCACATGTATGTATGTATGTCACAGTCAAAGCTGGATCAGATTCCGGCCAATTTGAGTTCAGGTTAAATGGGTCTGATCGAAATAAATTTATCGGTATGCTTGTTTTTTCTATTTTTTTATTTTAATTTTTATATCAACCAATAAATCTTGATTTAATAGGCATTAACTTGATATATTTTGTGGTGTCTCATTTGTTTATTTTAGATTATTGTTTTTTCATAAAATATCTTGTATATAAAAATTATAAACACCTTACCCACATCCTAAATTTATTTGTTACATGCATGCATGCAGGTACAGTTTTAAGAGAGAGCACCTGCGGCTGAGTGGACGCATGAGCTTGATTAATGATAAAAAAAGGGAATTTTTTTTTGAAATAACCCTTTAAAAAAAACAATTACAAAACTAACCCCTAACTTTTTAAATTTGCCAAAATAGCACTCTGTCGCGAACCGGGCCGCGCGATTGATCTTCAGTCGCTATCCCAGATAGCGACTGATGACGTGGCACGGCCCAACGCTCCACTGGCCTAGTTCGCGTGCCACGTATGCTTTCAGTCGCTAGCCCGGATAGCGACTGAAAAGATATAAAACTATGCCATATCAATAAGTTACAAAAACTGGTTGTAGTCTAGTTGGTTAAAACGCTCTGCAAACGGTGTATTGGGCCGTGCCACGTCATCAGTCGCTATCTGGGCTAGCGACTGAAGATCAGTCGCGCGGCCCAGTTCGCGACAGAGGGCTATTTTTGCAAATTTAAAAAGTTAGGAGTTAGTTTTGTAATTGTTTTTTTTTAAAGGGTTATTTCAAAAAAAGATTCAAAAAAAGGAGGGCCTCAGTGGTGTTTGACTGGGCCATAAGGAACAACGGGTCCACTTGTCATTCAAAGCAACAACATGATGACTCCTACGCCTGTGTCAGCAACCATAGCTACTGCGTGAATACGACCAACGGGCAGGGGTATCTCTGTAATTGCACCCTGGGATACTCCGGCAATCCCTACATCCCCGGCGGATGCAAAGGTACTAGTAGACCATCGTCATGTATACTTTCGCCTATGCATTTCATATATATTTGTTTTTCCCTCTTGCAGATATTGATGAATGTGAGCTTCGGAAATCGGACCCCAATAAGTATGAACAAATGTATCCTTGTAATGGTGGGGTATGCCACAACAAAGAAGGTGACTACGATTGCAAGTGCAAATCTCGATATAGAGGTGACGGAAAAAACAGTACATGATGTCGACCAATATTGCCCCAAGTAGCTATAATTTTAATAGGTGCGTTCAATAATGTTTTGTTTGGCATATCAATTTCTTTTTCTTGTTAATCGCTCGAATTGCAATCTTAAAAGGACATCATTCACACAACATTTAACGTTTGCTCACAAAAGTGATATGCTGTATCTCACTTTTAGTGATCATATCAATGTTCATATGGATGGTGCACAAGAAGAAAAAGATGGAGCAGGAGAGGCAAAAGCTCATGGATACTTTCAACAAGAACGGGGGCGAGCTGCTCAAGAAATTAGACATCAGGATATTCTCAAAAGAGGAGTTAGATCAGATCACCGAGAACTACAGCACGATTGTTGGAAGAGGCAGCTTCGGCGAGATCTACAAGGGAACCATTGTGGAGGACGACCAACAGCAACAAGTTGTTGTGAAACGCTCCTACACGATTGACGAGGCGCGAAAAGAAGACTTCACGAATGAAGTAAACATCCAATGTCAGATCAGACACAAGAACATCGTCAAACTCTTGGGCTGTTGTCTGGAGACAGATATCCCCATGCTAGTCTATGAGTACATCTCTAAGGGAAGCCTTTATGATGTTCTTCATGGTCATGGCCGCCGAGGTGACAGTAATATCAACAAAAATTGTCTATCATTACATATACGTTTGGATATTGCAATTTACTCTGCAGAAGCTCTCGTTTACCTACACTCCCACGTGAGGCAGCGCATCCTCCACGGTGACATCAAACCAGCAAACATCCTCCTCGACGATAGCTTTGTGCCAAAGGTCTCCGACTTCGGGATATCCAAGGTGCTATCTCCGGAGAGATGCCACACCATGTTAGTGACAGGGGATATGAGCTACATAGACCCAGTGTACATGAAGACAGGCCTTCTCACCGAAAAGAGTGATGTGTACAGTTTCGGGATCGTGCTCCTAGAGCTCATCACCGAGAAGGAGGCGAGGTATGACGGCAACCATAGCCTCCCTATAGACTTTGTTAAATCATACAAGGCGAACAAGGCGAGGGATGAGATGTTTGTGTTTGTGAGGAATGATGACGTGGAGTATCTAGAGAAAGTGGGTGGCATAGCGTTGGATTGCCTGGAAGATGACGTGGACAAGAGGCCATCCATGGAGGAGGTGCTCCAGCGTCTTACACGAGTGAAGAACGAATTCATGGGTACTAGCTAGATCACTCTATTGCATGCAGAGAAGAAGGCAAGAAGCCATGATCGATCAATTCATGATAATCAATTAATCTGCATATTTAGGCAAAACCAATTCATCTGCATATGCATGTGGGGCTTGTACGTGTAAGATCATTTGTTTTTCTTTTCTTTCTTTTTTTCAAGTTGACATGCATGTGATCTCAATTTGTAAGGTTTTCTATGTATGTGTGCATGGTTATAATTAATAAGAGGTCAAGTAATTTACATGTTTGTACATGAAATCAGTTTACCGGACTGACTTTTAATTTCACCCAAAACACTACCATATGATCCTAGCGGCCAGCAAGAAGAAAAAAAAATCCTTATAGGATCGAGGAGCTTTCATGCGACACTTGGAAGCTGTCCGATCATGACATTGTCTAGGCCGAACAAGTTGTATAAGAACTAATTCTCACTCTATTATTGTACTGTTATTTACGTGGATGTCAGGTTCAGATGCCTCAATTGAAGAAAAAAAAAAAAAAAAAAAAAAAAATGGAAGGAGACAGCCACGCACAAAGCATTCAAAGTATGCTTATGCTTACTGCAACCTGGCTCAAATTTGATACTTGCTAGCATCAGTTGACTCAAAAAATTAAAGAGCGAGTCAATTAACACAACTAACAGATTTTCCATACACACATATTCCATACAATCACTCAAATTTCTCAACTGTTCAAACAGCCAACAACATACAAAACAAAGTTCAAATGACCACATGATTTTTGTAGTAGTGATTACTTTTTTTAATAGTTCATACATATGTGTATTTTTTATTTTAGTCTTTTTGATTAACTGAAACTTCATATGGTAAATTTCGTCAAACAATTGTCATCTTCATCTTCATATCTTCCGCGCCACCATCCTCACCATCAGCATCTGTCATCATCCCCATCCTGTTGAACTTCCTTCGGATGCATACAAGCCTCCATCAATGATATGAAGCAATCTTGCAACACTTTGGTGCCACCCATGGAAAGGGACAACAGACGCTCAATCACAATTGCTAACATTAACACTGCATGATGACAACGAATAGACAGCCACCTTTCTAATACGGTGAAACAAACATCAACATGACTAAAGATTGTGGTGATCAATACATTGTGACTTACCAGCTAGCTTGATCTCAGATTCAGAGGTCAGACCAAGATTGAAAGAGCTCCTTGAGATTTGTGCCACTGCAGATGCCCAGACTGCAAGCCATTACGATCACCCTCGTGTAAGATTTGCTCAATAGTCTCAGGATAGCAAGTGTAGCACGAAGAAATGGCCAGTAAAAGTGGTTTCCAAAGCCCAACAGGGCTGTCAGTTAAACCCTTGAAACGGGAAAATGCTGCTCGTGCAAAGGGTATGGCGATGGTCTTTCTATAATCTTGAGCTCCAAAAGAGATATTGGAAGCATGCACTATGCGGTAGTGTATGGATGCATGAACACACCCACCATGTTGCAGACGGGTAAGCCGCAATGGCCCTGGTCACAAAATTAGAAACCCGACCAATTATGGAACTTTGTGAACCAGTTGCAGAATGGGAAGGCGGCATTTTCATGAAGAAACCGGTAGAGTCAAAGACTAAGCAGCCAGTCAAACCTCCCATGGCTCCTTTGATGGAAATTGAAAGATTGATTGATTGTGTCAAAAACTCCTTGATCCTCCATCTCCTCCCAAGAGTTCCAATCGGCAATAGTGTCAGCCTATATAGCTACTAGCTTACATACCTTCACCCTTGCAGCAATAGTTATTTGGCCATCCTCTACGCATTAGTCTATCCACAATGTAGACTTGATGCTGGATTAGTAGCCAAGCGAAGAATTTGGATTTCAAGAGAGCCCAAGGTTCCCAAATGATGGGTTGGAAGGGTAGTGGAATCGATCTTGCAACCTGTAACCGGTATGCCGATTGGGTGGAGTATTTCCCATCGGCGGTAAATTTCCAAATTGCAGTGTCAGGTGTAAGAAGATGCATGTTAGGTAGTTTGATCAGGTTTACTTGAAGTGCCGCATGCAAAGCGGAATTGTAACTAGGTACCAACTTGCATTTGATACCATCATGAATTTTCTATCTCCCATTTGGTTCTTTTCTGTGAGTTGAGCTGATCAATGCAATGTATGACAGGACATATGCAAATCAATGTTATTTTACAAGTGTGAGCTGAAGCCCATTTGTTATGACCTATTAGAGTCTAGCCCCATAATTGAGCTTTGTATGCTGTACCAAATTTTTGGTATCATGATGTCATAAACATTTTTTTTTGTCACTATACTATTGATATGTGCAAATGCTTGCCAAATTCTTTTAGGTATTGGGTAACAGGATAAGCGCTTTTGCTGCAGCACTTGAAGCTTGAAATATTGATTAGAAGACCCATCAAGCTGATGTTCTGGTCGGGTATGTTTGATTTTTGCTTTTAATTATGGCTGCTGAGCACAGGCAGCACTAAGGGTTCTTAGCGTTTTCAAGTATTATAGTGTCTGTAGCCTTTCTTTTCTTTCTGTTTTTGGATTAAACAATCTTCACTCTTTTGTCATGTTGAGCGCTATACAATACATAACTCACATTTTCTTGCAAAAATTACTAGAGGACACACACTTTTGGGTGGTGTAATAATTTTTAATTTAGGGATCCATTTCCTCGTTTCATGTATCTAATTTTGGGCTCATTTCCATGTTTTATGTATCTCATTTAGTATCTTAAAAGGGCCGAACCATGTGCACTGTTTGATATCCTAGTATTCCTAGAAGCTTCAACTGGAACAGAACAGTTTACACCTTACAGTAATAATTTACCGCAAAGTGTCTGGATTTACCATTGAATTGTTAAATATATATGGGCTTCTATGTCATGGGACATTGATTAAGTTAATTGGCATGTACAATTATCAGTAAAGCATTATGTTAAAGTACACGTGGAATTATATGGGTTTTGCTTTAACTAATGTACTTGACTTATTTCATTCTAATTTAAGGAATATAACCCACAACCACTTACACCTTACATCGTATCATTCGTATTAACCACAAACTTGATATGAGACAAACCTAGTATAGTACTTTATCTGGTATCTAAGTTGCCTCCACATGATAACATATAATTATGTAATATCTTGTTAATTCAATCATGTGCTGAGGGCAGCCTCAATGAGTTATATGTTCAACCGGTGGAGAGCAAATGCATCCGACTACAACGACATGGTGGAAATCTATCGGTTGATGATATTTAGTATACAGATTTGGGAAGGATTGTGTTTCTATTTCACCAAGAGATTCACTCTATCCAGGTAAACTTGTAAGTTGTGGGCATGCTAGTATACGTAAGTATCTATATTGAAAAGGAAGAATGCATAAATATACAGGAAACATGTACTTTTATTAATGTGTCTTAAATTACAAAATACAAGTCCCTTGGGATGCTACATATTCTCATGAGCCTAAAAAGTACATTTAACATCAGGGATTGCGTGACACCTGATTATCAGGCTTTGTAAAACTCCTAGTTAATTATATGTGTAGATCGGATCTATAGAACACCTCTGATTAAGTCGTTGATGGTCATTGTCTTCAAGCCTCAGATTTGTCATCCATATGTGTGATGCATATGCTAATTGTTTCGCCAAGAAGATCTCTCTTCAGGGAAATTGGCCCCTTTTTTCGTGGTGCGGGCGTACCAGTATATATAAGTATACACATAAGAGAACATAGAATGTACAATCTTAGAGAAAACAATACACTTTATTAATTCTGAAAAGAGTTACAAACTACAAGTCTCCTTGAGATTTACAAGCTCTCATTGTGCAAGAAAAATACATCTTGACTATAGGAGACTATATGGTTCATGATTTCTCGGGGCTTTTGAAAAACTCCTAGTTAATTACATGTGCAGAATGAGTCTACAGAAAACCTCTGATTAAACTGTGCTGATGGTCGTCGTCTTCAAACTTCAAAATAACTTTTGCTCTTGATAAGTGAATGCAATGTGTATGCCCATGCATACAAATATATGAATCCATAGCCTCGTCAATCTATGGTACTATCACAAAATATGGCCTTCACCTCGTCAGTGCCTGGCCAAGGGGTTGTTCAGCCTCATCAGTTGCGAACAAGTGGATGCCTTCACCTCATCAATACCCGGCATGAATCGTATCCGGTTTCGTCAGTCACGAACAAAAAACATGTCGTCTTCGCCTCATCAGTACCCAACGACATGAAAAAGTGGAGCGAATGACTTGTGACAGTATCTTGACTTCCTTAGCTTCAGGAAATATATATTACATGATAGGCAGCACATCGGAACATTCATCAATGACTTTGATTGTTTTAACAACTTCTGACATGATTGGACTACACTAGCTTCTCTTCAACCAATTGGATGGAAGCCTTTTGATCTTCTGATCTTCTTGAAAATTAGAGGAATAGTTTCTGGGCAGATCTTCGACTGATCATCAAAATTTGAGATCAATCGGATCGTCGGATTGAAAAATATCTTCGTTCATACATCAAGCTGAAATTCAGCGAGACTAAACGTATTTTCATTGGTCTTCTGGAGATCTTCTTGACTTTGGATTGAGATGAGAATTGGAGGAGTTGCTTCACCATGAGTCTACTATTCTTCATAAAAATTTAGGGTCGATCGGACATCTGGATGAGAAGTTATCACCGATCTTCTTCTGTGGGATAAGCTGAAACGTCTGCTGGACAGAGCATCTCTTCTGGTTGAATTTCAACCTTAGAGATCTCTGATTGGCTTGAAACTTGGAGGACATGTTGTACCTGTATTCCCTTGTTCACCATAAAAATTTGGGGTCGATCGGACTTTTGGATGAAAATTTATCACTGATTTTCTCTCGTTCGGACAGACTGAAACAGCACTAGAATGGCTACCACGGACACCACGAACGAGGCCTCCATCTCTTGTATGATGCATAATGAATGCTATGCATATGAACAAGACTCGCCCATGGCAACTTTCAAAGCTTGCCCGAATAGATCTGCAGAGGAAAAAAGTAGGATTTCTCCTATGCCGATCTTGTTATCCTGTTCACCTTTTTGTTCACTTGTTCGTCTACCTGTTCGTCTTTGGCACCTACCAGTCTATCTTTGGCACCTGTGCTTCTGGACTTGTATGCCTGTCTTCTGTGCGCCTGCCTTGCGTCTACCTTGCGCCTACGTGTACCTGCGTGTCTCCAAAAGGCTAACAGCCCTCTCTATTTATAGAGGCTCCAGATTAGTTACAACCATCCAACAACTAGAGATATTTAGGGGATTTGAATTTAAATAGAAGATATATTTCTTATTTAAATAAACAAAAAAAATTATCCTCTTTTTTGAATTTGAATAAGAGATAGACTTTTGTTATTTAAATAAACAGAAGGTTAGAAATAAGTCCTATTCGAACTTGGGCTGCAAGTTGGTTTGACCACATTTGATCAGGTTGTTGACCAGATTTGACCAGGTTTGACAAATCCAATTTTGACTGATTTTTTGACCAGTGGAGTTTTTTTCCTGGTTTTTATCATCTTTTTTTATAACCCAAATATACATGTATTTTTATTTTAGCCCTTTTGGCCATATGGGATTTTTTCCAATGAGTTTTTATTACAAAAATTCATCGAACACTAATAGATGCAAGTATGAACATCCATAGCCTTGTCAGTCTACGATGCTATCACGCGGTAGGCCTTCGTCTTGTTGTGCCCAACAAGGATGTTGTTTGGCCTCATCGGTCTTGAACAAGATGAATGGATGCCTTCGTCTTGTCAATGACCGATATTAATGGTGTCAACTTCGTCAATTATGCATAGGATAGTCACCTTCGCTTCGTCAGTGCCCGACAACATGATGTGGATGAACTAGTGAAGTAATAATAGAACTTTAACCTAATGCATACGGAATGGTATAGAGACACATCGGGATGTCCGTCGATGGTTCCGAATGACGCTCCTACGATGGGGCATTGATGGCTCAGCATTAGAGGATGGCTCAGTGGTGGATAGTTTATGAACAACTTGCCTCAATAATATTAGGATGGGGCTAGAGTAGTGCATCTTGCGCCTTCCCCAGATCCAATTCTTTAGCACAATGAGAATGAATTTGGAGCATTGTGTCTTGCACCTTCTATTATCCAATCCTCCAGCACAATAAATTGAGCTCCCCTTGCTTGGCTGGTGGGAGCCTCATAACGACATGCACCATAAGTTCGCCTCATGCCATGAAAATTGCTCCTTCGGGCTAGTAGACTTGCTAGCACATATAACCATTCAATGAACATCCCTCCCTCTTCAATTTAGACGGCACCTATGCTGAGTCGACACTGTGCTGAGCCAATACTTGTGTACAAACCCTCCATGCAATGCATGATGCATGCTATGTTGATGGGGGTGTTCACTAACGACTATCTTCATGGCTTTATATGTTTGTCTGTGAAAAAATGTAAACTGTAAAAGAGACTTAGAAGAATTATATGAGATACATCTCACTAAAACACTTAGTACATGGGAAAGAAGAGAATGACCAACCAAGATTGAGAGCCCCTTTATTTATAGAAGGTGGGGGGGCTACAGATTGAGGATATCAAGAGCTCTTTATCCTACATTTAAATTCAAAAATACAAGAGATAAACGTCGTTGTAAAGAGATAATGTGAGGTTAGTCCTTTTTATTATTTTATTTGGAATTATGCACGAATTTACATTATTTTTTATCTTTAATTTACTATTTTATTTGTGCACAATTGATTTGACTCAAATCACACGCGACCAGACCTAACCTAGGTCCAATCCAACACTTTATTTTGGTCCAAAAATATCAATTATAAAAAAATTGTTTACATAGGTAAATTATATATCATTGTATTTGTCTCGACAAGAAGAGCACAATAAAAATTAATTGCCCATTTGGACTCCGAATAAAAAATTACATCCTTTTACATTACAGCACCTTAGAGATATTCGGGTAAACTATAAACTTTCAAATGTATCGTATCTAGAGGATTCCAAAAGATCATGAAATCACTCATTTTGTTGAAGAACCCAAAAGTTATGGTTATTATAATTTGGTCCTTGGTTTAGTTTGACCAGGGTAGACTTTGACTTTTGTATTCTTCATGCCACAAACTTGTATTAAATATGTTTGTCATGTTATCAGCTTCCTAAAATGATACATAACACTTTATCCTGACAAGAAAAAAAATGTTATGGTCTTTTTACTGATAGATCCTTTGCAGCAGGGCCTACAGTTCATCGCCTGACTACACTTCCCTTTATTTCAAGCGACTTGGGATATTTCTTGAGATCTCGTTGGAGACATGATTGGCCATATTCCATAATTGGCCTATGTTGCATCTAGGCCCTTTTAGGTTGATTTTGATTATTGATGACATTAAGTGTTTTGGACTAACCTTGTCTTTGAGCTATTTCTATGAAGAGCGATTTCTGTAAAGTCTGCAAGTGATCCGGGAAGATCTGCAAGTCACAAGTCCAAAGTCGCAAGCGCAAGGTCGCAATGTAGGCTGTGGTCGCATTTAAAGGTTGGAAATCAAGGTCGCAACTGCAAGGTCACCAAAACGAAAGTTGCAAGGATTAAAGATGCAAAGAACCTAAGGTAATATTTGTTTTATTTTGACCGATCTCGGTGTTTGGAGTTTGATCGGTTTAGGAAATTATTTCTTAGTTTCAACCATACTATAAAGAGGGGTTGCAAGTCCTCTCTATATCTCCAACATGAACCGAGAAATTACTAGGTCATTGCATTGAATCTTTTTGGTTGGATTTGATTTGAATTTGGTTTGAAAGATTTGGTTTTTCAGTTGTATTTTGACAGTAGAAGAGTTTTTGCTTTTTCTACAACGATCTAGGCAGATCTGGCTTTTACTTCTGTTTACAAAAATGTAGCTCTTTAAATTATATTTCAAACGACCTATTAAACTATCAATTTGGATTTCTGGATCAAAAGTTATAGATGTTTTTAATGGACTGTCAGTTATTTGGTTTTTCAGCTCAGTTTTTGACAGTAGAAGAGTTTTTCGTTTTTCTAGAAAGATCTAGGCATATCTGGCTTTTTCTTCTGTTGACAAAAATGTATCCCTTTAAATTATATTTCAAATGAGATATCAAACACTTCAATCGGATCTCTGGATTAAAAGTTACATCTATTTTTATCCATACTGACTGTCAATTTGCTAAACTGAATGTCAGTTTGGATTGTCAGTTTTGTTAACTGACAGTTGTCCAGAGAGGTTGTTTTTTAAGCTGAAATTTTTTGAACTAAACTGACTGTCAGTTTGCATTTCGACCTCGAGCCGTTTTATTTGACTTTCTATTTGATCTGGTCGATGTTTTGGTCGAACTGACTGTCAGTTTGGTGTTTCAAGTTTCCATATACGACCACAAACGGCTAGCTATTTTTTATCCGTAAATTTTGTCGGCCGTTGTGTATGTAACTGACTGTCAGTTAGGTGAACTGACTGTCAGTTTGAGTTGCTGATTTTCAGCCCTAGCTCCAACGGTTCATTTGATCCTTGAGGCTATAAATAGGGGCTTTGGGTATGTGTTTTACACAACAAGCAGTAGGATTTTCTTATACACTCTTGAGTTTTAGTTTTCTACTTAAAATCTTGATCTTTTGATCAAGTCGAGTGTTTTCCGATCCACTGAGCACTTCAGTTCTTTTGCATTTGCATTCACTTAGCTTCTCGGTGCGTGTTTGGAGGTCTAGAGAAGACCTCGCTGCCTGTTACTCTTGGTGAGCGCTCTCACCTAGACGGTTCGGAGGCGTGGCCGTTGACCTCTCTAGAACGAAGATTGTTGGAGAGGCTCGACAAGTTTGTACAAGGCATTGGTGCTCGCCTTTCCGGAATGGACAAGGAGCAACCGTTAGTAGATAATACTCTTCATGAGTATTGAGGCAAAACTCAAGTGACTTGAGTGTTTCAACGAGGACTAGTGGAGACTGGGCAAGTCTCCGATACCTCGGTAAAAACTACTGTGTTTGTTCTCTTCCTCTCTAGCTTATATTATTTGTTCTTGATTTGCAATTATTTGTTCAAGCTTAAAAGTTTTTAAAAGCCTCCTATTCACCCCCCCTCTAGTCGGCATCCTTGATCCAACAGCCTACTCATACGGCACAATCATGTTAGTGCATCGAATCCTGGTCAATTCGGCATGTCAAATGGGGCAGAAGGCAATTATGCTATCGAGTAAGTTTTATGGGGAAAAATATAAATCATTGTGTCTATATTGGTGAATTGAACACGACTTTATATTTATATGTTCCCATAGGTCAACACACACAATTTTTCATTTTTTTCCCTTTGATCAAATAGGGTATATATGTCATAAGTAGATAATGAATTTTGTTACAAAATTTCGTCTAACAGTTTACGTAATCTAGTTGCACACATCAAGAAGTTCTTAAATGCATATCTTCATGACAGATGCTTGAGGGTTTCCTTATTCTCGTCTCGCATTTCAAGAAGTGCGTAAGTGCATAGTTTTATGACAGATGGTTAAGTGTTTCTGTGGGTAAAATAGTACACCTCTACAAACTAAAACATGAATATTCATTCTTTTTTTCAAGAGGGAAGTTTCACTTGTAGTACGAAAAGAGGCCTATGGTGATCTCAGTCCTATGATGTGATGTGACTAGTAAAATTTTCATTTTAAAAATAACTCTTTTTCTCAAAAATGTTTTCTTAAAAGTTCCATCCTTGACTTGAATTATGAAATCTTTAAATGGGTGAAGATGCTGCATGTTACATGATAAATCATGTCTTTAAGATAAGAACTTGTTTAGTATTTTTGTATTCACCCTAGTTATATAAACCCTTTGTTAGACCTAGAAATCTTGAATTTGGAGATGTATGTTGGAGGTTTCAGTAGAGTGACTGAAGAGGAGTCAATTTGGAGTTCAGCTAAGATGGACATCTACAACTAAACCCCACCCTATTTCGGTGGTAAAGGAAACAAGTTGAGTAATTAAGCCACAACAGTGTTATCTACTTTTATGTTTGAAATCAAGTCTGTAATAGGTTGTGGTATGCTCTAAGTTGTATTTTAAAACTAGAACCCAGCTTGTACTTTAAGTTAGGCAAACCAGCTATATAACCCAAGTTTGTATTTTCATGTTTCCGATATGCTATTTTGGTGTGGGCATTCCTCGAGAAAACAAGTTTTTTCGATAATACACACAAATCAAACATATTTCTAGATAGGTGGTATGTTGGATTGCATCAAACAGCGGGATCTTTGCCCACATTAGCTTCAGCAAAGTCAAATGATCCTGCTTGGTTACTGATATGTAAAGGACCAAAGTTTGATCTTATATATGTGCAGGAAGTAGTACTACAAGTGAAATTCAAGGTGCATATAATTAAATATATATATTTTTATTTTTATTTTCTTGTATCTCGGAATGGTATGTGGGAATGAACTAGTACCGAAATGATCTATTTCAAGAGCCAAACCGAAATAACCATTGGAATGAAATTGATAACTTCGATCAGTAGACCAACCAACTTGTGACACTGGTCAATATTTAATCCCAAATTTATCATTCCATTATTAAATTTTAAATACATAAATCATAAATAATTATATCAGGATTGGTTCGTTCACATGATGAACAGTTAGCTCAATTTTAGAAGATGTATATAATAATAAAAACAATAATGTTTGGAGGGTGATCCAATATTATTAAACTAGGCAAAAGACCATGATGACTAATAGCTTATCCGACCCTTCGAGAAAGTTGACGAGCCATCGAAAAATTTTGATACCAGATATTTGTAAGAGAGAAAATTGTGTCATGGATCCTTGAATATACGTGTAGTCACTTATTTTCCTAGGTTTATAAACTTGAAATTTAACCTAAATTTGGTTGATTGTTTTATTTTAGTCAGTCCATCTATTACTTAAATTAACAGAAAATATCGTGAGATCAGGACATACATGGCATACTTTAGATTGTTAATTTGGCATTAATTTGGACAAATGGAATTGGAGACCAGCGGAAGATGGCCGGGCATCGCGGAATTGTTTACGGCATATTTAGACTAATTAATTAGTTCATTAACTAAACAAGCTAGCTGACCAATTGGGTGCACGCTAGAAATTAATGTAGCCAACCGTACGTTGACAAATTTATGCATGGGCGGTGGATGTGGAATTAAGAAAGGACTTCATTAAAAGAGTAGTCGTCACTGATCTATTTCAAGAATCAAGATAGACTTCATCTGTGATTAATATCCAGATTTTTTTAATAAAAAAAGTGATCTCTGATCAGTCCGGGAAATAGCAATATTGATTTTTCTCCTGAAAATCACTACCTAGCTATTGTTTGTTGCATAGATCAGACTAATGATGCATATACGCTTCCTCTTTATTTCTTCCACAGATATTAGACTGTTAATAACTGTCATTAATTATAGCGGGAGTATTCGTTACATAAAAGAATTTTATTTTTGAGAGCAAAATATGTTAAAAAACGTTATTTTACAATTTTTGAGTTGAAACATAACATCATCTTCCAAAAATATTCTCATAATTATTACTCTACTTAATTATTAATTATTTATATATAAACAACACATATTATATTAATCATAAGTACTAGGACATATAATTTTACTATGCTTCTTAAAATTATGTATGCAGCTTAAACAATAAATTTGTTTTAGGTACAGAGAAAATAATAAAGTCATATATATCCAATACACGCAAGAATAAAAATATGGCTAGATCAAGTTTGGAGTTTGGATGGTACTATATACACACACACGTGTAATAGTTAGGATAGGGGTGAAGTTCAGGACTCTCCAAGTCCAAAAAAAATCTAAAAAAATTAGGTGTGTAGAGGATGTAATATAATGAAGTTCTGTAAATTTTTGTGACAAAACACAACTGTATGTGAGAAAAAAAAAGTTAGACTAAATATATATTTATCGGTTGATTCTCCTACATACAGTCATATTTGATTATAAAATTTTGTAGGACTTAATAATATATCATCCTATGTATCTAATAATTTTTCATAATTTTTAAGAACTCAAAATCACTCGAACCTTATATGTAAGAATTACCCACCATCATATGAGATCCTTTCCCAACACACATATAATATAAACTTGACATTTATCTTGACAAGTCTATGAACTTTCTCGATCATTTCATTTAGCTCCATCCAGCAGGTAAACTAATAGAAAATAATGTAGTTTCATGCTATAGTACTTTTAATTATAGTTGGAATAGTTGTTGTTTCCACCATAACTAAAAATGTGTCATTTTAGAGAGAAAAATCTATAAAATATAATGTTATTTTATGTTTTTGTAGTGAAATATAACCTTATCTTCTAAACATATCCTTATATCCTTATAATCATTATTCTACTTAATTATTAATTACTTACATGTAAACAACATACATATCAAATTAATTACAAGTTCTAGAGGTTGGCATATAATTTTATTTTACTTTTTGAGAACTGTATGTGGAGTTAAAATTATATTTTTTTTAGGTACGAAGAAGTAATATATATATCAATACAATAATGTTTGTTGCATTACACGCAAGGATAAAAATATAGCTAGGTCAACTTTGGAGTTTGGATGGTACATAAAAGCATCGTACCTACCGCAGATAGTTGGATTAATGTGGTAAGTGTGATTAATGCGGTAAGTGTGATTAATAAGCTAATATATATATATATATATATATATATATATATATATATATGTCGTGGTATAAAAAATACCCCGGCAGATTTGATGACGTGCGCAACACGTGTTCCTCAACGCGTGCTGACCGTGCGACGGGTCTCCACGCGCTGGACAATCACAGAGATTGACTCAAGAGTTTATACAGGTTCAGAACTCAGTGGAGGCCCTAGTCCTGTCGACGCGCTCCCGACAAGTGTCGGCTAGGGGGATCTCTCCCGGGGAGAGGTTTCCAGAGCACGCCTATTAGTTTTTATGATTGGAGTCAAATGAATGTCTTCGGTTACAAAAGAGGGTTACAAGGGTATATATAGACCCCAAAAGACGCAAATTACTGAACTACCCCTGCTGCCACCGTAGGATCGGGGGCAAAACGGTCTTCTGACGAGGTTCAGGGCACCGATTTCTGACACGTGGCGGCCCTTGAAATCAGTGCCCACCAGAGGAGCACCGGGGGAAAACTCTCCCGAGCCCGGAGAAGGGACTCCGGGAGAGGGGCTCTCCCTATCCCGGAGAAGGTGCGCCGGGGGAAATATCTCCCGAGCCCGGGGGAGGGCTCTGGGAGACGTCTTCCCCGGCCCGGAGAAGGGACTCTGGGAGATGAGCTCTCCCTAGCCCTGAGGAGGTGCGCCGGGGGAGGTCTTTCCCGAGCCCGGGGGAGGGCTCTGGGAGACGTCTTCCTCGGCCCGGAAAAGGGACTCCGGGAGAGGAGCTCTCCCTAGCCCTGAGGAGGTGCGCCGGGGGAGGTCTCTCCCGAGCCCGAGGGAGGTGCGCCGGGGGAGGGCTCCGGGAGACGTCTTCCCCGGCCTGGAGAAGGGGCTCCGGGAGAGGAGCTCTCCCTAGCCCGGAGGAGGTGCGCCGGGGGAGGGCTCCGGGAGACGTCTTCCCCGGCCCGGAGAAGGGACTCCGGGAGAGGAGCTCCCCCTAGCCCTGAGGAGGTACGCCGGGGGAGGTCTCGCCCGAGCCCGGGGGAGGGCTCCGGGAGACGTCTTCCCCGGCCCGGAGAAGGGGCTCCGGGAGAGGAGCTCTCCCTAGCCCGGAGGAGGTGCGCCGGGGGAAGTCTCCCCCGAGCCCGGGGGAGGGCTCCGGGAGACGTCTTCCCCGGCCCGGAGAAGGGGCTCCGGGAGAGGAGCTCTCCCTAGCCCAGAGGAGGTGCGCCGGGGGAGGGCTCCGGGAGACGTCTTCCCCGGCCCGGAGAAGGGACTCCGGGAGAGGAGCTCCCCCTAGCCCTGAGGAGGTGCGCCGGGGGAGGTCTCGCCCGAGCCCGGGGGAGGGCTCCGGGAGACGTCTTCCCCGGCCCGGAGAAGGGGCTCCGGGAGAGGAGCTCTCCCTAGCCCGGAGGAGGTGCGCCGGGGGAAGTCTCCCCCGAGCCCGGGGGAGGGCTCCGGGAGACGTCTTCCCCGGCCCGGAGAAGGGGCTCCGGGAGAGGAGCTCTCCCTAGCCCGGAGGAGGTGCGCCGGGGGAAGTTTCTCTCAACCCCGGAGAAAGAACTCCCATGGTGACGTTTCTGGCGTTGGCTAGTATTTTCCCCCAACAATATATATATATATAATTAATGCAGTAGGTGTGATTAATAAACTAATTAATACAACTGTCTGCATATGTATTGAGGACCTAAGTGGTTGACTAATCAGATCATGCCTGGCTAGATGCAAGCATGTATATGTACTATACATTCACTCTCTCAATAGAGTAAATTGTATTTTGAGTTTTTAAATTTGTGTGATTGTATTTTTAGTTTTTAAACTTGAAGTTTAGTTTAATTTCATCTGGATCCATGATATCTCTAAATTGATGTAATATGTTACATCAATTTTTCTAATATAATATTGTATCACATAATATTTTATATTAGTTTCTTAATGATATAATATATTGAAATGAAAAATAAGAGTACAGTATTATTTCGATTAAATACTAAAAAATTTAGAATAAAAATGTTGCTAATAGTTCATGAATAAAACATATTTGATGCTAAAATGTAAATTTTACATTTAATTCTAATTTTTAACTGGTAGAGTAATAAATTTTATTAATATAGTCAAATTTAGAGGTCAAATTTATTAAGAGAGACAAATTTAAATACCTAACAAATTAAATTTTAAATTTAAGTATACAAGTAACACAATTACATAATTTTAACAACTAGACTGCAATTTACTCCTCGATGTATAGAAGCCAAATGCAAGGACAAGGCAAGCACAAGGCCTATACTTGTGTACACAATTAATAGTAGTAGCTAGCTGCAAGAATCGATCGAGCTGAGCAATGGAGATCGTGACGGGGGCGATGAACAGCCTGCTCCCGAAGCTGGGGGAGCTGCTCAAGGAGGAGTACAAGCTGCAGAGAAGGGTGAGAGGTGAGATCATATTCCTCAAGGCTGAGCTGGAGAGCATGCAGTCCGCGCTCGTCAAGGTCTCGGCGGTGCCGCCGGAACAACTCGACCCTCAGGTCAAGCTTTGGGCCAGGGACGTTCGGGAGATCTCCTACGACATCGAGGACAGCGTCGACGCCTTCATGGTGCGTGTCGACGCGCGGCGTGATGGTGGCGCTCATCACGGCGGCTTCATGGAGTTCATTGACAAGGCCGCCAGCCGGCTGACCAAGGCCAAGACGCGCCACCAGATCGCCGTCGAGGTCGACGGCATCAAGACTCTCATCAAGGAGGTGACAGAGCGCCGTGACACGTACAAGGTCGACACTGTCGTCGCCGCCGCCTCCGCCACGCCAGCTCCCAAGGTGGACCCTCGCTATCTGTCAGCTTTGTACAAGAGGGTGGCGGAGCTCGTCGGCGTGGATGGGCCGAGGGATGATGTGGTCAGGATTCTGACGGAGCAGAAGCAGAAGGTGGTGTCCATCTTCGGGTTTGGAGGTCTCGGCAAGACGACTCTTGCCAACACAGTGTATCAGGAGCTTAAGGAAAAATTCCATTGTACGGCTTTTGTATCGGTGTCCCTGAATCCTGACGTGAAGAAGGTGTTCAAGAGCATGCTCCATCAACTTGACAAAAAAAAGTATAACGATATCATGAGATCAGAATGGGATGAACAGCAACTCATCGATGAACTCAGAGATTTCCTTGCCTACAAGAGGTACGTACCGCATGCGTTAATTTCCACCATCCCCCCGTTTCTTATTCTAGACTTCTTAATTTTGTTTCTAAATATATATTATTCTATAATTTTTAGACAAATTTACATAGTATTTTCTTTATATACCCTTTTTTTGATAATAGAAGTTTTAATTTCTCAAACGATTTGTCTACCGATCTCAAGATGCCATGCTTGCTCTAAGGTATGAACAAGTTTCTAATATGTGATTTAGGGAGATGAGAGGGATGGTAATAAGGTGTATTCAATAAGATTAATACGATTATTTTACTTCGTATCTTGTTTTTAGTGTTAGATACTAAAGCAACATCTATTTGTGAATAGATGGAATATTTTGTTGCCATAGGATTTGTATAGTCGAAAATTTTCAATTTTGACAATTAATATATTTTGATTGACCATACAAAAATTATATGAGTAAATTCATTGTCAAAAAATACTTTCATAACATTGTAATTTTTATAACTTTTACTAAAATAATAAGATAAAAATTAATAAATTGTATTTTGAAAACTGTGAAAAAATAAAAAAAAAGGAGAAAATTTTGTTAAACGAGGCAATAATTATTTTTGAACTCTTCATGGTTACTTAACTAGAAAATTACATAAAAGACTTGTTTTCTTGTGTTATCTTACTAACTTGCAGTCTTGTCGAATAGGCTCAAGGTTACAAAATACTTAATTGTGACAATGAGAAGTTATCAAAAAAATATTGTTAAATCACCTACTTCCTCTCTTTTATGTCTCTATCTTATTTGATAATTGTTTTGCCTATCACTGGAGTGCTTTGTATGCACCTTGTTATTCATTTATAGTATAATTTTTTAGAAAGTCTTAAGGTTACCATTACACCTTGTTACCTTTAGTGCCTTACTAATATGTATGGCTCTTGTGTTGTCATATTTATAGGTACTTCATTGTTATTGATGATATATGGGATTTATCAGTTTGGAAAATGATCAGATATGCGTTGATAGAGAATGATCATGAAAGTAGAGTGATCATGACAACCCGTAACATTGATGTTGCTAAACAAGTTGGAGGTGCTTATAAGCTAAAGCCTCTTTCTCTTGATGACTCCAAAAAGCTCTTCTATAAAATAATATATGGCTGTGAAGATAAACGTCCTCCCACTCAATTGACTGATGTATCCACAAAAATATTGAGAAAATGCGGCGGTTTACCGCTAGCTATCATTACCATAGCTAGTTTGTTGCATCATAACCAAGTTAGTGTAAAAGAATGGAACAAGGTACACGACTCAATTGGTCATGGACTTGAACACAGTCTTGATGTGAATGACATGAGAAAGATATTAGCTCTTAGCTATGGTGAGCTGCCTTCTCATCTTAAGACTTGTTTATTGTATTTAAGTATATATCCAGAAGATACCGAGATTATTACAGATCAGTTGATTTGGAGATGGATAGCTGAGGGTTTTGTCCATACAAAACAAGGGGAATACTTATATGACCTAGGACTGGGTTATCTTCATGAGCTCATTAATAGAAGCATGATCCAACCCGTGCGCTTCGATTATAAGGGTAGCGCAATAGCTTGTCGTGTACATGACATGGTGCTTGATCTCATAATTTTCTTGTCAACTGAAGAAAATTTTGTGACTACAACAGTTGGGGGCCAGCAATCTACATTTTTAGAAAAGAAGACTCGTAGGTTATCCCTCCAGAGCAGCAAGAAAGGGGATGAGATACCACAGCCAACCATGACTATGTCCTCTGTGAGATCACTTAGTGTCTTCGGTCCTGCTATTCATTTGATGCCTCCCATTTCAAGTTTTACAGTTTTACGTGTATTGGAGTTATTTGGTTGTGATCTTCTGGATGGTCATTGTCTTAAGTTCATTGGGAATTTGTGCCAATTGAGGTATTTGAGAATAATCAACACAAATATTTCTGAGCTCCCAAAAGAAATCGGAAATCTGCAATTTTTGCAGACATTGTGGTTGGATGGAACTGAAGTACGCGAACTACCATCAACCATTGTTGAACTAAGACAATTGATGTGTTTATGTTGTGATTTTCAAATGAAATTTCCGAATGGGATTGGGAATATAAAATCTCTACATCAACTGTCACATATCTCTCTAGATCAGAATGCAAGCATTCTGAACGAGCTAGGAAACCTGACTGAATTGAGGGAAGTTGTCCTTTACATCACTAGATGGGATAAGAGTAATGATAAATTGCTACTACAGTGTCTATCCACTCTTGGGAAGCTCCAAAGTTTACAGCTGACAATTTTATTTTGTGATTCAATGGACTTCATGTTGGATTCATGGTGGGTGCCTCCACATCTTCAGAGGGCTAGATTCTATGGTATTACCCCGTTCTCTGCAATGCCAAAGTGGATTTCCTCACTCTACGACCTCGTCTCCTTATGCATTAGTCTCAAAATTCTCAGACAGGAGGACCTTCAAATGCTTGAGGAGTTACCTGCTCTTCGTTCTCTCTCACTGTTCGTGAAGAAGCCCTTAGAAGAAAGATTGGTCATTGGCACAGACTATACCTTCCAGTACCTAACAGAATTGACTTTAGGCATGGACGCAATGGAGTTGATGTTTGCACCAGGAGCCATGCCAATGCTTCAAAGTGTTTGGCTTGAATTTGAAGCGCAGGGGACAAAAGAAGCGCATGGTGGTTATAATTTCGGCTTGGAAAACCTGTCTTCCCTTGAGAATGTCATTATTAAAAGCACTTGCTACGATAACAGTGAGGTGGATGATGTGGAGGCTGCGATGAGGAAAGCAATAGACAGTCATCCCAACCATCTCAACTTTGAGTTCAGCGCAGGAAATGATTGAACATTTTAGTCCCATGTATTCAATATTTTCATACTTCACCTGATTGTACATGAAAATATGTGTTTGAAGTGAATACAGACTGACCCTCCATGTTATTCGAGTCTAAAATAAATATAAACTTTGTCCAGATAAAATTATATAGACAAATTATATGTGGTTAGATTCGTCTCGGTAAGAAGAACACAATAAGATATTTATTTGTCTAATTTGGACCACAGGATAAAGTTATGATTACATTTACATTTCAATCCCTGGCAGACGTTTGGGCAAACTGCAAACCTTCAAATGCACTAGATTGAGTCACAATAGTGCATTGTTTAGGTTTATGATTTTTAGAGGATCCCGAAAAATTATAGAATCACTCATTTTGTTTGACTCATTTTGTTGATCAAATGATTAAAAATGCAAATTTTCATGCACAAACTTAAGGGAGCAAATAAATATAAATACATGTGTCATATTCTCTAATGTGAACACAATGATATATATTTTGCCCCACAAATTTGTATCGATAGCATAACTGTCTTTTATCCCTATTTAGCATGTCGGCTTGGCTAAAACTCAGTGCACTGACTCAATTATATCATACAGTAAATACAACTATGCGTTATGGCTAATTATTATTGCAATATACCCTCATGAATTAGTTCAAGAAGTGAGAAATTTAAGTATAGTCAAACGATGGCCCACCGGTGCTACTGCAAAGACCTAGTCATAAAAAAGGTCTTAATTTTTTTGTTTCTTGTCGGAATAAAATGTTCTTTATCATTTTAGAAACCTTGAGACAAAGAATATACTTAATGTGAATTTGCAATATGAAGGTCACCAAAATGATAACGTCTACTTTACTCAAACTGATGTACGGACCAAGTTGTAAATCAGTTATAACTTTTGGATCCTTCAATGAAATGAGTGGTTCTATGATTTTTCAGAATCCACTAAAGATGGTTAACTTATATAATATACCATTGTGGTTTGAATAGTACGTTTATAGGTTTACAGTATACTCAAATATCTCATATGGGTTCAAATATAAAAACTGCTGTAACTTTTTATTCGATATCTAAATAATACAAATAAAAATATTGTCTTCTCCTCATCGATATATATGAATGTGAGATATATAATTTTTCTATCTAAACTTTTATCGCTATAGTTGATATTTTTCAAGACCCAAATAATGTGTCAGACTTGACCCAAGTCAAGTCCGATCATACGAAATCTGAGTCAAGTCAATTATGCATGAATTAATTATTAAAAATAATTTAATTTAGTGCAAAGTTCTGAATTAAAAATGATAAAAAAGGGATTATCTTTGTAATTATCTCCTCACTTTACGTTTAAAATTCATGTTTTGAATTTTAAACCTCGCCTAATTAATATCCTCAACCAACAGTCTCACACTCTCTATAAATATAGGGAGCTCTCCACTTGGAAGGGGCGGATTCTTCTCTTCCTCCATCACATACGAAGAGTTTTAGCAAGAGGTATCTCATAGTCGTCAACAGTGAACCTTCCATCAGCATAGTATGCAATGTGCATTGCATGGAAGACTTATGCTTGAACGTTGGCTTGGTAAAAGTGTTATCCGATCTAGATGGAGAGCCATTTTTTTCAATGGCGTATGTACTAGCAAATCCACCAATCCGACGGAAAGCATGGAGGAATTTACCGAGCATGAGGCTGATCCATGGTGTTCGTTATAAGACCCCCATCTAGCCAAGAAAGGGAAGTCAGGATCATTGTGCTAAGAGATTGGATAATGGATGGCACAAGTTGAGTCATTTCAGATCTATTCCAAGATTATTAAGGTGAGAAGTCTAATCTGATACGCCAAAAGGATAAGATCTGGGGAAGACGCAAGACGTGTCGCTCCACATTTATACTCATTGTGCTAAAAGATCGAATCTAGAGAAGATGCAAGACACATCGCTCTAAATCCATTCTAATATTATTATGGTGAGCTATCCACTGTTGAATAATCTATGCCCAAAGCATTATTCAGAGCATCAAAAGACATCATGATGCACATCCATTCATTCATCCTACATATAGTTCCAGAGCTAAGGAGGTCATGCCACTATCACAACTTTGTAAACCTACCATTCGCACATCATGTCACCAGACATTGACGAAGTCGGACACCACCATTAATGTTGGGCATCGACGAAGCGAAGACATCCATTATGTTTTCCACCAACAAGGCCGAATAACATCCTAGTCGGGCACCAAAGAAGCAAGGACATCCATTACTTTTGCGACCGACGAGGCCAAATAACATCCTAGCCAAGCACCGACGAGGCGAAGACCACTTTATGTGATAGCATCATAGACTAACGAGGATATGGGCCTACATACTTGCATTCATTGGCATTGTGACTAGAAGCTCAAGGACGACGACCATCGACGACTTAATTGGAGGTGTTTTACAAATCCAAAATATATAGACTTAATTAACTAAAAGTTTTACAAAATCTTGGGAACCACGTACAGTTTTTTATGTCGGATGTAATACATAGGCACAATGAGAAGATGTAAACTCCAAGATGAATTAATAATGTTCATATTTTTGTGATGTTTGAGCGTATTAATGTATATATTTACATATATTAGCACACCCATAACTTCGAATTTTACCTGTTGAGTGAAATTTGTCAAGGAAACACCTGGCAATCCGGGAGCTAACTCGCTACATGCTCATGTGCAACCGAAATCAAAGGGCATCCAATTTTCTAAGGCTGCACATGCATGCAATGTATAGAATCCAATGCCCCATTATCTGCTTATTATGCACCTTGAATATGCATGCATGAGTCCATGAAAAGTGCATTACTCTAATTAAAGCACTAATTGTCTTGTTGTAATCAGTGATTTTGTACTTTCAATTGAGACACTCACGAACATTCGAGATTGTCCAGATCAACAATTGAGTTTACTGCTGAAAGAAGAGGGGAGAAGGGCAAAAGTATGGTCATAAACACGTGTGTGCACAAATACACGTCAATTGCACAAGGACTAGAGTGATGCCAGTAAGGATTTTTTTTTTACTGATCTACTTATTGAGGAATTTTCTTTATGAATAATAAAAAAATAATTATAAAAATAACCAAAAATTGTAAAATTTTGTAAAAAAATGGTCCATCACATCAACCTGTCACGTTCTGGAGATGCGACAGGGACTTGTCGTGGCATAATTTGTGGAAAACAGCTTGCTCGACAAGCCGCTTGCATTGCCTCCATTTTCAATAATTCATACATTTTACTCCATTTTCAATATTTGATTGTATGATTAGTGATAAATTAAATTATTAACAAGTATGTTTCATAGAGAAAATTCACTCTCTTCTAGATGAAATTTCTAAAATGCGAGTATCTTAGTATACATAAGTATATATAAAAAAAGTAGAGAATACATAACATGAGAAAAAAATGTACTTTATTAATTCATCTCAAAATTACAAAATATAACTCTCTTTTGAGATGTTTACATTGTTCATATGCCTATAAAAATACATTTTAACATCAGAAGATTATGTGATTTTTGGTTCTTAGAACTTTGCAAAACTCCTATTAATTACATCTGTAAACTTTAGTTTTACATAATACCTCCGATGGTCATCCTCTTTAAACTTCTGATCTGTCCTCTTAGCATCCAATTTGTTCGCTGCAGCCTCTTTCCAAGCATGGACCTCCTCTTTGATCTTCGCCATGAGTGTCGACACCGTCATGGATTTATCTTCAAAGATCCTTCTGCTTCTCTCCTTCCAAGTTTCCCAACCACCCAGTATAATGATCGTTTTGATGTGCTATGCTGTTCCATCAGTCAGATGTGAGGTCACAGTCGTCCACCAGTCCATGATGGATGTCGTTGTCATCCAAGCAGAAGCATGTAGTTGTGGTGAGGCCAGCCAGTCGGATACTCTCCTCCATACCTGTTGTGTGCAGGGGCATTCCAAGAACAGGTGTGGTGTGGTCTCCAGGTTTCTTAAGCACATTGGACACCAATAGTGAAACCATCCTCTACGCATTAGTCTATCCACAATGTAGACTTGATGCTGGATTAGTAGCCAAGCGAAGTATTTGGATTTCAAGGGAGCCCAAGGTTCCCAAATGATGGGTTGGAAGGGTAGTGGAATCGATCTTGCAACCTGTAACCGGTATGCCGATTGGGTGGAGTATTTCCCATCGGCGGTAAATTTTCAAATTGCAGTGTCAGGTGTAAGAAGATGCATGTTAGGTAGTTTGATCAGGTTTACTTGAAGTGCCGCATGCAAAGCGGAATTGTAACTAGGTACCAACTTGCATTTGATACCATCATGAATTTTCTATCTCCCATTTGGTTCTTTTCTGTGAGTTGAGCTGATCAATGCAATGTATGACAGGACATATGCAAATCAATGGTTATTTTACAAGTGTGAGCTGAAGCCCATTTGTTATGACCTATTAGAGTCTAGCCCCATAATTGAGCTTTGTATGCTGTACCAAATTTTTGGTATCCTGATGTCATAAACATTTTTTTTGTCACTATACTATTGATATGTGCAAATGCTTGCCAAATTCTTTTAGGTATTGGGTAACAGGATAAGAGCTTTTGCTGCAGCACTTGAAGCTTGAAATATTAATTAGAAGATCCATCAAGCTGATGTTCTGATCGGGTATGTTTGATTTTTGCTTTTAATTATGGCTGCTGAGCACAGGCAGCACTAAGGGTTCTTAGCATTTTCAAGTATTATAGTGTCTGTAGCCTTTCTTTTCTTTCTGTTTTTGGAGTAAACAATCTTCACTTGTTTGTCATGTTGAGCGCTATACAATACATAACTCACGTTTTCTTGCAAAAATTACTAGAGGACACACACTTTTGGGTGGTGTAATAATTTTTATTTTAGGGATCATTCCCTCGTTTCATGTATCTAACTTTGGGCTCATTTCCATGTTTTATGTATCTCATTTAGTATCTTAAAAGAGCCGAACCATGTGCACTGTTTGATATCCTAGTATTCGTAGAAGCTTCAACTGGAACAGAACAGTTTAGTAATGCAAGTGTCTGGATTTATCATTGAATTTTTAAATATATATGGGTTTTGCTTTAGCTAATGTAATTGACTTAATTTCATTCTAATTTAAAAGCTGTGAAATAACTGGTATTTGCAGCCTTTTAACAGCAAGGAATCGGTATCTATTAAGTTCAATACTTTTATGATCTCTTCCCGAACCCAGTTAATGCAGAAAACAGCTAATTGGAAAGCAGTAGTCATATTTTTAGTCCTGCAAACTACCATCAAATAAAGTAGACTATATATTTGATCGCTCACTTCGTCAAAATTGTAATAAAATACAAGTAGTAGGTTGTTGTATGGCTGTCTTGAAGATGCATTGGATTTTTCTTTTTTTGCTGGTGATATTTATGATTTCATATTTGGTTATAGTTAATGTGAAATGTTTTAGGAGCCCATCTAACTGATTGTTTTCAGCCTGAGTGGTTAAAGTACTTTTGAGCGACTTGTCTAATTAATAAGCTTCTGCTCGTGAAGCGATACTGTTAAGAGTTTCAAGAGTGAAACAATATTGTTTATATTGCATAGGTCTGCTTTATCTAAACACAGGGATGAAGTTTTGATCTGTTGGCCACTTGCTGCTGTGAAGGTTTTCCAAAGTGATGTGTAGATTCTGCCATGCAGGGGCATGCCGACAAATTATCCTTTGTGTATTAGTCTATTTCTCACCACATTATGAGGCATCTTATCCTTTGATTGCCATCATCTTTAATGATCAAGTAATCTTTCGGATTTAGATGGTAACCTGTCATTGCACAATCAAATATCGTGAGTTGTTGGTATATATATAGGGTAAGTGTCTCCGAGTTTATGATAGATCCAAATCCAATATAGAATTACCAAAGCAAAAAATCATGCACTGACAGTTGTCTGCTAACATTCTTTTAAGACAATATGACGCAAGTGCCTTTTTTTTTTTTTTTGAGTTGTCTTCTGTTAATAGTCTCTTCAGACATATTTATAGCTGCAACATCTGTTCCTTTCTTTTCACCTTACGTTATAGAACATTGAAGAAGAAAAAGATAAAGAACTTTCCAATTCTTCCTATCCCAATCATAGAGCTTTTCTCCCATTTTTGAATTGCCAAGGGGCACCATAGAATAGTAATGGTTGCGTCTAGGTGGTCCAAGCACTAGCTTAGTATTCAATTAGAAGAAAATCCTAGGTCAATTAGTTGCTGCATCAATTTCACCGAAGTAGCTGTCTGAAAAGCTGTCAATTACAGCCCACTTATCACCACCTTTTATTTACCTTATTACATCGTTATATTTCTCATTTCTTGCGTGCACGACCTGCAACTTCTTGCCAAACCAATGTGTCAAATCTGATCTGCCTTTCTTGTTAAGGTCTAATGCTTATCCTTTTTCTAAAGAAAGAAAGAAATGAAATGATAGAACACTCACTCTGCACTGAACCTGTCAGCTCCTTCCAGATTGTAGATCTTGATACTTTTGCAGCACTGTAAAAGGGTGTATTGGCCAGGAGACTGCAAATGTTAGAGCGTCCATGAAAGAAACAGAGAGCTTGCTTGCTTCTGCTGTTTCTGTCGTGTTGCAGAAATTATCTATGGTTTATATTCTGCATGCTTATATTGAGATCTAGATTGGATTTGAGCCTAGCAATAACCGGATTGATACTTTCTAGCTTTTGTATAGCTTATGGACTTGCATCTGCTTTAATTACTAGAAGTGCTGCTGCATTTTTAGAATTATAGGTAAGTTGTGTGAAGCTCCTGAATGCTTTTCGAAAAAAAGGGGTAAGTTGTAGGAATGATAACCACTTACCTTTTTGTTCGTTTGGATCTGTACTGTAGTAGTTCGGTAGAGTCTTGCTGCACTGTATTAGCTTGAGACTCGATAAGTTGGTGGTGTCTGAGTGCTGTTCATTTTTCTAATCAATGACTTGCAGCTGGAGAACAATAATATATTTCTTATAAGGTAATATGCACATATATATCTGTCAAACCACTAGTTTTAGCAACTTATGCGTTAGTTAAAGAGTTCTTCAATCAGACTTCGTTGGTTTACCTGCATCAGATAATGTCAGTATACTTCCTTCTTTTTTCAATTGGTTCAGCATAATTTTCACGATAACTACAAATTCACCGGATCCAAACTGTGGAAAGAAAAGCAGTTTAACATATGATCTTGTAACCATACTACATTGTTACAGATCAATAGAAAAATCTCATGGTTGACGGAAGGCTATTTTGTGAATACAGAGCACCATTGTATTCCATGCTATCAAGGGCCAATTGACATAAGCTTTCTTGCACACTAGATAGATACATACAACATGAGCACACCTGCAAAGTTACAGTAGATATGTAAATTATCTAGATTCATGCTAAGCCAAACCGTTTCTGCAAAAGCAACTGCACTTCTGGTAGGTAGATATGTAACTTAGTAAACTGACCCTAGATCTAAGATGCCTGTCTTCAATAGCCACAGCCTCCTTTACTGTAACCAACTTGTGGAGCCAAAGTCTCGATCTCTTCATCATCCATCTTCCAGCATGCCTCAGGGCAGTAGTAATCCAACATAGGGGATGGCAGCAGAGGATAGGGGAGATTGCCGTATGGATTCCCCTTCTCTTCATTGATGCCCGGCATGGCATGTGCCTCTGGTGCCTCAATCTCTCTCCATATCTGATCCATGAGATATCCATCCATGTCACTAGGGGTGCCCTTAAGGACACTTGTGATGCAGATGCTACCACTATGGATGTTGCTTCCCATGATCAGTGGGCTCTTGAGGGGGCAGGATGGGCATGTCAGTGAAGACGAGGATGACGAGAGTGGTGTGTGCTTCTTACTCTCCTGTGCTTTCTTCCTCATGTGTGTCCTCCAGTAGTTCTTGATCTCATTGTCTGTGCGCCCTGGCAGACGTCGTGCTATCCTAGACCACCTGCAGAAGAGAAAGCACCATAGTGAGATCAAGAACTACTTTTGGTTTGATGTAATGCATGTACGGAAAATGTTTTTTCTTTTTTGGATCAAACCTGTTGCCCCACCGACCATGGAGCTCAATGATGAGGCACTCCTCGTGTGGCGACATGCGACCGTGCTTAAGGCCAGGATGGAGGTAGTTGACCCACCGCAGGCGGCAGCTCTTGCCGGTCCGGTTGAGGCCTGCATGAAGATACATAGGGTGAACCATGAAGAGAGTGGGTCAGAGAGAGTGACATTTGCTTCTTGCGTCTTTGCGCGGGAGGATTGCAAAATAGCTACCTAATTTTCGGTTCCCCCACCCCTCAAACCTGAAACTTGCGCAATGAAATCCCAACGACGTTCACCAAACAGGCGGACAGTGCATACCAGTTGCAGGTCCTCCTGCTCTGTCCATGGTCCCTTGCGTGTCTCTTCTCTCACCGTCACCATATTGCAGCTGTGAAATTTGCAGTATGATGGCCACTACCCTAGCGTTGTTCGCTTCTACCTTGGATGGGTTGGGAACCAGTCTTCTCGCTCGCCCTCTTCTGCGTCCTCGTGGGTTCCAGTTTCAGGTTGAGATGCTCAGTGAACTCCAGTCTGATAGGAGGAAGAAAGAAGCCACTTCTTCTTGGTTGCATAATGGTTTGGTGGCTTTTACGTCTCATTTATAGGCAAGAGAGGAAGCACCCGCAGGGTTGCATGACGTGGTGGGTGTGATTTAGAGGGTCCCAAAAATTTGGGTTGTCCTCATATTCTATCTAATACAAGTGGTTTGTCCTTGGCTTCTAATATATATTAGAGCTTCATTTATGTTTGGAGTCCGTTGACCCTACAAATGTAATAGATTTGAAGATACAAGTCAATTTTTATTAATATTGGATTTATCTTACTCGCATTAGGATTAGAACTCTAATCGTATTAAGATTGAACGACTACTAGTAGTCCTAGTCAGATTTTATTAACTTTTTGTAAATTAGAGTTAGAATTGAGATCTATATAAACTCATGAGATATAGATTTAGAAAGAACAATCAATCATAATTTATGGAGATCAATTCAGACTAGAAATAAGAGAGCTATAAACAAGATAACAGGCTAAGCATTTTCTTAAGTAGTAAACTTGCAGAAGGCGAGAGTCGACAGATCCAAAAAATACGAGAGTTGATTGAGAATTTAATCTCTTATACTCTTTTGAAGTTGCGCATAAGAATTTGTGTTTTCTCTCTTTGATTGTCGTTACTTCACTGTCATAATTGTGATTTTCTATATTAGATCTTATATTCTCGTTCTTGTTTTTGTGATCTTGTGGTTAATAGTCCCGCTATCTCTAAAAAGTTGTATCACAGTGAGGGAAAATCCTCACAAATGGTATCAGAGTTAAAGCGTCAACAGAGCTATTTAGATGGGATCTGTTGAGACAATCGGTAAACATTATGGAGGCACAATATCAAAAACAATGTCTAGTGGGTGGAGTTATCTAGTACGGAATTTTGACGATGCAAGGTGGATGATTTGGTTATGCTTGTTGTTCATGAGTCAGATTTCTCGGATATTATACTCTAGTTGTTACTTCAACATATATTCAACAAGGGAAAAATTCGATAAAGGATCTTTACACCGAATAGAGTGGTTTGGTGGAGCACATCGCACATCGTTAAGGGTACAATATGTCTTTAACTTAAAGAGGTTAATATCCATGATAGTGCATAGATTTTATGGTGTGAGTTATGCATGGTTGCGAGATTGAGTCAACAGATCACTCGTTGTGGGTAGGTGATCATGAAGAGTATCTGGTGCATTGGAGTATATCAATTGGAGGAGGTGCAGCCCAACAGAGATCTAGACATTTTGATCAGGTGGATCAAGTTGAATCGTTAACAGTAGATATTCAGATCTCAAATACAATAAGGTGTGAGTCTGTATTTAATATGGTTGCAAACTCCAATGGTTGCAAAGATGAAGCTGTGTGCTGTTGATTGTGGGAAGTTGTGGTGGGACCAACTGTGCAATGCCTACGAGCAGGTGGAGTTCGGAGGCGGTACAAACCTATGATATAAAGGATCATAAGTGTGTATGATATAACTAATCAAGTTGCAAATAGAGGAGCTCTCGTGTAGTAGGTTTGAGCTGTTAAGCTCGGACATGCATATATCATAGATATGCATAAGTCCTCTGTGGTGGAGGCACTCCTGCAGAGGTTAGAGGGACACAATAACTTCAACGGATCAAGCGCTACCACTTGTTAGAGTTAGCAGGAGCCCCGGCCACAGATCAGATCTCATCTCGTGAGATACGGCCTAGCACGCACCAAACACAAGAACAAGAATAGGAGATCTAGTACAGAAAATGTAATAATGATGATGAAACAACGACAATCAAAGAGAGAAAAGATTGGCGAAGAAGAACACAAATTTTTTAAGCACAATTTCAAAAGAGTACAAGAGATTGACACTTACAACCGACCCTCATATCTTTTAAATCTCTCTACTCTCGCCCTCTGCAAGATCTATTACTTAAGAAAACTCCTAATCTCTTATCCTCTCTATACCCCTCTACTTCAAGTCTGGATTGATCTCTCTAAACCACACTTGATTGTTCTCTCTAAACCCATCCCCCCTGGGGTTTATATAAGTCTCAATCCCAGCTCCAACTTACAAAAGAAAATATAATACAATCTAAATAGAACTCCTAGTAATTGTCCAACTCTAACACGATTAAAATACGAATCTTAATATGAGTAGAATAAAAGACACTCCAACAGATATATTTCAGGATGCAAATAACTTTTATTTCTTGTTTGTAACTTCACAATATTTTCACTACATTTGAATGATAGCAACTTTTTAAATTTAGATTTATGGTTCATAACTTTGTGCTGTCATGCATATATGATAGGGGTTGACTTTCTGGAAAGATGAAGATATGCAATGTTTTTTTTTTGGAAAGAAGAATCTTATTGTTCATGAAATAAAGCAATGTGTGAACAGACGAATTTGTTAAGTGATCAAGTGCATGATTTTTTATGTTTTGACTTGATTTGAAATCTTTTAGTTTACATGTATGCAAATGTACATCTATGTATTATATTCCTCAAAAAAGAATGCTGTTTTTATATTTCTCAAAAAAAGAAAAGGTGTTGTGCTTATCATAATTTTGATACTCTGATAAGCCATGCGCATGCTTATACCTGTAGCATCTTATTTCTGTGATCAGACAAATTACAAGCCTGAAGTTTCAGTACCATTGCTTGCTTTATGATATAAACCGTAATCTTGTACATTGCTTATGCATTTTAAGCATGCTAACTTAGTCAACTTAAATCTTTTCCTTTGCAGTTCTTGCTTCATGTACGTCCTAAAATTCAAAGCTGGCTCCTTACTATGTTTTACATAAATTAGTTAAAATCTCATACAATTGTATGGTTAGTATTTATATAATTTTAAATTTTATTTATGTATAAAGAGATGTCCTTTTTAATACTATAGTAGAGATAAAGATTATTTTAGATATGATTTTTCACATTAATTTGTATTATAACAGATATAGAGTTATTTTTTAATATAATTTTTCAGATGATGAATCTATACTGTTATAAGTATAATGAATGATATAGATCTTTTTTTTTATTAATATTGGAATTTTTAGCAAATTTTATTTTTATAGAATTAATATGGGAATTTTGAGTATTTTTATGTGGATTTAGAATTAATATAGTGTTTCTAATATAACCAGAATTTATTATATAATAGATTAAATTGAAATTTGGCATTTTGTCAACAAAGCCCTTATATTCTCATGTATAGTGATTAGAATTCTTGAGAAATCCCAGAGGTAATGGTCTCCCAACTCTTGATTAGACTTTCTTTAGATGGTGAGTGCTGCTGATGCTTGTCCATTTATGAATGGCACTATTGGTTAGCTGGGGACATATATCCGCAAATTCAGGGGCCACGCATGTAGGGTGGCAAAGTCTTTATCTGGATTGTTCAATTTTTCTTGCTTCTCGATGTGACAAGCATTTGCCTTTCTGTCAGCCATTATCATTGGCACAGAGGACTCCATCCCTCCTTCACTTTTTTTTTTTTTTGGTCAGCCACTATGCTAGGCGCTAGAAAATATCTCTTTTCACTCTAAGCTGTAACGTTGCTTCAGCCATATAAGTGAAGAGCAAGCTTTTTTTTGTTGATCTGTACTGACTACCAGGGTGACCCAGTTTGATTCCCCTAGATTTAGGGCTGTTAAATTCACATGGTGAATTTTGACCTGTATAATTCAGTTTAGATCCAAAGTTAGGATGAACTCCGAAGGTTTTCCAATCAAAAATTTGCCTCCAGAGGTAAAATCATATTATTTGAATGCAAAACTAAATGATGAGATCACAAGAAATCCACTGAGTTGATTTAGAGAAAACTCCAAAGATTTTTAATCCTGAGTGACCTTAGTGATGGACATCTGTTAAATGAGTGCCTGAGTATTGATTTTTTTTAAGAGTTATAATTTTTCCCTTTTTCATGTTTTGGTCTGTTCTCTGGGGTCAACAGATGCCTCGGTAGCTATGATTCCAAAAGTTGTCTCAATTTTGTTGCATCATGTTTTGATAGTTTGGTTAAGAATGGTTCTGATGATATCACCTTTGTGTTATATTTGTAGCATGCTGAGTGATTGATAAGTGACCTTCTGGGTGCCATTCCACTCCCCCTCCCCAAAACGAATAAAAGATTGACGAGTGACAGGGAGTCTGAGATGCTAGGAAATGCTGGATCAGTAGGGCCTGCATGCACAAGAATATCTTGAAATGACCGTTTCTAGAACTGGAGGGCTCTAAGGAGTTTTTGATCTTCGACACCTAACTTCTCCATTACTGTAAAATTAGATGGTTCATTTTCTTTTGAGAGGATGTCGTTAACACAAAACTAAATAATATTTCTTGTGTGAGGCTCATGAGGCTGAGCAGGAGCAAGCCGAAAGAAGGCATGGAAGAAGCTCTGAGGTGGAGGCCACCAATCTGCCATCTGTGTTGCAGTCCACTTTGTGGTGGGCTCAACACCTTCCTATCTTGGCATCTTTACTTTTGGAAGGCTTTCCTACACACTGCCACACTGTTCAGTTCCACTATGATGAAACCCCAATCTTTTCTCCCCTCTTTATTTCCATCTCCTCCCATTGCTTCTGTTTGTTTCTTTGCTCTGTGGTACTCTTGTCTGTCTCTGTCACTTGCTGTAGTAGTCTCTCTTCTTGCCCGCTTCTCTGGCTGTGGCAGGGTGCACTATCTCCAGGACTCATCAGCCATCATTGGTCTCATGACGATTATTTTCTGCTTTCATGCCCATCAAATGCATTGCTTAAAGTTTACATCTTTTTCTCACGTACCTGCAGCTGGGATCCTTTTGAATTAACATCAGGAACTGTTGTGGGGCAGCATGTAATTCAAGGACTTCACTGAAGTATAGCAACACCTGACATGTACAGTACTTTATTGAAGTATACCAATATTAAAAATGTTCTCTCATCAACAGAAGAATGCTATTATTCCTTTTCCTGCTGCTTTAGCAACTCTAGTTTTACTTTGCCCCCTTCTCTTGAACTGTTCAAGGCTCCAAGGGTCACCGTTGACCTTTTCCCTTCTTTCTCATACCTGGGTTGCCCTTGTTCTTGTCACTCTTTCTATTTTATTGCCTTAATAGTGATATTTTCTGCTCCATTCTTAATCTATCATAGATTTGTGCCCCGTCTCTTCTGTTACCCACTTGTGCTTTTCTTTTTTTCCTTTTGGCACACACGTTTCTTGGGAACAATAAAGCCAAAATATATTCTGAATCTTTAAAGGCTTCAACTTTAGTTCGTCTTCCACCAATATAGTCACCAGAAGAGTATTACATTCTTTTCTGTGATTGTCCTGCACATGTTTTCCATCAATCTTGGGTTCTTCAGTTTGATTCTTGTTAGCAACTAAGTCTATTAGTCTATATGATAGTGCTAATGCGTAAAATATTCTTGTACTCAATAAATAAGTAAATATATATATATAACAAAACTAATGGAACAGGGCACAATTTTTACCCAATTTTTCAATTTGGTATCAAGGCCATTAAACAAATCCTAACCCTAACCCCTAACTGACCTTTACCACTGTTCACCGTCCTTTCTTCTTCCTCGCCGGCCGCCGTCCACCCCTCTTTTGGCTCACCATCAACTCAACCAAACAGAGATCAACCTCCGCCTATTCCTGTTCCCAACCCAATGGATTGAAGGCAGCCGACGATAGAGGAGGAAGTCGCCGGTCTCAGAGGAGGTAGAGATGGGAAGGTAGCATCAATTATCACCGGGTGTGAGCTGCTGACAAAGGAGAGGCACGCAGAAGGGCACCACCTGCTGTCCACCGCCTCATCTCGACGCGAACAACCCAACCCAACCACCCCCCCCCCCCCAGCCGCGTTGCCCGAGCACCTATGTCCCCATTCTGCCGCCACCAACGAAGAGACGCGTGGAGGGGCGCCACCGGCTACCAATGAGGGAGAGGCGCCGCCAAATGAGGGGAGCCACCAACTGCCACGAGGGTTGTGGATGTCGGTTTTGGCTGTGAGAAAGAGAAGGAAGGGGCCACTATTGTGGATTTAAGGAGAAGAAGGTGTGAAGAGGACTTAGAGGAGAGGGTATTGCACAGTTCTTCTCAGAAGGATGGAGATTGCATCAGTTAGATGTGAAGAATATATTCCTTCATTAGAATCTGAAGGAGGAGGTATACATGGAGATACCTCCTGATTCAACAAAAGAGAAGGCTGGCCAGGTTTGCAGATTGAAGAAGTTTCTATATGGTTTGAAACAATCTCCTCATGCGTGGTTCGATCTCTTCGGGATGGTTATGCTCAGTTTGGGGTATCGGCAATTAAGTGTTGATCATACAGTGTTCTTCCAACGAAGGGGTACCCACATCACCATGTTGGCTGTGTATGTGGATGATATGATCACGACTGGTGATAATAAAAAAGAGATCAGATTGGCTGAACCTCAGTTTGGTTGAAGCGTTCGAAATTAAAGATTTTTTTGGAGATCGAGGTGGCCCATAGAGCTCAAAGCATCATTCTCCTCCAAAGGAAATATGTGATGGATTTGTTGTCAGAAATTGGAATGTTTGGGTGCAAGTCTGCAGCCACTCCGGTCAATCTGAGGCACAAACTGAGTGCGGATACTGGAGAACAAGTGAACAAAGAAAGATATCAAAGATTTATGGGCCGTCTGTTGTACCTAGGTCACACACATCCAGATATTGTCTTTGCAGTAAGTGTGGTGAGCCGGTATATGCATGATCTGAGGAAGGGTCACATGAATGCCATTCATCACATCTTGAGGTACCTCAAGGATACTCCTGAGAAAGGACTGATGCTCAAGAATAATGGTTATTGGTGTGTCGAAACATACAGTGATGCTGATTGGGCAAGCTACGCAGACGACAGGCGGTTTACTTCTAATTATTATGTGTTTGTGAGAGGTAATCTAGTTGCTTGGAGAAGCAAGAAATAATTTGTGGTGGTTAAATCTACAACTGAAGTTGAGTATAGAGTTATGGCCCATGGAGTCATAAAGCTACTGTGGTTAAGATCTCTTCTAATAGAGTTGGGATTAAATCAATAAGGACATCTGAAGCTGTTATGTGAAAACCAGTCAATTCTCTGTATAGCCAACAACCAATCCAGCATGACAGGATCAAGCACATTGAGATTGACAAGTTCTTCATAAAAGAGAAGATAGAAAATGATATACTAAAACTGGAGCATGTTCGAACAGAAGAACTAAGTTATTAATAGTCTTACTAAGAGTCTTAGTTCCATTAGTTTGTCTAAACTTTCTAACAAGATGAGGGTATTTGATATTTATCGCCCATTTTGAAGAAAAGTATTGGGAACTAAGTCTATTAGTCTAGTCTATATGTTACTAGGTAATATGTACAATATTCTTATACTCATATATATATATATATATATATATATATATATATAAAAGCTAATTGAACAAGACACAACTTTTGCCCAATCTTTCAATTATTTGAGAGCTTACAATATGCATTACTGTGACTTTGCAAGATCAAAAAATTAAACTATTAATATCGAGGATGCAATTTCCCCATACTGAAAATTCCAATTGCATTGGTAGGTTTTTATGCATGGATTCTTGCAGGATGCTGAAATTAAGTAGGAGTGAGAGCTTGTCGGGGACCTGAAGAAACATCAGAGCTGTCTGGCTTTTTCCACCAACATGGGGAAAGATGATGATTGCCATGACAAGGACATGTTTATTTGTGGTACTATGCTGGTGCAGTAATCTCATATGCAGTGGTGCTACTAGCTTGCCGTCGACAAGGACATGATGATCTGTGGTACTGGTACTGTGCTGAGACCAAAAAAAAAAAAAAATCTTATGCAGTGGTGTGGTTGTGGTAATGGTAGTGGTGGTAGCTTGGCATGTCGTTGTGCTGCAAGCTATGCCTCGGTGTGATGTATCACTTGTGCCACCTGAACCTTACGAAAGTGGCAGATGTTTCATTGCATTTGGTTGTTGCCTTTGGGAGGATTGGATGGTGAAATGGTAACATATTTGGACTTTCTTGTTTACCTTTCAAGTAGGAAAACATTTTTAGGTTTCATTTTGTCGTTCCTCCATGAATCAAGCCATCGATCATCTTGATCATCGACTCAGATTGAGAGGGACTATCCATTGTCTGTACAACATCAGAGAAATTCTCTTCGTACGATGGAAACCACCGCAAGGCGCAAGGCTATGAGCCAACCAGTGTGTTCCAAAACCTTAAGTTGACAAATATCAAATTGGTATAGTTCTTAAATATAGATTTTTTTTAATGATATAGGGATGGTGAAAAAACTATGGCCTCTAATTCTACTGATGTGAACCTGAACCATGGCCTTCTATGGTGCTCCAGTCTTGGCCATGATGGAGATGTCCCATGGATGACGAGCCAGCCGATTACCCCCAAAAGCTTAAGGTGATAAGGAACATCGAATTTTACTTCTTTTTATCTTTGATTTGCAGATGATCCCCGTGACGACAGCGATAACGACGGCCGTGCAGATGAAACAAAAAACCACTTAATTACTAAACTTTCGTATCACTCAATCAAGTGAGCAACACCTCACTTGGTGATGGAAAATTAAGGATGCTTTTGCATGAGAGGTTAACACTTGATGAGATCATCACTGGAAGAGGGGCCCTTGTCTTGCCATAGGTCTTACTTTCTTAGTGGATGCCATCTTATCATTGACCCATTCAGCCATTAAGGAGATGATCACCTTGTGGCCACGATTAATCTGGACATGTAGATATCAGACACTAGTATGCTTTATGATGCATTAGTTTGTAGATATGGATCTGTGCAGTATGCACTCCTGGTTTGACATTAAATTGTTCAGCTCAATGCCTGGTACTTCTAGAGATTAGGACAGCAACATGTACAAGATGGGTGAACAATAGCGTCAATGCTGCATGATTTGTTAATCATGTCCATGTCGTACCATACTGAACAAACAAATCGGGCAAACTTAAATGTAGTGGTTAACTATATTGATCTATTTATGACCCAAGTACATGTAAAGTAAACAAGAATCTTCATGACACATTTATACTTATTGACCTGCCTCTGTGTTATGCCTTATATGTGCAAGATAGGAGCAGAACTGTAAAGAGATCGACGGGCACTACTATGCCACCATTGAGATATAAGGAATTGTACAAACTGGGACGTTAAGTTCTAAAAAAGTAATTGATTAGTTAATTAGGATTTGCATGGTTTTTTTAATGAGAAGATTTGAGTTATTTGCCAGCTTTTCTTGTTTGATGGAGCAGACAACTATGAGAGCCTCGGTTTCTTTTCTTGTTTTTACTTCGATGATAAGAGTTCTGGGACTATATACAGTGAAGGCCCGGGAGTTGTAAGAAATCTTTGGCTTGTTCTAATTTCTTTCTAAACACAGCTAATATATGGGGCAGTATTTCGGCAGTAGTGTCATTTTTTTGTTGATTGCTCTGTGCTTCCTTCACATCCATGGTCAGCCAGATAATCTAGGTAAAGAATGAGTATTTATGCATGATTCTTATTTTTCTTCTTGTTTAATTTGCACCCAAGTTATTTCTCTCCTCAATCTGAAAAATATAAGGATTAAGGTTTTGCATGGATTTTTTTGCTCAATCTTTGCGTTGTCCATTTGAGCAAACTAATCTATGACAATCTAAGCAAAATTATGCTTGACATGACTAGCAGTAGTTTAGATAGTTCTTTCGATCGTAGAATTGACGGTCTAGTCGTCTAGATTAAGGCGTCTACCAATTAAAAATAAAAATTCTCCATTCTTCATGAAAGTTGATCTGGAGCGTCTATTGTTGATCCGACAGTCTGCACACTTGTCTCTTTGGCTGGCCTCCGCCATTCGTTCGATTACGCAGAGCCGCCGCCGTCATCACGCTCCGGCCGTCAATTGCCGCTGGCGTCCCGGGGCGCCATGAACCGGAAGGCATCTTTCTTGGCCGGCAAGCGCCGCCACGTCATGGCCGACCTTTCTTTAGCATGCTCTTTCGAGAATAATAGTTATAAATAATTCAAAATAAAAAAATAATTACGAAAATGATCCATAATTTGTTGAAATTGCAAAATGATCTGGTTGGGTGCGATAAATCAATTATCACGGCTGTGATACGCAACAAAAACCTACGTGATAGAAAACAAAAAATCAATTTGTCGTGAGTACTAGTAGTCGAGAGTCATCGTGGAGTTAGTCGTAGGTCAAAGTCGTCGTGGTGAGATACAATTTCACCGATTTTGGTCATCGTCGATCAACCACCTCTTTGATTACTCCAATCATTACGATCACCCCCCACTTCAACCTACGATCACCTCCACAACGACGTTCAAGAGGCACTCAACCACTAGTACTCGCGAGAAATTGATTTTTTGTTTTCTGTCGCGTGGGTTTCTGTCTCGTATCAGTCGCAATAATTTATTTATCGCACCCAGTCAGATCATTTTTGTAATTTCGGCAAACTGTAGGTTATTTTTATAATTATTTTTTATTTTGGGTTATTTATAAAAAAATTCCTCTTTCTATGGTAGCTGCGCTGGTAAAAAAAAAAAAGTTGCCATCTTTTCTTAGTTCTTGGCCGGATTAGTGCAGGTGGGATTAGTGCGACCTGTGACCTTTGAAATTTGCCATGTTTCTTGTGAGATCGCCAAGAATTCACAAGTTGGGCATTGGGGCTAAAACCTCTCGGATTAATGCAGTGGCTATGCAATTGCCGGCCACCTTGCACAGGCCACGCGGGTGCACCACCAGTTGGCCACCGACTACTGCATTGGGACAATCTGACTGCGCATCGAGGCTGTCCATGGACAGGCCACCCACTAGGCTCGATCTAAGGTACATACATATAAAGTCCTATAGTATGGCATGCTTTAGAATTGGACGAAAGCCTAAAGGTTATTTTCCAACCTGCAGTATTGTTACAATTAGATGCATACCGATGGTTGATACTGCAGACATTAGGTGTATCTGTAACACATCTGTGTGATCTGTTATAGCATCACTTAGTTATTAACTATAGTTACTTACAAGCAGTTATAACATGTTTATTCTGACAATCATATCATACTTATTCAAGCTATTCTTAGTCAGAACAGTTACAATGTGATCACTAGCATTCCTGTTCTTTTCTCAAATATTTGTTGTGATACTTTTGGCAGGTTTCATAAGCATCGACTGTGGATATACCACAAACCCCAAATACACAGATGGCAAGACGGGTATAACATATGTGGCTGATGATGGTTTCACGGACGCAGGATTAATCCATACTGTCAACCCAGAGAACATGCAGCCGGACCTTGCACAACGGTACACGACGGTCCGGTTCTTCCCCAACGGAACACGCAACTGCTACACGCTACGGTCCCTAACACCAGGCAGCAAGTACCTCATCAGGGGTGCCTTCGGCTACGGGAATTATGATACACTGAACAGGCTGCCTGCATTTGATCTCTACCTTGGTGTCAACTACTGGAACACAGTGAACATTACCAATGCCAGTACAGCATATTTGTTTGACATGATTGCCGTGTCTCCTGCCGACTACTTGCAGGTGTGCTTGGTGAACATAGGGTCGGGCACTCCTTTCATCTCTGGCCTTGACCTCAGGTCACTCCCGGAAAACCTTTATCCGGAGGTCAATGCGAGGCAGTCCCTGGCTTTGCTCAGCCTTTTCCGTGAAACAGTCGGTTTCGGGTCCAACCGCTACCACTTTGGACAGGACTATCACCACATTAGGTGAGCCGACAAAGTTTGTTTACATGTATATTTTTCTTCTAACTTTGATTTAATTCGGCCTGCTCAATTGGTGCTCTTTTCGATCACAAAGGTACCCAGATGATCGCTACGATCGCATATGGCAGAAGTATGAAGACAATCCTAACTGGACAGACCTACCGGTTTCTGGTGTGATGGTCCAGAACTCCCCCAACGACACATACAACGCACCATCTTCTGTGATGCGTAGCGTGTCGACTCCTGTTAACAATTCATGGATGGGTCTATGGTGGTATTCAGATTCTTCCATGAACGTTGGCGCCCGTGCCAACTACTTTTTGGTTCTCTACTTCGCGGAGTTGCTGAACACCCCGGGCCCGTCGTTGCGGCAGTTCGATGTTGTTGTGGACAACGACGTGTTGGCTGCTGCGTTCAGCCCCAAGTACCTATTGGCAACTGTTGTCTCAGGCATTGTGCAAGGGTCAGGCTATCACAACCTCTCCCTCGTGGCGACACCAAACGCCACACGTCAGCCATTGATTAGCGCAATGGAGATATACTTGGTGCGACCACTGAATGAGTCCGCCACTGACTCTGGAGATGGTATGTGTTACATTATGCACATTTGCACACATTGGATAATTGGACATCCTTGCCACATTTACATCATTTTTCAAGTTTTTGACTAGAACTGTTAATTTCTTCCATTTTTATTTACTGTGCTCAGCCAGTGCCATGATGACCATCCAGGCTAAGTTTTACTTGAAGAGAAACTGGGCGGGTGATCCATGTGTCCCTAAAGCTCTTGGATGGGATGGCTTGAACTGTAGTTACACAACTCCCCCTAGTCCACCCAGAATAACAGGCTTGTGAGTTGTAAAATCAACAAGCTTACTTCATATATTGTCAAAAATTATACAGATTTGCACCAACAAGCTACGTGACGAAATGAGAAGAAACGAAGCATGCAATTTTTATATCCTGATGATTTCATTTCCCTGCAGAAACTTGTCATCCAGTGGATTGGTTGGTGAAATCGACACTTCTTTCGGCCAGCTAAAACTGCTCCAAAACTTGTATGTTCTGCATACTGATAGTGTTACTTCCTCTCATGCTAAAACTAAAGATTTTTGCATGCACCTCTATCACTGGTCAAATAGTGCAAAATATCCATGGTTAGATCATTAGTCAGATAGCAATGTTTAGTCAGTGAGTTACTAGTAATTGTACATTTGAGCACACACACAGAGTTGAACATGCATAGAAGTCTTCTCTGCTAAACTTCAGTAACAAAATCACTGTAAGGAGGCCTAGCAGCAGCAACAGATATCTTAATTGAGTTTGATTCATGTCCGAACATTTCAAACAGTAAATATATTTTTGCCCAAGTATGATAAGTCTCGAGCTCATGACCTCTTGTTTTTGTACCAAGTTGAGTACAATCATCTCACTCCAAAAGTTTAAACTGATATAAAGAGGGGCATTTAATTTCTACTCAAACCTGACATTATTTTGTAAGTGCTTCATATGGTTTGCCATTTCTAGGGATCTATCTCACAACAACCTGTCAGGATCAATCCCTGATTTTCTTGGACAAATGCCATCACTTACATTTCTGTAAGTCTTCCAGTTGATCTGACTTCATTTTGCAAACTTTAAAACACTAGTATTTCTACTTATAATATCCTAATTTCTCATAGAGATTTGTCAAGCAACAATCTCAGTGGATCGCTTCCTATCAGACTGCTAGAAAGATCTAAGGATGGGTCTTTGACACTAAGGTTTGCATTCATTTCCAGTTAATCTTTATTAGTACATCACTTGATGGAAGCAATTAATAGCAGCAAAATTTAGCATTTGCTTTATATTTAAGGTTGACAATTTGAACTTGTTTATTTGATCCGGACTCTCAAAACTTGTGTTTCCCAGCTTTCAAGTACATTGCAATCTTTCTTTTTGAGAATTGTTCATTGAAATCTTTCACTTATCATGATTTTGTTTGCTAGGGTCGACGGCAATCTGAAACTTTGTACAAATCAATCTTGTGACCCAATTCCAAACCAAAAAAAGAACAAGGGAGTACTCATTGTTGAGATTGTTGTTCCTATAATCTGTGCAATGGCTCTGCTACTTTTGGTGGTTGTACTTGTTCACTGGTATATAGGGAATAAAAATAGAGCAGGTACATAATTAACACTTTTTGAAGGGAATTTAACATGCCTGCATGCATATGCATTTAGCATTGGTCTTGTACATGCATGAGCTAAATTATGATGAGTGATTGATCATGCGTTGCATGACACCACCTCCAGAAGTTGCTCATGCATCCAATCCATTTGAGAACCGGCGGTTCAAGTACAAGGAGCTGAAGCTTATCACCAGTGACTTCAAAGATAAAATAGGAGATGGTGGGTTCGGTGATGTTTATCTTGGTGAGTTGGAGAATGGAAATCAAGTTGCTGTGAAGATGTGTAAGGAAACCTCTTCACAAGGGAACAAAGAGTTCTTGGCTGAGGTACACACGAACTGCTTCCTCGGAGTAGCACTATGATCTCAGGATTCTTCACAGGCAACATCGTTTACGAGTTATATACGTGATGCAGGCGCGACACTTGGCTAGGGTTCATCACAAGAGCTTGGTATCTTTAGTTGGCTATTGCAAGGATAGAAAACACCTAGGCCTTGTCTACGAGTACATGGATGGAGGAAACCTGGACGATCGTCTTAGAGGTTGGTACCCTTAAACTACCCTACAACTGACTAACTCCAAGCCTAATCATACCTAAAAAATGGTACAACTTTGTTTCTTGTCACAGGTGAAGCTTCTGCTACTGAACCCCTAACTTGGCAGCAACGCCTTAAGATAGCACTGGACTCTGCCGATGGTACAAGCCAGAATTTATATATTTAAAGTTTTAAACTTTGGAGAATTTCTAGCCATCTATATAAGTAAAATGCATTGATCACAATATGCATGTAGGACTGGAGTACCTGCACAAGTCCTGCAACCCGTCATTGATCCATAGAGATGTAAAGACTAAGAACATTCTTCTGACCTCAAATCTAGAGGCCAAGATAGCTGATTTCGGTTTGACAAGGGCTTTCAGCAGCCAAACGAAAACTCACACGACCACCCAACCTGCCGGTACCGTCGGATATTTAGATCCTGAGTACGCATGTTCTTGATCTCTTCACATTTTTTATTTCTGTTTGCAACAAACAACCTACTGATCTCTAACAAGTGTTAATGCTGAGCAGGTACTACATGACCTCTCATCTAACTGAGAAGAGTGATGTATACAGCTTTGGCGTGGTTCTCTTAGTGCTCGTCACAGCGCAGCCATCAGTCATTGCTACTGCCGACAACAATGGGACCAACAGGCACATCAACGTTGCGACATGGGTGCGCAGGAGGATCTCTGAAGGAGAAGGTATGGGCAGCATGGTTGACCAGAGAATAAGAGGAGACTGTGACATCGTCTCTGTACAGAAGGTGGTGGAGCTGGCTCTGCATTGCACAGAGCAATCCTCGCGGGATCGCCCGACGATGTCGGAGGTCGTGGATGGGCTCAGGGAGGGCTTGCAGCTCGAGATTTCGCGTTCCAGCTCACAGGGGTCCAGTGGCTCAACAAGTGGTATCTCCAAGTCCCCCAGCATGCAAAGTGCAATGGAGATTACACAGATGGGAGCAACAGAAGCGCGATGAATAAGATCATGGATCATACATCATATCATGTGAGACCTGCCTAGATCACTTATCATACTGTGATCCATGGATCATACCTGCCAAGAAGCAGGGGAAGGAAACCTTCCTTGAGGATTATCATCATGTAAGACCCAAATCAGGAGCCATGGGATCATGATCTGTGCTGTGTGCTATACTTAATTTGATTACAATCGAACTACGCCAAAGCAGTGTTGTTTTTGTTGTGAACTTTGTTGTTGCTTTGATGTTTCATTACTTAACTAATCTTGCTTTAGCAACTTACTGAGCAAATTAATTTGCAGTGTCTAAGAAGGTCAATGGCAATGTCTAGATCAAGAGCTTGATAATTAAGATAAGGAAATGGCTTATGTGAGACCTAACCAAGTCGTGGATAGGAGAAGACACAAGAATTGTGTGAGTTATTATCCATATCCTGCAATATATAGTTAGGAACTTAGGAATGAAGTTGCTTAGCACTGAGTGGAGACTTGAGAGTGAAGTAGCAAGTCATTGTTGAAGTTTCATGGGAAATTGTCTCCTCATTTCTTTTTGTTGTCTTGTAGCAACTAACAACCCAATGTGTACATGCTGTCGCATGTTGGGCAACAACTAATAGCTACTACTCCGAAGACCCAAAGTTGGGTTGGTAAATGTATATAAATTTCTAAGTACATGCTTCATCAAAATAATGGGCATGATATTATTTGGGACTAACTAGGATCAATGTTTATCTACTGACTCATGCGACAACAATGGGTTGAAGAAGTCCTTGTATGGTTTAAAATAATCTCCGAGGGCTTGATTTGATAGGTTTGGACGTGTAATATATGTTATGGGTTCAAACAGTGTAATGTGGATCACACTGTTTTTTCAGGCACTCTAGAGTACTCATCACAATATTTACTGTGTATGTTGATGATTTTATCATCACAGGTGATGATACTGAGAATATTGTCCGTCTGAAGAATAAGTTGGATGAAAAGTTTGAAGTGAAGGATTTGAGTCATCTCAAATATTTTTTTGGCATAGAGATTACACGGTCTAAAAAGGTATTGTTCTTTCACAATGAAAATATACGCTAGATTTGTTGAATGAAACTAGAATGTTAGGATGTCGTATTGTCTCTATTCCCATTGAGCAAAATCATAAATTAAGTGCTCAAATTGGATTGCTTGACAAAAAGATTTGGCCTCAAAGAGTGTATGTTGATTTATAACAAATTAGAGATGATTGAAATCTATCGCCCAATTTAAAAGAGAGTATCGAATATTATTGTTTAATGAGTTTTATTAGGCCTAACGAATATTTATTAATTAATAAGGGAAAGTTACGGTGGTAATCATAACAAGAAATTAAACCATAATAATCAATTTTTTATTAATTTTTTTCAAAAAGTTTTTTCTCTAAAATTTGTTATACAATTTTCTGGCTGGTTACTCTCATTAGTGTGTGTCTCATTTATAATCTATAAATATCTGGAGTAAATTGACATGCTCATTGACTTCTCTAACATTACTTCTTTTAAGGTTCTTTTACTCACTATTCGAGATCCATATCCATACAGACTCTTCCAAGTTTTGGTCATAGATATATACTTAACCTTGGAGTATTACCTTCCACATTTAAGAACAGAGTGCACATGCCTTTTTCTTGTACTAGATTAAAAATTAACATTCCAAATCAATATAATATAAGTGAAATCTTTAAAATTTCTTGCAAGAGATGTTTAGCCACCTCAATTTTTCTTTAATATAAGTTTAGACCATTTATATTCTGATTAGATAATTCAGACGAAAAAAAGTTGCAACTTTGTCTTTTGTTGTTCCTAAGGGTTGAGGATCTAGTTCCTTTAAAATCATATCACGTTTATCTATTATATAATAAATTATGGTGATAATAAAAGTATCACATTAATTCAGATCTTACATAAAAAATACTCAAAATTCTTATATTAATCTTATTAAAAGAAAAGATCTATTCTATCCATTATATTTATAATGATATAGATTCTTCATCTTAGAAATCGTATCCAAAACTAATTATAGTTATATTATGATGCATATTCATCTAAAAAATCGTATCCAAAATCAGTTATATCTCTGTTATAGTATTGAAAAAGAACATATATAGATAACACATAGATAAAATTTTAATTTATATAAAAACTAACACGTAATTACGCGGAAATTTCACTAGTCACCAACAAAAGAAAGAAAAAACAAAGTCGCGGATCTAAGCCCCCGACACGCTCAAGTGATTCGATTAATCGTCAGGAACACCAGTCCTTTAAAAAAAACACGTTAGTTTCCACAAATAATATTCCTGTGTACCTATCCCGTGTGTACCTACGTCCGAAACACCCTCGAAACTTCCTGCACGAATCTGGATGCACCGCGAGCGGCCGATACGAGCTTCACTTCCGTGCGGGACCAGAACTCACGCACGTAGCTTACGAGAGAAGCTCGCGTGTGCACCCTTATCTAAGCAAAGACTACTCCGAAAAGATCACAGAAATTTCACATTCTGACGACGTGGCACTGAGGCATTGGTCGGCAACCTTGACTTGACTCGGGTCAACGCAGGTTGGGGCCATATAAAAGAGGAACAGCACTATATATACATGTTTGGGATCAAACACTAGAACATTTAATAGTTCAGATATACAGACAGTGGGCGAGATTAGAGGAAGGGGAAGAGATGAACACAAAAACAACCAAAAACCTGATACTATCGCTGTCGTTGGACAGTAGGGTGATAGGCAAAGGTAAGAAGAGGGTGCAACCGGACAACATGTTTGAGTGCCGGACGTGTGGCCGACGCTTCGACACATTCCAAGCGCTGGGCGGGCACCGGACAAGCCACAAACGGCCGCAGGTGCGCGCGGACGGGCTGGAGCTCCTGCTCGGGGCGCACCCCACCAAGGGGAAGGGCACCAGGCCCCTGCACCGTTGTAACACGTGTGGCAAAATATTTGCCACGGGCCAAGCCCTCGGTGGCCACATGCGCCGACATAGGCCCGCACATTTCATTACTCTCTCTGATCGGATGTCTAGCCTTAAATCCCAAGATGACCAGAGTCCTCTCGCCGTTCACCAGCTCACCTTGCATAACTTCATATAATTCATGGCTGATTGTACTGTTGTCTCACGTTGTTGCTCCCTCTTCTGTCCCGTACATACTTATATGTAATGAATTATTGTTATTGTGTGTGTTACTTCGCATATTTATTGGAAACTATATTTGAATTTGCCCTTTACTTTTTCTATTCTTATTCTTCGCCTTTCTATATAATTAATTAATCACTATATATTAAAGGCAAATGTAAACATTCCCAGAATTGCTGATTCACCTTTACCTTACAACATGCAACATTTGCATGCTTGGAGAGTTGGAGACTCTCTCCCTCTCTCGTTCCAACTTCGAACCATTAGTTATGAGCTAATTAAGCCACAACAACGTGATCATTTGTTTAAACAAAATGTATAAGAACCTAAATTTCCTCCCAAAAGAAATTAAAAAAACATATGGATTGCAAACACGTAACACCACAAAGTTAAAAAAAAAAAAAGTAGCAATTAATTTGCAGTTTTTTTAAAAATAAAAGTCCAATCAAACAGCCTCATGATTCACCTATCTCTTTTGGATTAAACGAATTACCTGAAGTTAATGTTCAAGAATCTCCCTCTTGATATATAATTCATGTTACCTGCGAATACACACCTTCCTTTTATTTTTTCCCCCCGAATATTATGTTGTTCAATATAACTCTCTAGATTGAGCTATATAATATTCTTCTATGATGTAAAACAACTTAATTATGGTGTTCTTTATATTAGATCTAAAATTTTTTATAATTTTTTGTTTTATATGTTTTGTATTCTCGTCAGAATTCTGATTCAATCTATAACAATATTTTGTATGTATGTAGCAATATGTCCTTAAATTGTAGCAAATTCAAAATTTTGGTTGTCACCAAACTCTAGTTGTTACTAAATGAAAGAGTTGAAACAATTGTATGAACGAGATGTAGCAATTTAACAAAAAAAATCTATATCGATAATAGAATCTGTACTAGTGAGTTGTTATAACACCACTTATAAAGTATAGCAATGTTGAAATGCAACTATAACTTTACACACGCAACATGAGTTATGTAGTTATTAACAAAAAAATTATTGCAAATAAATAAAAAACTATAGCACTTTTAGAAAATGTAGCATTCTATTTCAAAAGATATGGATAATGTAACAACACAAGAGAGAAATATATAATTAAATTAAAATAACATAAAAACAACACATCATAGCAATTTTTTAAAAGCTAAATTATTAATAAAGTAAGTTAAACCTTTTTGAAATAAACACTTAATTTTTTAGATTTGAAATATTAGATTGATCTACGACTTTAGTTATATGTATTATCTATATGTTTAAAATATAGCACGTAGACATTCAAAATATAATAAATAATTAGTAGCCGAAGCATCAGCAAGGACGTGAGCTCGTGCTAAATTGGAGGCGATTGTAAGACGTGGACTAACATTAGTTGGTTATGAAATTTAATGTGACGAGCTTTTTAACACTGTTTTTGGTGGTAGATGGTTATAGTTGGATTGAGATGAGATTTAACATGTCTAAAAGGAAATATGATAGGTACAAACTGATTAATTTATATTTAGATATAGACTAATCTTACTATATATCAACACCAATGAGAAGAGAGAAAATAACACCAAATGAAATAGAAATAATGATTGTATTGAAGGAAGAGGGGATGAGGGAGAGAGAGAATACAACAACTACCATGCGAACTCGCTCCTGAAGATATGAGTAGGAGAGAGAAAAATAATAGGCGATTAGTTTATTACTAATAGAGAGAAAATAATGTTAACCATTCTTTTCATCTAGCAATATTATTGTCACACAAAGCAACAGTAAGTTGAGTTAACAAATCAGATTCTAATAACTGCAATTATAAGTTCAAGTCCCGTGTTTCACGTTCACCGGCTATTACGGTCATTAGATATTAAGTTGATGCTTCTTCGATTTGGTATTCCAATCTTTCATATATCTATAATATTTAATAGAAATAAATTTTAGCACTAATCCTTACTACAATACAAGAATTATAATTACATCTCATTTCTTTTAATTTTACACTAAAAATCACACATTACATACAAAAATTACAATTAAATCTCTATCTACTAAATTGTATAAGTAGTGTTAATAAAAAATATTTGAAAAGGTAATGAAAATAATATGCATCTGAAATTTTTGAAAAGAATCAAATATATGATACATTCAAGAAAAAATTATAAATCTGCAAAATACATTAGAAATATAAAAATAAATTACAGCACAAATATAAATGACACTACAATTTTCATCATTGTCTTATACTCAAAAAATTTTAAAAGTACTTTTTTTACAAACATATTCATAAAAAAATTCATCTCAACATTTTAATTTATAAAATATTTTATTTATGAGCAATACTTTTTGTTATTTTCTGTGGAATAGTTAAAGAAAAAATATTTTTTTTATCAACTTCCACTTTCGATATCAACCAATAGATCTTAATCCAATAAAAAAAAGTTGATCCAATAATTTTTAGGGTGTCGTATTTTTTTATATTAAGTTGTCGCATTTTTTGGGGTGTCACATTTTTCTACTTTATGTTGCTGTATTTTTCTTGTTTTATGTTGTTGTATTTTTTCTAAGTTGTCCTATTTTTTTATTTTAAATTATATTTTTTATATTGTTGAATTTTTTTTAGATTATCACATTTTTTTATTTTAAGCTGTCTCATTTTTTTTAATTTGTTGCATTTTTTAGAAATTTTTTGTATGCAAAAGACTAAGTACCATAGTCATGCCCTATTTCTTTTGTTGTGTTTAGTATTTTTATTTAGCTTTCTATTCTTTTCTATTTTTACTGCTTTCATGATAACTTTATTATTTTACAATAATTTTGAATTTCCACAATTTTATTTTATGATTCTATGATTATTTTGGTTTATTTATATTTTTATGCTTTTTTACATTAGTTTTTTACTTAATTTAATTTTTTCCAAATATTTCTCTAACTATAATACAATTTTATTTTTTCCCCTAAAGTATTAGTTTTTTAATTATAGAAATTTTAAATCTTTTTATTTACATCTTTGTAGAAATGAATGAATAGAGACTTCATTGTAATTCTTAAATGCAATGTGACACTTCGGGTGTAAAACTAAAAAAATACATAAAATTGAAATTCTTGTATTATAGCAGAGACAATAATAAAATTTACTCTATTTAATATTCTTAGATAAATATTCTGACCAACTTGCCTTGCTCTAAGCTCTCATCCAAAAGAACCTTGATACCTTTTGACAACAATGACCCTATCAATCTGAGTATTAAAACTAAAAAATCCCCAAGAGCAAGATACATGCATGAAAGGCAAACATGAAACAGCAGCAACTTTGGAAGAAGCAAGAGCATGAATGAATGACATGTCAAAAATTTGGATAAATACCAATCATTTGATAATAGCGACACAAAGCATCAACAATTGTGACGATAGGGACATGATTGTGCATGTAAACCGAGTCTATAGAGTACTAGTACAACAGCTCATCCACAGCTTATATTACGCATAAAGCACTGCTGAATGATATATCAATTAAGTTCGCACAATATACAACATAAATTTAATGGCTTGTAAATTTATGGACTAAATTTTCTATGTACAATTGATATTCTGTTCTTAAACTTTGTCCAAAACTCGAGAGAGAGAGAGAGACCACTATCTAAGTTTCTTCCCTGACTGTGTAAATTACCACTAATTCAGAACTCATCTGACCTACAGTTTGAAGGTCACTGATATCAACAAATGTTCTATAACATATTTGTTTTCTGGTAAAACCACCAAGATGTATATTTCCTTTTTTTCCATTTTAAAAGGTGAACATACTTCATTATGTCCACATTTTACATGATCTATGAAAAAGATTACACTCTAATGTGTATCGATCTCCACAAACACAATGATATATACACAACAACTCATGTTTAACTTCAAGTACTACCAAGATCAGCATCATGACATAATTTCTTGTGTGCTTCCTAAATTATCACCGCTTAAAAACCCATCATATAATTTATAAGCTAAAGCTACATATATCAACAAATATTGGCCTATAACATTTTTTTTGTACAATAAAACCACCAAAATATCTATTTTTCATTTGAGAATTGTTAATAAATATGTATCTATTTTTTTATCTTGCAAACACCTCTTCCCACCCTATTCTCTCTTCAAATTAGCTCTCTAAAATTTACCTAACCCCTTTCTTAATTTCTTCGACTGTGGTGGCCTAACAACGGGTGGAGGTGAGACCGCGATATGACAGTGATGTCACTAGCTGTAGTGGAAGCAATTAGAGGTGGGGGTTGCACGGAGACGACGACGAGGGTTGGTGGTCAAGCAGTGATGCATCAAAATAGTGAGAAAAAAGACGAGAGTCGCAACAGTGGTGAAGGGATCAAGAAGCGTAGGGAGAAGTCAGGATAAAAATTAAATCTATATAAGATATGTAATATAGATGGTAAAATTTTTTTAACAAAAAAACAATCATTTGCACCATAGACATGTTTTTTTTTATTTTGCAAGATATATAAACATGTGGGCTCCACGATCCACTCAAAAAACCAATAATAATGCAAAATTACTTTCAAAACAAAAAAAAGCCCATCTTTTATTGTTAGAATAAGAAAAAAGGAACACTTTGATCACAACTAAATTAATTCCTTGCGCATCTAAACCATACATGTACTTACACACATAATCTCATACACATATATAGACACCTCATACATGTACACATACAAATACACATATATCATAGATGTACTTATACACACAAATACACATCGAAATACACAAATACATACATCTTTGGCTTCCCCAAGTGCCCTTTTGGCGTGCTTCTCGTTCCTCCTTCCTCCCCTCTCCTTTGTGTTGCTACTTTGCTTCAACACACACACACATACACTTCCTCCTCACACTCCTCTTCTCAGCAGCTCGTCATGTCCTGTAGCCTCCGCACGCCGAGCCGCCGCGTGGCCGCCTCCATCCCTTCGCCTCCGCATCCATGACAACTCCTCACCGCAAGCCTTCCATGACATCCATGTCCATGTCCACCCCCGGTTCTTGATTTCTCGGGTCACATCAACTTCTTGTCTTTTATCTGTCGGTCCAAGAATCTGCTGTCCGTGTCATGGGCCCGGTGCGCGGGGCCAAGCGCCGCAAGAAGGCGGCGGCCGAGAAGAAGGCCGCAATGGCGGGAGCGGCGGCCGCTGCTGGCGCCGGCGGCGCCGGCGACTGGTGGGACGGCTTCTGGGTGCGGATGGAAGGTGCGTGTGTGTCTGTGATGGTGCCCGTGCCAAGATTGGTGCAGATTGTGTGGTTTGTTTGCGCCTGGTGGTAATCTTTAGATCTAAATTGTGTCAAATTGGCATCATTGGGTTAATCTTGTGGTTTATTGGTCGTGCTAATAAGCTGTTTATGATAAAAATGTGATGGTACATTGGTACTAGGGGAGTTCGAACAATGTCCGTAGCCTGGTTAAGAGTGCCATGTTAACTGGTGTAACATTGTGCTAAATAAACAGTAACACTTCAATTTTTTAGAATGATTCGGGGTGTCTTCCCATTGTGCAAGATGGTTTTTGGTGTTGAGATTGGAAGGAAGGGAACCTAGGGTGCAGAGAATTGAGCTCTGAATTACTTGTCTTTGTTCAGATTACTAGTGAGGAGCCGAGGAGCAAAAATCTTTGTGCTTTGTGGCCCTGCTAAGTGGGAATATGTGTAATAAGCCTGTGCGATTCTCTAGCATAACCAACTGAGCAAATACAAGAGTTGATGTAGGCTTAAGACACTCTGAACTTGATTATTTATTAGTGATAGTAGTCGGTGCTTCTTGTTTCCGAAACCGAATCAAATATGACTGTTCTATCACCACAGATGTATTCCGTGTTTGGCAATGTAGCAACATATTTCAAACTACAGCAAACGGAGTTCATTTTTCTTTCATTATTTGACTATTGGATAAGCTACTGATCACTCCACAACAGGAGACAACTGTCTTGTAGCTAAGTGATGTGCTCCATCACTAAACTTGCTCTAAGCATATGATGCTAGTATGTGATTTAGCAACGTAGGCGCGCCTAATATCAAACTAACAATCTACTGATTATCATAGCTGTTCTCCACCTCTACCTAAATTGTGGGATTTTGCTGCATTGGTATACATAGTTTGCACAATGCAATGAGCACTTGCATTGTTGTGGACATTTTGTTAGAAATTGCCAGGTTTCTCTAGCCTTTGTTTAATGAAGCACAAGACTTGCTGTCAACATCTCTCAAAAGAAACGTGCAAGAATTCTTGGCCATGATGAACCTATTATAAACATGGATGGTATAACTAGATCAAGATAGGAATATGGCATCAACGGCAGTGTTCACAAAGGTGATATTGCTATTTCTGTCTATTATTTGGGAAAGGAGAGGGCTGCTTAACACAGCCAACCTTAGAGCTTATTTTTGGACTATTATTCAAAGATCAATTCTTCCTGTCCAAATATTTCATATTTCATTGTAGCTCTTAATTTTGTTCACTTTCAATGCCAACAAGGTTTTAAATAGCAATTTCATGTTTTGTCCAAACTACCACAGATATCTGATTCACTTTTTGCAATATGGCACTACTCTAGAGAATATTGGTTGAAGTGGATCAGTTTTAGAAAGTAGTGGTTGCATAGGTTAGTTAATAAATGGTTATCTTGCTGATTAATAACACTTTTCTGATTGGTTGAAGTGGATCTGAAGCATGATGGCAAATAATCTGTGCCATTGCCTTAGGTTACATAGCACTGATCAAGATGGAGATAATTATCTTGGACTTCGATGTCCTCATGTCAAACACTTAAATGCTGATTTTTTACAAGTTGCATCACAATATCTTCTAGATTAAGACTTTTCAATGGTTAATTCATCTTGTGATTGCCGGAGTCTCTTCTAACAGCTCTAGATTGGTACCCTTGCCTTACAAGTTATGGATTTTGTGACCAGTGTAATGTTTCCTTGCTAGGATCCTTATCTTCTATGGAGGAGGCGCAAAGATTTGAATCTGTGTTCAAAATGTCAAGAAGAACTTTCAACTATGTTTGCAGCTTGGTGAAAGATGATATGATGGCAAGGGCCAGCAGCTATGCCTTTCTTGATGGAAAGGTGCTGTCTTTGGAAGATCGAGTGGCTGTTGCTCTGAGAAGATTGAACTCTGGTGGGTCACTGGTGACTGTAGGATCTTCTGTTGGCATGAACCACTCCACTGTGTCACAGGTAACTTGGCGGTTTGTTGAGGCCATGGAGGAGCGAGGAAGCCACCACTTGCGCTGGCCGAACTCCAATGATATGGAGAAGATCAAATCCAAGTTCGAAAAGATTCATGGCCTGCCAAACTGCTGCGGTGTTGTAGACACAACCCACATCACAATGTGCTTGTCTTCTGCTGAACCAAACTGTAAAGTCTGGCTGGACCACGAGAAGAATTACAGCATGGTCTTGCAAGCTGTTGTTGATCCACATATGAGGTTCACAGACATTGTGACCGGATGGCCTGGTAGCATGAAGGAGTCGAGCATTTTGCATAGCTCTGGTCTGTTTAAGTTGTGTGAGAAAGGTGCACGGCTGAATGGCAAGGCACTGAAGGTATCAGATGGATCAGAAGTTGGGGAATACATAATTGGTGATGCAGGGTACCCACTTCTTACCTGGCTTCTCACTCCTTACCAAGAAAAGGACCTCAGTGATTACAAGGTAAGGTTCAACAACAGACACTCTGCAACCAGAACAGTCGCTCCAAGGGCGTTGGCAAGGTTCAAGGAGACGTGGAAGTTCCTCCATGGTGAGATGTGGCGGCCAGACAAGCACAAACTGCCTCGAATAATCCATGTATGCTGCTTGTTGCATAACATTGTCATAGACCTGGAGGACACAGCCATGGATGAGGCGCCCCTGTTGTCTGATCACGACGTGAATTACAGGCAGCAAATGTGTCAGTTGGCAGATGAGAATGCTGTAAGGGTGAGGGATAAACTGTCCCAGTACTTGGCCAGCAGGTGAGAAAACTGTGCATGTACTAGAAAACTGTCCCAGTAATTGCTATTGCTTCTGTTGCAGCTGAATCTTTGGCTGTTCAGTTTTGCAGAATTTTAAGAGAGAACGAGAGCACTACTACTGACTTTTGAAACTCACTGAAACTTGATTGACCTGTAGTCTATCTTTTTTTCTTTATCGTATTTAGCTCGTTGCGTTATCATCCATTTGTCCAATTAATATAGTACTTTGTGATTTAGTGAATTTTTTTTACTAGTTCGTATATAGTTTGTCAGCAAGTAAAATATCAGAGACAGAAAGCGTGTAGCCTAAATAGATGTTCACTCCTGATGACACTGGAAAACAGTGTTCATCTTCCTTGGTTTTTTGGAAGATTAGAACAGGGTGGGCATGTCCAGGCTTGTTTGATGGCAGTACACTCCTCTGCATAGCCTCTTGAGTGCCTACTTTAGTGTGAGAGTATCCGGAACCTAGAAACTAACTATCATACTAAGTTCCATTTCGCGTTAGTGTCAGTGGCGAGAGTATCCGAAACCTAGAAATTACCTATCGTATTAAGTTTCATTTCGCTTTAGCGTCAGTTGTGAGAGTATCTCAAAACGAAGAAATTACCTATGGTACTAAGTTTCATTTCACTTTAGTGTCAGTGGCGAGAGTATCCAAAATCTAGAAATTACCTATCGTACTACTGAGTCTCATCTCTCTTTAGTGTCAGTGGTGAGATTATTGTGAAACGCAGAAATCAGATTGAGTTGACTGGGAAGAGACAACTAAACTGTATAATGACAGAATATCTGTGAACAAGTAAAGGCTTAAAACCAAGTAAAATCTAACACAGTACGGACTATGACAAGTGCATCAGACAAACAAACTTTGCTAGTCACAGACATCATATTGCCATCAGAGAAAGCTCGGACAGACTCTCCTCCAAGTCGCACGGGCAATAGATGGCTCCTGCAAATCTAGCAACACCACGACGAACCAGCTGCACCTGTCGAACTGCTCCTGAACAGCCACCTTGGAGTCCAAAAGACCCCCTATTCTGTACGACCAGTCGAACGCCGCAAAGGATACCGTCTGCGTCTCTGAAAATGTCGCTCGGAGTGAGCGCATCTCGGACTGCGATGTATGGACGAAGGTGGAGGTGGAGAGTTTGGCCGCGAGAGCCACCTTCAACCCTTCGACAGAGGAAATCTTGGTCCAGAAGCCCCCTGTGGTGCCCAGCAGAGGGATGAGATGGTGATCAACTCTGCACCAAGATCATCTCTGAATATCTCTGTCGAAAGTCCAATCTCTGTGGCGATTGAAGCAGTATTTTCTGAGATTTTTTGGGATTCATCGGTATCGGTCCGTTTTTTATATAGTATATCTCGAATTTTTTAATATTATAATTATAAAAAGTATCAATATAGATGATAAAATTACATTATGATATTAGATTAAAAAATGACATACATCTTTTTGATTTGACTACTTAGATTCTTATCATATATTTTTATGGTTATTATGTACTATAGTATACTACGATATTCCCATATGAAATATAATATTCTTATTTATAGTCTTACAACACTATTAAATTTTTGTCACCAAGTAAGATCCTAACTATACAATAAAATGCACCTTCTAATAACTATCAAAAAATTTCTAGTGTCTTTTACAAATTTCGTAAATCTAGAAATTTCTTAAAATCTCTTGTAAAATTATATCTCTAATAAATAAGAATATTATTTATTATTTATTCAATAATAATAAATAATATTATTTATTATTATTTATTTAAGAAATAAATAATAACACTATTATTATTTATTCAATAATAATAAATAATAATAAATAATATTATTTATTTCTTAAATAATATTATTATTTAAGAAATAATATTATTATTTAGTTCTTAATAACAAAATATTAACTAATTTTAAGACTTTCTTATAAGATGTCCAACATAGTAAAATTTTAATGATTTTTTTTTACAAAATATCCAATTTTGTGGAGTTCTAGGACCTTCTTGGAAAATTGATTCATTATACTGTTTTAATTTGTTCAGGCACGCGATTGACCAAGAGACCAGGCAAATTTATTCATTTGAGGCACCTGATATTGGACAGGAATATCTGCAGAGATCCCCAAAGTGCACATGTGATTCTTAGTTTGACTTGCATTCTGGAAATGGCCCCTCTCTTGAAGCAATTTTTATTGCATGTAAGTAACACATGCAGCTTCCTACCATCTGAACCTTTGAGCCCAACAGGAGCACCCTCGCAAACTGTCTTGAAGGCGTTAGCGGAGGAGACCTTCACCCAACACTCGCCGCCGGGTGCCAGCATGAGCTCGTGTTCCAGCGCTGTGGCAAGCCACTCTGGCACCTCCCCCTCCCCGGCGACGACGAGACCGGCCATGGTTGGGATCTGAAATGGAAAGATGGGTGGGTTGGCTGAGAGGAATGGATGGATGGCCTGCAGTAAGAGAGAGCGCTAGTTGTATGTATGTATGTAGGGAGGACAGGTGAGAGGATATGGATAGCCTCTGACAAAATCAGTAAAAAGCTGCAGCTAGCAGAACTAGACTGCAACAAACCAACTACTCCGAGCTCAAACTTATGTACATAAAAGATGACTTTGATTTGAGCATATAAACGTAATTGCCATTTGAACCCCATGTCTCAGCAGCTGCCTTGCACAACATATGTATCCCTGAATTAATATTTTTTAAAAAATAAAAAGAATTGTTCACAACTTTGAAATTTGCAAAACCAATCCCGACCGGTCGTCAAGGGAATCAAGATAATAAAGAAAAGCAGCCCAATCACCAAGTGAATTGGTGACAAGGGCAAAAAAAAAAAAAAAAGTTGCATGCAATCGCTAGTTTGTGTACTAATCTTCTTACATATATAAGAAAAAATAAATGTGATATTGAAAACACCATATTCATTATAAGAATTAAAAATTCTCATATTAACAAAAAAATATATTTTGAATTGGTCGAGATGGGATTATAATCCTATAACAGTTGAGCAATATAGTTACATATTTGTTTTTTATGATTAAATCTGTTCCAAAATAAAGTATCGAATCTAACCTTATTAGATCAACAGTCAAATTAATCTAATACCTCCCAAGATATTAGTACCACATGATCGACCATGTCTCGCATCTCCACTTAATTTCAAGGACAGCACTTAGCAATACAGTATGTTATATAATATAAGTTTAAAACAAGCAACAAGACAAGCAAGTTGGCTCCTTCCGATATGACATAGATGCACATACACGTACGTACGTCGAATGAAGTACCTACAACGGGTGCAACACCAAAAGAATTAGAAAAATTGAAGTCCAAGGCACAAAGGGACACGAACCCTACGTAGCCATCGATCAGCCACAGGTAATTAGCATGCACCTCGTAGCTATCGTTACACCCTTGTCCTTTGCTGTGCCATAAACATGCATTTCGTTACACATGCATACACTGCTCGTAACCAAAACTTCTCCAATACTACAACACCTCCGATCGATCGATCGATCGATTGATGATTGCCTCGGTTACGCCCGTGTTCATCGGCCTCCTCGGCGTCACGTCGGTCGCCGTCGTGCTCCTGTTGCACTACTGCATCCTGGTGACATGCTGCAACGGCAACCGCTACCTGAGACGCCGCCGGCCGCGGGCGGGGGCGCCAGGGCTGCACCGCCACGAGAACGGGCTCGCCGTGGTGGGGCCCAACGTCGACAGCAACAGCGCCGACGTCTCGACGATACAGCTGGTGGTGGTGCAGCAGCCGGCTGTGGTGTGCCCGTTCAGGAAGGAGGAGCAGTGGGCCGAGGCGACGTGCCCGGTGTGCCTGTCGGACTTCGGAGACGGCGAGGCCGTCCGGGTGCTGCCGGAGTGCATGCACTACTTCCACGTGGAGTGCATCGAGACGTGGCTGCGTGCGCACAGCAGCTGCCCGATGTGCCGCACCGAAGCGACGCCGAGCCCCAGCCCAGGCTCCATGCAGCACCAGTTGTCACTCTCCCTCGGTGATGGTGAAGTCTTGTAGCTAGCCTGTAGCTCAACATACCATATTTACATGCGTAGTACATATAGTCGTATACTAGGAGTGTGCCTGCGCATTTGCAGCGAGATCTTAGTTGAAAATATCATACAATCTTTTGTTGAGTACCCCTTTTTACGGTATTTAAAAATGGATAATTACTTTCCACTAAAATTAATAAACACTACATATAACAAATTCATATATATCTATGTTTCCAAAAGTTTTGAAAAATTATTTCACCAAAGAAGATATATTATAGAATCCCACAAAATTTCATCAGAAAATATAATTATATATAGGAGAAATAAAAAAAAAGACAAATAGTCGGAGAATATATATTAGTCTAAATTTGTTTTTTTTTTCTCTTATATATAGTCGTATTTGTTTATAAAATTTTGTGAATTTTCATAATATGCATTCATCTATGTCTTTTAATTTTTTTTATAATTTTTAGAAACTTATAAATATATGAATTCGTTATATTAATGCACAATACTCGTAGTGTAAAATGTGCGTCCTTTAAAAATATATATGAGATGGTGTGTTGGCTTTTAGCCTTTTAATACAAGTGTGAGCAGTGGGCTAAGAGTCAACAGACGACAAGTGGCGAGGGGAGATAAGATGGTGATCAATTGGAGAGGAGGGGAGGCAGGTGGTGGTGCCAACACCGGATATTGGTGGGAGTTGGCTAGTGGCCATTCGGGAGCGGGAGGGGGAGGAGGAGGAGGAGGATGTATGGAAAGAGAGAGGAAGGACAAGGATTAAATGAGGTTTTAAATATATTGTCAACATAGATGGCGTATGTCAGCTCCATTCAAGCAGCATTAGTCATTGTCACTCTGTGGTGACCTCAATTGCCTCAACGTGAACACACCGATGCGATGTGTTTATGTATCCACCACTCGCAACATAACTAAAGACTAATCCTTGTAACTGTCGTTAGATCCCTTGTAACTGTCGTTAGACTAGGCATATAATTAACCTTTGGTTTCACATACACAAACCAAAACTCAAAGCTAGACAAGAACACCTCGATCAAAGAAAGGCCTCTCTCTTCATGGACAGATACGACCAGAACCGCTACCACTACCAGCGCTCCAACTCGAACTACACGGTTGTAGGGCTCGTCATCTTCGTCTCCGTCCTGTTGCTTGCCGCGGTGCTCAGCCTGCACCGCTGCATCGTCAGGCTTCGTGAGGCCAGCGGCGGCGCCTCGGCGAGAGCCGACAACGCTAATGTGCAGCCGGCCGTACCGATGTCGCAGGAGGTGGCTGTCGCGCAGCAGCCGGTGGTGTGCACGTATCGGAAGGCCGACTCGTGGACCTCGGCAACATGCCCGGTGTGCCTGTCGGACTTTGGCGACGGCGAGGCCGTCCGGGTGCTGCTGGAGTGCATGCATTACTTCCACGCCGCGTGCATCGACATGTGGCTGCGCGGGCACACCAGCTGCCCCGTCTGCCGCACCGAGTCAGTTGTGTAGCTCACCGGTATATATGTATTCGTATGCTTTGCCGAATTGTTTTGTTTCATTCAAATAAAGCAGCACTTGACAGTATGTACACATCGTTCTGGGCATGAACATAAAGATCTCAAGTACAAAACAGCAGTGACAGCATGTAATAAAGCATATTCTCTAGCAATATGTGTGTGTGTATTCAGAAAAGATATTCAGAATTATGATCAAAGCACGTCCAATGGGAAGGAAAATAGCAAGTTAAGGGAATACGGCATTCAGAACAAAGACATTCCAAAACCTGTATCTATCTCTATGTACAATGGGCAATGGACAAACGCACTGAAAATCATATGCAAAAAGATTGTTCAAATGGTTATATACTACAAGGAGGGTATGGTTATTTCATCAGTTCAATGCTCACATCTTCCTCAGATTATCAAGCCGCGCCTGCAAGTCGTTGTCTATTCCGCCCTCCACTCCAGCAGCTTCAGCTTGAGCAGCAACTTTTCCAGCCGCAACCGGCTTAGCGACTGCATTCCCAGGAGTCTTGACGAGCTGGATTTACAATAAAAGGTCAACATTACTTCTCTTGTACCAAATTATTAGTTTAGTGTGAGATATACCAGGAACAACAAAAGAATGTAACAATATTTGTACCTCTGAGTTAATGTCAATGCCGATTTCGTCAAGGACCTGGTTCACAAGTTCTTCTGTTTCCTCTTCCTCCTCGTCTCCCTCCAATGCATCATCAATGGCATCACCCATCACTTCGCTAACCATCTCCATCTTCTCGTTTTGCATCTCGAACTCCTGCATTATCCTCTGCAAAGCTGGTAGATTCATCTGCCTGTTCATCTGTGCCATGGCTTTGGTGACACCCTTCATAGCTTCACCCATGGCTTGTGTTGATTTCAACGTCTGTAGAAACAGGTCGTCAGGAAATTCTACTTCCCAATTGGGCATGCATGATTTAGAATGCTACAAAAACTTACATGGAGGAAACCTCATGGATAACAAGATCAAAAAATGTACAACATAAGGGGCAGCATCTAAGTCTGATAAAACATGCTTTCCATTCGACAAAATAGCAATATAACTATTAGCTGAAATTTGATATTATTATTCCTTAGGACAAGATTACATATTTCCTTGGAAAAAAATTGCAGAACAAGCTTACAGTTATTTATGAGGGAAGTTGACCCAGTTATGTTCAATGATTTCTTCATTTTTTCATGATATGACCAAGAGCAACCATTAAAAGAAAATATTAGTTAACCTACCAATAAGAAGACTGCTTGCAATAATCATACAGAAGGAAGAATATTTAGGAACCACCATTCTTAATAATTAAATTACCATAAAATGAAATACAGGCATACAAGCTTCTAACTATAACAACAATCAGATACTCAGCCATTTCAGCAACATAATGAAGTTCATTAAGAAGAAAACCAGTCACTTTGAGTTTGTTAAGATTGAGCTTATCACAGCTTGGGGTAAATTTTTTATGTCCCAAAAGTAAGAAACCTGCTGAAATGATCTAGTTACCTGAATACGAAGAGATACACCTTGGAGCTGGGACTTCAGGGCATAGAATTTCGTGATCTGATGTCTTGTGCGGATAAGGTCCTTTGCCATAATTTTTACAGCTCCCTGTGAACAATATCCAAAATATCAAAACACATCCCAGAAATAATCATTTACATGCGGAGTCTAGATCCAAAATCTGAAAGATGAACAATTGCACCCAGAAAAAAAGCAACAGAAATACTTTCTATGGTCTAGAACTATAAACTCTAAAGCATATAATTTGAACATCAAATTGATTTTATCATATCAGCAGATCTGAACAACACAATAAATTTTCTGAAATAAGTGCTCAAAAATAGTGATCTCAGGATCATTTGGGCATAATTAAACTCATGCAACCGCAAATGAACACAACATCTCCCAAAGTTCCACAAAATAATTAATGCAAATATGATAACGTTGGGAGCATTTGATCAAAACAATAATGAAAACACACACACACACAGATTAAGATCACAGCAATATGAATGGAATGATGATATTCATACAATCTTCCTTCCTTAGATCATTGCGATAAAATCAGCTAAATTGAACCAAATAAGAGATAAGGGGCTTCCTCATACCATCTGTCCTTGCTTCGCCACCTTCTTGATTTCTGCAATGAGCTTCTTCTCCTGAGCTTGCAAGCTCTGTCTCTCCCTCTCTATCTCCCTGATGGATTTGTCCAGCATCCGCTTGTTCTCCCGCAACAGCTCTACCATTAACCAAACCAAGAAAAAAATCCCCAAAAAAGTTATATTGTAGGTTTGTCCCCACTATACGAAAGATCCAACAAATTTAAAACCAAAAAAATTCCAGTTTAAATCGAATCAGCTTCTTTAGTTTTGCAATTTGCATTTGCGAGCACAATGATTAACTGAAACAAGCACCACGACCCCAATATCTAGGCCAGGACATATACTGAAAGGAAGAAAGCAGGGAGCTCCAACATCTTGGTTATTGCATTTGTTAGGACAGGAGATGGACCAAATTAATACCCAAAGAACCTTTTTTGATGTAAAGACTCCAACTTTCTTATTTTTCTTGTAACTTTTAGGACAAGAACTAGATGAAAGTAACACCAAAGCACTCCAATTTGTTGGTTTCTTGCATCTTTTCAGAGCCTGTTGCTAAAGAAACAGGGGGCAATATGGTTTACTAACTGTCCCTCCATTCCAAAAGAAAAAAAAAATTGCATCTTTTCGTAGTATATTTTACTAACCGCCCCAAAAGAAAAAGGAATCTAATTTCTCAGTCAATTTCATTTTTTATGGGGGCAAGAACTAGATGAATCTAACACCAAAGAACTCAAATTTATTGATTCTGTCATTAGTCAGGAGACGAAGATAAGCAAATCTACAATCCACAGAAAAGAACAAGAGGAAAGATAGATAGACAGATCGATTTGATCGACTGAAAATTAGTGAAAAAAATATATATATACCAGCTGGGGTCTTCTTCTTGCCGAAGATGAAACTCATGGTGGGCAGAAATCGGGTTCTTTTTCTTTGGATCTGAGAATATTTTTGGATGCCTCTGTTTCTTCCCCTCCTTTGCTTTCCTGTTCTTGGTGTTTGCTTGTTGTACGCGAATTGGGTGGTTAGTTCGTGACGAAGACTTGTTATTAGATGTTTAAGTTATTATAACAGAATTCAAAGGAAGAGACGCGTTTTGGTGATGCGGGTCTTTTAATCTTTGTGTGCTTTCCTATCCTCTTCCTATTCATGTTTCGGAGAGTTTTTTTTTACAAATAATTCAAAAAAACTAATTATAAAAATGACCTAAAATTATCATATTTTATAAAAATAATCTGTAACGTCAATATATCGATTCTTAGAGACTTGATAAGTCACGTGCCGCATTGTGAGAGTTAAAATTGGTTTGTTGAGTGTTGGACGCTCAACAACACAATTGTTGCGTTCTTGAGTTGCGATAAATAGCTTGTCGAGTCACTCGATAAGCTCTCTGATTATCATTCGAGTGGAGTACTGGTTAAATGTCAGCATTTGAGTGAACATCCATGCGGACTGTCTTTGTACAGATATAATCACGATCAAGTCAAGTACTGATACGACTAGTTTTGAACTAATATTATCATGACCAGATCTAATACCGATATGATTAGTTTTGAGTTGATACGATCACAACCAAAAGAGTCAAAAGGACTTGTCAAGTATTATTATTTTGCAAAAATAACATGCTTAATACTTGACAAACCGATTTCCACCCTGCAATACGACGTATCGACAGGTTGACGTGATGAGTTATTTTTATAAAATACTATAATTCTTGATTATTTTTACAATTAGTTTTTTTTTTGGTTTATTTGTAAAAGAAATATTCTCGGAAGGTCAATTTTTTTAATTACGGTGTGTATAGTTTAGTTTAAAAGTCGATATAGGTAGATCAAAATTAAACCTAGATTTGACATCTGTATAATCCTGTTCCTTCGCCTGTAAGTCTCCAATTATAATCTACTCCACATAAAAAAAGAGTTCTTTTTTTTTTAAGAAAAAAGAGTTTTGCTGTTACATGCATGAATGTTTCATCACAAGTAGATTCAAATGCGGCTCTAAATCCTCAAGTTTGTCGATTATAAAATTTTGTGTAGAAGATTTTATCAGTCATCTAATTTAATATGGAGGGTTGAGATCAACAAGATATGTATAAATTAGATAATTCTTGAAACTCTTATGGGCCGAAAAATATAGAACATACATCTGACATGCCATAATAGAAAAACTAACTCCTTAAATTTCGGAACAAAATCTGAAAACCAATTGGAAGGACATAGGGCGTAATGTTGAGAAGGCCGAGATGTATGGGTGGGCGTGTTGGGGTTATGGAGTGAGGTTAGAGGTGTGGAGGCTCGTGAGCAACATCTGGCTGCACACCCGTGTATCATATTGCTCTCAAGCTTCAATAGCGGTTTGGATTTAGTAATATAACTTAACACATGCTACCTTTTTTGGTATCACGGGTGGTGATGACAAGAATGCAACTCGGTGCTGACTGCTGATGTGCCATTTTAGAAAATAATAGTATAATTAGGTGTTGTCCACGAGTCAAAATTTTATTCCACGGTTGTGCGTGCATCCAATTTATGCAATTGCTTATGTGCCAAATTTTCTTTTAAGCAGTAGATATATCTGCTGCTTTACTCTCCACTTAATATGATAAAACTATGCTCCTGTAGTAGTGTGTAAACCATATGATCTGGATAGCAGCACTCCAACTTTGCACTGGTGGATCGGCAAATGTTAAAACAAATAAATATAGAATTATTCATGATGTTGAAAAAAGAGTACTACAATTCAGTAGTGAACTATAACTAAATTTATTTGACACTGGGTTACGCATGACAGTAGAGTATCCATTATAATCATATCCTGCCTCATGACGTTTATTTTTTTTTGTCAGGTTTATTTGCATTCTATGATCCGCAAAATGTTCAAGTCACTAGGAAATGAAATGTCATTGATCCCTTAGATGTAACAAATGGTATAAACACTAGAAGATCTACATAAATAGTTGGACGGAGGTAATCTGGATCCAAGTGAATTAGAAAGAACAAAACAAGGGCACAAGAGGTATTTTCCTGACGGCATTCCAGAATGCAGTACTTGATGCAATAATTTCCTGCACACTTAAGTTGTTCTTGCAATTTAGCTCGTACTGAAATTTCTCTCATCTTTCAGTGTGACAAAGAGTGTGATTGTGCTGTGCCATTCGTTTTGCGATGGGCAAGCTTGGTGAACAATACAATCCACATCCAGCCGTGCCACCTATTTGCAAGTGCATACTCTTGGCACTTAATTGATCTCTAATGGACGTTTACTTGATGGAAATTCTTTTGGTCTATGACAGAGACGGACAGATGATCAACTTGATTGTATCAGTGACCATTTCATTCGATTCCTCATTCATCTGAATCAAGGGAATTGGCTTGTCTAAAGCCCACACCTTAATTATGTATTGCACTTTGCCGAGGCCAAGAGATTGCTTCCATTGTTCAATGCTACCAGTCTCATCTCTAAAGGTTGATGAGGACATGAGAAAACTTACTGATTTATTGGCGCAACTCGAGGTGTTGATGCCCTTTGGGAGGGAGGTGGTGTCTAGAAGCTCAGGTCCATGATCTGGATGGCCTCCAACCAACTTTGGCGTTTGTTTATCTCAGCTCTTCCACTTTTTCATACATTCAGTTGACTACTTCCTTTGAGACCTCAAAAGCTCAATTTCGACGCGGTTTGGTTTAGCCTACTGCAAAACAACTTTATAACATATAAAAGGTCCAGTTGATCAATGTGCCAATGGATGCCTACACATAGTGACAGAGTGAGACAAGTGGAGGTAATGCCCGTCCCACCCATATGACGTAGATTTGTGCAAAATGCAGGCTGCGCTAGGATGACAAAAAATCCTGGTTCCATTCAAACTGGGTTAGCTTTATTCAAATCCGGTTCTATAAATATATAGATTAGATCAGTGTATTTTGTACTACAAAAGATGAATAAACTGCAATCAAGTTGAGCCTAACCTGAGTGTGGTTTGATCTTCAGGCCTCAAAATCAAAACTCAACTTGAGTATTATGATCATCAGATTTAACTCAAATCAGAGTGGATCAATTTTGCTCATGTCTACTATGATGTGGTACATACTGGAGAGTAAACAAAATCAGAGAGAGAGCGGTGGAGGATTGCCCACCAAAGATTTTATAATTTTTTCCCGACTGTTAATTGTTCTTTTGTCAAAACACTTGATTTTATAAATTACATGTATGTTGTTGTTATCATACCAATATGTACTGTGGAATAGTACGTAATTTGCTTCAATTTCAATTTTTAAGGCATTTAGTGTTCTAAAAATAACACAGCGGCATTTCTTATTCTTACACTATTATAGATAATTTAGATTATTACTTGTTATATACCTTTTCGGTCAATAATGCCAAAATACGTGGGTTAATTTTAATTTCCTCTAACTATTCAAATCAATAAGTTTGCCATAAACTGCTACCGTTTTATATAATATTGATCAATATAGATTAATACTTATAAAAAATAAATATTTTTATAAACGTGCACCGTTTAATAATGTATGAAGGAGAAGAAAAAGGAGAAAAATAAAAGATGGTTAAGCCCAAACCAAGATTACATGACAGTCATGCATGGGCGGGGCCAAATTACTTCTTAATTCCATCTCTCTCCATTCGTGTGTCTCCCATATAATCTTTTCTTTATCCACCGTCATATTAGTATAATCTGATGACCGTAAAATACATCTTTATATTAGAATCATTTTCGATAAGAGTTAACAATCACAGTTACACCTCGTGCAATCAATCGAAACAGGCACAAAAATACACCACAAATTCACTTGCCAATCCGTGTCAATTAAAATAGCAATCGGTTTGTACTCCATGATTAAACTGATCATCAGGAAACAATGTCACGTCGACATGAACCCTGTTTTATATGCATGAAAATTAAATTAAAAATTGCACGCTAAAAACAGGGTGTTAATTGAGAGGTCCGCTTCGAGGAGCGTTATGTGAACGCGTCCGGCCTGACATCGAAATTAATGCGTGATTTGGAAAGGTAACTAGTGCGTTTAATTGGCCCACGATAAGCTTAATTTGAGCTGAGCCCCATAAATAAGCTATCCATTAAATATCCTCAAATCTTATGATATTTACCATTTTAACAACCACTTTAATTAAATCAGACCCATTAATCAGGACCACCAGAGTAACCATGATCCGTGATCTGGGATGATCTCTCCGACTAATAAAAGACTGGTCGATGTTAATTTGGTCGTTGATCCATAGATACTAATTGATGGTCGTTGGTTGAAATCAATCAGAAATGGTCGATGGTTGAAACAAGATTGTTGGCGGATCGAGTCATCAAGAACTGTCAGTGAATAAGTGTACTTCTTGAGAAACGTGTAATTTAAACTGAGTCGTAAGACTGCAGTTGAGGACATGCAAGCTCACAATTAAGAATTTTCAGTTGGACCAGTAAGACTAAATAGTTATAGTTTTAAAATACCTGTTATTGTAATTAGATATATATCTGATTTTGAATTAGTTTTCCTAGTAGAATGTGTACAAGTTATACAAACATCTCTTCTCATAATAAGAGAGTATTTTTGCTAACTTTTAGCTTCGATCAATTGTGAATGTTTGTCTTTACAGGACATTTTACTCTTCCACATTCAAATCGAATCAAATCGGATAGAAAAATCTCATAATTTATGATGACTAGTCTGGTCTAAGATTGTGAATGCTTTTACGTTTTAGTTATTCGCTCAGTTATAAAATATAAAATATATTTTAATCATATATACAGATTAAAAAAATTTTAAATTCAAGAGAACATTGAAATAAAATGGTTAAACTATTTTCATTCATAATGACTTAAAAAATGAGAGAGAATGTTAATGTGGGAGATTAGTCAGAAATAATGAAAAAAATAGAGAAATAAATAAAGACAAGATAGTAAAATTTATAATAAATTTGCATACCTATATTATATTTTACTAAAAAATTGGAAATATGATATGTGTTATGTTATATCGTGGAACCGAGGGATAAATTCGTTATAACGGTAAAGTTTAGTTTCCCATAAAAAAGCTACTGGTTATACGTCTAGGACGGTTCCAAGTCGGTCATCCTTAGGTATATATATTTATGTTATATCATCACTATTTCTTAATTCTTCCATGCGCTCACAGCAAAACTACATGAAAGTGATGTTATATATCGTCATTAAATCGAACAAAACGATAACCCAACCTAAACAGAACAAGATTATATATTAATGAAGGAACAAAAGCACATTTGGAAACTACTTTTTGGATTAAGATTCAAGACAGACAAGAACAATATATTTTAGAGGTGACTTAATTTTCGGGCAACTGCTAACTAATATGTTTCTGCTATTTTTGTGGTCTTGGCTGGACCTCCAGACAGGGAGTGAGGCTGACACAACCCAAGTCTTTTGTCCAGGAGAAGACTAACTACATGGAAACAAAATTTCTGTGGAGATGATTCTGTATGTATTTGTATGTAATTAGTCTTAGTTATATGATTAATTTTTGAATTTTTGTTGTGTTCCTTAACGATATTCTGTCATGGGGAGGGGTGCCTTTTGAACCTGAAGGTCCTGAACTACGCTATAAAACTGGTATAGACTAGAGTTTCATGTAGTATCAAACTTGTTGTTTAAAAAACTTTGGCTATTAGAGAATGATGAGCAATCGACTCATTCAACACCTTTCTCTCGGGTCTGGATTTGATCATGCCCAAAGCATGAACAAAACATTTTGTTAAGATGTATAAGTCATTTGGTTTAACCATGCAAACACCACCAATTTGTAATAAATAAGTTTATCAACTTTTGAACGCATGACCTGTTGCTTGGAATGTATTGTCGTCAGTCGTCACATAGATGTAATGCATGGTGGTGTTGTGTGTGCTATATACTTCTTATTTTGCCCCACAAAATGTATGTGCAATACATGTGGCTGCACGCTGCTCATCTCCTGGAAGTTGGGTGGCCATTGGCCCCCACAATGTCTCCACTACCAAAAAGATCTTGTATTTCTTAAAATGATGTACATATTGACTGATGAAATGAAATGAAATCATTTGGCTAATTGCTATGTTCATGTCCACATAGTTCTGATGAAACTGTTTGCATGCATGCATGGATGGATAGATAAGTTTGACGTGAGACAGTTAATCTGTGGATTTAGAAATGAGATGTTACTGTAGTACTGGAGTAGCATCTTTTCCATGGTTCATATCTTTCTGGAATGAGAATTTATGGGCCATACAGAATTCGGCTGCTAATTAAGACGGAACATCTCAAAACTTGGAGTGCTAAAATATGGTTGGCATGCAAATTCCAGCCTGACTGTTGGTACTTGTGGTCCTTTGCTTCGTCCAGAATTTCAGCATGCCTGCCTGCCTACCTCTTGAGCAAAGAAAGAAGTGCTACCAGCAAACTGTCTCACTGGCAATGTGGGATGCATACTTGTGGGATCTACATGTCGGTCTCACAGATATTCCTATATTCATATCTATGTAAGCATCACCTATAATTGTGTGTATGTATGTACTCACAAGATGATTGATGGGAAACCTAATTTTTGTTCCTTGAGCATTAGCCATCTCTTTAGCTCTCTGCTGTATCTACCTGGAATATGTCCCCCAGCAACACAAGGCAAGTTATTGCATTGAGAAAAATAGTATCAAAATTATGAATCCTCCCTTCATCTTGTCTGATTTAGTGATCATGGTGGTCCTGTGATATATGTAGTGTGGCAAAATCAAATAAAAAGGCTGCTAAAAAGAAAAAAAAAACATTGATGGGCATATGCACTATATGCAGTTGTGTTCATTGCCAATGATGTAGGTTGTAAAAGCCAGCTTTTGAATTTTATGCATAGAGAGATTCGTGTGCCCTCACCACTACTGTTGATCTTTGATAATTAGTAATTAATTAAACATCCACCTGGAAATTCATCATTGATCTTGTGAAGGTATCATTTGCAAGACAGAAGAAAATGCAACTTTTTGCAGAACAAAGAGAGAGCAACTTGCAGGAGATTAAAATTTTGTATCATTTTCTATCCAACCTGTATTTTGGAATTTTTTTTCCAAATAACCCTTTCAAAAAAAATTACAAAACTAACCCCTAACTTTTAAAATTTTCAAAACAGGCTCTCTGTCGCGAATTGCCGCACGCGACTGATCTTCAGTCGCTAGCCCGGCTAGCGACTGAAGACGTGACACGGCACAATGCCCCGCTGGCACCCGTACCGTGCCATGCCAGGTTTCAGTCGCTAGCCCGGCTAGCGACTGAATCCTGGGACATTTAGTTCAGTCTTTTTTGCCCCGTGGTCGCGGTCGAAGGACTTTGTGATGATTTCGTTTGAGAAGTAGGACTTGTTTGTAAATTTTGAGTTTGGGAGGGCTGATTTGAGATCTAATCTCACACACAAGTGTAACTTTATTTCAGGAGCGTATTCAGCAGAAGTTTCAATGAAATTTGGCAAGATTTGATGATTTTGGGATAATTCAAAAACAGGGTACTTTAGGGTAATTAGGGTAATTAGAATTTCGAAAAATGGTGAGACTTTAAACTACGGCGTCGGATGAGATTTTGAAAATCTTACAGAAGGGAAACTTGGTCAAAATAGTGAATGGGAGATACTCCTTGAATTAGATCGAAGTTTGGAGATGAGATGTGGGTTTTAGTCTTTTTAGGTTCCGCGGAAAATCTTAAATAGGTATAAGCCGCAATAATTCTAGGCTGATTTGCGAAAACGAGTAAGACGACAAAGTTTTTGCATCGGGACCGTACAAGTACATACTAATTTCGCATTTATACCGTGCTTTTGATACCTAGTTTTGTCTCGTTGGTTCGACGCATTTGTACGAAACTAGACGTCTCGGCGCAAAAGATGGTAGGTGCAAAAGTCGAAAAGACTAATCATACGATAACGAGCATCAGATGAATAGGTAAAGGCTGAAAAGCAGAAACGCAAAGTCATACAAAAGTAGAACAGTAGAAAACATAAAACCCCAAAAAGTTGGAAACCTAACAAAAATGTACGAAAACTGAACAGTCTGAGAAAAGCCTACATCGGACTAGTGCCCCCTCCTGCCCTTCTGTGGGGGGGGGGGGGGGAGATACTCTGATGGTGTGTACCGAGAGGGGGGCTGACGATCCCTGACGCACCGCCTCCTCACTGGTGATGTCTGCGCAGCTGGCGTAGACTGGGAAGGCTGTGTCGGCTGCGTAGGTGGCGGAGCATCGGGAAGGAAGCTAGGAAGCAGATGTGTCGGCTGTGTAGGATGCTGCTGTGCCTGGTCGAGAGGCTGGTGCCATGGAGGAGTATCGAGCTCTTCATCCGAAGAGCTATCGGCAGGCACGAAACCCGTGTGCACTGGTAGAGGGCGCGACGACGACGGACGGTCCGCTGGTGGCACATGAGACGAAGGACCTGGCGCCGACGGTGATGGTGGGGGAATCACGGTCAAGTGAGGTGGCAGCAGCACTCTGAAACCGACCAAAATCTGATCGACTCGCCGCTTGACCTCTGAACAATATGCGTACACATCGTCGTTGGGCATGGTGGGTCCGAGGCGGGACCTGACCATGATGTCCCGTGCACCAGTAGAGATGCCGCCGAGGATGTCTAGCTGTGCACACGAATTAATGCAATTATAGAACGACAATCCATGTGAAAGTAAGGTTTCAAAGAGCTAAGGAACTCACAGAAGAGTGGATTCGCCCAGTTAGGCGTCGGTCGTAGTCGTCATCGATGGTGGCGGGAGGGATGGGCTCATCAGGCGCAACGGGTGGACCGCCCGTCAATCGGTAGATCGTGCAAGGTCGGTACCAGAACAGATAGGAAAAATGAATGTCGTGGCTGTACGACCTGTGCTCCTCGACCGTGCGTGTGTGGGCCCAATCCATCCACTCCTGCACATAAGGCTGCTGTCGACGAACGAAATCGTCCCTCACTCGACCCTTCCTGGATTGCCTGCGGACAAAGCAATTAGTTCGTGATGGAAATTATGTATAAAATAATATGTGAATGTAATGCATATTTGACGTACTCGTGGATATGGTGCGGGATCTGTTGAGGAGGCGGCACGGGGACAAGCTGGCGTAGGCCAAACTGGCACATAACTCGCTCAGGCGAGTAACCCTCAATCATGTGCGAGAAGACGAGCAGAACCTGGGTGCGCCAGTACACAGCATCCTGCGTACAAAGAGAAGAAAGGCCGACTGGAGCGACGGATTGGAGGTTTGCGGTGGTCCACGGATCCCAGATGACGCTGTCGTCGAGAAGCAGATCGAAGTCCGTGGCGTACGAAGGATAACAGAGGTGCGCCTGATCTGTGGCCCACCTCAAACTCAGCCTAGCCCACCTCCATCCCATCACGGGGCCGTCTCTTCCATCCCCGACTAACGCGAATTGATCCCGCGGAACCAGCGGTCGACCGATGGGGAAATGCTCGTACGATCACATCTGCAAGAGGGTGGCGCACTCAGCGAAAAGAGAGCTGACTTGGTCTCTGCTCGTGGCGTCGCACAACCCCCTGTAGGTGTGGCAGAGAACGGCGGATCCGAAACTGAACCTCGGCACGTGGCCCAGGGCCGAGTCGGCAATACTCCTGGCGAGCTAAACGTACTGCCGCTCGCAGATGTCTCCGTGGGTGCCAGGGAAGAGCAACCACCCAAACAGGTATAGCAAGTACGCCTCAAGGTGGCGCCTGAAGACCTACTCTGGAGCGGCCAAGGGGAGCGCACCATCGCGCACTGCGCGAAGGTAACTCTGGGGAACTCCCGCGTCCTGCGCAAACCCCCCCGCTGGCCCTACTCCCTCGAAGCGCTGTAGGAAATCTAGGCGCCATGCAGCTCTCTCGGTGGCCGCTGGGACATATATCTCCCCGCGGATAGGCAGGCCAAGCAGCATGCTGATGTCCTGCAGCGTGATAGTGAGCTCGCCAAAACTGAAGTGGAATGTGTGCGTCTCGGGCCTCCACCGATCCACAAGCGCAGTAATGAGGGCTCGGTCGAAAGGGAATCGCCTCGCCCAATCCACCATGCGAGCGAAAGGCAACAGTCCGGCCTCGAGCAAATAAGGCACGAATATCTCATCTAGAGGCTATATCTCACGCGGTGTCCTCATACGCAGAGCTGGCAGAACGATGCCCTGTAGAAGGCGTCGAGCACGGTGACGCTCCTGATGGTGCTGTGCAATCAGCTCGGGAAGCTGATGGTCGTCCGCCATACCTGCAGTTGTCACATATTGGTTGAGAAATTGAAACACTGAGCACATAAACAAACATTCAGTAAAACAAGTTAACATTCAGTAGTGCTTACAAAAATTCACGAGAAGGCATTAGGGAAATTAAGTACAACTGATATAGGGAAATTCAGTACAACTCATAACAAAACATTCAGTAGTTGAAATAATACAACATTTAGTTTTGCGACGAAGACGATGCGCCTGTCACCCGCGGGCATCGATCTCTTCTGTGACCAGGGTGCCTGCAAGCGCTGCATCTACGTACGTCATCTTCATGCTCCGCTGCATCCATATCGTTATTTATCGTCCTGGATCGACGTCGGCCGACATGGCCTACGAGGAGCCTCTTGTCTGGGATCCACGTGATGGCATCTTCCGGGGATAGTTGTCGATAGCTTTCCCCCGCCGCAAACCCATTCAAGACACCATCCCAGGTCTTCTACAGGTACTGCAGAGTATAATAGGTTGAGATGTACCGCGCCGGATCGATCCCAGGAACAGAGCAGGCAGCGATGACATGCGAGCAAGGAATGTGCAGTAGTTGAGGCTTGTTGCATGTGCATTGGGCATCTGCATTTGAAATTCGACATTCGTGGACCCGACCAGCCCGTAGTGTGCCACGGACATGTCTGTGCCTTAGCCGAACCTCGTACTTCCCGTGCAAGCGACTCAGTACTGTGACATCATGTGTCAACGATTTTCTTGTCCGAAATTCGAGGTAATCATTGATCTTTTTGGGCCAGTGTGCTAAGGGGTCATGCAAAAGCCTTGATGCCGTCAAACCCCTGCTGTCGTAGTACGCTACTGTGCGATAGAATGTCATTTCAACTATTGCAGTGAGTGGTAAGCATCGCACACCTTTGAGGACGAAGTTGTACACCTCGGCCAGATTTGTCGTCATGATTCCGTACCGAGCCCCACCTGTGTCGTGAAGCAACGCCCACTTCTCCATTGGTTGGGCTGAACCCACTGACTGAAACTGAGACGACCCCGGCGGCTTCCCGCGCCGGTATCGCCGCGATCTTCTGCAACCCCTGCTTCTCGCAATTCCGCCAACGTACTTTCCTCCAATGACTTCCAGATTTGTGAGAACTTTGTCTATTGGTTCTGTTTGGCAAACCGTTTGAACACGACCATCAGGCGCTTGCTCTTGAAACGACTGTGAAAATTCGCGCCAAGATGCCGTGAGCACCAACGACTCTACAAATCATCCCAACTCAGCGATGGATCCTCTCCCGATCGCATGTACTCCATCGCACTCAGCATTCCTCCATTTCGATCATGAATCAAGCACACGCGCTCTCGGTCTTTCACAACCTCATTCTTCAAAGTGCCCAAGAACCACAGCCAACTGCTATAGTTCTCCCCCTCGACCACGGCATATGCTATGGGGAGAAGCTGGTCATTGGCATCAACAGCCACGGCAGTCAGCAGAGTTCCCTGGTATTTTCCAGTCAAAAAATGAGGTGGGCTATACTGTGAGAGGGACGGCTGGGGTTTAAAAATCAGGCTTTAGTCGCTAGCCAGGCTAGCGACTGAAACCCGCATGTTTCAGTTGCTAGCCCGGCTAGCGACTGAAGCCTGGCGTGGCACGGCACGGGTGCCAGCGGGGCATTGTGCCGTGCCACGTCTTCAGTTGCTAGCCGGGCTAGTGACTGAAGACAGTCGCCTGCGGCAATTCGCGACAGAGAGTCTGTTTTGAAAAATTTAAAAGTTAGGGGTTAGTTTTGTAATTTTTTTTAAAGGGTTATTTGGAAAAAAAATTCTGTATTTTGTTGCTGCAATGATATGATTGTGTGAGCAGATTACTGATGGAAAGATGCTATAGTATAATCAGAAATGCTGTTGTTTCTCAACATATTTTGGGTTTTTGAACTGAAATTGTCAATGCAAAAAGATTACTGTATCACTTATCAGAGACTATATTTATTTTTTTTAAAGATCTCTAGTAGCAGATCATAAGGGTATAGTGCAATGAATAGAATATAGGATGATATTAAATATACATAATCATAGGCCTTGTCTCGAGGTGTTGAAACTTTTAGAGGGAGACAATTTGTGCAGTGAACTTAACTGAAAAAAAATGAGGGGCATGGAAAATTCAGAGCATCTGCAACAAGTATTCCCATCTGTTTATTGACAGCAATGTAATGTAATTAGTTGATTTTAGCATTGCTTTGTTTATTGGTGAGAATCTTGGCATCCAGGGGACCTTCCAAGGATCAAAAATTCAAACAAGAAAGAGTTTCTGAGAGAATGGGTGGATACCTTAATCCTTATTAGTATAAGCAAAGCATCTTCAAATCCAAAACTTCCTCTAATCCATTTTTTTATGTTCTCCTTCATTATTAAAGAAAAAATCTTGCTTTGTCTTTGCAGAAGCAAACACAACACTCTCTCACTTCCTCTCCAGCTCCCCCATGTGATGTGAAGCCCTCCCCTCTCTCTCTCTCTCTCTCTCTCTCTCTCTCTCTCATACTAGTACCAGTCTTATCTCCCTCCCTCCCTTGAACAAAGTGCCCTTCCCTTATCACCATACAAATCACTGCAACTCTTGTTTTGTGTTGGTCTCTAGCTTGGGTCAACTGTTCTTTCCCTCCCCTTTGGTTCTTTGATTGATTCCACTGTTGCAGATACTGTTCATGTGTGTGTGTGTGTGTTGTTCCACTGTTGCAGACTTGCAGTTGTTGTTTATGACTGTTCTTGAGGCTGTCAGGGTGCTTGGATTTCAGTTGTAGGTGCCAAAATATCATCTCGGTGGGCAAGTTCTGTGCTTTCTTGATTCAACTTTGTGGTTCTGTGACAAGTTCTAAACTTTCTTTGTTCTACTTTGTTGTGTGTATCAAGTTCTGAACTTTTTAGCAAGGGCAGAATTTTTTTTGGATTGGTTGTTCTTAGCATGTGAGCAATTTGTGAGGTTTATTGTGTTTTGTATTTGGGTTCTTCCTGTGATGTGATGTGATTACAAGGTTAATTTGTTCATCACAATACAAAAAGATGAGACCTTTGAGCAGATTAGGCGTAGGCCTCACCGTGGTCTCCGCCCTTCTTCTCCTCGCCCTCACCGCCGAACTCTACTATCTCTTCGTGCACAAGCGCCGGCTGCGCCGCCGCGCCGCCGCCATCTCCGACGCGACCTCCTCGGCCTCGTCATCTTCTCGCGAGCTCCTGCAACTGTTCTGCTTCAAGAAGCCCCCGCCCATCGCCTCCACCTGCACCCAGGAACCGCATGCTGGCGATGCCGCGGTCGCCGTCGCCGTCGACGACGATGACACGGTGGAAGCGCAGCTGATGCGCCTGGGCAGCCTCGCCGGCCCGACTCGGCTCCTCTTCACTATCAAGGAGGAGACCAAGGAGGACCTGGAGTCCGAGGACGGCAGGAGCCGGGGCGGCCGGAGCCGAAGCCTCGGCGAGCTGCTGCATTGCTCGGACACGCCGTTCCTGACGCCGGTGTCTTCGCCGGCGCCGGCGCCGGCGATGGAAAGGTCCTACAACCCACTGTTCGAGTCATCAGTCCCGGAGGTGGCGGCCTCGCCGCCGCCCAAGTTTCAGTTCTTGAAGGATGCGGAGGAGAAGCTGTACCGGCGGGCGTTGGCTGAGGAGGCCATGAGGGCGCGGCGGTCACCGCAGCCGGCGGCCGGGGAGGAGGACGGTGGCTACATTACGATCGTGGTAGGCAAAAACAATCAAATAATCCCTTTGCCTTCGCCTCCCGAGTAGTTCTTGAAAGGCTGTGCTCCCAATGTTTGCTCCAATATTGTAGTTTTTAGCCTTTTGTGTTGTATTTTTGATGCATGCATGGTCTTTTGATCTCAAGCCAATTGCATGATTGGATGTATATAATATGAACATGATGAGAAATTGAGAATTGGAGACCAAATTTGATCCATCCTCCTCTAGTTCCAAGTTGTGAGAAGTGAGTGCCTCATACTTATTTCTTTGTCTGTCTGTTCCATCAGAGAAATGTTTGGTTTGGTGCAATTCGTTAGTCCAGCTTTGTGCTCTTGTTCTTCACTTCTTTGTATGCATGCATGTATACGTAATATGAACAGAAGAAATAGATCGTTTAAGATTAACATCTCTTGTCAAGCATTGCATTTTTGGAAGGCAAAGAATCTGGGTGAGCTGTCTGCAGACTGTAGGTCTTACTTTTGTGCATACTTTCTTCAGAAATACTCCATGAGGAATTAATAGTGTATCTGAAAGACCCATACTGATTTATCTGAAGACGCAAATACATGCTAATAATGTAGATCTCTTGCAATCTTTGTCATGTCCATTTGATCTTTTTTTTTTTGAGCTGTCATTTGGCCACACCATTATTCATGCCACCTCTAGAACACAAGGAACAGAGAGAATAATGTATGCAATGTTGGCCATCATTGCTTTATTTGCTGATATCTAACATTCTCTATGATCTCAAAAAAAAAAAAAAAGAAGCTAAGATTTTCTAGGACTTTACCAGCTCAAAACGTGGAAGTTTTATCTCTTTTGGTAGAAAAAAAGAAATAAGGGAAAGGTGTTATATTCTCTTTGCTGTTCCTTGCTGTAATTATGCATTCATGTGGTGTGTGATACTATTCTTCAGTTAGAAAGAAGTGTCAGCCTGCTTTTTTTTGCTTTTCCTCTATATTCTTTTCGTCCAACTCTTTTGAGACCAGGGTGGTGCACATCACGAGACTTTGTTTTAATTTTCTCCATGTATTCTTCTCTGATTGTATAGACTTGAACAGTCAAAGTCTATGTACGTAAAGACGCAGAAAAGATTCCTAGACCTACATCAGACATGTAGTAGTGTACTTTAATCAAAAGCCATAGGCTATTCCTTGGAAATATGATTGGATTGTGGATTAATGATCAAGTAGCAAGTGTCAGGTTACATCATAGGTTTTTGAATTCTTAATGTGGTTGTTAGGATGGAAATGGAAAAAGGAAATACACATTCAGCTGTACAATTAGATGTTGTCATGGCCAGCTTGGAATTTTCAGAAGTACTTGGGCAGAAACTAGTAACTGTTTTAGTAGTTAAAACACTCTTACTGTCAGTGTAATGTTAGGATCAAACACACATCATATGTATCATACTGCCTTATCTGAAACTATAGAGCTATCTCTGTTTGATATGCTTCCAATCAATGAAATGAAGCCCTGTAATACATGCATCAAATCCGACAAGGTGTTCATGATATGTGTTATTATTAGAGTAGACAAGTAGGGAGGAAGAAACAATAATTTGCTGGCACAGCAAGAAAGGCAAGCGTCCAATATAGCTCTTCTGTTCTAACAGTGGCAATCGTCGTGACATGCATTGTTTTTTCTTTTTTTTTACGAAAAGGCTGGACTGTTTTTTCATTCACAAGTAGAGGAATGTACAAATAAAGAGAAAATAACCCAAACAAAACGAAATAGCAAGAAACAGAAGGGCGACTAATTGAAAGACCAAGAGAGACCCTCTGCCCACATCCGCCAGTTACTACTTTTACTCCTTTACTGTTGTTGTCGACAACTCTCTAATTTTGGATCGTTTGCTTCTGTCTTCAGCGCCTCTGCCTTGTTTCTTTTCCTCTTCGTCTGAATATCCTGGAATTACGCTCATTCTAGAGTTTCCACCATATCAGTATTATTAATGAATTCCATCCCTGTGTTGGTCCTTACCCAGTGATTGTGCCGCTTCGTACCAACCATCCTCTAAGCTAAAGTGCATTGGTAATGATCGGTAATGATCTTGACACGATTGTTATTTGTTAATTGTTGAAGTATGAATAGATTGTTTTTTCTTAAGAATTTCAATTTTTGAGTGAGTTAGTTGGCGGATGAAACTCAATATAAATCAATGATTTAATTAGGGGGATATGTATTGTGTACCCTACAAGGCAGTAACAATAGTATACTGGTTGCCTTTTTGTAGGCTTTAAGCGTAAGATTTGTCCAGTAGTAAGTAGTCTAAGAGATGGTTGAGAGCTGGCAAGAAGATGACATTTGCAAAAGCAAGTGATCATGTGGGTTCTTATCTTGTCTCCTATAGAAGTAACTACCATAAAAAAAATTCTGATTTTAGCTTTGCAAGTATACTCCAATTGGATCCAACATCAAATCCTATAAGCAAAAGTCAGAAAATTTGATCTTATTCCCCGATCTTATCAGATATATAGAATCAAATATTTGATTCACAGAGAGCAAAGCTCTTAGACTAGTTTGGCCACTATACGCCCAATTTTGGTGTTAATATACTAGTCCTAACTCTTGTCTAATTTCACAAATGCATCGTCATTTGGAGTTTTGCAAATTAATTTGATGTCCCTTTTTGCTTTGAAATCTCTATTTGAACAGAAAGTAGAAACTTAGAAAGGCCTTGTGTATGTGCATGTTGATCCATCAGAGCTGGTACACATGTATGTTTCTTGCAATGGCAAAAGTTGTGCATCTATTTATCTGTCGCTTTGGTCCCAAAAAAAAAAGTGTTTCTGAAGGGAGAACATCTGGATTTGCCGCGAGTTCATCAGATTCCTTCTTGCTGCTTTTGCTTTGTACATGTAATCTACTAAGAATCTCCAACTTTTTTTTGCAAGAATTTTGCAGAGGGGGCTTCTCTAAAGTAGGTTCAGATCGGTACCAACGCCAGATTCCCAGCAAGGTGAAGAAGCAAATTAAGAAGTTTTGGCGAAAAACCGTTAATGTAAGCACAAAGGCAAGATTGTGCTGCATTCATACAAGATTTGATAGCCCAACAATAATCAGGGCTAAACATTAAACTACATCTCTTTATATATATATACATATAGCTCCTGCTGTGACAAAACTGCATCATATTTTCTTGATGCAGACAATGCATGGCATGTGCAAGAAATTACAGTCGTACAGTTCTTGAGCAGCCTCCAGTGCCTGCAAGAAATTACAGCGAGTAATTATTAAGGTCATCTGAACAGAAATGCACAGTCAGTGATAGCATTTGCAGAGGTGGTTAGATTGTCCAGCCGCAGATGTACGTAGACAGTCGTCATGCCTTGAACGAGGATTGGATGTTGGTGGTTCGATTTTCAGAGGGCGACTTGTCAGCTAATGATAAAAGGTTACTTTCAGTAGTAGTGTGTTACTATACGTTCCACATTCATATATCAAAATTATACAAACTAACCAATATATCATAATAGTATCCAGAGCAGTACGCATTTGTACTGAAATGTACGTACAGAACGACAATATGGATAAAGTGAGTTAATGATGACAAAGAAAGGGAACAAGATGGGCACTGAATGAGATTGCATCTTCTCATTATTACTCTTATGATTCTTCTACCTAAGCTTGCATGTATTATTCTTCTGTTTGAGACTGTCTTCTCTTTGCAAAGATAAAATACTATGGTAAGCCGAAGCCCATAGTTACAGGCCAGCCCATGCATTACCAGGCCCATATGTTGTAGTTAGGGACTTAAAAGAGTGGAAGGGGGCGAGTGTTGGTGCCTTCCAGATCTAATCTAACAATTAATGTTTCTATTTCTTATATTCCTATTAAAAAAAACTTCATGTTTGATACGATAACTTTTCAACCAAACTTGCTTGATTGAAAAATGAATAAATATTTACATTACAGCATATACTTGGCAAAGTAAATTCGCACATATATTTTTGAGGTGCTGCCTCCATGCTTTTTATTGAATTACACATGTACTTGATAAAGTAGAAGAAAAATTGCTATCAAAATTACATTTGGACGTGCAAATCACAACGATCTGGCCTCGAATAAAGTAAGTTTCAACCGCTTTCACATGTTTTATTAAGAAAAGAACAGCAAACTCATCTCTAACCGCGCGATCAAAATCCAACGGCCAGGACACCCCACCTCGGAACTTTCTAGAACCCAAGCTTCCACTATAAATTCCCGCCTTCCCCCACCTTTCGTCTCCCTCTCGGTCTCCTCGTCCTCCGCGACTAAACCCTAGCGCCGCCACCCTCCCTTAAGCAAGCAAGTAGAGCAGAGTAGATCTCGCCTGAGATGGCGTCCAAGGGAGAGGGTCCGGCCATCGGGATCGACTTGGGGACGACGTACTCGTGCGTCGGTGTGTGGCAGCACGACCGCGTGGAGATCATCGCCAACGACCAGGGCAACCGCACCACCCCCTCGTACGTCGCCTTCACCGACTCCGAGCGCCTCATCGGCGACGCCGCCAAGAACCAGGTCGCCATGAACCCCATCAACACCGTCTTTGGTACGTTCCCCCCGCCCTGCTATTTATTTTTTGCAGATCTGTGTTTGGGTAGTTCCGGCAGTGATGCTTTGATCTGTAAGTCGGTTGCTTCTTGCTTTGTCTAGTAGATCTGTCGATGTTTTTTGACTGTACTTACCCAGATTTACTAGATCTGTGCTCGAATGTAGTGTGTTGACCATAGGATTCTTTGTTTCTATCCAATAGAAACTTACTAGTGTGTCTCATTAGCTTGCAATTGTCTGTTGCGCTGATACTTGCTTAATGAAATATCTTGTTATTGTGTACAGTTGTTCACTCTTTTACAAAGGAAAGTTCACTCATTTACATGGTTCTACTTATAATTGTGTATTGTTTTGTATTATCTAATATAAAATGATTGTTTGAAGGGAGAAGTGATGATGCTTTATCCATACCACATCTCTGTATTTCATATGATGATCAGCTTACATCATGCACTACCATCTGATCTCCACTTCATAGGACTTTTACAAATGTTGTTTTTAAATACTGAAGCTATGCAAAGCTGCACAAGCTTTTTAAAAAAGTTCTTATCTTGTATATTTTGAATGCCTGTACTTGGCGGTGTGCAATCTGTGATGTGTGCTAACCCATTTGCTGAACTGCAGTGATTATTCCAAACAAAATCACATCTTTCGGCTGAGTTTGCACAGTTAATTTGATGTTACTAACGGTTCTTTGTTTCCTATCCTTTGAGGCACCACTGTGTTGCTGTAAATGCCATCTGGTATCTGACACATGGTCTTTTTTTCTGACGATGTGTCTCGAAATATGGCAGATAACAATGGGGAACGGATTTTTGCGACACTGGTTGCTCCTCAATGAGCCACTAGTTACTATATCCCCGTTTACATGTTATTGATCACCAAATTTGTATACTGTATGTTATAATGACAACAGTGTTTCTTCATGTAGAATTTGATAGTCTAGTTCAGAAGACTAGTAATATACACATATTATGCTATATAGGACATAAGATTTGAGTGTTTGCTGAGTGTTGCTCATGCAAGTCTGGGTTGATTTCTTTTAGTTTAATACACTGCTGCAATAATTTTATGCTGCTCTGTTTGTAAATAATTTGAATGCTATTCTGATATAAATTCTGCTTTGCAGATGCCAAGCGCCTCATCGGCAGGAGATTCTCTGATGCCTCTGTCCAGAGTGACATTAAGCTCTGGCCCTTCAAGGTTATTGCTGGACCAGGAGACAAGCCTATGATTGTTGTCCAGTACAAGGGTGAGGATAAGCAGTTTGCAGCTGAGGAGATCTCTTCTATGGTCCTCATCAAGATGCGTGAGATTGCTGAAGCTTACCTTGGAACCACCATCAAGAATGCAGTTGTCACTGTTCCCGCGTACTTCAATGACTCGCAGAGGCAGGCCACTAAGGATGCTGGTGTCATTGCTGGTCTTAATGTTATGCGCATCATCAATGAGCCGACTGCTGCTGCTATTGCTTATGGTCTTGATAAGAAGGCCAGCAGTGTGGGTGAAAAGAATGTTCTCATCTTTGACCTTGGAGGTGGCACATTTGATGTCTCCCTTCTTACCATTGAGGAGGGTATCTTTGAGGTCAAGGCGACAGCTGGTGACACTCATCTTGGTGGTGAGGACTTTGACAACCGAATGGTCAACCACTTTGTCCAGGAGTTCAAGAGGAAGAACAAGAAGGATATCAGTGGCAACCCCAGGGCTCTTCGGAGGCTGAGGACAGCCTGTGAGAGGGCAAAGAGGACACTCTCCTCCACTGCCCAGACCACCATTGAGATTGACTCACTGTATGAGGGCATTGACTTCTACTCGACCATCACCCGTGCAAGGTTTGAGGAGCTCAACATGGATCTCTTCAGGAAGTGCATGGAGCCTGTTGAGAAGTGCCTCAGGGATGCCAAGATGGACAAGAGCACTGTACACGATGTTGTCCTTGTTGGTGGTTCCACTAGGATTCCTAGGGTGCAGCAGCTTCTTCAGGATTTCTTCAATGGGAAAGAGCTCTGCAAGAGCATCAACCCAGATGAAGCTGTTGCCTATGGTGCTGCTGTTCAGGCTGCCATCTTGAGTGGAGAGGGCAACGAGAAGGTTCAGGACCTCCTCCTGTTGGATGTGACCCCTCTGTCTCTTGGTTTGGAGACTGCTGGTGGTGTCATGACCGTCTTGATCCCGAGGAACACCACTATCCCCACCAAGAAGGAGCAGGTCTTCTCTACCTACTCTGACAACCAACCTGGTGTCCTGATCCAAGTGTATGAGGGTGAGAGAACCAGGACCCGTGACAACAACCTGCTGGGCAAGTTCGAGCTCTCCGGCATCCCTCCTGCCCCCAGGGGCGTTCCTCAGATCACTGTTTGCTTTGATATTGATGCAAACGGTATCTTGAATGTCTCCGCTGAGGACAAGACCACTGGACAGAAGAACAAGATCACCATCACCAACGACAAGGGCAGGCTGAGCAAGGAAGAGATTGAGAAGATGGTCCAGGATGCTGAGAAGTACAAGTCGGAGGACGAGGAGCACAAGAAGAAGGTAGAGTCTAAGAATGCCCTGGAGAACTACGCCTATAACATGCGCAACACCATCAAGGATGAGAAGATCTCCTCCAAGCTCTCGGCTGCGGACAAGAAGAAGATTGAGGATGCCATCGACCAGGCTATCCAGTGGCTTGATGGCAACCAGCTTGCTGAGGCCGACGAGTTTGAGGATAAGATGAAGGAACTAGAGGGCATCTGCAACCCCATCATCGCCAAGATGTACCAGGGTGCGGGAGCCGACATGGCTGGTGGTATGGACGAGGATGCCCCGTCTGCTGGTGGCAGCGGCGCTGGCCCTAAGATTGAGGAGGTTGACTAAGCTAGCCAGATGCATCATTGCATCATCAAATTATCCTGTTTTATCACCTAATTATCATGCTGGTAGTAAATTTTTTTTAATCTACGAGTTGTATCTTCGCAATTTGGACATGCTGTTTGAACCGGAACGGATGTTATGCTTAAGAATCTTATTCCGTATCTGTTTTCTGAGTGTTCTGATTTGCATTCGTAGTCTGCAATTCATTGCTGTATACTTGTTTCCAATAGGTTTGGTTTTTGTTTGATTTTTCACTCTTAGCGCGGGTCAATTAAAGGATTTTTATGCAAATATATACAAATTGAGGGTTAAAATGAAAAAGTGTCAATTTTTTTTCAAAATTCGCTTCTGAAAAAACGTGGATTGTCAGCAAGACGGGGTCAAACTCACGTATAAGTGATTATCGACACTCACGTATAGGTGATAATAGACTTTACTGTGACGAAACATTTGCTTTGTCTCCACTCCAATGACACTCCTCGCCGTGTTAGTTGCTCGATTTTGCTCGAAGCACGCGCATATCTCATCGCACCGAGTAACTGTGGACCACGCACTTGGGTTGCCCCGTGGAGTCGTTGCAGGAACTCCTCTGTCTCAACTCATGAATCCATCGACACACCTGTCGTCGCGCCGCCGTTTTGAGAGAACCTGAGTTCGATTATTTTGAAGCGCAGCATGAGTGCTTACATCGTATGCCATGTTCTACCGTCCTCTGGAACGTGCCAACATTACGGTACATGATAAATCTACAAAACTACAGTAAAGCATTAAAATTTTACCGTGCTTAGAAATATGCTCTTTTTGCATCATCGGCATGCTACAAGAGATCAAACATATAAAAGCCTTATATAGCTGCATACCGTCTCAACGTTTCTACTATCTAGGCTTAGGTTACTACTTGGACGTTCCTAACCTCGCACTTTTGAACCTTGGACACTTGGTTGTTGGAAGATAGCCAGATTGTTGTGATATGAACTCAACTGACCGTAGAAGCAAGCAGTTGAATCTTTGTCAGTCAGCATGAGTCACAAACCAACTTAACGGGCAGTTCCAGTAGTATCTCAGAGTCGCGCATGCACAACCTGGCACACAATCATAGGCCGATGAGATCTCGAGGTGACGGACTGTCCAACTGTTCGTCCGTGTTGGGGGCTGGCTGTGGAGTCTGAACCGAGGCCTGCAGCTGGCATCGTTGTTGCCCCTCCTGCTGCTGCACCAGGAATATGCTCATCCTCTCAAGCAGATGCACCGCTTTTCTCTTCCCCCTGTCTCTGCCGTTCACCGCCAATTCGCGCAGGGGGACCATGATATCGCACTCCTGTGCGCAAGCTAAATGCAGGAGTTGCTGCTCACCGCTGCACAGATGCAGCATCACAGCTGCGGCATTCTCCCTGTTTCTAGGGGTCCCGTTCCTGATCATGTCCACAAGCATGGGCACAGGCTCTGTTGCCCCGATCGCAATCTTCCCCTCTGGGTGGCTTGACAGTATCGAGAGTATCGCCATGGCTTCGTCCATGAGAACTCCTGTGGGGTTGGTAACCAGCCCCATGATGAGCGGGACAATACCGGCTCGTATAGCCCGCCCCTTGTTTCCTTGATAAATGCAGAGGTTGAAGAGGGCCGTTGCCGCATCCTTCTTTCCTCGCTGGCTGCCTTCGCTAAGTAACACCACGAGTGCAGGGATGGCCCCAGTTGCACCGATTGTTACCTTGTATTCATCGACCACTGAGAGGCTAAATAGTGTGGCTGCAGCATTCTCCCTTGCTTCCATACTGCCATTCTTCAAAACGTGGACTATGCCTGGAATGGCATCCGAGGATATGATGATTGCCTTGTTGTTCTCGTGAATGGAGAGGTTCAGGATAGCAGTGACAGCGTGTTCTTGAGTCTGGGGATCAGATGAAGAGAGCAGACTTAACAGTAAGGGTATGGCGCCTGCCTCAGCAATGCAGATCCGGTTGCTGGCGTTTTGCTTTGCTAGGAGGCGAAGTTCTCCTGCAGCTGATCTCTGGTCCTCTAGAATTGGGGAGCACAGTTTAGAGAGAAGAGCATCAATGTTAGCGTGATCGCTTGAAGAGCATGCAGATGAAGGTTTCCTAGGCTGGGAGGAGCGCTTGGGTGGTTCAATTCCATTGGCTTCACACCACTGGGCGATGAGACTTCTAAGGACATAGTTTGGCGTCAATGTCGTGTTCGCCATCCTCTGTTGTGTGATTGGACAGGTAATATGTCCAGAAGCTAGCCATTTCTCAATGGACGCCCTCTCATAAGTCTGCCATAGAAATATTGAACACGAACAATCTCAAAATATATCTGAATATTGACTAGCAAGCTCTTGACAAATTGAATTGAGAGCTACCTGTCCAGTGGCAACGATAACAGGATCATTCATCTGCTCAAGTGATATTGGACACCGAAACTCATCTGGAATGACTATGAGTTGTGAGTCCTCATCAGAATGCATTATCTTAGAAGCTTTTGGGGTGCCCATCTCAGGGTTCCCTGTCTGCATGAAGTCCTTGATCTTCTTCAGTAGCATTGACATTTTCTCAATGCGCCCTCCTGGGTCCACACCGCCACTGGATACAACCATCTCATGCAAGACCAGTGACTCTTGAGTAAGGTCAACAATGGTTGTCAGGTGTAGCTTTTTGGACAACCTTTCAAGGACAGCTGTTTCTGCACATGGGTTGTGGTTCTTGTTATACACCGATAGTACGTCATTGTAGAGCCCATCATCAGGCATATCAACTCGTTCTTTTGCTCTTTTTAGTTGCACATGTACCAACTCAACCTGCAGAGGAGTTCGCTAAGCATTTCTAGCACTGGATTAAGTGCTTAATAAAAGTAGTAAAAAGTAGCAAGGGAATCTTTTTGGCCATGTTGTTAATCTTACCTGTTCTCTTACTTCATCTGATATATCCAACACATCGTAGGGAAAGCCACACAAAGCTTGCTCCAATTGAGCAATTACTTCCTGAAACTTCTTCATTACAGTATCCCTCTCAAGGACCTGCAAGCACAAAACCGACAAAAGGCACTTTATCTAAACAGCTTGAGGATCCTGGCCTGCGGGCAACTACACCATAGAGAAGACATTTTCATTAAGGAAGCAACTAGCATTTTTACAGAATACTGTTTAAGTAAGTCGTCACCAGTACATTCCCATGGTAGCAAGTACAAGCAAAATGAGAACAACACTAACAAGCACTGTGAAGATTGAGCTTTATGATCCATGACCAAGGACTATGGTATGCTAAGCTGTAAAAGACAAAAAAACTTCTTTCAAAAAGGAAACATTATTCATTTTGTTTGATACCTTCTTGCGGAGTGATCAACATCTTCTGTAAGAACTGAAGAGCAAAGATGCAACACTTAATCAAAAGGGCAATCTTCCTATCAACGGCCATGCAACTCAATTATGTAAAAAGTTAAGCTAGGGTTTGCGGACATCATCAGCCAAAATAATCATTGATCTTGTACCATTAACACACAATCAGAGAAGGAAAACATATGCCTATGTAGGAGTAGAAGCAAACACATCAAAAATCATTATTATCTTGTCCAGGAAGCATGGCTTTTTCATCTTGAAGCAATGCATTTATTTGGTAGGATGCTCAACACTCTGTTCTTGTTGGTGGTGTTGTTGGTAGCACATATTGATCCCATTGAGTCATTGGCATATGTGTTATGCAGATAAGCATAAGTATAATCGTACATCGAACCATTCGACATATGAAAATAAACTAAAAAAAATCATATTTTCTGGACATGGTTTTACGGATATTATGTTCTGATCTTTTTGTTCATTGCAAATTAGAAAGAAAGAACATAATTGTAACACCCTGACCTAATTCAAGCCCAAAAGGCCTAGTGATGGATGGATTTAAACCCATATTGGTAGTTTAGATTAAAATAGCACTATATATAAGTCTGAGAGAACCAATCATACCAATTGGATTAATTCTTTTAAGCAAAACAAGAACAAAAGACTAAACGTTGGTTGGGTTGGATGTATCCTGTGTGTTACAGATGGTATTAGAGCCAACTCTTGGTCTGATTGTATCGTATGCCATACTGTGAGTGTCGGTCAGATATATAAATCACCCAAGGGGACTGTTCCTGGTTATCTGGCCTAATCATGTCGTGTGCTGTGCCGTTAGTGCTGGTCAGACACACAAATCGATTGAGGGACCAACATGACTTAGCCTTGTATAGGCCCAAAAGGTCTAGTCGTGCATGGATTTTATCCCATATTGGTAGTTTACATGTTGCATGCCATGCTGTTAGTGTTGTCAGACGCACAGCTCACCCGAGGGACCAACGTGACCTGGCCCAGTTTAGGCTCAAAGGCCTACTCGTGCATGGATTTAATCCCATATTGGCAATTCATGTGTTGTATGCCGTGCTATTAGTGTTAGTCAGACGCACAGAATACCCGAGGGACTGGCGTGACCTGTCCTAGTTTAGGCCTAAAAGGCCTAGTTGTGCATGGATTTAATTCCATATTGATAGTTGAGGTTGAGATAGTACTTTATATAAGTCTAAGAGAACCAATCATACCAATTATATTAACTTTTTAGGCGAAACAAGAATGAAAATTTAAGTGTTGGTATGAGATAGATGTATCCAAGGTGTTACAATAACTCAAATCAACTCTGCACCTCCTAGACTAGACAAGGAGTGCCATTCAAAAAAAAGTCATCACTCCAATTCAGATAATTATGTATTATCCCAGGCCATGACAGACAAACTCTATACATTGGTCAAACTATCAATTACATGGATCCAATAAAAGACTCAGACGTGGAGTAGTTAAGAAGCAAAGGAACCACCAAATTTGACCATAATTGGGAAGGAATTAGTCCAAGCCACTCATTGTAATAGTAGTCAGCAAGCTAAAACCCTGCTATGCAATTTCTTGCAAATTTACCTTAATCTATCTGTTCATGATCCCAAATTACAAAGAAACATTTCAAGATCACAACTTCGATACTTACAGCACATCTGAGTTTGCAACAATGTGCATCAATAATACAAAAACTAACGAATACAATTCATGTAAAGGCTGCAACTTCAGCCACCAAACAAGCGACCAAATTACACAAAGAGACATAACTCAAAAGTTTGAAACAGTCAGACTGCTCATGCAATCCACATATAAGGATCATAACTTTGACTGAAAGAACAAGGTGAAAATAGCAGTTTACACGACAAGAAGTAAACAAATTCATTAAAGGCAAGCACAACTTTAGCTAATCGAACACTACCTACAGAACCGGATGAATTTCTAACACCAAGTCATCTCAAAATCACTACTTAAATTAACAAGGAACAGCTCAAGAGTAGAACTTCAGTATCTTGGACACCAAATCATTAACCATACAATATAAGATATTAAAGTAAGCAACAAGACCAACATTAAGCAGATCAGGATCACAAAATACAGCTTAAATTTGCACTTCTCATACATGAGAGAGACAGAAATAGAACCATTAAAGCAAAGAAAGACATAATTTTGCTCCAAGAACAGCTAATTAGCCACCTGTGAATTAAAAAGAAAGCTAACAAATCACATATTTAATCCGCCAAATGGATACAAATCACACACATAACCTAATAAACAGCTTAAATCACGTTCTTAATCTAAAACAGACAGAAAATTCTTACTAAATGCTTACCAAGAATATCTTACTGCCCTCGCAGCCAAGCCGGAGGAGCTCGAGGGCCGCGTCCAGCGCAGCAGCCAGCACAGCCAGCGGCTCCTTCGACTTCGCCGGAAGCTGTCCCCCTCGTTCGCGGAGCTCGTCGGTGAAGGGCCCAAGGAGCCGGATCCGCCGGGAGAGGCCCAGCAGCGGCCGCCGGTAGGCGTTCCTGTAGTCCCCCACAGAAGACACCGCCTCCACAGCCTCCGCTACCCGCTCTGCCTCTTCCGCCGCCGCCTCTGGCGACCCCTCGCTGGCGCCGGCCATTGCGAGTAGGAATAGCGGTAGTGAGAGAGCACAAAGAGGCGTCTTTCTGTTATCGTAATATAAGGGTCTTCTTTGGGTGTTTGCGTAAAAATTTTGGGATTTTACTACTCCTATGAGTACCACTTTTCCTTTCTCAATTTGCTCCTCGTAATTTTTCTAAATCATGACCTTGCACATTTTTATTTTAGAAATGTGGACACAAGTTTGTTCTTGTAAGTAAAAAAAAAAACTAATGAAGTTTTAATTTCTGTCTTATATTGGAGTTATTTAAAATATGTTTGCTTTATTTCATCCATCGTGGATATCCGATATCTTACTACTCCATCCGTTAAAAAAACATATGATATTTATAGAGTAATTTTATATTATCTATTTATTGTTTGCGTGCTTAACGATTGTATATGAGCAGAAAAATGTCAGCAATTGGAAAAAGAATGATAGTGGGAAGGAGAACAAATCTCCTACAAGGCTACAACATCAGGAAATTTACTGCAGTGAATAATGTTCAGAGGAAATATCCATACTTTTATGGTTTGAAACACAAATTTCCAACCAATTTGGTCATAAATTGCCAAGAATTATGTGACTTATGAGTAGGGGTTGGTCATAACCATTTGGTAGTCTTTTCCACTCCAAATTATTATTTATTCTTTGTGCCTTTCCTTTTGCTTGCTACAAGTTTATTCCTGTGCAGTTTAGACTTGGTCTTAATGCCTATAGACAAAAACAAAAAGCCGTAACTCTTAACATCTGACTGATTTTGTTACAAGAAAAGTTTCAATTGATTTTGAGCAAATCTTTTCTTTAGAAGTTAAAAAAAAAGACAAATTAGTCTTCAGAGAATGAGGCTTCCTTCTATGCTATTCAGAACAAAAACTAATATATAGGAGAAGATAAAGAACCATTTTAGGATTTCTTTTTCAGACTTTTCTGCTATGAAAAGAAGTCTTCCACTAGACTTCTCAGCGTATTGAATCTGTCCTTTTTAATGTATTGCAAGTGATGTATATATATTTTGACAACATGTTGCAAATGATATAGACCAGGACTTCCAAACCAATTGTCTGTGTCATACATCACAATATAAAAGTACCTAAAACCCTCTAAACCAAATGCACATTGGATAAAAATTGCCTAGCAAACTTGCTATCTTAGAAAGAATAGGAAGGTCAATCCAATTAATTTAAAATGGATGTTTGTATCAATTACTATGTTGTACTATTTGGACCTTCACTGCTTACTGTTTCACATGACTAAATAGTTAGAATAACCTATTTACACTCGCAAATAAGAAACTTCTTGTATAAGTTTTATAAGTAGTATCCTTTTTAATACCATTAAGAAGCTTGCCATGTAGGGACGTACAGTAAGGTGCCCCGATGGTCCAATGGGCACACGGACGGTTCAGATTAGCGATTGCTGGTGGGGACACGCTCTTTGTTGGGCTAATCTGAACCGTCCATCACGAGAGTGGGCTGATCTGAACTGTCCTCCACTCCCTACTCCCTTCTTATTGGCGGGAAACCGAGCGGCGCGCCTCCTCACATCTCTCTCTCTCTCTCTCCCCCCCAAACCCCAAGAGACCAAAGAGTAAAACCCGGGGATGCCTCCCAAGCGCAAGTCTCTGGCGGCGGCGGCGGCGGCGTCTCCGAGGAAGACCCGGAGCATGGCCACCGGGAAGCCGGCAGCGCCTCCTCCGGCGACGGTCAAGAAGGAGGCGGCTGAGCAGAAGGGGAGGAAGAGGGCCAAGAAGGAGACGGCGGCGGCGGCGGCGGTGGAGGTGGCTGGAGGTGTTATCGTCGGCGGGGGGAAGCGCGTCGTCGTCGAGGCGTGGTGAGTTGTGTGTGTGTCAGGTGCTGTTTTGGGTTTTTGGGTGGTTTTGAGGTGAGCATGGGAGAAAACATGAGACATTTTGGATTGAAGTTTGTGAATATTGGGGGTTTAGTGTGAGAGTGGATGAAAAGGGTCGGTGCTTTTAGGGTTCAGGTCATCATGTTTTTTTTTTTTTTTGGATTTTTGGGTGGAAATGAGAGGAGTGGTGTGATTTTTAGGATTGGGGTTTGGGATTTTTTTTGTGGGGATTTGTGATGAAACTAGGAGAACAACAAGTTTGGATTATTTTGGAGGGGAAGAATGTTTATGATTTGGGCACCATTTGGGATGAAATGGTGGGACTGTTAGGGAATTTGAGGTGAACATTGTAGAAAAGGTCTGGCATTTAGTAGGGTTTGGGTTTGCAAATCAGGATTGGGATTCTTTTTCCTGTTTTAGGGATTTTGTGGTGTAGGAATGAACTTGTTTTGGGGTATGAATGGTGTTGGGTTGTGGAATGACTGGGTTTTAGGAAGGTTGGATATTGGAGGTAATTTTTTATTTATTTATTGTGCATTATTATCGGACCAAACTGCAATTATGAATTGTTGTGGAAACTAAGCATTCTTGAGCCCACGAATGAGAATTGGAAGAAAGGACTGTTTGTATTCTTGGATTACGCAATCTTCTTTATTGTTTTGAAAGAGTAGAATGATGATTGATTATGTATTGCAATTTATTGCAACAAATTCAAATGTGCTACCATTGGTCACAAACTATTGTTGACATTGCGCATCTGACAAAATCTTCTCTTTGCTTAGTTCAATGCTAAGAATCATCCAGTCTTCCCTAGTCTTCATATCTTATACCGACATTAGGAGGTCAAGCCTACACCAGTCCTAGTCTTTTACTGAATAATTATGTCTGCGGTATGCTTGTAAGCTTCTGTCACTACTTACTGCCTTCTTTAACTTGCTTGTTTATGCAATTCTCCAGCACACAGTGCAGACAGTTCAAGATCAGAGCTCTCAAGGTGAAGGAGGATCTGGAGAGTGCTGTTGCTGGCATTTCTGTGATAATCAACCCTGAGAAGGTATATCTACTACGTTAAATCTTAATAGTCATCGTAAGCTTTCACCACATGCACAGCTTTATGATATTAGCACAAATACTTATTCGTTGCCTCCTTTTTCTTCATACTACTTATTTTGGCTATGATAAGCTCCCATAGAATTCTAGAAATGATTTCCTTTAGAGTGACATGAGCTTTCACTGATATGGTTCTACTGTCAATATAAGTCGTTACCTGTACTGTCCTCCCATTCTGCAATGTTTGATATTTTGCCAAAAGTAGCATTTGTTGGGGATAGTAGTTCAAACTTTTCAGTTTTCATTCTTTTTGCGTATATATTATGCGCATATTCCTATCTGAATGGTATTTATTGTAAAATTTCTTTTAGGCATTGCTTGTCCTCTAAAAATTTTGGCTCCATATCGCTAGGTTTCTGCTTTTTCCTAGTGGTGTGGAGTTCACAATTTAGGGCAATGTGATATATATTTTCAGTATGCAAATTTTATTCCTCATGTTGTTGATAGGGTGGTTTTATTTTGGGACTGTGTTCTTGGTTTTAGGATGCTAGGGATCTAAGATTACTTGTATGTTGCAGAATGATTCCTTGCAGAAGTTTTATTGTCTAATCTTTGTTACCTGCACTGCATTCTTTGCAATCAGCTTAACAAAGAGAAAGTTTATATTTTTTTCTCCTTTCTATTTCCATTTTTTGCAGAAAGAGTTGTGGATTGAAATTTAGTTACAGGCTATTCACTGCCAATACCTTGCCCTCTGCAGTTCAATTTTTTTGGGTGGTTTTCAAGTGTTTTGCATGTTTTGCTCCAAATAGGCTCTTTGTACTTGCTCTTACCATACATGTATATGTATCAAGGAGGTAATTAAAACTTGAAACTACTTGAGGTCAAGTTAAACAATAGTTAAAAGGGACACTATGTGTACCCAAAAAAAAAAAATGCAAGCTTCTTATGAACACTCACTAAGAGGTGGGTCCCTGAATTCCACCGGAAAAATAAGTTTTTTGTTCGTGGACATAGCAATGCAGTGCTTTATCCAACATGTTAAGACCAATTATAGGGGGTACAATTATTTCTACAGGCCTATTTGTAGGCAAACAATGTTTGCTGAAGAGTAGTGTACCTAAGCTAGCAATTGTCGTATCTTTCTGTGTATACTTGGGCCATATGTACAACTGAGCTATTGTGTTCTCTTCTATTTTGATTTTGGCAAATGAAGATGTGATTTTAAATTCTCCTTGTGCTACTGCACTTTTACTCTTAGCAGAAATGCAATAAAGAAACTCACAAGAATATCTCCATCAAATTTCCTATGCACACCTCTCTGTAGGAGAATTATAGCAAGACTTTGTTTGTATCTCATGCCTTTCTTGATTGTGATAAATAGTTTTTCTAATTCTCAGCCACGCCGTGGATGCCTCGAGATACGTGAAGAAGACGGTGAAGTTTTCATCTCGCTTCTGGTAATCTTATCGGTGCTCTGTACCTATTTGGATAGTATTATGTTGAGATGTAATGTGACATTTTTTTTATTGAATCAATAATGGCATCGACCAAAAAAATTATTCGTTATCTTGTCCTCTCAAGTTAATTTTTTAGTTCCGCTCCAAAACGTTTTATTCTTAGAAAGCTAGCATGAAAGCTTGTTTCGCTTCACAATCTCTGTGAGGCTCTTTGTTGGTCTTGTACTAGTTCAGAATACTTGATTAAATTATTCATGCTATGTTTAACTTCAAATTTTTAAGTCACTGGATAATAATATAGGATGAAGTTTATCTACATCGTAACATATGTTATCCGCGCAATTGTTTTACATATTAAGAACTTTTTTATTTGCATTATGCTCATTTGTGTATTTTGTTTATTTGACATGGTATACCATTTAGTTATTACTGTTTTAATTAGGAAATACTTGTAATATTTTGCATTTGATCGTCTGATACACCTTATGTTCAGAACATGCCACGGCCCTTCACAGCAATGAAGAAACTTGATATGGATGAGGTCGTCAAGGACATTGCGAAGAAAATCTCCTGAACCCCCCTATCATATCGAATGGCATTCTTTTGTGTAGGAGGAGCTTGTAAGGCTCTGTGTACTTTGGTGTAGGCAGGTCTTACTGCACTCTCCATGGCCTGCTGTTTTGTGGTGAAGAAATGCCAAATTGATTGTACTAGTTAGCAAAGGGGGAAATACTACACTTAATTTGTTCTCTGAGGAGAGGAGCCCTGTTTAATACTTAAGGATTGCTTTGTGTGGTTCTGTGTTATTGACCTAAATCACTTGTATTGCTTTGGCTATAATCTATGCTTTCTGTCTTGAAGATTTGGTTGGCTTATGTTGTTTAATCCATGTTCTGCATGTTTCCTGATCAGAAGTTTGAACTGCTGCTATTTGGTTCAAGCCATCAATAACACAAAAGGCTTACGTAAATTTATCTGTTTTGAAGATAATAATCAGGTTAGGCTAGTGAGGCACGTCTTATGTTTTGAGGCGGATTATGAAGTGAGGTTAATGGTACAAATCAATATCTATGAGGTATTAGAGTCCAAACTATAAAGTTAATACATAAAAAGTTTGGAGAGTTACATGCTAGTTACTTGGAGAATAGAAAGCACAAAGACCAAAGATAGGTCCCAACAAACTACAAAACCAAAAGAAGTCCCCCCAGTAGCAAATTGAATTCCTTGATATTACATACACACATACATATTTAGCAAGTTTAGAGAGTTTAAGACTATCAGAATGTTACTGAAAGTGTTGAGATACTACTGACATAAAATAACAATAGATGATGATGTTGCTTCAGATTTTTTTCTAAGGCCACCAATTCAATCCGAAAATTTAAGACAAATTAAGTTGTTATGGATGCATCACTATAGCATGAAAGAGCAATGAAATATTAGTGATAAAATAACTCTATACATGAGCAGGAGGACGAGGACGTGGCAAATGGTAATAAAGTACTAGTTGTTATGAACCAAAATAAAATAAAAACAAGTATTAATAGTTGCATCTTCAAGTGTAGAAATTAAGGTATCTTAGTGTCATCTCTCCGGACCTTCATATTTTTACCCTTCTTTTTCTCCTCTTCTTCTACTTCCTATATTGTTTCATCTTCTGGTCCAATCAAGAGGAAAAAAAAAAGATAATAAATAAATTTACAAATGTTGGTTGCATACATGCAGATATATGCATATGCAATACAAATGTTGGTTGCCTGGTTCTTACAATTCTCTGGTATATCACACTAGTTTTAGTTGATTTTTTTTGATCTAATGGCCACTCCTGAATTTTGGACAACTACCGAGGTGGTGGTGAATTTCTTGTGCTACTTTTGATTATTACAGAAAGATGTATCCCGATCTAGTGGAGAAGAACAACATTATTCCTTCAAATTCGACGCAGTCCTGGGAGTCAAAGGCAAGGTCCCTAACCTGCTTCGCCCAGCCCCGACCCGGAGGACATGGTGGACCTCGTTGTTGCATGCTGGCCAATTTGCTAGCACAAGCACGAGCCCCAATGAACGAGTATCTCCCCTTCCTTAAAATTGGAGGATGTCTATACCGAGCCATTGCTCGTGCACAGACTCTCTATATAATGTATGATGCATGTTTATACAAATGAGTAGTACTCACCTTGAAACGAAGAGCTCTTGTGAAACATTACTCAGTAGAGCTTTTTGTAGAGGGAGAGAAAAGGAGGTCCAACCTTCAACAGGTAGAAATCCCTTTCTATTTATAGATGGTGTAGAATGGTTCAAACCATATAACCACAAGGAGATATCGTAGAGATTTGAATTTTGTAAAGAGAATGTTTCAAGATTATGATTATTTTAAATATGCGAGAATATAATCATGAGGATAATTCTCTTTTATCTTTTATTTCAGAATTATGTATTAGATTAAAGTATTTATAATATGTAATTCGAGCATAATTGAGGTGACTCAGATTTCGTGCGACAGGACTTGACTTAGGTCTAGTCTTGAACGTTATTCGGATCCCAAAAATATATCAACTATAAAGAAGAAAAGTTTCTATAGGCAAATTATGTACCTCTGTGTCTGTATCGATGAGGAGAGTACGATAAAATATTTTGTTTTGCTTTATTTGGACATAAATAAAAAGTTGCATCCATTTTTATGTTTCAGCCCTTGAAAAACATTCGGACAGACTGCAAACCTTCAAATGCACCATTTATACTGTAATGGTTCATTATATAGATTAACCATCTTTAGAGAATTTCGAAACATTATGGAAACACTTATTTTGTTAAAAGAACCAAAAAATTATAGTCAAATTATGACTAGGTCCCTGCATCAGTTTGATTGAAATAGACTGCACCATCTTTGTAACCTTCATGCTGCAACTTTATAGCAAATATATTCGCCATATTATAAGATTTCTCAAATGATATAGAACACCTTATTTTATTATTCATGGGGCAAATTATATATACGTATGTCCATATTAAAGAATAGAACACATGTATGTATTTATTTGCTCCCTCAAACTTTTGCACAGGTATTTTTCATATTTTAACCCTTTGATCAAACGGGACCCATGAGTCATACTCACATAATAAGTTTTATTACAAAATTTCGTCAAAGCTTTTTTTTTCTAAACAAACCCAAAATTTAGCCAGCTACCGGATAATAGGGGCTATTAAGTTAATACATAAAAAGTTTGGAGAGTTGCAGGCTAGTTACTTGAGAGAATAGAAAGCATAAAGGGCAAAGACTGGGGCGAGCAAACTACAAAAGCAAAAGAAGTTTGCCAGTAGCAAATTGAATTCCTGGATATTACATACACACATACATACATACGTAGCAAGTTTGGAGAGTTTTAGACTATCAGAATGTTACTGAAAGTGCTGAGATACTGCCGACATAAAACAACAATAGATGATGATCTGCTTCAGATTTTTTCTAAGGCCACCAATTCAATCTGGAAATTTAAGACAAATTAAGCTGTTATGGTTGCATCACTATAGCATGAAAGAGCAATCAGACATTAGTAATAAATAAACTACGTACATGAGCAGTAGGATGAGGATGTGGCAAATGGTAATGAAGTACTAGTTGTTCCGAACCAAGATAAAACAAAAACAAGCATTTATAGTTGCATCTTCAAATATAGAAATTAAGGTATCTTAGTTTCATCTCCCTGTACCTTCAAATTTTTGCCTTCCTTTCTCTCCTCTTCTACTTTCTATGTTGTTGCATCTTCTAATCCAATCAAGAGGAAAAAAAAAGGTAAGAAATAAATTTACAAATGTTGGTTGCATAAATGCAGATATATGCGTATGCAATACAAATGTTGGTTGCCTGGTTCTTTAGTTTCTTTGCATTGATAGAGCAAGATGAAAGAAGGCAAATGAAAGCTATATATTTACCTGTCGATGCTTGTATGGAAGTGGAGTCGATGTTTGTGTTGAAGAAGACGTTATAGGGATCATCCTTTGTGTACAAGAAGTACCATCTCCTCTCATCATCTCCTTCAGGTGCATAAACCTTCAGTTGATGAACATGATTGATCTTATCCCACTCAGAGCCAGCGCCTCTCATGGATATGGATTTGAGTAGCTCTAAGCTGCAATGTATCTCCAACTTGGTTACTTGTCTTGCATCCTGCAGGTATCCTGGGAGTGTTTCCATCTCATAATCCCACAATTCGATGCTCCGGAGTGCTTCCACACCCTCTAGCTGCTTGAGCTTTTGGCATCCCCAAATGGTAAGCTTTTGCATCTTGGGAAGATTAATGATCCTCTCCAGATCAGGATTGAAACTCACATCAAGCTCAACAACCGAATACAGGAAATTCTCTATCGAGCTTAGGTGCTTAACATGAACTATGAATAATTCCTTCAAATCCCTTGCATGATAGGAAAGTCCAGGGGGAAGAAGCCGCAGCTTGCAATCTCTGATATCAAGTAGTTGAAGAGAAGGCATGGCTTGCACTTGCTCCTCCCAATCCCACTCCTTCCATTCCACCATTCCATAGAGAAGCAATTCCCTCAACTTGGGAAATGCGGAAGTAGTAGCTTGACTAATCCTATCTTCATTGTTGATGTCCCTTCCCTTACGTTCACTGCTAGTGCTAATATCAATCCTCTTTTCTTCATCCATGCCTGATCCTAATAAAGAAGATGAGCAAGAGGAGGAGGGGAGAAAGAGGAATTCATGCACAATGTGTTGTATGCATGGAGCATCCTCAATTTCTAGGTAATCCAGATTAGGAAGCTGAGCTAAACCATCAGGGAGATGGATGCAACATGTCAAGTCCTGTAGGCTCAACCATCTCAAGTTGCCAAAGAGAAGTGATCTTGTTGACATCATCCACCTTGGGACTCGACGCCCAAAATACCCTTCAATAATTAATCCTTCTAAGCTAGGTGGGGGACAAAGCTCGTCCAACACCTCCTCCATGCACTGTTGGTCTGCATCATCTATTGTCTTTTTACTGGTGTTGCAATCTAATTTCAACTCTCTAAGATGCATCTTACTACCAAGATTAGCCCATGTGGCCATAGACCTACCGGGTACATTTTCAAGACCTTCTAAAGTAAGTGTTGTAAGTTGTGACAACGATCCTATCTCTTCCAAACTGCACCAATCCGTTACATTGTTGTTTGTGTGAACCGGAAACCCCAGCAACATCACCATGTTTTTTAATCTACCAAACCCCTTTGGTATTGCATTTATCCTTGTGCCTCTAATGTCAAAATATCTTAACCTCTCTAGTTTTGTAATGCTTCTAGGAAGTTGTACCAAATTTCCACACCCGTTAACACTTATGTGTTGTAAAAATTTCATCTTTCCAATGTCATCTGGCAACTTTGATATATTTGTTCCATCTAGTGCAAAGTATCTCAAGTGTTTAAGGTGACACATAGAGCCAATCAATTTTGTGAAATTATTATTCTTTACATGTAGTATCCTTAGACATGAAAGAGTATTGAGTGAATCGCTAGGCTTAACATTGACACCTCCAAATATCATTAATGTTCTTAGTGATTCTTGCTTTTGTAAAGTACTCCACTCTACTATTTCATTTGATAAAGATAGGTGGCGATATTTTGATGAAGCATTGTTACTGATACTTTGTCCCTCTCGAACCACTAATGCTTCATCACGGGCCACATATAGAGCAAAAGAGCGGACAACATCATGCATGATGCAAAAGGATTGATCATAGTATTTAATAACTGGTTTCAAAAGATTCCTCATCACCAATTCCTTATAGTACTCCGCACCTAAAACTTCTAGTTGTTTTGAACTTCCATCATCTCGAACAAATCCTTCAGCAATCCACATGCAGACAACATCTTCACGAAATATCACTTCATCTTTTGGGAGAAGTGAGTAGTATATAAAGCATTGCTTCAGAGGAGAAGACAAATATTCATAGCTTAAGTAGACTGCATTATTAAGTTCTTCAGGTAATCCAGTGTTGGACCATGCAGGATCTTTTAAAACCTCCTCCCAGGCACCTTTGTTTCTATTTTTCTTGCACAAGAGTCCTCCTACTACTTTGATAGCAAGTGGTAAACCATCACATTTTCCTATAATCTTCATCCCGGTTTCTCTTAGACTCTCAACTTCAAATTCATCTCTCTTAGTTGGGGATACCTGTTCATAATTTACCTTATAATATTAATAAATAATATCTAAATTAGCTCCTATTATGGATCTCGAAAGTTGTGCAATTGTGCCACTTAGACCCCTAAAATTTGAAATTTAATTTGATAGGTCTTTAAACTTGTCTTTGTTAGTCAATTTGGTTCTAAAATCAATTTGGTCTGATGGTCTCTAAACTTGCCTCCGTTAGTCAATTTGGCCAATTGTCTAACAAGATTGAAATTTTGCATTATAGCCCACTTTTTTTAGTATTGAATTTGTATCATGTGTTGCTCCAGGGCTATCGGTGTTGGAAAAATAATTACACATATGAGGAGCCATTGTAGGTACTTGCAGAATTATTTTTTGCTAGCTTTGTTATTCTCTTTGAGTTGGCTGTTGCCAGACCTTGCGTGTTTCCACAAGCAGAGCCTCTATTAATTAAAAATTTGCATTCTATTTCTTTATTCCTACTTTTTTTTTTCTCATTGAATGTCTTGAAGTGAATATAACCAAAGTTTTGCCAAGGGAGAACATGTAAGAGAAATTTTTAGAGTTTAGAAAAAATAATAAAATTAATAAAATTAGAAATATCATAGAAAAATAATAGAATTATTTAAAAAATCTAAGAAACAAAAGTTGTTAGAGTTTAGATGATAAATAATAAATATTTTAAATTATTCTATGACCTTTTCCTAATTTTTTTACCACCTAAGTGCTAGATGAGAATAAGATATTGAGTGTCACCTGGCCCACGACATATGTGTGTTACTTTTCCTAATAATAGGAAAGGTACGAGTGGGATTCAATCAAAATAAACTTCAAATAGGATTTATTTTACAAAAAATTAACAAGAAGGTAGTCTCAACTAAGAAATCCAGTAAAATTTGGTTATATGTGAAAATTACTCAATATTGTAATATGAACAAACTAGTTTTCGTATTACTAACCTGTTTCTTGAGTAAGATCCAAGCATCTTCTGACTCTAATTTGTCAACATGGTGAAAATATATAGCCATTATCTGACGAGCAACACCTTCGTCTCTTGTAGTGACCAAGATACGACTGCCGTGAGCACCAGCACGGATGAGCGGAGCTCTAAGCAATTCATTCCATGCTTTGTCACTCCACATGTCATCCATTACAAGGAAAAATTTCTTCTGTTCAACTGCAATCATAAGAGCCTGCTCAAGTTGTGCCTTATTGTCTCCAAGATGAGCAATATGATTACCCCCAAGGCCAGTGATAACATTCTTGAGTAGATCAATCTCCTTGAAGTCTTGAGTGACACTCAACCATATCTTCTTTTCGAACTTCTCATGGATGGCGTCATCATTGAAGATCTTCTTGGCAAGGGTGGTCTTGCCAATGCCACCAACGCCCACAATGGCAATGACCATAGTGTTACCTCTGCTCATCCTACTCGTGGCCTCCTCCTTCTGTGTTAGCATCTCCACCAGCAGCCTTGTGTCTTGTTCAATCTTCTCCCCGACAATGTCTTCTTGAATAAACACTGACCCTGTCTCACGACTGACATGATGGTCTTCCGGAGAGGCAAGGTTGATAAAGTTGAATCGAGCACTGCGCTTTGAGATGTCTTCCAGCTTTTGATTGAGTGCCTTGATCTGGGTCCCGATCTTGTGGGCAAACAGAGGATCACGCAAACAAAAGAGTAGTGAGTTGCAGCAACCCGAGCCCATCTCCGTCCGCTCCTCGGCCTTGAGCTGACAGATGTCGAGGATGTCGGTGGCATCATACATGACATCCTTGAGCTCCCGCACCCACCCGGCCACGGCTTTGTTGGTGATGCGCTTCTTCTCTGCGTCAGCGAGGATGTTCTCGATGTCGTGCAGCATAGTCTCCATCTTCTTGATCTCGTCAAAAACCCCCAACAGCATGCCCACCTCATCTTTTGCCATCTGGGCAAGCAGGTTGCCCAAGTAGGATGCAAAAGCATCCAAGACCATCGCCATGGATCTTGCTCTCCTTCTTCTTCTTCTCAGGGCAAGGATTTGTTTGATTTTTATTTTCTTGAAGCACCATGTGAATCTCATTTCAACTCACATTGCTCCACTTATATATCACATAGTTCTATTCTATACGTGCACTTGAAGTGATATCTTTCTTGAAACATGGTCAAAGCAAGAGATAGATACCTTCCCTTGCCACCAGTTCGCCAAGCATTTATGCTTCTTCTCTTCTTCTCTTTCTTTTCTTTCGTTTTCCTTTTTTCTCTTTTTTGCTTGAACAAGTAAGAGATGGGGCGCTTACTTGAACTAAGCAGAACAAGAAAGAGATATATCTTGGCAAGGAAACTCGTAGTGTAAGCATGGGCTAGCATTAATTTCTGTTTACTACCCTAGCATGCATGCACTGTCCTGGATATGCAGCATATGATATGCTAATGTTTTCAAAACAAACAAGGGAAGAAACTTGACCGAAACAGAGTCATGAGAGCACTGCAGGCCTGACTAGATGAGTTTAAATACTGTGCATTGCTTAATTGGACGGTGATGGAATCTTCACAACGATTTTCCATGTACATAATACATGTGATGCTATGCTACTACCAAGAATCCATTCTTTGCATTCAGTGATTGCTAGTTTGTTGGATTAACGATGTCCAGGATCTATTCTTTAGATTTCTTATTCTCCCGTGCAATTATGCTTGCTCTGCATGTTCCTTCAGTTTTCTTTAAGCTTATCTCCGTTAGTCAATTTGATCATTCTGTTAGTTAATTGTCGAAGAAGATATAAATTCTGTATTATATCCCTGCATATTTTTATTTTTGAATTTTTTCATATATTTTCTAAATTTTTATGTATTTTATCAAAATAATGTCACATCATTTATACATGACAGCATTTCATATCGTCCAGAAGCTGACATGACATTTCATGTCACAATGTGATTACTACGTTAACTCTGAAATGTCATCATAAGAATATCACATCATTTTCTATTAGTTTAGCTTGGGAATGAATTTAAATATGAATGGCTAATAAGTTTAGTGATCCATCATATTAAATTTCAAGTTTAGAAATCTAAGTGACACACACGATCAAGTTTAAGAACAAGAGATTCAATTTACTATTTTCATTGAAAGTAATAGTTTCCCTCATAAAACAAATCAGTTTAATCACATCTTCATATTGGTACTTGTTGGACTAAATGTTGAGAGCGGATGATAAGTTAAAATGAATGGAGTGGCCATTGTATTACAAGTTGATTCAATTTCCTAGCCACTTCTATTAAAACTAATTCTTTCCGATGCGTTAAACACTAAAGAATTTCATATTTTAACTCAATTGATTAAACAAAATTTGTATATCGCAATAAAAATTAAATCTATATTTTAAAAGAAAACATAAAAAGTTTTGGTTCTGCCCCCTTACAAATTGGCTTTATATTAGAAAGCAACATATTTTTCATATGCATCTTTAGAGCAAACTGATTACTAATCAATACGATACCAAGTATGCAAAAAGAAGAAAATATATCTAAATAAAATAAAGTAAGCAAGAAGCAGAAAAAAAATTCAAATATAGAAAACTATTTTGAAAAACAAATATTTTATGCTGGAATCAGATTGTCTCTCTATGTGTAACGTGCAAGCGAAATTCAATGACAAAGCATATTTTTCATATGCATCATAGGCTGGCTCTTCTTGTCAAGCACCAAAGTTCATATAGAGAGACAAAACATATTAGCATCGCCTTTTTCCCCTTTACAATAGATCAAAGGAAGACTTTAGCATGAATGGTATAGAGCGATGAAACATTAGAGCTAAACAATTAATACCCGTACGTAGCAATGAAGAAACTATGTGCATGAGCAGGAGGAAGAGGTGGCAAATGACAGTGAAGTGGTATTAGGAGTACTCCACTAAGTATTTTGCAATCCAAGAAAGCCAAGCAAATTGTATGATGTTAAACTCAAAACCGTGAGCGTACGTACCTATATTCCAAATAATTAAACTCTTGCCACCTTGTGATGTGCTAATGCATGCAACCATGCATATTTGTTCTTGGATGAGCAGGGGAGCAGCAGCAGCTGAGCAAAAGCAAACCCTCTCGTCCTGAGGCGATGCTTTTGAATGGATGCACTAGATCACTTCTCATGCAATATACAGGAGAGGAAGGCTTCAACAACGTGGGTTGAGCCCCACCACCTCATGTCTCGCACTCACACCTACCTTTTTCTACTTTAGAACCAATAATTATAAGTAATAAGTTGATTTTGATGGTCTTGTACTGGTTCACAATACTCGATTAAATTATTCATATTGTGTTTAATTTCAAATTTTAAAGTCACTGAATAATAATATAAGATGAAGTTTATCTACATCTTAGCATGCTAACCGCACAATTGTTATACATATTAAGAACTTTTTTATTTGCATGCCTGGTCATTTGTGTATTTGTTTATTTGACATAATATATCATTTAGTTATTATTGTATTAGTTAGGATACACTTGTAATATTTTGCATTTGGTCGTCTTATACATCTTGTATTCAGAACATGCCACAGCCCTTCACAGCAATAAAGAAATTCTCATGAACCCCCTATCGTATCATATGTAGTGGCATTCGCTATGGACGAGTGGGATTCTTTTGTATAGGAGGAGGTTGTAAGCCTCAGTGTGTACTTTGGTGTAGGCATGTCATATTTTAGTCTCCATGGCCTGCTGTTTTTTGGTGAAGAAATGCCAAATTGATTGTACTAGCTAAGCAAAACAGGAAATACTAAAATTGTTCTCTGAGGAGAGAAACCCTGTTTAACACTTAGGATTGCTTTGTGTGATTGTGTGTTACTGACCTAAATCACTTGTATTGCTTTGTCTATTTCTTTTCCATGGAACAAATTATATATAGTATGTCCATATTAGAGAGAACACATGTATGTATTTATGTGCTCTCTCAAACCTTTGCACAAGTATTTTTCATATTTTAACTCCTTGGTCAAATGAGACCCACGAGTCAAACTCACATAATAAGTTTTATTACAAATTAAATTTCATCAAAGCTTTTTTTTTTTTGAACAAACCCAGAATTTAGCTAGCTACTGGATAAGAGGGGCTATAAAGTTAATACATAAAAAGTTTGGAGAGTTATAGGATGGTAACTTGAGAGAATAGAAAGTAAAAGGAGCAAACATAGGAGGCCAGCAAACTACAAAACCAATAGAAGTCCCCCAGTAGCAAATTGAATTCCTTGGTATTACATATACACATACATACATAGCAAGTTTGGAGAGTTCTAGACTAATAGAATGTTACTGAAAGTGTTGAGATACTGCCAACCTAAAACAACAATAGATGATGATGCTGCTTCAGATTTTTTCTAAGGCCACCTGTTCAATATAAAAATTTGAGACAAATTAAGCTATTATGGTTGCATTACTATAGCATGAAAGAGCAATGAAACATTAGTAATAAATAAACTCTGTACATGAGCAGGAGGATGAGGACGTGGCAAATGGTAATGAAGCACTAGTTGTTATGAACCAAGATACAACAAAAACAAGCATTTATAGTTGCATATTCAAGTGTAGAAATTAAGGTATCTTAGCATCATCTCGCCGTACCTTCATATTTTTGCCATCCTTTGTCTCCTTTTCTTCTACTTCCTATATTGTTGCATCTTCTGATCCAATCCAGAGGAAAAAAAAGCTAAGAAATAAATTTACAAATGTTGGTTGCATACATGCAGGTATATGTGTATGCAATACAAATATTGGTTGCCAGGTTCTTTAGTTTCTTGGCATCAATAGAGCAAGATGAAAGAAGGCAAATGAAAGCTATATATTTACCTGTTGATGCATGTATGGAAGTGGAGTCGATGTTTGTGTCAAAGAAGACGTTGTAGGGATCATCCCTTGTGTACAAGAAGTACCATCTCCTCTCATCATCTCCTTCAGGTGCATAAACCTTTAGTTGCTGAACATGATTGATCTTATCCCACTCAGAGCCAACGCCTCTCATGGATATGGCTTTGAGTAGCTCTAAGCTGCAATGGATCTCCAACTTGGTTACTTGTCTTGCATCTTACAGGTATCTTGGGAGTGTTTCCATCTTATAATCCCACAATTTGATGCTTCTGAGTGCTTCCACACCCTCCAGCTCCTTGAGCTTTTGGCATCTCCAAATGATAAGCTTTTGCATCTTGGGAAGATTAATGATCCTCTCCAAATCAGGGTTGGAACCCACATCAAGCTCAACAACCGAATGGACGAAATTCTCTATCGAGCTTAGGTGCTTAACATGAGCTATGAATACTTTCTTCAAATCCCTTGCATGATAGGAAAGTCCAGGGGGAAGAAGCCACAACTTACAATCTTTGATATCAAGTAGCTGTAGAGAAGGAATGGCTTGCACTTGCTCCTCCCAATCCCACTCCTTCCATTCCACCATTCCATGGAGAAACAATTTCCTCAACTTGGGAAATGCGGAAGTAGTAGCTTGACTGATCCTATTTTCATTGTTGATGTCCCTTCCCGTTCCTCCACTGATAGTGCTAATATCAATCCTCTTTTCTTCATCCATGCCTGATCCTAATATAGAAGATGAGCAAGAGGAGGAGGGGAGAAAGAGGAATTCATGCCCAATGTGCTCTATACATGGAGCACCCTCGATTGCTAGGTAATCCAGATTAGGAAGCTAAGCGAAACCATCAGGAAGATGGATACAACATGTCAAGTCCTCTAGCTTCAACCAGCTCAAGTTGCCAAAGAGAAGAATCCTTGTCGACATCATCCACATTGGGACTCGACGCCCAAAATAGTTTTTAATTTGTAGGATTTCTAAGCTAGGTGGGGGACAAAGCTCGTCCAACACCTCCTCTATGCACTGTTGGTCTGCATCATCTATTGTCTTTCTACTAGCGTTGCAGTCTAACTTCAGGTCTGTAAGATGCATTTTACTACCAAGATTGGCACATGTAGCCATAGACCTACGAGGTACCTTCTCAAGACCTTCTAAAGAAAGTTTCAATAGTTGCGACAACGATCCAATCGCTTCCAAACTGCACCAATCCGTTATATTGTCGTCTATGTGAACTGGAAACCCCCACAACTTCACCAAGTTTTTTAATCTACCAAACCCCTTTGGTATTGCATTTATCCCTGTGCCTCTAATGTCAAGATATCTTAACCTCTCTAGTTTTGTAATGCTTCTAGGAAGTTGTACCAAATTTTGACACCCGCGAATACTTATGTATTGTAAAAATTTCAACTTTCCAATGTCATTTGGCAACTTTGATATCTCTGTTTCATTTAGTGCCAAGTATCTCAAATGTTTAAGGTGACACATAGAGTCAAGCAATTTTGTGAAATCAACATTCTTTACATGTAGTATCCGTAGACATGAAAGAGTATTGAGTGAATCGCCAGGCTTAACATTGACACCTCCAAATAACATTAATGTTCTTAGTGATTCTTGCTCTCGTAAAGCACTCCACTCTACTATTTCATTTGATAAAGATAGGTGGTGATATTTTGATGAAGCAATGTTGCTGATATTTTGCCCCTCTCGAACCACTAATACTTCATCACGGGCCACATATAGAGCAAAAGAGCGGACAACATCATGCATGATGCAATAACATTGATCATAATATCTAATAACTGGTTCCAAAAGATTCCTCATCACCAATTCCTTGTAGTACTCCGCACCTAAAACTTCTAGTTGTTTTGAACTTCCATCGTCTTGAACAAATCCTTCAGCAATCCACATGTAGACAACATGTGCACGTAATATCACTTCATCTTTTGGGAGAAGTGAGTAGTATATAAAGCATTGCTTCAGAGGAGAAGACAAGTATTCATAGCTTAAGTAGACTGCATTATTAAGTTCTTTAGGTAATCCAGCGTTGGACCATGCAGGATTTTTTGAAACCACTTCCCAAGCAACTTTGTTTCTATTTTTCTTACACAAGAGTCCTGCTACTACTTTGATAGCAAGTGGTAAACCATCACATTTTCCTATAATCTTCATCCCAGTTTCCCTTAGACTCTCAATTTCAAGTTCATCTCTCTCAGTTGGGGATACCTGTTCATAATTTACCCTATAATATTAATAAATAATATTGAAAATAGCCCTTATTTTTTAAAATGAAAATACCCCTGAAATATGAAATTTAATTTGAAAAATTCTTAAACTTGTCTTTGTTAATCAATTTGGTCCTTGAACTTATCCCTATTAGGGGTACTATTAATATCATATCACATGCTAAAATATAAGGACCTGGTATGTCTTTTATTTGAATATGATCTTTGAGAACTTGTGTTAAGAATGATACGATATTAGTAGTTCCCCTCACAAACGGATCAATTTAATCACATTTTCATATTGGTATTTGTTGGAATAAATGTGCAGAGCGAATGAGAGGTTAAAAATGAATGGAGTGGCCATTGTATTACAAATTTATGTAAAAACTAACGATTTCTGATGCATTGGCCACGGTAAAATTTCAAGTTTTAACTAAATTGATTAAGAACATTTGATACCATAGTAAAAATTAAATCTATATTTTACAAGAAAACATGTGATTAATTTCAAGAACTGATGATATGACAAGCACCACTACTTCACTTATGCCTGCTTAGTGTCTCGTACATGTTAATTGATGATTAATTTATCTCTGTGTTGCTCATTTAACTTTGTATATGTTAATAGGCTATCACATGCCTCTAACTTCGTGATATCGCTAGTTTTTAATGACTTGCAATACATCTCCTTGAGTTTTACTAGGCGTGCATTATTTTCTCAAAATATTATAAAAAGCAGAAAATATATTAAAATCTATAAAACTTTTTAAAATTGGTAAAGTAAAAAAACATGAAAAAACATTTTCTATATGTTGTAATTTTAGTTACGAAACAAACATTGACCAAATCTGGACAATGTGAAAATTCCTCAATATGTAGTATGAGCAAATCAACTTTAGTATTACTAACCTGTTTTTTGAGTAAGACCCAAGCATCTTCTGAGCCTAATTTGTCAACACGGTGGAAATATATAGCCATCATCTGACGAGCAACACCTTCGTCTCTTGTGGTGACCAGGATACGACTGCCGCGAGCACTAGCACTAACGAGCGGGACTCTAAGCAAGTCATTCCATGCTTTGTCACTCCAAATGTCATCCATCACAAGCAAGATTTTCTTTTCTTTCGCCACAATCACGAGAGCCTGCTCAAGCTGTGCCTTGTTGTCTCCAAGATTAGCAGTTATATGATTACCCCCAAGTACATTGATGACATTCTTAAGTAGATCAATCTCCTTGAAGTCCTGGGTGACGCTCAATGTAACGTCCCTAATTTTGCCCTATTGTCATTCTCTGAGCATCGCCTCATCACACGCACCTTGCATCACCTGACTCCGAAAGAACCCAAACCAAAACCAATATAAGCGCGATGCGCTCTAAGATTCTCTCGTATCAAAACATCTCAAGTCGGCCGACTCTATCTCAAAACCGAAAACGACCGCTTCAAGGAGGCCCAAAAAAGTCTAAAATCTCCGTTTGAAGTCCGAATCGAGATCCGTCTTCTCCTACGCGTTCATATCGCTATTTAATACATATAGTCCTTTAGAAACGTTTCCCAATTCGCGACGAAAATCAGAGTTTCAGCCGTTGGAAAAATCCGAAAACGAAAGTACCAGTTTTACTCAGCCCCGTTTTCGTTTTATCCGAAACCCTGCCAAATCTTCTCGTTTTCGCGCGTACTCAATTGGAACAAGTATATAACAATTTTATCCAGCCCTCAGAAAAGTCGGATTTGCATTTGGGTCCCTAAATCCTAAAAATACCCAAAATGCCCCTGATCAAAGCACTGTGTACAGTACACGGCACTGTACTGTGCCTGTGCCGTTGCCGTTGCCGCGCCGTGCGCGCGCTCTGCGTGCCGCCCGTGCGCCACCGTGCCGCGCCACCGCGTCCCTTCGCCGCCGGCACCGCCCCATGTGCGCCTCGCGTGCCCCGTGAGCTGAGCCACCTGTCGAAGCCACGACGACGCCTCGGGAACCCCAGATCACCGCACCTCGTCCCGTCGCGTCCGCCACCGAACACCACTCCACCTGACCGCGCGCAAAAGTCGCCGCTCCTGTGCTCCTCAGCCACGTCCAGCACCGGCATTGGGTGAGAGTGCCACCGCTGTCCTTTGCCCGAGCTGTAGCCATGCTTTTCGACCCTGACGCCGGTTCACCGTCCCATCGCCACCGTCCTCGCCACCGGCTACCGTCGCAGCCGCGCCCAGTTGCGCCCTCCCTCGGCCATTACCTCCCCCAAAGCTTCTAGAGGCTATAAAAGCCAGAACCCACTCCCTCTTCATCACACACACACAGCAAACGCGAAAGAATCCACTGTTCATCGTCTTCCCCGAGCTCCACCTTCGGCCTCCACGGTGACAGCGCTCTCCGGTGAGGATTTCTTCAAACTAAAGCCACCAACGTGTTCGTCTTATCCCCTAGATGGTTCACGAGCTCTGAATTGAGTTCATCTCTTCCCCAACTCCGGCTATCACCGGTTTTCTATTTTCCTCTGTTCTGCAAATTCAGCCCAAACCAAATCGATTTAGAAGCCGTGCTAGTGAGAAGAATTATTCCTTAGAGTGTGCTTGATCACCCCAGCTAGTTAAATTAGACTTTTATTCAGCAAAACAGAAACCCCCAAATCCCCCGGCCGTGAGCTACGGCCATCTACTCCGGCGAGCCTCCAAACGCAACAACTGAACAATCTAGTGTACCAGTAGTGATCTCCACACTCCCAGGAGCAAGAATATGTGATCAATTTCCAAATTGATCAACCCTAGCTGCTCCAATTGCTCTGCCCTAGTTTCTGTTCAAAACAGCCACCTTGGCATTCAAATTCCGGCCAACTCCGGCCATCCCCGGCCAAACCCTCCGGCCAGACACCTCCTGACACTTAAGCCTACATGTTTGACATAGTTTGCCTTCAAATGCATGAGCCAATTGCTCAGGACACACAAGCCTTAATTCCAGCAGTACAATGGCATAGAAATTGCTGTGTCCTGGATCTTTTTGTAAATTCTGGAAAACCTAAGCCTTTTCTGCTTGTCCCACTTTGTCAAATAGCTTCGCCTTAGTCTAATGCACCCACTGTCCAATTTTCATCTCATTCAGAGCTACCTAGACCCTTTAACCCACTTTTCGGCTTTTAGGTTAAGTTCGGACGTGACCCGAACGTCGCCCTTTTGACGTCCAATGTCCGTCGACCCTAAGAGTCTTATTTACTACTCTTCTTGTCCATTCTAAACTAGCACAATTCAACCCTTGGAAATCCAAAGCCCAAACCCTAGTCCAGTTCAGAAATCAGAAGCCGTTCCAGTATAGCGCCTTATTATTTTATGTGAGCATAAGTTGTCGTATTTTGTAAGTTGATTGTAATACCTTGTGTGTATGCCTGTATTTGAAGATCAAGACTTCGACTACGCGGAAGAGGAAACAGAAGAACACGCAGACTACGACACTACTGCTTGGCAAGGCAAGTTTCCCTCCTTTGAACATATTGCGCCTATTATTTCCCTGCATATAATTATTTGGAATTTGGTACCTACGCATGTATGCATAGATAGTTTTGATAAAAGTATATGTTGAGAAATGATGTGAGTAGATAGTCCCATTTTGCAGACCCCCCTTGTTTCATAACAAATTACTTTACCTTGTCACCTTAGGAGTAAGAAAATGTAGAATGGAAATACATGTCTATACTAATAAATGTGTAAAGGAAAAGAGAAAGGCAGAAGCATGAGCAAACTATTTCTAAAAGATCATTTTATGTAAAAGAAATAGGGACTATTAGCGAGGGTTGGTTTGGATGGTTGGCGCTGTGTGCGCGGTGGGTTTGTGAAAGCCTCGCTAAGGGTCCATAAGGACGGGATCATCGTGCTGTGCTTCTAGCGACCTGAAAACGTGCTAACCACCCGCCTGGTATGGGACAGGCACAATGTCATGACTCACCTAAAATTAATCATTTCCTGCAATGGTTGTCGATCCGGTTTCCCGAGTGGAAATTGGTGGGCCACAGAGGGCCACGAGTGGTGTGAGGGGTAGAGAGGATAAGGTGTAAGAAGGAAGTCGCCCTAGCCTGGCTCTCGAGTCGTGCGCGACCGAACCCGGAAGTGGGATTTCCATGCGTCCAGAGGAGGACTTCATGGACCCAAGGCTAGAAGAAAAGGCAGTGGGGAGGACCTACAACGATAATGAGGACCTTACGCGTGCTTGCCATGTATCATGTTGTAGGGAGTACCTACCTTGATAATGGGGCCGGTATTGTCTATGTATCAGGCAGGAAATTATTAACAATGGGTCAGTAAACTGTTGTGTAAGCTCAGCCTGGTCACCTGCGTATAAGTCGCAGGGAGCTGATCCGACATTTAAGTTGAGTTTTCGTGGTGGGTACAGTGGTACACCTCTGCAGAGTGTAAAAAGGTATTCGAATACTCCGAGCTCCCGGGTTTTCTGGAGCCTGGTCGTCGTGGGGTGAACCCGCGTCGTTGCAGCATGATTAGTATTGCTGAATTCTTTAAAATGAGATCAAACCATGGCAACTCATGGGAGTTTAGCCTGACTTTACGAAAAATATACACATGTACAGTTTTGACAAATTACTTTGAGAAATAAAACCCCAGATTCAGGGAGATTTTCCAAAATACTAAGATACCTCTGTTTCCAATAAAATTTCATTAAGTATGGAACCATAGAGCTTGTCGTTGTCAATAACTGCATACTATATTTCCTTATGCGGGAACTTGTTGAGCTTTGTATGCTCACCCTTGCCGATTCAATAAGCACAGAGGAGGAATCAACTGATTTCATAGACTATGGAATCGAGCCGGCACAAGAAGACCCCGACACAGTTCCAGGAGATTCAAGCGCCTGAAGGGTCATCTAACCTCAGTGAGAGCGATGTGGGTTTCGCCCTGCTGCACGCTTTGTTGATTGAGGGAGATGTTTCCCCTCTGCTTTATTATTTTGCTACTCTTACTCGACGTGGTCCCGCACACGTCGGTTATTGTAATATGGGTCTGAATGACCCCATACGCTATGTTATTGTATGTATGTAAATGCCGTTGGATGTTCTGAAGTTTCAACTCCTATGCACAAATCACCTGGGCATTTGTATTAGGTTCCCTCTAACGAGGGGCCCACACTCAACCACACCTTCTTGTCGAAGTCCCCATCGATTGCCTCATTATTGAAGATCTTCTTGGCAAGGGTGGTCTTGCCAATGCCACCAGTGCCCAAAATAGCAATGACCATAGTGTTACCACTGCTCATCCTCCTCATGACCTCCTCCTCCTTTGTTAGCATCTCCACCAGCATTCTTGTGTCTTGTTCAATCTTCTCCCCAACGATGTCTTCCTGTATGAACACTGACCCCGTCTCACGTCTGACATCACGGGAAGAGGCCGCCATGCCACGGTGGTCCTCATAGGAGCCAAGGTTGATGAATCTGAATTGAGCGCTACGCCCCGAGATGTCTTGCAGCCTTTGGTTGAGTGCCTTCATCTGGGTCCCTATCCTGTGAGCGAACAGAGGATCACACAAGCAAAAGAGTAAGGAGTTGCAGCAACCCGAGCCCATCTGCGTCCGCTCCTCGGCCTTGAGCTGACAGATGTCGAGGATGTCGGAGGCGTCATACATGACATCTTTCAGCTCCCTCACCCACCCGGCCACGGATCTGTCAGTGATGCGCCTCCTCTCCGCATCGGCGAGGAAGTTCTCGATGTCGCGCAGCATGGCCTCCATCTTCTTGATCTCGTCAGAAACCCCCCAGGAGCATGCCCACCTCATCTTTTGCCATCTGGGCGAGCAGGTTGCCTAGGTAGGATGCAAAGGCATCCAAGACCATCGCCATCTTGCTCTACTTCTTCTCAGGGGCAGATCAGCTGGTGAACAGTAGAACAAAACAAAAGGGTATCCGGCTAAGCTAGCAGTCTGTAGGAGATATATCAAACTTAATTAACCGATGCTTCTTAATTAGTTTGGGAAAGACGATTAAATTAAAGGAGTACTCAATGAAAGGTAAAAGCAGGCCAAGCAAATATGATGTTAATCATAAAATTGTGAGCGTACCTGATAATTAGTGTGGCTTGTATTATCCAACGAACAGAGTGCTAATTAAACACTAATCCTCCTCGTGATGGATGTACATGCCTGCAAGAAGAACCATATATCTACTAATGCTAACGCTCAGCTAGCTGGAATGGATGTAGACCAATGACTAATGAGTCATCCTGATCTACTAAAGACAATGACATCTCTGGCCATTTCCACACCAGCGATATACCACTTGAATGTGGGCTAAGCCCCACCACCTCATGACACACAACACACCTACAATTTTCTACTTACATCGCTGACTGATGGGTTCAAGAAATTTTAGAATCAATTATGAGTGATAAAGTTAATTTTAACTTTTCTAAGCCAGCTTAAGCTGATATAAGCTTTTTTTTAGCTGTTTTAGCTGTTATGAACAGGTTTAAGCCATATTAATACGTTCTTAAGTCATTTTAAGACATGTTTTAATTATAATATCCAAATATCATATTCTAAGCGCTTATTTGGAATACAGGAAATAAAAAAATTAGGAATAAGAAAAATACAGGAATTGAATGACAAATCATGTTAAATCCATTGGAATTCTAAACTGCAAGATGTGGATGATTCACCAAAAAAACATAGAGAGACCTAGAGTGTGTGTAATTTGTCTTAATGGAAAATTTCCAATGAGTACAAACATCATTTTTTTTCTCCCAAATCTTATGAAATAGCTTGTTCCTGTGGAATCTATTATATGATAAATTCTGATAATATTAAAAACACTACACTAATTCTAACTCCACATAAAAAATACTCAAAATTAACATAATAATCCTAAAAAATCCTTACAAATTCCCACATTAATCGAAAAAAAAGATCTATTCCATTCATTATTTTTATAATAATATAGATTCATCATTTTAGAAATTGCATCCAAAATAAATTATATCTCTAATATGATTCATATTCATCTAAAATATTGTATCTCTATCTCTGTTTTTTAGTGTCATAAAAAACACTAAAAGTTCTAAAATAAATTATAAAAAATAAAAAATAATAGAAATTCCAACATTACGTTATTGTGAATGATTTGAAGTTGTTTGGTGTGGTCCAGCACAATAACAGCTATCTTAAATCATGTAGTTTTTGTATAAGTCTACTAATCACAATTGTCTGCTTAACTGGTCATCACATGGTTTGGCATCTTAGAGCTTACATATTATGCCATCAACTAGCTTAAACAGATTCTTAAACCATCAATCTTCAGTTGAATGCAGATTTCAGATTTTTTGAGTTGGTAGAATAAACATGAAAATTACCTAAGTAAGCAATCATAAATTATTGGCAGTAATATAATTGTAATATTATTTGTAAGTATATTTGCAGAGATGTTTTACTAATTTATGCAATTGTGCAAACTATGCTACGTGATTTTTTTACAATAGAAGGCCAAATCCTCCTCAAATATATTACAAACTAGTTAAAAGAATAGAAAGCATAGAGACTAAAGCCTCTTCAGATAGGGGCCAGCTACAAAAAAGATGCTACAACAAACTAAAAAAAGTAGTAAATTGATTTATTTGATATTGACATACATACATAGCATCAGTTCATAATCTGCTTCATTGCTTGATATTTGCAAAAGAAATCATCATAAGTTCAGCTCCCTAATACTACATATAAATCATCAGCTGACACATGATCACAAACTGTATTATTGTACAAACTGCAACCACTTCACAAACTTAGTTGATAAACAAAGCATGCAGAGATACCGTCGGCACACTTGATATGAAAATCTTCTCAATATCTGGAACACAAACTGTTCCACTTGATGTGAAATTTTAGACTATTATACAGAATAATACACATAAATCAAACCTTCTGACGGTGTTGAGATATATACTGCCGGCACAAAACAACAGTAGATGCTGATGCTACTGCTCCATATTTTTCTCTATTACCACCAATTCAATCTGAAAATTTAAGAAAAACTAAAGCTGTTATAGTTGCATGCATCACTTTAGAAAAAGAACATATATAGCACAAGAAATTAATACGTACGATCACAACAACTTGCTAATTAATTGCACTAGTTCCTCCTCAACCTTACTAAAGAAGAAGAATTATTTTGGACACAATCTTTACAGTACAAATACAACAGAAGGCTGCCCTTTTTTGTCGAGCACCGAAGTTTCATGAAAATGTTTCATATAGACATTTGTACATATTAGCATCACCTTTTTATTTTCCTTTATTAAAATCTAACGAAGGGAACAATAAGACTTTAGCATGAACAATAATGTAGGGCAATGTAAACAATTAATACCTGCATCAATGAATAATTAATTCCGTACATGAGCAGGAGGAAGAGGATGTGGAAAATGCTGATGAAGTACTAGTTGTTATGAACCAAGATAAAAGAAAAACAAGTATTTATAGTTACATCTTCAAGTGTAGAATTTAAGGTATCTTGGCATCATTTTGTAATGCTGCTCAGAAGTTGTACCAAATTTTGGCATTCAAAAAGACAAATGTATTGCAAAAATTTCATCTTTCCAATGTCAATTGGTAATGTAGATATATTCGTTCCATCTAATTTCAAGTATCTCAGGAGTTTCAAGTGACATAGGGAGTTTAAAAACATTTTGATATCAGCATAGTTTACATGTAGTATCCATAGACATGAAAGAGTAATCATCGAATCACCAACCTTAGCATTTATACTTTCAAATAATATTAATGTTCTTAGTAACTCTTGCTTCTGTAAAGCACTCCAGTCTACTTTGGTTGATAAAGTATGTGACTAAATTTTAACGAGGCATGATGACTAATACTTTGTCCCTCCTGAACTACCAATGCTTATCTCTGGCAACATATTGAGCAAAAGAGCGGACAACATCATGCATCATGATGCAAAGCCATTGATCATAAGATTTAATATCTGGTTCTAAAAGATTCCTCGACTAACTCCCTATAGTACTCTGTCCTATAAGTTCTAGTTGTTTTGAACTTCCATCATTTTGAACAAATCTTTCGGCAATCCACATGTAGACAACAGTATCACGGCCTATAATTTCATCTTTAGGAAACAATGAGCAATATATAAAGCATTGTTTTAGAGAAGACAAATATTCATAGCTTAAGTAAATTGCACTATTAAATTCTTTAGATAAACTTGTGACGATGTAGGACCTTTTGAAACCTCCTCCCAAGCACTCTTGTCTCTATTTTTCTTGCACAAGAATCCTTCTACTACTTTGATAGCAAATGGTAAACTATCGTATTTTCCTATAATTTTCATCCTAATTTCTCTTAAACTCTCAACTTTAAGTTCATCTCTCTCAGTCCGGGATATCTGTTGATAATTTAAGTCTATAATATTAATAAATAATATGCAAATTTTCCTTTGAATTTTTTTTATTTCAACATGATCTTTGAGAACTAATGTTAAAAACGATACGATATTAGTACGAATAAATTCTAGTCATAGTTTCCCTTGTAGACAGATGAGTTTGATCATATTCTCATATTTAAATGTTGGAGGCCGATGAGAAATTAAGACGAAGGGAGTGGCCACTGTATTTCAGGTTGATTCAATTTCCGATGCATTGACCAGGGAAAATCTTCAAATTTTAACTCAATTAATTATAGAGAAGTTGATACAGCGGTAGAAATTAAATCTATGTTTTAAAAGAAAACATGTAAAGTTTCGATCATGTCTCTTTATGCGTTGCATGTCAGGCTTTTCACCAAATGCATCTTATCTATACGATACGATGTATGCAAAAAAACACGAAGTACCAACACGAAGTATCTATATAATACCATGTATGCAAAATCAAAATATGCTAACACGACATAATTATTGATGAAGATATTGCTCCAAACTCTATAACTCTTTATGTTTTTGTCTCTTTATCTTCTAGCACAAATAGCAAATTGAACAAACTTTGAAAGCCGCAAAACCAAAATATCGTGGACTTAATTCGTTGGTTGGATCAAATAACCATTATATGCACCTTCCACAGTGCAAAACAAGAAGTACCAAATTTTGTTGATGTTATTAGATCTGAAAATCTGATGACCTTGCTCAAAATGAAGTAAAAAGAACTCTCGATTCAAATACAACACAACTCCAGTGGCGAATCAAAATATCTCAAATACTGACTATCCTCTCACCATGGCAAAAAACAAACAACCCAATAAGTATGAAAAATTGACCCAACTAACCAAAACCACAAGCACAAAAACTTCAAATGGCTAAAAAGGCATAACTGCAGGAAAAACCACACGGTTCAACAAATCTCTTTAAAGCCAAAACAAAAACTCCAACAAAGAAAAATGCAATAAATGCAAGCCACATGTTCGACCAAATTTGTTTGTATAAGGACAATTCGTGACAACTTAATGTTTTAACAAAATAAAAACCAAAGCAACAAACGGTCGTACCAATAGACTGACAAAATTAGACACAAAGAATGCATTGATAAAATTTTTTAAAAAAACATGCACCTATGGAATCACCAACAAAAGGAAACAATGGTTATTGACGTCATACTAATGCAAACAAGGCAACAACAACCGATCTAGAGCAGAATCAATGAACAATGGATCCGATCTAGAGCGGGATAGGAGAAGGAGGTTCGCCGACAACGTCCAAAGCAAAAAAGTGGCAACGGTAGCAACAACAAATCTAATATGTGTGGTTCTACAGATGTCTGTATAGTCATGAGAGGTATGGACGGAAGCATTAGCAGAAAGAAACAACTTACAGCGGCAGCAATGTCAATGGAGAGAAGCTGCAGATCAAATCAAACAAAAGAGAGACTACATAGCTAATCTAAAGTGATATTACGGCAAGAGGAAAAAGATTGATGAAGCATAATAGTAAATTATAAAAGAGGAGAATTCTTAGTACAGCCCTTAGGATACGCGTCGAACATGTCCCGGGACGGTGGATCGATAGCTCTGATACCACTTGTTAGAGATTCTCCTAACTCCGATACTACTTATTAGGGATTCCCCTAACTTTGATACCACTTGTTAAGGATAAAAGTGATGATATATTTCAAAACAAGACCCATTAAATAATAAAGACATCAACTCTTATATAGATCTAAGTCCAAACTGAAATTAACCAGGACTCTAATTAGAATTCGACTCAAACTCTTACAGATAAGATAATACAACTCTTTGACTTAAACTCTTACAGATAAAGTAAAAGATAATCTAATAATTTTATGTTTGATTCAAACTCCTAATAATAAGATGAAAGACAACTCTAATGGCTAGTAGTTTAATACTATGATACATATCTGTTGTGCTTAAAAATACAAAGCTGGTGGTACCTAATTAAGAATTGAAATAGTAATTACTTGGCAGTACAGATATACTATTTTAGATGTATTCCAAGTGATCAGATCGAGTGGTTAACATTTTATTATGGTTATGAATACCGAGAAACTTCATCAATAAAATACTCTGGATGCAATTTTCCATGTTTTTGCTCTGTCACAAAAGTATTGATTAGAAGGAACAAAGAGGGCACATTTCTTCGCGATCTTCTTTCTGGCAGATAAGTTAATAAATATATACTACTCTTAATCTTATTAAGTGTGCTACTAATTAGCGTGTTCGATTAATCGGTAGAATTAATGAAAGAGAAGTCAACTATATGATTTGTTACTTTAGCAGGAAGCAACCACATTAATTTTAGCATATGTATTTACATACATAGAAGGACAAAGAAAGACTCTTGTCTTCAGGAAATGTGAAAAAAAAGTCCATTAATTAAAGAAAAGGTTTCACTATCAAAACATAATAACAATCAACAGAAAATTAATGGATCGTTCCAACACGCAACTATATACTTTAATGTGTTGAATCCTTATAAATGTGGATGGTCCGATGCATTATTCTTATCTCAATTAATCAAAATCTCTTATTCTTCTTCTGTTACCTCTGCAATTTATTTGGTTGTTGTTTGAGCTTACTTACAATCAAGACAGATGTCTTGCGGCTGTGGTGGCGGATGCAGCTGTGGCTCGAGCTGCAACTGCGGGTACATATATTCTTGTTTGAACTTTTAATTTTTCCACACATATTTAGTTTTCAAAAAGGATAGAGCTAGCTAAATTTTTCACCATAAATCAATGTTAAACAACTCAATGATAGTCTGGTATATCACACTGATATTAGTTGATATTTTTTGTTGATCTGATGGTGGCTACTTTAAAAGTTTTGAAAATAAGATATCTTTTTTTGTTTTTGTTTTTGTTGAAATGACTCTACAAGACTATACTTCTTCGTTTTCCTTGTTGAGTTTTAGGCAATTATATAGTGAGGTATTGATGAATTTTTTGTGTCATTTTTGATGATTATAGAAAGATGTATTCCGATCTAGTGGAGAAGAACAACAGTACTACCTCAACTACTACCGTCCTCAGTGTTGCACCTGAGAAGGGGTATATGCTTAATTTTACCATGACACTATTCAAAAGAATCATTCAAGGAGAAAGTTATGCTGCAAATACGAACTTAGACTTGGTTGTACTTGGTTTGCAGGCACCTTGAGGGGTTGGAGAAGGTTGCTGAGTCCGGAGAGGCAGCCCACGGATGCAGCTGTGGCTCCAACTGCAAGTGCAACCCCTGCAACTGTTAAGAAGGAAGACATATATGCACGCATCCTTGTGTGTGAGTAAAATAGCTAAATAAGACACCATTTGTTGCTTAATCAATGGCTGAAGGTTGCATGTTGGTTTGCTCTTGATGTTGTTGTACCACTGTGGTTTGTTAAACTAGTAATATGTGTGTGTGATCTCATCAAATCATGCATGCATGCATGTGTTTGGTTTCCACTATGTATCTCTTTCTCAATGCATGCCAATGTGTTTGTAATGATAGGTTAGTTCGCATAAGTATGTTTGTGTCTTTTCTCTTTGTTAATTGTTTGTTGATTGATATTTTGTGCCACCTGTTTTCGAAACCCAAAATCTACCCACTAAATATTTTGGATTCAGTCCATTAGGACTCCAAGCAACCCTACTTTCGCAACTAAAACTTTGGTGTGATCAAATTTGGTCCTTTCAATTATTTAGCACTCGTTTGGTTCATCATATGACATGCATCATCATCACTTCTTGGTGCATGTATGTAGTACGATTGTTGATATAAGATCAACTGAGGGCTGTGTCAAGGTCTTGACATTGCTCCGGAGCAAAGGAAATCCTGCTGGTGCTAAGATCAAAGATGAACCGCGTGTCGACGCAAGCTACCAAATAGGATTAGTACTCTTTCTAATCCTATGTCAAGGTGAAATTGCTCAGGAGCAAAGAAAATCCTGTTGGTTCTTAGATATCTATATAAATCATTAGACAGCAAGCAAAACAAGCATAGGTTTTATAAAAAGTTAAGGCACTTGCTTGATGACAACAAAGCAAGCATGCAAATGTCTTAAGTGTATGCTGTCACAAGCCAAAACAGACATCCACAAAACAAAATAGAGACAAGCAAATGTCCCGACCACAAAATTCTAGGTTTGATGCACCACTTTGTCCAATCTTCAAAACAAAAATTGCAGCAATGCAAATTCATTCACTGTCTTCTGCTTGATGTATCATCTCTCCCAGCAATTATATACGTGTGCTCCTTGTCTGAATCATTTCCTTTGATCAACCTAACCAATAAGACATCAAAATGCTAAGATAACATTGAAGTTGAGTGAGGGAATAACTATTTGCTTCCTATATTTTTCATACTGGAAGTTTACTGTGCATGACATTAACAATGCTTCTCTTTCAACCTTTGAAGTAGCTGGACCACTTTTAGTCTTTTATGAAAAATGAAAAAGTTGGGCCTGAATGGAACGTCTAGGTGAGTGCATCTGGTGTTTTACTAAATATAAACAGTATTTCGTCGGGAAGATCTCTCTTCCGAAAAATTGACCCCTTTTTCGTGTTACAGGCGTGCCAGTATACATAAGTATACACATAAGACAATATAGAATGTACAATCTTAGAGAAGACAATACACTTTATTAATTCTGAAAAGAATTACAAATTACAAGTTCTTTTGGGATTTACAAGCTTTTATTGCGCTAAGAAAAGTAAATCTTGACTTCAGGAGAATGCATGGTTCGTGGTTCCTCATGACTTTTGAAAAGCTCATAATTAATTACATCTGTTGAACAAGTCCGCAGAAAACCTTTGATTAAGCTGTGTTGATGGTCGTCTTCAAGTTTCCAAATAATTTTACCCTTTGATATATGTATGCAATGTGTATGCCCATACATATAAGTATACAAATCCATAGCCTTGTCAGTCTATGATGCTATCACAAAATGTAGCCTTTGCTTCGTCGATGCTCGGCTAGGGGCTGTTCGGCCTCATCAATCGTGAATAAATGGATGTCTTCGCTTCATCAGTATCCAGCATGAATAGTGTTCGACTTCGTCAGTCACAAACAAAAAGGGCATGTCATTTTCGCCTCATTAGTACTCAATGACATGGAAAAAAATGTGGATGGAAATAACTTATGATAACATCTTAACTTCCTTAGTTTCAGCAGATATATATTGTATGATAGGCAACACATCGGAACATTCATCAATGACTTTGATTGTTTTGACAACTTCTGATATGATTGAACTGCACTAGTTTCTCTTCAACAAACTAGATAGGAGCCTTTCAGGCCTTTGATCTATTTGAAACTTGGAGGAATAGTTTCTGGATAGATTTTCGATTGGTCCTCAAAATTTGAGGTCAATCAGACCGTCGGATTGAAAACTATCTTCAATGCAATGTTCATATGTAAACCTGAAATTCAGTAAGACAAAACTTGTTTGCATTGGTCTTCTTGAGATCTTCTTAACTTTGGATTGAGGTGAAACTTGAAGGAGTTTCTTCACCATGAAAATTTGGGATCGATCAGACTTTTGGATCAGAAGTTATCATCGATTAATTTCCCATGGAACAATTTGAAATGGCACTAGACATAGCTTATCTCCTGGTCGAATTGGACCTTAGAGACCTCTGATCGACTTGAAAATTGGTGGACATGTTACAATTGTAGTATCCTATTCACCATAAAAATTTGGGGTCGATCGGACTTCTGGATAAGAAGTTATCATTGATGTACTCCCATTCGGGCAAGTTGAAACGACACTGGTCCCTGGTCGAATTGTGACTTGGTAGCCTCTTGATGCAATCATTAGTCTCGAATTCAAGCAAAGAGAATGCGACTTAAGCCTCAACCAACGACACATCTCGTGCAATCAATGGAATCGACCGAAAGTGCGATTTGATCGAATGCAAGCAACCAAAAACGTGACTTAAGGGCCTCAACAGAAGATGCATCTCGTGCAATCAACGGAATTGACCGAAAGTGCGATTTGGTCTTCAAGAATGGCTAGCACGGGCACTACGAACACGGCAACAACTCCTGATATGATGCATAATGCATGCTATGCAAAAAAACAGGACTCACCCATGGCAATTTTCAAAGCTTTCCCGAGTAGATCTATAGAGGAAGAAAAGCAGGGCTTCTCCTACGCCGGTCTTTTTATTCTTTTCGCCTTTGTTCACCTGTCCATCTACTTATTCATCTTGTGCGTCTCCCTCTTCACCTCCTGTACCTGTCTCCTGTGCACCTCTACCTTGCACCCATGCCTGTCTCTCTAAAAGGCTAGCACCCCCTCTTTATTTATAGAGGCTATAGGTTGATTACAACCATCCAATAACTAGAGATATTTAGTGGATTTGGATTTGGATTTGGATTTGAATAGAAGATATATTTTTTTATTTGTTCTTTTTGAATTTGAATAAGAGATAGACTTTTGTTATTTAAATAAAAGAAAAAGTTAGAGATAAGTCCTGTTCGAACTCATGTTGCATGTCGATTTGACCAGGTTTGACCAGTTTGTTGACCTAGTTTACCCAGTCTAATTTTGAACGATTTTTTGATCATATTTGATCAGCCTAATTTTGATCAGTTTTTTGACCAGTCTAATTTTGACATTTTTTGACCAGTGGAGTTTTTGTCTTGATTTTTGATATTTTTTTAAGGTCCAAATATACATGTATTTTTATTTTAGTCCTTTTGACCATATGAGATTTTTTCTAATGAATTTTTTATTACAAAAATTCATCGAACAAAGAGAACAATGCAATTCTTAAACAGTGTAAGTAGACAAATTGAACTCTTCTGTAAACGAATGCATAATGGGAGCAACATGGTTTTCAATTAATCATGGATCCTAACAAAATTTACAATATCTTTAAGAATCAGTTGTTATAGAAAAATAAGCATGTACCTAATTAAAAAGGGTGACAAGTAGCTAATTGTCAAGTGACTTATATTTTAGTTTAGCTGTGCTTCTTGCAAAGAATACCATCATATTATGTGCTTCTTGCAAAGATTATTTGTATGTTGACGTTCTATTGTCTGATCTTTGATATTTTTTTAAGTAATTTATTCAAAAAATTAATTTCGAAAATAGCATGATAGAAATAAATTTTACAAAACTAACCTTCAATAGCTATCTCAACTAGTAAATGAAACTCAATTGCTAACTGGGATAGTGACTGAAGACATGACAGCATACTCAAGTAGATGTGGCAGAAGATATGACGCATGTGCACTGTTGTCACATCTGCCTGAGTGTACTGCCATGTCTCTAGTCAGTGATTGAAATCTGTCGCTAATTGAGACCAGCGACTGAAACTCAATTTTGTAACTTTTAAAAAGATAATAATTGAAATTAATTTTTTTAATGAGTTATCTTAAAAAAGTCCCTAATCTTTGTTATCTTAGGCCCTTTCCACACCAGCGATATGCCCACTCATGCAATATACAGGAGAGGGAAGGCTTTAAGAACGTGGGTTGAGCCCCCCACCTCATGTCTCGCACTCACACCTACCATTTCTCTACTTACATCGTTGCTCACATTTAGAGATTCTATCGCGTATGCCATAGAAATTTTAACACATCCTCCACCCATGACAATTCATATACCACACTCAACTGGATTATTTTTACAAATTTATTAAATTGTGTCATTTCAGCAATTATTTTTTTACTTTGCGTTTTTTTTAAAAAAATTCAAAAAATTATTGGTACAAATCAATATCTATAAGGTATTAGAGTCCAAACTATAAAGTTAATACATAAAAAGTTTGGAGAATTACTGGCTAGTTACTTGAGAGAATAGAAAACATAAAGACCAAAGGTAGGAGACTAGCAAACTACAAAACCAAAAAAGTCCCCAAGTAGCAAATTGAATTCCCTGATATAACATACACACATGCATATATAGCAAGTTTGGAGAGTTTTAGACTATCAGAATGTTACTGAAAGTGCTGAGATACTACTGACATTAAACAACAAAAGATGATGGTCATGCTTCAGATTTTTTTTTTCTAAGGCCACCAATTCAATTTGGAAATTTAAGATAAATTAAGTTGTTATGGTTGCATTACTATACAATGAAACAGCAATGAAACAGTAGTAGTAAATAAACTCTGTACATGAGCAGGAGGATGAGGACTTGGCAAATGGTAATGAAGTACTACTTGTTATGAACCAAGATAAAACAAAAACAAGTATTTATAGTTGCATCTTCAAGTGTAGAAACTAAGGTATCTTAGCATCATCTCCACGTACCTTCATATTTTTGCCTTGCTTTCTCTCCACTTCTTATACTTCCTATATTGTTGCATCTTCTGATCCAATCAAGAGGAAAAAAAGGTAAGAAATAAATTTACAAATGATGGTTGCATACATGCAGATATATGCGTATGCAATAAAAAATATTGATTGCCTGGTTCTTTAGTTTCTTGGCATCGCTAGAGCAAGATAAAAGAAAGAAAATGAAAGTTATATATTTACCTGCCAATGCCTATATGGAAGTGGAGTTGATGTTTGTGTCGAAGAAGACGTTGTAGGGCTCCCTTGTGTACAAGAAGTACCATCTTCTCCTATCATGTCCTTCACGTGCATAAGCCTTCAATTGTTGAACATGATTGATCTTATCCCACTCAGAGCCCACGCCTCTCATGGATATGGCTTTGAGTAGCTCTAAGCTGCAATGGATCTCCAACTTGGTTACTTGTCTTGCATCCTGTAGGTATCTTGGGAGTGTCTCCATCTCATAATCCCGCAATTCGATGCTCCGGAGTGCTTCCACACCCTCCAGCTCCTTGAGCTTTCGACATCTCCAAATGGTTAGCTTTTGCATCTTGGGAAGATAAGTGATCCTCTCCAAATCAGGGTTGGAAGTCACATAAAGCTCCACAACTGAATAGAGGGAATTCTCTATCGAGCTTAGGTTCTTAACATCAACTATGTATAATTCCTTCAAATCCCTTGCATGTGATCCGGGAGGATCTCCAAGTCCTGATCGCATACGGCTTCGCGACCAAGTCCTGATCGCATACGGCTTCGCGACCAAGTCCTGATCGCATACGGCTTCGCGACCTTAACCGTGTTCGGAAAGGATTCGCGACCTGGATGAGTCCGCGACCATGGATTGGTTCGCGACCAGGAAAAGGAATTCGTTCCCTGTTCGGAATTGTAATCCGATCCGAATGTGTATAACTGAGCTTATCTGTTTAGGATTAGTTATATGAGTCTAATATGTTTAGGTCTCTAAGTCTGATACGTACTCATACGATTGGACTATAAATACCTTGTAATAGGTCTAGTTTAGATCATCGAACTCAATCGAAGAGTCATAGAACTTATTTGAGTTTTAGACACTTATAGTTCCTTCGACGTAGGCAAGTGTGCCTAACGTTCGACGTGTAAAGCCCTCTTTGAAATAAAGAGTTGTGCAATTACTTTGGGTTTCGGTATTTCCGAGTAAGATCCCGTTATTCCGCATATTAGAATCTGGGCGAGCCTAGTGCGAAAACCAAGGCTAGGTCTCAAACGGATCAAGTTGGTATCAGAGCGACTTTCCTATCCTGTGGATGGTGAAGACTCGCCAGGGTTACAAAACTTCCGGCGAAATTCTAGGCGATCAATTGACGGTTCCTACAGCCGCGTCTCCGACAATGTCTGATGATACCTCCGTTCAAGCTAACCTAGCCGAAAAAGTGGCTAAGCTCTCCACCGACATGGAAACCGTGCTTGCTTGGATTAAGCAGTAGGCCATGAATGTACCTCCTGAAGTAGGGAAGGTTACGGGTGAGAAGAGTGGTGAAGACTTGCGTAGGGCAGACGAAGATGAAGACGAAGGCGACCACAAAACCGACGACCTCGCCAACACCTCCTTAGCTGTCGGATCTTTTAAAGTCGACGCTAAGATTGATATACCCATATATGATGGGGTGATCGATGCCGAGAAGCTGGATTCTTGGATCGACCAACTTGAGACCTACTTTGACCTGAAAAGGTTTAGTAGCGCTCAAAAGGTCAAATTTGCACCTTTGAAGATGAAGGACCACGCCAAGACATGGTGGAAGGCCCTTGTCGCCAGCGGTGAAGCTGACGACCTTGCGTGGGGTCAATTCAAACGACTTCTGCGAAAAGAATTCTATCCGATGGGCTACCTTGAGGAGAGATGGGAGCGTTGGCACCGATTGTACCAACGGCGCGACCAGACCGTCCAAGACTATACGACAGAGTTTCGACGACAAGCAATGGTCATTGGCATCTCACTATCCGACCCTCAAGTATTTCGGAAGTACACATCTGGATTTCAGAAATCGATCAGTACTGAGCTAAGTCTGTTCGGCGTCCAAGATATCGCGACCGCGAGCACAACTGCTATGGCGATCGAGAAGAAGAACAAATCCCGCAGCGACAAAAGCACGAAGGAAAGTGCGACCTCGACAAAGAAAAAGCCGAGTCCGAAGAAGAAATTGGGCACGGGTGCTTTCTGCGAACATTGTCAAGTTGCGGGACATACGAAGGACAAATGCTACAAGCTTCATCCTGAGCTTCGACCAAAGAAAAACGGACCAGGGAAAAGAACAACCACGGCTACTGCGACTTCACCCGACGAAGAAGTTGTCCGAGTGAATTCGGTTAATGAAGCGGATACGACCTTGTCTCTGATGGCAATGCCGAAGGAGAAGGGTTCGGATCCACTGAACGACCATCACCCGACGGAGGACTTGTTCACCATCAACATCCAGGTGAAGCACGAAGTGGTCGCAGCGATATTCGATCCAGGAAGTCAAAAGAATTTGGTCTCCGCTGGACTGGTTCGGCGACTTGGTTTGAAGACAACCACACACCCGCGACCATATCCGCTGGGTTGGTTTACATCCGACGTGAACCAACAGATTACGAGTCAGTGTGTGTTGAAGTTTGCGATCTCTGCATGGTATATTGATGAGGTGCAATGCGATGTTGTCCCTATCGATATCTGTCAGGTGATCTTTGGGAGTCCGTATCTGTATGATCGAGACGCTCATTTCCATCGGCGAGCGCAAGAGTACGACCTCACCAAAGACGGGGTTAAGTTCGTAATCAGTAGAGACGTCCACGTCAACACTTCGAACTTGATTACCGCAAATCAAGCCAAACGGATTGTTAATGCATGTCACAAGTATGTGCTTGTCATGATTCGACCCATTGGACAAAGTGAGGGTACTCGACCAGCATTGTCGTTGGCATGCCAAGAAGATTCTGGTCGTTTGTCGGGACTACTGGAGAAATATAGTGATCTGTTCGAGACTACCCAGGGTTGTCCACCGAAACGTCCAGTCGAGCACGAAATTCAGCTTGTGTCCGATGCGACACTGCCCAATCTAAGTATGTATCGCAACTCAGTATTGGAGAATGAAGAGATCAAAAGACAACTTGGTGAGTTGCTGAACGATGGTGTCATTCAACCAAGTAGTTCACCTTGTGGATCTCCTGTGGTGTTAGTACCAAAGAAAGATGGGACTTGGCGTATGTGCATCGACTATCGAGCCCTAAACAAGATCACCATCAAGAACCGGTACCCCCTTCCCCGTATTGACGACCTGTTAGACCAATTGAAGCATGCTATTATCTTCTCCAAATTGGATCTTAAGTCAGGATATCATCAAGTCAGCATCCGAGAGGAGGATACGTGGAAGACCGCGTTCAAAACACGACAAGGTCTGTTCGAATGGCTGGTCATGCCGTTTGGTCTCTGCAACGCCCCTGCAACTTTCATGCGTCTTATGAATGACGTTTTGAGACCGTTCATCGACGACTTTGTCATCGTTTACCTCGACGACATACTAGTTTATAGTCAATCGTGGGATGAGCACCTCATTCATGTCGAAAAGGTGTTCGATCAGCTTCGGCAACATCGACTTCGCCTCAACCGTAAGAAGTGCGAGTTTGGCCAGCAAACTCTACTTTACCTTGGATTCCTGGTCGGCAACGGTACATTGCAAATTGACCCAGATAAGGTAAAAGTGATTCGCGAGTGGCCGCGACCACGAACAGTTACGGATGTGCGGAGTTTTGTGGGAGCATGCCAATACCTTCGGAAGTTCATCCGACACTTCTCGATTATGGCTTCTCCGTTGCATGCTTTAACCAGGATCGATCAGAAGTTCGAGTGGACAGGAAAACATGAGGACACGTTTCTCTTGCTGAAAAGGAAGATCAGCGAGGCGCCTGTGTTAGCTTTGCCGAATCTCCAGAAACCGTTCGAGCTAGAAACCGATGCCTCAGGTTATGCAATGGGCGCAGTGCTCATGCAAGAAGGTCGACCAGTGGCATATCACTCTGAGTTATTCCAGGGAGTTCAGAAGAACTACCCGACTTATGATAAGGAGTTATGCGCACTGCATCAGGCCGTGAAACATTGGCGGTGTTATCTCTTGGGGAAAGAGACGGTTGTCCACACCGACCATCAACCATTGCAATATTTGCAGACTCAGTCCAAGCTACAGCAAGCTCGACACATGAAGTGGATGTCGTATCTGCAGCAGTTCAATCTGGTGATTAAGTACAAAAAGGGCGTACACAACAAATTGGCGGACATGTTGTCGCGACCACCAGTTACGACCCTCTGTTTATCAGCGTTCATGCAGATCGAGCCCTCATGTCATGATGACTATGCCACTATGTACAGTGAAGACCCTGATTTTCAAACAGTACTGACTGAGCTCGAAACAGGGAAACCTACGGAGTTCGTTCGTCGAGAAGGACTCTTGTACAAGGGCAATTTACTTTGTATACCTCGTGGAGCACCTCGAATTTAATGGTTGCGAGAAGCGCATACATCGAAGGTAGCTGGTCACTTTGGGGTTACAAAGACGTTGCAAAATCTTCACCGACATGTGTTTTGGCCGCGTATGCAGCAAGATGTGGCTAGCTTTGTTCGAGGCTGTGGTCTCTGCAGCATCTCGAAACCGGCAAACCGAAAAATAGGTTTGTACACTCCTTTGCCAGTTCCATCGCGACCATGGGAAAGCATATCTATGGATTTCTTGGGAGGATTGCCTAAGACCCGACGTGGCAACGACTATCTATTCGTGGTCGTTGATCGGTTCTCCAAAATGATTATTCTTATACCTTGTCGGAAGACTATCACGGGAGAAGAGGCAGCTCGGGTATTCTTTCAACACGTTTGGACACACTTCGGACTGCCGACTTCTATTGTGTCTGATCGCGATACCCGGTTCCTTAGTCACTTTTGGCGATCGCTCTGGACGATGATGGACACCAAGCTGAAGAGGAGTACTGCTTTTCATCCGCAAACTGATGGTCAAACCGAGGTGGTTAATCGCACAGTTGTTCATCTTTTGAGAGGATATAACTCGAAGCACCCGAAGACCTGGGATGGAAGCATACCATACCTGCAGTTTGCTTTTAATCGAGCAGTGCATGGTTCAACTGGAAAGTCACCGTTTGAGGTTTGTTTAGGATTTCTACCACAGAGTCCATTCGACATGGAGTTTCTGATCCCTACCTCAGCACAGAACAGCAAGGAAGCATCTGATCAGGATCGAGCACAAAAGTTCCTGGAAGGTATTCAACGACTCCATCGTGAGGTTGAACAGAACTTGCTGAAAGCTCAACTCAAGTACAAGGCGCGACATGATCGGCACCGAGTTGATGCGCAATTTCAAGAAGGTGATATGGTATGGTTACATCTGAGTAAGGAGAGACTTAAAGGTGAAGGTAAGAAGCTCAAACCCATTCGTTATGGTCCTTTTCGGATTTTGCGGAAAGTGGGTAATAATGCTTGTCAGCTCGAGTTACCTCCATACATGGATATTTACTCGGTTGTTAATGTTGAGCATCTCAAACTGTTTGAGCCTTCAATGCTGGATGATGAGCCAGATACCATAGTACCATCTGTTGAAGATTTGGTCTATCAACGAGACGAACCTCTACGTGAAGATGTGATTCTGGAGAAGAAGGTGACTACCACCCGTAGTGGCACCAAGGAGAATTTTCGAATCGGTCGGAAAGATCAACGAGCACGTGCGGCAAAGTGGTACACCAAAGAAGATGGACAAGCCCAATTTCCACATCTCCAGTTTGATCGAGAGGTCGCAACAGGGGTTGGCTCCTTCTCAACAAGGGAGTCATGATCCGGGAGGATCTCCAAGTCCTGATCGCATACGGCTTCGCGACCAAGTCCTGATCGCATACGGCTTCGCGACCTTAACCGTGTTCGGAAAGGATTCGCGACCTGGATGAGTCCGCGACCATGGATTGGTTCGCGACCAGGAAAAGGAATTCGTTCCCTGTTCGGAATTGTAATCCGATCCGAATGTGTATAACTGAGCTTATCTGTTTAGGATTAGTTATATGAGTCTAATATGTTTAGGTCTCTAAGTCTGATACGTACTCATACGATTGGACTATAAATACCTTGTAATAGGTCTAGTTTAGATCATCGAACTCAATCGAAGAGTCATAGAACTTATTTGAGTTTTAGACACTTATAGTTCCTTCGACGTAGGCAAGTGTGCCTAACGTTCGACGTGTAAAGCCCTCTTTGAAATAAAGAGTTGTGCAATTACTTTGGGTTTCGGTATTTCCGAGTAAGATCCCGTTATTCCGCATATTAGAATCTGGGCGAGCCTAGTGCGAAAACCAAGGCTAGGTCTCAAACGGATCAGCATGATAGGAAAGGCCAGGGGGAAGAAGCTGCAACTTACAATCTCTGATATGAAGTAGCTGTAGAGAAGGCATGGCTTGAACTTGCTCCTCCCAATCCCACTCTTTCCATTCCACCATTCCATAGAGAAGCAATTCCTTCAACTTGGGAAATGCGAAAGTAGTAGTCTGACTAATCCTATTTTCATTGTTGAAGTCCCTTCCCGTTCCTCCACTGTTGGTGCTAATATCAATCCTCTTTTCTTTATCCATGCCTGATCCTAATAAAGAAGATGAGCAAGAGGAGGAGGGGAGAAAGAGAAATTCATGCCCAATGTGTTGTATGCATGGAGCACCCTTGATTTGTAGGTAATCCAGATTAGGAAGCTGAGCTAAACCATCAGAGAGGTGGATGCAGCATGTCAAGTCCGCTAGCCTCAACGACCTCAAGTTGCCAAAGAGAAGTGTTCTTGTCGACATCATCCACCTTGGGACTCGACGCCCAAAATACTTTTCAATATGTAGGATTTCTAAGCTGGGTGGAGGACAAAGCTCGTCCATCACCTCCTCCATGCACTGTTGGTCTGCATCATTTGTTGTCATTCTACTAGTGTTGCACTTTAATCTCAAGGCTATAAGATGCATCTTACTACCGATATTGGCACATGTAGCCATAGACCTATGAGATACATTCTCAAGACCTTCTAAAGAAAGCATCATAAGTTGCGATAATGATCCTATCTCTTCCAAACTGCACCAATCTGTTACATTGTCGTCTGTGTGAACTTGAAACCCCAACAACATCACCAAGTTTTTTAGTGTATCAAACCCCTTTGGTATTGCATTTATCCCTGTGCCTCTAATGTCAAGATGCCTTAACCTCTCTAGTTTTGTAATGCTACTAGGAAATCGTTTCAAATTTGGACAATCAAAAACACTTATGTACTGTAAAAATTTCATCTTTCCAATGTCATCTGGCAACTCTGATATATCTGTTCCTCCTAGTGCCAAGTATCTCAAGTGTTTAAGGTGACACATAGAGCCAAGCAATATTGTGATATTAGCATTGTTTACATGTAGTATCCGCAGACACGAAAGACTACTTAGTGAATCACCCCGCTTAACATTGACACCTTCAAATATCATTAATGTTCTTAGTGATTCTTGCTTTCGTAAAGCACTCCACTCTACTAGTTCATTTGATAAAGATAGGTGGCGATATTTTGATGAAGCAATGTTACTAATACTTTGTCCCTCTTGAACCACTAATGCTTCATCACAGGCCACATATTGAGCAAAGGAGGACAACATCATGCATGATGCAAACCGATTGATCATAAGATTGAATATGTGGTTCTAAAAGGTTACTCATCACCAATTCCTTATAGTACTCCAAACCTAAAACTTCTAGTTGTTTTGAACTTCCATCATCTCGAATAAAACCTTCTGCAATCCACATGTAGACAACTTGTTCACGACCAATCACTTCATCTTTTGGGAGAAGTGAGTAGTATAGAAAGCATTGCTTTAGAGGAGAAGACAAGTACTCATTAGCTTAAATAGACTGCATTATTAAGTTCTTTAGGTAATCTAGTGTTGGACCATGCAGGATCTTTTGAAACCTCCTCGTAGGCACCTTTATTTCTATTTTTCTTGCACAAGAGCCCTCCTACTACTTTGATAGCAAGTGGTAAACCATCACATTTTCCTATAATCTTCATCCCGGTTTCCCTTAGACTCTCAACTTCAAGTTCATCTCTCTCAGTTGGGGATACCTGTTCATAATTTACCTTATAATATTAATAAATAATATCCAAATTAGCCCTTATCTTTTTTAAATGTAAATTGTATTATGGATCTCAAAAGTTGTGCAATTGTGCCACTTAGACCCTTAAAATTTGAAATTTAATTTGACACATTTTTAAACTTGTCTCTGTTAATCTATTTGGTATTTAAACTTGTCCTATTAGGGGTATTATTAATATCAAATCACATGATAAAATATAAGGACCTGGTATGTCTTTTATTTAAATATGATCTTTGGGAACTTGTGTTAAAAATTTTATGATATGATATTAATAGTTCCCCTCACAAAAGGATCAATTTAATCACATTTTCATATTGAATAAAAATGTTCAGACCAGATGAGAGGTTCAAAATGAATGGATTGTATTACAGACTTCTATGAAAACTACCGGTTTCCAATGCATTGCCCATAGTAAAATTTCAAGTTTTAACTCAATTGATTAAAGAAAATTTGATACTATAGTAAATATTAAATCTATATTTGAAAAAGAAAACATGTTAATTTTTTGACGAGTCTGATGCAGGTGTTTGAACCACCACCCCAGTTGTCACATTGGCTTGGCTCGGGCGCCCCATTCGTAGGGCAATGCACGGCAAGGTAGCCACTACCTCCACCTCTGACATGTGAGCCTCGTTGAGCCGAGTGGCTCTCAAGCAGCTACATTGGAGTTGTTTTCGCCACCTGAGCATGCATTTTGTGGTTCTACCATTTCGTGTCTTGTGCCAGGTCAACCCTTGTGAAAAAAGACATTAATTGGTGGGACCAATAAATATATGAGCCCATTTATCAGCCACTTGGTGCGGAGTAACCACATGCGACGTGATGCACGAGGCAGTAGTGGAGGGCCCCACAAAATGCGTGAGCGCGTGGGTGCACTCGCCTCATGCATCGCATGCACACCACATTTTTTTCACCTAGCATCCCTAACAGGTGGGTTCGGACTTGTTTCGAGCCCACTTGTTAGTCTCTTTTTGAGTTTTTTTATACATTGCTTGAAATATAATTCTAATTTGCCCACACACTGCTACTCAATGAATGACATGCGGGTCCACAAATTTTTTGGCACACCTATTAGTCTGATGTGTGGGTGTGGGTTGTTTTGATTAGGTATTTTTATTGTTTTGAATGAAAAATTAAATAAAAAGAGAGTGTTGTGTATGATGATGCGATACACTATCTCTCCTTAGGAGTTAGTGCATTAGAGTGGGGATGCTTAGATGACACTTCCCACACATAACACGGAATATTTTTCTAAAGATGTTTTAAAACATCATACATTGGACTTAATTTTAAGCAATCTTCTAAACTTAAGTACTGATGTTATGAAAAGCACCACTACTTCACTTTTGCTACATGGCTTGTCACCCAACTCAAGCACCTGGTCATACGCCTGGGTTTTTCAACTGGCTTTAGTACTTCAACGAGTTTTTTTTACTGTTAACCCAGAGTTAAAAAAAAATTTCGAAATTAACCCACAGTTGCGATAATTTACAAAAATGGCCTGCCACCTCAGCTTGTCGAGCTTTGGGAGCTCGACAAGCGAGTAGTCGCACGGGGAGGTACAAGTCGCGGTCGCGAAGCACGACTAGGGCTTGTCGTGCCCCACGACCACGACACGCTGCTTGTCGAATTTGGAATTCCCGACATGTGCGTGCACTGTGCTTGCTTGTCGAATCTGGAACACGTGACATGTGCGTTGCACTGTGCTTACTTGTCGAATCCTGAAGCCGCGACATGTGCGTGTCGAACCTTGAACCCGCGACAACTGAAAAAATAATTTTGCTGCAACGGGGATTCGAACCCGAGCCGATTGTTTGCTGCTGAGAACTCCCACCAGCTGAGCTACGAAGCTTATTTGACATAAGGACAGTATACATTGTAATATTGTGTAACTTGTCGAGTTTCCAGAACTCGACAAGTTGCTGTTGGTCCCCCTCCATTTATTTGGTCCCCTGCCATGTAACTCTCACACACACACACACAGCAGCAGCATCAGCAACACAACACACATACACATTTTATGTTTGAACCCTAGATCTAGCAAAATCCGTCCGATAAATTTGTTTGGTGTAGAAGAGAAAGTTGTAGAGAATTACGAGTTCTTCGCAAAGAGGTAATTTTTTTCGAAATGCATTTAAGATTCTGTTAATTATGTTGCTAATGACGTGATTAGGGTTTATATTTATGTTTATGTGTATAGAAGAGTAGGTATTATGTTGTTTTTAGGAATATGTTTAGGAAATATGTGCATTTGTATGTATGTTTGTAAAATAGATTTTTTTAAATGTATGTGTGTATGTATGTTTGGAAATGAATGTGTATATGTTTGAAAATAGGGGTTTATAAATGTATGTGTGTGTTTGAAAAATAGATTTTAGAAATATATGTGTGTATGTTTGGAAAAATAGGGTTTTTAAATGTATGTTTGTATGTTTGGAAAATAGGTTTTTGAAATGTATGTGTGTATGTTTAGAAATATATGTGTGTATGTTTGGAAAAATAGGGTTTTTAAATATATGTTTGTATGTTTAGAAATATATGTGTGTATGTTTGGAAAAATAGGTTTTTTAAATATATGTGTGTATGTTTGGAAAAATAGGGTTTTTAAATATATGTTTGTATGTTTAGAAATATATGTGTGTATGTTTGGAAAAATAGAGTTTTTAAATATATGTTTGTATGTTTGGAAAAATAGGGTTTTTAAATATATGTGTGTATGTTTGGAAAAATAGGGTTTTTAAATATATGTTTGTATGTTTAGAAATATATGTGTGTATGTTTGGAAAAATAGGGTTTTTAAATATATGTGTGTATGTTTGGAAAAATAGGGTTTTTAAATATATGTTTGTATGTTTAGAAATATATGTGTGTATGTTTGGAAAAATAGGTTTTTTAAATATATGTGTGTATGTTTGGAAAAATAGGGTTTTTAAATATATGTGTGTATGTTTGGAAAAATAGGGTTTTTAAATATATGTGTGTATGTTTGGAAAAATAGGTTTTTTAAATATATGTGTGTATGTTTGGAAAAATAGGGCTTTTAAATATATGTTTGTATGTTTAGAAATATATGTGTGTATGTTTGGAAAAATAGGTTTTTTAAATATATGTTTGTATGTTTGGAAAAATAGGGTTTTTAAATATATGTTTGTATGTTTAGAAATATATGTGTGTATGTTTGGAAAAATAGGTTTTTTAAATATATATGTGTATGTTTGGAAAAATAGGGTTTTTAAATGTATGTGTATTTCGTTTTAGAAACTATGTGCACACAATAGAAAATATAAAATTAAGTTATTTTTAATTGTGCACATGCATACTGTATGTCTAAAAATTAGGTTTTGGACATATATGTGTATGTATTTAGAAATTATGAAACTAGGCTATTTTCAATTACATGCATGCATGCTCTATGTTTAGAAATTATGTTTTTTAAAATTAGGTTATTTTTAATTGTGCACATGCATACTCTATGTTTAAGAATTAGGTTTTGTAAAATATATATGTGTATGTATTTAGAAATTATGAAACTAGGTTATTTTCAATTACATGCATGTATGCATGCTCTATGTTTATAAATTATGTTTTTCAAATGTATATGTGTATGTATGGTTTTAGGATCTATGCGCATGTGTGTAATGGTGTCATGTTATTTACGCGTGAGATGAATGTGTGTAGGGAATGGATAGTCCGAACAAAATTTCCATATTTTATGGTGACGGCATAATTCGCGAGGGGCAAAGCGGGGTTGATATGAGCCGTTGCCAGTATGTGACGGGCGAGCTGAGTGTACATAACACCTCATTTCTAGACCTGAATTTGTGGATCCTGAATATGTTCGGGAAGCGGCCTCGCGATGAAATGGCTCTAATCGAAGGGCTCATCGTTCGTGAGGTAGATAATGAGTCATACTGGATGCTGCGCGAAATTAAAGGGGACAAATCTTGGAGTTCTTTTATTCGAAGAGTGGAACACCCCCATGGCGGACTGCTCGGCCAGTTCGCGATGTATGTGCAGTTCTGCAACGTACGAGCAGCCGGGAGTGCGGTGGAGGGTGAGCCGAGCGTCATGCCCGGTCCTGCGAGATTCAGGGCTAGCGAGTGGTCGGATGTATTCTGCCATACTCGCGTAGATGTGTGCGAGGTACTGGATTGCCTTCCATCAGTGTCCGACGAAGATGATTCGACGGACTCGGAGGCATCCGATGGCTCTGATGACGATACTCCTGGTCCCCCGCAGGAGTGGCTAGATCACTCAGCATACAGTCAAGCTGTGTTGCCAACGGATCAGGGTTCGAGGTGGTCTTTCGAGCACGGTGGCTTACAAGTAGAGCAGGAGTTTCAAAGCAAGGAAGATCTGAAGAATGCCGTGGCGAGCTGGTCCCTCGAAATTAACCGGCAATATAAGGTCGTCAAGTCAAACCCCAACCTTTTTGTCGCAGCCTGTGTAACAGCAGGCTGCCCATGGAAGATTCGTGCGATGCGGCCGAAGGACGACATCGGTTTTGTGGTGACAAGGGTTACCGCACACACATGCCTGCTCACGGAGGCGCTGGACAGACACAAGAACCTGACGTCAGCGTACGTCGGTAATATCATCCAGCCGGCTGTGCGAGAGAACATTTCGATAATGCCGAGAGAAATAATGAAGCAAGTTGCCGATAGGTGTGGGTACACTCTAAGGTATGGAAAGGCCTGGAGAGCAAAACAGAAGGCAATTGAGGGCATGTTCGGCACATTCGACCACGGCTACAACAATGTGATGCGGTTGCTGCGCAACATCGCTCAGACCAACCCAGGCACATTTTTAGATTTCTTCGATCAGCCAGCTACACGTCGAGATGGTAGCCTCATACAGAACACTCGGGTACTCCGTCGATTATTCTGGTCATACCGCCAGTGCATCGAGGCATTTGCTTATTGTCGTCCAGTCATATGCCTGGATGTTACGTTCCTGACTGGAAAGTACAAGGGCTGTCTCCTCATTGCTGTTGCTGCGGATGCTAACGACCAACTGCTTCCATTGGCGTACGCCATCGTCGAGTCTGAAAACTCAGAAAGTTGGTTGTGGTTTCTGGTCAACGTGAAGCGGGCGGTTGTTGGTGATCGAGAGAAGGTGTGCATCATATCGGACCGCCACCGAGGGCTGCTCCATGCCATTGAGGTAATGCGCGGGGCCCCAGATGCTCCGTACAAATGGGAGGACGTGCGCAGCTGTTGGTGCATGCGACACATTGCAGCAAACCTTTTCACACACTTCCGCAGTAAACAGATCATGGATCTGTTCAAGCGGCTGTGCATGCAAAATCAACCGAGGAAGTTCCATGCTGTGTTCGACAAATTGGAGGCGCTGACAGTTAAGTACTCCACGAGGAGGGCCAGTAATGCTGCCGATGATGTGAACGTCAGCAAATTTTCGCAATGGATTCAGGACAAGGACATCGAGAAATGGTCCTTGCTGCACGACGAAGATGGCGCAAGGTTTGGGATAATGACGACGAACCTTTCAGAGGTGTGCAATTATGTGTTGAAGGGAGTCCGGTGTTTGCCGGTGACTGCTGCAGTGGAGATGACATGGTACCGCATAGCCGAGTACTTCAACAACAGAAGTGTAGCCGCCAAAACGCTAGTCGACGATCCCATGAGAACCTTGCCAGATGTTGTGCAGTCGTACTTGACTGCCCGCATAGACAAGGCCCAGCGGCACGAGGTGACAGTTATAAACAGGCTGCACCGAATCATTCAAGTCCGCCTTCGGCAGAAGAACGTGAGCAGCCAACTGAGACTTGGACGGGTGCACGAGGTCATTCTTGGGGATGTCGCTGAGTGCTCATGTAACAAACCGAAGCTACTGCACAAGCCCTGCTCTCATGTCCTTGCTTCATGTGCGGCGCTCGGTGTGAGCCCTGCGCCTTACCTTTCGGAGTACTTCAGCCTTGACAACCTTTCAAACACGTGGAGTGGCGTGTGGAGAGTTTTTATGACGCTCGGTGACTACAGAGTTATCCCTGCTGGCGAGACTACCTGGATCCCAGATGTAAATCTAAAGCGAACGGGTCCAGGGCGACGGAAGACACGCCGAATACACAATGACATGGATGAGTCACAGGGGGGTAGCTCACGAGCTAGGAAATGCTCGATCTGTAGGCAGCCCGGACATAGCAGGAAGGATTGTTTGAATGCACCCGGACCATCGACATAGCCTTGTAATAAACTTTGTAATACGCTTATCAGTTGCATTGGATTGTTGTAATCTGTTTGAAACCTTGTAATATGATTCATGTTATGTTACTTTCATGTCGTGTGCTATCCATGGGTATGATACTTTCAATAACGGTTCCCGATGTATGTTATGTTACTTTCAATAATGGTTCATGTTTTATGTTTTGACAGGCATGGCTGGCGGAGATAGAGATCTTCCAGAGCTACTGAGCAGTACATGTGATCGTGGCCATCGCGGCCGCATCTTGTCCGAGGGCGGGGACTTGGAGCCGCTGGTAGTCCGTGCTCCCTTGGAGTACTGGCCTTTGCATCAGGGCTATATCCCCATCCTGCGGGCTGCAGGTTTATTGCCGTTCGCCCGTATGCTGCAGATAGGTCAGCATCTCACACTGGACAGGTCGTTGATCACCGCATTGGTAGATCGATGGCGTCCGGAGACCCACACTTTCCACTTCCGCTGGGGGGAGATGACAGTCACGCTGGAGGATGTGAGCATGCTGCTTGGTTTACCTGGCAGTGCACATCCCATCGTCCCCCGGCCAGCACGCCTGGATTGGCACGCACAGATGCACCTCCGATTCAACATCGCTAACCACGACGACGAGATCCCGGCATCCAGGCGTGGTGTCCCCCACCGATTTTTGGCGCGCTACCGTGAGTGCCCCGATGATGCCCCCGCCGATGTAGTTCGCCAGCATCTCTTCGCGTACTTGCTGGTGACGCTGCAGTATATTTTGTTCCCTTCCACGCACGGTGACACTGTGTACACGTGGTTCATTCCTCTGGTCGAGAGTATCGTCGATGCCGACGCAGGGGCCATGCCGCGTTACAACTGGGCGATGGCAGTGTTGTGCGCGACGTACAGGGGCCTTTGCGAGGCATGCTGCAGGACCGCAGCTGGATCGTTGCTTTCCGCATGCCCTGTACTGCTGCAACTGTGGTCATGGGAGCACTTCCCCGTTGGTCGGCCGCGTTTACAGCGGCCCATCCATCCGTACGTTGCGCCAGCCGACTATGATGATTGGGTGGACCGGCCGACCATGGGAGCCCGTTGGCTGGGAGGTCGGCCGAGGTGGTCATCATCACAGATTCACCGCTGTTACTTGGCGTACCTAGGAGAGTTTGATCTCCTATCGGACGCGCGCGTCATATGGCGGCCATGGACACCGGAGCACATCTCGCAGGTTGCACCGCATGGCATTTCCTCGCATTGCACCGCGGGCCAGGACTACTGGCTTACACGCCGGCACATGGTGTTCTCACATGTGGTGGAGCCGTATTTTCCGGAGAGGGTGATGCGCCAATTCGGCCTACATCAGCAGATACCGCCCCCGGAAAGAAATCGACAACGCCATCTCCCGCGGCAGATTCACGTGTATGCCTCGAACATTTTCTATATCTCATGTACACACTCATATTTGTTTATTTCTTTGCTTTATGTGCATCGCGTCACCTTTTGCAGACAAACACGTAGAGGAAAACACTCTGACAACTGGCAGATCAAGAATTCCAAATGGGTCGACGAGTGGGAGAACCACGCGGCGACGGATGTTGTTGTGGAGGAGCGCCCGTATGACCCTGGGACGTCCCAGGCCTATCTTCAGTGGTACGTGCCGCGCACCCGCACGAGACTCGCTCGTGCGGCCCCCCCATCGCCGACAGAACTATCACATCAAGACAGTCTTCGACTCGGCCTTGATGTTCATTTCCCAGGCCGGATACATCGCTCGGTACGTTCGTCTTCGCTGGATACTTATGTTGGTCTCTTATCTTACCTATCTTTCCATAGTTCCCATATGAGTTTCGCATGTGCAGGGTGACTTAGCGTTGGGCATCGACAGTCAAACGGCAAACCTGTCGTCTTGCTTGGAAGGTCCTCCACGCTTCAAGGCGATGGCGCGTGCTGTCCTACATTCCATCCGTGTAGCAGCACAACGAATCTTGTTCGACGCTACTTGTGGCCGAAAGACAGATGCATCGGTTCCACACCGGAGAGGGGCCCGGCCACCCAGCCCGATGTCAGCCCGGCCTAGCCTGGGTGGTGCTCGACAGAGCACTTCGTCAGCACGGCGCAGTCATCGTGACACATCGCCGACCTGGGGAGGTGACATACCAGGGACGTCCGCCGGCCCGTCTCGGCTTCATCGTTCCTCGTCAATGCACAGTGCTCGACGCAGAGATCTGTATATTGGGGGCCCGTCGACACATCGCACTCCTGATTCAGATGACTCTGATGATGACGACGGCATCCGTCGTCAACACGAGGACGACATTCGTCGTCAAGACAAGGACGATGCGAGTAGAGCGTTGGCAGAGCGGTTTGCGGCTGACGAGGATTGCGGCCAGGCTCATATTGAGCAGGCTCTCCAGGGACAGAGATACTCAGTCCCTTGGGGGTCTACTTGGGAGAGTTGGGGGGATCCCGCCCACGACCACATGCATGTGGATGACGATCGTGGGTACTACGCTCCGCAGGGGGCCGACCCCAGTGGGGTGGCACCACAGCAGGACAACCAGGAGTGGATCTCGCACATGTTCGGGTTGCACGACCCTCATGCACATCAGTACTACCAACCGGATCAGTTGACGCCTAGCGAACTCGAAGATCACCCTCCACCGACACAGCCATCTCAGGGTCATGCAGGTACTGAGCGGCATGGTCCTTCTACCGCGGCTGGACAGCGATCACATGTGCCACCTGATCCGTACTCACCATCGCCTTTTCAGAGAGATAGATATGGGCATGGGCATAAGAGGGGTCGTCCGAACCCATAGCGAACATGTACTAACACTTTTATTTTCCAGTGTGTTACATTCAAAATGAATCATGCAGTTCACTAGATTTCTTATATATTTTTATTATATGATACATACTTATATTTCTGTAGATATATATACATATACATATACATATATATGTGCATGTGTATATATATATATATATATCTATACAGTATGTATGTATTTATGTATGTACAGTATGATGGGAAAAACTCCTAGCCCAGCTGGTGGGAACTCTCTTCTACCTCGTTGTCCACCTGGGTTCGAATCCCCACTGATCTTGATTTGGGTTCACAGAATAGATTTTGATATTTTAGGGTTTGAGATAGATTAGGGTTGAACTGATCTTGTTACTGCCAAACATAAAAGTCTTTACAAGCCAGATTCAATTCCATCTCTAAATCTCAGATATATCAATCCTATTCTGTTTTCGAAAACAGGATTCTAATTACCCTAAATACTCATAACTCAGATTTAGCTAAATCTTGCCCTAATCCAGATCAGATTATTCTTGGATTATGATCATGGGTATGTCAATACCTTAATCCAGAAAGTTGGCAGCCAAATCGTATCATCTAAGCCGTTTTCACATATCAGTCCAAATTATATCGTAATTTAGTCCTTTATTTGATATCTAGAAACCCAAAAAGGCTAAAATCTTCAGATTAATTCCAAATTCAAAATTTCTTCAGCAAATCTTTTTCAAATGCTATTTGATACAATTTTCTCTTCTGTGCAGATTACAAAATCACATTTTAAAGACCATAATTCAAAATCGACAAAACTCAGATCTTATTTTACCCTAAAGTACCATATTTTCAGTTTATATCGAAAATCATCAAATCAACTCATATTTTATCAAATCTCTTGTTAGATGAGTATAATGTATAAGTTTATACTTATTTATGAAATCAGATTACAAATTAATCCGTAATTTAATAATTAATTCTTTTATTTCTGATGGCTGAATTGCTGAAGCTTGTCGTGCTCCAGGAACACGACAAGCACTTGTCGAGCTCTGGGAGCACGACAAGCTCATAGTCGTGTTCCTGGAGCACGACAAGAGACTCCCCGTGCGACTAGCAGCTTGTCGAGCTCCCAGAGCTCGACAAGCTGATGACGCAGGCTATTTTTGCAAATTTTCGCAACTGTGGGTTAATTTCGAATTTTTTTTTAATTCTGGGTTAACAGTAAAAAAAACTCGTACTTCAACGCAACATATATTTTTCACCAAATGCATTTTAGCATAAACAGATTACTTATAAATACGATACCAGGTATGCAAAAAGAAGAAAATATAGCTCAAAAAATTTCAGTAATCAGGAAGCAAAAAAAGATGAATATTGAAAACTTAAAAAACACAATTATTTAGAATATAAAAGTATAAAAGGCAGAATATTATGCTGGAATCAGATTCTCTCTATGTGTGTAACAAGCAAAATTCGTTGACAAGATCTCTTGATGTTAATAATCTTAATTTTAATTTATATATGATGAGATCAAGAAAGATGATGGTAAGTGTTGCTCATTTAGCTTCGTCATATCAAGGAGAATGGGGCATCACGTGTCCCTAATTAACTTTGTGATATCGCTACTATTTTATGACTTGTAATACATCTCCTTGAGTTTTAATAGACGTGCCTTATTTTCTCAAAATATTATAAAAAAGCAGAAAATATAGTAAAATCTATTAAACTTTCTAACATTGGTAAAGTAAAAATTATGAAAAAACATTTGCAATATATGTAAAAACAATTCTTTTGGTATGTTGTAATTCTAACCATGCAACAAACATTGGTCAAATCTGATTGACAAAATTTAGCTAATATTATTTGATAGTTTGGGGCTCCAGACTAGACAACTGCACCCTCTCAACAAAATATTTTAAATTATTCTATGACTTTTTTTTTACTATTCGGTGCCACCTATATGATAAATGAAAATGAAAATAAAATGTCAGTGCTTCCTGACCCGCATTTATATATGCGGAAACTTACTATGGGATTCAATTAAAATAACTTCAAAATAATTAAGATTTATTTTAAGAAAAAAGTTACAAGAAAGCGGACTCAGCAAAAAAATTTAGAAGATTTTGATCGACTGTGCAAATTCCACGATATGAAATATGAGCAAATCAATTTTAGTATTACTAACCTATTTTTTGAGTAATATCTAAGTATCTTCAGACTCCAATTTATCAATACGATACGATGGAGGTATACTGTCATCATTTGTCGAGCAACACCTTCGTCTCTTGTGGTGACCAAAATACCAATGCTGCGAGCACAAACACTAACAAGTGAGACTCTAAGCAAGTCATTCCATGCTTTGTCACTCCACATGTCATCCATCACAAGCAAGATTTTCTTTTGTTTCGCCGTAATCACAAGAGCCTGTTTAAGCTGTGCCTTGTTGTCTCCAAGATCAGCAGTTATATGACTACCCCCAAATACATTAATGACATTCTTGAGTAGATCAATCTCCTTGAAGTCCTGGGTGACGCTCAGCCATACCTTCTTGTCGAACTCCCCATCGATTGCCTCATTATTGAAGATCTTCTTGGCAAGGGTGGTCTTGCCAATGCCACCAGTGCCCAAAATAGCAATGACCATAGTGTTACCACTGCTCATCCTCCTCGTGTTGTCCTCCTCCTTTGTTAGCATCTCCACCAGCATTCTTGTGTCTTGTTCAATCTTCTCCCCAACGATGTCTTCCTAGATGAACACTGGCCCTGTCTCACGTCTGACATCACGGGAAGAGGCCGCCATGCCACGGTGGTCCTCATAGGAGCCAAGGTTGATGAATCTGAATTGAGCGCTACGCTCCGAGATGTCTTGCAGCTTTTGGTTGAGTGCCTTCATCTGGGTCCCGATCTTGTGGGCAAACAGAGGATCACGCAAGCAAAAGAGTAGTGAGTTGCAGCAACCCGAGCCCATCTGCGTCCGCTCCTCGGCCTTGAGCTGACAGATGTCGAGGATGTCGGAGGCGTCATACATGACATCTTTCAGCTCCCTCACCCACCCGGCCACGGATCTGTCAGTGATGCGCCTCCTCTCCGCGTCGGCGAGGAAGTTCTCGATGTCGCGCAGCATGGCCTCCATCTTCTTGATCTCGTCAGAAACCCCCAGCAGCATGCCCACCTCATCTTTTACCATCTGCGCGAGCAGGTTGCCTAGGTAGGATGCAAAGGCATCCAAGACCATCGCCATCTTGCTCTACTTCTTCTCAGGGGCAGATCAAGGGCTAAAGCAAGCAGTCTGTCGGTGATGTATCAAACTTAATTAGCTAAGCAAACCAAACAAATAAGATGTTAATGTTAAAACTACGAGCGTACCTGCTAATTAGTGCGGCTTGTATTATCCAAACGAACAGATTCCTGATTAAACTCTTGCCTGAAAGAAGCAGCATGGAGTATATGCATCTTCTAGCTGCAATGAGTCAAGTCAACTACTACTGCTACTGCTCCACCACTCCTGCGTGTTGTCTGCCTCTTTATTTGCAGCACTTTTCTTTAACATATTTAATTTCCCAAGGTTGTTTTAATATTGTTATAAGTTTTTTCTAACAATAAATTGGTACTAATTTCGAAAAGCAATAGAAAATTTGAGTCAAGCCGCGCGTGGTGCTTTAATATTCCCCGTCTCCCAATAATTCATCCAAGTTGCCTATTTTCAAACATATCAGCGTCATTTTAATTTTACAATTTCACTGATTCAAATAAATTGTCAAATTAAATTATACATCAAAAGATATTGATGTCAGAAGAATTAAAGTTTTCTAGTAAAAAACTTTGCATCTAAATTTATAAACCAAAATTTTGAAAATACTACCACACTCGCGGCACGTTTTTTGGTTGGATTTTCTCTGCCACATATTGGTTGTGTGGCAGAGAGGTTTGCCACATTTCTATTATCGCGTATTACATGCAGGTTCAACCGCACTTTTAAAAAGTATTATTTTTGTAAATTTTTGAAACACTGGATCAGATTTATAATTTTATTTTTTAAAAAGATTTTTATATAAAAGAATCTAAAAACACTATATTAATTCTAATTCCACATAAAAAATACTTAAAATTCTCATATTAATCCTACAAAAAAATCTTTGAAAATTCCCACATTAATAAAAAAGAAAAGATATATTCCATTCGTTATATTTATAACAGTATAAATTCATCATTTTAAAAATTGTATCCAAAATGAACTATGTCTCTCATATGAGTCATATCGTATCTATATCTTTGTTTTTTAATGTCATAAAAAACACTAAAAGTTTTAAATTAAATTAAAAAAAAATAGTAGAAATTCCAACATTAACAATAAAAAAGAAAAATATATTTCATTCATTATATTTATAAAGGTATAGATTCATCATCTAAAAAATAATTTGCAAAACTAACTTTATATCTAGTATAACATAAATTCATGAAAAATTGTATCCAAAACCACCTCTATCTGTATTGTAATATTAAAAGAATATATATATCTATTAAATATAGATAGAGTTTTAAATCATAAAAACTAATCACACAATTGCTATTTTTATATATATTAAGAAGGGTTCTTTATCAGCCAAACAAGAATACACATGTGATATAGGACCAGAATTTCAGCTAGTTTCAAAGAAATTTTAAAGTACCATTCCTTTATTCCAAATACTGCATATAGAATTTTTTATCATAGGATTTAAAATCTCAAAAATTTCTATTCTTTCCAAGGTTTCAAACATCTCCTAATTATTTTATTTTATTTTGTTTTCTATCTGTAACTCTGATCTCCAACAGACCACACACTATCTATTTAAAGACTAATCATTGAAGAAGATGGTTCTGGAAAAGATTTACATTGTCATGGCATACACTTTCTCTCTGTAAATATCTTCCTAGAGCCTAACACCATTGTAGACACATTTACGGCATTACTTAAATTAAGTAGATTCTCAAAACATCAATCTCAAGCCGGATGCAGCTTTCGGACCTTTAGAGCTGGTAGAATAACATGAAAACTACAGAAGTAGGCAATCATAAATTTCATGGCAGAAAACCAGATGGCACATTAGGCGAAATAGAGTTTTAGAAGCACAATAAAATGTGACTCTGCAGGGAGACCAAACAAGTTGAAACAAAGGAGTTTCATTTCTGGGCATTTTTCTTTCGTTTCTACATAGAATGGAATAATAAGTTACTATCGCGGTATTACTTGGCTCCTACATAACAACAAGCTTTGAGATTACAGCCAAATACAAAGCTTGAAGCCACCGTGACTCACTGCGCCCCGTCAAGAGGAATTTTTTGTAGGGATAACCTAGAGTAAAAAAAATTTAAAAATAACGTGTAATAAAAAATAATTGCAAAAATGACTTAAGTCGCCATCCCGCATGGTGACTTACAGCAAAAAGCAAACAGAGAGGACATCAGTCGCCATACGGGATGACGACTGCGGGAAACTCATCAGTTGCCAGTTGAGATGGCGGCTGATAGGGACTATATATTGGGGAGCCGTGGCGACTGGCGCATTGCAAAACCAAAAAAAAAACAGAACTCATGGCAAAGAGGGAGAAGAGAGGAGAGGGGAAAAAAGGAGAAGAGGAAAAGAAAAGGAGAAGAGGAGGAGGAGGAGGAGGAGAAGAAGAAATGAGAAGAAGAAGGAGGAGGAAAGAAAGCATAAAAGAAAGGTACAATCATAAATTTTTAGTGATAATTAGTGTAGAATGCAGATCTGTTTTAGGAATTTGTAGATCTGTTTTAGAAATGTGTAGATCTGTTTTAGAAATGTGTAGATCTGTTATGTAGATGTGTTGTAAATATAGATCTGTTATGTAGAAATGTTATATATTAAGTGAATAAATTAGATTAATAAATAGTGAATCGATAATTTAGGACATACGGTTTATTCATAGAAAATGTGCAGAAATATATATTTGATTTGTGTCGTATTTAAATATGTTGGGCATTTATGAATATAATGTATATATAATTTTGATTTGTTGTGTAATATTATGTAAATTTAATATGTTTATGAATGAGATGTAAGATGTGTATTAAGTAAGAGTAGTAAATAATTAAATTATTGATATGTGAGATGATAATATAGGAATTGTAGATTAGATGTGATGCGATGTCGTTAATCTAGTGTACTTCGATTAATTGAGATGTTAAAAAATAAGTCGCACATGTCTTAAGGATGAGCATAGAGTAATGTGCAAAATATATTGGAGATATGATAGCTGATGTTTGTAATACTTATGTTATAGACAATGTCGGAAACAAGAGTAGTTTATGTTTTCCACGGGGAACAAATCATTAGAAATGGACCATCTGGAGATGACCTAAGTGGCTGTCACCGTATAGACATGGAATTGAATGATCTTAGTGTTCTTAATTTTCATCCACTACCTCTGGGCCAGGAGCCCTTCCACCACGACGTCATAGTTCCTGCGACTTGGCTTGTTCACTTCAGGACGTGCCCAGCAGATGCAGATGAGTGGACTGTGAGCCGACACTTCGAGGCGTATCTGCTGCACTTGTTCGGGGGCTTCATGTTCACTGGTATGCTTAAACATGATATAGGCATAGCTATTTCCCTTTTCTTGTTGAATTTAATTCCTATTTTTTTGCTTTTCTACAGGTACTCACGGCGACACAGTGGATTGTTGGCTTGTTCCACTAGCGCAGATGCTCGCGGACACGCCGATCAATTAGATCCCGCGCATCAGCTGGGGGTCAGCGGTTCTCTGTGCGACGTATCGAGGGTTGTGCGACGCCTGCGTTCAGCGTGCTCGACAGGCGAACATGGCCGGATCTCCTCTACTTCTTTTGCTGTGGTCGTATGAGCACATACCTGTCAGACGACCGCTCATCACCGACACGCCCATTGCACTTTCGGAGGGGCACCCGCCTAGGGATGCGGAGGATGAGATCGATCGCCCTACCATGGGGGATCGTTGGTTGCAACATGAGCTGCAGTGGGCCACAGTTCAGGTGCACGCATGCTACAGTGCGTACAGCGGCGAGTTGGAGTTGTTGCATCCGTCGCGTGTTATATGGAGAGTTTGGATGACAAGCTATATCGAGAGCACAGCCGACGGCGCGATCTCTATGGTGTGTACGGAGGACCGGGAGTTATGGCTCACCCGCTGTATTCTTGTCTTCAGCCATATGTTGGAGGTGTATGCTCCATGGAGGGTGATGCACCAGTTTGGCTTGTTCCAGACGATCCCTCCTCCAGACACCCCGCATCGTTTGTTGCATGACCAGCACAAGTAAGTTCTCGATTATCTCCGCACATAGTGTTTTACCTCTGTGAAATAACTGAACACCTTTGTTTTTTTGGTAGGCAGAGTCGCAAGGGCAAGAAGGCTGTCAGTTGGGAGGACCGACAGTCTCCTTACACTCGTTGTTGGGAGCAGACAGTAACGATAGATGTCGTACGTGAGGAGAGGGCGTACGATTCCACCACAGTCTCCATTTTTTTTTCTGAATCCATGGTTTGAATTTATGGAACCACTTACATCTTCGGTTACTCATAGGAAATTTGGGAACAGACTTCGCCACCAATTTCTTTATAATCTAATCTAATCATCGAACAGAATCTAAGTAATAGTGAACTTTTCCGGATGATCAATGTGTTTTGTAGTTTGTAATGTAATGTATGTGAGCAAACAACTAGGAGAGTTATGAATTTACTTGGGTCTGGAGGTGATGACGCTAGTGCCCTTGAAGTGGCAGTCATAGTCGTGGCGGCCATTGGCCTGGTAGAAGGCGTTCATCGCATATGCCGCATGAGACTGCACGGTCGGCCTTGGCTACACACCACTGCCCACCACCAGATGGCGAAGGGGTTGGTGTTGGGTTGGCAGAAGGATTCGGAGCTCCAGACTGCATTGAAAGAGAAGATAAATTTTTAACTGTTAAGCATCAGAATGTCAATGGTGCAAAATAAATAGTAACTGCATAGTAACACATTACATTACTGATTACTGACTTACTATTGATGTTTGGACAGAAATACATGTTTTCTGGGCAGCCTAGCTGGCACCGGCCAAATTGTTAGTTGGCTGCCTAAGATTCGCTTGCCAAGAAAAACAATACAGAGACCACCTGTTGGTTCTTAGATATCTATATAAATCATTAGACAGCAAGCAAAACAAGCACAAGTTTTATATAAAAAATTAAGGCAAAGCAAGCGTGCACATGTCTTAAGTTCATGCTGTCACAAGCCAAAACTGACGTTCACAAAACAAAACAGAGACAAGCAAATGTCTTGAACATAGAATTCCAGGTGTGATGAACCAGTTCGTCCAATCTTCAAAAAAAAAATTGCAGCATGCAAATTCATGAACAATACAATTCTTGAACAATTTAAGTAGACAAATTGAACTCTTCCATAAATGAATGCATAATGGGTGCAACATGGTTTTCAATTAATCATGGATCGTAACAAAATTTGCAATATCTTTAAGAATCAGTTGTTATAAAAAAAAAGCATGTAGCAATTAGCTAGTTGTCAAGTGACTTATATTTTAGTTTACCTATGCCTCTTGCAAAGGATACTGCAATATGATGTGTTTAAGTGTAGAACATCTGAGCAACAATGAAAAGAATTCATGAGTGAATTCACCAAATGTTAAGATTTCGGAGGGACGTAAGGAAATCAATGTCAAATGGGGCGGTCTTCAACTTGCTGAGGTTGATTAACCATAACTCCTCCAGGTTCGTCATGCAACCTTCCTGTATCACTAGTTGTTTCAAATTTGGCAGGTCTACTAAATGCATAGTCTTCAACTTGGGAAACCATCCTGGGCAAAAGATCAACAATCCTCCATTGTATGCTCTGATGAAATCTAGCTGTGTCAAATTTGACAATCGAGAAAGGGACGGCAGGGGGTCCTCTCTCAACTGAGTCCAACATAAAGACAATACATACAAATTTTGTCCCGCGATTTGGAAAAGAGGAGATTCCAGAGTCCCCTCTGCTAATTGTCCTCTCAAGAATTGGGGGGGGGGGGGGGGGGGGGGGGGGATTTAAAGCATTCAATTGGAGAACCACATTTTCATCGCTTGCTTGAATATATAAGTTTGACAAGAATTTCATCTCAAGTAGAGACTTGCAAAGATCGTCAAAATATATTCCCTGCCTTAGCTATCCCAAATATCTAATAGACTCATCTTGTACCTCCACTGCTCGGAGTGTTTGCAACTCTGTCAAATTCCATAAGCCCTTGGTGGCGCACACACCACTCCATCTTCAGAAGTTTCTCCATATAGGGTCAACTACTTTTTCAACATATAAATGCCTAAGCTTCTTCAATTTGCTAATCCCTGGTGGCAACTCCTCTATATGAGATCTAAAAAGTTCCACTGTCAACAAATTCAAGCTTCTTGATAGAGTTTGGGAGGGACTTCACCTTTGAACCACGCAAACCTAGATGATGTAGGTTGAACAGATCCCCAATCACATGTGGGACCTTTTGAATAGTCAATCCTTGAAATTCTAGTACTAAGAGATATTTGAACTTGCCTAATTCATAAGATTGCAATGTGGATGATGGCATGCTTTTGTCCAATCTAATGATGGATCGAATGCGATGTAGAAGGTATAGAACTCATTGAGTACCATTACTGCACTTTTGTATTACTAATTGATGTGTATCCATGTCAGAATCTAACTTTACCACTCTCATATACAACACGAAAATATTCTCTTTGATATAAATTAATAGCCAACTGTCAAACAATGTCATGCATTTTGCAAGCTTTTATTCTCCCAAACAAGTTGCATTCTACAAGTTATAACATATTTCTATGGACTAGCTCCTTTAGATAGTACTCGGCCAATTCTTCTAGTGTGCTTTCACCCCTTTCCTCAATAAACCCCTCTACTATCCACAATTTTATAAGTCTTCTATGAAGTTCGAAATCCTCTAGAAATAAACTGCAATATAGAAAACAACTCTTCAAAGATGACAGAAGGTGGATAAAGCTTAAAGGCAAAATATTCCTGACATCATCTAGCCCTGGATTATGACCTAGTCCCCAACTGAGTTGGTCATATATTCATTTCCATTCCTCATTAGTCTTCTAGTGTATTTGGCAGAGAAATTTTCTTTTTTCGCCCCGAGGAGTTTTCTCTCCTTTATTTTTTTTTTGCGGGTGTGCCATTCTGTTTTTGACAAAAAATATAAATAACGCAAAAAAGACAAAAAATTTGCATAGGGAAACTTGTTCTTTATTAATTCTCAATTGAATTACAAGAAATACAAGTTTGTGCTTTTTTTTTTCTATTCTTCCGCATCATAGTGGAATTTGACATCAAGGTCTTGTGCAGTTCTTTGGTTCCCGGGGCTTCATAAAGCTTCCAATTAATTACCATTAGTAAGTTTTTGAATTAGTAGAGAACCTCCGATTAAACTGCGCTTTAGGTCGTCTTCTTCAAGCTTTAATTTTGCTCTTCATGGAGTGGATGGAAGATGCAATGCAATGCAATGTAGTGCAAGCTATGATAACAGTGGCCTTCGCTTCATCACCTTTGGCTGTGAAATCATCTAGTCTCATCAACACCGAGGCGGAGATAAAGTCACATGACTAGCCTCGTCGGCACCTAGCCATGTGCCTGTCCGGCCTCATCAGTCTCGAACTAACTTGTTGCCTTCGTCTCATTAGTATCCAGCAACAAGCTTTCAATCAATGGAGACAGCCTGATGCAGTACAGAATGGAATTGACCTTCGCCTCATCAGCACTTGGTCAATTAATTGTTCAGCCTCATCGGTCGCAGACGAATGTAGGTATGGAGGTGCCAAGACCTATTTAGTCTTGCACAATGCACATGACGAGTAGAAATGATGCTTTGATAAGTAAGTTGTGCTCCTTTGAAAAATGGGGCGTGAGCAACTTGATAGGAGAAGTAACTTGCTAGTCGCACTTGGCCTTATAAGCTGGGCGGACGGGCACATGTCATGTCCATCGTTTGCAAAATGGCTTTAATGAGGAGAAACACATCTTCTGACCTATTGAGAATCGAATAGTGTATTGTCATCTTTGACTTGCTAGTAAATCACAAAAACAAGGTGCAGATTGAGCTCGAGTCGAAGTATGAGCAATTTTGGCGCGGAGAGTAACATGCTTAGGTACACTTGGCATACTTTGTTGTAGTGTACCATCATGTGTTACAGAAGACTCTTATGAGATGCAACACATCTTCAGATCCCTTAAGAATCGAACAGATGGTTGTCGTCCTCCGCCTTGCTAATGATGCCATAGATTGATTTATGACTCACCATTAGGAAAAAGAGCTATCACAGTAGGACTAAGCGAAGAGAAGAGTTCTGGCTTTAGAGCCCGTCTCTTTTGCCTCTTTGTTCTTGTGTTGCTGGCCCTTTTTCTTTCATCTCTATTTTTCTCTTAAAGGCTAGGAGGGGTTTCTCTATATAGGGCTCAACCCCCCCTATTTTAAGGAAAAACTCTTTTGTTACTCACGAGTTTTCTAATCTTTCTCATGAAAGGTAGGACTAGTTAAAGGAGTATCATTTATCTACAAAATCAATCGTTTTTTCAAATGGTTGGTGGAATTTAACAGTCTCTTGATGCATTCTCTTTCATGACACGTGGGGTCTACCTAACTCAGGATCCGCTTCTGTTATTTTATTTATTATTAATTCTTTTTGGTACAAAAGTCCATCAAACATGGTGCACAAACATGAGACTGCCAATAGAGATGATAGCAAGTGGCATCCCTTTATATTTGCACACTATTTGCTTTGACACAGCCTCAAGTTCTGTAGGATATATATCTTGTTTATTTTTGTAAACTTCATTAATCAGTTTTCTTTGAACATCTTCTCTAGAATAAGCCTGTGAGATGGAGAGCCATGCATTGCATTCGAAATTCTCTCGCTCTTCCCTATAGACATTTGCCTTTGAGCCACTGTGTAAGTATTTCTCTGTTCTTTTCAACCCCACGAGATCATCTTCACAAATGGATCGTGAAAAGCTTGCTAAGTATTTCTCTGTTCTTTCTGCCTTGAAGATTTGGTTAGCTTATGTTCATTCCATGTTCTAAATGTTTCCTGATCATAAATTTGAAGTACTGCTATTTGGTTCAAGACATCAATACCACAAAAGGCTTACCGAAATTTTTTGTCTTTTGAAGATAATAATCAGATTAGACCAGTGAGGCATGCCTTATGTTTTGAGGCGGATTTTGAAGTCATGGTACAAATCAATATCTATGAGTTATTAGAGTCCATGCTGTTTTTTTTTAACAAACCCAGAATTTAGCTAGCTGCCGGATAAGAGGGGTTGTAAAGTTAATACATAAGAAGTTTGGAGAGTTACAGGCTAGTTACCTGAGAGAATATAAAGCATAAAGTGCAAAGATAGAGGGCCAGCAAACTACAGAACCAAAGGAAGTCCCCCGGTAGCAAATTGAATTCCTTGATATTACATATACACATACATACATACATAACAAGTTTGGAGAGTTTTAGACTATCAGAATGTTACTGAAAGTGCTGAGATATTGCCGACATAAAACAACAATAGATGATCATGATGCTTCAGATTTTTTCTAAGGCCACCAATTCAACCTGAAAATTTAAGATAAATTAAGTTGTAATGGTTGCATCACTATAGTATGAAAGAGCAATGAAACATTAGTAATAAATAAAGTCTGTATATGAGTGTATATGAGCAGGAGGGTGAGGATGTGGTAAATGTTAATGAAGTACTAGTTGTTGTGAACCAAGATAAAACAAAATCGAGCATTTATAGTTGCATCTTCAAGTGTAGAAACTAAGGTATCTTAGCGTCATCTCCCCATACCGTCATATTTTTGCCTTCCTTTCTCTCCTCTTCTTCTACTTCTTGTATTGTTGCATCTTCTGATCCAATCAAAAGGAAAACAACAGGTAAGAAATAAATTTACAAATGTTTGGTTGCATACATGCAGATATATGCGTATGCAATACAAATATTGGTTGCCTGATTCTTTAGTTTCTTGGTATCGATAGAGCAAGACGAAAGAAGGCAGATGAAAGCTATATATTTATATTTTCCTATAATCTTCATTCCGATTTCCCTTAGACTCTCAACTTCAAGTTCATCTCTCTTAGTGGGGGATACCTGTTCATAATTGACCCTATAATATTAATAAATAATGTCGAAATTAGCCTTGATTTTTAACATGTAAATTGTATTATGGATCTCAAAAGTTGTGCAACTGCGCCACTTAGACCCCTAAAATTTGAAATTTAATTTGACAAATTCTTAAACTTGTCTTTGTTAATTAATTTGGCCCATGAACTTGTCCCTATTAGGGGTACTATTAATATCATATCACATGCTAAAATATAAGGACCTGGTATGTCTTTTATTTCAATATGATCTTTGAGAACTTGTGTTAAAAATGATATGATATGATATTAATAGTTCCCCTCACAAACGGATCAATTTAGTCACATTTTCATATTGGTGCTTGTTGGAATAAATGTTCAAGGCGAATGAGAGGTTAAAAATGAATGGAGTGGCCATTGTATTACAAATTTATGTAAAAACTAACGATTTCTGATGCATTGGCCATGGTAAAATTTCAAGTTTTAACTAAATTGATTAAGAACATTTGATACTATAGTAAAAACTAAATCTATATTTTAAAAGAAAACATGTGATTAATTTCAAGAACTGATGGTATGACAAGCACCACTACTTCACTTATGCCTGCTTAGTGTCTCGTACATGGCTTATGTCCCAACTCAAGCACCTTTCAGCACCTGGCTTTCATACTTCAACGCCACATATTTTTCACCAAATGCATTTTCAGTAAATATATTAAAATCTATAAAAGTAAAAAAAAACAAGAAAAAACATTTGCAATATGTTGTAATTTTAGTCATGAAACAAACATTGACCAAATCTGGTTGACAAGCCAAATTTTAGCTAATATTATTTGATAGTTTGGGGCTCCAGATTTTTTTAAATTATTTTAAATTATTCTATGACTTTTTTTTTCTACTTTTCAGTACCACCTACATGATAAATGAAAATAAAATTTAGAAGAAAGCTATGGGATTCAATTAAAATAACTTTAAAATAATTAAGATTTACTTTAAGAAAAAAGTTACAAGAAACCAGACTCAACAAAATAATTTAGAAGATTTGATCGACTGTGAAAATTCGTCATTATGTAATATGAGCAAATCAACTTTAGTACCACTAACTTGTTGTAACTTGCTTGTTTATTATGTCGCGGTATGAGAAAATATAAATCGTTTCCTGTACTGTCCTCCCATTCTGCAATGTTTGATTTTTGCAGAAGTTTTATTGTCTAATCTTTGTTACCTGCATTCTTTGCAATCAGCTTATATAACAAAGAGAAAGTTTATGTTTTCTCTCCTTTCTATTTCCTTTTTTTTTTTTTTGCAGAAAGAGTTGTGGATTGAAATTTAGTCACAGGCTATTCACTGCCTATACCTTGCCCTCTGCAGTTCAATTTTTTTTGGGTGGTTTTCAAGTGTTTTGCATGTTTTGCTCCAAATAGGCTCTTTGTACTTGCTCTTACCATACATGTATATGTATCAAGGAGGTAATTAAAACTTGAAACTACTTGAGGTCAAGTTAAACAATACTTAAAAGGGACACTGTGTACCCAAAAAAAAAATGCAAGCTTCTTATGAACACTCACTAACAGGTGGGTCCCTGAATTCCACCGGAAAAAATAAGTTTTTTTGTTCGTGGACATAGCAATGCAGTGCTTTATCCAACATGTTAAGACCAATTAGACCATCTCCAACGCCGCCGTCTCGAGGATCTGCAGGTGGGCCCGAGTATTAGAAAATTATTTTTTCACGCCGGAGAAGAGAGAGACGATGCCTCCTCACGCGGCAGCAACGAAGCTCTGCAGGTGGGCCCGGCCGACGCCTCGTGCGCACACGCGGCAGCGTTAGAGCGGGGGCACCGCCTGGCGACGCGTTTTGCGGGCCCCACGCCCGAGCGAGCGGCGATTGCGTACCCCCCAGTTGAAACGCACTGACAAGTGGGCCAAGACCGGTTTCCGGGCCCGCATGTCAGCGACTGTGGCAAATGTGTCCGAGTGCGCACGGGACACGCGTGGGCCCCACAAAACGCGTGAGGCCGCGTGAGTGCGCTCGGTCCGCGTGCCACGTGCACAGCTCAGTTGTGTGCTTCTAGGTCTATGACCGGTGGGCCCTATAGCCATTTGGTCCCACATGTCAGCCACTGTTGGGTTTAATTTTGCGCGTGTGCTGGTTGGAGTGTAGCCGTTGGGGAATATTCGGCTCGGGCCCACATGTAAGAGACACAAATATTTATCCGTTGGATTAATAGCCGTTAAAAATAGCCGTTGGATTATTTTAATGTTTTTTGGGTGTAAAAATTAGTAAAAAATGCCAAAAAATCCCAAAAAATTACCAAAAATTCATGAAAAATTCTGTGCTCCTCCTGCTATAAATATGGGGACATTTCACCTCATTTTCACTCAAATACAACCAAATACCATACACTTTCCATTCTCTCTTCTCGCAATATTTCCCAGAAAATTTTCCGATGGCCAACAATCCTCCCGGTGATTATGTCAATTGGTTTGGCGAGCCGAATGTAGATGAGGACAACACCCAGCCACCAAGCAGCCAAAATCCGCCCAGTTTTCAGCCCCCACCCCCCTATACCCGATGTTTTACCCACCGTTCGCTCCTCCCGCTCCATATGGGCAGATACATGCGTACACACACCCTGGGCAGTACACACCAAGGCATCCATACGCACAACCCCCCTATGGCCCTTACGGGCAGAATCCTCATTTCATCGGAGCTCCGGCGATCCCTACGGAAATGTCCCCGCCACAAGCACCAAGAAGAAATGACCGCTCGACCCCCTCATCGGATACGAGCACTCTGGAGAGCATGCCCCCGGTCGTGAGCGTGGAGGACGACAACGCTGGACGACCGTGTAAACGAATGCTCTGGTCGCAACAGGATGATATGCGACTTGTAAGTGTTCATTTATACATTAAATTTTGCTAACGCAGATTTATTTCGCCGGTTATATCACAAATTTTTTTTATCCAGATCAGTGCATGGTTGAATAACTCCCTCGACCCGGTTGATGGGAACAACCAAAAATTCGACATGTATTGGTCGAAGGTCGCTGCGGAGTACAACGCGAGCAGTCCGTCCGGTCGTAGACGAGATCTCAGGCACTGCAAAGACCATTGGCAAAAGAACAATAAGAAAATTGTTCAATTCAATGGCATCTTCTGTAGGCTCAGGGATGCCTACGCCAGTGGTCGTTCAGACGACCAGTTAATGTCGCAAGCACGCAACATGTACAGGCAGGAGGTTGGTCATCCATTCGTCCTGGAGCACTGGTGGAATGCCGTACGTGGTCAACCGAAGTGGTGCCGAATCTGCGTTGATTCTTCGAAAAGGGCTCGCGTCGACGAAGAAGGTACGCACACGTCGTCGTCAAACAACGAGGATGTCCCCGTCGAGCTTCCGCGACCGCAAGGGCGGGAAGCGGCAAAGCAGAAGCGGAAGGGTAAGAGCAAACTGGGCGAGACATCGTCGGCGTCCGAGGAGACCCTACAGCGCATCGGCAAAGCCAGCGCCGAGCTTAGTACTGTGGCCAAAAAAGCCCTTGCTGTAGCCGATAAATTGCAGGGGATGGCCAAAAGCAAAGAAAAGGCTTCATTTATGAAGTCGTTGACGAAACTACTTGAGATGGATACATCCCATTTCTCGGATGATCGTAAGGCGACGCATGCGGCTGCAATAGAATACATGAGCCAGCAGCTTAAGGATTTGAAGAATAAATAGTAGTCCGAACATTGTACTTTTCATTTCAAATATTGTACTCGCATTATTAATTTAAGTCATTTTGTATTCACCTGTTCGCACTGTGGTATGTAATTGGTACTTTTGGATTTTAGCTGTTGGAGTCGATGCATGTGGTCGATACTTTTGGATTTTAGCCGTTGGAGCTGACACATCTGCTCGATGCCTTTGGATTTTAGCCGTTGGAGCTGAGACATCTGTTCGATGCTTTTGGATTTGAGCCGTTGGAGCCGACACATGTGATCGGTACTTTTGGATTTTAGCCGTTGGAGCTGACACATCTCCTCGATGCCTTTGGATTTTAGCCGTTAGAGCTGAGACATCTGCTCGATGCTTTTAGATTTTAGTCGTTGGAGGCGACGCATGTGATCTATTCGCTTCTCCCCTATATATTTGGACCCCCCATGCCCTCATCTTCACACCTCAGTAATCTCAACTTCACAGCCGAAACCTCAGTTGTTGGTGATCTAAACTTCACAACCAACCCCCAAAAAATGTCGTCCAGCTCAAGCACTAGTAGTGCTGAGGATGAAGCCACCAACCAGATGGAAGAGTTTGTGACGGGGTTCACACAAACCTTTCTAATGATCGAACCCCATCTGCAGCACGCTCTTGCTGATGTTCAACCCAACATTGACGCTGGTACCTCGCACCGCCGCCGAGGAGGTAGCAGAAGGTACATCGAAAGAGCTCGCGAAGACGGTCATAACCGTCTAGTCGCGGACTACTTTGCCGATGTTCCGGTGTACCCCGGCTACTTATTTCGCAGAAGGTTCCGAATGGGGAGACTCCTCTTTCTGCGAATCGTCGAAGCTCTCGGGGAGTGGTCCCCGTACTTCACCGAGAGGAGAGATGCCCTCAACCGAAAGGGTCTATCTCCATTGCAGAAATGCATTGCGGCTTTGCGCATGTTGTTGTACGGCTCGCCCGCCGATGCCATCGACGAGTACGTACGCATCGGAGAGTCGACGGCCATTCAGTGCCTGGAGAATTTCGTCGAAGGAATCATCGATCGGTTCGCGGAGGAATATCTCCGTAAACCTACTATCGAAGATCTCCAGCGTCTACTACAGGAAGGAGATGACCGAGGTTTCCCAGGGATGCTGGGAAGTATCGATTGCATGCACTGGGAATGGCGCAATTGCCCAGTTGCATGGAGGGGCCAATTCACCCGTGGTGATCAAGGAGTCCCTACAATAATACTTGAAGCGGTCGCGTCAAAAGACTTGTGGATATGGCATGCCTTCTTTGGTGTCGCCGGATCCAACAACAACATCAACGTGCTTAACCAATCCCCCCTTTTCACTGATGTGTTGCGCGGGCAAGCTCCTACTGTTCAGTACTGTGTTAATGGGACAGAGTACAATATGGGGTACTACCTGGCCGACGGTATTTACCCCAAGTGGGCTGTTTTCGTGAAAACCGTACCCTTGCCCCAAACAGACAAACTCAGGTTATTTGCACAACATCAAGAAGGGGCAAGAAAAGATGTGGAGCGATCGTTTGGGGTGTTGCAAGCTCGATTTGCTATTGTCCGCGGCCCCGATCGATATTGGCGACAATCAACCCTTGCCAATATTATGAAAGCGTGTGTCATCCTCCATAACATGATAATCGAGGATGAGAGGCACGCTCATGACCCGATCACTCAATTATACGATAATCAAGGGACATCTACCACAACACCGCCTACTATCCACGGTAGTGCTCCGCCAATTTTCCAACATATGCTAGATCGAAATAATGCAATCCGTGCTCGCCCAACGCATCGACAACTTAAACGGGATCTTGTCGAGCACATTTGGCAGCGTTTCGGGGGCGATGGGGCCGAGGAGTAGTTGTTTGTCCGGTCGTTAACGGCCAACTGTTGCCGAATTTTAATTTAGTATGTGTCATGTTTTTTCCCGTGTGCCATTCAAATAAAAATAATTTTTCATTTTTTCGTTATTTACAATATTTCTCTTTTAATTTGTTGTCTTCGAATTATCCGAATTTTATTTTAACGATTTGTTAATCTGTAATAAATATTGTATATGCGGGCCCAGTGCGAAGCGCCTCGCGAAGCGCCAATGGGTTGGAGTAGGGGAGCTTGAGAAGGTGCCTCGCGAAGCGCCGATGGGTTGGAGTAGGGGGGTGCTTAAGATGGTGCTTCGCATACGTGGCACAGAATATACTGGAGAATATTCTGTTGAAGCACCTCGCGAAGTGCCGATGGGTTGGAGACAGCCTTATAGGGGGTACAATTATGTCTACAGGCCTATTTGGAGGCAAACAATGTTTGCTGAAGAGTAGTGTACCTAAGCTAGCAATTATCGTATCTTTCTGTGTATATTCGGGCCATATGTACAATTGAGCTATTGTGTTCTCTTCTATTTTGATTTTGGCAAATGAAGATGTGATTTTAAATTCTCTTTGTGCTACTGTACTTTTACTGTTAGCAGAAATGCAGTAAATAAACTCACAAGAATATCCCCATCAAATTTCATATGCACACCTCTCTGTAGGAGAATTATAGCAAGACTTTGTTTGTATCTCATGTCTTTCTTGATTGTGATAAATAGTTTTTCTAATTCTCAGCCACGCCGTGGATGCCTTGAGATACGTGAAGAAGACGGTGAAGCTTTCATCTCACTTCTAGTAATTTTATGGGTGCTTTATCCCTACTTGGATAGTATTATGTTGAGATGTAATGTGACATTTTTTTTATAGAATCAATAATGGCCGACCAAAAAAATTATTTGTTTCTCAGTATTTGGTCCCTCGTGTTAATTTTCTAGTTCCACTCCAAAATGTTTTATTCATAGACAGCTAGCATGAATGCTTGGCTTCGCTTCACAGTCTCTGTGAGGCTCTTTGTTGGTCTTGTACTAGTTCAGAATACTTGATTAAATTATTCATGCTATGTTTAACTTCAAATTTTTGAGTCACTGGATAATAATATAGGATGAAGTTTATCTACATCTTAACATATGTTATCCGCGCAATTGTTATACATATTAAGAACTTTTTTCTGTGCATTTTGCTCATTCGTGTATTTTGTTTCTTTGACATGGTATACCATTTAGTTATTACTGTATTAGTTAGGATATACTTGTAATATTTTGTATTTGATCGTCTGATACACCCTATGTTCAGAACATGCCACGGCCATTCACAGCAATGAATAAACTTGATATGGATGTGATTCGGGAGGATCTCAAGTTGAGTTCAAAACTGATTCGCGACTACGAAAAGGTTTACGACTTTGGAAAGGTTTGCGACCTTGGGAAGGATTCGATCTCTGTTCATAATTGTAATCTGATCCAAATATATATAACTAAGTCTATCCGTTAAGGATTAATTAGTTATATGAGTCTTATACGTTTAGATTACTGAGTCTGATACGTACTCATACGATTGGACTATAAATACTTTGTAATAGGTCTAGTTTAGATCATCGAAAAGTCATAGAACTTATTTAACTTTTAGACACTTATAATTCCTTCGACGTAGGCAAGTGTGTCTAACGTTCGACGTGTAAAGTTCTCTTTGAAATAAAGAGTTGTGCAATTACTTTGGGTTTCAGTATTTCTGAATAAGATTCTGTTATTCCGCATATTAGAATATGGGCGAGCCTAGTGTGAAAACTAAGGCTAAGTCTCAAACGGATCAAGTTGGTATCAAAGCAACTTTCCTATCTTATGGATGGTAAAGACTCGCCAGGGTTACAAAACCTCCGGCGAAACTTGATACCGGCTTAGACAGTCTCGCAATAGAACGAGGACGATGCAGTAAGGAGAGTATTCTAGTCGTTCTTTCCACAGGGACTAGAGAAGACGAATCATGTAAAGCTAAACTAAATCAATGGCAATTGAAAATAAATGAGACGAAAGAAAAGAGAGAAGATGTCGGAAGAAATGAGAGAGAGATGGTCATCGAGCAACAGTCGAGTCAGTGTTAAATCTATACACGTCATCGTGAGTACAAGCGATAATGCTGTAAATGTTCAGTGATCTCGCGAGAGGAGGCGAAAACAACTAAATGAATACGCTTATCGACGGTATCAACGAGTGAGCGTGTAGAGGAATAACAAAGACTGCTCCCTGACTCCTTTCAACCACGACTGTTAAGCCACTGAACTCAGCATCTCAGTTCAATGCAATTAGAAAGCATAATCACAGCATTCAAGCGATTCACATAGAACTATACCAGCTAAATCAGAAGCACAACACCAACTCAATTTACAAACAACATCCAGAATGAGAATAGAGCTGTGACTGAATACAAGTTCATTCATCAAAAACAGAAAGTTGCAGAGTCAGAATTAACTCCTCCAGTATCTATATTACCCAGCTTATAGAGGTTGAGATATCAAGAATAAAGCAAGGTGACACAAACACATAGGAATCTTCATCATGCACTTGGTGTTTGACACTACAACAAGGTCTACTACTGGTACCAATTTAACAATCAAATGTAAACTCTGGAATGCTCAGGAATGGGAGTTCTTCATCTCTGATCAATTCAAAAGAAAACAAGAATAAGGATGAATTCCCCATGCTCTCAGCATCAACAGCACACAATTGAAGTTGACAATTTAAACATTCCAGCATTTTAGAAAGTGAGTTCCAATTCTTTGCAACCACAAACATTCATCGGTTTTCATACATCACAGGCAGTTCAATCAAAATTGAAGAACAAGGTATGAGAAAGAGATTTGGTCACCAATTTCCTACTGCTGGAGCTCAATGGTGACCAGGGAGGCTTGGTGTGGGTTGCTGTGGAAGAAGCAGTCGAAGATGCTGGTCGAAGCTGTCGAGGTTGGAGAAGATGGGCGCTGTCGAGGGAGATTGGTTGTCGCGTCGGCCGACGAAGACGTGGTCGAAGAGGATGCCAGAGAAGAGGACGCCAGGATCCAGTGGTGGAGGCTTGGATCTAGCGGATCCGGCAGTGGAGGGCTTAGCGACGGGATCGACTTCAGCGGCGCGCTGAAGCTCGGTGGCAGATCCAGTGTTCGTTGTAGACGGCGAGGCGTGGCAGATCTGGGGAAGGGAGGCGCACGGCCGGATCCAAACGGTGGCAATCTGGCGCGTGCAGGTGATGGATCGGCGGCGGCACGACACGGGAGGTGCGGCCGGTGTCGAATCCTGAGCACGGCGCGGATGGAGGCGCACGGCGCCGGCGTCGCTGTGGATCTAACGGATCTGCTTCGGCGGCGGTGTGGGCTGTAGGGAGAGGCGGCGCCGGCTCGGGTTGGTGGAGGAGCGGCCTGGCGCCGGAGCACGAAGGGGCGCAGCGGCGGCGCGCCGGTGGCGGTGTGGCGCGAAGAAGGCTGCTGGAGGTGGTGAGCGTGGCTCTGGGAGACTTTTAGGGAGTAGAGAACCCAATAGAGAGGGAGAGAAGGCACGGTGCAAATCTGATGTAAGAAAAAGGCAGAGAAGAGGAAGCAATAGAGGAAGAAGAAGAAGAGAGGAGGAACAAGACAGGAAGGTGAGGATCCGGTGAGATGTGATGGCGGTGCGCCGCCGGCGTACGGCCCGGCCACCGGTGGCGAGGTGGACGGAGGTGTAGAGGAAGATTTGGGGGAGATAGAAAAGAAGGTAAAAAAAATAAAAACCGGGCTCGACTTCCTCTGGTGGCCGGCGGCAGAACAAAAAGGAAGATGGTCCTTTTGCAGAAAAGCCCTCGAGGTTTTGGAAATTTAGAAATGGGACCTCGTGGCTAAGGTTTGGATTTCGGGCCTCCGGTGACTCCGATTTCGGTATGGTCGGATCCTACGCGTTCGCGGGAATGCGCACTTCCATCCAGAATCGACCGAAAGTCGGAATAAATCGATAAGGCGCGACCGCTAGCCAGAAATCCATCCAATTCGTGCCGACATGCGATAAAAAATTGCAAAACAAGTAATCCGGTCGATTTGGCAGCAAATCTGGAATAATCTAGGTATATATGTCGAGGTATATGACTAATATGTGCAAAAGCATGGGGAAAATGTACAAAAAAAAAGGCGAATTAAGTAAACATCAAAACTCCAGGCGATCAATCGACGGTTCCTATAGCCGCGTCTCCGACAATGTCTGACGATACCTCCGTTCAACCTAATCTAGCCGAACAAGCGACTAAACTCTCCACTGACATGGAAACTGTGCTTGCTTGGATTAAGAAGCAGGCCATGATTGTACCTCTTGAAGTAAGGAAGGTTATAGGTGTGAAGACTGGTGAAGACTTGCGCAGGGCAGACGAAGATGAGGACGAAGGCGACCATAAGACCGACGACCTCGCCAACACCTCTTTAGCTGTCGGATCTTTTAAGGTCGACGCTAAGATTGATATACCCATATATGATGGGGTGATCGATGCCGAGAAATTGGATTCTTGGATCGACCAGCTAATTGAGACCTACTTTGACCTGAAAGGGTTTAGTAGCGCTTAAAAGGTGAAGTTTGCACCTTTGAAGATGAAGGACTACGCCAAGATTTGGTGGAAGGCCCTTGTTGCCAGTGGTGAAGCTGACGACCTTGCGTGGGGTCAATTCAAGCGACTCCTACGACAAGAATTCTACCCGATGGGTTATCTCGAGGAAAGATGGGATCGTTGGCACCGATTGTACCAACGGCGCGACCAACCTGTTGAGGACTACACGATGGGGTTCCGGAGCCAAGCAATGGTTCTTGGCATCTCACTTTCTGACACCCATACGTTTAGAAAATACACGTCTGGACTTCAGAAGATAATCAGTGCTAAGCTAAGCCTATTCAGAGTTCAAGACATCTCGACCACAAGCACAACTGCTTTGGCGATTGAGAAGAAGAATACGACCCGCAACGACAAGAATGTGAGGGAGATTTCAACCACGACGAGCTCCAGAGAGGGTACCCACGATACGGGTAACACTTGTGAGCATTTTCATGTTGCTAGGCACACAAAGGAGAAGTGTTATAAACTTCATCCTGAACTGCGACCAGAAAGAACAAGGAGGGATGAACCAAGCACACGAACAGCTATGGTTACTTCTGTTCCCCTCGCAGAGGAAATCATTCAGTTGGATTCAGTTGAAAAGGCGAACGTGACCTTATCTCTAATGGCAATGCCGAAGGAGAAAGGTTTAGGTTCATCAATTGACCACAACCCGACAGAGGAATTGTTCACTGTTAACATACAGGTGAAGCACGAGGTGCTCGCAGCTATCTTCGACTCCGGAAGCCAAAAGAATTTGGTCTCCGCCGGGCTGGTTCGACGACTTGGTTTGCAAACGGCTTCTCATCCTCGACCATATCCTCTGGGATGGTTCACTTCCGACGTGAATCAGTAAATCAAGAGTCAGTGTACTCTAAAATTTGCAATATCTACTCGTTACATCGACGAGGTTCAATGCGATGTCATCCTCATCGATATTTGCCAAGTGATTTTTGGAAGTCTGTTCATGTATGATCGTGCCGCCCATTACCACCGAAGAGCTCAAGAATACGACCTCACAAAGGATGGGACGAAATTCATCATCAGCAAAAACGACCACGTCAACACCAAGAACTTGTTGACAGCAAATCAAGCAAAACGGATTGTCAATGCATGCTCAAAGTGTGTGCTGAGCGTGATGTGTCCAGTTCGCCAAGAGGATTGTGCTGCATCGAGTATGAAAAGTGGTGGTTGTTTGGCGAGTTTGCCCGAAGAAAACAACGCGTTATTCACAGAGGTACATAGTCGATCACCACAACGACTAGTCGAAAACAACATGCAACTTGTCTCTACGGTGCCACTGTTCAAACTTCGCATCCTAGCTTTGGGATCGGTGATGGTATCAACCTCGACAAGGGGAAGGCTATCCGCGAGTGGCTAAGGCTACAATCCATGACGGAGGTGCCAAGCTCCATGAGCGCTTATCTATACATTCGATCAGACGATTGTAGTATTGCTCATCGTGTGTTCTTTCCAAGGCTCCTAGTCATTCTCTACATCTTCACAGTTGGTCATCAATGGGAGTTGGCTCATTCTCAACAAGGGAGTCATGATCCGATAGGATCTCAGGTTGAGTTCGAAACTGATTCGTGACCACAAAAAGGTTTGCGACTTTGGAAAGGTTTGCGACCTTGGGAAGGATTCGATCTCTGTTCATAATTGTAATCTGATCCAAATATATATAACTAAGCCTATCCGTTTAGGAATAATTAGTTATATGAGTCTCATACGTTTAGATTACTGAGTCTGATACGTACTCATACGATTGGACTATAAATACCTTGTAATAGGACTAGTTTAGATCATCGAAAAGTCATAGAACTTATTTAAGTTTTAGACACTTATAATTCTTTCGACGTAGGCAAGTGTGTTTAACGTTCGACGTGTAAAGCCCTCTTTGAAATAAAGAGTTGTGCAATTACTTTGGGTTTCGGTATTTCTGAATAAGATTCCGTTATTCCGCATATTAGAATCTGGGCGAGCTTAGTGCGAAAACCAAGACTAGGTCTCAAACGGATCAGGATGAGGTTGTCAAGGACATTGCGAAGAAAATCTCTTGAACCCCCTATCATATCATATGTAGTGGCATTCGCTATGGACGAATGGCATTCTTTTGTGTAGGAGGAGCTTGTAAGCCTCTACGTGTACTTTGGTGTAGGCGGGTCTTATTGCACTCTCCATGGCCTGCTGTTTTGTGGTGAAGAAATGCCAAATTGATTGTACTAGCTAGCAAAGAGGGAAATAGTACACTTAATTTGTTCTCTGAGGAGAGGAGCCCTGTTTAATACTTAGGATTGCTTTGTGTGGTTCTGTGTTCTGACCTAAATCACTTGTATTGTTTTGGCTATAATCTGTACTTTCTGTCTTGAAGATTTGGTTGGCTTATGTTGTTTATTCCATGTTCTGCATGTTTCCTGATCAGAAGTTTGAACTGCTGCTATTTGGTTCAAGACATCAATAACACAAAAGTCTTACATAAATTTATTTGTTTTAAAGATAATAATCAGATTAGGCTAGTGAGGCATGTCTTATGTTTTGAGGTGGATTATGAAGTGAGGTTAATGGTACAAATCAATATCTATGAGGTATTTGGCAAGGATTATCACCCATGCTAGTCAGTTATTTAACTTATATCATATTCAAGTTAGGTTCGGATGTGATATATATTAATGTGTCTTAGCAGCCACTATGGTCCCAGACGGATAGCTTCCTGTACACCAGAAGGGCGCAGACACAAAGACAGTTTATGGTCGCAATACTTACGCGGTCATGAGGTCGTAAGCTATGCGCGATCAGAAGGTCGTTGGCTATGCGCGACCAGGATAACTCGGGGGTGTTTGAGTCTTCATCAAACACGTTCCCAAGATTAGGATAACTTCTACCACGTGAGAAGACAACTGCTTGGAGGTTAACGTGTGCGGTTATCTAAAATTATACGTGCTTAACCGGCGAAGAAGATGGGTGCGGTTATACGAACTGCAACATGACAACCGTCCAGAACCTCTTCGTATTGGCATCTTTTCATTCAGTATAAAAGAAGGGCTGATGCACAATGTAAGGGGACAAGTGATAAGTAACAACGGATACGGATTAACATCCAACAGACACCCAACAACGCTTGAAGACTTAGATATAGTCAATAGACAGAAATATATAAGAGAGATTATCACCTGTGACAATCTCTCTCCTGTAAACTCTTTCACCCATATAGTGAAATCACAACAAGACGTAGGGCTATTACTCCCACCATCGAGGGCTCGAACCTGTATAACATCTTCGTGCCTTCTATTGCATTGCTTATCATAACTTACCTGAGCGCACCCTGAAAGATCTCACATACAACTCACAAATCTGCGTAAGATCGACAGGGGATCTCGAGTCCAAATCGTCGACAATATTAGAGTCCAAGCTATAAAGTTAATACATAAAAAGTTTGGAGACTTACTGGCTGGTTACTTGAGAGAATAGAAAGCATGAAGACTAAAGATGGGGGCCAGCAAACTATAAAACCAAAAGAAGTCCCCTAGTTGCAAATTGAATTCCTTGATATTACATACACACATACATACATACATACATACATAGCAAGTTTGGAGAGTTTTAGACTATCAGAATGTTACTGAAAGTGCTGAGATACTGTCGGCATAAAACAACAACAATAGATGATGATGCTGCATCAGTTTTTTTTCTAAGGCCACCAATTCAATCAAGAAATTTAAGACAAATTAAGTTGTTATGGTTGCATCACTATAGCATGAAACAATAATGAGACATTAGTAGTAAATAATTAATACACGTACCGATAAATAAACTCTGGACATGAGTAGGAGGATGAGGACGTGGCAAATGGTAATGAAATACTAGTTGTTATGAACCAAGATAAAACAAAAACAAGCATTGATAGTTGCATCTCCAAGTGTAGGAACTAAGATATCTTAGCTTCATCTCCCAATACCTTCATATTTTTGCCTTCCTTTCTCTCATCTTCTTCTACTTCCTATATTGTTGCATCTTCTGATCTAATAAAGAGGAAAAAAAGGTAAGAAATAAATTTACAAATGTTGGTTGCATACATGCAGATATATGCATATGCAATACAAATGTTGGTTGCTTGGTTCTTTAGTTTCTTGGCATCGATAGAGCAAGATGAAAGAAGGAAAGTGAAAGTTATATATTTACCTGTCGATGCCTGTATGGAAGTGGAGTCAATGTTTGTGTCGAAGAAGACGTTGTAGGGCTCCCTTGTGTACAAGAAGTACCATCTCTTCTCATCATCTCCTTCATGTGCATAAGCCTTCAGTTGCTGAACATGATTGATCTTATCCCACTCAGAGCCAACACCTATCATGGATATGGATTTGAGTAGCTCTAAGCTGCAATGTATCTCCAACTTGGTTACTTGTCTTACATCCTGCAGGTATCCTGGGAGTGTTTTCATCTCATAATCCGTCAATTCGATGCTCCGGAGTGCTTCCACACCCTCCAGCACCTTGAGGTTTTGGCATCCCCTAATGGTAAGCTTTTGCATCTTGGGAAGACTAGTGATCCTCTCCAAATCAAGGTTATTAGTCACATAAAGCTCAACAACCGAATAGAGGAAATTCTCTATCGAGCTTAAGTGCTTAACATTAACTATATATAATTTCTTCAAATCCCTTGCTTGATAGGAAAGGCCAGGGGGAAGAAGCCACAGCTTGGAATCTCTGATATCAAGTAGCTGTAAAGAAGGCATGGCTTGCACTTGCTCCTCCCAATCCCACTCCTTCCAATCCACCATTCCATAGAAAAGCAAGGTCCTCAACCTAGGAAATGCAGAAGTAGTAGCCTGACTAATCCTATCTTCATTGTTGATGTCTCTTCCCGTTCCTCCACTGCTGGTGCTAATATCAGTCCTCTTTTCTTCATCCATGCCTGATCCTAATAAATAAGATGAGCAAGAGGAGGAGGGTAGAAAGAGGAATTCATGCCCAATGTGTTGTATGCACGGAGCATTGGTGATATCTAGGTAATCTAGATTAGGAAGCTGAGCTAAACCATCAGGGAGATGGATGCAGCATGTCAAGTCCTTTAGCTTCAACCACGTCAAGTTGCCGAAGAGAAGCGTCTTTGTCGACATCATCCACCTTGGGACTCGACGCCCAAAATACCTTTCAATAGTTAATATTTCTAAGCTAGGTGGGGGACAAAGCTCGTCCAACACCTCCTCTATGCACTGTTGGTCTGCATCATCTATTGTCTTTCTACTAGCGTTGCAGTCTAACTTCAGGTCTGTAAGATGCATTTTACTACCAAGATTGGCACATGTAGCCATAGACCTACGAGGTACCTTCTCAAGACCTTCTAAAGAAAGTTTCAATAGTTGCGACAACGATCCAATCGCTTCCAAACTGCACCAATCCGTTATATTGTCGTCTATGTGAACTGGAAACCCCCACAACTTCACCAAGTTTTTTAATCTACCAAACCCCTTTGGTATTGCATTTATCCCTGTGCCTCTAATGTCAAGATATCTTAACCTCTCTAGTTTTGTAATGCTTCTAGGAAGTTGTACCAAATTTTGACACCCGCGAACACTTATGTATTGTAAAAATTTCAACTTTCCAATGTCATTTGGCAACTTTGATATCTCTGTTTCATTTAGTGCCAAGTATCTCAAATGTTTAAGGTGACACATAGAGTCAAGCAATTTTGTGAAATCAACATTCTTTACATGTAGTATCCGTAGACATGAAAGAGTATTGAGTGAATCGCCAGGCTTAACATTGACACCTCCAAATATCATTAATGTTCTTAGTGATTCTTGCTCTCGTAAAGCACTCCACTCTACTATTTCATTTGATAAAGATAGGTGGTGATATTTTGATGAAGCAATGTTGCTGATATTTTGCCCCTCTCGAACCACTAATACTTCATCACGGGCCACATATAGAGCAAAAGAGCGGACAACATCATGCATGATGCAATAACATTGATCATAATATCTAATAACTGGTTCCAAAAGATTCCTCATCACCAATTCCTTGTAGTACTCCGCACCTAAAACTTCTAGTTGTTTTGAACTTCCATCGTCTTGAACAAATCCTTCAGCAATCCACATGTAGACAACATGTGCACGTAATATCACTTCATCTTTTGGGAGAAGTGAGTAGTATATAAAGCATTGCTTCAGAGGAGAAGACAAATATTCATAGCTTAAGTAGACTGCATTATTAAGTTCTTCAGGTAATCCAGTGTTGGACCATGCAGGATCTTTTAAAACCTCCTCCCAGGCACCTTTGTTTCTATTTTTCTTGCACAAGAGTCCTCCTACTACTTTGATAGCAAGTGGTAAACCATCACATTTTCCTATAATCTTCATCCCGGTTTCTCTTAGACTCTCAACTTTAAATTCATCTCTCTCAGTTGGGGATACCTGTTCATAATTTACCTTATAATATTAATAAATAATATCTAAATTAGCTCCTATTATGGATCTCGAAAGTTATGCAATTGTGCCACTTAGACCCCTAAAATTTGAAATTTAATTTGATAGGTCTTTAAATTTATCTTTGTTAGTCAATTTGGTTCTAAAATCAATTTTTTGCTCCTATTATTTTTGCTAGCTTTGTTATTCTCTTTGAGTTGGCTGTTGCCAGACCTTGCGTGTTTCCACAAGCAGAGCCTCTATTAATTAAAAATTTGCATTCTATTTCTTTATTCCTACTTTTTTTTTCTTATTGAATGTCTTGAAGTGAATATAACCAAAGCTTTTGCCAAGGGAGAACATGTAAGAGAAATTTTTAGAGTTTAGAAAAATAATAAAATTAATAAAATTAGAAATATCATAGAAAAATAATAGAATTATTTAAAAAATATAAGAAACAAAAGTTTTTAGAATTTTGATGATAAATAATAAATATTTTAAATTATTCTATGACCTTTTCCTAATTTTTTTACCACCTAAGTGCTAGATGAGAATAAGATATTGACACGACATATGTGTGTTACTTTTCCTAACAATAGGAAAGGTACGAGTGGGATTCAATCAAAATAAATTTCAAATAGGATTTATTTTACAAAAAATTAACAAGAAGGTAGTCTCAACTAAGAAATCCAATAAAATTTGGTCATATGTGAAAATTACTCAATATTGTAATATGAGCAAACTAGTTTTCGTACTACTAACCTGTTTCTTGAGTAAGATCCAAGCATCTTCTGACCCCAATTTGTCAACATGGTGAAAATATATAGCCATTATCTGACGAGCAACACCTTCGTCTCTTGTAGTGACCAAGATACGACTGCCGTGAGCACCAGCACGGATGAACGGAGCTCTAAGCAATTCATTCCATGCTTTGTCACTCCACATGTCATCCATGACAAGGAAAAATTTCTTCTGTTCAACTGCAATCATAAGAGCCTGCTCAAGTTGTGCCTTATTGTCTCCAAGATGAGCAATATGATTACCCCCAAGGCCAGTGATAACATTCTTGAGTAGATCAATCTCCTTGAAGTCCTGGGTGACACTCAACCATATCTTCTTTTCGAACTTCTCATGGATGGCCTCATCATTGAAGATCTTCTTGGCAAGGGTGGTCTTGCCAATGCCACCAACGCCCACAATGGCAATGACCATAGTGTTACCTCTGCTCATCCTACTCGTGGCCTCCTCCTTCTTTGTTAGCACCTCCACCAGCAGCCTTGTGTCTTGTTCAATCTTCTCCCCGACAATGTCTTCTTGAATGAACACTGACCCCGTCTCACGGCTGACATGATGGCGAGAGGCCACCGTGTCATTGTGGTGTTCCGGGGAGGAAAGGTTGATGAAGTTGAATCGAGCACTGCGCTTTGAGATGTCTTCCAGCTTTTGGTTGAGTGCCTTGATTTGGGTCCCGATCTTGTGGGCAAACAGAGGATCACACAAGCAAAAGAGTAGTGAGTTGCAGCAACCCGAGCCCATCTCCGTCCGCTCCTCGGCCTTGAGCTGACAGATGTCGAGGATGTCGGAGGCGTCATACATGACATCCTTGAGCTCCCGCACCCACCCGGCCACGGCTTTGTTGGTGATGCGCTTTTTCTCTGCGTCAGCGAGGAAGTTCTCGATGTCGTGCAGCATGGCCTCCATCTTCTTGATCTCGTCAGAAACCCCCAACAGCATGCCCACCTCATCTTTTGCCATCTGGGCAAGCAGGTTGCCCAAGTAGGATGCAAAAGCATCCAGGACCATCGCCATCGATCTTGCTCTCCTTCTTCTTCTTCTCAGGGCAAGGATTTGTTTGATTTTTATTTTCTTGAAGCACTATGTGAATCTCACTTCAACTCACATTGCTCCATTTATATATCACATAGTTCTATTTTATACGTGCACCTGAACTGATATCTTTCTTGAAACATGGGCAAAGCAAGAGATAGATACCTTCCCTTGCCACCACTTCGCCAAGCATTTATGCTTCTTCTCTTCTTCTCTTTCTTTTCTTTCCTTTTTTTTCTTTTTTGCTTGAACGTAAGAGATCAGGTGCTTACTTCAAGTGAGCAGAAGAAGGAAGAGATATATCTTGTCAAGGAAACTCATAGTGTAACCATGGGCTAGCATAAGTATATAGGCAATCATACATTTCGTGACAGAAAAACAGATGCCACATTACGCAAAGAAACGATCCTTGTATTTTTGAAAAAACTGCAGAGCTCACGGGCAAATATTGACAGAAGCAGGCTAGGAATCATAAATTTAAAATAAGATTTATTTTACCAAAAATTAACAAGAAGATGGGCTCAACTAAGAAATCCAATAAATTTTGATCATATGTAAAAATTACTCAATATTGTAATATGAGCAAACTAGTTTTCATACTACTAACATGTTTCTTGAGTAAGACCCAAGCATCTTGTAAGCCCAATTTGTCAACATGATGAAAATATATAGCCATTATCTGACGAGCAACACCTTCATCTCTTTTGGTAATCTGATTGATAGGTGTTCTTTGTCCCCACTTGGATAGTATTATGTTGAGATGTAATATACTAATTTTTTATTCAATCAATAATGACACCAATCAAAAAAAGATTATGCTTCTTCTCTCATGTTAATTTTCTTTTTCCACCCCTAGACGCTGTATTCATATGAAGATTTTAGACTATCAGAAGAATGTTACACGTAAATTAAATCAAAAAATTAATTTACATATTTGACAATTCAATCAAAAAATTTAAGACAAATTAAGCTGTTATAGCTGCATCACTTTAGAAAAAGAACATACATAGCTAAAGAATTTAAGACTTGTGATGAATTAGTACCTCATGGTGTACCATAAAATTTATCTTAATTTATATCTGATACTTTTTAAGTGGTATCTAACAGGAAGATGTTGAAAGACATTTATAAATCTCATCGGTTGGATCAATAGAATTGAAGAATTTATAATTTTTTGAATGATTATAAAAAATCTCATAATTTGGAAAGAATATTGTCGTGGTATAATATACCACCCGGCAGATTTTTCAGATGTGAGCAACACACGTACAACGGCGCGAGCTGATCATGCGACCAGTCACCTCTCGCCGGGCAACACAGAAATTGACATGGAGAATTTTATACAGTTTCGGGTCCCGTTGGGAGCCCTAGTATTGTCAACGTAGGACGTGAGTTTGTGGGGGAGGTGCTCTCTCGGGAAGAGAGGTCTCCAAAGAATGCCTGTTGTTTATGTGTATAAAATGAAATTCAGATCTGTCACAAATGAGATACAAGAGGGTATATATAAGCTGTACATACATATGTATATACATCTTAGAAGGACAAACAAAGACTGTAAACGGAAAATGCGAAAAAAAAAGTCCATTAATTAAATAAAAGGTTTCAAAAGATAATAACAATCATCGGAAAATTAAGGGTTCATTCCAACACGCAACTACATGTGAAATCCTTATACCCATTATGCTTATCTCAATTAATCAAAATCTCCTCTTATTCTCCCTCTGCATTTTATTTGCTTGTTGTTTGAGCTTACTTAGAACAGGGAAAGATATGCCTTGCAGTTGCGGAGGTGGCTGCAGCTGTGGCTCGAGCTGCATGTATTCTTGTTTGAAATCCGTATTTTTCAGCACAAGAAAACTCGTAGTGTAAGCATGGGCTAGCATTAATTTCTGTTTACTACCCTAGCATGCATGTACTGTCCTGGATATGCAGAGGGAAGAAACTTGACCGAAACAGAGTCGTGAGAACATTGCAGGCATGACTAGATGAGTCTAAATGCTGTGCATTGCTTAATTGGACTGTGATGGAATCTTCACACGGATTTTCCATGTACATAATACATATGATGCTATGCTACTACCAAGAATCCATTCTTTGCATTCAGTGATTGCTAGTTTGTTGGATTAACGATGTCCAGGATCTATTCTTCAGATTTCTTATTCTCCTGTGCAATTATGCTTGCTCTGCATGTGCCTTCCGTTTTCTTTAAGCTTACCGTCGTTAGTTAATTTGATCATTCCGTTAGTTAATTGTCGAAGAAGATATAAATTCTGCATTATATCCCTGCATATTTTTATTTTTGAATTTTTTGTATATTTTTACTACTTTTATATATGTATTTAATCAAAATAATATCACATCATTTATACATGACGGCATTTCAGATCATCAAGAAACTAACATGACATTTCATGTGACAATGTGATTGCTACGGTAACTCTGAAATGTCATCATAAGAATATCACATCATTTTTTATTAGTTTAATTAAGGGATGAATCTAAATGTGAATTGCCTAATAAGTTTAGTGATCTATCATATTAAATTTTAAGTTTAGGAATCTAAATGACACACATGATCAAGTATAAGAACATGAGATTCAATTTACTATTTTCATTGAAAGTAATAGTTGCCCTCATAAAAAAAATCAGTTTAATCACATCTTCATATTGGTACTTGTTGGACTAAATGTTGCGAGCAGATGATAAGTTAAAATGAATGGGGTGGCCATTGTATTACAAGTTGATTCAATTTCCTAGCCACTTCTATGAAAACTAATTCTTTCCGATGCGTTAAACACTGAAGAATTTCATATTTTAACTCAATTGATTAAACAAAATTTGTATACCGCAGTAAAAGTTAAATCTATATTTTAAAAGAAAACATATAAAGTTTTGGTTGTGCCCCCTTACAAATTGGCTTTATACTAGAAAGCAACATATTTTTCATACGCATCTTAGAGCAAACTGATTACTAATCAATACGATACCAAGTATGCAAAAAGAAGAAAATATATCTAAATAAAATAAAGTAAGCAAGAAGCAGAAAAAAAATTCAAATATAGAAAACTTTTTTTGAAAAACAACTATTTTATGCTGGAATCAGATTGTCTCTCTTTGTGTAACGTGCAATCGAAATTCAGTGACAAAACATGTGGTGGCAACTCCTCTACATGGGATCCAAAAATGTCTAGTGTCAACAAATTCGAGAGCTTACTGATAGACTTTGGAAAAAACTTTCACCTTTGAATCACGCAAACCTAGATAATATGGATTGAATAGATCTCCAATCACATATGGGACATTTTCAATAGGCAATCTTTGAAATTTTAGTACCGAGAGATATTTGAATTTGTCTGATACATAAGATAATAATGTGGATGATGGCATGCTATTGTCCAATCCAATGATGGATCGAACACGATGTAGGTTTGAAATTGACTGAATATCATAATTTTAACTTTGTATTACTAACCGATGTGTATTCATGTCAGAAGATCTAGTTTTACCACTCTCATATACAACACCAAAACATTCTCTTTGATATAGATCGACAGCCAACTCCTGAACAATGTCATGCATTTTGCAAGCTTTTATTCTCTCAAACGAGTTGCATTCTACAAGTTACAACATATTTCTATAGACTAGCTCCTTTAGATAGTACTCAGCCACTTCTACTTTGTTTTCACCCCTTTCTTCAATAAACCCCTTGCTGTCCATAATTTTATAAGTCTTCTTCCACGAAGTTTGAAATCCTCTTGAAATAGGCTGCAATATAGAAATCAACTCTTCGAATAAGACGGAAGATAGATGAAGCTCAAAAGCAAAATATTCCCGACATCATCTAGCCCTGGATTATGAGCAAGTTCCCAGCTGAGTTGGTTATGTATTCGTTTCCATTCCTCTTTGGTCTTTCTCACGCACAGACATGAGACTGCCAATAGAGACGATAGCAAGAGGCAACCCTTTACATTTGCTCACTATTTGCTCTGACATAGTCTTGAGTTCTGCAGGACATGCATGGCTGGTCTCTCTTGAAAATGCCTTCTTACAAAAGAGTTCCCATGACTTATCTTCTGACAAGGGTTCTAGTATGAGCATCTTATGATGGGAAGCGAGCTGACCCACATCTGACATACGTGTTGTGATTATTATTCTACTTCCTTCCAGATTTGGAACAAGTGCTCCCAACAAGTCATTGAATGCATCTGAAGTCCAAATATCATCCAGTATGATCAAATATTTTTTCTGTTCTAGATAACTCTTTAGTGTCTCTTCAAGGCCCGTGATGTCCATGCTATTAATGTTACTTGGAATACTTTGTTTATCTTTGTAAACTTCATTGATCAATGTTCTTCGAACATCGACTCTAGAATAAGCCTATGAGATGGAGACCCATGCAGTGCAATCGAAATTCTCTCGCTCCTTTCTATAGACGTTTGCAGCTAGAGTTGTTTTTCCAAGTCCTCCCATGCCATGCAAAACTATAACTAAACATGCCAACTCTTTTCCTCTGAGGCATTGTTTGCCATTGAAACCCATCGATCTTTAGTCTGACACAAGTGCATAAGGTTGACCTCTGTTTGCTTCATTAAGGAAGCAATGTGGTTCAAAGAAAACAAAGCTTTTGGTTGTTTGAACCCTTTCTTCAGGTAAAAGCAACACCCGAGATCATGATGTTCTTGATCAACAAGATGCAAATACTCAGCCTTCTTGAATTGTGCACTGGCCTGCCCAATTGCCTCGGCTCCTAGAGCAATGCCAATCTTGTTTATGGCTGCAAGAATCACAGCCTCTGCCATTTATCTCTGAGGAAATAAGGCTGTATTGTATAGTTCGGTGGTTTGGATTTTTTCCTTGGCCCTGTTTGTTATAGCATAATCTAAAAAATAAGAAAAGAAAACAAATCATATTCCAATGTATTGTGCTAGTTGCATATGCATCGAAGATAAACTTAGCCGATGCTTTATAGTTTGGGAAAGACGAATAAATTTAAGACGACAAGCCTATGTACCTGCAGGCTGCAGTCTGTCGGCGAGATTGTAGTCGTTAATCATTTAACCACTTTGATTATTCCTCATATATGCTGTTGAGTATGGAGATCAATCTATCACCTGCAGCCCGCCAGGACGAAGTACTTTATGCATGTATTAAGCTAGGCAGCAGAGAAGTGGTATTAGGAGTACTCCACTAAGTATTTTGCAATCCAAGAAAGCCAAGCAAATTATATGATGTTAAACTCAAAACCGTGAGTGTACGTACCTGCAAATTATATTCCAAATGATTAAACTCTTGCCACCTTGTGATGTGCTAATGCATGCAACCATGCATATTTGTTCTTGGATGAGCAGGGGAGCAGCAGCAGCTGAGCAAAAGCAAACCCTCTCGTCCTGAGGCGATGCTTTTGAATGGATGCAGTAGATCACTTCTCTGTCAACCTTCACGTCCTTATCTACTAAAGACCTCATGTCTCCCACTCACACGTACCTTTTTTCTGCTTACATCGTTGCTCACATTTGGAGATTTTGTCACACACGCGAGGTGTGATTGAAATTTTAACATGTCCCCCACCCACGACAATTCATATATCACATCCAACTGAATTATTTTTGTAAATTTTTGAGACTGTGGGCCATTTTAGTTATTATTTTTTTCCTTTGAGTTATTTTTAAACAAATTCAAAAAATTATTGGTACAAATCAATATCTATAAGGTATTAGAGTCCAAGCTATAAAGTTAATACATAAAAAGTTTGGAGAGTTATAGACAATCAAGATTGGGGCCAGCAAAGTACAAAACCAAAAAAAGTCCCTCAATAGCAAACGGAATTCCTTGATATGACATACACACATCATACATAGCAAGTTTGGAGAGTTTTAGACAATCAGAATGTTACTGAAAGTGCTGAAATACTGCGGACATAAAACAATAATAGATGATGATGCTACTTCAGATTTTTTCTAAGGCTACAAATACAATCTGGAAATTTAAGACAAATTAAGCTGTTATGGTTACATCAATATAGCATGAAAGAGCAATGAAACATTAGTAATAAATAAACTCTGTACATGAACAGGAGGACGAGGACGTGGCAAATGGTAATGAAGTACTAGTTGTTATGAACCAAGATAAAACAAAAACAACCATTCATAGTTGCATCTTCAAGTGTAGAAATTAAGGTATCTTGGAGCCATCTCCCCATACCTTCATATTTTTTCCATCCTTTCTCTCCTCTTCCTCTACTTCCTATATTGTTGCATCTACTGATCCAATCCAGAGGAAAAAAAGGTAAGAAATAAATTTACAAATGTTGGTTGCATACATGCAGATATATGCGTATGCAATACAAATGTTGGTTGCTTGGTTCTTTAGTTTCTTGGCATCGATAGAGCAAGATGAAAGAAGGCAAACGAAAGCTATATATTTACCTGCCGATGCCTATATGGAAGTGGAGTTGATGTTTGTGTCGAAGAAGACATTGTTGCGATCATCCCTTGTGTACAAGAAGTACCATCTCCTCTTATCATCTCCTTCAGGTGCATAAGCCTTCAGTTGTTGAACATGATTGATCTTATCCCACTCAAAGCCAACGCCTCCCATGGATATGACTTTGAGTAGCTCTAAGCTGCAATGGATCTCCAACTTGGTTACTTGTCTTGCATCCTGCAGGTATCCTGGGAGTGTTTCCATCTCATAATCCCACAATTCGATGCTCCGGAGTGCTTCCACACCCTCCAGCTCCGTGAGCTTTTGGCATCTAAAAATGGTAAGCTTTTGCATCTTGGGAAGATTAGTGATCCTCTCCAAATCACGGTTGGACTCCAAAACAAGCTCAACAACCGAATAGAGGAAATTCTCTATTGAGCTTAGGTGCTTAACATCAACTATCAATAATTTCTTCAAATCCCTTGCATGATAGGAAAGTCCAAGGGGAAGATGCTGCAACTTGCAATCTCTGATAGCAAGTAGCTCTAGAGAAGGCATGGCTTGCACTTGCTCCTCCCAATCCCACTCCTTCCATTCCACCATTCCAAAGAGAAGCAATTCTCTCAACTTGGGAAATGCGGAAGCAGTAGTCTGACTAATCCTATTTTCATTGTTGATATCCCTTCCCGTTCCCCTTCCCGTTCCTCCACTGCTGGTGCTAATATCAATCCTCTTTTCTTCATTGATGCCTGATCCAAATAAAGAAGATGAGCAAGGAGAGGAGGGGAGAAAGAGGAATTCAGGCCCAATGTGTTGTATGCACGGAGCATTGGTGATTTCTACATAATCCAGATTAGGAAGCTGAGCTAAACCATCAGGGAGATGGATGCAGCATGTCAAGTTCTCTAGCTGCAAGAACCTCAAGTTGCCAAAGAGAAGCGTCCTTGTCGACATCATCCACCTTGGGACTCGACGCCCAAAATAGTTTCCAATACGTAGGATTTCTAAGCTGGGTGGGGGACAAAGCTCGTCCAACACCTCCTCTATGCACTGTTGGTCTGCATCATCTGTTGTCCTTTTACGGGTGATGCAATATAATGTCAAGTCTGTAAGATGCATCTTACTACCAAGATTGGCACGTGTGGCGATAGACCTATGAGATACATTCTCAAGACCTCCTAAATTGAGTGTCATAAGTTGCGACAACGATCCTATCTCTTCCAAACTGTACCAATCCGTTACATTGTCGTCTGTGTGAACTGGAAATCCCAACAACATCACCAAGTTTTTTAGTCTACCAAACCCCTTTGGAATTGCATTTATCCCTGTTGCTCTAATGTCAAGATGCCTCAACCTCTCTAGTTTTGTAATGCTTCTAGGAAGTTGTACCAAATTTTCACACCCTTGAACACTTATATATTGTAAAAATTTCATCTTTCCAATGTCATCTGGAAACTTAGATACACCTGTTTTATCTAGTGCCAAGTATCTCAAGTGTTTAAGGTGACACATAGAGCCAAGCAATTTTGTGAAATCAGCATTCTTTACATGTAGTATCCGTAGACATGAAAGAATGCTCTGTGAATCGCGACACTTAACATTGACACCTCCAAATAACATTAATGTTCTTAGTGATTCTTGCTCTCGTAAAGCACTCCACTCTACTATTTCATTTGATAAAGATAGGTGGCGATATTTTGATGAAGCAATATTACTGATATCTTGTCCCTCCCGAACCACTAATGCCTCATCAGTGGCCACATGTAGAGCAAAAGAACGGACAACATCATGCATGATGCAATAGGATTGATCATAGTATTGAATAACCGGTTCTAAAAGATTCCTCATCACCAATTCCTTATAGTACTCCGCACCTAAAACTTCTAGTTGTTTTGAACTTCCATTATCTCGAACAAATCCTTCTGCAATCCACATGTAGACAACATCTTCACGAAATATCACTTCATCTTTTGGGAAAAGTGAGTAGTATATAAAGCATTGCTTCAAAGGAGAAGACAAGTACTCATAGCTTAAGTAAACTGCATTATTAAGTTCTTCAGGTAATCCAGTGTTGGACCATGCAGGATCTTTTAAAACCTCCTCCCATGCACCTTTGTTTCTATTTTTCTTGCATAAGAGTCCTCCTATTACTTTGATAGCAAGTGGTAAACCATCACATTTTCCTATAATCTCCATCCCGATTTCTCTTAGATTCTCAACTTCAAGTTCATCTCTCTCAGTTGGGGATACCTATTCATAATTTACCTAATAATATTAATAAATAATATCCAAATGAACCCTTATTATGGATCTCGAAAGTTGTGCAACTATGCCACTTAGACCCCCTAAAGTTTGAAATTTAATTTGATAGGTATTTAAACTTGTCTCTGTGAGTCAATTTGGTCTCTAAATTTGTCTCCGTTAATCAATTTGGTCAATTATCTAACAAGATTTAGATTTTGCATTATAGCATTGCTTTTTTAAGTATTGAATTTGTATCATCAGTTGGTCCTCGGCTATCGGTGTCGGTAAAATAATGAAACAGCTAACAAATTATTTTTGCACGTATGAGGAGGAATTGTAGGTACGTGCAGAATTATTTTTGCTAGCTTTGTTATTCTCTTTGAGTTGGCTGTTGCCAGAACTTGCGTGCATGTAACTCACTTGTTCCAAAAGTAGAGCCTCTATTAATTAAAAATTTTTACTTTTTTTTGTTTCTTATTGAATGTCTGGAAGTGAATATAACCAAAGCTTTAGAAAAAATTTTAGGAAGTTGTTAGAGTTTAGATGATAAATAATAAAATTAGAAATATCATATAAAAATAATAGAATTATTTAAAAAATCTAAGAAACAAAAAGTTGTTAGAGCTTAGATGATAAATAATAAATATTTTAAATTATTCTATGATTTTTTCCTAATTTTTTTAGAAAGTGCTAGATGAGAATAAGATTTTCAGTGCCATTGGCCCATCGATGTATATGTGTTAGTTTTACTATCAATAGGAATAGGAAAGGTACAGGTGGGATTCAATTAAATAAATTTAAAATAAGATTTATTATACGAAAAATTAACAAGAAGATGCCTCAACTAAGAAATTCAGTAAACTTTGGTCATATGTGAAAATTATTCCCTATTGTAATATGAGCAAACTAGTTTTTGTACCACTAACCTGTTTTTTGAGTAAGATCCAAGCATCTTCTGACCCCAATTTATCAATGTGGTGGAAATATATAGTCATCATTTGACGAGCAACACCTTTGTCTCTTGTGGTGATCAAGATACGACTGCCGTGAGCACCAGCACTAACGAGTGGGACCCTAACCAAGTCATTCCATGCTTTGTCACTCCACATGTCATCCATCACAAGCAAGATTTTCTTTTGTTTCGCAGCAATCACGAGAGCCTGCTCAAGTTGTGCCTTGTTGTCTCCAAGATGAGCAGCTATATGATTACCCCCAAGGCCATTGATGACATTTTTGAGTAGATCAATCTCCTTGAAGTCCTGAGTAACGCTTAGCCATACCTTCTTGTCGAACTCCCCATCGATTGCCTCATTATTGAAGATCTTCTTGGCAAGAGTGGTCTTGCCAATGCCACCAGTGCCCAAAATAGCAATGACCATAGTGTTACCACTGCTCATCCTCCTCGTGTTGTCCGCCTCCTTTGTTAGCATCTCCACCAGCATTCTTGTGTCTTGTTCAATCTTCTCCCCAACGATGTCTTCCTGGATGAACACCGGCCCCGTCTCACGTCTGACATCACGGGAAGAGGCGGCCATGCCACGGTGGTCCTCATAGGAGCCAAGGTTGATGAATCTGAATTGAGCGCTACGCTCCGAGATGCCTTGCAGCTTTTGGTTGAGTGCCTTCATCTGAGTCCCTATCCTGTGAGCGAACCGAGGATCACGCAAGCAAAAGAGTAAGGATTTGCAGCAACCCGAGCCCATGTCGTCTGTAGATGCACGCCGCTCCTCGGCGTTGAGCTGACAGATGTCGAGGATGTCGGAGACGTCATACATGACATCTTTCAGCTCCCTCACCCACCCGGCCACGGATGTGTCAGTGATGCGCCTCCTCTCCGCGTCGGCGAGGAAGTTCTCGATGTCGCGCAGCATGGCCTCCATCTTCTTGATGTCGTCAGAAACCCCCAGCAGCATGCCCACCTCATCTTTTGCCATCTGGGCGAGCAGGTTGCCTAGGTAGGATGCAAAGGCATCCAAGACCATCACCATCTTGCTCTACTTCTTCTCAGGGGCAGATCAGGTGGTGAACAGTAGAACAAACCAAAAGCGTAACCGGCTAAGCAAGCAGTCTGCCGGAGATATATCAAACTTAATTAGCCAATGAAAGATACAAATAGGTCAAACAAATAAGATGTTAATGTAAAAACTTGTGAGCGTACCTGCTAATTGGTGCGGCTTGTATTATCTAAACGAACAGATTCCTAATTAAACTCTTGCCTGAAATAAGAAGCATGGAGTATATGCATCTTCTAGCTGCTAATGCTCCACTACTCCTGCGTGTTGCGTCTCTTCTCAATCCACCATCCACTTCTGCCTCTTTATTTGTACCACTTTTCTTTAACATATTTAATTTCCCAAGGTTGTTTTAATATTGTTATAAGTTTTTTCTAACAATAAATTGGTAATAATTTAGAAAAGCAATAGAAAATTTGAGTTCAAGCGGCGCGTCGTGCTTTAATATTCCCCGTCCTGTCAATAATTGTCACCCAAGTTGTCTATTTTCAAACATATCAGCATAATTTTGATGGTGAATGATTTGAAGTCGTTTGGCAAACTAGGTCAAGAAGAAATAGAAAAGATGAAATATTAGCTGAGGTAAACATATCAGCATCGAGAACTGCATTAATATTGAAAAGATATATCTTGTGTTATATAGTTTCAGTTGATAATCTATTGTGTCGATCTAATCATTTTAGTTTCACGATTACACTGATTCAAACAGATTGTCAATTCAAATTATAGATCAAAAGATATTGATGTCGGAATAATTAAAATTTTACATTACAATACTTTGAATCTAAATTAATAAAAAAATTTTAAAAATTACTGCCGCACTTTGAAAATTTGAAATTTGTCAATATGTTCTTTTGCAGCCCAATGCTGACGTTTTATGAGATCACCACTGTACTTCAATCGGCAAGATCGTAGTTCTTTAATTACTTCACATGCACTATTAAGCCAGCTTTTTTAATTAATCTAGTTTACCTTGATTGACTCAACTACTACCGCTTTACAATCCACCGTTCATTTGTCTTCCTCTTTGAAGCATTTTTCTATAATTTAGATTGTTTTATTGCTATATATCTTGTCTAACAACATTTTTTAGTCAAGCACGGAAGGTGCGCGTCGATGATGACCCCCTCCTCTCAATAATTGTCCTTTAATTATTTGAATGGACTATATCTACATTATATTCATTTAGTCTACTAAAGATTTCTACATAACTACCAGTTATAACATGATTTTTGATATTTTTTATCATCTCCAACAACAACAATAACATTTTGTTAGTACAATACATCCAACTATATAACACATTAGAGAGAAGACTTCCAAGATGAGGATTTCATTATATTTGTAAGAGCAACTAGCTAAGGAGAAAAGACATGATCCCATGGTGCACATGAATGATAACGTGCCCATAACACAATTTGTGGTGCCTGCCACCTCGCACCCACATTGATGGCAGGTGAGTGTGAGGAATTTTGGAGCCCACCAATCAATGGTGAGATTAGTTTTAAGCCATTTAGCCATTTAAGCCGTTTTTATACTGGTTTAATCCATATTGAACCATTTTCAAAATGGTTTAAATTATATTAAGCCTTTTTAATCCATTTGAAGCAATTCTTAAGTAATTTTAATACTTGTTTTTACTTCTAATGTCCAAATATCACAGCAAATCACCCAATTATCAGCATAATTTATGGTGAATGATTTGAAGTTGCTCGGTGTAGTCCAGCTCAAAAACAGCTGGTAAGTAAATTCTTAAATCATGTAGTCCTTGTATTAGTCTACTAATCATAATTTTCTGTTTAACTAATCATCACAATGTTTGGCATCTTAGAACTTACATATTATGTCATTAATTAGCTTAAGTAGATTCTGAAACCTACAATCTTCAATTGAATGCAGATTTCAGATCTTTTGAACTAGTAGAATAAACATGAAAATTACTTAAGTAAGCTATCATAAATTACTAGTAGAAATATAATTGTAAAATTATTTGTAAGCATATTTGCAGAGATGTTTTACTAATTTATACAATTGTACAAACTATGCTAAGTGATTTTTTTTACAAAAGAAAACCAAAACCTCCTCAAATATATTATAGGATAGTTAAAGGGATAGAAAGCATAATTTACATGGGAGTTTAACAACATTGTGATATCGGCATAATTTACATGTAGTATCCGTAGACACAAAAGAGTACTAATTGAATCACCAACCTTAGCATTTATACTTTCAAATAATATCAATGTTCTTAGTGACTCTTCCTTCTATAAAGCTGGTGGACCTAATTAAGAAATGAAATAGTTTAATTGAGCATTTTATTATGGTTATGAATACCGGAAAACTTCATCAAGGAAATACTCTGGATGCAATTTTCCATGATTTTGCTCTGTCACAGTTTTTTTTATTCTCGAAAAACAGCTTTTTCATTAAAAAAAAGGCAACATGTAGGTTCCAAAGAAGAAAAGGAAAATTCAAAGAGAGTTTTTCATTTTCAAATACTTCTCATAATACAAAATATTTCCTTCTATGTTGCTTTATGCCGTCATACAGATTGCCTTTCCTTGTACGAAAGGTATTTCCATTTTTTTAAAAAAAAATTGTGAAAGGTTCTTAATTTTGAGACAAAAGAATTGATTAGAAAGAACAAAGAGGGAACATTTCTTGCCGGTCTTCTTTCTTGCCGATAAGTTAATAAATATATACTACTCTTAATCTTATTAAGTGTTGCTGCTAATTTGCATGTTCGATTAATCGGTAGAATTAATGAAAGAGGTCAACTATATGAATTGTTACTTTAGCAGGAAGCAACCACATTAATTTTAGCGTATGTATTTACATACATGGAAGGACAAAGAAATACTCTGCATTCAGGAAATGTGAAAAAAAAAAGTCCATTAATTAAAGAAAAGGTTTCACTATCAAAAGATAATAACAATCATCAGAAAATTAATGGATCGTTCCAACACGCAAGTATATACTTTAATGTGTAGAATCCTTATAAATATGGATGGTCCGATGCATTATGCTTATCTCAATTAATCAAAATCTCTTATTCTTCTTCTGTTACCTCTGCAATTTACTTGGTGGTTGTTTGAGCTTACTTACAATAAACAGAGATGTCTTGCCGTCCTCGGTGTTGCAGCTGAGAAGGGGTATATGCTTAATTTTACCATGATACTATTCAAAAGAATCCTTCAAGGAGAAATTTTGGCTCCATATCGCTAGGTTTCTGCTTTTTCCTAGTGGTGGAGTCCATAATTTAGGGCAATGTGATATATATTTTCAGTATGCAATTTTTATTCCTCATGTCGTTGATAGGGTGGTTTTGTTTTGGGACTGTGTTCTTCGTTTTAGATGCTAGGGATCTAAGGTTACTTGTATGTTGCAAAATGATTCCTTGCAGAAGTTTTATTGTCTAATCTTTGTTACCTGCACTGCATTCTTTGCAATCAGCTTAACAAAGAGAAAGTTTATGTTTTTTCTCCTTTCTATTTCCATTTTTTGCAGAAAGAGTTGTGGATTGAAATTTAGTTACAGGCTATTCACTGCCTATACCTTGCCCTCTGCAGTTCAACTTTTTTGGGTGGTTTTCAAATGTTTGGCATGTTTTACTCCAAATAGGCTCTTTGTACGTGCTCTTACCATACATGTTTATGTATCAAGGAGGTAATTAAAACTTGAAACTACTTGAGGTCAAGTTAAACAATAGTTAAAAGGGACACTATGTGTACCCAAAAAAAAAATGCAAGCTTCTTATGAACACTCACTAAAGAGGTTGGTCCCTGAATTCCACCGGAAAAATAAGTTTTTTGTTTGTGGACATAGCAATGCAGTGCTTTATCCAACATGTTAAAGACCAATTATAGGGGGTACAATTATTTCTACAGGCCTATTTGGAGGCAAACAATGTTTGCTGAAGAGTAGTGTACCTAAGCTAGCAATTGTCGTATCTTTCAGTGTATACTTGGGCCATATGTACAATTGAGCTATTGTGTTCTCTTCTATTTGATTTTGGCAAATGAAGATGTGATTTTAAATTCTCCTTGTGTTACTGTACTTTTACTCTTAGCAGAAATGCAGTAAATAAACTCACAAGAATATCTCCATCAAATTTCCTATGCACACCTCTCTGTAGGAGAATTATAGCAAGACTTTGTTTGTATCTCATGCCTTTCTTGATTGTGATAAATAGTTTTTCTAATTCTCAGCCACGCCGTGGATGCCTCGAGATACGTGAAGAAGGCGGTGAAGTTTTCATCTCGCTTCTGATAATCTTATTGGTGCTCTGTCTGTACTTGGATAGTATAATGTTGAGATGTAAGCTGACATTTTTTTTATTTAATCAATAATGGCACCGACCAAAAAAATTATTCATTTCTCAGTATCTGGTCCTCTCATGTTAATTTTCTAGTTCCGCTCCAAAACGTTTTATTCTTAGAAAGCTAGCATGAAAGCTTGCTTCGCTTCACAATCTCTGTGAGGCTCTTTGTTGGTCTTGTGCTAGTTCAGAATACTTGATTAAATTATTCATGCTATGTTTAACTTCAAATTTTTAAGTCACTGGATAATAATATAGGATGAAGTTTATCTACATCTTAACATATGTTATCCGCACAATTGTTATACATATTAAGAACTTTTTTATTTGCATTATGCTCATTTGTGTATTTTGTTTATTTGATATGGTATACCATTTAGTTATTACTGTATTAGTTAGGATATACTTGTAATATTTTGCATTTGATTGTCTGATGCACCTTATGTTCAGAACATGCCACGGCCTTTCACAGCAATGAAGAAACTTGATATGGATGAGGTCGTCAAGGACATTGTGAAGAAAATCTCCTGAACCAGCCCTCCTCCCCCCCCCCCCCCCCCCCCCCCCCCCCCCCCCCATCATATCGAATGGCATTCTTTTGTGTAGGAGGAGCTTGTAAGGATCTGTGTGTACTTTGGTGTAGGCGGGTCTTACTGCACTCTCCATGGCCTGCTGTTTTGTGGTGAAGAAATGCCAAATTGATTGTACTAGTTAGCAAAGGGGGAAATACTACACTTAATTTGTTCTCTGAGGAGAGGAGCCCTGTTTAATACTTAAGGATTGCTTTGTGTGGTTCTATATTACTGACCTAAATCACTTGTATTGCTTTGGCTATAATCTGTGCTTTTTGTCTTGAAGATTTGGTTGGCTTATGTTGTTTATTCCATGTTCTGCATGTTGCCTGATCATAAGTTTGAAATGCTGCTATTTGGTTCAAGACATCAATAACACAAAAAGCTTACATAAATTTATCTGTTTTGAAGATAATAATCAGATTAGGCTAGTGAGGCATGCCTTATGTTTTGAGGCGGATTATGAAGTGAGGTTAATGGTACAAATCAATATCTATGAGGTATTAAAGTCCAAACTATAAAGTTAATACATAAAAAGTTTGAAGAGTGACATGCTAGTTACTTGAGAGAATAGAAAGCACAAAGACCAAAGATAGGGGGGCCAGCAAACTACAAAACCAAAAGAAGTCTCCCCACTAGCAAATTGAATTCCTTGATATTACATACACATACATACATACATACATAGCAAGTTTGGAGAGTTTCAGACTATCAGAATGTTACTGAAAGTGTTGAGATACTGTTGACACAAAACAACAATAGATGATGCTGCTTCAGATTTTTTCTAAGGCCACCAATTCAATCTGGAAATTTAAGACAAATTAAGCTGTTATGGTTGCATCACTATAGCATGAAAGAGCAATTAGACATTAGTAATAAATAAACTATGTACATGAGCAGGAAGATGAGGACGTGACAAATGGTAATGAAGTACTAGTTGTTCCGAACCAAGATAAAACAAAAACAAGCATTTATAGTTGCATCTTCAAATGTAGAAATTAAGGTATCTTAGTTTTATCTCCCCGTGCCTTCAAATTTTTGCCTTCCTTTCTCTCCTCTTCCACTTTCTATGTTGTTGCATCTTCTAATCCAATCAAGAGGAAAAAAAAAAGGTAAGAAATAAATTTACAAATGTTGGTTGCATACATGCAGATATATGCGTATGCAATACAAATGTTGGTTTCTTGGTTCTTAAGTTTCTTGGCATCGATAGAGCAAGATGAAAGAAGGCAAATGAAAGCTATATATTTACCTGTTGATGCCTGTATGGGAGTGGAATCGATGTTTGTGTTGAAGAAGATGTTGTAGGGATCATCCTTTGTGTACAAGAAGTACCATCTCCTCTCATCATCTCCTTCAGGTGCATAAGCCTTCAGTTGCTAAACATGATTGATCTTATCCCACTCAGAGACAACACCTCTCATGGATATGGATTTGAGTAGCTCTAAGCTGCAATGTATCTCCAACTTGGTTACTTGTCTTGCATCATGTAGGTATCGTGGGAGTGTTTCCATTTCATAATCCCACAATTCGATGCTCCAGAGTGCTTCCACACCCTCTAGCTTTTTGAGGTTTTGGCATCCGTTCATGGTAAGCTTTTGCATCTTGGAAAGATTAGTGATCCTCTCCAAATCAGGGTTATCACTCACATAAAGCTCAACAACCGAACAGAGGAAATTCTCTATCGAGCTTAGGTTCTTAACATTAACTATGTATAATTCCTTCAAATCCCTTGCATGATAGGAAAGTCCAGGGGGAAGAAGCTGCAACTTGCAATCTCTGATAGAAAGTAGCTGTAGAGAAGGCATGGCTTGCACTTGCTCCTCCCAATCCCACTCCTTCCATTCCACCATTCCATAGAGCAGCAAATCCCTCAACCTGGGAAATGCGGAAGTAGTAGCCTGACTAATCCTCTTTTTATTGTTGATATCCCTTCCCGTTCCTCCACTACTGGTGCTAATATCAATCCTCTTTTCTTCATCGATGCCTGATCCTAATATAGAAGATGAGCTAGAGGAGGAGGGGAGAAAGAGGAATTTGTGCCCAATGAGTTGTATGCATGGAGCACCATTGATTTCTAGATAATCCAGATTAGGAAGCTGAGCTAAACCATCAGGGAGATGGATACAACATGTCAAGTCCTTTAGCTTCAACCACCTCAAGTTGCCAAAGAGAAGCGATCTTGTCGACATCATCCACCTGGGGACTCGACGCCCAAAATACCTTTTAATAGTTAATACTTCTAAGTTGGGTGGGGGACAAAGCTCGTCTAACACCTCCTCCATGCACTGTTGGTCTGCATCATCTGTTGTCTTTTTACTGGTGTTGCAATCTAATTTCAAGTCTGTAAGATGCATCTTACTACCAAGATTGGCACGTGTGGCTATAGACCTATGAGATACATTCTCAAGACCTTCTAAAGAAAGCATCATAAGTTGCGACAACGATCCTATCTCTTCCAAACTGCACCAATCTGTTACATTGTCATCTGTGTGAACTTGAAACCCTAACAACATCACCAAATTTTTTAGTCTACCAAACCCCTTTGGTATTGCAGTTATCCCTATGCCTCTAATGTCAAGATTTCTTAACCTCTCTAGTTTTGTAATGCTTCTTGGAAGTCATACCAAATTTGGACAGTTGGAAATATTTATGTATTGTAAAAATTTCATCTTTCCAATGTCATCTAGCAACTTTGATATATCAATTCCATCTAGTGCCAAATATTTCAAGTGTTTAAGATGACACATAGAGCCAAGCAATTTTGTGAAATCAGCATTCTTTACATGTAGTATCCGTAGACATGAAAGAATACTCCGTGAATCACCACGCTTAACATTGACACCTCCAAATAACATTAATGTTCTTAGTGATTCTTGCTTTTGTAAATTACTCCACTCTACTATTTCATTTGATAAAGATAGGTGGCGATATTTTGGTGATGCAATGTTACTGATACTTTGCCCCTCTCGAACCACTAATACTTCATCACGGGCCACATATAGAGCAAAAGAACGGACAACATCATGCATGATGCAATAGCATTGATCATAGTATTTAATAACTGGTTCCAAAAGATTTCTCATCACCAATTCCTTATAGTACTCCGCACCTAAAACTTCTAGTTGTTTTGAACTTCCATCATCTCGAACAAATCCTTCTGCAATCCACATGTAGACAACATCTTCACGATATATCACTTCATCTTTTGGGAATAGTGAGTAGTATATAAAGCATTGCTTCAGAGGAGAAGGCAAGCACTCATAGCTTAAGTAGACTGTATTATTGAGTTCTTCAGGTAATCCAGTGTTGGACCATGCAGGATCTTGTGAAACCTCCTCCTAAGCACCTTTGTTTCTATTTTTCTTGCACAAGAGTCCTCCTACTATTTTGATAGCAAGTGGTAAACCACCGCATTTTCCTATAATCTTCATACCGATTTCCCTTAGACTCAATTTCAAGTTCATCTCTCTCAGTTGGGGATACTTGTTAATAATTTATCCTATAATATTAATAAATAATATCGAAATTAGCCCTTATTTTTTAAAATGTAAATTGTATTATGGATCTCGAAAGTTGTGCAACTGCACACTTAGACCCCTAAAATTTAAAATTTAATTTGAAAAATTCTTAATCTTGTCTCTGTGAATCACTTTGGTCCTTGAACTTGTCCCTATTAAGGGTACTGTTAATATCATATCATATGCTAAAATATAAGGACCTGGTATGTCTTTTATTTCAATATGATCTTTGAGAATTGTGTTAAAAATGATATTAATAGTTCCCCTCACAAATGGATCAATTTAATCACATTTTCATATTGGTGCTTGTTGGAATAAATGTTCAGAGCGAATGAGAGGTTAAAAATGAATGGAGTGGCCATTGTAATATAGTAAAAATTAAATCTATATTTTAAAAGAAAGCATGTGATTAATTTCAAGAACTGATGATATGACAAGCACCACTACTTCACTTATGCCTGCTTAGTGTCTCGTACATGGCTTATCTCCCAACTCAAGCACCTTTTAGCACCTGGCTCTCATACTTCAACGCCACATATTTTTCACCAAATGCATTTTCAGTCATCAGGAAGCACAAAAAGACGAATATCGAAAATTAATACTCTTAATTGATGATTAATTTATCTCTCTGTGTTGCTCATTTAACTTTGTATATGTTAATATGCTATCACATGCCTCTAACTTTGTGATATCGCTAGTTTTTAATGACTTGCAATACATCTCCTTAAGTTTTACTAGACGTGCATTATTTTCTCAAAATATTATAAAAAGCAGAAAATATATTAAAATCTATAAAACTTTTTAAAATTGGTAAAGTAAAAAAACATGAAAAAACATTTGCAATATGTTGTAATTTTAATCATGAAACAAACATTGACCAAATCTGGACAAAATGTTATTTGATAGTTTGGGGCTCCAGAGTGCACCCTCTCAACAAATTATTTTAAATTATTCTATGATTTTTTTTGTTTACTTGTCAATACCACCTATATGATAAATGAAAATAAAATTCCAGTGCTTCCTAGCCCGCAGTTATATATGTGGGAACGTACTATCGGATTCAATTAAAATAACTTTAAAACAATAAAGATTTACTTTAAGAAAAAAGTTACAAGAAGGCAGACTCGATAAAAAAATTTAGAAGATTTGATCTACTGTGAAAATTCCTCAATATGTAATATGAGCAAATCAATTATAGTACTACTAACTTGCTTTTTGAGTAGGATCCAAGTATCTTCTGTCCCCAATTTATCAATGTAGTGGAAATATATAGTCATCATCTGACGAGCAACACCTTCGTCTCTTGTGGTGATCAAGATACGACTACTGCAAGCACCAGCACTAACGAGTGGGACTCTAAGCAAGTCATTCCATGCTTTGTCACTCCACATGTCATCCATCACAAGTAAGATTTTCTTTTGTTTCGCAGCAATCACGAGAGCCTGCTCAAGCTGTGCCTTCTTGTCTCCGAGATGAGCGGTTATATGATTACCCCCAAGCCCATTGATGACATTCTTGAGTAGATCAATCTCTTTGAAGTCCTGAGTAACACTCAACCATACCTTCATATACCACACCCAACTGAGTTATTTTTGCAAATTTTTGAGACTGTGGGCTATTTTAGCAATTATTTTTTTACTTTAAGTTATTTTTAAAAAAATTTGAAAAATTATTGATACAAACCAATATCTATAAGGTATAAGAGTCCAAACTATAAAGTTAATGCATAAAAAGTTTGGAGAGTTACAAGCTAGTTACTTGAGAGAATAGAAAGCATAAAGGGCAAAGATAGGGGGCGAACAAACTACAAAACCAAAAGAAGTCCCCCAGTAGTAAATTGAATTCCTTGACATTACATACACACATACATTACACATAGAAAGTTTGGAGAGTTTTGGACTATCAGAATTTTGCTGAAAATGCTGAGATACTGTCAATATAAAACAACAATAGATGATGATGCTGCTTCAGATTTTTTTCTAAGATCACCAATTCAATCTGGAAATTTGTAACATGAATTAAGCTGTTATGGTTGCATCACTATAGCATGAAAGAGCAATGAAATATTAATAATAAATAAATAAACTCCGTACATGAGCAGGAGGATGAGGACGTAGCAAATGGTAATGAAGTACAAGTTGTTATGCATCAAGATAAAACAAAATAGTTGCATCTCCAAGTGTAGAAATTAAAATATCTTAGCTTCATCTCCCAGTACCTTCATATTTTTGCCTTCCTTTCTCTCATCTTCTTCTACTTCCTATATTGTTGCATCTTCTGATCCAATAAAGAGGAAAACAAAAGGTAAGAAATAAATTTACAAATGTTGGTTGCATACATGCAGATATATGCGTATGCAATACAAATGTTGGTTGCTTGGTTCTTTAGTTTCTTGGCATCGATAGAGCAATATGAAAGAAGGCAATTGAAAGCTATATATTTACCTGTCGATGCCTATATGGAAGTGGAGTCAATGTTTGTGTCGAAGAAGACCTTGTAGGGATCATCCCTTGTGTACAAGAAGTGCCATCTCCTCACATCATCTCCTTCAGGTGCATAAGCCTTCAGTTGCTGAACATGATTGATCTTATCCCACTCAGAGCCAGCGCCTCTCATGGATATGGCTTTGAGTAGATCTAAGCTACAATGGATCTCCAACTTGGTTACTTGGCTTACATCCTGCAGGTATCCTGGGAGTGTTGGGCATCAGCGGCGTGCCCTTGCTCCCACTCACCACCTCAATCAGGCCTTGAATGAACTCCTTGGCCTCCTGCACGCCGACGCCGACCTACCCGGCCTCTGCCGCCGTCGGCCACCCCATCTCCCCGATATCCACATGAGCAGGAGGATGAGGACGTGGCAAATGGTAATGAAGTACTAGTTGTTATGAACCAAGATAAAACAAAAACAAACATTTATAGTTGCATCTTCAAGTGTAGAAAGTAAGGTATCTTAGTTTCATCTACCCCTACCTTCAAATTTTTGCCTTCCTTTCTCTCCTCTTCTTCCACTTTCTATATTGTTGCATCTTCTGATCCAATCAAGAGGGAAAAAAAGATAAATAAATAAACTCCGTACATGAGCAGGAGGATGAGGACGTAGCAAATGGTAATGAAGTACAAGTTGTTATGCATCAAGATAAAACAAAATAGTTGCATCTCCAAGTGTAGAAATTAAAATATCTTAGCTTCATCTCCCAGTACCTTCATATTTTTGCCTTCCTTTCTCTCATCTTCTTCTACTTCCTATATTGTTGCATCTTCTGATCCAATAAAGAGGAAAACAAAAGTTAAGAAATAAATTTACAAATGTTGGTTGCATACATGCAGGTATATGCGTATGCAATACAAATGTTGGTTGCTTGGTTCTTTAGTTTCTTGGCATTGATAGAGCAATATGAAAGAAGGCAATTGAAAGCTATATATTTACCTGTCGATGCCTATATGGAAGTGGAGTTGATGTTTGTGTCGAAGAAGACATTGTTGCGATCATCCTTTGTGTACAAGAAGTACCATCTACTCTTATCATCTCCTTCAGGTGCATAAGCCTTCAGTTGTTGAACATGATTGATCTTATCCCACTCAAAGCCAACGCCTCCCATGGATATGACTTTGAGTAGCTCTAAGCTGCAATGGATCTCCAACTTGGTTACTTGTCTTGCATCCTGCAGATATCCTGGGAGTGTTTCCATCTCATAATCCCGCAATTCAATGCTCTAGAGTGCTTCCACACCCTCCAGCTTTGTGAGCTTTCAGCATCCCCAAATGGCAAGCTTTTGCATCTTGGGAAGACTAGTGATTCTCTCCAGATCAAGGTTATTATTCACATAAAGCTCAACAACCGAATAGAGGAAATTCTCTATCGAGCTTAAGTGCTTAACATTATCTATGACTAATTTCTTCAAATCCCTTGCATGATAGGAAAGCCCAGGGGGAAGAAACTGCAACTTGCAATCTTTGATATCAAGTTGCTGTAGAGAAGGCATGGCTTGCACTTGCTCCTCCCAATCCCACTCCTTCCATTCCACCATTCCATAGAGAATCATTGTCCTCAACTTGGGAAATGCGACATTAGTAGCCTGACTGATCCTATCTTCATTGTTGATGTCCCTTCCCGTTCCTCCACTGCTGGTGCTAATATCAATCCTCTTTTCTTCACCCATGCCTGATCCTAATAAAGAAGATGAGCAAGAGGAGGAGGGGAGAAAGAGGAATTCATGCCCAATGTGCTCTATACATGGAGCACCCTCGATTTCTAGATAATTCAGATAAGGAAGCTGAGCTAAACCATCAGGGAGATGGATACAGCATGTCAAGTCCTCAACTTTAACCACCTCAAGTTGCCAAAGAGAAGCGTCCTTGTCGACATCATCCACCTTGGGACTCGACGCCCAAAATATCTTTGAATAGTTAATTCTTCTAAGCAGGGTGGGGGACAAAGCTCATCCAACACCTCCTCCATGCACTGTTGGTCTATATCATCTGTTGTCTTTTTACTGGCGTTGCAGTCTAACCGCAAGCTTGTAAGATGCATCTTACTACCAAGATTGGCACATGTGGCCATAGACCTACGAGTTACCTTCTCAAGACCTTCCAAAGAAAGCAGCATAAGTTGCGACAACGGTCCTATCTCTTCCAAACTACACCAATCCGTTGCATTGTCGTCTGTGTGAACTGGAAACCCCAACAACATCACCAAGTTTTTTAGTCTACCAAACCCCTTTGGTATTGCATTTATCCACGTGCCTCTAATGTCAAGATGTCTTAACCTCTCTAGTTTTGTAATGCTTCTAGGAAGTCGTACCAAATTTTGACACCAGCCAACACTTATGTATTGTAAAAATTTCATCTTTCCAATGTCATATGAGCAAATCAATTATAGTACTACTAACTTTCTTTTTGAGTAGGATCCAAGTATCTTCTGTCCCCAATTTATCAATGTAGTGGAAATATATAGTCATCATCTGACGAGCAACACCTTCGTCTCTTGTGGTGATCAAGATACGACTACTGCAAGCACCAGCACTAACGAGTGGGACTCTAAGCAAGTCATTCCATGCTTTGTCACTCCACATGTCATCCATCACAAGTAAGATTTTCTTTTGTTTCGCAGCAATCACGAGAGCCTGCTCAAGCTGTGCCTTCTTGTCTCCGAGATGAGCGGTTATCTGATTACCCCCAAGCCCATTGATGACATTCTTGAGTAGATCAATCTCTTTGAAGTCCTGAGTAACACTCAACCATACCTTCTTGTCAAACTCCCCATCGATTGCCTCATTATTGAAGATCTTCTTGGCAAGAGTGGTCTTGCCAATGCCACCAGTGCCCAAAATAGCAATGACCATAGTGTTACCACTGCTCATCCTCCTCGTGTTGTCCTCCTCCTTTGTTAGCATCTCCACCAGCATTCTTGTGTCTTGTTCAATCTTCTCCCCAACGATGTCTTCCTGGATGAACACTGGTCCCGCCTCACGTCTGACATCACGGGAAGAGGCCGCCATGCCACGGTGGTCCTGATAGGAGCCAAGGTTGATGAATCTGAATTGAGCACTACGCTCCAAGATATCTTGCAGCTTTTGGTTGAGTGCCTTGATCTGGGTCCCGATCTTGTGGGCAAATAGAGGATCACGCAAGCAGAAGAGTAAGGAGTTGCAGCAACCTGAGCCCATGTCGTCCGTAGATGCACGCCGCTCTTCGGCCTTGAGCTGACAGATGTCGAGGATGTCGGAGGCGTCATACATGACATCTTTCAGCTCCCTCACCCACCCGGCCACTGATCTGTCAGTGATGCGCCTCCTCTCCGCGTCGGCGAGCAAGTTCTAAATGTCGCGTAGCATGGCCTCCATCTTCTTGATGTCGTCAGAAACCCCCAGCAACATGCTCACCTCATCTTTTGCCATCTGGGCGGGCAGGTTGCCTAGGTAGGATGCAAAGGCATCCAAGACCATCACCATCTTGCTCTACTTCTTCTCAGGGGCAGATCATGTCCCAGCACCAGTAGAGACGTCGCCGAGGGTGTCTAGCTGTGCACACGAATTAATGCAATTACAGAATAATAATCCATGTGAAAGTAAGGTTGTGAGAGCTAAGGAACTTACAGAAGAGTGGATTCGCCCTGGAAGGCGTCGGTCGTAGCGCTCGTTGATGGTGGTAGGAGGGACGGGCTCATCAGGCGCGGCTGGTGGACTACCCGCCAATCGGTAGATCATGCGAGGTCGATACCAAGACAAGTACAAAAAATAGATGTCGTGGCTGTACGGCCTGTGCTCCTCGACCGTGTGTGTGTGGGCCCAATCCATCCACTCCTGCACATAGGGCCGATGCCGACAAACGAAATCGTCCCTCACTCGACCCTTCCTCGATTGCCTGCGGATAAAGTAATTAATTAGTGATGAAAATCATGTATAAAATAACGTGTGAATGTAATGCATATTTAACATACTCGTGTATATGGTGCGGAATCTCTCGAGGAGGCGGCACGGGGACAAATTGGCTGGCATATGACGAACTGGCGCATAACTCACTCAGGCGAGTACTCCTAAATCATGTGCGAGAAGACGAGAAGAACCTAGGTGCGCCAGTAAACAGCATCCTGCGTACAAAGAGAAGAAAGACCAACCGGAGTGACGGATTGCAAGTTTGAGGTGGTCCACGGATCCCAGATGACGTTGTCGTTGAGGAGCAGATCAAAGCTCGTAGCGTACGAAGGATAACAGAGGTACGCCTGATCTGTGGACCACCTCAAACTCAGCCTAGCCCACCTCCATCCCATCACGGGGCCGTCCCTTGCATCACCGGCCAACACGAACTGATCCCGTGGCTCTAGTGGTCGGCCGACGAGGAAATTATAGTACGAACACATCTGCAAGAGGATGGCGCACCCAGCGAAAAGAGAGCTCACCTGGTCTCTGCTCGTGGCACCACACAACCCCCTGTAGGTGTGGCAGAGCACGGTGGATCCAAAACTGAACCGCAGAATGTGCCCCAGGTCCGAGTAGGCAATAATCCTGGTGAGCTGAACGTACTGCCACTCGTAGATGTCTCTCTGGGTGCCAGGGAAGAGCAACCACCCAAACAGGTACAGCAAGTATGCCTCAAAGTGGCGCCTGAAGACCTCCTCTGGAGCGGCCAAGGGGAGCGCACCATCACGCACTGCGTGCAGGTAATTCTGGAGAAATCCCGCATCCTGCGCAAACCCCCCCTGCGGCCCTACTCTCTCGAAGCACTGTAGGAAATCTAGGTGCCATGCAACTTTGTCGGTGGCCACAGGGACATATATCTCCCCGCGAATAGGCAGCCCAAGCAGCATGCTGACGTCCTGCAGTGTGATGGTGAGCTCGCCGAAGCTGAAGTGGAACATGTGCCTCTCAGGCCTCCATCGGTCCACAAGCGCAGTAACCAGGGCTCGGTCGAAGGGGAATCACCTCGCCCGATCTACCATGCGGGTGAACGGCAGCAGTCCGGCCTTGAGAAAATAAGGCGCGAACCGCTCATCCAAAGGCCACAGCTCACGCGGTGTCCTCATGCGCAGAGCTGGGAGAACGGTGCCCTATAGAAAACGTCGAGCACGGTGACACTCCTGATGGTGCTGTGCAATCAGCTTAGGAAGGCGGGGGCCGATGGAGGTGGCTACTAGTGTTAGTGTTAAGGTTTCAGTGCCAATAGTATGGTTGTACTACGATATTGAGACTATGAGATGTGTCAAAACTAATTTATATCTTGTATTGTAGTAGAGTATATAATTAGACGAACAACATTGCTCAAAGTACTACAAAAAAACATGGTTTTGAAACAAAAGAAATTTTTCAAAACTGCATTTTAGTCGCTATTGGGTTACACGATTTTTACCTGGCAAAAAAGTGAGGCAAACAATTAAATTTATAAACCCTACAACCCTAAAAAAATAGCCGCTCTCGCTCTAAACCCGTGCGGGCAAGGCCAAGACTGCGAGGGTAGGGGTGGAGACGACCCGAGTTTGAGCGAGCTAGCCCTGGCTCGGCTCAAGCTCGGTCAGTTAACAAGCTGGCTCGGCTCGGCTCAGCTAGCTAACGGGGGCGGTGCAGAGGAGGGCCGGGACGGAGACAGCGGAGGAGGTGCCAGGCGGGGAGTGCAGCCAGATGCGAACAGCAAAGCTAACCCTACATGGAGTTTGAGACTGAGTATGTGAGGGTAGTTTTGTATTTTATATATACCAAGTCGAGCCCGAGCAAGCTGGGGTCTAGCTCGGACTCGGCTCGTTTTCAAACCGAACTAAGAAGACAGCTCGAACTCAGCTCGTTTGTTAACGAGTAGAGCCCGAGTTTCTCGCGAGCTGCGAGCTAAAGTTCCACCCCTAGGTGAGGGCGACGGCAGTGACGACTAGGGCAGCGAGGCCGCGATGGCCCTAACATATAAACATTTTAATGCCCAACCTTAACACTAAACCCAACCCCAACCCTAATCCTCAAATAATAGTCTAGGACTAAAGTGAAGCAAAAAATTAAATTTCTAAACCCTACAACCCTAAAATAATAGCCGCCCTCGCTCTAAACCCGTGCGGGCAAGGCCAAGACGGCGAGGGCAATGACGATGACAACGAGGGCAGCGAGGTCGCGAGGGTCCTAACATAATATAAAATAAAATTTTAATCTATGTACTAAATAATCTATGTACTAACAACATTTAATCTATGTACTAAATAATAAAAATGTAGCTCAGTAAAATTTTAATCTACGTACATACTAACAATTACTATCAAATACTATGTATGAGTTAACGAATATTTTAATCTATGTACATACTAATAAAATTGTAATCTAAATACTATCTACAAGTTAACGAAAATATACCTCAGCAAACAAATTTGAAAAACCTCCGAAACCGAAACTTGATCAAACCGCCAGCAGTTTTTCCACCTCTTTCCCCTTTCTTCTCTTCTTCTCTTTCTTCTCTCTCTCTAAACAATTTGAATAATTTATGGTTTTTCGGAAAAAATAAAAACGCCATACTGTGAAAGCCACTGCTGAAGTTTAAATAGGCCTTTCAGTCGCCAGCCCGGCTGGCGACTGAAATGTTGCGGGTTTTAGTCGCCAGCCGGGCTAGCGACTGAAAGCCGGCGCGGCACGGCACCTGGGCCAACGGGGCGTTGGGCCGTGCCATGTCTTCAGTCGCGCGGCCCGGTTCGCGACAGAGGGTCATTTTTGCAAATTTTAAAAGTTGTGGGTTAGTTTTCGAATTTGTTTTTTTATTGGGTTATTACACAAAAAAATTCGAATGGATGCACTAGATCACTTCTATGCCAACATTCACATCCTTATCTACTAAAGACAATGGCATTGTAGGCCCTTTCTACACCAGCCATATCTTATCTACTAAAGACAATGGCATCGGAGGGAAGGCTTTAAGAATGTGGGTTGAGCCCCACCACCTCATGTCTCGCACTCACACCTCCGTTTTTTCTACTTACATCGTTGCTCACATTTGGAGATTTTGTCACACATGCGAGGTGCGATAGAAATTTTAACATGTCCCCCACCCGCGACAATTCATATACCACACCCAACTGGGTTATTTTTGCAAATTTTTGAGACTGTGGGCCATTTTAGTTATTATTTGTTTCCTTTGAGTTATTTTTAAAGAAATTCAAAAACTTATTGGTACAAATCAATATCTATAAGGTATTAGACTCCAAGCTATAAAGTTAATACATAAAAAGTTTGGAGAGTTATAGGCAATCAAGATGGGGGCCAGCAAACTACAAAACCAAAAGAAATCCCCCCGTAACAAATGAAATTCCTTGATATGACATACACACATAGTTTGGAGAGTTTTAGACAATCAGAATGTTACTGAAAGTGTTGAGATGCTGCGGACATAAAACAACAATAGATGATGATGCTACTTCAGATTTTTTCTAAGGCTACAAATACAATCTGGAAATTTAAGACAAATTAAGTTGTTATGGTTACATCACTATAGCATGAAAGAGCAATAAAACATTAGTAATAAATAACCTCTGTACATGAATAGAAGGATGAGGACGTGGCAAATAGTAATGAAGTACTAGTTGTTATGAACCAAGATAAAACAAAAATAACCATTCATAGTTGCATCTTCAAGTGTAGAAATTAAGGTATCTTGGCGTCATCTCCCCGTACCTTCATATTTTTGCCATCCTTTTGCATCTTCAAGTGTAGAAATTAAGGTATCTTGTCATCATCTCCCCGTACCTTCATATTTTTGCCATCCTTTTGCATCTTCAAGTGTAGAAATTAAGGTATCTTGTCATCATCTCCCCGTACCTTCATATTTTTGCCATCTTATCTCACCTCTTCCTCTACTTCCTATATTGTTGCATCTTCTAATCCAATTAAGAGGAAAAAAAGGTCAGAAATAAATTTACAAATGTTGGTTGCATACATGCAGATATATGCGTATGCAATACAAATGTTGGTTGCCTGGTTCTTTAGTTTCATGGCATTGATAAAGCAAGATGAAAGAAGACAGATGAAAGCTATATATTTACCTGCCGATGCCTATATGGAAGTGGAATCGATGTTTGTGTCGAAGAAGACGTTGTAGGGCTTCCTTGTGTACAAGAAGTACCATCTTCTCCTATCATCTCTATCAGGTGCATAAGCCTTCAGTTTCTGAACATGATTGATCTTATCCCACTCACACCCAACGCCTCTCATGGATATGGCTTTGAGTAGCTCTAAACTGCAATGGATCTCCAACTTGGTTACTTGTCTTGTATCCTGCAGGTATCGTGGGAGTGTTTCCATCTTATAATCCATCAATTCGATGCTCCGGAGTGCTTCCACACCCTCCAGCTCCTTGAGCTTTTGGCATCCCCAAATGGTAAGCTTTTGCATCTTGGGAAGATTAATGATCCTCTCCAGATCAGGATTGAAACTCACATCAAGCTCAACAACCGAATATAGGAAATTCTCTATCGAGCTTAGGTGCTTAACATGAACTATGAATAATTCCTTCAAATCCCTTGCATGATAGGAAAGTCCAGGGGGAAGAAGCCGCAACTTACAATGTCTGATATCAAGTAGTTGTAGAGAAGGCATGGCTTGCACTTGCTCTTCCCAATCCCACCCCTTCCATTCCACCATTCCATAGAGAAGCAGTTTCCTCAACCTGGGAAATGCGGAAGTAGTAGTCTGACTAATCCTATTTTCATTGTTGATGTCCCTTCCCGTTCCTCTACTGCTGGTGCTAATATCAATCCTCTTTTCTTCATCCATGCCTGATCCTAATAAAGAAGATGAGCAAGAGGAGGGGAGAAAGAGGAATTCATGTCCAATGCGTTGTATGCATGGAGCATTGGTGATATCTAGGTAATCCAGATTAGGAAGCTGAGCTAAACCATCAGGGAGATGGATACAGCATGTCAAGTCCGCTAGTTGCAACAACCTCAAGTTACCAAAGAGAAGCGTCCTTGTCAACATCATCCACCTTGGGACTCGACTCCCAAAATAGTTTATAATACGTAGAATTTCTATGTTGGGTGGGGGACAGAGCTCATCCAACACCTCCTCCATGCACTGTTGGTCTGCATCATCTGTTGTCTTTTTACTAGTGTTGCAATCTAACCGCAAGTATGTAAGCTGCATTTTACTACTAAGATTGGCACATGTGGCCATAGACCTATGAGATACATTCTCAAGACCTACTAAAGAAAGCATCATAAGTTGCGACAACGAACCTATCTCTTCCAAACTGTACCAATCCGTTACATTGTCATCTGTGTGAACTGGAAACCCCAACAACATCACCAAGTTTTTCAGTCTACCAAACCCCTTTGGAATGGCATTTATCCCTGTGCCTCTAATGTCAAGATGTCTTAACCTCTCTAGTTTTGTAATGCTCCTAGGAAGTTGTACCAAATTTTCACACCCTTGAACACTTATGAATTGTAAAAATTTCATCTTTCCAATGTCATCTGGAAACTTAGATATACCTGTTTTATCTAGTGCCAAGTATCGCAAGTGTTTAAGGTGACACATAGAACCAAGTAATTTTGTGAAATCAACATTGTTTACACATAGTATCCGTAGACATGAAAGAGTACTGAGTGAATCGCCAGGCTTAACACTGACACCTCCCGATAACATTAATGTTCTTAGTGATTCTTGCTCTCGTAAAGTACTCCACTCTACTATTTCATTTGATAAAGATAGGCGGCGATATTTTGATGAAGCAATGTCACTGATATTTTGTCCCTCTTGAACCACTAATGCCTCATCAGTGGCCACATGTAGAGCAAAGGAGCGGACAACATCATGCATGATACAATAGGATTGATCATAGAATTTAATACTTGGTTCCAAAAGATTCCTCATCACCAATTCGTTATAATACTCAATACCTAAAACTTCTAGTTGTTTTAAACTTCCATCAACTCGAACAAATGCTTCAGCAATCCACATATAGACAACTTGTTCACGAAATATCAATTCATCTTTTGGGAGAAGTGAGTAGTATATAAAGCATTGCTTCAGCGGAGAAGACAAATACTCATAGCTTAAGTAGACTGCATTATTTAGTTCTTCAGGTAATCCAGTGTTGGACCATGCAGGATCTTTTGAAACCTCCTCCCAAACACCTTTGTTTCTATTTTTCGTGCGCAAAAGTCCTCCTATTACTTTGATAGCAAGAGGTAAACCATCACATTTTCCTATAATCTTCATCCCGATTTCTCTTAGATTCTCAACTTCAAGTTCATCTCTCTCAGTTGGGGATACCTATTCATAATTTACCCAATAATATTAATAAATAATATCCAAATTAATCCTTATTATGAATCACGAAATTTGTGCAACTATGCCACTTAGACCCCCTAATGTTTGAAATTTAATTTGATAGGTATTTAAACTTGTCTCTGTTAGTCAATTTGGTCCTTAAATCAATTTAGTCTCTAAATTTGTCTCTGTTAATCAATTTGGTCAATTGCCTAACAAGATTTAGATTTTGCATTATAGCCTTGCTTTTTTTTTTTATTGAATTTGTATCATCTGTTGGTCCAGGACTATCGGTCGGTAAAATACTTAAACAGCTAACGAAATATTTTTGCACGTATGAGGAGGCATTGTAGGTACGTGAAGAATTATTTTTGCTAGCTTTGTAATTCTCTCTGAGTAGGCTGTCGCCAGAACTTGCGTGCATGTAACTCACTTGTTCCACAAGTAGAGCCTCTATTAATTAAAAATTTCTACTTTTTTTTGTTTATTATTGAATGTCTGGCAGTGAATATAACCAGAGCTTTAGAAAAATTTTTAGGAAGTTGTTAGAGTTTAGATGATAAATAATAAAATTAGAAATATCATATAAAAATAATAGAATTATTTAAAAAATCTAAGAAACAAAAAATTGTTAGAGTTTAGATCATAAATAATAAATATTTTAAATTATTCTATGACTTTTTTCTAATTTTTTTTAGGAAGTGCTGATGAGAATAAGATTTTCAGTGCCACTGGCCCTCCGACGTATATGTGTTAGTTTTACTAACAATAGGAAAGGTATGAATCGGATTTAATTAAAATAAATTTAAAATAAGATTTATTTTACGAAAAATTAACAAAAAGATGACTCAACTAAGAAATTCAATAGGGTCATATGGGAAAATTATTCCAATATGAGCAAAAGTAGTTTTCGTACTACTAACCTGTTTTTTGAGTAGGATCCAAACATCTTCTGTTCCTAATTTGTCAATGTGGTGAAAATATATAGTCATCATCCGACGAGCAACACCTTCGTCTCTTGTGGTGACCAAGATACGACTACCGCAAGCACCAGCACTAACGAGTGGGACTCTAAGCAAGTCATTCCATGCTTTGTCACTCCACATGTCATCCATCACAAGTAAGATTTTCTTTTGTTTCGCAGCAATCACGAGAGCCTGCTCAAGCTGTGCCTTGTTGTCTCCGAGATGAGCGGTTACATGATTACCCCCAAGCCCATTGATGATATTCTTGAGTAGATCAATCTCTTTGAAGTCCTGAGTAACACTCAACCATACCTTCTTGTCGAACTCCCCATCGATTGCCTCATTATTGAAGATCTTCTTGGCAAGAGTGGTCTTGCCAATGCCACCAGTGCCCAAAATAGCAATGACCATAGTGTTACCACTGCTCATCCTCCTCGTGGCCTCCTCCTCCTTTGTTAGCATCTCCACCAGCATTCTTGTGTCTTGTTCAATCTTCTCCCCAACGATGTCTTCCTGGATGAACACTGGCCCCGTCTCACGTCCGACATCACGGGAAGAGGCTGCCATGCCACGGTGGTCCTCATAGGAGCCAAGGTTGATGAAGTTGAATCGAGCACTGCGTTTTGAGATGTCTTCCAGCTTTTGGTTGAGTGCCTTGATCTGTGTCCCGATCTTGTGGGCAAACAGAGGATCACGCAAGCAAAAGAGTAGTGCGTTGCAGCAACCCGAGCCCATCTCCGTCCGCTCCTCGGCCTTGAGCTGACAGATGTCGAGGATGTCGGAGGCGTCATACATGACATCTTTCAGCTCCCTCACCCACCCGGCCACGGATCTGTCAGTGATGCGCCTCCTCTCCGCGTCGGCGAGCAAGTTCTCAATGTCGTGCAACATGGCCTCCATCTTCTTGATGTCGTCAGAAACCCCCAGCAGCATGCCCACCTCATCTTTTGCCATCTGGGCGAGTAGCTTGCCTAGGTAGGATGCAAAGGCATCCAAGACCATCGCCATCTTGCTCTTCTTCTCAGGGGCAGATCAGGTGGTGAACAGTAGAACAAACAAAAGGGTATCCGGCTAAGCAAGCAGTCTGTCGGAGATATATCAAACTTAATTAGCCAATGAAAGATACAAATAGGCCAAACAAATAAGATGTTAATGTTAAAACTTGTGAGCGTACCTGCTAATTGGTGCGGCTTGTATTATCCAAACGAACAGATTCCTAATTAAACTCTTGCCTGAAATAAGAAGCATGGAGTATATCTTGTGATATATAGTTTCTTGCAGTATGCATCAATATCGAAAAGATATATTTTATGATATATAGTTTCAGTTGATAATCTATCGTGTCGATCTAATCATTTTGGTTTCACGATTACACTGGTTCAAACGGATTGTCGATTCAAATTATAGATCAAATGATATTGATGTCGGAATAATTGAAATTTTTCAGTGCAATATTTTGAATCTAAATTAATAAAAAAAATTTGAAAATTACTGCCTCACTTTGAAAATTTGAAATTTGTTAATATGTACTTTTGCAGCCCAATGCTGACGTTTTATGGGAGTCCACCATGTTGAATGATCTCTGGTCATTGAAGCAAAGCTATGGGCAAACAGAGGATCAAAAGAGTAAGTATATTGTAATGACTCAACTACTACTGCTTTTCAATCCACCGTCCATTTGTCTGCCTCTTTGAAGCACATTTCTATAATTTAGGTTGTTTTATTGCTATATGTCTTGTCTAACAACATGTTTTAGTCAAGCACAATGATGACCCCCTCCTCTCAATAATTGTCCTTTAATTATTTGAATGGACTATATCACTGGATAGACCTTATATTTAATTTAGTCTACTATCGGTCATAACATGATTTTTGAGATTTTTGATCATCTCCAGCAACAACAGTATTCTATTAGTACAATACATCCAACCATATAACACATTACAGAGAAAACTTTCAAGATGAGGATTTCACTATATTTGCAAGAGCAACTAGCACAAGGAGTAAAGACATCATCCCATCATGCACATGATAGCGTGCCCACAACATAATTTGTGAAGCCCTGCCACCTCACACCACGCACTCACACACACAATTTGAGAAATTTGGGAGTCCACCGGTCAATGATGAGGTTAATTTTAAGCAATTTAAGTTATTTTTATATTTGTTTAAGTCATATTGAGCCTTTTTCAAACTGGTTTAAATTGTATTAAGCCTTTTTAACACATTTTAAGCAAGTGTTAAGTTATTTTAAGACTTGTTTTTACTTCTAATGTCCAAATATCGCAGCAAATCACCCAATTATCAACATAATTTATGGTGAATGATTTGAAGTTGTTTGGTGTAGTCCAGCTCAAAAACTGTTAACATGAAGATTCTTAAATCATGTAGTCCTTGTATTAGTCCACTAATCACAATTATCTGTTTAACTGATCATCACATGGTTTAGTATCTTAGAGTTTATATATTATGTCATTAACTAGCTTAAGTAGATTCTTAATCCATCAATCTTCAGTTGAATGCAGATTTCAGATCTTTAGAGCTTGTAGAAGAGCTTACATATCATTAGCTGAAACCTGATCACAAACTGCAACCACTTCACAAACTTAGTTGATAAACAAAGCATGCAGAGATACTGCCGGCACACTTGATATGAAAATCTTCCCACTATTTGGAACACAAAGTGTTACACTTGATATGAAAATTTTAGACTATTATACAGAATAATACACATAAATCAAACCTTCTGATGGTGCTGAGATATAAACTGCCGGCACAAAACAACAATAGATGCTGATGCTGCTGCTCCATATTTTTTTCTATTGCCACGAATTCAATCTGAAAATTTAAGACAAACTAAAGCTGTTATAGTTGCATGCATCACTTTAGTTCTTTTATAGCTTAAGAAATTAGTACGTACGTTCACAACTTGCTAATTAATTGCACTAGTTCCTCCTCAACCTAACTCAAGAAGAAGAAGAATTATTTTGGACACAATCTTTACAGTACAAGTACAACAGAAGGCTGCCCTTTTTTGTGGAGCACCGAAGTTTCATGAAAATGTTTCATATAGACATTTGTACATATTAGCATCACCTTTTTCTTTTCCTTTATTAAAATCTAACGAAGGGAGCAATGAGACTTTAGCATGGACAATAATGTAGGGCAATGTAAAGACCTGTATCAATGAATAATTAATTCCATACTTGAGCAGGAGGAAGAGGATGTGGCAAATGCTGATGAAGTACTAGTTGATTTCTCATAATACAAAATATTTCCTTCTATGTTGCTTTATGCCGTCATACAGATTGCCTTTCCTTGTACGAAAGGTATTTCAATTTTTTTTAAAAAAAAGAAACTTGTGAAAGGTACTTAATTTTGAGACAAAAGAATTGATTAGAATTTAGAAGGAACAAAGAGGGCACATTTCTTGCCCGTCTTCTTTCTTGTCGATAAGTTAATAAATATGTACTACTCTTAATCTTATTAAGTGTTGCTACTAATTATCGTGTTCGATTAATCGGTAGAATTATGAAAGAGAAGTCAACTATATGATTTGTTACTTTAGCAGGAAGCAACCACATTAATTTTAGCATATGTATTTACATACATAGAAGGACAAAGAAAGACTCTGAATTCAGGAAATGTGAAAATAATGAAAAGGTTTCACTATCAAAAGATAATAATAATCATCAGAAAATTAATGGATCGTTCCAACACGCAAGTATTTTCTAACAATCCTTATAAATATGGATGGTCCGATGCATGCATTAACACGCAAGTATTTTCTAACAATAAATTGGTACTAATTTCGAAAAGCAATAGAAAATTTGAGTCAAGCGGCGCGTCGTGCTTTAATATTACCCGCCTGGCCGTCTCTCAATAATTGTCACCCAAGTTGTCTATTTTCAAACATATGAGCGTCATTTTAGTTATTTTTATAATTTTTAAAAAGAGTTATTTTTATAATTTTTTGAAATATTGGGTCAGTTTTGTAATTTTTTTAAAAAAGATTTTTATATAAAAGAATCTAAAAACACCATATTCATTCTAACCCCACATAAAAAAATACTCAAAATTCTTATATTAATCCTAGAAAAAATCTCTAAAAATTCTCACATTAATCAAAAAATAAAGTACCTATTCCATTCATTATATTTATAACAGTATAAATTTATCATTTTAGAAATCATATCCAAAATGAACTCTATCTCTAATATGATTGATATTTATCTGAAAAATCAGATCTCTATCTTTGTTTTTTAATGTCATAAAAAACACTAAAAGTTCTAAAATAAATTATAAAAAATAAAAATACTAGAAATTCCAACATTAATAATAAAAAATAAAAATATGTTCCATTCATTATACTTATAAAGATATAAATTCATTATCTAAAAAATCATATCCAATATTAACTTTACATCCAGTATGATGTAAATTCATGAAAAATTGTATCTAAAACCAATTCTATTTCTATTATAATATTAAAAGAAGATATATCTATATGAAATGTAGATAAAATTTTAAATCATATAAAAACTAACCACACAATTGCTATTTTGATTTATCAGGAAGGGCCCAGAATTTATCTGTATGCATGTGGTATAGGCCCAGAATTTTGGCTAGTTTCAAAAAAATTTTAAAGTACCATTCCTTTTTTTTCCAAATACTGCATATAGAATTTTTTTTCATTACGAATTAAAACCTCAAAAATTTCTATCTTTCCAAGGTTCCAAACATCTCCTAATTATTTTATTTTGTTATCTTTCTGTAACTCTGATGTCTTACGGGTCACACATTGTGTATTTAAAGACTAACCATTGAAGGATATGGTTCTGGAAAGGATTTATGTCGTCATGGCATACACTCTCCCTCTGTAAATGTCTTCCTAGAGTCTAGCACTATTGGTGGACACATTTGAGGCGAAATTTTTGTACGAATAACCCAGAGTTAAAAAACAAATTTAAAAATAACGTTTAATAAAAAAAAATTACAAAAATGACTTCAGTCGCCATTCCAGATGGCGATTTATGGCATTTGGCCTTCAGTCGCCATCCTGGTTGGCAACTGAAAGCCACGTAATCAGTCGTCACCTTCAGTCGCCAACCAAGATGGCGACTGAAGGCAAAAATGTGTTTTTTTAAAAAAATAGCATTCACAATTGTGTTTCTTTTAAAAATAACATTGAAAATTGTATTTTTTAAAAAAAAAACATTCAAAATTGTGGTTTTTTTTAAAATAACATTCAAATTTGTGTTTTTTTTAAAATTAACATTCAAATTGTGTTATTTTTTAAAAATAACATTCAAATTTGTGTTTTTTTAAAAAGTAAACATTCAAATTTGTGTCCTGTTTAAAATTAACATTCAAATTTGTGTTATTTTTAAAATTAGCATTCAAATTAGTGTTTTTTTTAAAAATAACACTGTTTAAAATTAACATTCAAATTTGTGTTATTTTTAAAATTAGCATTCAAATTTGTGATTTTTTTAAAAATAACATTCAAATTTGTGTTTTGTTTAAAATTAACATTCAAATTTGTGTTATTTTTAAAATTAGCATTCAAATTAGTGTTTTTTTAAAAATAACATTCAAATTTGTGTTTTATTTAAAATTAACATTCAAATTTGTGTTTTTTTTAAAATAACTTTCAAATTTGTGTTTTTTTTAAAATTAACATTCAAATTTGTGTTTTTTTAAAATGAACGTTACATAGTCGACTGGCCGCGTTGAGTGATCAGTATATTTCGTAGTTGGTTCAATCTGTCGAGTATGATGTTCCCAAAAACCAAAATGAACATAAAAAAGTAGTCAAAACATGAGAATACTAATATAATAAAAAATAATACAACCATGAGAATCGATATAACGTTCCATAAAAGGAGAACATAAAAAAAACTACTATCGGCCCCTCTTCGGACGATGCCTCCGGTCGCGCTGAAACGGCGATGGCGAATAGGTGCTGCGCGGATGCACTGTCCTCTGCGAGGACTGTCGACCGGGAGGCTGAGCACTCGGCTGACAGAGGCCTGTATCAGGAGCGTCCATCAGGTCCTGCGACGGTGGAGGTGCCTCACCAAGCTGCGAAGATGCCAACTGATGTTGGCTCTGATCGGCGTCGTCTCTCATCTGCAACATATCGGCATACTGAGCATACGATGGGTCGCGGACCACCTGGGGGTCGGCACAGACCGACTGACGAGGAATGTATGGTGGGTGCCTAGCAGGAGACCGAAGCGGACTAGCCGACGAGATATGCACCATCTGCTCAGACATAGCGATGTACTCGTCGTCTGAGTCGAATGTGACGTCGAAGCCCAAACTAGAATCAGAAGTGTGTGCGGAAGGCGGCGCTCGGGGACCCTCAGAGATCCGTACACCACCACGCGACGAGAAGTCCACGTGAGGTGCAACACCTGTACGGTACGAGCGAGCCGGGGGCCCACCGAGATAAATGGGTGCGGCGACGGCCGTACCTAAAGGGCCGGCTGTGTCGGGATGACGAGCGGCTGAGTGCGACGGCGTATGACTGGGTCGTGCCCGTGGACGTGCAGGTGCAACAAAAGTAGACGAAGTGGCGGCACTCTCAAGGGTCAGCTGCGAGGCGAGTCGGTCGACGTAGGCGATGGCCTTCTCGTACTCGTCGGGCGTGATAGGCAGACCTGCTTGCCTTCGCTGGACTAGTGGCCGTGTCACAGAACTGATCGCACGGATGCCGTCAGCCTGCAAGACGGTAAGACAATAGGAGACAAAAATAAAAATAACAAGTAGGTCATGGGCTGGCGGCATGTACCTGGCGGTGTACCCGAGATGCGTGACGTCGGTCGTATGTCTGATGCACGCTCGGAGCAGGCACGTCTGCAGGCGCCGGAGGTGGCGGGGCAATGCGAGCTGCGGTGCGAGGGAGGTACCATCGGAGGTAGTTTCCGTATGTCGTGAAATCGTACGCCCTCTCCTCACGCACGACATCTATCGCTGCTGTCTGCTCCCAGCGACGAGTGTAAGGAGACTGTCGGTCCTCCCAACTGACAACCTTCTTTCCCTTGCGACTCTGCCTGCAAAAAAAACAAAGGTGTTCAGTTATTTCACATAGGCAAAATACTATGCGCGGAGATAATCGAGAACTTACTCGTGCTGGTCATGCGACAAACGATGCGGGGCGTCTGGAGGAGGGATCGTCTGGAATAAGCCAAACTGGCGCATCACCCTCCATGGAGCATACACCTCCAACATATGGCTGAAGACAAGAATACAGCGGGTGAGCCATAAATCCCGGTCCTCCGTACACACCACAGAGATCGCGCCGCCGGCTGTGCTCTCGATATAGCTTGTCGTCCAAACCCTCCATATAACACGCGACGGATGCAACAACTCCAACTCGCCGCTGTACGCACTGTAGCATGCATGCACTTGAACTGTGGCCCACTTCAACACAGAGATTACTTGACCAAATGACCAGAATCTACACGGTGACAGCCACTTAGGTCATCTCCAGATGGTCCATTTCTAATGATTTGTTCCCCGTGAAAAACATAGACTACTCTTGTTTCCGACATTGTCTACAACATAAGTATTACAAACATCAGCTATCATATCTCCAATATATCTTGCACATTACTCTATACTCATCCTTAAGACATCTGCGACTTATTTTTTAACATCTTAACTAATCGAAGTACACTGCATTAACGACATTGCATCACATCTAATCTACAATTCCTATATTATCATCTCACATATCAATAATTTAATTATTTACTACTCTTAATTAATACAGATCTCACATCTCATTCATAAACATATGAAATTTACATAATATTACACAACAAATCAAAATTATATATACATTATATTCATAAATGCCGAACATATTTAAATACGACACAAATCAAATATGTATTTCTGAACATTTTCTACGAATAAACCGTATGTCCTAAATTATCGATTCACTATTTGTTAATCTAATTTATTCGCTTAATATATAACATTTCTACATAATAGATCTACAAATACAACACATCTACATAACAGATCTACACATTTCTAAAACATATCTACACATTTTTAAAACAGATCTATAAATTTCTAAAACAGATCTACAAATTCCTAAAACAGATATACAAATTCCTAAAACAAATCTATAAACCTCTAAAATAGATCTACATTCTACACTAATTATCAGTAAAAATTTTTGTGATTGTACCTTTCTTCTTCTTCTCTTTTCTTCTTCTTCTTCTCCTCCTTCTTCTCCTTTCTTCTTCTCCTCCTCCTTCTTCTCCTCCTTTTCTTCTCCTCCTCCCCCTCCTCTTCTCCTTTTCTTCTTTTTTCCCCTCTCCTCCTCTCTGCCGTGAGATGTGGTTTTTTTTTTTGTTTCCAACCTCAATCGCCACGGCCCCCCTATATAACCCCCCCATCAATCGCCATCCCAGATGGCGACTGATGGGTAACCCGCAGTCGCCAAACGGGATGGTGACTGATGGGCCCTTCATTTGCCTTTTTCGGTAAGTCGCCTTGCGGGATGGTGACTGAAGTTATTTTTGCAATTTTTTTTTATTAAACGTTATTTTGAAATTTGTTTTTTAACTCTGGGTTATCTGTACAAAAAAATCCATTTACGGCATTACCTAAGTTAAGTAGATTATCAAAACATCAATCTCGAGTCAGATACAGTTTTCAAATCTTTAGAGCTAATAGAATAACATGAAAACTACAGAAGTAGGCGATCATAAATTTCGTCATAGAAAACCAGATGACACATTACGGGAAGTGGGTTTCAGAAGCACTATAAATTGTGACTCTGCATGGAGACCAAACGAGTTGAAACAAAGGAGTTTCATTTCTGGGCATTTTTCTTTCGTTTCTACATAGAATGGAATAATAAGTTACCATCGCAGTATTACTTCGCTCCAAGCTTAGAGATTAGTGCCAAATACAAAGCTTGAAGCCACCACTTGAATTGACTCCATCGTGGCTGTCAGGTAAGAGTAGAAGAGAATGCGCAAGTCCGGCAGTTTTGCAATTAGTCAATTTTTGTAGAAAGTGTGTCAATAGGGTCGTTGTACAAGATACACCACCTTGCTCTTACCATACATGTCTTTTTATCAAGGAGGTGATTAAAACTTGAAACTAATTGTGGTCAAGTTGGAGAACATAGTTAAAAGGGACACTGTGAACCAAAAATCAAAATACAAGCTTCTTATGAAGACACATTAACAGGTGGGTCGTGAATTCTACTGCAAAAATAAATTTTTTGTCCGTGGACAAAGAGATGTTTTATCCGACATGTTAAGAGCTAATTATTTATACATGCCTATTTGGAGGCAAACAATGTTTGCTGAAGAGTAGTGTACCTAAGTTAGCAATTGCCGCATCTTTTTCTGTGTATGCTTGGGCCATCTGTACAGTTGAGCTTTTATGCTCTCTTCAATTTTTATTTTCGCAAATAAAGATGCGAGTTTCAATTCTCCTTGTGATACCCTTACTTTTAGTCTCAGTAGAAATGCAGTAAATAAACTCACAAGAATATCTCAATCAAATTTCCTACTCACACCTCTGTTGGAGAGTTGTAGTAAGACTTTGTTTGTATCTCATGCATTTCTTAATTGTGACAAATAGTTTTTCTAGTTATCAGCCATGCCTTGGATGCCTCCAGATACGTGAAGAAGGTAGTTAAGTTTTCGTTTCACTTATGATAATTTTATTGGTGCTCTTTGTTCCCACTTAGATAGTACTAGGTTGAGAAATAATGTACTATTTTTTTATTGAATGAATAAAGACATCCATTAGAAAAATTATGAGTTTTTTTAAATAACATAAAATAAAAAAAGTTGTGAAAATAATTCACAATTTAATAAAATTATAAAAATGAACAACCAAATCAACAAATCGCCTACTAGAACTGCTACAGTAACGATCATTGTTTTGTCGCAAATTGGAAGCACGTAGTGTCATTTGGACTTCGGAGTCGCGCCCTAGAAACGCGACTGATGGGTTTTTCGCGGTTTTCTCTCAGTTGTATTGCCTTTCTCGTTTCTGCCGCGGTTGGCTACATGGCTTTATCGTTTTCCACGCGCACGGTAAGCAGAACAAAAGCATCTGCAGTCCCCCTGTTCACTCACACACACTCACTCACTCTCTCTCTCTCTCTCTCTCTCTCTCTCTCTCTCTCTCCCCTGCATTCTCTTCTCTATTTTACTTCTCTTCTTCAAATTTTTTTTTTCTTTCAACCAAATTATCTTCAAATCTATCCGCATTTTCAAGTTTTTGTAGTTGAAAAGTTGTATATCAGACAAAGATCTTCGCAACGTCGTAAGTTTCATTGAAATGTTGGTCAGAGACCACATATCCCGCCTGATCCTTATCCACTCTCCTTTTTAAAAAAAAGTTAGGCAACCGCACAAAAGAGAGGCGAAATGATTAAATATATTAATGGGTTGACGTCCATGGAATGTACTTACAAATAATATGTCCTCACTTCTTATTTCAGTTTTTCTACATAGTATTTTTGGTTTTCAAGTAAAAAATAACTCGTCGAAAATCTAACCTTAACTCTCAAAAACACTATGCCAAACATTGACTTGCAAAAATTGAAACCCTAAACTTAACCTTAACTCACCGAACCCTAACCCTAATTTTTTAAATATTAAACTTCGCATCATTTCCACAATTGTTTTTAAAATTAAATTGCTCTCAGCTACTTTGATCCATTCTTCTAGATTAAAATGTATTAAAATTTTTCATTCTTCTAGTATTAATATCTTTTGATTTATAACTCCAATTGATGATCCGTTTGAATCAATAAAATTATAAACTCAAAAAAATAGATTGATACAAACGGATCATCGATCAGATTTATATATCTTAAAATTCGAAAAACTATTGGTACAAATCAATATCTAGGAGGTATTAGAGTCCAAGCTATAAAGTTAATACATAAAAAGTTTGGAGAGTTACAGGCTAGTTACTTGAGAGAATAGAAAGCATAAAGGGCAAAAATAGGGGGCCAGCAAACTACATAACCAAAAGAAGTCCCCCAGTTGCAAATTGAATTGTTTCACATTACATACACACATACATTACACATAGCAAGTTTGGAGAGTTTTAGACCATTAGAATGTTACTAAAAGTGCTGAGAAACTGTCAATATAAAACAACAATAGATGATGATGCTGCTTCAGATTTTTTTTCTAAGGCCACCAATTCAATCTGGAAATTTAAGACAAATTAAGCTGTTATGGTTGTATCACTATAGCATGAAAGAGCAATGAAATATTAGTAATAAATAAACTCTGTACATGAGCAGGAGGATGAGGACGTGGAAAATGGTAATGAAGTACAAGTTGTTATGAAACAAGATAAAACAAAACCAAGCATTTATAGTTGCATGTAGAAATTAAAGTATCTTAGTGTCATCTCCCTATACCTTCATATTTTTGCTTTCCTTTCTCTCTTCTTCTACTTCCTATATTGTTGCATCTCCTAATCCAATCAAGAGGAAAACAAAAGGTAAGAAGTAAATTTACAAATGTTGGTTGCATACATGTAGATATATGCATATGTAATACAAATATTGGTTGCATGGTTCTTTAGTTTCTTGGCATCGATAGAGCAAGATGAAAGAAGGCAATTGAAAGCTATATATTTTTACCTGCCGATGCCTATATGGAAGTGGAGTTGATGTTTGTGTCGAAGAAGATGTTGTAGGGACCATCCTTTGGGTACAAGAAGTACCATCTCCTCTCATCATCTCCTTCAGGTGCATAAGCCTTCAGTTGCTGAACATGATTGATCTTATCCCACTCAGAGCCAACACCTCTCATGGATATGGATTTGAGTAGCTCTAAGCTGCAATGTATCTCCAACTTGGTTACTTGTCTTGCATCCTGCAGGTATCTTGGGAGTGTTTCCATTTCATAATCCCACAATTCGATGCTCCGGAGTGCTTCCACACCCTCCAGCTTTTTGAGGTTTCGGCATCCCTTAATGGCAAGCTTTTGCATCTTGGGAAGACTAGTGATCCTCTCCAAATCAGGGTTATCACTCACATAAAGCTCAACAACCGAATGGAGGAAATTCTCTACTGAGCTTAGGTGCTTAACATCAAATATGAATAATTTCTTCAAATCCCTTGCATGATAGGAAAGTCCAGGGGGAAGAAGCCGCAGCTTGCAATCTCTGATATCAAGTAGTTGAAGAGAAGGCATGGCTTGCACTTGCTCCTCCCAATCCCACTCCTTCCATTCCACCATTCCATAGAGAAGCAATTCCCTCAACTTGGGAAATGCGGAAGTAGTAGCTTGACTGATCCTATCTTCATTGTTGATGTCCCTTCCCTTACGTTCACTGCTGGTGCTAATATCAATCCTATTTTCTTCATCCATGCCTGATCCTAATAAAGAAGATGAGCAAGAGGAGGAGGGGAGAAAGAGGAATTCATGTCCAATGTGTTGTATGCACGGAGCATTGTTGATTGCTAGGTAATCCATATAAGGAAGCTGAGCTAAACCATCAGGGAGATGGATACAACATGTCAAGTCCTCTAGGTGCAACCACCTCAAGTTGCCAAAGAGAAGTGATCGTGTCGACATCATCCACCTTGGGACTCGACGCCCAAAATACTTTTCAATAATTAGATCTTCTAAGCAGGGTGGGGGACAAAGCTCATCCAACACCTCCTCCATGCACTGTTGGTCTGCATCATCTGTTGTCTTTTTACTGGTGTTGCAGTCTAACAGCAAGGATGTAAGATGCATCTTACTACCAAGATTGGCACATGTGGCCATAGACCTATGAGGTACCTTCTCAAGACCTTCTAAAGAAAGCATCATAAGTTGTGACAACGGTCCTATCTCTTCCAAACTGCACCAATCCGTTGCATTGTTGTTTGTGTGAACTGGAAACCCCAACAACATCACCAAGTTTTTTAGTCTACCAAACCCCTTTGGAATTGCATTTATCCTTGTGCCTCTAATGTCAAGATTTCTTAACCTCTCTAGTTTTGTAATGCTTCTAGGAAGTCGTGCCAAATTTTGACACCCTAAAACACTTATGTATTGTAAAAATTTCATCTTTCCAATGTCATGTGGCAACTTAGATATATCCGAGTTATCTAGTGCCAAGTATCTCAAGTGTTTAAGGTGACACATAGAGCCAAGCAATTTTGTGAAATCACCATTCTTTACATGTAGTATCCGTAGACATGAAAGAGTACTTAGTGAATCCCCAGTCTTAACATTGACACCTCCAAATATCATTAATGTTCTTAGTGATTGTTGCTTTCGTAAGGCCCTCCACTCTACTGTTTCATTTGATAAAGATAGGTGGCCATATTTTGATGAAGCAATGTCACTGATACTTTGCCCCTCTCGAACAACTAATACTTCATCACGGGCCACATATAGAGCAAAAGAGCGGACAACATCATGCATGATACAATAGGATTGATCATAATATCTAATAACTGGTTCCAGAAGATTCCTCATCACCAACTCCCTATAGTACTCGGTCCCTACAAGTTCTAGTTGTTTTGAACTTCGATCATCTCGAACAAATCCTTCAGCAATCCACATGTAGACAACTTTATCACGATAGATCAATTCATCTTTTGGGAGAAGTGAGTAGTATATAAAGCATTGCTTCAGAGGAGAAGACAAACTTTCATAGCTTAAGTAGACTGCATTATTAAGTTCTTCAGGTAATCCAGTGTTGGACCATGCATAATCTTTTGAAACCTCCTCCCAGGCACCTTTGTTTCTATTTTTCTTGCACAAGAGTCCTCCTACTACTTTGATAGCAAGTGGTAAACCATCACATTTTCCTATAATCTTCATCCCGGTTTCCCTTAGACTCTCAATTTCAAGTTCATCTCTCTCAGTTGGGGATACTTATTCATAATTTACCTTATAATATTAATAAATAATATCCAAATTAGCCCTTATTATGGATCTCGAAAGTTGTACGACTATGCCACTTAGACCCCTAAAGTTAATTTGAAATTTAATTTGATAGGTCCTTAAATTTGTCTAGTTAGTCAATTTAGTCTTAAAGTCAATTTGGTCTTTTAAACTTGTTTTAAACTTGTCTCTGTTAGTCAATTTGATCAATTGTCTAACAAGATTTAAATTTTGCATTATAGCCCGACTTTTTTTTAGTATTGAATTTGTATCATCTGTTGGTCCAAGACTATCAGTGTCGGAAAAATAATTAAACAACTAACGAATTATTCTTGCACGTATGAGGAGCAATTGTAGGTACGTGCAGACTCTATTAATTAAAAATTTACATTGTACTTCTTTATATTTTGCTTTTTAAATTATATCCCGTAATCTTAGTGTAGGCCATGAACTTGTTTGATAAGAACTTCACGTGGATAATGAATCAGGCAATTCCTACTTTTTTTTTGTTTCTTATTATGTGTCTAAAAGTGAATATAACCAAAGCTTTTGTGAAGGGAGAACATGTAAGAGAAATTTTTAGAGTTTAGAACTTCACGTTGACTTTTTCCAAATTTTTTTACCACCTAAGTGCTGAGATGAGAATAAGATTTTCAGTGCCACCTGACCCACGACATATTTGTGTTAGTTTTCCTAACGACAGGGAAAGGTACGAGTGGGATTCAATTAAAATAAATTTAAGATAAGATTTATTTTACAAAAATTTACAAGAACATAGACTCTGAAATTCAGTACATTTTGATCATATGTGAAAATTACTCAATATTGTATTATGAGCAAACTAGTTTTTGTACTACTAACCTGTTTCTTGAGTAAGACCCAAACATCTTCGGACCTCAATTTGTCAACATGATGGATATATATAGCCATTATCTGACGAGCAACACCTTCGTCTCTTGTAGTAACCAAGATACAACTGCCATGAGCACCAGCACGGATGAGCGGGGCTCTAAGCAATTCATTCCATACTTTATCACTCCACATGTCATCCATCACAAGGAAAAATTTCTTCTGGTTGACTGCACTCACAAGAGCCTGCTCAAGCTGTGCCTTATTGTCTCCAAGATGAGCTATATGATTACCCCCAAGGCCAGTGATAACATTCTTGAGTAGATCAATCTCCTTGAAGTCCTGGGTGACACTCAACCATATCTTCTTTTCGAACTTCCCATGCATTGCCTCATCATTGAAGATCTTCTTAGCAAGGGTGGTCTTGCCAATGCCACCAACGCCCACAATGGCAATGACCATGGTGTTACCACTGCTCATCCTCCTCGTGGCCTCCTCCTCCTTTGTTAGCAACTCCACCAGCAGCCTTGTGTCTTGTGCAATCTTCTCCCCGACAATGTCTTCTGGAATTAACACTGACCCCGTCTCACGTCTGACATGATGGCGAGAGGCCACCGTGTCACTGTGGTCTTCCGGGGAGGCAAGGCTCATAAAGTTGAATCGAGCACTGCGCTTTGAGATGTCTTCCAGCTTTTGGTTGAGTGCCTTGATCTGTGTCCCGATCTTGTGGGCAAACAGAGGATCACGCAAGCAAAAGAGTAGTGAGTTGCAGCAACCCGAGCCCATCTCCGTCCGCTCCTCGGCCTTGAGCTGACAGATGTCGAGGATGTCGGAGGCGTCATACATGACATCCTTCAGCTCCCTCACCCACCCGGCCACGGATCTGTCAGTGATGCGCTTCCTCTCCGCGTCGGCGAGCAAGTTCTCGATATCACGCAGCATGGCCTCCATCTTCTTGATCTCGTCAGAAACCCCCAGCAGCATGCCCACCTCATCTTTTGCCATCTGGGCGAGCAGGTTGCCTAGGTAGGATGCAAAGGCTTCCAAGACCATCGCCATCTTGCTCTGCTTCTTCTCAGGGGCAGATCAGCTGATGAACAGTAGAACAAATCAAAAGGGTATCCGGAGATCAGGGGCAGATCAGGGGCTAAGCAAGCAGTCTGTCGGAGATATACCACACTTAATTAGCTAAGCAGACCAAACAAAGAAGATGTTAATGTAAAAACTGCGAGCGTACCTGCTAATCGGTGCGGCTTGTATTGTCCAAACGAACAGATTCCTCATTAAACTCTGGCCTGAAAGAAGAAGCATGGAGTATATGCATCTTCTAGCTGCTGATGCTCAAACTACTCCTGCGTGTTGCGTCTCTTCTCAATCCATCATCCACTTGTCTGCCTCTTTATTTGTACCACTTTTCTGTAACATATTTAATTTCCCAAGGTTGTTTTAATATTGTTATTGGTACTAATTTAGAAAAGCAATAGAAAATTTGAGTCACGTGGCGCGTCGTCCTTTAATATCGATAATGTCCTGTCCTCGCAATAATCGTCACCCAAGTTGGAATTTTTTTTCGAATAACTTAATAAAAATAAGAAATTCAAAATCAAACTCAAAACTTTTAAAAATTTCAAAACTAACATTCAGTCACGAAGATAACGCGCTTCAATAATAATAGCGACTGAAGACATGGCACGGCCCATATGTACCCGCTGACCCAGAACTGGTATAAAACTATGTCACTATAGTGTATCGGGTTAAGATGTTGTGCTCTCACCCGAGAGACCAGAGTTTGAATTCCACTCATCTTTTACCAAATATTTTTAGTAATGGGATTCAAACTCTGGTCTCTTGGGTGAGACACCAACGTCGTAACCAACTAAACTAGCAAATATTTCTGGAAAATATTGTCATTACATAAAGTAATACTTCACTTAATCATTCATGAGTTGGGCCGGTGGTGTATTTGAGTCGTGCCACGTCTTCAGTCGCTAGCCCAGCCCAGCTAGCGACTGAAGCTCAGTCGTCCGACTTCTTCGCAATTGAAATTTAGTTTTGAAATTTTAAAAATTTTAGGTTAGGTTTGGAATTTTTTTTATTGAGTTATAAAAATAATTATTCCCCAAGTTGCCTATTTTCAAACCTATGAGCATAATTTTTATGGTGAATATGAAGTTGTTTGACAAATTAGGTCAAGGAGATATAGAAAGGATAAAAGATCAGCTATGAGATAAACATATCAGCATTGTTCTTTTGCAGCCCAATGCTGACGTTTTATGGGAGTCGACCATGTTGAATGATCTCTGGTCATTGAAGCAATGTCCATGGATGCATGCAACCATCCTTGCACAGATGCTGTGGACGCTGGAGATCACCACTTTACTTCAATCGGCAAGATCGTAGTTCTTTAATTATTTCACATGCACTGCTAAGCCAGCTTTCTTAATTAATCTAGTTTACCTTGATTGACTCAACTACTGCCGCTTTTCAATCCACCGTCCATTTGTCTGCCTCTTTGAAGCATTTTTCTGTAATTTAGATTGTTTTATTGCTATATGTCTTGTCTAACAACATTTTTTAGTCAAGCACGGAAGGGGCGCGTCGATGATGACCCCCTCCTCTCAATAATTGTCCTTTAATTATTTGAATGGCCTATATCACTAGATAGAACTTATATTAATTTAGTTTACTAAAGATTTCTACATAACTACCAGTTATAACATGATTTTTGATAAAAAAAATATTTTTATCATCTCCAACAACAACAACAACATTCTATTAGTACAATACATCCAACCATATAACACATTAGAGGGAAGACTTCAAAGATGAGGATTTCACTATATTTGTAAGAGCAACTAGCACAAAGAGAAAAGACATGATCTCATCATACACATGAATGATAACGTGCCCATAACACAATTTGTGGAGTCTGCCACCTCGCACCATGCACACACTCATTATTTTTGAATTTTTTTTTGAAATAACCCTATAAAAAAAAACAATTGCAAAACTAACTCTTAACTTTTTAAATTTGCAAAAATGGCTTTCAGTCGCGAAATCTTCCTCGCGACAGTCTTCAGTCGCTATACGGTATAGCGACTGAAGACGTGGCACGGCACAAATGCCCCGCTGGCACCTGTGCCGTGCCAGCCAGGTTTCAGTCGCTATACGGTATAGCGACTGAAATCTGGGAAACTTTCTCTGCTCCCTCTTTTGCCCCGTGGTCGCAATCGAAACACTTCATAATGATTTCATTTGAGAAGTAGGACTTGTTTGTAAATTCTGAAATTGGGATGGCTGATTTGAGATCTAATCTCACACACAAGTGTAACTTTATTTCTGGAGCATATTCAGCAGAAGTTTGAATGAGATTTGGCAAGATTTGATGATTTTGTGATAATTCGAAAACAGAGTACTTTAGGGTAATTAGAATTTCAAAAAATGATGAGACTTGAAACTAAGGCGTCGGATGAGATTTTGAAAATCTTACAGAAGGGAAACTTGGTCAGAATAGTGAATGGGAGATACTCCTTGAATTAGATCGAAGTTTGGAGATGAGATGTGGGTTTTAGCCTTTTTAGGTTCCGAGGAAAATCTTTAAAAGGTATAAGCCGCGATAATTGTAGGCTGATTTGCGAAAAGAAGTAAGACGACAAAGTTTTGCCATCTGGACCGTACAAGTACATACCAATTTCGCATTTATACCGTGCTTTTGATACCTAGTTTTGTCTCGTTGGTTCGACGCATTTGTACGAAACCAGACGTCTCGGCGCAAAAGATGGTAAGTGCAAAAGTCGCAAAGATTAATCATACGAAAACGAGCATCAGATGAATAGGTAAAAGCTGAAAAGTAGAAACGCAAAGTCATACAAAAGTAGAACAGTAGAAAACATAAAACCCCAAAAAGTTGGAAACCTAACAAAAATATACGAAAACTGAACAGTCTGAGAAAAGCATACATCGGACTAGTGCCCCCTCCTGCCCCTCTGTGGGGGGGGCTGATACTCTGATGGTGTGTACCGAGAGGGGGGCTGACGATCCCTGACGCGCCGCCTCCTTACTGGTGGTGTCTGCGCAGCTGGCATAGACTGGGAAGGCTGTGTCGGCTGCGTAGGCGGCGGAGCATCGGGAAGGAAGCTAGGAAGCACATGTGTCGACTGTGTAGGATGCTGCTGTGCCTGGTCAGGAGGCTGGTGCCATGGAGGAGTATCGAGCTCGTCATCCGAAGAGCTGTCGTCCGAAGAGCTGTCGGCAGGCACGAAACCCGTGTGCAGTGGTGGAGGGCGCGACGACGACGGACGGTCCGCTGGTGGCACATGCGACGAAGGACCTGGCGCCGACGGTGATGGTGGGGGAATCACGGTCAAGTGAGGTGGCAGCAGCACTCTGAAACCGACTAAAATCTGATCGACCCGCCGCTCGACCTCTGAACAATATGCGTACACATCGTCGCTGGGCATGGTGGGTCCGAGGCGGGACCTGACCATCATGTCTCGTGCACCAGTAGAGATGCCGCCGAGGATGTCTAGCTGTGCACACGAATTAATGCAATTATAGAACGATAATCCATGTGAAAGTAAGGTTTCAAAGAGCTAAGGAACTCACAGAAGAGTGGATTCGCCCAGTTAGGCGTCGGTCGTAGCCGTCATCGAGGGTGGCGGGAGGGATGGGCTCATCAGGCGCGGCGGGTGGACCGCCCGTCAATCGGTAGATCGTGCGAGGTCGGTACCAGGACAGATAGGAAAAATGGATGTCGTGGCTGTATGGCCTGTGCTCCTCGACCGTGCGTGTGTGCGCCCAATCCATCCACTGCTGCACATAAGGCTGCTGTCGACGAACGAAATCGTCCCTCACTCGACCCTTCCTGGATTGCCTGCGGACAAAGAAATTAGGTTGTGATGGAAATTATGTATAAAATAACATGTGAATGTAATGCATATTTGACGTACTCGTGGATATGGTGCGGGATCTGTCGAGGAGGCGGCACGGGGACAGCCTGGCGTAGGCCAAACTGGCGCATAACTCGCTCAGGCGAGTAACCCTCAACCATGTGCGAGAAGACGAGTAGAACCTGGGTGCGCCAGTACGGCTCATCCTGCGTACAAAAAGAAGAAAGGCCGGCTGGTGTCGACGATTCGGACTCGGAGTCCTCAGCCGAACTTATGCAGAATTTGTAATAGTGAGACCTTTCAAGATGACCCTTCGGGAAGGTATGCTGAACAATGGTGAACAGGAGCACAGAGAATTTAGACAGGTTCGGGCCCTCGATGGTGGGAGTAAAAGCCCTACGTCCTGTTGAGATTTCACTAAGTGTGGTAAAATGTTTACAAATGGGAGGAAAAGTCCTTACAGGCAAGGATTTTTCGTGTAAAAATGTACAAAGATAAACTAAAGAAGACTTAAAAATGCTATATGATGGCTAACGTGGATCTCTTTTTTCCCTCCTTGATTGATGCTTCATGCCATCCTTTTATACTGTTTGAAAGGGTGCCATGTGAAGGAAACTGCATCAATCGGTTGCACGGACGGTTGGATGCGGTTTTTGGAACTACTCTTAACCTCCACGCAGGTTAAACACGTGTTATTCATGAATAACTGTACGTGTTAACCTCCTGACGGTTGATTTTCCACGTGTAGGAATCTTCGGGATACCTAGAATATCCTGTCGTATGGACAACCGAATAGATAGATCCCAGGTATCCTGATCGGCAGATGTTCTGACCGCGGGATTCGACTGACCGCGTAATATCCCAAATGTGTAGTTCGCGTATAGCCCACGAACTTCTGACCGCGCAAGGCTTACGGTCTGACCGCGTAAAGCTGCGACTTGATCGCGTAAAGCTGGCAACCTCGTGGTGATGCCTCTCAGAATAGCTTGAGTTCGCATCTCCAGACACATGTCTGGTTCGAACCTGTCTTGAACCAGAAATTTATTAGAAGTGACCCGGGTGTCAATCCTCGTCAGCTAGCCCCCAAATTCGAAGAAAACGGAGAGACGTGTTTATTTCGAATTTAAAAACCGTGCATTGGATTTTTAACCCGGCCTTTTAACTTCTCCACTTAGTGGCGCACTAAGTGAAAACGGTTGGTTTTTCAAGACGGGTTCTGACATTACGTGACGGGCAATGATGGCGCCGTAGAGATTTTTATCTCGAGGTAAAATTGTAAATGTCTTTAACGAAACTCGAGGTGTCTGGGAGGTGAACCGTCGACCTGGCGGCTATAAATACCAGACCCCTGGACATGTAAAGATTTACAATTTCCCTCTCACGCCTAAGTCTTTTTCTTGTTACCTGGCTTCCTTCCTTTTCACTTACTCTTCCCAATGGCAGATCACGAAATCATCGAGATTGAGAGCGATGAAGGGGAAATTGTCGAACAAGGGTCGAATGAAGTCCTGTCTCCCTTAAGGAAGAAACCCAAGGTTGACGAAGGATCTTCCAGTGGAACAAAGGTGAAGAATGTAGCGAGTTTCTTTCTTCCTTCAGTTCCTTTGACCCTCCCCGTTCATGCCTCTCGGCAAGTTAGGCCTTTATCCTTAGAGAAAGATCCCATCACGTTCAATTCTCCCATCCTTTTGGGTGATCAACATCCTGGTCGGCAAGCGGTGACTATCCCTCGACCAGATGATTGCCATATTGGGTTGGCGAAGCAAATTTCTTCTGGGAAGGTTGCTCTTCCACCATATGATGATCTTCCTCCCAAGATGGGTGTATCAACGGGTTATGCACCGGGACAGGTAACAATTCTTCTCCCTTTTTGCTGATAATTTTAGTTAATATGACTAACTTTTGCAAAATGCAGGAGGTAGGAGGCCCCAGCGATCAGCCTTCTGCTGCTCCATCTCTTCCTTCCGGACAGACTCTTCTGGAAGAGAAGAATGCCCTGGAGAAGAAGACCGAGGAGATGGCCTCGAAGATTCTGCGTTTAGCAGAATGTCTTGATCGATCCCGAGAGGAGGCGCACCATTTCCGTCGAGAGAGAGACTTCGCTCAGCAACAGCGAGAACTCTCTGACTTGATTAGGGACAATAGTGCGTCCGTTGTTAGGGACGATATAGATAGACTTAGAGTAGTCGCTAGTTCCTTGGGGGTTGTCAGTTTAGATCCTACTGACAACAATATGTCCCTTGGGGAACTTTGTAAACTTCTTTCGGAACAAGTCGATGCTTTTATCGACCGTATCCCTTTTGTATGTAAAGAATGTAATAAATAAAGTTTCTTTTATCCATATGAACATTCTTCATACCTTCTGTGCGAAATTAAGGCTAAAAGCTTAGTCCGCGACCATTCATACACAGGAAATTTCAGTTCTGCGATTAGAATCGCGCTTTAAAAGATCACCATGACCTGCCCTGATGCCGCGATCAGACTTAAGGCCGCGGTTAGAACTGAATTGCGACCAGAGTTGAACATCCGGTTAGACTATTACCTCGATTAGAGACGAAGTTTTAGCCTAGAACACGATTTCGATAAAACCATAACCCAATTAGAAACACTTCAGCACGTTAAAAATTGGGTTACGTGATTTTTTCGAACAAAATGTTCAAAGTATAAAAAGGAAAAACTTCCTCTGAAAAGTACTGGAAATTTTTCAGTCCTTTTACACTTTCAGTTTCCAAAACAAAGAAGTCTTTTTGTTTCAGATCCGACGCCTGAGTACTTTATCGGGTCCATCAGAGACAGTATCCATTATGGGAAATGAATAAAGCATTTAATTAATGCGTCGCCTTGGTTCTATAAAAAGCAGTAGGTAGCTTCTTGAGGAAGCCACTCAGCCGCGAAAAAACCCTTAGAATTCCCGCCGCTCAAAACCCTCATTTTCTTCATCCTTTATCTTCCCCAAATCGCCAGCTTCCCCTTTGATTCTACACCATAGATGGCGTCCTGGAGCAGATCCATTCATCATTCTGAGGAGAGCCTGATGGTGCTTGAGAAGGAGGAGATCCTTTCTCCGCGGCTGCTGATTAACTGGCGACCTGCGGAGAAGGACCAAGAAACCCCAACTGTCCAAGAAGGCGAGTTGGTGGTTTTTGAGGAGTATTTTCGTTGCGGGTTCCGATTCCCTGAGAGTCGGTTCCTTAAGGATATCTTTGAACATTACGGGTGGGAACTAATCAACCTCCACCCCAACGCGATGCTGATTCTTGCAGTATTCCAGCATCTCTGTGAAGCCTTTGTCGGAGTATATCCCAGCGTGGATCTTTTCCGACGATTTTACTTTTCGGCGTGGTCGAAGAGCACCAATGCCGCTGGATGCATCTACTTCCGGCTGAGGGATAAAAAGGAGTATCCCTCCCCACCCCTGCGAGACTCAGTGCACGGGTGGCACCAGAAATGGTTTTACTGCACCCCGCCGACCGAGAGCGGGTTGTGGTTTGAGAACTCGCGGCCGGAGAAAACGAGCGAGTTGGATACTCTCCCGGCGATGAACGCGGAGTTCATGAAGCATGCCGAGGTGATCCTTCACTTAGTCGAACAAGGGATGACGGCACGTGACGTCATCCGAGACTTTGTGAAGAATCGGGTGAGCCCCCTACGTGAAAGGGCTCATCCGGCTTGGGAGATCAAGTCCATGGCGGACACTACCCTGGACTATAACGAAGGTACTCATTTCTGACATTGAAATCCTTTTGTCATTTTTGAAATGTATCAATTTAACTCGTATCTGGGAACAGTCCTGCCCTCAGCTGAGATTGAGAGGCGGACTAACTACCTCCTCAGGGCGTACAACGCCGAGGTAGAGGGCCCCAAGGGATCTCCTCGCCCCCAAAGCTTGATTCATGCCGGCGACGACCTTAAACAGGAGCGCCGAAAGGTAAACTTTCCACTTGGCCTCTGTTTTACAGGTCTCATGTATGTCCAGCACTAATCAATTCCATTGGAATGAGAACAGCTCCTAGGGAGGTTTGCGGATGCAACATTCCCAAGTGAAAATGTCGGCTCTCTGAAGAAGCCGACGGCGAGGAACGTGAAGAAGGTCTCTCAGAGACCCAGGACAAAGAGTCCTGCCTCTAAGAAGACCAAACTGAACCCTGGAGAGGGGTCTTCACGAAGCATTCCTCGTCTCGCAAGAAAGACTGCGGTAAGATATCGCATTCCTGCTACTTTTTCAGGCGCGACATGGAATCACTTCTTCGTCGTACAGGGAGAGGGGAGCGAGGAGGAAGAGGATGACGTTCCTCTGATCCTTCGAAGGAGAAAGATCGCGGATCTTCCATCCAGCGATGCCCCAGGCTGCCCCGCAGAGACCACAGCTGCCGAAGAGGTGGCCGTGGTTGACCCTGCGACCACTGAAGATCATGTGGTCGCGGGTGACCTTCCACTTCCTGAAGCCCCCGAGGTTTCAGGGTCAATCATCTCTGCTTCCCTGGTCGAAGGGACGACTAAGGTAAAGGATCTTTTCGATCATTCCCTCCATGGCTCTTTCTGCGTATTTGACGAGTTAATGTACATACAGGAAGGAGAGCTTCCCCCTGGGTCCACTGGGGATTTCAGGGAGGAAAATCCTCCTCCTCCGCAGGCAGAGGAGGAGGTAGAAGATCAAAGGCCGGCTGTGACGGTTCCAGCAACTCAGGAATCGTCAAGGCCTTCGGATGCAGCCCCACCAGTTAATCCGATGGTCCAGGTAAAGATCTTTCTGTGTGTTTTCACCCGTTCCCTAGGAATATGCCTATAACATGATATTTTCAGGGGGGTGATGTCTTATTTACCATAAGGAAGGCAAGAACCGGAGACGGCTCTCCTTCACAAGGGGAGTTTTCCCAGAAGTCCCAGGAAAGAATGGGATTTCGAATAAGGTAAAAACTCTTACTTGACAGTAATCTTAAATAAAAGCTGTCTGACCCATTCTTCCTGTTAGGCAAAAGAAGACAGCGCCTATACCTTCAACCGCCACTGGGGAGGTTGAAGCTAGGGCTGATGAGGGAGCCTCTAATGAAGAGCGCTCTACTCCCGTGGTTCAGGAAGTCGTCCGGACCGCGGGAGGTGAGACAAGTACAGGGACTAGGTCACCACCAGTGGCCTCTGGGGGTGGCGTCCGGCCGGCACTCCCATCAACTGTCCCCGTTGCAGGCACTTCAGGCGCGCTAGCAAGGATTCCTGCTAGCATGGATGATGCTACTTTAAATAAGTTTATGAAGGTATGATGACCCCTGTTCCGGCGTTTGAAATGCCTTTAGAGTATATTTAACTCTCTTGCTTCGTGTCACAGGGCTTGTCATGGGTGACGAGCCAGTCGCATGCTGCAATGGCTAGCATTGCGGCTGTTCAAAAAGATCGTGACGGCTTGCGCAAGTGAGGATCGTCATTCTTCTGTTAATATAAGTAGGCTTTAATTGTGACTAACCTGATTTTGCTGCAGAGAGGTTACGTTCTTGAAGAAAGAGTTAACCAAGATAAAGCTGAACTCAGTTACAGAGTTCCAGAAACTACGGACTGAAATCAATAGACTTCAGTCTGAAAATGCTGGTAAGTCGATTCCCAACTTGAGAAGACTTAAAGACGTTTCTTGTTAATAACCTCTTTTTTTTTTGTACAGCGCAAGCAGGTCGCATTAAACAGCTCAGCCAGGACAAGATGCTTCTCGAGTCCTCGCTCAACCATACCGATCAAGTGGTCAAAGAGTTGAGCCTACTGGTCTTCGACAAACTGAAGGCCATAGCCAGCCTTTTGAATACCAACGTGGTAGAGTTGAGGAAGGACGACCCAAATGTCAGCGATTGGGCATCACTGCTTACAACTCAAGCAGAATCACTGCTCGAATATCTCCCTGGAGTTTACGGCGACGTGAAGAGACAATCAGGACGAGAGTCCAATCAGCCGCTTCTGCCGTACTCAGCCGGGTTCGACTTCACCATGGCCCAGATGCGAATCTGAGTGCACTGGTGGGACCGGTTGAGGTCGAGAGTGAAGAACTACTTGACGCCGTTATTGAAGAAGTTAAGCCCTTCGTTGACAAGCTCTTGGCTGAGCTAAGGATCGAATGATCCTTATATTTTGTAACCAAACAATTGTAATTACAATGCTATGTATGTAAAACTATTTTTTCAAAAGAAAGTGCATATTCACATCATAAGTTTCATACTATAAGTATATTCCTCTAGCCCCCGCCTCTGTTTTATGAATACTGAAGCCTTAGTATTTTAAGCAGAGGGGAAAACATAAGTATGATGACCAGGGATATGTGCTTCAAGCCGATGGTCAAGATTAAAGTAACATTTTAACCTTATTGCAAACTGGTAGCCACCCAAATGACCGAAGACTAGCCAGATAGTCCCGTGTGCGTTGAGAAACGGCTTATTTAGGAGTGACTTATCTGGAAGTGATCATGAGATTGACCAGCGAATCCGGTTGAAAAATGCTGTAATAACCTAACCGCCAGCGATCAGCCCCCAGAATTTGGGCTTAAAGAAAAACACTCATTGTATGAAAACAAGACATGCTTTTTATGAAAAGATGCTAATTGAACAGGAAAAAAGTGATTGGAATATTTACACGTAAAACTTGCGAAGTTGATCGATGTTCCAAGTATTGGACAAAATCCGACCATCCTCCATGGCTAACCGCGCAGATCCTGGCCGCGGCACTGAGACGACAGTGTAAGGTCCCTCCCACTTTGGGGAGAATTTATTGCGGTTAGACTGGTCTTGAATTTTTCGTAAAACCAAGTCGCCCACGTTGAGATCACGTGGTCGCACCTTTTTACTGTGATACTTGCGTAGAGCCTGCAAGTATACCGCGGACTTAATCAGGGCGCGATCACGCCGTTCTTCCAAGAGGATGAGATCTCGCGGTCGCTGTTCGGATTGGTTGACCTGTTCGAATTGATTCGTGCGAACAGATCCAATACTTACTTCCATAGGCAACACAGCCTCGGCTCCATAGACCAAATGGAAGGGTGTCTCACCGGTGGCTCGACTAGAGGTAGTCCGTAGTGCCCATAGAACAGTATAGAGCTCGTCTGCCCAAGCCCCCGAGCGGGTCTTGAGGCGATCAAAAACACGTTTTTTGATACCTTGCAATACTTGCCCATTGGCCCGTTCTACGGCACCATTGCTTTGTGGATGTGCCACGGAAGCAAAGCACACCTTGGTCCCAATCTGATCGCAGTAGTCTAGGAAAAGACCGCTAGCGAACTGAGAACCGTTGTCCGTGATGAGACGGTTTGGAACACCAAATCGTGCCACAATGTTCTTGTGAAAGAACTTTTGTGCGGCTGATGCAGTAATATTTCGTACTGGTTCGGCCTCAATCCACTTTGTGAACGTGTCAATGGCTACGAACAGAAACTTGTACCCATTGACCGCTTGTGGCATAGGACCGACGATGTCCATTCCCCAGATCGCGAAAGGCCATGCGAGAGGAATAGTTTGCAATGCATAAGCAGGTTGATGAACCTGTCTTGCATGAAACTGACACTGTGGACACATCTTGACCATAAGCTTGGCATCATTGAGTGCCGAAGGCCAGTAGAATCCCTGTCGAAAAACTTTTCCGACCAGTGTTCGGTATGACGCGTGTGCACCGCATACACCGTCATGTATTTCTTTCAAGAGGGATTTTCCTTCCTCCTGAGATATGCAGCGCATGAATACTCCTTGAGTACCCTTTCTGTACATAACCCCATCTATGAGTTTGTACAGACGCGCTTTTCGAATTAACCGATCGCTTTTGGTTTCGTCCTCGGGTAGGGTCCCATGTTCAAGATAGACCCTCAATGGATGAGTCCAATCTTGTTCCTGACCGAGGTTGGCAACGAAGGCTATTGCCGGATCATCCTCGACCGAAGTCATGATCGAAGGACGGTCCAAGTGTTCAATGAACACTCCTGCCGGAGCGGATGAGCGTGAGGATCCAATTTTGGATAATTGGTCTGCGAGAATGTTGTCCTTTCGCGGGATGTATTGGACTTCGAAGTGACTGAAGTGTTTTTCCAATTTCCTTACTTCCCCCAGGTAATGAGCCATTGTCTCATCGGAGGTGCTGTACTCCTTGTTTACCTGGTTTACGACCAGCTGTGAGTCCCCCCTCACCACTAATCGACGGACTCCGAGGAATTTTGCTGCCCGGAGCCCTGCAAGAAGACCTTCATACTCTGCTGCATTGTTGGTTGCAACAAAGTGTAGTTGAATGACATACTTAAGCTGTTCGCCCTGAGGCGTAACTAAGACCACTCCAGCCCCCGAGTGTTGAAAACTACGGGAGCCGTCAAAGTACATTGTCCAATAATCGGGGCACTCCAATTCCTTTGCCAACTGCACGGGTGGCTCAGGGTTGGTCCATTCGACCACAAAGTCGGCCAAAACCTGAGACTTAACCGCCGTGCGAGGGGTGAAATGGATCTCAAAGGCACCGAATTCGACCGCCCATTTGGCGATTTGACCAAATTTTTCTGGATTTCGGACAATTTCCCCTAAAGGAAAAGAGGAGGGTACTGTGATCTTGTGTGCTTGAAAGTAATGTCGTAGCTTACGGGAAGCCATCAGTAGTGCGTAAAGTATCTTCTGGACCTCAGGGTAGCGCTCTTTAGGACCATGAAGTACTTCGCTCACATAGTAGACGGGTCTGTGTACTCCTTCCCTTTCCGCGATCAGAACTGCGCTGACCGCGTGCGGGGTGGCCGCCAAATACAGAAGTAATGGTTCTTCCTTTTCAGGAGACACCAATACTGGCGGACTGGAAAGGTATGTTTTTACCTCCTAAAACGCTTTTTCGGCTTCGTCGGACCACGTAAAGTTATGATGTTTATGCAAGGCTTTAAAGAAAGGTAGTCCCCTTTCGCCTAATCGCGATATGAAGCGACTTAGAGCCGCCATGCGACCAGCCAGGCGTTGAACATCCTTCATGGTCGAGGGCGACCTCATTTGTTCAATAGCTCTGATTTTCTCAGGATTAACCTCAATGCCCCTGGAACACACAAGGAAACCAAGAAGCTTTCCTGAAGAAACCCCGAAAGAACATTTCTCCGGGTTCAATTTTATTCCAAAGCGATTCAAGTTACAGAAGGTTTCAGCAAGATCGTCCAAATGAGACAATCTTTTGGTGCTCTTTACAACCAAGTTGTCTACATATGCTTCGAGATTATGCCCTATCTGGGAAAGAAAGGTCTTTTGCATCAAGCGCTGGTACGTGGAACCAGCGTTCTTGAGACCGAACGGCATTCTGACGTAGCAGTATGTGCCGAACGGGGTGATGAAGGCAGTTTTGTCTTCATCGTCTTCTGCCATGCTAATTTGATGATATCCTGAGTAGGCATCCAGAAAACTCATCAGTTCGCAGCCCGCAGTGGAGTCAACCAGCTGGTCGATGCGGGGAAGGGGAAAGTCGTCCTTCGGACAGGCACTGTTGAGGCTAGTATAGTCGACGCACATGCGCCACTTGCCATTTGACTTGCGGACCATGACCGGATTGGCGAGCCAGTCCGGGTGATTTACTTCGCGGATAAACCCGGCTTGTAAGAGTTTGTCTAACTCTTCTCGGATGGCTTCCTGTCGGTCGGTGGCAAAACGCCTGAGCTTTTGCTTTATTGGTCGTTGTCCAGGTCGAATTGCTAACCTGTGCTCAATTACTTCCCTTCGGACACCGGGCATGTCGGACGGTTTCCACGCAAACACGTCTGCGTTAGCTCGGAGGAAAGCAATGAGGTCGAGTTCCTATTTGTCATCCAGGGCTGACCCAACCCGAATTATCCTGGATGGGTCATCTGGGTACAAAGGAACTTGTTTGAGTTTCTCATCTGGTCGAGGAGCAGCCCTGATCGCATCGATGGCGACAGTGGCGACCTGAGCGTCCCGGAGGGGAAGTTGATCGACCATCTCCAAAGATAGCCGGTCGCACGTGAGTGCCACATTGCGACTACCTCAGACCGAAATGACACCTTTGGGGCCAGGCAATTTCCCGCACTGATAAGCATAGTGCGTTTCCATCATGAACTTAGCGAGAGTAGGCCTGCCAAAGATTGCATTATAAGCTGAATCACAATCGATTACATCGAAAGTAACCAATTCTGTTCGGAAGTTATCTGGTTCTCCCAGAGTGACCGGGAGGACCACTTGTCCCAATGGCATCATGGAGGGGCCTGGGATTATCCCATAAAACGGATGGATTATGGGCTTGATCTTCGAACGAGGAATTTGCATCTCGTCGAGTGTCTTGACCAATAAAAGATCAAGGGAACTTCCCCCGTCGATCAGGACCCTTTCGACTCTCGCGTTACTGATGATTGGGGTAATAACCAGAGGTAACCTCAATGGTCGAGTTAGCCCCGCAGGACAGTCAGCGCGGTCGAACGTCAAAGGCGTATCCGACCAACGGGGATATTGAGGTTCACCAAGGGATGTCTCCGTTTGGTTAACCTCTCGGCAAAAAGTTTTAAACTGCCTTTTGGAAACGAAAGAGGAGGAACCTCCGAAAATGACATTAACATGATTTTGAGGTACCTGGTAAGCCATTTCTTCGTCTCCCTCGACGTCTCTAACCCCGCACGCCTGCTCTTTGGGCGGTAAGGTTGGCATTGGCCCAGCTCCTTGGTAGAAATCATCCAGCTGTTTCAACCAACTCCTGTAGTTTTTGAGATCGTGGCCTGCGGAATTGTGGAGTGGACACCACCTTTTGCCCTCCTGCGGATTAGTTGATTTTTCTGGCTGGTCGGAATCCCGACCACCAGAAGCAGTTTTGATTTTAAAAGAAGACTTATTACCTTTGGTCGAAGGTGGTTTCTCCGCGACCGCGACCTCACGGTACTGTCCAGAGCGGTTCCTCTTCGACTTTTTTGACTTCCCACCCGGTGAAGACTCCGGCTTTTTGCTCGAATCTTCTTTCTTGGCGTCCTTGAAGCCTGGTTAGGGCGGTAGGTCCCCCTTGTCAACCATTCGGTTCCATTCGACTGCCTCGGCTGCATCGGAGTATCGATCAGCCATATCGAACAGATCGGCCACCGATCGAGGAGGGTGGATGAGCAAGTCTTCAGTGAATCTCCGGTATCGAACGGCATGCTTAAATGCCCTGATTACGGAGCCATCAGATATGTTCGGGATGGTATTTCTTACCCCGACGAACCTCTTGACAAACTGCCGAAGCGTTTCAGTCGAAGTTTGCCGCAATCTATGCAAGTCGTCCTCCTTACCCGGCTTTTGGTAACAGTTTTGGAAATTGCTGAGGATGGCATCGCATAGCATTTCCCAATTATAGATAGAACCCTCAGGCTGATTGAACAACCAGGTTCTAGCCGGTCCTACGAGGACTGTTGGCAGGTAGTTGGCCATGACCTTGTCATCGCCTCCTGCTGCTTGGATGGCAGTAATATAGATCTGAAGAAACTCGGATGGGTTCTGAGTTCCATCAAACCTCTCAATGGCCCCTGGTCGAAACTTATCGGGCCAAACGACTGCTCGTAGGCCAGGCGAGAAAGCTTTGCAACCAACGTAAGGACCGTGAACCGTCCTGCGACTTTCGGTCGGGTTTCGAGCAAACTCACTTAATGGCGGGGTTACTCGAGGTCCCAAACGAGAATGAACGGGAACTCGATCCCTACTGCGAGAGTCCTGCATTCGCCGATATTTATCCTGTCGGGACGGTATAGGCGGCGGGTAACTCCGTCGACCAGAGCCAAAATGAGGACCATCTCGATCACGGGAATGTGTCACTGAGCGGGAAGAGGCTGTCGGGGTCGCCTCGGATGCGACCTCATCCAGTCTTTCCGCCAGGATCCTGAAAAAGGCCGGTCTCTGCGCATCCGTGACCGTAGGAGGAAAATTGCGCATGACTTCCGCGATAGATCGCAGTCGACCATGGGTACTTCTCCTAGGGGCACCAGGTGTTATTGTTTCCTCGTCCACTGGGAAGTGCTCCGGTGGTAAGGAAGGAGTCTGGTCACGTCTATGACCACGCGACCGTCGAGAAGAACTCGGGGCAGCATCGTAACGAGCCTGCGCATCTTGAAGAGCCTCTAGGGCAATTCTGCGTAGTTCGTTGTTTTGTTGCTCGAGATCTTGCTCCTCCTTCTGTTTGCGATCTTGTTCTTCCCTGGCAGCCTGTTGATCGGGAGTTTCCTCCTACAACGCAGCAAACTGCCTAGGGAGAGAAGTTGTTGATGGGGAGAACATCTCGGTCTGTTCCGAGTCAGACTCGAAATCAAAGAGACGGTGGAGGTTATCAGGGTCGAACCTCCCTGGGCTAACCTCGGGGTCACCATCATACTCTCCCTCAGCGGGATCGCATGACGGGCCGGATTCATCACCTAACACATTAAGAACCTCTGCGGGTTCTGACCTTGTGCCAGTTACCTCCTGGTCGATTATCATGACTTGGGGAGATGATTCATCCTGTGGAAGATTCTGGCCTTCGACCTCTTCCATCGGAACGGGATTACTTGGAGAAGGCATTGGGATATGAGCATAATCCTCGAGATCGAAATCATTCTCGGAATCATATGCTCCAGCCATGTTTCGGCAAACCTCCGAATTTCAATTAAGACGCCTTGAGAAAGGCCCCACGGTGGGCGCCAGCTGTCGATGATTCGGACTCGGAGTCCTCAGCCGAACTTATGCAGAATTTGTAATAGTGAGACCTTTCAAGATGACCCTTCGGGAAGGTATGCTGAACAATGGTGAACAGGAGCACAGAGAATTTAGACAGGTTCGGGCCCTCGATGGTGGGAGTAAAAGCCCTACGTCCTGTTGAGATTTCACTAAGTGTGGTAAAATGTTTACAAATGGGAGGAAAAGTCCTTACAGGCAAGGATTTTTCCTGTAAAAATGTACAAAGATAAACTAAAGAAGACTTAAAAATGCTATATGATGGCTAACGTGGATCTCTTTTTTCCCTCCTTGATTGATGCTTCATGCCATCCTTTTATACTGTTTGAAAGGGTGCCATGTGAAGGAAACTGCATCAATCGGTTGCACGGACGGTTGGATGCGGTTTTTGGAACTGCTCTTAACCTCCACGCAGGTTAAACACGTGTTATTCATGAATAACTGTACGTGTTAACCTCCTGACGGTTGATTTTCCACGTGTAGGAATCTTCGGGATACCTAGAATATCCTGTCGTATGGACAACCGAATAGATAGATCCCAGGTATCCTGATCGGCAGATGTTCTGACCGCGGGATTCGGCTGACCGCGTAATATCCCGAATGTGTAGTTCGCGTATAGCCCACGAACTTCTGACCGCGCAAGGCTTACGGTCTGACCGCGTAAAGCTGCGACTTGATCGCGTAAAGCTGGCGACCTCGTGGTGATGCCTCTCAGAATAGCTTGAGTTCGCATCTCCAGACACATGTCTGGTTCGAACCTGTCTTGAACCAGAAATTTATTAGAAGTGACCCGGGTGTCAATCCTCGTCAGCTGGAGCGACGGATTGGAGGTTTGCGGTGGTCCACGGATCCCAGATGACGCTGTCGTCGAGAAGCAAATCAAAGTCTGTGGCGTACGAAGGATAGCAGAGGTGCGCCTGATCTGTGGCCCACCTCAAACTCAGCCTAACCCACCTCCATCCCATCACGGGGCCGTCTCTCCCATCCCCGACTAATGCGAACTGATCCCGCGGAACCAGCGGTCGACCGATGGGGAAATGCTCGTACGACCACATCTGCAAGAGAATGGCGCACCCAGCGAAAAGAGAGCTGACCTGGTCTCTGCTCGTGGCGTCGCACAACCCCCTATAGGTGTGGCAGAGCACAGCGGATCCGAAACTGAACCTCGGCACGTGGCCCAGGGCCGAGTCGGCAATACTCCTGGCGAGCTGAACGTACTGCCGCTCGCAGATGTCTCCGTGGGTGCCAGGGAAGAGCAACCACCCAAACAGGTACAGCAAGTACGCCTCAAGGTGGCGCCTGAAGACCTCCTCTGGAGCGGCCACGGGGAGCGCAGCATCGCGCACTGCGCGAAGGTAACTCTGGGGAACTCCCGCGTCCTGCACAAACCCCCCCGCTGGCCCTACTCCCTCGAAGCGCTGTAGGAAATCTAGGCGCCATGAAGCTCTCTCGGTGGCAGCTGGGACATATATCTCCCCGCGGATAGGCAGGCCAAGTAGCATGCTGACGTCCTGCAGCGTGACAGTGAGCTCGCCAAAACTGAAGTGGAACGTGTGCGTCTCGGGCCTCCACCGATCCACAAGCGCAGTAATGAGGGCTTGGTCGAAAGGGAATCGCCTCGCCCGATCCACCATGCGAGCGAAAGGCAACAGTCCGGCCTCGAGCAAATAAGGCGCGAACCGCTCATCTAGAGGCCACATCTCACGCGGTGCCCTCAGACGCAAGGCTGGGAGAACGATGCCCTGTAGAAGGCGTCGAGCACGGTGACGCTCCTGATGGTGCTGTGAAATCAGCTCGGGAAGCTGATGGTCGTCCGCCATACCTGCAGTTGTCACATATTGGTTGAGAAGTTGAAACATTGAGTACATAAACAAACATTGAGTAAATAAAAAAACATTCAGTAAATTCACGAGAAGACATTAGGGAAATTAAGTACAACTGATATATGAAAATTCGGTACAACTCACGACAAAACATTAAGTACTTGAAATAATACAACATTTAGTTTTGCAACGAAGACGGTGCGCCTGTCACCCGCGGGCATCGATTTCTTCTGTGACCAGGCTGCCGGCAAGCGCTGCATCTACGTACGTCATCTTCACACTCCGCTGCATCCATATTGTTATTTATCCTCCTGGATCGACGTCGGCCGACATGGCCTACGAGGAGCCTCTTGTCTGGGATCCACGTGATGGCATCTTCCGGGGATAGTTGTCGATAGCTTTCCCCCGCCGCAAACCCATTGAAGACACCATCCCAGGTCTTCCACATGTACTGCAGAGTATAATAGGTTGATATGTACCGCGCCGGATCGATCCCAGGAACAGAGCAGGCAGCGATGACATGCGAGCAAGGAATGTGCAGCAGTTGAGGCTTGTTGCATGTGCATTGGGCATCTGCATTTGAAATCCGACATTCGTGGACCCGACCAGCCCGCAGTGTGCCATAGACATGTCTGTGCCTTAGCCGAACCTCGTACTTCCCGTGCAAGCGACTCAGTACTGTGACATCATGTGTCAACGATTTCCTTGTCCGAAATTCGAGGTAATCATTGATCTTTTTGGGCCAGTGTGCTAAGGGGTCATGCAAAAGCCTTGATGCCGCCAAACCCCTGCTGTCGTAGTACGCTACTGTGCGATAGAATGTCATTTCAACTATTGCAGTGAGTGGTAAGCATCGCACACCTTTGAGGACGAAGTTGTACACCTCGGCCAGATTTGTCGTCATGATTCCGTATCGAGCCCCACCTGTGTCATGAAGCAACGCCCACTTCTCCATTGGTTTGGGCTGAATCCACTGACTGAATCTGACACGACCCCGGCGGCTTCCCATGCCAGTATCGCCGCGATCTTCTGCAACCCCTGCTTCTCGCAATTCCACCGACGTACTTTCCTCCAGTGACTTCCAGATTTGTGAGAACTTTGACTGTTGGTTCTGTTTGGCAAGCCGTTTGAACACGACCAACAGGCGCTTGCTCTTGAAACGACTGTGAAAATTCGCGCCAAGATGCCGTGAGCACCAACGACTCTGCAAATCATCCCAACTCAGCGATGGATCCTCTCCTGATCGCATGTACTCCATCGCACTCAGCATTCCTCCATTTCGATCATGAATCAAGCACACGCGCTCCCGGTCTTTCACAACCTCATTCTTCAAAGTGCCCAAGAACCACAGCCAACTGCTATAGTTCTCCCCCTCGACCACAGCATATGCTATGGGGAGAAGCTGGTCGTTGGCATCAACAGCCACAGCAGTCAGCAAAGTTCCCTGGTATTGTCCAGTCAAAAATGTTCCGTCAATGCAAAGCACGGGTCTCATATACCTGAACGATGCAACGCACTGTGCGAATGCCCAGAAAAATCTCCGCAGTACCATGCACCCAGGAATCACAGCACCCTCGGAGCCGATTGCCGGCGTATCAACAATTGCGGTGACTGTGCCTGGATTTGCTTCGCATATCCGCCGCAACAGCCTCGGTACTAAGTTGTATGCCTCAACATATGTACCAAAAAGCTCCTCCAGCGTCTTCTGTTTAGCCATCCATGCCTTCGGGTAGTTGATATTATAACCGTACTTCTCCGCGACATGTGCAATTATCACCTTCGGTGTGATTGCCGTATTTGCCTTCACTACTGACAGAATCAGACTGGCAACAAAACTGGAAGTGATATTTCTATGATGCTGCACCATGCCCTCAGCCAGACATCCGTGGTCGTCAACTCTGGTCACCCGAAAGGACGGGTCATCTCGTGGCCGCCAGACACGTACGTACCATGGACAATTCTGGATTAAGCACCTCACAGTCCACAGGCTCAGATTTGATCTGACCACCCGGAATGGCCTATTTAGTGAGACAGCCCAGGCAGTTATGGCTTTCTTTGCATCCTTTTTACTCCGAAACAACTGTCCAAGCTGGACGGTTGATTCATTATAAGACCATCGCGAACCCAGCTCATCATGAACCACAACGTTATTCAAGGATGACGGATCAGTCCACTCACTCATAGGATTATGCTGTTCCGTGGGTTCAACAGGAGATTCGTACATTTCCGACGGATCAGTATACTCCTCTTCATTAAAATTCTCCTCCAATTCTGGTAATTCTTCAGCTGCATCTACTTGATGGCCACCAAATTGAGTTGTATTTCCTACACCAGTTGTGTTAGGTACACTGCCAGTTGCACTGGCATTGGTACTGGCACCTGCACCAGTATCGACATCGCCACCGCCATCGCGACCTCCTCCGGTACAGATATTAGTGTTTTCTCTTTCAACCGAATGGCTGCCCTCCGAACTGTGTACTGACATTTCAACGTACAGTATGATGGTTCCGACAGCATAGCCTGGATTTGTCACAATTCGTCCAAACGAACCCCATGATTTGTCACCTTTCAGTCTCTTCAGCACCCATTTGTTTCCATCCGGAACCATGCCTTCCACTTTGAGATTATCCGTCGTAACATTGAGTTGTAACAGGTCAACTAACCACATCTTCAAATCGTTGAAAGACATTGACTGTGGTTGTCTCATTTGACTGCAAACATACATACAACCACCAAGATCATCACCGTTTGGTCCATTACGGATTACACCGGCTCCGTAATAAACGTACACTGTATTGGGTTGCTCCATAGCTGTACAAGAGTGTATAATTAGAGAACTCACATTGCTCATTGTACTAAAAAAACATGATTTTCCAAACAACAGAAATTTTCCCCTCCCTCTAAACCCATGCGGGAAAGGCCAACACGTTGAGGGCGACAGCGGTGATGACTACGACAATGAGGCCGCGATTCCTAACCCTAACCCTAACTGATTGACAACCCTACCCCTAAATCTAACAAAAAAACCAACCCTTCTCTTCTCTTCTCCTCTCCTCCTCTTCCTTCTCTTCTCTTTTTCTCTCTGCCAATTTCAGAATTTTCGGAAAAATGAAATGGTCGTACTGTGTGAAAGCGACGCACGGTGTTTAAATACCGTTTCAGTCGCTATTGTTTGGTTCACGATTTTTCCCTACAACCCTAAAAAAGATAACCCCTAAACCCGTGCGGGAAAGGCCAACACGTTGAGGGCGACAGCGGTGATGATTACGACAATGAGACCGCGATTCCTAATCCTAACTCTAACTGATTGACAACCCTACCCCTAAATCTAACAAAAAAAACCAACCATTCTCTTCTCTTCTCTTCTCCTCTCCTCCTCTTCCTTCTCTTCTCTTTTTCTCTGTGCTAATTTCAAAATTTTCGGAAAAATGAAATGGCCGTACTGTGTGAAAACGACGCACGGTGTTTAAATACCGTTTCAGTCGCTATTGGGGAACACGATGTTTCCCTACAACCCTAAAAAAATAACCCCTCTCGCTCTAAACCCGTGCGGGAAAGACCAAGACGGTGAGGGCGACAGCAGTGATGACTAACCCTAACCCTAACCCTAACCCTAACCCCAACTAAAAGAAGCGACAGCGGTGAACCCTAACCCTAATAATAACAGTCATTTTAATATACATAATCACAAATGTTTACATCTACATATTAACAAATATTTTAATCTACGTCCATACTAATAAAATTCAAATTTGAAAAACATCACATTTTTTAGTGGTTCTTCAAATTTTTTAATCTGCGAAATCCTAAATTTTTTAATCTGCGAACATACACTAACCCTAATCTGTGAACATACACTAACCCTAACCCTAACCCTAACCCTAACCCTAACTCTAAATTTTTTTTCATCACATTCACGCATTTACCATTACACTAACCCTAACAATCACACTAACCCTAACAATCATTCTAAATCATATCTAAATACTACGAGTTTACGATCTAATTAATTTAAATATACGAGTTAAAAAAATATACCTCAGCGATTTGAAGAATCTCCGAAAAAGAATTTTCTGCTCCTTTTTCTTCTCTTCCTTCTCCTCCTTCTCTCTCAGTAATTTCTGTAAAATTTCGGAAAAATGAATTGCACTGTACTCTGAGAGGGACGGCTGGGGAATATAAAGGGATTTCAGTCGCTATACCGTATAGCGACTGAAACCCGCAGCTTTCAGTCGCTATACGGTATAGCGACTGAAACCTGGCTGGCACGGCACAGGTGCCAGCGGGGCATTTGTGCCGTGCCACATCTTCAGTCGCTATACCGTATAGCGACTGAAGACTGTCGCGAGGAAGATTTCGCGACTGAAAGCCATTTTTGCAAATTTAAAAAGTTAAGAGTTAGTTTTGCAATTGTTTTTTTTTATAGGGTTATTTCAAAAAAAATTCACTATTTTCGAATTTTTTTTCCAAATAACCCTTTAAAAAAAAATTACAAAACTAACCCCTAACTTTTTAAATTTGCAAAACAGGCTTTCAGTCGCGAGCATGTGCAGGCGACTGTCTTCAGTCGCTAGCCCGGCTAGTGACTGAAGACGTGGCATCCCCGCTGGCACCCGCGCCGTGCCAACCAGGTTTCAGTCGCTAGCCCGGCTAGCGACTGAAACTTGGTTTAAAACTCCCAGCCGTCCCTCTCACAGTACAGCGCAGTTCATTTTTCCGAAATTTTCCAGAAATTACTGAAATCTGTTTAGAGAGAAGGAAGAGAAGAAAGAGGAGCAGAAAATTTTTTTCGGAGATTCTTCAAATCTGTTCGCTGAGGTATGTTTTTTTAACTCATATATTTAAATTAATTAGATCGTAAACTCGTAGTTTTTAGATATGATTTAGAATGATTGTTAGGGTTAGTGTGATTGTTAGGGTTAGTGTGATGGTAAATGCGTGAATGTGATGAAACAAAATTTAGAGTTAGGGTTAGTGTATGTTCGCAGATTAGGATTAGGGTTAGTGTATGTTCGCAGATTAGGGTTAGGGTTAGGGTTAGTGTATGTTCGTAGATTAGGGTTAGGGTTAGGGTTAGGGTTAGTGTATGTTCGCAGATTAAAAAATTTAGGATTTCTCAGATTAAAAAATTTGAAGAACCACTAAAAAATGTGATGTTTTTCAAATTTGAATTTTATTAGTATGCACGTAGATTAAAATATTTGTTAATATGTAGATGTAAACATTTGTGATTATGTATATTAAAATGATTGTTATTATTAGGGTTAGGGTTCACCGCTGTCGCTTCTTTTAGTTGGGTTAGGGCTGTCGCCCTCACCGTCTTGGCCTTTCCCGCACGGGTTTAGAGCGAGAGGGGTTATTTTTTTAGGGTTGTAGGGAAACATCGTGTTCCCCAATAGCGACTGAAACGGTATTTAAACACCGTGCGTCGCTTTCACACAGTACGGCCATTTCATTTTTCCGAAAATTCTGAAATTAGCAGAGAGAAAAAGAGAAGAGAAGGAAGAGGAGGAGAGGAGAAGAGAAGAGAAGGGTTGGTTTTTTTGTTAGATTTAGGGGTAGGGTTGTCAATCAGTTAGGTTAGGGTTAGGAATCGCGGCCTCATAGTCGTAGTCATCATCGCTGTCGCCCTCACCGTGTTGGCCTTTCCCGCATGGGTTTAGAGGGAGGGGAAAATTTCTGTTGTTTGAAAAATCATGTTTTTTGTAGTACAATGAGCAATGTGGGTTCTCTAATTATGCACTCTTGTACAGCTATGGAGCAACCCAGTACGGTTTACGTTTATTACGGAGCCGGTGTAATCCGTAATGGACCAAACGGTGATGATCTTGGTGGTTGTATGTATGTTTGCGGTCAAATGAGACAACCACAGTCAATGTCTTTCAATGATTTGAAGATGTGGTTAGTTGACCTGTTACAACTCAATGTTGCGACGGATAATCTCAAGGTGGAAGGCATGGTTCCAGATGGAAACAAATGGGTGCTGAAGAGACTGAAAGGTGACAAATCATGGGGTTCGTTTGGACGAATTGTGACAAATCCATGCTATGCTGTCGGAACCATCATACTGTACGTTGAAATGTTAGTACATAGTTCCGAGGGCAGCCATTCAGTTGAAAGAAAAAGCACTAATATCTGTACCGGAGGTCGCGATGGCGGTGGCGATGTCGATACTGGTGCAGGTGGCAGTACCAATGCCAGTGCAACTGGCAGTGTACCTAACAAAACTGGTGTAAGAAATACAACTCAATTTGGTGGCTATCAAGTAGATGCAGCTGAAGAATTACCAGAATTGGAGGAGAATTTTAATGAAGAGGAGTATACTGATCCATCGGAAATGTACGAATATCCTGTTGAACCCACGGAACAGCATAATCCTATGAGTGAGTGGACTGATCCATCATCCTTGAATAATGCTGTGGTTCGTGATGAGCTGGGTTCGCGATGGTCTTATAATGAATCAACCGTCCAGTTTGGACAGTTGTTTCGGAATAAAAAGGATGCAAAGAAAGCCATAACTGCCTGGGCTGTCTCACTAAATAGGCCATTCCGGGTGGTCAAATCAAATCCGTGCCTGTGGACTGTGAGGTGCTTAATCCAGAATTGTCCATGGTACGTACGTGTCTGGCGGCCACGAGATGACCCGTCCTTTCGGGTGACCAGAGTTGACGACCACGGATGTCTGGCTGAGGGCATGGTGCAGCATCATAGAAATATCACTTCCAGTTTTGTTGCCAGTCTGATACTGTCAGTAGTGAAGGCAAATACGGCAATAACACCGAAAGTGATAATTGCACATGTCACGGAGAAGTACGGTTATAATATCAAGTACGCGAAGGCATAGAGGGCTAAACAGAAGACGCTGGAGGAGCTTTTTGGTACATATGTTGAGGCAAAAGGGACAGGATTGAATATCCCAGGTTTCAGTCGCTATCCCGGATAGCGACTGAAACCTGGGATATTCTACGGGTGCCAGCGGGGATGCCACGTCTTCAGTCGCTAGCCGGGCTAGCGACTGAAGACAGTCGCCTGCGCGTGCTCGCGACTGAGAGCCTGTTTTGCAAATTTAAAAAGTTAGGGATTAGTTTTGTAATTTTTTTTTAAAGGGTTATTTGGAAAAAAAAAATTCACTATTTTCCCACCCACGTTGATGGCAGGTGAGTGTGAGGAATTTTAGAGCCCACCTATCAGTGGTGAGGTTAATTTTAAGCCATTTTTAGCCATTTAAGCCATTTTTATACTGGTTTAAGCCATATTGAACCATTTTCAAAATGGTTTAAATTATATTAAGCCTTTTTAATCCATTTGAAGCAATTCTTAAGTAATTTTAAGACTTGTTTCTACTTCTAATGTCCAAATATCACAGCAAATCACCCAATTATCAGCATAATTTATGGTGAATGATTTGAAGTAGTTTGGTGTAGTCCAACTCAAAAACATAGTACTTGTATTAGTCTACTAATCATAATTGTCAGTTTACCTAGTCATCACAATGTTTGGCATCTTAGAGCTTATATATTATGTCATTAACTAGCTTAAGTAGATTCTTAAACCTTCAATCTTCAATTGAATGCAGATTTCAGATCTTTTGAACTGATAGAATAAACATAAAAATTACCTAAGTAAGCTATCATAATTTACTTGGTGGTTGTTTGAGCTTACTTACAATAAACAGAGATGTCTTGCGGCTGTGGTGGCGGATGCAGCTGTGGCTCCAGTTGCAACTGCGGGTACATGTATTCTTGTTTCAATTTTTAAATTTTCAACACATATTTAGTTTTCGAAAAAAGTAGAGCTAGCTAAATTTTTCATCATAAATCAATGTTAAACAACTCAGTGATAGGCTGGTATATCGCACTGATATTAGTTGATATTTTTTGTTGATCTGATGGTGGCTACTTTAAAAGTTTTGAAATGACTCTAGAAGACGAAACTTCTTCGTTTTCCTTCTTGAGTTTTAGACAGTTATATAGCGAGGTACCGATGAATTTTTTGTGCTATTTTTGATGATTATAGAAAGATGTATCCTAATCTAGCGGAGAAGAACACCAGTACTACCTCAACTACTGCCGTCCTCAGTGTTGCACCTGAGAAGGGGTATATGCTTAATTTTACCATGATACCATTCAAAAGAATCCTTCAAGGAGAAAGTTATGCTGCAAATACGAACTAAGACGTTATGTTCATGTTACGATTGTTGTACTTTGTTTGCAGGCACCTTGAGGGGTTGGAGAAGGTTGCCGAGTCCGGAGAAGCAGCCCACGGATGCAGCTGTGGCTCCAACTGCAAGTGCAACCCCTGCAACTGTTAAGAAGGAAGACATATATGCACGCATCCTTGTGTGTGAGTAAAGTAGCTAAATAAGACACCATTTGTTGCTTAATCAATGGCTCAAGCTTGCATGTTGGTTTGCTCTTGATGTTGTTGTACCACTGTGGTTTGTTAAACTAGTAATATGTTTGTGTGATCTCATCAAATCATGCATGCATGCATGTGTTTGGTTTCCACTGTGTATCTCTTTCTCAATGCATGCCAATGTGTTTGTAATGATCGGTTAGCTCGCATAAGTACGTTTGTGTCTTTTCTCTTTGTTAATTGTTTGTTGATTGATATTTTTTGCCACCTGTTTTCGAAACCCAAAATCTACCCACCAAATATTTTGGATTCAGTCCATTAGGACTCCAAGCAACCCTACGTTCAATTATTTAGCACTCGTTTGGTTCATCATATGGCATGCATCATCATCACTTCTTGGTGCATGTATGTGGTACAATGGTTGATATAAGATCAACTGGGCTGTGTCAAGGTGTTGACATTGCTCAGGAGCAAAGGAAATCCTGCTGGTCCTTAGATCAAAGATGAACCACGTGTCGACGCGAGCTACCAAAAAGGATTAGTACTCTTTCTAATCCTGTGTCAAGGTGAAATTGGTCAGGAGCAAAGAAAATTCTGTTGGTTCTTAGATATCTATATAAAGCATGATACAGCAAGCAAAACAAGCACGAGTTTTATATAAAAAGATAAGGCGCTTGCCTGATGACAACAAAGCAAGCATGCAAATGTCTTATGTGCATGCCGTCACAAGCCAAAACAGACATTCACAAAACAAAACAGAGACAAGCAAATGTCTTGAAAACAAAATTCCAGGTTTGATGAACCACTTCTCAGGTGTACCTTTGTATCATTACTAAATATCATTACAGCACCTTTGTATTACTAACCGACATATATTCATGTCAGAAGATCTAGCTTTACCGCTCTCATATACAACACCAAAATATTCTCTTTGATATACATCGACAGCCAACTCATGAACAATGTCCTGCATTTTGCAAGCTTTTATTCTCCCAAACGAGTTGCATTCTACAAGTTGCAACATATTTCTATAGACTAGCTCCTTTAGATGGTACTCAGCCACTTCTTCTACTGTGCTTTCACCTCCTTCCTCAATAAACTCCTCTGCTGTCCATAATTTTATAAGTCTTCTTCTACGAAGTATGGAATCCTCTTGAAAACAACTCTTCAAACAAGACGGAGGATAGATGAAGCTTAAAAGCAAAATATTCCTGACATCAATATATATACCTGCAGTCGTTAATTGTTTCAACCTGCAGGCCGCCAGGAAGAAATTAGGGTGTGTTGCCTTGTACCCTGATCATTCATAATAGAGACAGATTCCGCTAAGTATTTTCAAAGGTATCACAACGCCAAGCAAATACTATGATGATGTTAAACTTCAAACTGTGAGCGTACGTACCTGCTAATTTCGTGCACGCGGCTTGTATATATTATCCAAACCAACAGATTCTGCCATTAATCCTCCTTGTGATGAGCATGAATGCCTGAAAGGAGAACCATATATGCATCCATCTTCTGCTAATGCTCTCCGATCACCGATGTTGCTTCCTGTTCACTGTTGTATGTCATATCTAATGGTGGTGTATCTTGTTAAGATGATTTGCAATTTCTGAGAAAAACGTTGTGGCCATGGATGAAACGCACGGTGAGTTGTTGCTAGGGGTGCTCCAGTTTTTGTGTGTAGTGCATCATGAGGTAACTGGTAGTGGAGATGGAAACTTCAATTACTACGGCAGACATGAAAGAATTGTTTGAGAAGATCGCCGGGATGGTTGAGGCCAAGACAAGCATGGGGTCATCATCCAGTCAAGAGATGATTTCACACACAAACAAGTTTTAGAAGTTAGAACTGCTGCTTAATGATGTAAAACTAGAAGAGACCAAGAGCTATGAGTTGTTCACGGAGGGCACTAATCATTCTGAGGACAATTCCTCAATGGGAATTGAATATTACATGGAGAAGACTTGTCTTGAGGTCATAGGTAAGAAGAGTACAATATGAAAGACATGGAACACCACAAAACATGAAAAGATTTTAGTGTTAGCATCTCTCTAGATCCGAGTGCTCTAGAGATTTTTGAGTTTCTCATCAAGAGTCTTCTTGACGAGAACACTTCTTCAGCAGGCAAACTTTTTCTCTTCATGACAGCATCACGATGGCTCCTATGCCAAACGGTGAGTTGTGCTCGAGCTTTTAAATTCTACAGTTTTGGGAGCATGGGCAGCGCCCTGTCTCCACGATTTATCAGCAAGGTACAGGGATGATGCTTCTTTGCATTAGATCCAAGAGCTGCACTACGCCTATTCTAAAACCTTTGCCAAGAAGCAACAGTGCCCCGTCTCCAATATTTATCAGTAAGGTATAGGGTTGGTGACCCTCCACGCGATCACCACGAGATCTAGTAGCCGCGTCACATCCGTTTTAAAACCTTTGCTGAAGACACGTACGACACGTGTTCACACACCTCAGGCCACTCTAATTGGGTGCAATCAAACACATTGTCCCTCGCGTTAAACTGCTCACACCCCTTCTTTAAGGAAGCGTTCTTGTTATTATTCGTCACAAAGTGCCGTCTTTAACTTGACATATGCATCACGCAAGGCCATCGCAGCCTTGTCGCCTTCATTCATGCCTGCATCACATCTGCGACCGACGAGGCTAGACAACCGCATAGCCGGGTGCCGACGAGGCCGATTATGCGATTCGGCATATGTCCGCGATCGACGAGGCCGGACATTTGCATAGCTAGGTGCCGACGAGGCTAGCTATGCACTTCCATGTATGTCTGCGACCAACGAGGCCAGACGGTTTTATTTGCATTTTATCTACATTTCTGAAGAGCAGAGACACAGTTTGAAGACAACGATCTTGAGTACATCCTAATCACAGGTATTCTACTAAATCATACTTAGTGGATATAATTAATAGAGAGCTTCACAAAGTCTCAGGAACCAAAGACCCGAACAATCTTCTGCAGTCAGTGCCTTGCTTAGACATGACGCATGACGCAGAAAATAGAGAACAGGATATAGTTGTGTGATGTGCGCACTTGCAAACCCGATGTTGGAGTTAATAAAATACAAGTTCTGCTTCCCACCAATTTTTGTTATTTTCATTTTTCTTTTTGAAATTTTTTGTTTTCAGAATCAACTACACTTAGTTTGTTCTCTGAGGAGAGGAACCCTATTTAATACTAGGGATTGCTTTGTGTGCTTGTGTGTTAATGACCTAAATCACTTGTATTGCTTTGGCTATAATCTGTGCTTTCTGCCCTGAAGATTTGGTTGGCTTATGTTCATTCCATGTTCTACATGTTTCCTGAACAGAAATTTGAACTACTGCTCTTTGGTTCAAGTCATCAATACTACAAATGGCTTACCAAAATTTATCAGTTTTGAAGATAATAATCCGATTAGTCTAGTGAGGCATGCCTTATGTTTTGAGGCGGATTTTGAAGTGAGTTTAGTAATACAAATCAATATCTATGAGGTATTAGAGTCCAAGCTATAGATTTAATACATAAAAAGTTTGGAGAGTTATAAGCTAGTTACTTGGGAGAATAGAAAGCATAAAGAGCAAAGATAGAGGCCAGCAAACTACAAAACCAAAAGAAGTCCCTTAGTAGCAAATTGAATTCCTTGATATTACATACACACATACATACATGGCAAGTTTAGAGAGTTTTAGACTATCAGAATGTTATTGAAAATGCTGAGATAATGCCGATATTAAACAACAATAGATGATGATGCTGCTATAGATTTTTTCTAAGGCCATCAATTCAATCTGAAAATTTAAGGCAAATTAAGCTGTTATGGTTGCATCACTATAGCATGAAAGAGCAATGAAACATTAATAATAAATAAACTTTGTACATGAGCAGGAGGATGAGGACATGGAAAATGGTAATGAAGTACTAGCTGTTATGAACCAAGATAAAACAAAAACAAGCATTCATAGTTGCATCTTCAAGTGTAGAAATTAAAGTATCTTAGCGACATCTCCCCGTACCTTCATATTTTTACCTTCCTTTCTCTCCTCTTCTTCTACTTCCTATATTATTGCATCTTCTGATCCAATCAAGACGAAAAAATAAGGTAAGAATTAAATCTACAAATGTTGGTTGCATACATGCAGATATATGCGTATGCAATACAAATATTGGTTGCTTGGTTCTTTAGTTTATTGGCATCGATAGAGCAAGATGAAAGAAGGCAAATAAAAGCTATATATTTACCTATCGATACCTATGTGTAAGTGGAGTCGATGTTTGTGTCGAAGAAGACGTTGTAGGCATCATCCCTTGTATACAAGAAGTACCATCTCTTCACATAATCTCCTTCAGGTGCATAAGCCTTCAGCTGCTGAACATGATTGATCTTATCCCACTCAGAGCCAACGCCTCTCATGGATATGGCTTTGAGTAGCTCTAAGCTGCAATGGATCTCCAACTTGGTTACTTGTCTTGCATCCTGCAGGTATCCTGGGAGTGTTTCCATCTCATAATCCCACAATTCGATGCTCCGGTGTGCTTCAACACCCTCCAGCTCCTTGAGCTTTTCGCATCCCTCAATGGTAAGCTTTTGCATCTTGGCAAGGTTAGTGATCCTCTCCAGATCAGGGTTGGAATTCAAAACAAGCTCAACTACCGAATAGAGGAAATTCTCTATGGAGCTTAGGTGCTTAACATCAACTATGCATAATTCCTTCAAATGCCTTGCATGATAGGAAAGTCCAGGGGGAAGAAGCCGCAAATTGCAATCTCTGATATCAAGTAGCTGTAGAGAAGGCATAGCTTTCACTTGCTCCTCCCAATCCCACTCCTTCCATTCCACTATTCCATAGAGAAACAATTTCCTCAACCTAGGAAAAGCAACAGCAGTAGCCTGACTGATACTATTTTCAATGTTGATGTCCCTACCCTTACGTCCACTGTTGGTGCTAATATCAATCCTCTTTTCTTCATCCATGCCTGATCCTAATAAAGAAGATGAGCAAGAGGAGGAGGGGAGAAAGAGGAATTCATGTCCAATGTGTTGTATGCACGGAGCATTGGTGATATCTAGGTAATCTAGATTAGGAAGCTGAGCTAAACCATCGGGGAGATGGATGCAGCATGTCAAGTCCTCTAGCTGCAAGAACCTCAAGTTGCCACGGAGAAGCATCCTTGTCGACATCATCCACCTTGGGACTCGATGCCCAAAATTGTTTTGAATACATAGAATTTCTAAATCGAGTGGGGGACAAAGCTCGTCCAACACCTCCTCTATGCACTGTTGGTCTGCATCATGTGTTGTCATTCTACTAGCATTGTAGTCTAACCGCAACTCTATAAGATGCATCTTACTACCAAGATTGGCACATGTGGCCATAGACCTATGAGATACATTCTCAAGACATTCTAACGTGAGTATCATAAGTTGCGACAACGATCCTATCTCTTCCAAACTGCCCCAATTTGTTACATTGTCGACTGTGTGAACTGGAAACCCCAACAACATCACCAAGTTTTTTAGTCTACCAAACCCCTTTGGAATTGCATTTATCCCTGTGCCTCTAATATCAAGATGTCTTAACCTCTCTAGTTTTGTAATGCTTCTAGGAAGTCCTACCAAATTTGGACACCCGGAAACATTTATGTATTGTAAAAATTTCATCTTTCCAATGTCATCTGGCAACTTAGATATATCTGTTTCATTTAGTGCCAAATATCTCAAGTGTTTAAGATGACACATAGAGCCAAGCAATTTTGTGAAATCAGCATTATTTACATGTAGTATCTGTAGACATGAAAGAATACTCTGTGAATTGCCACGCTTAACATTGACACCTCCAAATAACATTAATGTTCTTAGTGATTCTTGCTTTTGTAAAGTACTCCACTCTACTATTTCATTTGATAAAGATAGGTGGCAATATTTTGATGAAGCAATGCTACTGATACTTTGCCCCTCTCGAACCACTAATACTTCATCACGGGCCACATATAGAGCAAAAGAACGGACAACATCATGCATGATGCAATAGCATTGATCATAGTGTCCAATAACTGGTTCCAAAAGATTCCTCATCACCACCTTATAGTACTCCGCACCTAAAACTTCTAGTTGTTTTGAACTTCCATCATCTCGAACAAATTCTTCAACAATCCACATGTAGACAACATCTCCATGATATATCACTTCATCTTTTGAGAGAAGTGAGTAGTATATAAAGCATTGCTTCAGAGTAGATGACAAGTACTCACAGCTTAAGTATACTGCATTATTAAGTTCTTCAGGTAATCCAGTGTTGGACCATGCTGGATCTTGTGAAACCTCCTCCCAGACACCTTTGTTTCTATTTTTCTTGCACAAGAGTCCTCCTACTAATTTGATAGCAAGTGGTAAACCGTCATATTTTTCTATAATCTTCATCCCGGTTTCCCTTAGACTCTCAACTTCAAGTTCATCTCTCTCAGTTGGGGATACCTGTTCATAATTTACCTTATAATATTAATAAATAATATCAAAATTAGCCCTTATTTTTTAAAATGTAAATTGTATTATGGATCTCAAAAATTGTGCAACTGCGCCACTTAGACCCCTATAATTTGAAATTTAATTTGACAAGTTCTTAAACTTGTCTCTAGTAATCAATTTGGCCCTTAAACTTATCCGTATTAGGCGTGTTACTAATATCATATCACATGCTAAAATATAAGGACCTGGGATGTCTTTTATTTCAATATGATCTTTGAGAATTTGTGGTAAAAATGATACAATATGATATTAATAGTTCCCCTCACAAACGGATCAATTTAATCACATTTTCATATCGGTACTTGTTGGACTAAATGTCCAGAGCGAATGAGAGGTTAAAAATGAGTGGAGTGGCCATGGTAAAATGTATTACAAATTTATGTAAAAACTAACGATTTCTGATGCATTGGCCATGGTAAAATTTCAAGTTTTAACTAAATTGATTAAGAAAATTTGATACTATAGTAAAAATTAAATCTATATTTTAAAAGAAAACATGTGATTAATTTCAAGTACCGATGATATGACAAACACCACTACTTCACTTATGCATACTATAGACGTGCATTATTTTTCTCAAAATATTATAAAAAGCAGAAAATATATTAAAATCTATAAAACTTTTTAAAATTGGTAAAATAAAAAAAGGAAAAAAAACATTTGCAATATATGATAAAACAATTCTTCTGGTATGTTATAATTTTAGTCATGAAACAAACATTAACCAAATCTGGTTGACAAGCCAAATTTTAGATAATATTATTTGATAGTTTGGGGCTCCAGACTTTTTTTAAATTATTTTATGTTATTCTATGACTTTTTTTTTTCTACTTTTCAGTACCATCATATGATAAATGAAAAGAAAATGTCAGTGCTCCCTGGCCCGCAGTTATATATGTGGGAACGTACTATGGGATTCAATTAAAATAACTTTAAAATAATTAAGATTCACTTTAAGAAAAAAAGTTACAAGAAGGCAGACTCAACTTAAAAAAGTTAGAAGATTTTGATCGACCGTGAAAATTTCTCAATATGTAATATGAGTAAATCAATTTTAGTACTACTAATATGTTTTTTGAGTAAGATCCAAACATCTTCAACCTCCAATTTGTCGATACAATAGAAGTATACAGTCATCATTTATCGAGCAACAACTTCATCTCTTATGGTGACCAGAATATAACTACTGTGAGCACCAGCACTAACGAGTGGGATCAGAGTGGTCTTGCCAATGCCACCAGTGCCCAAAATAGCAATGACCATAGTGTTACCTCTGCTCATCCTCCTCGTGTTGTCCTCCTCCTTTGTTAGCATCTCCACCAGCATTCTTGTATCTTGTTCAATCTTCTCCCCAACGATGTCTTCCTGGATGAACACTGACCCCATCTCACGATTGACATCACGGGAAGAGGTCACCATGGCACGGTGGTCCTCATAGGAGCCAAGGTTGATGAATTTGAATTGAGCGCTACGCTCTGAGATGTCTTGTAGCTTTTGGTTGAGTGCCTTCATCTGGGTCCCTATCCTGTGAGCGAACCGAGGATCACGCAAGCACAAGAGTAAGGAGTTGCAGCAACCTGAGCCCATGCCGTCCGTAGATGGACGCCGCTCCTCGACCTTGAGCTGACAAATGTCGAGGATGTCGGAGGCGTCATACATGACATCTTTCAGCTCCCTCACCCACCCGGCCACGGATCTGTCAGTGATGCGCCTCTTCTCCGCGTCGGCGAGGAAATTCTCGATGTCGCGCAGCATGGCCTCCATCTTCTTGACCTCGTCAGAAACCCCCAGCAGCATGCCCACCTCATCTTTTGCCATCTGGGTGAGCAGGTTGCCCAGGTAAGATGCCAAAGCATCCAAGACCATCGCCATCTTGCTCTACTTCTTCTCAGGGGCGGATCAGGGGCTAAGCAAGCAGTCCGTCGGAGATATATCAAACTTAATTAACCAATGAAAGGTACATGCAAGCCAAGTAACTAAGATGTTAATATTAAAACTGTGAGCGTACCTACTAATTAGTGCGGTTTGTATTATCTAAACGAACAGATTCCTAATTAAACTCTTGCCTGAAAGAAGCAGCATGGAGTATATGCATCTTCTAGCTGTAATGAGTCAACTACTACTGCTAATTGCTCAACAACTCCTGCGTGTTGTCTGCCTCTATATTTGCACCACTTTTCTTCAACATATTTAATTTCCCAAGGTTTGTTTAATATTGTTATAAGTATTTTCTAACAATAAATTGGTACTAATTTCGAAAAGCAATAGAAAATTTGAGTCAAGCGGCGCGTCGTGCTTTAATATTACCCGTCTGGCCGTCTCTCAATAATTGCCACCCAAGTTGTCTATTTTCAAACACATGAGCATCATTTTAGTTTCACAATTTTATCAATTAAAATAATTATCAATCTAAATTATAGATCAAAAAATATCGATGTCAGAAGAATTAAAATTTTTCAGTCCAAAATTTTGAATCTCAATTAATAAACAAAAATTTTGAAAATACTGTCGCACTCGTGGCAGATTCTTTTTTTGGTTGGATTTTCTCTGCCCCGCACTAGTTGAGCTGCAGAGAGGTTTGCCACAATGTTATTGTCATGTGTCACGTTTAAATTCAACTGCACTTTTAAAAAAGATTATTTTTGCAATTTTTTGAAATGCTGGATCAGATTTGTAATTTTTTAAAAAAGATTTTTATATAAAAGAATCTAAAAACACCATATTCATTTTAACCCCACATAAAAAAAATACTCAAAATTATCATATTAATCCTAGAAAAAAATCTCTAAAAATTCTCACATTAATAAAAAAAACAAAATACCTATTCCATTCATTATATTTATAACAGTATAAATTTACCATTTTAGAAATCATATCCAAAATGAACTATATCTCTGATATGATTCATATTCATATGAAAAATCCTATCTCTACCTTTGTTTTCTAAAGTTAGAAAAAGCACTAAAATTTCTAAAATAAATTATAAAAAAGAAAAATACTAGAAATTCCAACACTAATAATAAAAAATAAAAACAAGTTCCATTGATTATACTTATAAGATATAGATTCATCATCTAAAAAATCATATCCAAAACTAACTTTATATCCAATATGATGTAAATTCATAAAAAATTGTATCTAAAACCAATTCTATTTCTATTATAATATTATACCATTCATTTATTCTAAATACTGCATATAGAATTTTTTTTCATAGGAATTAAAACCTCAAAAATTTCTGTTCTTTCCGAGGTTCCAAACATCTTCTAATTATTTTATTTTATTTTGTTATCTTTTTGTAACTCTGATCTCTTACGGCCACACATTATGTATTTAAAGACTAACCATTAAAGGAGATGGTTCTGGAAAGGATTTATGTCGTCATGGCATATACTCTCTCTATATAAATGTCTTCCTAGAGTGTAGCACTATTGGTGGACACATTTGTGACATTATCTAAGTTAAGTAGATTATCAAAACATCAATCCTGAGTCAGATGCAGTTTTCAAATCTTTAGAGCTGATAGAATAACATAAAAACTACATAAGTAAATGATCATAAATTTTGTGATAGAAAACCAGATGACACATTACGAGAAAAACGATTTTAGAAGCACTATAAATTGTGAGACTGCATGGAGACCAAACAAGTTGAAACAAAGGAGTTTCATTTCTGGGCATTTTTCTTTCGTTTCTACATAGAATGGAATAATAAGTTACTATCGCTGTATTACTTGGCTCCTACATAACAAGAAGCTTAGAGATTAGAGCCAAATACAAAGCTTGAAGCCACCACTTGAATTGACTCCATCGTGCAACTAGGCTATCAAAGAGTAGAAGAGAATGCGCCACCGTGACTCGCTGCGCCCCGTCATTTTGGATAATACCATGTGATATACCTGCATGCTAATTAATGCAGTACGTAGTACGAGTAATGACTCAACCACCTCAATAATTGTTCTATTGTGTGATCTTTGAAATTTTTTTAGGTAATCCATTAAAACAATTTAATTTTGAAATCAATCCAAAAAACTATTGCAATAGAATATCAACATACAAGTAATCTTATTTGATTATTTGTATGCTGTTGTTCTATTGTATGGTGTAGTGTCATATCACTAGTCAGTGACTGAAATCAGTCGTTAATTGAGACTAGCAACTGAAAGTCAGTTTACAATTTTTTTAATAGATAATGTTTGAAATTAATTTTTTAATGAGTTATCTTAAAAAAATCCCTAATCTTTGTTACCTGCATACTTTGCAATTAGCTCAACAAAGAGAAATTTTATGTTCTCTCCTTTCTATTTCATTTTTGTAGAAAGAGTTGTGGATTGAAATTTAGTCACAGACTATTATTCACTGTCTATTCCTTGACCTTTGCAATTAGTCAATTTTTGTAGAAAGTGTGTTGCATGTTTTGCCACAATAGGGTCTTTGTACAAGATACACCACCTTGCTCTTACCATACATGTATTTTTATCAAGGAAGTAATTAAAACTTGAAACTAATTGAGGTCAAGTTGGAGAACATAGTTAAAAGGGACACTGTACCAAAAATCAAAATATAAACTTCTTATGAAGACTCACTAATGGGTGGGTCCCTGAATTCTATTGCAAAAATAAGTTTTTTGTCCGTGGACAAAGAGATGCTTTATCCGACATGTTAAGAGCTAATTATTTGGAGGCAAACAATGTTTGCTGAAGAGTAGTGTACCTAAGCTAGTAATTGCGTATCTTTTTCTGTGTATGCTTGGGCCATATGTACAACTCAGCTATTATGTTCTCTTCAATTTTTATATTGGCAAATAAAGATGCGACTTTAAATTCTCTTTGTGATACGCTTACTTTTAGTCATAGTAGAAATACAGTAAATGAACTCACAAGAATATCTCAATCAAATTTCCTACACACATCTCTGTTGGAGAGTTGTAGTAAGACTTTGTTTGTATCTCATGCATTTCTTGATTGTGATAAATAGTTTTTCTAGTTATCAGGCAGTTATATAGCTCAAGAAATTAAGACGTATGATGAAAACAACTAGCACACTACAGAGCAACATGAAGGCTGTCTTTTCTTGTCAAGCACCAAAGTTCATATGCATATTTGGACATATTAGCATCGCCTTTTTCCCCTTTGCAATAGATCAAGCGAAGACTTTAGCATGAATGGCGACACAAGCAATCCTTGCATGTCTTGAAAACAGAATTCCAGGTTTGATGAACCACTTGGTCAAATTTTCAAAACAAAATTTGCTGCATGCAAATTCATTCACTATTTTCGGCTTGAAGTATCATCTCTCCCAGCGATTGTATACGTGTGCTCCTCCTCTAAATTATTTTCTTTAATCAATATGACATCAAAATGCTAAGATAACATTGAAGTTGAGTGAGAGAATAACTATTGCTTTCTATATTTTTCATACTGGAAATCTACCATGCATGACATTAACAATGCATCTCTCTCAACCTCTGAAGTAGCTGGACCACTTTTAGTCGAAAAAGTTGGGCTTGAATGGAAGGTCAAGGTGAGTGCATCGGGTGTTTTACTAAATGTAAAGAGAACAAGGCAATTCTTGAACAATTTAAGTAGACAAATTGAACTCTTCCATAAACGAATGCATAATGGGCGCAACATGGTTATCATTTAATCAAGGATCCGAACAAAATTTTCAATATCTTGAAGAATCAATTGTTATAGAAAAATAAGCATGTACCTAAAAATGGGTGACAAGTAGCTAATTGTCAAGTGACTTATATTTTAGTTTACCTGTGCCTCTTGAAAAGAATTCCGTCATATTATGTGTTTAATTGTAGAACATCTAAGCAACAATGAAAAAAAATTCATGAGTGAATTCGCATAATGTTAAGACTTCGGAGGGACGTGAGGAATTCAATTCCAAGTGGGGCGGCCTTCAACTTGCTGAGACTGAATAACCATAACTCTTTCAGGCTCATCATGGCACCTTCCTGTATCATTAGCTGGTTCACATTAGGTAAGTCTACAAATTCCAGTATCTTCAACTTGGGAAACCACCCTGTGCAAAAGATCAACTGTTCTCCGTTGTATGCTTTGGTGAAACTTAGCTTTGTCAGATTTGACAATAGAGAAAGGGATGGAAGAGGGTCCTCTCTCAACTGAGACCAATATAGATACAATTCATACAAATTCTGCCCTGCGATTTGGAAAAGAGGTGATTCCAGCGTACCTTCTGCTAATTTTCCATTCAAGAATAATTTTTGAAGATTAAGGGGCGGGGAGTTCAAAGCATTCAATTGGAGAACCTCATTTTCATCGCTTGCTTCAATATCTAAGGTTGACAAGAATTTCAACTAAAGTAGAGACTTGCAAAGGTCTTCACAATATATTCCCTTCACATTCCGTATCCTAAAGGATCTTAACTGTCTCAGCTGTCCTAAATATCTAACAGACTCATCTTGTGCCTCCACTGCTTGTAGTGTTTGCAACTCCGTCAAATTCCATAAACCCTTGGTGGCGCACACACCACTCCCTCTTCGAAATCCGGGGTGTTTACTGAATTTGTCAACATATAAATGCCTAAGCTTCTTCAATTTGCTAATTCCTGGTGGCAACTCCTCTACATGGGATCCAAAAAGGTCCAGTGTCAACAAATTCGAGAGCTTACTGATAGACTTTGAAAGAAACTTCACCTTTTGAATCACGCAAACCTAGATAACGTAGGTTGAATAGATCTCCAATCACATCTGTGACATTTTCAATGGGCAATCCTTGAAATTCTAGTATCGAGAGATATTTGAACTTTCCTGATACATAAGATAATAATGTGGATGATCGCATGCTATTGTCCAATTCAATGATGGATCGGACACCATGTAGATTTAAAGTTGACTGAATATCATTACTGCACCTTTGTATTACTAACCGACGTGTATTTATGTCAAAAGATCTAGCTTTACCGCTCTCATATACAACACCAAAACATTCTTTTTGATATAGATGGACAGCCAATTCATGAACAATGTCATGCATTTTGCAAACTTTTATTCTCCCAAACGAGTTGCATTCTACAAGCTGCAACAAATTTCTATAGACTAGCTTCTTTAGATAATACTCAGCCACTTCTTCTACTGTGCTTTCACCCCTTTCCTCAATAAACCCCTCTGCTATCCATAATTTTATAAGTCATCTTCTACGAAATTTGAAATCCTTTGGAAATAGGCTGCAATATAGAAAACAACTCTTCAAATAAGATGGAAGATAGATGAAGCTTAAAAGCAAAATATTCCTGACATCATCTAGCCCTGGATTATGAGCAAGTTCCCAGCTGAGTTGGTTATGTATTCGTTTCCATTCCTCTTTGGTCTTCTCACGCACAGACATGAGACTGCCAATAGAGACGATAGCAAGAGACAATCCTTTACATTTGCTGACTATTTGCTCTGACATAGTCTTGAGTTCTGCAGGACATACATGGCTGGTCTCCCTTGAAAATGCCTTCTTACAAAAGAGTTCCCATGACTTATCTTCTGACAAGGGTTCTAGTATGAGCGTCCTATGATGGGAAGTCCCCCAGTAGAAGATATAAAACGGAAGAAAGATCAGCTGTGAGATTAACATATCAGTATCGAGAACTTCCTCCTGTCCACATCAGCACCGAGAACATATATCTTGTGATATATATTTTTGGTTGATAATTTGTTTATGTCGATCTAATCATTTTGACTTCACGATTTCACCAGTTCAAACGGATTGTCAATCTAAATTATAAATCAAAAGATACCGATATTGGAAGAATTGAAATTTTTCAGTACAAAACTTTGAATCTAGATTAATAAACAAAAATTTTAAAAATACGGCCACACTCGCGACAGACTCCTTTTTTGGCTGTATTTTCTCTGCCACGTACTGGTTATGCGACATAGAGGTCTGCCATATTACTACTGCTACATGTCACGTCCAGATTAAACTGCACTTTTAAGAAGGATTATTCTTGCAATTTTTTGAAACAGTGGGTCTGATTTGCAATTTTTTTTAAAAATAAATTTATATAAATGAATCTAGAAACACTATATTAATTCTAACCTAATATAAAAAATACTCAAAATTCCCATATTAATCCTAGAAAAAATCCAAAAAAATTCCTTCATTAATCAAAAAAGGAAAAAATCTATTCCGTTAATTATATTTATAACAATATAAATTCATCATTTTAAAAATTGTATTCAAAATGAACTCTATCTCTACTATGATTGATATTCATCTGAAAAATCGGATCTTATCTCTATTTTTTAATGTCATAAAAAACACTAAAAGTTCTAAAATAAATTATAAAAAAGAAAAATATAAGAAATTCCAACATAAATCATAAAAAATAAGAATATATTCCATTCATTATATTTATAAAGATATAAATTTATCATCTAAAAAATCATATACAAAACTAACTTTATCTCTATTATATCATAAATTCAGAAAAAAAAATTGTATCCAAAACTAACTCTATCTCTATTATAATATTAAAAGAAAACACATCACTATGAAATATAGATAAATTTTTAAATCATATAAAAACCAACCACACCGTTGCTATTTTTATTTATCAGGAAGCGCCCCTTATCAGCCAAACAAGAATATGCATGTGGTATAGGCCTAGAATTTTAGCTAGTTTCAAAGAAATTTTAAAGTACCATTCCTTTATTCCAAATACTGCATATTAGAATTTTCTTTTCATAGGAATTAAAACCTCAAAATTTTCTATTCTTTCCAAGGTTCCAAACATCTCCTAATTATTTTATTTTATTTTATTTTGTTATCTTTCCAAGGTTCCAAACACATTAACCATTGAAGAAGATAGCTCTGAAAAAGATTTATGCCGTAATGGCATACACTCTCCCTCTATAAATGTCTTTCTAAAGTCTAACACCATTGATGAACACATTTACAGTATTACTTAAGTTAAGTACATTATCAAAATATCAATCTCAAGTCAGATGCAGTTTTCAAATCTTTAGATCTGATAGAGTAACATGAAAACTACAGAAGTAGACGATCATAAATTTCGTGACTCTGCATGGAGACCAAACAAGTGGAAACAAAGGAGTTTCATTTCTGCGCATTTTTCTTTCGTTTCTACATAGAATGGAATAATAAGTTACTATCGCAGCATTACTTGGCTCCTACATAACAAGAAGCTTTGAGATTACAGCCAAATACAAAGCTTGAAGCCACCACTTGAATTGACTCCATCGTGCAAGGGGTAAACTAGCATTGTAACTAGGAAAGAAGCATAGCTATCAGGTAAGAGTAGAAGACAATGCGCAAGTCCGGCAGTTTCGAGCCTCGAGCGCCACCGTGACTCGCTGCGCCCCGTCAAGAGACATACTGGCATCTCCCGTAGCCTGCAACACAAGTGCCAGAACCATTTCATGACTCATGACCAGTTAATGATGCAGTGTCAAGTTCAAAAGAAATGATCCTTGTGGGGCAAATGTTGACAGATCCAGGCCAGGAATCATATATAAATAGAATATAAATGTGTGTTTCTAAAATATTTGATAGTATCATAAAAAGTCTGCACTTCTCGAACAATTAAATCATGAATCATTTTGGATAATACTATTGTAATCAAAGCTCTACATATGAATCCATTGGCCTAAATCTACATTTGTTTTTTGAATCCATGGTTTGAATTTATGGAACCCGTTACATCTCCGGTTACTCATAGGAAATTTGGGAACAGACTTCGCTACCAATTCCTTTATAATCTAATCTAATCATCGAACAGAATCTAAGTAATAGTGAGCATTTCCGTATGATGAATGCATTTTGTAGTTTGTAATGTAATGTATGTGAGTAAACGAGAGTTATGAATTTACTTGGGTCTGGAGGTGATGACGCCAGTGCCCTTGAAGTGGCAGTCATAGTCGTGGCGGCCATTGGCCTGGTAGAAGGTGTTCATCACATTACTGATTACTGACTTATTATTGATGTTTGGACAGAAACACATGTTTTCTGGGCAGTCTAAGCTTCGCATGCCAAGAAAAACAATACAGAGACCACCCATCCATGGCATCATAAAAAGGTGCCTAGTTGCCGCATCATACCTTTGACTGGATGGAGTGTCATCGCCTATAGAGAAATCTCAACTCTAATAAGCAAACTTTCGGCAGTATGGTCGGAGATGCCTGGCTTTGAGGCCTTTTTGTATGGTGGCTAGCACCTGCAAGTGCACAGTATTCAGATATAAATGGTGGGTCGGTAGGTTACAGGCTGTACAACCCCAAGCACGACCCACCTCCTAGAAGCTGAAACAGTGTACTACTTACTCTCTAAGCTGGATGCAAATCTGTTCTATGCAGTATTAAGCTGCACAAGTCTGTGTGCGTATGATATAGAATTAGAATGCAACCAACAATTTCCTGCCCACTTTCCTCGCTCAGAAATTGGTAATCTGTTCTACACAACAGCAGTGGATCACAGCCCCCAAATAGACTACAGCAAGGGCCTGAAAACACATGTCAACGCAGAACTTGATATATCATTGTGGCGTTCAATCATACATCTCATTCAAATCCCCCACGAAAAATTTCAATGGGTCCGTCACAAAAGCAATCGGCTGACGCAGCATTCTTTTGACAACACCTTTGAAATGGTAGTGTGAACCTAACAATGGACTATCTCTGCATTGAGTTTGGTTTGCTTGTAACCTAGGATCGGGTGGTTGGTCATGCATGTCTGTCGACATTATCCCATACATATCTTTGACACAAAAGCATGAACATAACAGATGAGCTACCCATGTTGAGATAAACGTCGCCAGTAACTGAGGCTTAAAGTGGCCTCGGCGTTAACAGATAAGCTAGGACAATATGTTTGTTTATATGCGCCTAGACGTAGCTGTCAGCGACCGAGCACACGGTCCAACCTCATCAACCTAGACACCTCAAAAAACCTTGTGCTTATCTTTGACAAACTAATATGAACTTGCAAACCCAACCATGAACTTTCTGCATCAAGTCATAATTTTCTTGTGAAGTGATCATACGTGTACATAGACAGCACAAGATGGCCTTAAGCAACAAAATTTAAAAAGTCTGGAGCAACCTATCAGTGATAAGAAACTAATGTCTAATTGACCTGAAAATATTGTATGAAATGAGATTAGGCCTGGCGATAGTTCTAAACCCATATATCACTTCTAAGGATCTAACTCAACCCAATTCAAAAAAATTATTTCTAAAACCTAACTAAATCCTAACCCTTTTCTAACCTAACCCTCCCCAACCCTCCTACCCATCTCCAACTCTTAGGATCCAATCCATTTGGATTCTAAAGAAACTTAGATACCACATAAGGTGGAGAGAAAAAATAAAGATCCATATTATTTTGTAAGTTCCTACTTTAGGATTGAACCCATTTGGACTCTAATTGTTCTATCCTAATCTAATCCTTATCTTATCTTATTTTGAAACTATCTTAACCCCGATATAACTCTAATTTATTACCTATTTAGACCCATTAAAAGCCAACTCATTCTAAACACAATTCTTTTGGATCCATTTAGATCATACCCTTTATCAACCCTAATTGAGATGCTAATGAGAATCTAATCATGTTTAGTCACGGCTTGACTAAAAATTCAGAGGCCTCTATCGGATAGGCATGTACCTAGTTAGTAATACATCAGCAAATGTAGCGCACTAAAATATGTTAAGATCAATTTGTGAGAGACCAAACACACATTCAGCTATATGAGCATCAATGACTCATCAATTTGTGTAAAAAAAAAAAAGATATATCAACTATAATCAATCCCATGTGCCAGTAATTGAGCACAAATCTGACCATATTTGACATTGGCATCTCATAAAATCCTGCACCTATTTGGTAGAGTGCGTTAACTAGAAGCCTCACGAACTATTCTGTTGATATGCAAAAGCAAGACTCATAGCTATCGCACTAGAAGAAAGTACATTCCTTTGAACCAAAGGACATGTAACTTGTAACCAAAGAAAGCTTAAAGGAGTCACACACACTCACTGAGCCATCTCGGAGCAATCTGATGTCGTACACCAGTGAGAAGTCCGGGTAAACAGCCCAAAGTGCTGCTCGGCGATTGGCCCGAGCTTCAGATCATCGTCGAACAACGCAAACACATACGTCTCGAAGGTCATGTTGGGCATCAGCCGCGTGCCCTTGAATGAACTCCTTGGCCTCCTGCACGCCGACGCCGACCTACCCGGCCTCTGCCGCCGTCGGCCACCCCGTCTCCCCAATCGCGATATCCACATGAGCAGGAGGATGAGGACGTGGAAAATGATGATGAAGTACTAGATGTTATGAACCAAGATAAAACAAAAACAAACATTTATAGTTGCATCTTCAAGTGTAGAAAGTAAGGTATGTTAGTTTCATCTACCCCTACCTTCAAATTTTTGCCTTCCTTTCTCTCCTCTTCTTCTACTTTCTATATTGTTGCATCTTCTAATCCAATCAAGAGGGAAAAAAAAGGTAAGAAATAAATTTACAAATGTTGGTTGCATACATGTAGATATATGCGTATGCAATACAAATGTTGGTTGCCTGGTTCTTTAGTTTCTTGGCATTGATAGAGCAAGATGAAAGAAGGCAAATGAAAGCTATATATTTACCTGTCGATGCCTATATGGAAGTGGAGTCAATGTTTGTGTCGAAGAAGACGTTGTAGGGATCATCCCTTGTGTACAAGAAGTACCATCTCCTCTTATCATCTCCTTCAGGTGCATAGGCCTTCAGTTGCTGAACATGATTGATCTTATCCCACTCAGAGCCAACATCTCTCATGGATATGGCTTTGAGTAGCTCTAAGCTGCAATGTATCTCCAACTTGGTTACTTGTCTTGCATCCTGCAGGTATCCTGGGAGTGTTTCCATCTCATAATCCTGCAATTCGATGCTCCTAAGTGCTTCCACACCCTCCAGCTCCTTGAGCTTTTGGCATCTCCAAATGGTAAGCATTTGCATCTTGGGAAGATTAGTGATCCTCTCCAAATCAGGGTTGAAACTCACGTTAAGCTCAACAACCGAATAGGGGAATTTCTCTATCGACCTTAGGTGCTTAACATAAACTATCAATAATTCCTTCAAATCCCTTGCATGATAGGAAAGTCCAGGGGGAAGAAACCGCAACTTGCAATCTCTAATATCAAGTAGTTCAAGAGAAGGCATGGCTTGCACTTGCTCCTCCCAATCCCACTCCTTCCATTCCACCATTCCATAGAGAAGCAATTCTCTCAACTTGGGAAATGCGGAAGTAGTAGCCTGACTAATCCTATTTTCATTGTAGATATCCCTTCCCGTTCCTCCGCTGCTGGTGCTAATATCAATCCTCTTTTCTTCATCCATGCCAGATCCTAATAAAGAAGATGAACAAGAGGAGGAGGAGAGAAAGAGGAATTCACGCCCAATGTGTTGTATGCATGGAGCATTGTTGATTTCTAGGTAATCCAGATTAGGAAGCTGAGCTAAACAGTTAGGGAGATGGATACAACATGTCAAGTCCTCTAGTCTCAACGACCTCAAGTTGCCAAAGAGAAGCGTCCTTGTCGACATCATCCACCTTGGGACTCGACGCCCAAAATAGTTTTTAATATATAGGATTTCTAAGCTGGGTGGGGGACAAAGCTCATCCAACACCTCCTCTATGCACTGTTGGTCTACATCATCTGTTGTCCTTTTATAGGTGTTGCAATCTAATTTCAAATCTATAAGATGCATCTTACTACCAAGATTGGCACGTGTGGCCATAGACCTATGAGATACATTCTCAAGACCATCTAAAGTAAGCATCATAAGTTGCGACAACGATCCTATCTCTTCCAAACTGCACCAATCCGTTACATTGTCGTCTGTGTGAACATGAAACCCCAACAACATCACCAAGTTTTTTAGTCTACCAAACCCCTTTGGTATTGCATTTATCCCCGTGCCACTAATGTCAAGATGTCTTAACCTCTGTAGTTTTCTAATGCTTCTAGGAAGTTGTACCAAATTTGGACACCCTGGAACACTTATGTATTGTAAAAATTTCATCTTTCCAATGTCATGTGGCAACTTTGATATATCTGTTCCATCTAGTGCCAAGTATCTCAAGTGTTTAAGGTGACACATAGAGCCAAGCAATTTTGTGAAATTATTATTCTTTACATGTAGTATCCGTAGACATGAAAGAGTACTTAGTGAATCGCCAGGCTTAACATTGACACCTTCAAATATCATTAATGTTCTTAGTGATTCTTTCTTTCGTAAGGCACTCCACTCTACTGTTTCATTTGATAAAGATAGGTGGCGATATTTTGATGAAGCATTGTTGATGATACTTTGCCCCTCTCGAACCACTAATGCTTCATCACGGGCCACATATAGAGCAAAAGAGCGGACAACATCATGCATGATGCAATAGGATTGATCATAGTATTGAATAACTGGTTCCAAAAGATTCCTCATCACCAATTCCTTATAGTACTCCGCACCTAAAACTTCTAGTTGTTTTGAACTTCCATCATCTCGAACAAATCCTTCTGCAATCCACATGTAGACAACATCTTCACGATATATCACTTCATCTTTTGGGAATAATGAGTAGTATATAAAGCATTGCTTCAAAGGAGAAGACAAGTACTCATAGCTTAAGTAGACTGCATTATTGAGTTCTTCAGGTAATCCAGTGTGGGACCATGCACGATCTTGTAAAACCTCCTCCCAGGCACCTTTGTTTCTATTTTTCTTGCACAAGAGCCTTCCTACTATTTTGATAGCAAGTGGTAAACCATCACATTTTCCTATAATTTTCATCCCGATTTCCTTTAGACTCTCAACTTCAAGTTCATCTCTCTCAGTTGGGGATACCTGTTCATAATTTACCCTATAATATTAATAAATAAAATCAAAAATTTTCAAGTTTTAACTAAATTGATTAAGAACATTTGATACTATAGTAAAAATTAAATCTATATTTTTAAAGAAAACATGTGATTAATTCCAATAACTGATGATATGACAAGCACCACTACTTCACTTATGCCTGCTCAAGCACCTTTTAGCACCTGGCTTTCATACTTAAACGCCACATATTTTTCACCAAATGCATTTTCAGTAATCAGGAAGCACAAAAAAACGAATATCAAAAATTAATACTCTTAATTGATGATTAATTTATCTCTCTGTGTTGCTCATTTAACTTTGTATATGTTAATATGCTATCACATGCCTCTAACTTTGTGTTATCGCTAGATTTTAATGACTTGCAATACATCTCCTTAAGTTTTACTAGACGTGCATTATTTTCTCAAAATACTATAAAAAGCAGAAAATATATTAAAATCTATAAAACTTTTTAAAATTGGTAAAGTAAAAAAACATGAAAAAACATTTGCAATATGTTGTAATTTTAATCATGAAACAAACGTTGACAAAATCTGGACAAAATGTTATTTGATAGTTTGGGGCTCCAGAGCGCACCCTCTCAACAAAATATTTTAAATTATTCTATGATTTTTTTTTCTACTTGTCAGTACCACCTATATGATAAATGAAAATAAATTGTCAGTGCTCCCTGCCCCGCAGTTATATATATGTGGGAACGTACTTTCGGATTCAATTAAAATAACTTTAAGACAATTAAGATTTACTTAAAGAAAAATGTTACAAGAAGGCAGACTCAACTAAAAAATTTAGAAGATTTTGATCTACTGTGAAAATTCCTCAATATGTAATATGAGTAAATCAACTTTAATATTACTAACCTGTTTTTTGAGTAATATCCAAGCATCTTCAGACCCCAATTTATCAATGTGATGAAAATATATAGTCATTATCTGACGAGCAACACCTTCATCTCTTGTGGTGACCAGGATACGACTGCCGCAAGCACCAGCACTAATGAGTGGGACTCTAAGCAAGTCATTCCATGCTTTGTCACTCCACATGTAATCCATCACAAGCAAGATTTTCTTTTGTTTCGCAGCAATCACGAGAGCCTGCTCAAGCTGTGCCTTGTTGTCTCCAAGATGAGCAGTTATATGATTACCCCCAAGCCCATTGATTACAGTTTTGAGTAGATCAATCTCCTTGAAGTCCTGAGTAACGCTCAACCATACCTTCTTGTCAAACTCCCCATCGATTGCCTCATTATTGAAGATCTTCTTGGCAAGAGTGGTCTTGCCAATGCCACCAGTGCCCAAAAGAGCAATGACCATAGTGTTACCTCTGCTCATCCTCCTCGTGTTGTCCTCCTCCTTTGTTAGCATCTCCACCAGCATTCTTGTGTCTTGTTCAATCTTCTCCCCAACGATGTCTTCCTGGATGAACACTGGCCCCGTCTCACGTCTGACATCACGGGAAGAGGCCGCCATGCCACGGTGGTCCTCATAGGAGCCAAGGTTGATGAATCTCAATTGAGCGCTACGCTCTGAGATGTCTTGCAGCTTTTGGTTGAGTGCCTTCATCTGGGTCCCTATCCTGTGAGCGAACCGAGGATCACGCAAGCAAAAGAGTAAGGAGTTGCAGCAACCTGAGCCCATGTCATCCGTAGATGCACGCCGCTCCTCGGCCTTGAGCTGACAGATGTCGAGGATGTCGGAGGCGTCATACATGACATCTTTCAGCTCCCTCACCCACCCGGCCACGGATCTGTCAGTGATGCGCCTCCTCTCCGCGTCGGCGAGGAAGTTCTCGATGTCGCGCAGCATGGCCCCCATCTTCTTGATCTCGTCAGAAACCCCCAGCAGCATGCCCACCTCATCTTTTGCCATCTGGGTGAGCAGGTTGCCTAGGTAGGATGCAAAGGCATCCAAGACCATCGCCATCTTACTCTTCTTCTTCTCAGGGGCAGATCAGGGGCTAAGCAAGCAGTCTGTCGGAGATATACCAAACTTAATTAGCTAAGCAGACCAAACAAAGAAGATGTTAATGTTAAAACTGTGAGCGTACCTACTAATTAGTGCAGTTTGTATTATCCAAACGAACAGATTCCTAATTAAACTCTTGCCTGAAATAAGAAGCATGGAGTATATGCATCTTCTAGCTGCTAATGCTCCACTACTCCTGCGTGTTGCGTCTCTTCTCAATCCACCATCCACTTGTCTGCCTCTTTTTTTGTACCACTTTTCTTTAACATATTTAATTTCCCAAGGTTGTTTTAATATTGTTATAAGTTTTTTCTAACAATAAATTTGTACTAATTTAGAAAAACAATAGAAAATTTGAGTCAAGTGGCGCGTCGTCCTTTAATATCGATAATTGTCACCCAAGTTGCCTATTTTCAAACATATCAGCATAATTTTTATGGTGAATGATTTGAAGTTGTTTGGCAAACTAGGTCAAGACGAAATAAGAAGGATGAAAGAACAACTACGAGGTAAACATATCAGGATCGAGAATTTTCTCTTGTCCGCATCGGCACCGAGAAGTATATCTTATGATATGTAATTTCGATTGATAATCTATTTGTGTCGATCTAATAATTTTGACTTCACGATTTCACCAGTTCAAACGGATTGTCAATTTAAATTATTGATCAAAAGATATCGATGACGGAAGAATTCAAATTTCCAATACAAAAATTTGAATCTAAATTAATAAACAAAAATTTTAAAAATACTGCTACACTCACAGCAGACTCCCTTTTTGGATGGATTTTCTCTACCACGTACTGGTTGTGTGGCAAAGAGATCTGCCACATTGCTGCTGTCACATGTCATGTCCAGATTCAACCGAACTATTAAAAAAGATTATTCTTGCATTTTGTTGAAACATTATATCAGATTTACAATTTTCTTTTTTAAAAAGATTTTTATATAAATGAATCAAGAAATACCATATTAATTCTAACTCCACATAAAAAATACTCAAAATTCCTATATTAATCCTATAAAAAAATCCCAAAAAACTCCTTCATTAATCCAAAAAAGCAAAGATCCATTCCGTTAATTATATTTATAAAAATATAAATTCATCATTTTAAAAATCATATTCAAAATGAACTCTATTTCTAATATAATTGATATTCATCTAAAACTCGTATCTCTATCGTTGTTTGTTAATGTCATAAAAAACACTAAAAGTTCTGAAATAAATTATAAAAAAGAAAATACTAGAAATTCCAACATAAATCACAAAAAATAAGAATATGTTTCATTAATTATATTATAAAGATATAGATTTATCATCTAAAAAATCATATGTAAAATTAACTTTATCTCTATTATGATATAAATTTAGAAAAAAAAATTATATTAAAAGAAGACATATCTCTATAAAATATAGATAAATTTTCAAATCATAGAAGAACTAATCACACCGTTGCTATTTTTATTTATCAGGAAGGGTCTCTTATCAGCCAACAAGAATATGCATGTTGTATAGGCCCAGAATTTTAGCTAGTTTCAAAGAAATATTAAAGTACCATACCTTTATTCCAAATATTGCATATGGAAATTTTTTTTTCATAGGAATTAAAACCTAAAAAATTTCTATTCTTTCTAAGGTTCCAAACATCTCCTAATTATTTTATTTTATTTTATTTTCTTATCTTTCCGTAATTCTGATCTCCTACAGATCACACATTGTCTATTTAAAGACTAACGATTGAAGGAGATGACTCTGTAAAGGATTTATGTCGTCCTGCATACACTCTCCCTCTATAAATGTTTTCCTAGAGTCTAGCACAATTGGTGGACATATTTACGGCATTACCTAAGTTAAGTAGACTCTCAAAACATCAATTTCGACTCGAATGCAATTTTCAAATCTTTAGAACTGATAGAATAACATAAAATCTACAGTAGTCGATCATAAATTTCATGATAGAAAACCAGATGACACATTACGGGAAATAGAGTTTTAGAAGCACTATAAATTGTGACTCCGCATGGAGGAGACCAAACAAGTTGAAACAAGGGAGTTTCATTTCTGGGCATTTTTCTTTCGTTTCTACATGGAATGGAATAATAAGTTACTATCGCAGTATTACTTGGCTCCTACATAACAACAACCTTTGCGATAACAGCCAAATACAAAGCTTGAAGCCACCACATTAATTTACTCCATCGTGCAAAGGGATAAACTAGCATTGTAACTAGGAAAGAAGCATAGCTATCAGGTAAGAGTAGAAGAGAATGCGCAAGTCCGGCAGTTTCGAGCCTCGAGCGCCACCGTGACTCGCTGCGCCCCGTCAAGAGACATACTGGCATCTCCCGTAGCCTGCAACACAAGTGCCAGAACCATTTCATGACTCATGACCAGTTAGTTACAAACGAAATGATGCAGTGTCAAGTTCAAAAGAAATGATCCTTGTGGGGCAAATGTTGACAGATCCAGGCCAGGAATCATATATAAATAGAGCATAAATGTGTGTGTCTAAAATATTTGATAGTATCATAAAAAGTCTGCACTTCTCTAACAATTAAATTATGAATCATTTTGGATAATACTATTGTAATCAAAGCTCTACATATGAATCCATTGGCCTAAATCTCCATTTTTTTTTTCTGAATCCATGGTTTGCATTTATGGAACCCCTTACATCTCCGGTTACTCATAGGAAATTTGGGAACAGACTTCGCTACCAATTCCTTTATAATCTAATGTAATCATCGAACAGAATCTAAGTAATAGTGAGCTTTTCCGTATGATCAATGTGTTTTGTAGTTCATAACAACCACGAGAGTTATGAATTTACTTGGGTCTGTGGAGGTGATGACGCCAGTGCCCTTGAAGTCGCAGTCGTAGTCGTGGCGGCCATTGGCCTGGTAGAAGGCGTTCATCACATATGCCGCATGAGACTGCACGGTGTTGGGATCAAAGCACGTGCCACCGCTATTTATCGGCCCACAGTCGATGTAACCACAGGCATACTTGATGTTGTTCACCAAGTCAGCCTCACTTGCGTTGGCCTTGGCTACACACCACTGCCCACCACCAGACGGCGAAGGGGTTGGTGTTGGGTTGGGAGTGGGATTTGGCATTGGATTCGGAGAAGGATTCGGAGCTCCAGACTGCATTGAAAGAGAAAAGAAATTTTTAACTTTTAAGCATCAAAATGTCAAAGGTACATAATAAATGGTAACTGCATAGTAACACATCACATTACTGATTACTGACTTATTATTGATGTTTGGACAGAAACACATGTTTTCTGGGCAGTCTAGCTGGCACCGGCCAAATTGTTGGTTGGCTGCCTAAGATTCGCATGCCAAGAAAAACAATACAGAGACCACCTATCCATGGCATCACAAAAAGGTTCCTAGTTGCCGCATCATTCCTTTGACGAGATGGTGTGTCATCGCGGGGCACACATGGCGGTATATAGATCAAAGCAGCAGGACATGTGTGGTTCAAAAATTTCAAAGGTCAGAATCACACGGCATGGAATGGGATGGGATCGTGACAACATTAGAATGGAGCAAAAGTTGAAAACGGCACCGCTCCTTCCTGAGAGCTCCATCTGTGGCTTATGCTAGAAGCAAAAAAACTTCAGGAAACCTAAGGAGAAATCTCAACTCTAATAAGCAAACTTTTGGCAGTTTGGTCCGAGATGCCTGGCTTTGAGGCTTTTTTGTATGGTGGCTGGCACCTGCAAGTGCACAGTATTCAGATATAAATGGTGGGTGGGTGGGTTACAGGCTGTACAACCCCAAGCACGACCCACCTCCTAGAAGCTGAAACAGTGCACTACTTACTCTCTAAGCTGGATGCAAAGCTGTCCTATATGCAGTATTAAGCTGCACAAGTCTGTGTGCGTATGATATAGAATTAGAATGCAACCAACAATTTCCTGCCCACTTTCCTCGCTCATAAATTGGTAATCTGTTCTACACAACAGCAGTGGATCACAGCCCCCAAATAGACTACAGCGAGGGCCTGAAAACACATGTCAATGCAGAACTTGATATATCATTGTGGCGTTCAATCATACATTTCATTCAAATCCCCCACGAAAATTTCAATGGGTCCGTCAGAAAAGCAATCAGCTGCCGCAGCATTCTTTTGACAACTAGATCATTGATGAGATGGGGGGAAAGTTGGAAACGGCAATGAACCTACTAGAGAGGTCGGTCCATCCATAATGGCAACACCTTTGAAATGGTAGTGTGAACCTAACATTGGACTATCTCTGCATTGAGTTTGGTTTGCCTGTAACCTAGGATCGGGTGGTTGGTCATGCATGTCCGTCCACATTATCCCATACAGATCTCTTGCCACAAAAGCATGAACATAACAGATGAACTACCCATGTTGAGATAAACGTCGCCAGTAACCGAGGCTTAAAGTGGCCTCATCGTTGACAGATAAGCTAGGACAATATGTATGTTTATATGCGGCTAGACCTAGCTGTCAGTGACCGAGCACACGTCCAACCTCATCAACCTAGACACCTCAAAAAACCTTGTGCTTATCCTTGACAAACTAATATGAACTTGCAAACCCAACCATGAACTTTCTGCATCAAGTCATAATTTTCTTGTGAAGTGATCATACGTGTACATAGACAGCAAAAGATGGCCTTAAGCAACAAAATTAAAAAAGTCTGGAGCAACCTATCAGTGATCAAAAACAAATGTCTAATTGACGTGAAAATATTGTGTGCAATGAGATTAGGCCTGGCGATAGTTCTAAACCCATATATCACTTCTAAGGATCTAACCCAACCCCATCCAAAAAAAATTATTTCTAAAACCAAATCAAATCCTAACATTTTTCCAACTGAACCCTCCCCAGTCCCCCTACCCATCTCCAACTCTTAGGATGCAACCCATTTGGATTCTAAACAAACTTAAATACCACATAAGGGAGAGAAAAAAATAAAGATTCATATTATTTTGTAGGTTCATACCTTAGGATTGAACCCATTTGGACTCTAATTGTTCTATCCTAATCTAATCCTTATCTTATCCTATTTTGAAATTATCTTAACCCCAATACAACTCTAATTTATTACCTATCTAGACCCATTCAAAACCAACTCATTCTAAACACAATCCTTTTGGATCCATTTAGATTATACCCTTTATCAACCCTAATTTAGATGCTAATGAGAATCTAATCATGTTTAGTCACGGCTTGACTAAAAATTCAGAGGCCTCTATCGGATAGGCATGTACCTAGTTAGTAATACATCAGCAAATGTAGCGCACTAAAATATGTTAAGATCAATTTGTGAGAAACCAAACACACATTCAGCTATATGAGCATCAATGACTCATCAATTTGTACAAAAAAACAAAGATATATCAACTATCATCAATCCCATGTGTCAGTAATTGAGCACAAATCTGACCATATTTGACATTGGCGTCTCAGAAAATCCTGCACGTATTTGGTAGTGTGTGTTAACTAGAAGCCTAACGAACTATTCAGTTGATGTGCAAAAGCAAGATTCATAGCTATCACACTAGAAGAAAGTACATTCCTTTGAACCAAAGCACATGTAACTTGTAACTAAAGAAAGCTTAAAGGAGTCACACACACTCACCGAGCCATCTCGGAGCAGTCCGACGTCGTACACCGGCGAGAAGTCCGGGTTAAACAGCCCAAAGTGCCGCTCAGCGATTGGCCCGGGCTTCAGATCCTCGTCGAACAGCGCAAACACATACGTCTCGAAGGTCCTGTTGGGCATCAGCGGCGTGCCCTTGCCCCCACTCACCACCTCAATCAGGCCCTGATTGAACTCCCTGGCCTCCTGCACGCCGACGCCGACCTGCCCGGCCTCCGCCGCAGTCGGCCACCCCGTCTCCCCAATCGCGATATCCACGTCGCCGTACCCCAGCCTCTTCATGGCGGTGTACACCGCGTCCATCTGGGCGTTGAACATGTTCGTGTAGTTCACCTTGGTGACCGGGTCGAACACCCCGCTGTTGGGGCGGAAGAGGGCGTAGTCGAGGGTCTCGGGGCGGTAGCCGAAGTAGGGGTAGGGGTTCACCATGAAGGGGGAGCTGGTGTCGCGGTGGAACTGGAGCATGGGTGCGAAGAGGGCGGTGTCGTATCCCTTGCGGAAACGGGCGTTGGAGGGGAGGTTGCCGGTGGGGGAGAGCACCCCGAGGGAGTGCGGGGAGGAAACGCGGACGTGGCCGAGCCCTGCGGCTCGGAGGGCGGTGGCGAGGCGGCGCATGGCGGGGAGGAGCGACGAGGTGAGGGCGCGGTCGCCAGCGGCAAGGACCTCGTTGCCGGCGAGGACGAGGGTGACGTTGGTGGCGGGGACGAAGGGGACGAGGTTTTTGGCGACCCAGTCCGAGGCGGCGGCGGGGCCGGAGCGGCGGTCGGCGAGGGCGGGGAGCGCGGAGTTGGGGAGAGAGACGGCGAGCGTGATGGGCGTGTTGGCGAAGGCGGAGATGAAGGTCGGGTTGTAGTCGAACAGCTTCACGCGGTCGATGGAGGTGCGGGAGGCCAGGAAGCTCGCCACAGCCGAAGGCGCCGGGAGGTTGTCGGCGTTGGCGCCATAGTTCACTCCGATTGGGAGGGAGGCGACGGCGGCGGCGGCGGCGGTGACGCCGGCGAGCAATAGGTGGAGGAGTAGGACCTGAAGGAGCATTTGGGTGGTGTTGCCGTTGGAGTTTGAAACTTGTCAGTAGCGATTAGTGTGTAACGTGGCGTTTCAATTTTGAAGGTCAGGATCTGACGTGATGCTATAAATACTGCTGTCTCTGTATAAAAAAAAATTATTAAATGCTTTTATTTGATCAATTGCAAAACAAATTTGGAAGAAAATTCGAACGAACGGTCTAAAAGTAATACAGGGGGACAAAGAATAAGAAACTGCTCTTATTTTAAGAAAAAATTAAAAGAAAAACTAAGCAAAGCGCCGGTTTCTTGGGATTTGACACCTTGGTGCGCATCTCGAGGAGCTCAGCACAAAATAAAGAGAAAAGAGACCGAGTGGTTGTTACGAAAAGAAAGACGAACAACGTGTCCAAGAATCGGTGATTAGCACTAAACAATAGCAAAACAACAATCCCGTTATGGAGCCGGGTGTCGGTGTGTTTCAAATTAATGTATTTGATGTGACTTTGTCATATATATTGTCGGTTTTATGTTGATAGTTTTGGGAGAGTAAATACTCGTACAATGTTATTTCTGCTCGTTATGTATTTTTGACCGGATTTGACTGCTACGTTTCCGCGTAGTGGGAGAACATTTGTGATTAGTTATGGCAAAGAAACCGCAGCACGAGCACGTAAGTACGTGTGATGCGCGTCCACCGTGTGTGTGAATGATGTGACTGCTTTCTTTGCGTGTTGGCGCGGCACACGCACGGTGGATTCGTGAAAGCGCCGCGCCTTCTCCCTCCCTTGTTATTTTCTTCTTGTCTCCATCCCTCATTTCCTGCAGCCCAAACAAGGCCGGCCCATCTCCTCTTTTTTCTAGCCCAACCCTCTCCAGGTCCAACAACATCACTCTCTCAATAAGCTTCGCCATGGCCTCCCTAATGCTTATTTCCCCTCTATATAAGCTACGTCATCACAATAATATGCCGTCCATACACAAGATTTCCTTCAACTTTTATTGCTCAGCTTTTAGTAGCACACTGCCTTTGTAAATCTTCAACACTTAACTAGAAATGCTAATTAGCTGCAAAAACACGTAAAACCAACACGAAAACAACCAAGTAATTAATTTCACTGAATCCCACTGTATGATGGCATTTCTAGTTTCTCCGGCCGTTCATCTCGACTGTGGCCTCCGGCCGCATGCCAGCTGCTCGAGGAGATTCCTCAGGCCCGCGTGCTTAGCGGCCCACTGCTCCTCCATCTTCTGCTCCTCTGCCTCGGCGTCTCGGCGCAGCCCGGCCACCTGTTCCCGGTACTCCGCCTCGATCCGCTTCATAGCCGCCTCCTGCTCCTCCCGCAGCTCCCGCATCTTCGCCGCGTACTCCTCCACCTTCTCCCGCCGCCTGCACGCCCTGTCCGACTCCAGCTGCAGCTCCACGCGCCGCAGCCGCCACAATGCCTCCTTCCTGTGCGCCGCCCACGCGCGCTGCCCCTCCTTCAACTCCCAGCACCACTCCGCCAGCTCCAAAACCCTCGCCTGCGCCGGGAACCCCAATGCCGCCGCCGACGCCTCCGGCTGCTGATGCCAGGCGGGCGCGGCCGTGGCGGACGCGAGGCTGAGCGTCACGGACGGCGAAGGTGTGTAGTGCACTGGTGGGACATTACTCGGGATAGACAGCCACGGAGGAACCACTGGCGTGGCCATGACCACCGGCGCGAACTGCCGCTTGTTGACGAGCTTCTCGGCGAAGCTCTCAAGAAGCCAGTCGTACTTGCTCTGCTCGTCGGGAGATGGTTTCTGGATGTCCCGGAGCTCGCGCTGCTGCTTCTCCTTGAAGACCTCCCACCACTTGCCGAGGCGCTTGGCGGTGCGGCCAGGGACCTCGGCGGCGATCTTCTTCCACTTGTTGCCGTGCTTGGCCTGCAGCCGGATGACCAGCCGCTGCTCCTCCTCGGTGAGCGACCCCTTCTTGATGCCGGGACGCAGGTAGTTTTTCCACCGCTCCAGGCACGACTTGGCGTCGCGGTCGAGCGCCACGTTCATGCGCTGTGGCACGAGATGCCAGTCGCGGGGGCCGTACTGCCGGACGTAGGCGCGCAGCACGGCGTCCTCCTCAGGCCGCCACCGCTGTCGCTCCTTCATGATCTGCACCTGCATTATAGCCCATCACTTCCCGCTGCTGCCGCTGCTTCATATATAATGCAGGCTGCATTGTTATTGCAACAATTAACACCATGACTCTGGTATGAGAGGCAGATCGAGCAACGCACAAATCAAGACATGAAATGGAACAAAAGGAGGAGGGAGCTTTCAGACCTTGAACTCATTGATGACGCACTTCAAGTGAATCATGTACCTACGTATTTCTTGCAAGAATGAGAGGAAGTGAGATGCAAAAGATGATTTCCCCCAGCGCAGTGAGGCTGCCTGTGAGTGTTACAGTAATGTATGCATGTGGACTGTATATGAGGAATTGGAAGGGTGGTGGGGGAGACAGGAGGCAGCGAGAAATTAGGGCACGCCAAGACGAACAAGTGAACATATATAGAGAGAGGAGGAGGAGGAGAGAGATAGCAATAGTAGTACAAGACACATGGGGATGGAGATGGAGCTGACTTCACAGTTACAATTATAATAGAGGAAGCCAGTGACCACTGTATTAATTTGCATGTGTACTGTTGATGGATACGTGTAAGGTGTACAAGTACATCAGTATATGTTATGTAAATGTAATATTTCCTTCCCATGCGTGCACAGTGCACGACATAAGTTGTTGTACTCCTTCCTATCTGTAAAGAATTGATGGAGGGGAAGGTTAAACAGTAAAGGGTTCTAGAATATATATGGATGTGAAAATTAAAAGGTGAAATCTGTTCCGTCTTGTCGTGTCAGCGTTTGTTTGTTGTAAAGTAGTCAATACACCCATGCATCGATCATAATTTATAGACAGAGTTCAGCCAAACCCGGAGTATTATACTACCATGGTGCAATCCATTCTCAATGCGGATAAAATTTTTCAAAAATGCTAAGCAACCATATGCCGCATTCTAATATCAGTCGACTAAACTTGTTCCAAATATAGCCATTACCTTAGTTTGTTGCAACATCATCTGACAATACAAAGCTTGCAGGTCCAAGACCCATATACTGATATACACCACTTAATTTTTTTACTTTTTTCTTTTCATTTAATACAATTTAAATAGAACAAATCAACATACAAGACATATTAACTTTATCATTCTCTAATAATAATTTTTAAAAAATACTATTACTTCTTCCCCACAAATATCTAATAAACAGAATCCCAAATTGCTCGTGAGTCAATAAATATATTATATAATAAATTTTAATGATATTAGAGACATAAAAAAAACTATTAGAAATTCTCACATCAATTGAAAAAAATAAAAGGTTTATACATCAATATAACTGTGGAGCTCAATTATACCAGTTTAGATTTGTTTATCTCTTTAATTAGATTCAAATTATCACCGTTACTAAAACATCTATCTATAAGGATTTTGAATTTTTACCCATCTAAAAAACTCTAAAAATGTATCAGCTGCTACTCGCTTGCAGGAAAAGAAGAGACACGTCTCCAACAAGATTTTTCTCCAATATGCTGCATGCATGTGTGTCATTTTCCCATCAAGATGATCTAAATACTAACACTCACATCCTTTAATGCAAGCAAATATGTGTGTGTGTGTTTGTGTGTTTGTGTGTTTGTGTGTGTTTGTAAATTCGATCGTAACAAGCATGGTCACTTGACATTGGGAGAGCATTCTGAAGTCTGAACAGGGATCTCTGCATGCATATTGGCATACTGCTACTATTAGAGTTGTAAGTTGCGCCAGACCATTGCCAGGCCACCCCAAAACACACCATTTCACCCCAACATGCGACACAACTTGACACGAACTCTAACGGTTCGTGCCGGTCTAACATGGGTTACCGGCCTCACGACACGCTAACGTGTGTTGTGCCTAGGCCAGCACGGTAGAGAGTGGCCGGTTAGCACGCAGGGCAGCCTGACACTGCACAGCACACGCCATTGTGCCAGACTGCCAATGCCTTCGTCTTAACTCCCGCCCTCCTCTCATCGTGTTAGCACGCCGCATCGCCACCACACCCTCCTCCCACGTGCTCGCACCGCGTTGCCGCAGATCTGGACCACGTGCCTCACCGCTCATCACCAGATCCACCGGATCTGCTCCAACCGAGCCGCCTCATTCGTCCTCTCCATCACTGACGCCGGGCCTTCGGACAACGATGCCTCTTTGTCCTCTCCGTTGCCATGCTCCTAAGGCCTGAGCTCCTCTTGCGGTCTCACCGTCTCGCGTTAGCACGCCGTATTGTGGCCACGCCCTCCTCTCGTGTGCTCGCGCCGGGGCACTACAGATATAAGCCACATGCCGCGCTGCTCGTTGCTAGATCCACCGGATATGCTCCACCCGAGCCGCCTCCTTCGTCCTCTCCATCGTTGGCGCCGGGCTTTCGGACGTCGATGCCTCTTCATCTTCTCAGTCACTGGCCTCGCCACTGCGATGACCTTTGTCTCTACGACAAGTCGACGATTCTTGTTGACGAGACAACAACCTCGACGACTTGACTACCACTTCGAAACAAGTTGTGCCCGTGCCAACATGGCACGCATTGCGGCTCGTGAGCTCTCATACCATGTCAGACCTCTCTGTTGAGCAAACGGCTAAGCTGGCACGACCCGACAACCCACGGACCGGCTCGGGCACAACACAACATAAGCCACCGGTCCGGTATGACCCCACTTACACATTTAGCTACTATCACTCTTCCAGTACGTAGCTAGGCCAGGTTAGTGTGTGTGTATATATATATATAGGCCTGTAAATCAGCGCTGTAACTTCTCTTTACCATTTTTGTAATCATACCGATGTTGGGTACGTGAAATGATCTACTGATCTCATTTCTTTTATCCTGGTTTGTTTTCGATGATCTGTTTGTGTTGTCTTTGTCCACTCTGACTTCTTTATGGTTTTGGCCTTTTGGGTTTGGATTATTTGCTTTCTCTCTCTCTCTCTCTCTCTCTCTGGTTCTTCTTGTTTATGCTGCGAAAGGAATGTAACACAAGTAACAGGTGTTGCTACTATATATTAGACGTATGCATACCGGGCTGTGATCGATGAGACCAACGAGTCACCTCACCCTCACCGATCTCTGTAAGTTGCCATGCATACTTTTAGCGCTGTACGTACGTACACATACAAATATGCCATGCATGCACTTCTTCACACGAATATATAGTGCACTCTTGCTTGCATAACCGATCCTATATGTATATGTGCAGGTGTGTGTCTGCTTGTGTGCTTATGTTCGTGAAGTTGATGAGCTCACAGAAATACAAACACCGCATGCACGTACCTACCTCGTCATGATTTGTTCTGTGCTACGAGTATAGACATGCATGCGTGCAAAGTATGTGTTCTCCATTCTCCATTGGTAAACTAGCTAGCCAGTACACTGCTTGAGTTAGTATTAATGATGGTACAAGGAGACTGGAGTAGTATTAATCACAAGGCATGGGCATAATGTGACTGACACGCCCGGGTAGATGGCTGTAGTTTGCTGATTTAGCGCACGTAAAAAGTAGATAGCTTAGAAAAGCAGCAGCTGCAGGGTATCTGCATGAATGCAGGGAGAGAGAGAGAGAGAGAGAGAGGTGCATGCATACAGCCCACGCGCACCTTGATGTCTGCATATATTTTACTCGTCCCTATCATGTATTCGTGTATACGGGTTTGTGTGTGCAGTAAAGTTATCGAAAGCACTCCATAATGACATGTGGGATAGGCATGGAGATTGTGCCTCCATGTCAGTGACTGATACACTGCTAGGGAAAGATATTTACGTGTTGGATAGGAGGTGGTCTTATCTTGTACGGACGGGATCTGGTACTCAGTCTGCATGCTTCAGTGTTTGATTTACTCGATCGTTTCATTCTGAAATGAAATGAATTAAGACGGGCCGACGGGCCCCGTCTCTCTTAATTTCTGTCTGCCATTAATTATGTATGTCATTCATAAATCGCGCACACACACATATATACAAAAAAAATAAGTAGGAATTTTGCAGGTGCGGCTAACCGTGCATGCAGCTGCATGGCGTGCAGGCATGGGTGGAGAGAGAGAGAGAGAGAGGAGGCAGCGAGTAGTCCGTGCTTCGCGCCACAAGGTGGCAGCACAGCGGCTTGATAGCGACTCGACCTCTCTCTCCAACAGTCCAACCCACTCGCTGCAAGCTGGTACTACGCGCTGCTTTCTTTCTTCTCTCTCCAGCTATTATTACGGCTGGAGCGATGGAGCTACTATCTGGCTGGCTCAGCTGTGGCAGAGACGGGCACGTAACGTCGCTTCCTTCCTGCATGGCGCATACAGATAACAGATGGCATGGGACCCAGACATGCTTGATACTTTCGCTGGAGGCCACTTGTGTGACTCTGTCTCCCTTTCTGCAAAATCATGCTTGACAAATTAACTCTCTCTCTCTCTCTCTCTCTCTCTCTATATATATATATATAACTTTATTTCCTAAATAAATTTCACAAAGGGAGAAAGGGTGGTGCATGCTTGCTCTTCACTACGTGCTACTGCAACGACATACATGCATTTGCCTACGCATGTGTGCTCACAACTTACAATTACATGTATAGTATTTTATATGAACTCTCTTTTTCTTTCTCTCATTAATTACCCTCCTCAGATCAGATCAGATCAGATCAGATGCCCACATAGAGAGAGAGAGAGAGAGAGAGAGAGAGAGAGAGAGAGGTCTGCACTGAGGGAGCTTGTTGGCCGCGCCTCATCTGCATATACCACTACTTTTTAATGTCGCACGCGTCTCATCCTGCACACATATATCCAACCAAACGAATTGCCTAAAGCAAAAAAAAAAAAAAAGGGGACGACTTTAATTTTCGCACCTCTCTTTAATTAGGAACGTACACATCTTATTTAATTGCTTTCTTTTTTTTCCCAGCTACTTGTTCCCTAAAAAGAAAAACAGGAGAAAAACAAAAAAAAAATATTCTATGGTTTTACTTTTACCCTTAGTAAGAATTTGTCAGAACTATCTCGGGGTTTCACAAATACTGAAAATATTTGTGGTGGTAAGAAGAAACAAAAAAAATCATTAATGTATAATAATTTTTACTGTACATATCAATCTTTCTTAACAATTTGTCATTTTTGTTTCTTCCAACCTAAATCAAGTTAGACCATGAAATTTTATAAAATTTCCTATCAATCCCTTCGTTATCACCACAAAATTTTTTGAGAAATTTTTTAAACCCCAACAAAAGAATTCTCACAAATTTTTACTGTAGATAGTTATTCTATATCCACTTTTACAACTGTCTGGTTTAACTTACATAAACAAATTACGTTCGTCGGATAGATCAAGTAGTTAGAAACATAATAACGGGCAATAGACATCTAACACCATCAGTTAATCCTTTTTAAAATTTTGTTTTACGTAACAATCAAATCCCGTGCTAACCATCTGTAATATTTTATGTTTTTCTCCACATCTCTTCGTCTTCTCGTGCTGCCTCTTCCTCTGAGTTTGTTTTTCCCCTTGCACTATAGATAGCGTCGCCGGCTCGCCGCCGCCATTTTTCAGGTTGTCGCCGACACCACCAATAGCTTCGTCACCGTCACCCGCCAAGAGGTTACCTGCAGCCGTTGCTGAGAGCTTCATCGCAGTCGTTGTATTTCTAGTCTCCGCCGGCAAAAAATTTCAAACGTAGCTGCCGCCATTGTCATTCACGATAATTACATTTCCCACTAACCCTATTCCATTGCATATACGACATCCTAATTACTTCTTTTTGCTAATTCTACTACAGTAACTTGTGAATAATGACAATAATTTGTGGTACAAAATTTTAGTTCAAAATATATACTAGTTGTTATGTCTTTGTTTAGTTATTGTTTATTTACTATTCAATTATTACCATGTTTTTGTTTATTTATTGTGCCAATAATGCCAAATTACTATCTAAATAATATCTAATTACTACTATGTTAATGCCCAATTACTACTATGTTACCAACTTGTTTTTGTTCAAATCATGTCTAATTATTGTCCATATTATATCTAGTAATGCAGTGCTATTGACTAGCTACTATCCCAGCAATGTTCAATTATTTTCCATATTATGCACAATTACTGTCTGTTAATGACTAATTTCTGTTCAAACTATATTCAATTATTGTCCATATTACGTCCAACTATTATCGTGTTACCTACTTGCTATATCTAGTTACTATCCAAATCTACAACTACCACCATGTTAACGACTAGGTACTGTCTAAATTACATCTAATTACTATCTATGTTATGTCTAATTAATGTCATATTAACAACTAATTATTACTCAAACCATGTTCAATTATTATCATTTTTACTTGCTAACATGTTGCTTTATAGTTACTATGCAAAAAAATTCCTAAATGTTGTCCAATTATTGCCGTGTTGATGTTTAGTTACTTTCATTTTTATTTACTAGCATGTTGTTAAATAATTATGTCCAAACATATTAGTGTCCATATACTGAACAATTATTTCTTTGTTAATGTCAAATTATTGTCTATTTTCTGAACAAATTCTGCCATTTTAATGTCCAATTACTTTCCATTTATTGTAAAGTTAATGTCATGTCATTGTTCAGGTATTGTCATTTTTACTTAATTACATTGATCTATTTTATCTAAAAGTAGTAATTTATATTTCTCACATATTAATTACATACGTGAATAATAAGAAGGATGAAAAATTATTGAACTAGTTGCATTGATTTATTTTCTCCTAAGACGATAATTTAGTGTTGTGACAAAAAGTTATATTGTTTAAGACAATAATTGAGTCAAGCTACTATCAGACCCCTTAACAATTACTATCAATGCGTCATCCATGTAGATGTGTTCTTTGTTTATCTCCTTGTGTATATTGGATTTATTTTCGGATCCCAAACTGCTGAACAATTAACGAGGTGCTAGATATATGGTCTTTGTTTGGTACAGCACATTGACATGCCTCCACGCAACATCCTTGCTCCTCTTGTCATCAACCCCGTACGTGAGCGTCTATACATACACACCACTAATAAATTAATTAATGGGAAATTTCATAAACCCGCCCTAAGTCCGCCTAGCCTCGTATACCCCTATATGTTATTTTAGAATATTTGCTTATCTATATATATTTTTTTGTTTTAAAAACATCAGTCTCATTATTTTATTATTAAATATAACTTTTTTTTAGTTAAAACTTCTAAAAATACAATGACTAACATACTTTCTTTCTTCTCTTCTGCCCCCTTCGGTTATGTTGCCAGTGGCCGCAGGTGCCACAACGAGGCCAGTGATAGTAGCGACATGATGGTTGCAATAGACACATGCAGTAGCAACAAGAAATCTAGGTGATATGACTCAATATAGTTCCAATTTAATCTCTTTTTCCATGTCATGTTCCGTTGGCAGCGGTGGATGCAGTAGTGAAGGTGGGCATGACGACAAGTTTGGTAGCGACAAATTGATCTTGGTGGCGTCAGTCGCAGTTGTTGGGGTGCTGTCAATCATTCCCGGCGGCAGTAGTGAGACCCAGATCATGGTCATCAATTGGAATGCATCGCTCGCTGAGATCCACAGGGATTTGGTGGTTCGTCTTCCCAAATTTGATTGTCGATAAGAACGACGACGGTGGTGTCAACAAGGATAGCGACGACGACACTATCATCGTCAAGGAGCCCAACTGGCGCAATGTCGAGGGTGATGGAGATGGCATCGAAGGTCTTGAGCCGACGAAGTCCCTTGCCAGCAATGACAGTCACTTGCGTGAGCTCACCGTCAATACGTACAATACCAGATCTGAGAAGGCGGCATCCCCAAAACCACAATTGCCCGCTATGTAGTTGGAGGATTTTGTGGTTTCCTTTGTCGGAGATTGGATGATTTTGTGGTTTCCTCTGTCAACAACCTTACCAAATGAGATATTCTTGTTGTTGCTGGCCCCATCGTCACGGGGCCTTGCCACTGGGGCGTGCTATCACCACTGGGAGAACTAGAGAAAATGAGGGAGAGAGAGAGAGTAAAAGAAGAGAGAGGGGTAGAGAAGAAAGAAGGAAAAAAAAGGCAATGTAGTCACTGGTATGTCAATGGTTATATTTTTATAAGTTTTTTAATTAAAAAATTGTTATAGTTAATAGTAAAATAATGGGAGGGGTGTTGTTTTTTTTTAAAAATACTTGTAGGTATATAAATATACTAAAATGGCATTTGGAGGAATATTTGACAATAGAGTGGCTTTTGGGGTTTGAAATTTCCCCCAAATTAATCAGTGATGGTTGGATCGAACCCTTGAGGGAAGGAAAAAGAAATAAACATGTAGGAGTATGTTGGTGTAACAGTTTGAGAAGGTACAAGTTTCTAATATTTGGAGCCAAAAGGTATAAGCCAGTCCTGTTGATGGATGGATGCACACATGCAACCTAACGTACGCACCTTGCTAAGCTTCGACTCACCAGGCAGCAGCTTCTTACAAATGTTGCAATGTACATACATGCATATATACCTGCAACTGTAAGAGCTGGATGAATGATTAAACAAAGGGCGTGCAATTAAGGTTAGGTTAATTTTGGGTTGTTGGACTGTGAATCAAACTGAGGGAGGCCTGCGCGCCTGGGCTCCCAACTTCAAGCTCATGCAGGAGACTCATCACCAATACAATTATTTTGAATCATTTGCCTAACTTTGCCGTGACTAATGAAAATTTTGAATCCAAACTAAATTGTTTTTTATTGTTTCCTTTTTAATATTATTTTGTACACAAAGTATAGAACCTTCTATTTCTCATTTATTATATAATAAATTCTTGTGATATTGAAAACACCACATTAGTTCAAACACCATATAAAAATCCTCAAAATCTATTATATAATAAATTATGATGATATTGAAATATTCATACCTAACATAAAAATATTCAAAATTCTCATATTAATCTTGAGAAAAAAAATTTGCTAAGAATTCCGATATTAATCGAAAAAGAAAAGAACTACTTCATTCATTATATTTATAACGGTATAAATTCATCATCTAAAAAATGTATCAAAAACTAATTCTATCTATATTACGATACAAATTTGGGTGAAAAAATATTCAAAACAATTATATCTCTATTATAATATAATATTATATGAGGATATTTTGTTTTATAGAGACTACCCATAAAGATTTGGATGAATTAATAATAAACATGACATGGGTGTACAAAGAATATTGGGGGCGGCTCCTCTATGTAGCATGAGCACGCGAAGGATTGGAGGGTGGTGTATTTGTATGGGTCCCAGCATTTGTATTATTCTCTGAATGAAAAGACAAGAGAGTGCTTAGTGGGCTGGTGGAGACCCGACAAGCTACTTCAAGGACCACGCCCATTCCGACTGTGCCACCCTATCAAATCGAGTCTAACAAGCGCTACGGCACGGCACCTGGCCAACTACTGGCTTGTGTCCGGCCTCGCCCAACACGGTAACGGCCCAAGGGCCGACGACACAACACAGCCCGACAACATTTTTAAAAAATTTTTATATAATGTTTTCAAATTATACATATTTTTTTCCATCACTATTAGTTTTCATACTTTTTAAATTCTTCCTATTCATTTTCATAAATTTACTTTTTTTCTAAATATATATTTTTATTTTTTCGTGCCATGCCCAAATGGCCAAATCTAGTGAGCCCATTGGCCAACTGGTGAGCTGGTGAGCCGTGCCGTGTTTTCTCCACACACTAATGGCCAGCACGAGTGCACGACATACTATGCTTGGCATCCAACGCTTCAGTCCAACAGGTTGGCTCCATTGTACTCCGTCCCATGGCTCCACGCAGAGCCACCACAACCTTTGGATGGACCTAACTCGGAGAGAGATAAATGGCACCGTGTGATGCTGGGGTGCACCCGTTAATTACACCACTTTTTTTTATTGTTCTGGTTTTTGACTCTGTCCCGTGATCAATTCTCTGTCATTACTTGTGCTAACCGTCTAATGGGTGATGTGGCCGAATCTGGGCCATCCGGTGGTCCAGTTAATTAATTTGGTTAAATATTGTGTAAAAGGCCTATTTTAATTAAAAAAATTTAAAAAAATTATAGGCAATTAAGGAAAATTTCTCTAAAATTATTTTTAAAATAAGAATAAAATTGAAAATTAAGAAAATATTTCCTAAAATTCAGAAAAATTTATGAATGATCATATTAATTAATTCGATCGATATTGTTACAACCATTAATAGTCAAATTAATAATATTTTTATATTACTTAATTCGACTAATATTACTTTTACATTAATTAATATGATTTACTAATTAAAAATTTATTTTATTCGTTCAAACTAATAAATTCATTGTATTAAGTCAAAGTGGGTGAAGAATTAAAAATTTGGATTCCGGGTACCCCATTAAGTGAGTAAAGGAGAAGTTTGTGTGTTGTAAGGAGTGAATGTTGGAGATGGTATTTGTAATAAAGTAGAGCCAGGTTAAAAAATTTAGGTTGGTGTGGAAGTTGTAAGAAATAAGTTCGTGAGGAGTCGTTTGGCAACATATGGGAGATGCTGATGCATATCCAAAGCTAAGCTAATGTGACTCGATCCGAGTATCCAAAGCGGGCAGAAGACGCGCATTTCTTGAGGTCAGACGGACAGCTAGCTCTACGTGTTTGTACGCTGCTGCTGCTGCCACCGACCTGACAACAATAGTTGGGAGGGAGAGTATGTGTACTAAATGCGCACATACAGTACATATAGGAGCACACTACCAAATAGAGTGGTATATAGAGAGGGAACAGTACATAGGCATTTGGGAGTATATAAGTCAAATCAATTGCGTTGCCTCAAAATGAGATCAGCTCTTGAATTACTCAAGCAAACATCAATTAAATTAAGAGCATGCAGACCAGATATCTGCAAGTCTATTATACGAGTCCAATCAAGGGGCCATACGTACATGAATCTATTTCTTCCACATAAAAACAAAGAAGAAATGATGGTGCAACCCACAACACAACACTTGCATGCAGACATCCTTAGAATTCTCCACTACTTCCTATGTCAAGACCACACACTTTACTTTGCAGGGTCAAAGCATGCATGCACACATTACACAACACTAGCAGTACACTTTCTCGGTGCCCCAAAAACCCTAGCACGCACCTATGGACCAAATCAAAAAAAGTAAGTTTCATGGGCTCAAGTGTAAAGTGAAAGAGAAACTTATAAAAAGGGCCACCAATAAAGATTAAAGAGTAGGATTAGATAACAATCTCTGAAACTTCTCCCGCGCCCCCTGTGACTTTCTGTGATTCTCTCTCTCTTCCCGCCCGTTCGATCGGCGGATTTAGACTCAAACACGGAAGTTCTTGCCAGAAAACGTCTGACCAAATTGCCAACCAGCGGGAGCAATGTTCAAGGAAGTGGATGAACGGTGGTCGCTAGCACCGACACGAAAGGATAGCGCTTGGCCAACCAACATAGCATTCGACTGCCAATTCTGACCCCAGTTGCGAGACATGGACATCCATCCGGTGCGCGAGCCCTTCACACTCGCTTTCACGACGTCACCTGCCCCGGCCACATTTGTGATCAACACCAGGTTGAAGTACCTAGACCCATTGATCGTGAACCGGATCCCACCAGACTTCCTGCATGCCACCCTGCATCAAAGAATTAGACGACTTGCAATTACTTTTCGTTTGTGACTTTTCTGGAGGGCCAAACTGGCAAAGTGTAAGATATAATACTATGGAAATGTCAAATTGGCCCATGAATAATTAAAGCCTAGTGTCTCGTGTCCAGTGGTAGTGGGAGACTGTGCAAATATGTTTTGCACATGAGCTCAGAGCAGAGTGGTACTGTTCGATGGTCCATTATACCAGTACTCTGTGCAGCACCAACAATTTTAACAACCGCACTTAGCTACCTACATTAGTAAACAAATTAATTACCTGCGGTAGGTGACGGGCACAATGCCAGCGCGGTACTGGGCGAACTTGAGGAACATGGGCATGGCGAGGTCGAAGTGCTGGCGCGGCGGGTTGCACCAGCCGCCGTCGTCGGACGGCAGGGCGTAGTTGGGCGGGCAGAAGTTGGTGGCCGTGATGACGATCGACGGCGAGCCGGGGCTGCACGACTTGCCGGCAGACTGCGCGTCGCACTTCAACTCGAAGCAGGCGCCGCAGCTCTGGCCGGAGTTGAACAGCGCCGTGCTCAGCGCCGCGTTGTTGACGCCGTACCCCTGGCTGTACAGGTTGCCGTACCCGCACGCGCCGCCTGCATGTTTCAGTTTCAGTCACACAGATCAGTCAAGAACGTAGAGAGAAAATGTGGAATGCATTTTAAAGGTACCCATGGTGCCGGAGGCGTCGCTGCCACCGTAGAATGTGGCGTGGGCGGTCTGCCAGGGCCCGCCGGAGTAGACGCCGGGAATGCGGGCGTCGGCGGCCGGCGAGGTGGAGGCCAGGACCAGCAGCAGGAGAACTAGTGTAGGGTGCATGGCCATATGTGAGAAGTGAGGAGTGAGTGATATAATTAATGCAAATAGCAGTGTGTAGTGAGAGAGAGTGAGTGTGTGTCCGTGTATATATATAGATCGAGGAAGAAAAGAAAATACTCCATCAAAGAGGACAGACATATCACATGTGAGAGACCTGGCTTGAGAATGTGGGGGAACGCACAGTACAGACTGTATTTCTCTCCGTGCATCCTTTAAAATTTTTCTTCAGGGAGAATTTTTACCAAACTACAGTCTTTATAGAATCAGTGTTAAGTAGTCTATCACTTGTCTCATTGCACAAAGGAATATTGTCGTACCTTTGCTTCTATGGCAAGCTGTCCTCCTGCCGATGGCTGTTGTTAATTTCCAAGTGATCCTGTTTTCTTGTTGAGATTTTTGGCAGATCATTTTATTACTACCATTAAAAGTGTGCCATTCTTAATTTCTTTGAAACAAATTTTCGAGATGAGTATTTATGTGGGTTTTACTTGGCCATGCTAACTGCATTAAGAGTGCATGATGGTGACTGCAGGAAACAGCAAACGGAGGACCTAGTCTTATTATTATTATAAATTGCCTACAGAGAAGCAGATTTAAGATGAATGGGTTATGCATGCGCGTTGTACCTGGATCGCGTGACATGCAAACTGAACCCCCATCATGCGATGCACTCACAGTTTCGCACGAACTCTAAAGTACCGTCGGCAAACCAAACTCATTTGTCGGTAAAGAGAAATTTCCAAAATCACATAAAAAATGGTAAAAGAACTTGTAATTAATGTAGCATATATAGTAGTCAACCATTGTTCATTAATAGTTTTGAGTCTTTATATGCGGATCATGCAGTCAAACCCCTACAAAATATCCGAATAGACAGCAGTAGTGATGGCAGTTTCTGCATCTGCATGCATTGGTTCTGCTTAAAGGAGTCGCTACTGGCCACTGAGAAGGTTGCAAAACCTTGGATCATCCAAGCAAGACTCTTATGCAGAGGGATGGAGAAAAAAAGAAAAGCTGGATGGTTTGGTCGCTGCCCTTTTGGAAGGATCAAAGACTATGTATCCTGTAGCATCAGTGAATAGTGATTACATACAAATACAAACAACCATGTAAAGCTGCTTGTAAGTTGTAAGGCGCTATCTACAAGATGCAGTTTTTATAGAGCCACACAATTAAGGGTTTTGCAAGCAAGAAACAAAATTAGAGGTTTCCTATATATTTTTTTTGTTTGATTGGAGTATAGTAAGCATTGGGATTCTGAGATGAGGGATGCACCAAGCAATCACCGACAACCTACAGTACACAAGCTCTTAGGCTCCTGGAAAGGCTAACATATCCTGTCTTGTCTGCTGCAGCTTCAGTCTTTTGTCATTTGGATCATTTTACTCCTCACTCCCTAAGTTTTTTTTAACCATCCACCAGCAAACACCACAATCATCTTTAACAAATGCTGCACACGCCTGCAGTGATGCTAGGATTAGGACAGGATTAAGGCCAAAGAATCACTTTCAGAGATAGAAAGGAACAGTGTTAATCAGTTCTTAAACTTTCAGATAGAAGTGTCAGAAAGAAACACATAATGCAGGTGGAAGAAAACACAAGAAGATGGTAAAGAAATTTAACTGCAAGTATGGATTCATGAATTTCCCTTGCAGCTTGAGAAATCCATCTCAGTGGCCACTAAGCACGCGGTTTCGGCAGCAATCATAGCAGCAGTGAGGAAATAAATAGTGAGGCACTGAGGCTCTAGAACCGTACCAGGGCCCCATGAACAATGTCCTCCCTGAGCACAATGTCTGAAAATTGCTGTGCCTTCTTAACTATAGGTTGCTGGCACAGCATTATGACCTTGGAGAGCTTGTACCAAGCAATAATATCCTCAGCAACCATGGTCAAGGAAAAGTTTTGCTTCAACCGCATGCAATGCGATGGCATCCATGCCCGCAATTTTGTTAATGAAAAGCTCCTGCATGCTTCAGCAGTGAGAATCATTATGAAGGCACCATGCATGGTATGAACAAATAATATGATTCAAATGCATGTGTTAGCAAGACTTATAATACTTTTAGAACTTTCCTACAGAGAAGAAAGAACACCAAGCTTAAAAGTGAGAGATCTCCATGAGGCTTGAGGAAAGCAGGGCTGCATCATCTTGCTCCCCCTCTCAGCAGGACTTACTGCGGTCCAGGCCGGTTTGACAAGCTAGCTGTATACTGGTTGTGCAAACCCTTCTCGGTGTATACTGGTTGTGCAAACCCCTCTCAGAGTGATGGCATATTTCATCAGCACTTCTTTTGTGAAATTTCCCGTAGGAACAATTCCATATTTATCGGTTTCAGTATAATACATTCAATAGTTAAACCATTCCACAGGTTCTTCAAGGCACATCAGTAATGCGATTCTTTTGTGAGCAGATGTATGCATAACTAGCAACAGCACATGCACTCACTTCTAAAGATTAGATGTAAGGTACTAATGTAAAGCATTGCATAGAACTATACATCCAATTTCATATTGCTATTTTGAAAAAGATGTATCTGTTCATGTACACAAAGAATAAAGAATGGAATACATGGAAAACTCAAGGGATCTGATTCTGCTAGCTACAGAGCTGGTTGCAGAGTTGGTTGATCTTGTCTTCTGTTGCGTTGGCTATAGTGTAACTCCGGTTTATTCCTTTCCCTTCGCAGGTCAAGTTCAAGGTATTCGCTGGTTGAGTCACCTGCAAGGAATGAAAATTTCATAAGATGCATAGCCAAGAGAACAACAGCCTGCAGATTGAGCTGTAAAGAGATATGTCATGGCTTTTTTTTTCCATAGTTGGGTTCAGCAACTAGTCAAAACAACATCTGAAACTACTTACATTTTCAAATACGTGTGTTTGGATTCAACTGACTGACTACTTCCTTCATTTAGTTCATCTTGATCCAAAAGCATGTTTTAGTTCACTAGTTTGTAAAGCAACTTTCTGCTTTCTTGTTTCCCTTATGTTTCTAATTTCTTCCTTTTGTTAGGTTTCATTTGTTGGTGGTGATGAAAGCAAGTAGAACAGCAAGCAAGAACGCAGTTTGGATTGATACCGTGCAATATGTGGGTTATGAGTTGCATTTCCATTTTTTAGTGGGAACACAGCTAAGATAGTGACACCAAGAACAGTGCTCATTCGCGTTATATCCTCGGAAAAGCAGAACAATGGCCACTGTAAACCTGCAAAGTTTAAACAAAAAGTTTCATCAATCGTAGAAACATAATGAAAATATGCAGCAGACAGAACCCTAAGAGTGACGTCTTTCAACTCACCCAACAATTAGCATAACAGCAGCAGCTAACCACAATATATATTGATAAATCTTGTGCTTTCGTTTGACTGGGGTAGTTTGTTGGTCAGGAGTTCTTTTCTGGCTGATCCACGCAGAATGTGGGCGAATAAAAACAACAAATCCCAAAAGGAACCCGGATACAAGTCCCCCAATATGAGCAAAGTTATCCACACGGGGAAGTATGCCGACAGCCAAGTTCACTACTATCACAAACACCAGGGTTAATAGTGCTGCCACCTGAAAATGGAAAAACTCACAGCATTTAATTGAACAAATCCTTCAAAATCGAGAGATATGAAGAGTGCATTGGTGCTAAAACACCACAATTACTACTGAGAAGAAAAGGAGGGAAAAGAGACCTTATTTGCGTAGAGTGACCAATTTATTATGAGTTCAGAAAGCATGGACCCAATCAATCCAAACAAAGCACCGGAGGCACCAACAGAAATACTTGATCGTATGAAGAGAGCAGACATCAAGCTCCCACCAAAACCAGAAATGAGATAAACCAGACCAATCCTCACTGCATGATGAGCAAATGTTTTAGTAAGTCAAAGAGGCTCTGAACTCTGTATTCCGTATTCATTCGCACTGGTAATCAGGAGAATTTTATGCAAGTTGTCATACACTAATCAATACAAATGCAGACTATGCCTTCACTTACCAAAACCAAATTCTTGTTCAAGTCGAATTCCAATAAATAGAAGGCATAACATATTGATGAGTAAATGAACAACTCCAGCATGTAGCCAAATACAAGAAATCAGACGCCATCCTTGGTGACCACGGACAACCTTAGATACATCTAGAGCTCCCATCTTCAGCAACCTGGAAAATTAGCAGGAAGTTATTTGCAGTCCAACATCCCCATTCACCAAAGATTTCAAGAATTCAGTTCACTGTATCTCTAAGCAGCCATGCACTTCCATGACACAAGACCTAGTCTCAAACAGTTCCAACAAAGAGAATATTGAGAAAGAATCAGGTTCCTGAATACCTAAGCAAAGTTCTTGTAATTCCAATAATACCATGAAGTGTATCTAAGAATAATCATTCTATACAACAGGGCATAAAATCCCAATTTCTGAGTTGGAAATGCAGTATGCAGCTGATCTCCCTTGACTTTAGGCTCCCAAACTAACAGCTACTGATCAATAATTCATCGAAGGTTCATAAAAGTCTCATCTTGTAGCGATTTCAACACCTATGTTCTTCCCTGCCATGAGTACATAGAGTTGACTAAATCAACTATCAGGGCAACGAGAGATGAATCAACCACTTTCCTAAGTCTATTAAAAAATTATGATGACTTCTTGTTGCCGCCAAACGATGACAAGTTTCGGATTACCATATTACCAAAAGTCAACGACTAACTCAGGAACAAAGCTATCGCTCATGAAAAATCTCAACTTTCACATCTAATTCATCAAAAGTTTCAGAGCCAATATAAAATTTCAACATGGGGACTTTTGAATCTCTTATCTCTTCATCAAGACTGATTTGAAGTTCTAAGAAGGATGCAATCCTTTACTCAATGCAAAATCTTAAATCTCTCATCTTTGGTTAATATTACTTCAATCTCTCTATACCAATCAACTTGAAAACAAAGCAAAGATGCATCTTTGTGTTAATGTTGATTCAACATAATATATATCAACACCAACGTAAGAATTGATCAGCTATGAGGCACGCAAAGAAAATCCTAATAAAAATCGCATCTTTTATTCATTGTTCCTACTTTCTATCTGCACGAACAGAAGGATTGATCGTCTAATAAACCTCATAAAAAACCTCATCTTTGAGTAAGTCCTCTTCTTATCTATCTATGCCAAATCAAGAATTTATCTATCGCATACTAGAAGGCTTAAAGGCCTCGCCATTTTTTTTTTAACACAGAACAGCGAGGAAGAAGAAGAAGCACGTACGTGGCGGAGGAGGGACCGAGAAGGGGGTTCTCCCTGAGGGGCTGGAAGGAGAAGTGGCCGAGGAAGCGGGCCGTGCAGTCGCCGGAGTTGAGCTTGGGGCAGTTGTTGATGTACATGGTGACCAGGAAGACGACGACGCAGGCCGCCGCCGCAGCCGACACCAGCCAAGGCGACCAGCGGCGGTAGTAGGGGCGAGCTCGGAACCTTCCCGGGTGAGGCTGCGGCCTAGGAGGGTGAGGCCGCGACGGCCGCTCGACGCGGACTTCGACGTCGCCGGCAGCGGTGGGCTTCATCTTTGCGTTGTTGCTTTGCTTGGGTGGCTGCTCGTGCCGATATACGAAATGAACAGGAGGGAAAGTGTGCGAATAAAGTTCCGTTTTTTATTTTTATTGGATTTGGAGGATTACAGCAGTGCAGGGCGTGCCACGCGTAGGTAAACCACAAAGAAAAGAAAAGAAAAGAATATTTTTTTTTGGTGACCTTTCTTGTTCTTTCTGGTTTGTGTTTGTGCTCGGTGATTTTTGTGAGAAATAACTAGAACCCGGGAGATGGAGAGGCAGGTTAAGTAACTAATTTTGTGTTTAGGAGTTGATGATTAGGTGCACCCACCCACCGCCCGCTCTCATTCGCAACATATATCATGACATGTAATAATAGGTGATTAGCTTGAACCTATCACTCCCGTTCACACACACTGTCGTGGTATTAAAGTTACCCCGATAGGTTTATGACGTGCGTAACACGTATTCCGCAACGCGGGATGACCGTGTGACGGGTCGCCTCATGTTGGACAATCTCAGAGATTGACACAAGGGTTTATACAGGTTCAGGCCTCAGTGGAGGCCCTAGTCCTATCAACGTGCTCCCGACCGGAGTCGGCTGGAGAGACTCTCTTACGGGGAGAGAGCTCCTAAGCACGCCTTTTTAGTTTTTTGTATTGGATGCAAATGAATTGAACTTATGTTACAAGAGGGGTTACAAGGGTATATATAGACCCCAAAAGACGCAAATTACAAGACTGCCCTAGCTAGAACCGTCGGATCGAGGGCGTTACGGTCTTTTGCACGGTACGATGCTTGGATCCTTGACACGTGGCCGCTCCAATTCCCGAGAGAGCTCCTGGGTAAATGGGGCCCCTTATTCTGGACCAAGCCCGGGGAAAAGAGAGCCTCTTACCCGGGGCCACGTCCGGGGAGAACCCCTTACCCGGGACCAAGTCCCTTACCGGGGACCACGTCCGGGGAGAGCCCCTTACCGGGGGCCAAGTCCCTTACTTGGGACCAAGTCCGGGGAAGGGGAGGCCCCTTACCTGGAGCCATGACCGGGGAGAGCCCCATACCCGAGACTAAGTCTCTTACTCGGGACCAAGTCCGGGGAAGGGGAGGCCCCTTACCCGGAGCCATGACCGGGGAGAGCCCCTTACTCGGAGCCACGACCGGGGAGAGCCCCTTACCCGGGACCAAGTCCCTTACCGGGGACCGCGTCCGGGGAGAGCCCCTTACCGGGGGCCAAGTTCCTTGGGACCAAGTCCGGGGAAGGGGAGGCCCCTTAACTCGGAGCCATGACCGGGGAGGACCCCTTACTCGGGGCCAAGTCCGGGGAAGGGGAGGCCCCTTACCCGGAGCCACGACCGGGGAGAGCCCCTTACCCGGGATCAAGTCCCTTACTCGGGACCAAGTCCGGGGAAGGGGAGGCTCCTTACCCGGAGCCATGACCGGGGAAGGGGAGGCCCCTTACCCGGAGCCACGACCGGGGAAAGCCCCTTACCTTGGACCAAGTCCCTTACCGGGGACCGCGTCCGGGGAGAGCCCCTTACCGGGGGCCAAGTCCCTTGGGACCAAGTCCGGGGAAGGGGAGGCCCCTTACCCGGAGCCATGACCGGGGAGAACCCCTTACCCGGGACCAAGTCCCTTACTCGGGGCCAAGTCCGGGGAAGGGGAGGCCCCTTACCCGGAGCCATGACCGGGGAGAGCCCCTTACCCGGAGCCACGACTGGGGAGGGCCCCTTACCCGGGACCAAGTCCCTTACCGGGGGCCACGACCGGGGAGGATCCCTTACCGGGGGCCACGACCGGGGAGAGCCCTTTACCCGGGACCAAGTCCCTTACCGGGAACCAAGTCCGGGGAGAGCCCCTTACCGGGAGCCACGTCCGGGGAGTCCCTTACCGGGGACCACGTCCGGGGATAGCCCCTTACCGGGGAACAAGTCCCTTACCAAGGGGTGTCCCGGTGGTTACTCCCGATAAGGGGACACAGCGACATTTTTTATATGCTTCTACAAAACTCTTCGTTATCCGCGCGTCGTCCACCATTTAGTACCTAGATTCGGCGCGGGAAACGAGGCGATCTTCTTCCCCTATAAATATAGGGGGCGCGCGTCACTTAGCCATCTTCACCTCCAAACTTCCACTTCTCCCGGTAGCGTTAGAGCTCTACTGGTAACAGGCCCGTTCCCGGTAGCAGCAAGGCTCCCGGTAACAAACCCGTTCCCGGTAGCAGCATCCTCCTGGTAGCAAGTCCGGTCCCGGTGACAAACTTGTTCCCGGTAGCAACAAGTCCCGGTAACAAGTCCGTTCCCGGTAGCAGCAAGGCTCCCGGTAACAGATTCGTTCCCGTTAGCAGCAAGGCTCCCGGTAACAGGTCCGTTCCCGGTAGCAACAAGGCTCCCGGTAACAGACCACTCCCGGTAGCGTCAAGCTCCCGGTAACAGATCCTGACCCGGTAGCGCCGAGCCCCGGGGACGCGAGATGGCTTCGAGAGGGCGAGGAAAGGCCGTGGAGCTGTCTCCGGAGAAGCTGACGTCCGATTTCTTGGGGGTCTCTAAGTTCACCTCCCAGGACTCAGCGGCCCTCGTAGCTCGGAGGGTTTTCGCCGAAGGGGACGTCCGAGTCCCGGGGGAGGAGACCGTTCCCCACCCCCGGGAAGGGGAGGTCGTTGCCTTCGATGCATTCGTCGATGCAGGTCTTCGGCTCCCGTTGCACCCTATGCTCCGGGAGTTTCTGCTGCAATACAATGTGGCGCTCAACCACCTCACGCCGAACGTCCTGGTTCGCATGGGGCTCTTCATATGGTTGTGCGAGACCGCAGCTGAGACGGAGGGGACGCTGCGCCTCTTCCATCACTTCTACAAGGCCACCGCGCGGAGTTCCCCGGTGGTGCGCCACGGGCCGAAGTCCACCTTCGGTTAAGTGGTGGTGAGGCTCCTCCTGTCTCGGGTCGACCAGTACCCGGTCACGGCCTCCCGGGACCATTGGGAGGATTGGTCCCAGAGATGGTTTTATCTCCGGGTAGGAGACCCGGAGATCATCTATTCTCTGGAGCCCCCGACCCTTACCCGGTCCTTAGCACCTCCGGCCCCCAAGCTGAGCATCGGTGAGGCTGCCCTCATCGAGAGGATGGTGGAGGCCCGGTCTCGTCGGAGCATGAGGGACTTGGCGGAGGAGCTGTTGCTTCTCAGGTTCAGCCCCTTTGGACGCGTCCGGAGGGGGCTGGGCCTTTCGGCGGAGAACCGCCCCCCTCGTTACCCGGTGTCCCGACGTGAGTTTTTCGAACTTTGCCCGAAAGAGCTTTCGCCCAGAGGGGCCTTATGTTCTAACTTTTCTTCTTTGCAGTGCGCTCGTACGAATCGTCCCGGGAGAAAGCGGAGCATCTTCTCGGGCGATTTTTCGAGGACGAGCACGCCCGGTGCCGCGCGGTCATCGGCGACGCCCCCCCCCCCCCCCCCCCCCGCGCAACCTGGTGGCTGAGGTCTTCGGGCTATCCTTGCCCGCTCGGCCGCCGCTCCCGACGCCGAACTCCCACAAGAGGAGGGAGGCGCCCGGCAGCCACGGGGCGGGGCGTGCCAAGAACCCGAGGGCCACCGAGGATAGCCCGGGGACGGCCCGGACAAAGTCTTCTGCTCCGGCGCCGAGCGTGACCGGGACCCCCCAGGCCCCCGTGAAGGCGAAGGCGCCTTCTCCGTTAGTGGGGCTCACCGATAGCCCTACTAACACGGCCTCGCTGGTTGCCCAGCTCGACGCGTTGGGCGCCTCGGGGGTGCTGGACGGCATCCAGGTGGAGTCGGACTCGGAGGATTACGCCCCGTCTCCTTCTCCGAAGAGGGGCCTCCAGGTGACATCCTCGAGCACGTGCCCGGTTCCGGACATGTGTTACCGGATGCCGGGCGCCTTTCGGTTCGGTGCTCTCCTGGCCCCCAGGGCCGGGACGTCGGCAGCACCGCCCCCGGCTGCACCACCTTCCCCGGGGCCTGGGGGCCACGCAGCTTCTTCCCCGGTGGAGGCCGCTCTACTCGAGGAGCGAGGCGTCGGGGCCACCAGGACTTGGGGGAGCGACGTCGACGCCCTCGGGGGAGGGGCGCTCTTCTCCGCCGACGAGACGAGGCGGCTTTCTCTGGGCCTCCTCACTCCCCGGGTGCGGGCCCGCATGGCTGAGGGGGGAATCGACGACCGCTACGAGGACGTCATCTCCCTCTCACTCCAGGTAAGGAGCTCTTACGTTGTTGGTTGATGCCCGGTTAGGGGCTTTCCTAACCATGTTGCCTACGTGACAGACTGCTGCCACGGTACGCGCCTTCCGCGGTCGGCTCGCGCGGGAGACCGAGGCTGCAGACAAGGAGATAGCCGCCCTCGAGGCCTCCCGGGATGCGGCGGTCCGGGAGCGGGACGCGGGCATCGAGGAGCTGGGGAGAGTACGGTCGTAGCAGCTGGCTCTGGCCGAGTTCGCAAGGGACGCCGCTGCCCGGGAGCTGGAGCTCGTCCGGGCACAGCTGTCGGCGTCAGAGGGAGCCAACTCCCGCCTCCGGGAGGAGTTGAGCACGACACTGTGCGCCGCTGATTCTTCCGTGGCTCGATCCTTGGTTTCGGCCGGGAACCGCGTCTGAGTCGCGCTCATCACACTGGGGCTCGAGTTCCTCCCGGAGGCCAACCCTCGGAACCCGCTGGCCTCGGTCGAGGAAGCGACGAACTTCCTCGTTCGGCAGGTATCCGCCATCTCCGCCGCGGCGGACCTCCGAGCCAGGGGTCTTGCCGTCCCCATGATCGCTGCTGCCGCGGCTCTCGCGGAGTACCGAGGCGATGGAGCTCGGGCTCTTGGGGACTTCGCCGCCCCGGGCTTCCCCGACTTTTACGAGCCTCGGCAGAGGGAGCTGGAGGACCGCGCCGAGCTTTTCTTCGATCGAGTCCTGGGGACGTTGCCCGCAGCCGCTCCGGACGAAGCCTCCTCCGGGGGGGGGGGGTCATCATGGGCAAGTATGAGCCTTCCCCCCCCGGATCTTTAGTTTTTTGCTAGGATTTCCTTTTTTGTTGCTTACGGCGCTCCTTCGACAGGGGCCCAAACACTTGTAGAAAATTTCGACGATTGAATAGAGCACATTTTTTGCTAAATCTTGCTTGATTGGACTTGAATAGAACGTATTTTTTGCTAAACTTGCTCGGTTGGACGACAGGTTGGTGTGAATGTCCTGGACAGGGATTCCGAGGAACTCCCCGTTGCGGGGGTTCCTGGGAAGGTCATCACCTTGCTAAGGTGTCTTACCGAGTGGCACATGGCCAATTTTGATGATTGTCGTGCCGAGTTGCCTTCACCAGAGGCTGGAGCCCAGAGGGTTTTTCCACTCCGGATCCTACCACCGGATGGTTATGAGAGCTGGCCCGGGGACGCGCTAAGAGCGGCGTTCCAACGAGTCCAAGGCTTGTACAAGGACATCTCCCGGGAGTTTGCCAAGGGACGTGGAGAGTAGTTTCCCGGTCCCCACCGTAGGGGGTTATCTCCTGGGTTATCCCCACGAGGATTTAGGTCCCCGATTTGTATGTTTCTTGCCCACCGGGGAGGGTTGTTCTCCGGTCCGCTTCATCAATAAAACATTTTAATCCACCCTTGAGGGAAGTAGTTGTCCGGGGAAGACGGGGACCCCTTTCCCGGAGGAGGGGACCCCTTACCCGGAGCTGCGTCCGGGAAGAGAGAAGGGCCCTTGGTCCGTTACATCCACGGTCAAGCGAACTCGATTGTGGGCAAATGACATATAGGGGGCTGGTTTGTCCTATCCCCCCTCAGCGGGGGGCGACTCTAGCCAAACGACCCGCGCTGACGTTCTAAGAGAAATCCAGGCCGCCATTGTCATGCAGGCATAGAGATTCAATTAGATTCGTCGGTCGAAAGCGACCTCGATTGCTCCCGGAGAAGAGCGTAATGGAGTGTATGGGGGGGGACTAGTCCCCCAAAGTGACTCGTTACCGCGGTTTCGTTTGAGAACCGGGTTGCCGCTTACGCCCTCAGTCCACGAGGGGATATTGTAAGCCGCCCTAGGGGGACCGAGGTTCCCGCCATCGGGACTTTTAAAGGCTGAGCTGGAGCCCGTAATCTCCTCATAACGAGGGCATCCTTGAAAGGGCATCCTCTCAGGGAGGGACACCCCGTGACGGGGGCATCGCCTCAAGGGCGGTTAGGAAACACCTGCAAGAGATTGACATGGTGGGGATAAAAGTCATTTTCATTGATCTGAGAAAAGTTGATACAAAGCCTCCCCCTCGCGCAACCGCGAAAAGGAGAGGGAATGGCCTTGGGCCAGTGTTACAACTCGCCGCGCCTTCCCCTTGCGAATTCGCAAAGAGGGGAAGGGGGAGGTTCGGAGACTTAAGTGTAGAACTTGCGGAGCAAGTCCACATTCCATGCATGCTTTAACTCTTGATCTTCGAGGGTGGAGAGTTTGTAAGCCCCCGAGCCGAGGATCGTGGAGATCCTGTATGGCCCTTCCCATCTAGGGCTGAGTTTCCCTTGAGCTTGAGGGTCGGTGACGCGCTTGAGGACAAGATCTCCCAGGCGGAAGGCCCTCCCCCGAACACGCTTGTTGTAAGCGCGGGCCATTTCATGCTCGTAAATGGCGTTGCGGAGGAGGGCTCTGTCCCGCTCTTCTTCGACGAGGTCCACCTGCAGCCTCTGGTTGTCTTCATTAGCTTGGAACGCGGCGGCCGAGACTCCCTCGAGGAGTTCGACTCGCAGCGATCGGAAATTGATCTCGGAGGGGAGTACTGCCTCGGCCCCGTACACGAGTGAGAAGGGGGTACGTGCCGTTGCTCGACTCGGGGTCGTCCGCATAGAGCAAAGGATGCTCGGAAGCTTGTCCGCCCATGTCTCGCGCCTGGAGGCGCTTTGCTCCAGGCGGCGACGGAGTCCTTGGAGGATAACTCCATTGACGTGCTCGACCGCCCCATTGCTCTTGGGGTGAGCCACCGAGGCAAAGTGGGGGGTCGTGCCCAAGTTCTGATAGAACTAGTGAAAGATCGCGGAGTCGAACTGGGTTCCGTTGTCAACGGTGATCTCCCGGGGGACCCCAAAGCGACATACAATGTTCTTCCAGAAGAACCTCTGCACCGCGCGGAATGTGATGGTGGCCAAGGGCTCGGCCTCCACGCACTTGGAGAAGTAGTCCACGGCCACAATCGCGTACTTGTATCCCCCCGACGCTGGGGGGAACGGGCCTAGGAGGTCCATTCCCCACCGCGCGAAAGGCCATGTGATGGGGATGGCCTGTAGAGCCGCGGAGGGCAGGTTGGAGCCCTTTGCCATTTTTTGGCAAGCCCCGCAGGCAGAGACGAGGTCTCTTGCGTCGCGAGCCACCGTTGGCCAGTAGAACCCCAGGCGAATGGCTTTTGCTGCGACAGCCCGTGGGCCGAGATGAGAGCCACAACACCTGAGGTGGATGTCTTCAAGGAGTTGAACTCCTTCCTCCCGCGGGAGGCAGCGAAGTAACGTGGAGGCCCCTCGCTTGTACAGCGTCCCTTCCACCAACACATACGCCCGCGCTTTGGCGTGGAGGCGTTTGGCTTCGATGTCGTCGGAGGGCTCCCCCTCTCCCTTGATGCAAGAAATAAGGGGGGCCATCCAGGATGTGGCCTGGACGATTTCCGTGACGTCGGGGTCACAGGACTCGGAGTCCAAGCCGGGGGCCACCGCGGAGGGTTTCAAGATAACTTCTAGGAAAGCCCCCTCGGGGAGGGGCCCTCGGGCGCTTGCCGCTTGCGCGAGGGCATCGGCGCGGTCGTTGTCCCTACGCGGGATACGACGCGCCTCGAGGCCTTCGAAATAACTTTCCATCTTTCTGACCTCGTCAAGGTAGAGGCTCAGATTCAGGTCATGGCACAAGTAGGACTTGTCCATCGGACAAACCACGAGCTGAGAGTCCCCCTTGACGAGGAGGCGTCGAATGCCCAAAGAGCGGGCGAGGCGCAGCCCTAAGAGGAGGGCCTCATACTCCGCGACATTGTTTGTCGCGGGAAACTCGAGCCTAGCGGCATATTCGAGGGTTCTCCCCTCGGGGCTTCGGAGGACTACTCCCGCGCCGGCCTCTGCCAAGCACAGGGAACCATCGAAGAAGAGGGTCCAATGGTCATCGCGTGGTGGCGGCGTGGCATGCATTTCTTCCTCGAGTCCGGGGACCGGAGCCCACTCAGCCACGAAGTCAGCTAGGGCCTGTGACTTGATTGCGGACCGTCCGGTCAAGGAAAGGGAGAAGGGGGCTAGCTCGGCCCCCCACTTCCCAATCCGGCCAGTGGCTTCCTTGTTCCGAAGCACTTCCCCCAAGGGGAGAGAGGAGGGCACTGTGATAGGGTGGCCCAAAAAGTAGTGGCGAAGCTTTCTGGATGCCATCAGGAGGGCATAACAAATCTTCTCCATCTTCGTGTATCTCGTTTTGGCACCCTGGAAGCCTCACTCACGTAGTAGACAGGGCGTTGATGCCTATTTTCTTCCTTGACAAGAACCGCGCTAACGGCAACCGGGGTGGCCGCGCGGTAGAGGAGCAGGGGCTCCCCCTGACGCGGGCTCATGAGCATCGGAGGGCTCGTGAGATATTTCTTCAGGTCCTCGAACGCAGCCTGTGCCTCGGGGGTCCAATGGAACCCATCAAGGCCGCGGAGGATCTTGAAGAAGTGGAGACCGCGCTCCCCCGAGCGTGAGACGAAGCGACTTAATGCGGCCAAGCGGCCGGTAAGTCGTTGTACATCCTTGACAGAACGCGGTGGAGGCACGTCGAGGAGGGCCCGAATTTTTTCAGGATTGGCTTCGATGCCCCTTTGGGACACAAGGAAGCCCAGGAGTTTTCCTCTGCGAACGCCGACCGCGCATTTTTCCGGGTTAAGCCTTAACCCGTACTTACGGAGATTGCGGATGGTTTCTCCCAAGTCTTCGAGATGGGTGGCCGAGCACGAACTCTTAACGACGGCATCATCAACGTACACTTCCACGTTGCGGCCGATTTGATCCCTCAGGACTAAGCTCATAAGGCGCTGGAATGTCGCCCCCGCATTTTTCAACCCGGAAGGCATGTGGACATAACAGAAGGTGCCGAGGGGAGTTATAAAACTCGTCTTTTCCTCGTCCTCTTCCGCCATTCGGACTTGGTGATAGCCCGAATAGGCGTCCAAGAAACTCATCAGCTAGCATCCCGCGGTGGAATCCACCAGTTGGTCGATCCGCGGGAGCGGGAAATCGTCTTTTGGGCAAGCTTTATTGAGGTCGGTGAAGTCAACGCACATTCTCCATTTGCCGCTTGCCTTCTTTACGAGGACGGGGTTCGCTAGCCACTTGGGGTGTAGGACCTCCCGAACGAACCCCGCCTCCCGGAGTTTAGCGATCTCCACCTTGATGGCCTCCTGCCGCTCGAGGGAGAGATTTCTCATCTTCTGCTTTACCGGGGGGCGACCGGGCATTACTGCGAGCTTGTGCTCGATAACATCCCTGGGCACACCCCCCATGTCCGCAGGCTTCCATGCGAAGACGTCTGCGTTTTCACGAAGGAAGTTAGTGAGTCGCGTGTTCCTTGGGGAGATCAGCCCCGATCTTGATTGTCTTCCCCTCGTCCCAGAAGAGGGAGACTTCCCGGAGGTCCCCCTCAGGGCAAGGCTTGGGAAGGCACTTCCCGGGGAGCGTAACTGGCATGTCTAAGGCCGGGGAGGACCTCCCTCCCCCCGGGGCCTTAACCAGGTTAACGTCCCCGATCACTGCGGAGGCGCGCTCATAGAGGGGGCGAGCCACACCCTGGTCACCCTGCACGGAGATCACCCCGCTGGGCCCGGGGATCTTCATGCAAAGATAGTTGTGATGGACCGCTGCTCCTAAGCGGCTGATGATGGTTCTCCCCATTATGGCGTTGTAGGAGGAGGGGAGATCCACCACGTCAAACCGAACCATTTCGGTCCGGTAATTATCTGGGGCGCCGAATGTCATCGGGAGGTCGACCTTCCCCACGGGGTGTATAGTCTTCCCCGGGACGAATCCTTGTAGAGGTCCCGCCGCGGGTTGTACGAGCTTCTCGTCCACCTGCATTTCTTTGAACGCCTTCAGATAGAGGACGTCTGCGGCGCTCCCGCCGTCGACCAAGATTCGGGCGAGACGGCAATTGAACACGGTGGCTGAGACGATTAGTGCGTCATTGTGGGGGAAGCGCACCCCGCGTGCGTCTTCCGCGGTGAACGTCAGCGGGACGTCCGACCATTTTGGTGGCCAGGACGTGTTGACGACCCCTATTGCCTTTACTTCTCGCGCATATTCTTTGCGCTGGCATTTGGAGTCTCGCCCGGAGGCAGATCCTCCCAAGATGACATTAACATGTCTTTGGGAAGTTTGGAAGGGAAGCTCGCCGTTGGAGCCCCTTTCCTGGTTTTGCTTCTGGCTTCCCCCCGGTGAAGCTGGGAGTGCCGCCAAGGCTGGCGACGAAAGGGGTAAGGAGGTAGGGCCTCCTCCCCCCGGCCCATGTTGCTCGAGAAATGCCGCGAAATGTTGGAGGAGCGCGTGACATTCTCGGGTTGCATGGGAGTTGGATTTGTGGAAAGCGCACCATAGGGTGGCTCCAACCTCCTTGTCCCCTGGCCTGGGAGCCCCTCGCGTACGGGAGGATTGGCTTCCCCCGCCGCCTTTGGGCTTAGAGAAGGGTCGTTGTCCCCGGTTAGGGTCCCGGGAGCCGCCTCCGCCTTCGAGGACGAAAGCGTCCCGAGGCCTTGGCTCACTGCGGGGTCCTTTCCGGGGACGCTTGTTGGAGAGGTCCCTTGAGTCCTTCTCACCAGGGCCGGAGGTCCCCTGATTTTTCTTCCAAAGGTCGTCTTCTTCAGCTCTCGCGTACTTCTCAAGTACGTTAAATAGCTCGTCGGCGGAGGATGGGCAACTCCGGGAGAACCTTCGGTGGAGTTCTCCCGGGAGGATGTCGCTCTTGCATGCTTCAATCACCGTCGAGTCGGGGACGTGAGCCACCTTGCTCTTGATTTGGGCGAAGCGTTTGAAGAAGCTTCGTATCGTCTCCCCCGGCTTCTGGCGGACGGTGTATAATTGCGACGAGTCCAAGGGGCGAATGTAGTTCCCCTGGAAGTTCGCGCAAAACTCGCGCTTTAGTTACGCGAAAGACTTGATGGACCCGGTTTTAAGGTTGTAAAACCACGACCGGGCTATTCCAGAGAGGTACAGGGGGAAGACGTTGCATTGGACGCTTTCGTCCCCCCCAACCGCCAAAATGGCCGTGGAGTACACCTGCACGAACTCGTAGGGGTCGGCCTCCCCGTTGTAGTGTTCGATATGGGGCGGTCGATACGGCTTCGGCCACCGCACACACCGGAGGCGGCGGCAAAGGGGTTGATTGGCCCCTTCCACTTCCTTTGGAGAGGCCGCGTCGGTATCCCCCTTCACGGGGGAGGCGCGTTCGTTGTCCGAGTCGGGAAGGGGTCCCAACGGACCGCCTACCTTTCGGTATCGTCTTCGTTCCTCGGGGTCGGTGGAGCTCACCTCCTGCACTTCGTGGGGGTCCTCGGAGGTGACGGAGGCCTCTTGCATGGGTCTCTTACCCTTGTCCGCTAGGACGCGAGAACCACGCCTGCGCGCGAGAAGCGATTCCTGGCCGCGTCGGGGTGGGGCGCCTTCAGACCTTGCCGCGTGCATGCGCTCTACCTCCTCCCTGGTGAACCGTGTTTGGTTCACCCGGGGAGCCCGAGGAGGGGGCCCTGGAGGAGGGAGCTGATGCGCACCCGCTACTGGCGCGGGAGAGGAGTCGCGAGCTGGAAGGGTTCCGGCGACGGAGACAGCCCGCGGAGTGGGAAAACTTTCCAGCTGGGGGATGGCTTGCATCGTGGGGATTGGGCCGGAAACACCCCTTGGGATAGGCGCGGTCCCTGGGAGAGGAACCCCTTCCGGGGCGAGGGGCAACCCGGAGACGGGAGGACGTTCGGGGAACGAGAGCCCCCCGGGGAGAGGAGCACCCCCCAGGGGAGGAGGTCCACTGGGCGCGATAGCACCCCCCACACTCGGGGGAGGAGGTCCGCCAGAGACAGACGCTCCTCCTGGGAAAGGATGATTCCCGGGGGCGAACGTACTCCCCGGGAGTGAAGGCCCTCCGGGGGCGGGAGCACCTCCCGGGAAGGGATAGCCCCCGAAGACGGGCGGACCCCCCGGGAGCGAAGGTCCTCCGGAGATGGGAGCACCTCCTGAGAAGGGATAGCCCCCAGAGACGGGCAGCCCCCCCGGAAACGAAGGTCCCCCGGAGGTGGGAGCACCTCCCGAAGCACCTCCCGGGAAGGGGTAGCCCCCGGAGACGGGCAGACCCCTCGGGAACGAAGGTCCTCCGGAGGTGGGAGCACCTCCCGGGAAGGGGTAGCCCCTGGAGACGGGCAGACCCCCCGGGAACGAAGGTCCTCCGGAGGTGGGAGCACCTCCCGAAGCACCTCCCGGGAAGGGGTAGCCCCCGGAGACGGGCAGACCCCCCCGGGAGCGAAGGTCCTCCGGAGGTGGGAACACCTCCCGGAGTACCTCCCGGGAAGGGGAAAGCCCCCGGAGCGAAGAAGGCTCCCGGGTGTCCCACCATGAACGGAGGTGCCATTCCTCCGAACTGGAACGGGTGTGGGTACGCGGGGGCCGGAGGCCGCGCTATGGCGCGTAACAACTCCTCAAGAGTATGTTGTGCGCGAAGCTGGCCCTCCACCAGCGCCCCGAGTAGCGGGTCACCTGAAGTTGAAGGCATTGCCTGGGAGACACTTGGTCCCCCCGAACCGGCACCTTCAGGCAGGCTCGCAAGAGTCGTTCCCCCGCCAAGGGTGACGGGAGAATTGAGTGTTGCCTCCCCCCGAGTGTCCCCGGGAGGGGGTGTCGCGACGACGGCCCCTTGCGCCGGTGGTGCAGGGTTGCTAGGGCCGGCGTCGTTGGAGATGGAGGTTAAGTGCCTCATCCTTCTTGGAGCCATGACTATTTGTCACGAGTCCCCACGGACGGCGCCAACTGTCGTGGTATTAAAGTTACCTCGGCAGGTTTATGACGTGCGTAACATGTGTTCCGCAACGCGGAATGACCGTGTGACGGGTCGCCCCGTGTTGGACAATCTCAAAGATTGACATAAGGGTTTATACAGGTTCAGGCCTCAGTGGAGGCCCTAGTCCTATCGACGTGCTCCCGACCGGAGTCGGCTGGAGAGACTCTCTTACGGGGAGAGAGCTCCTAAGCACGCCTTTTTGGTTTTTTGTATTGGATGCAAATGAATTGAATTTAGGTTACAAGAGGGGTTACAAGGGTATATATAGACCCCAAAAGACGCAAATTACAAGACTGCCCTAGCTAGAACCGTCGGATCGAGGGCATTGCAGTCTTTTTGCACGGTACGATGCTTGGATCCTTGACACGTGGCCGCTCCAATTCCCGAGGGAGCTCCTGGGTAAATGGGGCCCCTTACCCTGGACCAAGCCCGGGGAAAAGAGGGCCTCTTACCCGGGGCCACGTCCGGTGAGAACCCCTTACCCGGGACCAAGTCCCTTACCGGGGACCACGTCCGGGGAGAATCCCTTACCGGGGGCCAAGTCCCTTACTCGGGACCAAGTCCGGGGAAGGGGAGGCCCCTTACCCGGAGCCATGACCGGAGAGAGCCCCTTACCCGGAGCCATGACCGGGGAGGACCCCTTACTCGGGACCAAGTCCCTTACTCGGGACCAAGTCCGGGGAAGGGGAGGCCCCTTATCCGGAGCCATGACCGGGGAGAGCCCCTTACCCGGAGCCACGACCGGAGAGAGCCCCTTACCCGGGACCAAGTCCCTTACCGGGGACCGCGTCCGGGAAGAGCCCCTTACCGGGGGCCAAGTTCCTTGGGACCAAGTCCGGGGAAGGGGAGGCCCCTTACCCGGAGCCATGACCGGGGAGGACCCCTTATCCGGGACCAAATCCCTTACTCGGGGACAAGTCCGGGGAAGGGGAGGCCCCTTACCCAGAGCCACGACTGGGGAGGACCCCTTACCCGGGACCAAGTCCCTTACTCGGGACCAAGTCCGTGGAAGGGGAGGCCCCTTACCCGGAGCCACGACCGGGGAGAGCTCCTTACCCGGAACCAAGTCCCTTACCGGGGACCGCGTCCAGGGAGAGCTCCTTACCGGGGGCCAAGTCCCTTGGGACCAAGTCCGTGGAAGGGTAGGCCCCTTACCCGGAGCCATGACTGGGGAGGACCCCTTACCCGGGACCAAGTCCCTTACTCGGGGCCAAGTCCGGGGAAGGGGAGGCCCCTTACCCGGAGCCACGACCGGGGAGAGCCCCTTACCCGGAGCCACGACCAGGGAGGACCCCTTACCCGGGACCAAGTCCCTTACCGGGGGCCACGTCCGGGGAGAATTCCTTACCGGGGGCCACGACCGGGGAGGATCCCTTACCGGGGGCCACGTCCGGGGAGAGCCCCTTACCCGGGACCAAGTCCCTTACCGGGGACCAAGTCCGGGGAGAGCCCCTTACCAAGGGCCACGTCCGGGGAGCCCACGTCCGGGGAGCCCCTTACCGGGGGCCACGTTCGGGGAGCTCACGTCCGGGGAGCCCCTTACCGGGGACCACGTCCAGGGGAGCCCACGTCCGGGGAGCCCCTTACCGGGGGCCACGTCCGGGGAGCCCACGTCCGGGGAGCCCCTTACCGGGGGCCACGTCCGGGGAGCCCACGTCCGGGGAGCCCCTTACCGGGGACCACGTCCAGAAACCCCTTACCGAGGGCCACGTCCGGGGATAGCCCCTTACCGGGGAACAAGTCCTTCACCGGGGACCTCATTTTTCCCCCCAACACAGAAAATAATCCTTCTCCTTAATACTCATATATTCCTTTAACCCTCCCATGTTATCGAAAGCACAAAGTTCATAAAGGATTTTTAAGCTTCACGAAACACTGTGGTTTGATCTAGAAAGTCCTTTTTTTTTTCTCAAGTTGTGCGCGTGTGATTTGATTCCGAATTGGTACCAACAGCATATGTGCGATAAAAAAAAGTTCTTTTTTTTTTTCCATGTAGAATCCACTTTCTTCCAAGATGCCGAATGAGAGAATCAACCAAGAATTAGTCATGAGAGTTAATTAGATCCATCAAAATGGTGTAAATTATTGTAAGTAGAAGTCTCAGAACGAGATCAAATTTTTATGCTAACAAAAAAAAACTAGCCGGATAATATCAGAAAAAATAAAATACATTTCACGAGTCGTTGTAAGGCAAATTTGTAACTACTTTCTTTTTATTTAATAAATAAAAAATATATTTTTGTTACTATCTCTCCATTAAAAACCTCTTTAAACATAAACATATTAAAATAGTTAATTCTCTGATAGTGTTTTGGGGCATATAACACACCCTTTCCATTGAAGAGTCCCTGGCCTAAGACCTTCTCCAATAACCACCTCAAACAACTGTGTATCTCTATTTTTTAGGCTACACACCCCCAAACACTGCTCCAACAGCTACCTCAAACATCAGATACATACAGGAGAGAGGATATCCAAATCTACACATTCTCTCTCCCGTCTGTATCCTCTCCCCACGTCGCCGGTCTTCCCGCGTCGCCGTCACACCCAGTGCTGCCGGTCCTCCCGTGCCGCCGCCACCCAGCGCCGCCAGTCCCCCGCGAGGATGAAGACGGCGGCGAGGCCGTGACTCGCGAGGGTGGCGAAAGTGGCGACGACGATGAAGACGGCAGCGGTGGCGAGGGCGAGGATGGCGAGGGCTGGTTGCCCCCGCGACGCCGGTTGCCCTCAAGGCCTCGCCGCCGCGACGCCGGTTGCCCGCAATACTGGTTGCCCCACGCCGCGGCTCCCCCACGACGCCGGTTGTCCCGCGCTGCCGCCGCAATCACGGCCTCGCCGCCGTCTTCATCCTCGCGGGGGATCGGCGGCGTGGGAGGACTGGCGGCGCTGGGTGGCGGTGGCGCGGGAGAGAAGATGTGGGGACTTGGGGATTACTGTTGGTAGTGAGATTTGGGGATTATAGTTGGAGGGAGATAAAATATAGAGAGGGAATTTTTTTAGGTAGATATATATATGGGGATATAAAGATATATTTTTAGGTATGTTTATTGGAAAAGATCTAAGAAGCATGCAATCTTTACATCTCTATCAGCACAAGTACAAAAATGTTTTTAATTTTCCTTGTGCTGATTAAACTAGAAACGGAGACATGTTGAATCGGTAATCAGTCCATCACATCGCATGACAACACATATAAGAAGAATAATAATAAACGGTGAGCTGATGCATGCACGCGGTGAGAAAGAAGAAAAAAACTCCAAGACTCGTATTCATACTGTACGAACGCTTGTGGCTTTGCTTTTTCTCACGACTCGATTTGTGGACGTAGGCGATAACAAAATGATATTTAATGAGATCATTTACAAATGCCATATCGGTTGGACAAAAAGCCTGTATTCCATCAAAATAAAAGGAGATGAATCAAGCTTGGTACTCCATCAAATCACGTATCAGGGCCTAATTGAGGCCCATGAACACCTTCCTCCTACGCCATTCATATATGGGCCAATTAAAAAGCCGGCTTTTCTTGTGATGAACGGATAAAAGAATATAGATTGGAGTGGACTGATCATACGATGCAAATGCAGAGTTTAATATATCTGTCGTCTTCACGATACAACTAATTAGCACACTAGAATCATGCATCACAATTAAGTGTTAGTTTGTTCGTTTGCTGTTTTTTTTTTTGTCTTATCACAGACAACCCTTTTTTTTATCTCATATATCTTATGCTCACATGGTTTGCAAAAATAAAATTGCACAGATCCTAAAACAAATATTGTTAGTAACGTCTTGGATTTACATGAGAGGGTTTGCAATTATTATTATTATTATTTTTGAATGAATTGAAGCACTTAAGAAAAACAAAAGGATAAGACCCAGTGATTATTGGGCCTTCCTTCCTGACAAGACATGGCTGGGCTGCAGCTTCATGTATGGGCTTTCTTTTCTTTTCAATGGAGTACATCCATATGCGCGTGGACCCAAGTAGATTGCTTCTTAATTTGATCATTAAACATCCAATTTAAGAAGGAAATCCGGTTGTAATCTCATTTTAAAGAACAAATTTATTTAAAACATATCATTCGTAAATATCTGGTGCTTTCCCCAACTGGAAGGTTATTTTTGGAGGAGAAATAAAATATGATTTTATCTTTTGAAAATATCATCATAACTATTAATTTATTTAATTATTTATAACCCATGTGCAAATAACATATATTATATTAATTATAATTATTAAGATAGACATATAATCATAAAAACTATATGTAGAACTTTTCTATTTTAATAACGGAAGCAGTACGAGTGGTGTTCTAGCTTTGGCTTGGAGAACAACTCAGCAAAATGTATGGTCGCTTGTCCCTAGGAAAAGGTAATTCAGTCAAGGCTGACTGCTTGACTTTTCTACTCCATCCATAGTGAATTGAGTGATGGAGTGGTGAACTCCAAGCCTCATTTACAAAGGCCAAATTAAACAGCCACAACAAAGCAACAAATCTCTGTATACTCGTAGTTTATACCTGCTTGACTTTTTATACCCCTACTAATAACTAGTAATAATATATTGGGATCCTCTGTCTCAAAGGGAAAAAAAAAGTCTCTTTCTTCAAATTGTCTTGAGAAATTACAAATTTTTTTCTCATCTTAATCAAAATTATTAAAAGAATTATGTATTTCCAAAACAGACGGTACGAAAGCATCCTCAATCAATACTCAAAACAAAAACAACTGGTCAATAACTACAACATATAAAGAGAAAAGAAGAGACGAGATGAAAACTAAAGTAAAGGTTAAAGGTAATGTTTACATACGAGTATACTCTGAGCAGGTAGGGATGGATTAGTGGAATAAAAAAAATAAAATTAGTAAAATAGTCCATGGAGGACCCAAATGTTTTACATATGGAGTAACAGTAATAGTAATAATAATAGTTTGTCGTTGTCGTTTTCACTTGTAATTTCAGTGCTTGATGTGAGAAGATTGAGCTAGCTAGTACTAGTTGCATGAATTCGATTTGTATCAGTACACTTCGGTTGATGGTGTTCGTTTCGTTTCCACCTGCAGTTTTATCATTTGATTGGCTAGGATAGGATTGTTCTCCAAGGTGCTGCATGCGCCGTTTCCAGTCGAGAGTCACACAGACTTGTCCAACTGAGAGACTGGACAAATACTGCCGAATTCGATTTGTATCAGTACTCTAGTAGTGTATTGACATGTATTTGATGTTGGTGATCTGAATTCTCAACGACTCAAGTCTGACTTGCCAATCCTAGCCAATACTTATTTGACTAACTAAATTTGTCTGCAAAACAAAAACACTAATAGTACATATGTATCTACGAGTACCATACAATCCAATGCCTGCAATACTGTTACTTCATTTGGCGACTGCTGCATCAAAATTTTCAAGTTGAAGTTGCTGTATTTGGCAGTAATATTGTAAAAGTAACAGGAATGGAAGGGGGGGTGGTATAGAACAGAAAGAAGGGCACAGTGAACAAATAGCAACATATCCCCAGCAACCAGCTTGCTAATTTCTTCCTCTCTTCTCTGGTCAACCAATCCTCCATGGCTTCCCTTCCCAGAAGCTTCTCCTCTTTACACTTTTAATAGCTTCTTATCCAAACACCCAACTCAAGTTACTCAACCCCTCCTCCTCTCTCACCCTCTCACCTTACAAAGTTGCAATTTTTTTTTACGGCTTCACCCTTTACCTGTATCGATCAGTTGTTCACCATGGCTGCCACTCCGGAGGAGTTCCTGGGTCTCAGCGAGGATCCGCCGCCGTCCCCCTCCATCTTCCTCGACCTGCCTCCGACCCCGCAGAACCAGGACCCGTCCTCGCCGGAAGACCTGGTTCTACCCTACATCTCCCAAATGCTCATGGAGGAGGACATCGACGACAAGTTCTTCTACCAGTACCCCGACCACCCCACCCTCCTCCACGTCCAGCAGCCCTTCGTCCAAATCCTCTCCTCCAATTCCTCCTCCGATTCCACCTCCTCCTCCGACAACACCGCCGCCACCACCACCACCACCACCAGCAACTCCACCCTCTCCCCCTCATCCTCCTCCGCCGCCGCCACCGCCGCCACTTGGCCCTACGACCCCCTCGAGTTCTCCCGCCTCCAGTCACCGCCCTACCCCGACATGCTTGGCTCCGCCTTCTTCGCCGACGGGGCCAACGCCTTCTTCCCAGACGACGGCGCCAATACGGACATGATGGCTCCACCGTTCTTCAACGGCATGGACAACGGCGACGCGTTCTTGGCCGACGAGAACGGAAACACGGACACGCTGAGCTCAACGTTCTTGACTGGTGCAGAGGAGACCAAGACCGTTTTGCCGGGTGTCAAGGATGATGCTCGCAGCCTCAGTTCAGCGTTCTTCAACGCCTCCGATGCGGCGGAGGACAAGAACTTGCTGCCTGGCGACAGCGGCAATATGGACATGCTCAATTTGGCTTTCTTAAAGGGCATGGAAGAGGCCAAGAAGTTCTTGCCGAGCAACAACGGGCTGGTGATCGACCTCGAGGAGTCCTCCAAGGGGATGGACCATGCCAAGAGGTTTATGCCCAGCGACAACAAGCTGATGGCCGCCCTCCTGGGCGCTAATGTCAAAGAGGAGGCGCTGGATGGGCTGAGGGGCCGCAAGAACAGGTATCATGGAGATGAGTTGGAGACGGAAATTGGCAGGACGAGCAAGCAGATGGCCTTGCAGTCGGAGGATGCAGGCGCGCGCGAGATGTTCGACGATATGATGATTAATGGGTACGCGATGTGCTTGAAGGGGATAGAGGATCTACGCATCGCCATGGAGACCGAGGCCGAAAAGAACGGCAGGAAGGGGAACGGCAAGACGGCGCGAGGCAGGAGGGCCGCCGCGAGGGAGGTGGTGGACCTGCACACGCTGCTGATCCACTGTGCGCAGGCGGTGGCCACGGACGACCGGCGGAGCTCGAGCGAGCTGCTGAAGCAGATCAAGCGGCACGCTTCGCCGACCGGAGACGCCACGCAGCGGCTGGCGCATTGTTTCGCCGAGGGGCTACAGGCGCGGCTGGCCGGCACGGGGAGCCAGGTGTACCGGGCTCTCATGGCGAAGCGCACCTCGGTCGTGGAGTTCCTCAAAGCCTACATGCTGTTCATGGCAGCCTGCTGCTTCAAGAAGGTGGCCTACGTGTTCTCCAACAATACCATCTACAAAGCCGTGGCGGGGAGGAGCAAGGTGCACATTGTGGATTACGGCATCCATTACGGGTTCCAATGGCCAGGCTTTCTGCAGTGGCTGGCCACCAGAGAGGGCGGGCCGCCGGAGGTGAGGATCACTGGCATTGACCTCCCCCAGCCTGGGTTCCGCCCGGCCGAGCGGATTGAGGAGACAGGGCGTCGACTCAGCCACTGTGCCCGCCAGTTCGGCGTGCCGTTCAAGTTCCGTGCCATCGCGGCAAAGTGGGAGACAGTTCGTGCCGAGGACCTCGACATTGATCCCGATGAGGTGCTCGTCGTGAACGGACTGTTTCAGTTCAGGAACTTGATGGACGAGAGCGTCGTCGTCGATAGCCCGAGCCCCAGGGATGTGGTGCTCAGCAACATCAGGAAGATGCGGCCACACGTGTTCATCCACGGCATTGTGAACGGCTCTTACAGTGCGCCATTCTTCGTGACAAGGTTCCGGGAGGCACTGTTCTATTACTCGGCGCATTTCGACATGATGGACGCAACCACCCCGCGCGACAACGAGCAGAGGTTGCTGGTGGAGCGGGACATCTTTGGCCGGTGTGCCCTGAATGTCATTGCCTGTGAGGGCGCAGACCGGGTGGAGCGCCCCGAGACGTATAAGCAATGGCAGGTGCGGAACCACCGGGCGGGGCTGAGGCAGCTGCCATTGGATCCAGAGATTGTTCGGATGGCGAGGAACAAAGTCACGACCCACTACCACAAGGATTTTGTGATCGACGAGGATCACCGGTGGCTCCTGCAGGGGTGGAAGGGTCGCATCCTCTACGCCTTCTCGGCGTGGGTGGCAGACGACACCAGCTCAGATTTTTAGTTGCATAGATACAGATGCAGTCATAGATAGATATATCCATGGTTGTGTGCCATCTGTGGACATCTATATTCTAGTACCATTAGCGCTGGATTATGGGCCGTTCGTTCATAAATCTTGATGAACTTGAGGAAGAGATTACTACTGCTGCACTTTAGCTGAGCTGGAAGGGGCCACTCGATTTTGCTAGCTCATTGTTGATTGGTCTATGCATTGTAGCTGAGCCGGAAGATATGAACTACAGATGCGGTGATTTCTTGTAATGTAAATTAGATATTTCAGTGGTCATGTTGCTGCTTAGAACCACATAGAATTTTAGATTTAGTTCTACTTCTGGGTAATGTTTACAGCAGAGCAGGGACATGTTGTTGAGCCTATGACACAACACAAGAAAATAAAATGAAGAGCCCTGCATTTTTGCTACCGTATCTGTATGTTCATCTGCAGATGAGAAATAAATATTTTACAGACGACATGTTTGATTAATTCATCTTGTCACGGTGAATGAAATATGCTGCTGTTGCGTCAAATTGCTACTGACCCGCATGTCATATTCACTCTCACAAGGTGGATTGGATGGATGGAAACCTTTTTGTTCTGTTTTCTCATTCAGACATACGAGTGCAGCCAAAATCTATCACTAAATTCAAGAGAGCCAGGGTTAAGTGTTTCTGCCATTTGGGAATCCTGGTGATTGAGAGCTGCATGAATTATACACAATATCTAATTTGACACAATGACACCTGATGATTATATCATGAGAGAGATGGGCACTTCATGGCCATAATATCAAGTTTACAATCATTCAACAAAGTCTATAATATACACCCTACCGAGGTTCACAATTGTAAAACTAATGCTGATATTTTGAGAATCTCAAGATTTCAGTTTCAGTTTCAAATCTAACTTCTCCTAAAACCTTTGAAAATCTGATGAGGGTCGGCACAGATGGCCCACCTGAACCCACAGCTGAACTGATAATCCTAACACTACACTGTAATTCTTCTAAAAGAAGTGATTTAACTTTTCATAGCACAGAAGCAAAGTAATCAACTATCATTCATCACAATTATACATCTCCACATACATTTCCGAAATACAAAAAAATCTTTCCCGGCATGGCACGGCATGATATCACAGTGGACAAGTAGATTTTTCCCCTTGTAACTATCATACAGATAACTCCTGCAGAACATCATTCCAGCTGCTCAGCCAATGGAAATGATGAGGTTGATTCTTGTAAATATGTTGACAGATAGTGTGACACCTGAAAATAAGTTATTGAAGAGAAAGGGTATAAAGAAAAGAGCAACACGGAACATCGAACAATATGTCAACAATGCTGAAATCTAACAGAAAAAAAAAGGTTTGACCCCATGACAAAGCCACCAGAATATAACAAGCGGATAGAAGGGGGGACAAGATCAAATATGATACACCAAGTTGCTATTTGGAGGGGGTGGAAACAGCAAACAAACATCGTCTACGAGGTTAGGTGGCAAGCAGATCAGATGAGCTGACCTAATGCATATATTAAAATGACAGAAAGGATGCAGTACATTAAATATACCCTTGGAGTAAAAAAAAAAAAAAAAGAAGAGAGAAAGATTTGGACTTCATACAGACTTGGTGTGCAAGAATACAAAAGTCTTGAACTCTAGTTAATTATAATTGTTCCAACAATGTAAATTACATTTGCCACCAAGTGGTAGTTTGGAATTTTTCAATTGTCTTCATGTACAAGCATAGATTAATGCTTACTACTCCAACTATTATTCTACATGTGAGCCCACATGAGGAATCTTTGAAAGTCTATGCATCCTCCCGTGCCATCATACTGACTAATTAATCTAATGGCATTGGCACATCTTATAACCATATATTAGACCATTTCATTAACAGACACCTTTTAGGGTATAGAAACAACAAAAGTCAGTGGAGTACTGATACTATATTCCAAAGAAAACAGGAAATCAATTGCAAAGTAGGATGACATAAGTTGATTGGTGAGTAGGATTAATTTGCTATTCACTAGACCTCAGGTTAAATTCAGAATTTTGAATGTGCGAGTAACATATGAAATTAGCTCGTACAATTGGCCTAGTTAAGACAAAACCAAATAATGTAGAACCGACAAATGAAGGAACAAACGAATTCATGGCCACTCACCCACCCCAGGCACATGACATACAATCCATTGTAAACTCTGTTTTCAAAAACAAATTTCATATATCTAAAACCTTTGCAGCTTGTGCTTTTTTGTGTTGGGGGTGGGAGATTAGTCTTAGTTATTTACTTAGGAAGTATTGCAACTGATGCATTGACCTACCAATATTGCACAATCAGTCATATGTGGCAAGAACACAAGGTGAGCACGCATGCATTTCCTCCTGTAGATACCAACAAACAGTCATCATTGCTCAGGTGAGTCTTCTTCACCAAACCACCTTGGAGGATCAAAGCCATGTCCACCTACGTGCATATAGATAATTAGAGCCCAAGTTCCACTAAAATGATTTGATAAAGATAAAAAAAAATGTTGCACAGTGATGACATGATTTCATATGTGCAATCATGTGTCGGTATTATCACTCACATTGAATGTGGTGCATTAGTTACAGACTTACTTATTTTTTAAACCTTGATTCTAATCTTGTGTTGCACTCACAAGAAAAGAGGTTGGATATGATGAAATGTCTCTTCTGCAAGTGCATCAACCTTACAAGAAATATTGGACTGAAACAATTCTCTTGCATATCTAGTGGCAATTTACAAGTGCCAAGTACAGTTGACATGAAGTGCTGCCACGTATTGGATGAATAATTATTGCTCTATCCATCCAAGAGTAATTTCCTTGCAAGAAAAACATCTAGGCGTAAAGCCAAAAACAATCAACAAGAGCTATGAACCAACAAATGAACAGCATACCAAGGGGATTACAACGGCACAGACGCCAAGCCGTCAAGATAGTACCCTTCACAACACCATATCTTTTGTACGCCTGCATAGAGTATTCACTACAAGTTGGAACATAACGGCAGCTCGAAGGCAGTATAGGTGATATTTCTCCTGAGCACATAAGGCGTGAACCACTGAGTAAGCTACAGAGATGAACTTGATCTTACAAAACAAGATGTACAATGACTGCATAATACTACCATTCCCCAATAAAACAACTCTTGAACCCAAAATCAACCCCTATGCATATCTGCATTTCTTTATGGTTGAACTTACTTTTGTAAAATTTTAGCATGGACAATGCCACCTTGACTCCCACATCCTTGACTTCCTCTTCTGAGGGAATCACGACATGAAAAAATTGAAATGATATTGGATTAGTTCTTCAGCAATGCACAGAACAAGTTCATTTCCTAATAAAAGAAAGCACAATGCCTCTAAAAATAAGCTCCTCATAAAAAATTTTTGCACATAACTAAGTAATCACAAGCTCTAACCTTACAAACTTCTCCAAAACGAAAACGAAAAATTCTCCTCCTAGTGTAAACTATCAGTAAGTAGCAACTCAAAGCTCTAACTTTTCCACCGATTCATGTAAAAAAAGAACAGCTTTTGACAATTCCTACGATAAATCAATCTCTTATCAACAAAGGAAGAAACCTCTAACCTTCCTGATCCGCACTGCAAGAGACCCGCATCAACGGAATCCTTTTCTTCTTCTGGTACGAACCAACAAAAACACCTAAAGATAGAAAACACACACACAAACACCACACAAAAAAACTAACTCAAATAGTTGAAGAAATTGAAAACGGAGGGTGGGAAGAGGAGCTTCACGTGTTCGTGGGGAGAAAGGCGGCGCCGGAGATGGCAGGAGGGAGGAGGCGGCGGCGGCCATGGCGTCGCGGGAACGATGGGCAGGTGTTTTTTAGCGGATTTTTATTGGCTGCGAGTCTCGAATGGATTAATGTAATCATACAAGTTTTTTTCGGGCTTTTGATGACATGGGCTATGAGTTTGGGCCAATTTCCACTTGTTTTTGGCCCAATTTTGACGCGGAAAAGTCACACTCTTTCTAATTAGCTCCTGTTCATCTCCATTTCACAATTTGCGGGCACTGCGGTTTGTGGATAGACAGAGATGCGATTAACTTACTAGTTTATGATATAACAAAGTTAAATGAAAGGGAGTAGTCATATGTTGATATATAATCTGGGTATTAAGTCGTATCCATGTTGTGTGACATCGATAAATCTGTGGTGGTAGAGAGTAAAGCTTTATACATGGATACAATTCTACTGCCTGAGATTTGGCATAAAAAGTTCGAGATCCCAACTACTCTTGGTATCTTAAAAAGTGGGCATGATCTAAGCTTCTTTTTAGCAAAATCTATGGAGTATCTACAAAATAGTAGTTGTGCATGCATGTGATGCAAAGTTTGGGAAAATGAACAAAGAAGACGGTTGGTCAGTTGTCTCCTCGAGTAATCAAACCCAAATCTATTCTCCAAACAATGGCCAGACAATTGCTCTGCCAAAAGTTTCCATTTTTTATTGTTTTAACTATGAATGATCTATCAGAAGTAGTTACTTGAGTTATAATATCTAACCTTTGACATGATTAAGGTGTTTGAACCTTAATTTGTATCCTTTTGTCATGTCTAAGCTGGTGTCTTTTTGCTAGGATCACATGGTCATCACATTGCATCCAACAAACCCACATGCTAATGCTAATGCATGACGAGATTTATGGACTAAAACTGCAACAAAAGCAAATGAGTCATCAAATTCTCTCTTCATATTATATGCAAATCTTTCGGCTATATGTCTGGCAGAATGTAAACATAGTTTCAGTTATTTTTTGCTTAACTAGCTGACTAAAATCTGTGGTTATCTGAATCACATGACAGATAGTGCAGTCAGATCAATAAATCATAAATATCTCTTTCATTTTTATATACAACATTTTTTATGTTTTGTTAGTTGAAGTGCATCTCTAATAGTATGGTATCCAAATTGAATACAATTTTTTAAAAAGAAAAACTTAAAAAATTGACCAGAACTTTTTTTTTTGTTGTTGTGTGTGCAAGACTAAAGCATTGTCTGCAGCTATAGGAGACATATGGGCTTTTGGTGTTAAGACTGTTGGGAGCACATGAAGTTGGGTTTTAGTTGACATTGGAACTACCACTCTATGCCCATGGTTCAATGTACCGTGAAATGCTACTTCCAAGGTTCGTGTAGATCCTAGCAAAGTTTAAATAAGAACAACCATGTACTGTTATATTTGATGTTCCTAGATTATTTCTATAGATCTAGTTTAACAAAATATGTGCCATCACAATGAAATAGTTTTGTTGAACAGTTCTGGAGACGTGGATCAAGAAACTTTGTTCATGCATGATGAACATGTGAAGTGAAGCAATGATCTTACACAAACTAGAGCAGTTGTGGTCCGTAATTTAAGTTTATTTACAAAAAAAATAAAACAAACAAATAGGATATGCTTAGCAAGTATTTGCACCACTATGAATCTATGATTAGGTCTTGAGCTGAATATTTTAGACAATGAAACGGTACATTCCACAAACAGCTTGTGTATGCTGTTGTTCAATTACCAAAGTGGCAACACAATATTATGTTCAAGATAGACAAAACTATCAAGTTAACAGCATGCAACAAGATGATTACCAGTCGAGGCATTACTTGACAGTCAATTAGCAAACAAGGAAGGAGGGCCCAAAGCTCCAAGGAGGCATGCATGCATCCATCGCAATCATGTGCTGCATTGTCCTATTAAATGTTAAATCACTAATAGTTTAGGCAGCAAGAAGGGGCCCTCATGACCCTTATCTTGAGGACACGGTCCTATAACTTATCATGGACATGGAAAGAGATGCTCCATCCAAACAAATTGAATTGTACTCCATGAAATTGAATTGGGCACTATAAATAGAACCATGCCTAGCGACCATCTATAGAGATTCACAACAAAGCTAAACACAAAAAGGAAGGGCCCTTGGAGAGAGGAAGAAGAAAGAGATGGAGATGTATATGGATGACAAGAGGAAGTTGGCAAAGAAGGACAAGCGGACGGCGGCGGGGAGTAGAGATAAAGGAGGCCCATTGGGCTCACAAATGGGCTCAGTAGGCCTCAAGCTGAGGACACGGTCGGTGTCGGGCCAGTTTGCAAGCCTTGTGAAAGAGCAAAGGGCGAGGTTCTACATCATGCGTCGCTGCGTCACCATGCTGCTGTGTTGGAGGGAGTGCCAGTGAGGCCCATTTTTCTTCTTCTTTCTGAGAGATGGGCCTGTTCTTCGGCCATCCACAGAAACAAATATGTTTGTAAACACACACCAAAAAAAAAAAAAAAAAAAAAAAAAGCAAAATTGCAGCACTGCTTGATGCACTTTCAGAACCTGTCTTGACTGGCATTTGGGATTCAAATAGCACACGGTTTTGGCCATCCGTGGGATCTGTAAAGTGTGAACTCATGGATTACATGTAGACTGTGCAGTTACATTTAACATCCTCCACAATGCATGTGCAGGCCTTGTCCACGTGGCAGCATGACCCCACTTGGCTGATGCAATCCTATCTTGTTGTATCCTACTTTTTCTTACATTAAAAGTATAATATGACCACAAACACATGAACCAACCGAATGGCTGCTGGGGACCATGATAATATGATATATAGGTTCACATGTTACATGAAATCTCCATAAAATGCTACAAAGCCCGTTGATAACTTGGACCCATATAGTCCAATCCAACATCTCAAAAGTTGTAGTACTACAAAAAGTTGGTGTACAACATTCAAATATTTCCAAAAATGTATCCAATTACTATCTTAACAAAATCTGCTTAATTAATGTGGAATATAAAGTGTTGGATGAGAGAATCCAAAAATCAGATTTATTTGTAAAAAAAATCCTTGCTATAGGGGTTGTTATTAAAGAACAAAAAGATATTAAAGTCTATGACAGTCTGCTGTCTGTTTCCTAATCGGACCGACTTAATTTCATAAACATCTCTATAAAATACAACTCCCACTTCTTTGTTGCTTCATAAGGAGTGTGCCTTTATTGACTCACCCATTTTGCTTTTAAATATTTCTGATCTTCCATATTTTCTGATAGATCTTGGGCCAATCTGATCTGATTCCTATGTAAGTGACATTTCTATGATCAAACTGACCTTTTTGAAAGGTTGGATTGGATGCTACTTGACTCATTTTTTGGCTGAGTTTGAACTGTGAAATCTTTCCTTTAACTCTAGATATTTGAAAAATTCTAGGTTTTATAGGATGAATTTGATTATTTTGTTGTTTTCAAGGCTTTTGCCTTAAAACTATAATTTCGATGTGTTTGATTTTATAACTCAAGGTTGGTATCTTTTTATGAGTTTTCTGGTGAAAGATCCAATCTTTTGCTAGGAAGATTAGATTTTGTGCTATTTTTGAGGTCTTTGTTGCATGTATTTTGATAAAAGAAGATATTCTTATGTATCTTTTGGTGCATCCACTACACAAAAAGTTTCCACCTTTGCTCTTTTAATATTTTCCTTGCTTATTTGAGATGAATTCTAGTATCATGGATGCTGAAGTAGTAGAAGCTGGCAAGCAAAGGGCGAATGTGTGCCCTAGTAAGAGGAAGAAAGAGATCTGGGAGGACATAGAGATTATAGACGGTGATTTAGCGTTGTCGTTTCCTGGGGGGCAGCGCGGTATCCGTAAGAAGAGCATCCTCCATGATATTTTGGAGGTAATTTCTGGTGGTGTTGGCTCTCTTAATTAATTATCAGATATATATATGATAGTGTGGTATGAAATTTTTTTTTTAAGATCTGTTAGATCGATCACCATAATGACATACTTATATCTTACAAGGAGGTTTATGGTTTTGACCACAATGATCAGTATAGTCAGACTGTGCTGTACAGGGGCCCGGGCCCGCCTGGGCTTCAGCCCCCCAGTCGCCCCACCCCCCCCCCCCCCCCAAAGGCCCAAGGCCCAAGGCCCTAGGCCCTCTGTATTTCCTTCGGCCTAACCCAACCCTTCCCCCGGCCCAAGCATGTCCTCGATGGCGCCCAGCCCATATCCTACCATCTTCCTCTCCTTCGGCCGGAGCCACCGGAGTTGTAGCGCCGCATTTGCTTAGCTCCGCTCCAAGCTCCAAGGGTATGTGCAGCTATAAACTTCACACACCGCTCCCGGATTTCTTTTCTTGGATTTAGTGCAGGGAGCCCGTTTTCTCGGCCCAATTGGAGTTCTTGGATCGCCTGCTCGGGTGTGTGCTCCATCCAGATCCATGGCCATTTTTGCTCTTCTTGACGGGATTAGCGTTGTTTTTGATGTGGTTTGAGTGGTTTTTGGTCCGAGAAAGAAGTTTCTCGAATTTTTAATATTGTTAGGATCACAAGATCATGTCCAGATCCCTGCCCATTTCTTTCCTTGGGATTCTGTGTAGTGTTTAATTGCACAGCTTCTAAAGCAAAATTCAGGGCCTGATTTCTCACTACTCACTAATCCTCTAGTAACTATATTATTTTAGGCTTAGCGCAATTCGTTTTTGGAAAGCGTAGGAGCACTACTCATATGTTTCAGACTTTCAGCATGTTACATGTTAGCCCCCATGTCATATATTTCTGGTTCTGCTATTGGCTCAAAATAGCCAATTTGTTTCTTCTTTAATGCTTCAATCAATTGCACTGTTTTCATGTATTTTGGGCATAAAATTTATGAGCTCAAAATTTGCATAGGTTTCTTTAAGTTCTTGGTTGGTCATTAGGTTGATTAGAAAATTGGAACTAGGAGATGGATAACAATCCTCACTCCTCAGTAGTTTGTGTTGACTACTTGACTGATGAGTTCGGCTGCTTTAAGTCAAACTGCAAAAGTAAGAATCTTAACTAAGTTTTCTTTTGTAATCTCATTGTGGTCGCAAATTTGAACTGTGATCACGAGCATAGTGCGCTGTGTTTTAAATGGTGTTACAAACCAATATTTAGTCTATGAGAGTCAAAGCTGCATTTTACTTGTGCCGTATTTTCTTAGCTCAATGAAGTTTATGCAACGTTAATCCTGTATTGATTTCTATACTCTGAACCCATATTCCTTGGTGGAAAAATCAATAAGTCGCAGAACCATATTCCATGGTGAAAATTACATTTTAATTATGGACTGTGCTGGTAAAATGTCTGAAGTGGAATTATTTGTTCTGAAGAAAACCATGGATGCCCGTTAGAGATGACAAAGCATTAGCAAACTTCACTGAGAAAGTATGATGTTAATTTTTTTTTGGTGTCAAAATTGCTATATTAAGTCCATATACTCATTAAAAAAAACTTCTGATGTATACTGCATGAGCTATTTGCTCTCTACTTCACTTTGCTTTTTGCTTGAAGAAAAAGAACTGTCGCTTTAAAGAACCACATTTTATTAATTGGAAACTCGAGTATTATGGCAACTATTTATAGTTTAATTCTACATCTACTTTAGAATGAGGCTCTGGCTAATCTTAATGTCTGGGTAATCTTGCGTGCATCAAATACCCCAAAGGGACATTATTTCTTAGTAATACAGACATCGCACTGCCTTCTGGCTTTTGTACCATTTTTTATATGCTACCATTGCCTGCTTTTGGGGTTGGAGCTTCATTTTACCTGGTAAGTTAATGTACTTTTTTTGTGCTGGTTATGCATTTTTGGTTTGCTACTCTGAGTTGGATTGAACTTTGTCTTGTATGTTTGGTATCTGGACCCTCTTTTATAGATTAGACCCACTACTAGAAGTAAGTTTGGTTCTGTCATTCTGTCACCAATGATCTTGAGGAAATAGACCCTACCTTGTTGCCATGATCCTATTGTTGTTTGCATTTTTTAAGCCGAGATATTTTTACACAGCATGTCTCAACTCATTCCATACTGCATGCCAGAACAAAATTTTTTCCCCATCCTCTGAAACACCAATTTTTTATTTATTTTTTAAGTCTTTTTTTTTAAAAAAAAGCTAGACATTGGATCGATTAATTTTCACCAAATGAACCTAGGTAGTGGTGGGAGGCCAATGCCATAGAACGATGCACTATAGTCCTCAAGGTAACGCCATGTATGGTGGTGTTAGCCCTTTCAACACATGGCATGGAGAATTTTTCGCTATCCATCCTGTCACACAAGTCAACAAGGTTTAACACTAAACATTTTGGTGTTTGGTGTGCTATTAACGCCCTTGATTATGGCGTTAGCACTTACTTTTAGCAGGAAAACACATGTATTCATGTAGGTCATGGAGGCTAACGCTATTAGTTATGGCGTTAACACATGTATTTGTTCCAGTTCTGACAGGTGTGCTCCAAATAGAACTCTTCATAGAAGATTAGGGCCTTCTGCTTGTCTATTTCTTGTACATCCCAGATTTGCAGACCTGTTGACTCGCACGGCATCTGGTGCTCTGGCAATCAACTTCCAAGGAAAAAAATCAATGAATTTCTGCTCCAAGATTGACCACTTATATAGATGTCTCTAGGATAGGATGTTCCCTACCTTCTATCTACTTTGGGGCCAGCATGTTTTATGTGTGAGGTTTTCCCTATGGGCGTTAACACCCAACAATTATGTTTAGGTTCTAGCTACTGTGTCATTGCCTTCTCATATATATATATATATATATATATATATATAGAGAGAGAGAGAGAGAGAGAGAGAGAGAGAGAGAGAGAGATAGAGAAACCATTGAACAAAGATTGGCTGTCAGAGGAGGTGTCAGTGTTACCCTTTTCCTTAATTTACCTTTCATGATAGTATTGCATCATAAAGATTGCCTGCTGTTTGTTTTGCCATCTTTGTTGTTTTGTTTGGGACTTACTAAATGTTTATCCATGACTGCTTTAGAAACATCTAGATGTGATCTTGCTTCTTTTATGGTATATGTTACTACCATAAAATGTATCATGTGGCTAAATACTATGAGGATGGGTGGGGTTTTTAGTTGTGTAGTTGGGTTGTGTATATTGCTTGTTAAGTTGTTATCTGTTTCTCACATTATCTCTCAAATTATTACAATGTCATTACACTTGGAAAATTTACATTAATTGAGACAAAATATGTCTCTCCTTTGTATGTTAGGAACTTACACTCTAACTTATCGCCTTTTTGTGATCTAATAAGCATCAATATCTTAATAATGATATACCTTCTATCTGTAGGCATGCATGCACATATAATGTTCTCCTCTTAACCATATGTTTTTAGTTAGGTGAGGCAGTCTACCATGTTTTGTTCCTGCCATGATACATTGCGTGAAATCTTAACTAAGTTCTCTGGCTAAATACTTTAACGGTGATTGAGCTTTATCTTTTCTTGTATCTTCTAAACATTATAATTTCTACATTCAGCAAAAATTTACTTTGAGACATAATGTGTCTTTCATAGTTTTTTGTGACTCACCAATAGTTATGATCCACTGAGCATTAGTATCTTAGAGAGGTTCCTTATGAATGCTAATATGCATTATTACATAAAAACCAAGATCATTAGGCATTTTGTAATTGATGTCTAAGATAGCAAAGCATTCTGTAATTGTTTTACTTGTCACTATTACTTTGTACCAAATTTTTTATTTGTTATCGTATTGACCATTGTTTTTTAACATTCCAGGATGATGCAGACAATAACACTAGCACCCCAGAGGGTCACAAGGCAAACTTGGATGTGCAAACGCAAGTCGCTCTTCAAAACAAACAAGAAACATCGTTTCTTGCCCTATTATTGGAAGGCAATGATTCTGACCTTCCATCATTGTATCCAAGAGGCATCGGTTCTAATATCCCACTGGTGGTGATTGGGCCTAGCACCAGTTTTGGTGACCTCTCTTATGAGATATCAAGGTTGAACTTGCAAGATGATTGTGTGATAGAAGCTGCTGATTTTGACCAGTTGCAACCTCAGAAACAAATCAGTAGTCATGAAAGCGTTGTGTTTGGCTCTAGCGGCATTGCCACCTTTGTCACACCTTATGCCGCAGAATCAAGTAACCAGATTGGCCATGGTTTTGAAGGATCAAGTTCTGGGACTGCCCAGGCAATGGACCTTGGTGAGGCTAGCAATCAAGAAAGGTTGCTTGAGCAGGCCAGTGAAGAGCACCTGCTAGAGCTGCGCAGGCAGATGTTGGCAGAAGAATCCGAGGAGTGGCCTTCTTCTCAGAGTGATTCTGAAAAGAGGCTTTTTGAAATAATAGAGGTTTACAAGATGTGCTCTCTTGCATTGCTTGACCCGGCCTTGTATGATTCAATCAGCCTCATTGGCAAATCTGCTGAGGGTTTGAATAATCATGACGAGCCATCTCCTGCGAGCCAGCCAACAAAAGCAACTTCTGTTGCACCTGGTCCTGAAGCTTCAAGAATCTCCGGTGATCCTTCTGGTTTTGGAACACCTTTCGGTGGGGATTATCATTCTAGTGTTGGACAAGTTAATAGGGACTTTGGTTCCCAATGGCTCCTCGATTTGATCAAGAATGCAAGGGACTGTTCTTTTGGGCTCATTCACATCAAGGGCCATGTACCTGAGTTCAGGTGCGCATAACTCTCATGCAATTCTCAAGTTCAACATTGATTTTTTCTTAGAAATAAAATGATGTAAATCTCTGTGGATATGGTGCTTGAGAAGGATGAGTAGAATGTCTAGAAGAAAAGGTTTTCTATTGTGCTATATATATATATATATATATCTCTGTGTGCGTGCGTGTGTCGTGCGCATGTTGCTTGAAGCAATTGCAACCTTTGATGGCTAACCTGCCATTTCCTACTGTGATATGCAGTGTTGATAAATTTGGGACCCATTTTATACAGGAGAGGCTTAATATAGCATCTCTAGAAGAAAAAGCAATGCTATTTGAAGAAATTATGCCTCACATTGCCACTTTGATATCTGACATCTTTGGACATTATGTCATCCAGAAGGTTTTCCTCCAAAAGACTAATAATTTCAACCTTTCAAGTAGTAGTACATAGTCGACTGTAATTCCCAATATTTACCTTTTTTTTTCCTGGCCTTTTTCCATCAGCTTCTTGAGCATGGGACACCCTACCAGAGAAGGAAACTTACTGATCAGCTTATTGGGTGTGTGTTACACCTAAGCCATCATACGTATGGTTGTCAAGTGATCCAGAAGGTATCCCGCACACTCAGCCTTTTAGTTTTATACTGTTTTGTCTCCTTTTTTTTATTATTTTTTGAAACAAGCCTTCTGTACTATTTCATATTTGGAAACAATAGATTCATTTGTGTTGTAACTTGAGACAGTTTCTCTATCTGTAGATGGTCTGGTCTCTATTGTTTTTTTAAAAAAAAAACAGATGGCCTCCACTATAATGTTTGTATGTGTTTGGAAAGCATATATTAATTAGGCTCTTCACTTTTCTTTTAAGTTGGTATCGTGCCACACTTCTCTTATGGAGCATTAGATGTTGTTATTGTTCACTTGATCAGTTACTCCATCACTAACACTAATTTAATTCATTTATTTTACAGGCTTTTGAATTTAGTGATCTTGATCAGAAGATAAAGATGGCTGAGGAGTTGGATGACAATGTGTTGAGATGCATCCGTGACCAACATGCAAGCTATGTTGTCGAGAAATGCATCCAGTGGGTGCCAAAGGAATACATCCAGTTCATCTTTGAGAGTTTCTATGGGAATGCAAAGATGTTATCATTGCATCCGTATGGGAATCGTGTCATTCAGGTCGTTTGGTTATTGTTTTTCACCAAAATCCATTTCTTTTGGCCTCCAATATTATTCATCACTCATGATGTCATTCTCTCCTGATCTTCCACCCAGAGATTGTTGGACTACTGTAATGATCAAGATACTCGGTACATTGTGATGACGGAGATAATTGAAGATGTTATAGAGGTGTCAACAAACCAATTTGGAAACTATGTTGTCCAGGTCAGTGCAAGTAGCAACCTTGTGTCCCCTTTCTGTCTTGTACATTATTTCCATGTATGAATATCAGAGGGTAAAATATGGGGAGGCGTATTGCTTAAAAGAAGGATCGATGGATGATTGATTCTTGATATGATTTCTTAGATTTACTTGTGCAAATATTTATTTGCTTTTACGGACATCCCGCAGTATATCTTGGAGTATGGAGGTCCCAATGAACGATCAGCTATTGTAAGGAAATGTGCAGGGAATGTTGTGATCTTGAGCCGGCATCAGTTCGCTTCCAATGTCATTGAGAAGTGCTTAAGTCATGGTAGCTACAGAGACCGCCAATTCATCATTAATGAGATCCTCAATGCTGGTGGTGGTCAAACCGAGCATATTGCAGTATGTCATTATTCAATATTCCTCTAATCTAGCTGAAAATCATGCGTAATTGGTGATATAATGTTGTAAATAGCTTTTAAAGTAAAAAAATCCCATATGCTATATTAATAATAACTGGTATAATCTATATGGCAAGATCTTCATGGATACAAAGAATTAGAGTTGCATTTATTTTGAAGTTCTAATATTTATATGATTAATTCACACTATTATAATATGAACCAGTAGATAAGTGGTGTATATTTTTTTTCCCATTTTCTTCCAATTAATGTGAGAAATTTTAGATCTTGTTTTTATTATGCTGAGCTAGTTCTTTATGTCCCTAAGAAATTGCATTTAGTTGTTTCAGATAAACTTGACATGTTCAGTACTTGTTTGAGGTGAACTGTAACTATTTTTCATATCGTCACGCAGAAAATGATGAAAGACAAATACGCCAACGGTGTCATACAGAAGATGATAGAGACGGCAGATGACTGGCAGCGTAATCATATCCTTCATCTCGTGAGGTTGAACCTCAGCGTACTGAGAAACCGCACCTACAGGGAGCATGTCGTCGCACGTGTGGAGAAACTCCTAGCTGTTGGAGGTACCTGATAGTTCACTATTTGATCCCCTCCAAATGCTTATTGAGGTAGGAAAAGGTCGACTAATGCTTTTCTGATTGTGCTTCTTGCAGACAAGAGAGTGATGTTTCGCCAACGCCGGAGACGGAGACGCTGATTCTAGAAGCCCATGGTGATTTATGGGGTTGGTTGGTTTGTGCGGATCGACGTCGATGCAAAGGCAAATTTACCTAAGTTAGTCGCCCTGCATGTGGCGCGTGTTTGAGTGTTATACATAAGAACTTCATGTTGTTTTAAACAGAGCTCTGCTGGTTGGGCTCTCTCAGTTATGCTGTTATCTATGTTATGTGGCTGTTATCCATATTCAGTTTTTGCATCTCAGATATGTTTGTATGATGGTCACATATTCATGTCCTATGTAGAGGCTGCCTGTATGCTTGCTGTATTAGATTCAGGTTCAGGTTATGTCATTATAGGTGTTAGCCGACAGACTTGCATCTCCTTGCAAAGTAGACATATACACTTGTTATGGAGTTAATTGGTCTATGCTCGCTATATATATGTTCAGATACTAGACGCTGCACGTACACCTGTATACCAGCACAAGAAGAGTTCGGACAGATCAAATAATATAGGTATCTTGGAGCAGACTGACTTAGATCAAGCCATGCATCAAACGCAAAGCAAACGACATTTACATACAAGACATTGAACATATATAAGAAAAGGCCATCAACATTTATATTATTATCTCCGGGCAGGACAGAAGGTGATGAGGTATCTATGGGCTTTGCATCTGTTGAGGCTGGACGCGTCGTCATAGGCGTAGCTGTAAGCCTTGGGGCATATTGCCTTGAACAGGTGTGAGAACAGTGTCGGCTTGCACGCCGACGGCGACCCGTACTCCCCGGTGCAGCAGTATTTGTCGCCGCCGAGCGCCCGGCATGCGCTCCGGCACCCAGCCACCCTCCCCTCCCCGTCCTTCACCTCGAACGCCGACGGGCAGCACACGTTCAGGTCTACCTCGCATGATGCGACGCCGCACCCCACTCCGCCTCCCACCGGCGACATGGACACCGGTGCGTTGAACCCGTCCACGAGGCTCACGTCGTAGAAGTGCATAGGCGACTGGGGTGTGCCGAACGTCATCTCCACCACGGTGGTCGGGGCGGCGCCGGGGGCGCCGTTGCAGCGCAGCAGGCCACCACAGTCGCCGGTGGCACAGGTGCCACGGCCGCTCTCGTCGAAGTTGCAGCCGCGACGGGGCCAGACGCGGCCCGACCAGCCCAGCGGCACGTCGAAGGCGGCCTCCTCGCCGGGGCCAAGGCGGAAGCCGCCGGACTGCGGCGTGGGGTGACCGGCGGTGCCGAGCATGCCCGGCCAAACCGTCTCGGGGCAGTTGTTGACCAGTATGAGCTGTATGCCGCCGCCTGCAACTGCAAAAGCTCGATCAAGCTGTTAATTAGATCACCTGCCCCCGTGGATGGCATCCAATACGAACATTGTTACTGTTAGAGTAGTAAGTAATCCTACTTACGAGAGACTTCTGATATGGAGAGGGAGAAGGAGAGGAAGAGGAGGAGGACCCAAGGGGAGGCCATGGCTGATTTGTTTAGGCAGTGTAGTGGAGAGAGTGCGAGTAGTGCTCAGTTGCGTTGTGGACAAGGTTTGGTATAAGTAAGAAACCACCTGCAACTTCCCTGCTGCAGCGATGAACGGTTTTGATATACATGTCACGCCATCTGCAAAATCTACAAAGGTAACAAATAAAGCTACGAACTAGTCTAATACTGCTTTTGTTTCCCTTTGAAGTAGATAACTATTTGGTTCCACACCACTTGATAATTCTGTCGAGTTAGTTTGGTACTTTGAAAGATATATTCTTTAGTTTAACTATATAGCTTGCTGATCTGCTTCAGATATCTGAGACATATCTGACAGGAAAGAAAGAGCAGCAGGCTCTAAAGTGTTCGATCCCTGCAAATACCTAGACCTACTTTAATTTGCTTTTTTTTTGGGGGGATTGAGATTTCAGTATCTATTCCTTGCTTTGGGTTGGGTTTACTCACTTTGTACTTATGTTGCAAATAAACTAACTAAAGCTTAGTTTGGATAAGGGAAAAGATAGAATTGAGTCATGATGGCCCGATCGAGTTCATGGATCGGAATCTCTCTCTTTAATTTCTCTTTTGGCATGTCGATCTCTATCTACCTTCTTCATGTTTATGACTATCATGCATGTGGAGAACCCGGCATGCAGTAGCTTGCATACATTTGGACGTCGTCTCATTCAGAAAGCATCTTAAGAATACGCCTTTTGGTTTTGAAAGCTTATGCTAGTTTCATTTGGCTAGACTCTGATCATTCCAACAATGATATATTTCAATTAAAAAATAATAATTGATAATATGTATTACAAACACATATATGAAAATGATCTACACCACTTATACAAATTGTTAGGATTGAAGAAAACATGCAGCATGCAACACAAAATACATATGCACGCATGCTTGTAACAATGTATAACATCACATAATAATACAGTTACATGAAATGTGTATGTAGTTTGCCAGATCATCTGCAGTGAAGAAATAATATCTCTTCCCACAGTTTTCACTTTATTCTTTATGAGATCACTTCATGCATCTGGATCTCATATCTTTGGTTTGTCTTCTGTACCAAATAAGCGACGAGTAATCTTTGATGTGTTTATACCTTCCATTTGAAAGGAAATCACTGAAATCGGACTCCATTGGTTACTAAGATTCTGATTAAACTCTAAACTCGTACAATGTGCTTTCATGAACTTTAAGCACTCCTCATCGTCCTATATATTGTGATCAACGAGACGCAAATTAGTTAAAATAAAAAAAAATACGCGGGTGGGATAAACTTAGAACATATATATACATTAATTGTTCATCATGCATGTTTATGATGTTAATTACCGAGCGGCACATCGGACGGATGAGACTGTTGAGAGAAAGAGCATCACGTTCTTGCGCGACACACCTAAGAGCAGATGTGGCGATCGTAGAGGCATCAAATTGGAGCACTGAGGGATCTGTTCAGTGTAACACATTAATTGGGAAAATTTAAACATTTTACATAACAAATTAACAGCTGAAATCAAGAAGGAATGTCGACAAATTGATGTAAATATTTACACACAGGACTTTCTTGTAAGTACGTTTACCTGAGAGCGAATGGAGGAGGAGGTTAGTGCTGCGAGAGGCGAGAGCAGGAGCCATTTTGGAAGAGGTGAGGAGGAGGTCGAGGAAGGAGAAGGGAGTGACGCAGGCTAGGCGCCATTGGAGTGCCTTGAGCAACGTCAGCTCCATGTCTCGCACTGTGCTCGTCCTGAACGAATGCCTCATCACCTCCTCCATCTGATCATTTTTATATATTCATGCATGCATATTTGGATGTTAATTATTTCGACATCTGCAAGACACCTATGCATGTATGCATGTCAAAACTTTTTTTTTTCTTTTTTTACTCTGTAATTAAATATGGTCATGCATGCATGCATTCATAACCTTCAGACAGATGTAAATCACAAGAAATTGGTGAAGAGAAACAATCCATTAGCTACTAGCCATAGTGTATATCTTGATGTATATATTACTGCGGTATATGTGTAAAAAAAAAATCTCGTTTCGTGTGAGTAGTTGCCTAAAATGAGATAAATATAGATATGGATTAATTAAAAAGATAAGGAATTTAAGATTTGCAGTTATAATACTTTGGACGTCATATATAATTAAGCAGTAACTTCCCAAAAAGAACGTGCTTATGTAGTGGGTAATGCATGCATGCGTAGATTGATACCTGGAGATCATGCAGAGATGGGATATTGACTTCGTCCAACTTGCATGCAAGCGAGAGGCAAGCTACGCTCAGCAGTTCAGCCATCCACACCTCCCAACTCTGCCATCAATATATCAATATATCAATATCAAACCATACAAAATTAACTATTGTAAGATCAAATTAAGACATCTATTAGCACATTAAGATTCTGTTTGAGAAAACTTAAATTTCTATCAGAAATAACTTCTCAAGAAGTCTCATAGAAACCAGAAGAGAAGACTTAAATTTCTCCGTTTAAACTTCAAAATCTCCTCTTGTTGTATCTGATTGCAAATATTTAAACTTTTGACAGCTTTAAATTGAAATCTCTCCCAAACAAAAGTTTAAAGTAAGAAACGAAAAATTCGACTCATGACGCACACACCACATGGCAGTTCATCGACAAGAACCGATCAAGATAGTTCACCGCATTGAACACCGTCGCTATTGCCAATCCAAACCTGCCAAAAACCTGAGAAAAACATTGTGCATCAAATTACACACTAATATTCAGTGTTAACCCATATCGATCGACACAAATGATAATGTATGCGCGTATTTACGTACATAGACGATGTACTGTACGCCCGTGGACCTAGCATTTGAGACACCACAAGATCGCCGCAAATGCTCCAGGTACTCTCTTCTCGGAGCACAGCTTCTTTCTCTACACTTGTACTCCATCAAAATGTCATCCAATTCTTGCTCATCTACGGCGGCCACAACAGGTTGGATCAGCGCATTCCCTCGCGAGCCAGTTGCTGTTGTTGTCGTTGCAGGCGGAGATGTCGGTGGCGGTGGCGTCGAGACGAGGGGGTCCTCGTGGCAGTACAGAAGACTCTCACCATGGTCCTCCATACCTGGACTCGAGCTACTGTTATTCCATTGTTGCTGTGTAGTATATATGGTGCAAGTGCAAATATGTTATTAGTGTACAGTTGTATGGAGTATATACGGAGATGGAGGTGAGGAGGGGAGTTATGCTTATGCTTATGTATATATGCGGGATGGGGATGGGGTACACGAAATGGATGGTGGATGCTTTTAAAACGGAGAGGACTGGTCTCATGACGTGTGGTTAATGCATGCACACGAATAAGCAAAATAAAAATTAATATATAATTTTCATTTTTTATTCTATTCAAATTGAAGATGATGACTGTCAAACCTGAAGCAAGTTATGATTATATCATGAGTAGTTGAGATTACGCCAGTATTAACAGTTGGTTTTTATTTTTGGTTTTATTTTGGTCTATTCACAGCTTGTTAAGGTAAGTAGGCCCACTACCATGTAGAAGCTCACGGCATGCTCCCGCCATGGCCGCCGCCTGCCCTCTCATGAGCGTGATGCGAAGCTGGGAATGGATGGACGGCCAGTCACGTACACTAGCTGTTGAGCTCTTGCTATGCCGCGTGAACCTTGTAATGACGACACTACTCGCAGTACTGCATGCAGGTCCCCCACAACATGGAGAGTACATATATATCTGGAATTCTGCAAGTTAGGATTCCTTTGCATGCTCGCATCAATTAATTAATGACCATAGCTACAAACATAAACATAATAAGTACGCAAAATAGCAATAGTTGAGGAGCGGAGTAAATGATTATATTTGCCACACAAAGAAACCAAGATGTCTGACAAAACCGTACGAAGTAGGCAGCTAGCTGGGGGGATGGAAGGGAGTGGAGTAGTAACTATGGCAGTGCGAGGAAGATGATAGATGATAGATCCCGAGGTAGCTAGGTGCATGGCCTCCTGCCTTCATCATTCACCAATCAATGGCTCAATGCTTGCTTCCATGCAATGCATTCCACAACGTATTAGTACTAAACTGCTGCAGTATATTCTTCTTCCAGTACTCCTGTACGTCGACCTGCCTTTTTCATCAATGTTGTCCATCCATCTGACTGCCAGAGGAATGCATGTTTTAATGTATATTAATTCAGTACATGCAGTAACACAGACTTGAAGGCCTCAACAAACAGAGATGGAATTAATACACACACACATGCATCTTAAAGATCGATGGGCAGAGTTAATTATGTCTTGAAACAACAGAGGACGACATGTTTGTTCATCGATCAGTGCTACTTCTTTGCTTCTAACAATCAAAAGGAAGGAAGGAATCAGTGTGGAGTTGTGTCGCGTTAAGCACAACAGAGATTGGAAGCGTAATATGGAATTTTTTTGTACGGAAAACAGAGAAAAAAAGAAAAAATATAAAATTACACGGACTAAAATTAAATTACATAAATGACTCTAATTACTAATACAGACAACAACTTATCAAAAAACTCTTCACTCGACGACCCAAGTGGCAATTGGTGGGGGCTATAAATCACTTATGAATTTGATCAGTCGGCAAAGAATTTGATCAGCAATTGACGACTTATTCTAGCGACTGGTGAGGTGGTTTAAGTTGTTAGATGAGCTAGTGACTGGTTTCTTTTTTATAAATATCGTTAATCAGGATGACAACTTTAGTTATTTCTGTAATTATTTTATGTTTAGTTTTTTTTTGTTAGAGGTCATCCGTACACAAACGTCGCGTAATATGTATTGGAGTATTTATTAACGGTCCTGATTAGATCAGTGTAGAGCTGCCCCGTTCGTTCATTGGATGATCGATTCGACGGTGGGGATCTATCACGGGGCTTGGGTCCGTTCGTTCGAGGATGGACGTCCAGGATCTATTGCTTGCGTTTCCTCACAAGCACAAGGCCCATTTCGTCTCCAATTCTTCCGGCCGCCGCCGCCGCCGCGGCCCAACTGGAACTGCCGCGTGTTGTGAAAAGGCCTGAGACTGAGAGGTTTCGGACATGACCCATCGCCGCACAGGCTGGCCTGGATGTCACAGCGGCCGCGCCAGGTAACCTCGATCTCGCACTTGCTTTACTCTCTCTCATCTCTCTTTTCCTTTCCACCCAAGTTGCACGCACGCATACAAACTGCTCGATCATTTTCCTACATGAATAAGAGTTAAATTTCTTAAGAGTAGAATTGCTAAGCGCCTGGTAAAACTAAGGATGATGTTTTCGCAACGGCATTCGTCATTCATGATATGTTCGTAACTTGCAAAGGTTTTTAGTGTCATATTTCCATTAATCAGCTCTGTTGGGGTATAGTTTAAAGTTTTTGAATTATTCAGTCATATAACTGTATTTTCCCCATAAGATAAATAGTTTGGTTGGATAATGGAGTACGAGTAGTTAATTGAGTTCTTTTCAGTGAAACTTTGCCCCAAGCACATTGCTTTCGAATGAGTGGAAACTTCATAAGTTATAGCCTTATAGGATGTGAAATAATCAACCATAATCTAATACATTTAGTTTTATCTAGTATATAGCAAAACTTGGCGGAGATTGGAGGCACATGTTTGTTGTAAAATTTAGAACAACAATTCAGCATGAACATACATAAGTAAAAATTGAAACAAACTTATCAGTATTTGTGAATTGAACTATGGTAAATCAGTCTAAAACTCACGATTTCATAATTGACTGAAATTAACGCAAATATGTGACATGTACCAGGCAAAATCAGCTCCAAAACTAAACATGTTTAGTATTAATTGAATGTTGTGCAAGCTCATGATCTATATAATGGAAAATTAAATTGAAAGTTGGTAAGTTTAATATCTATTGAAACAAACCCAATTTGATGAGTTATAGTATTACAAATCATCTTCAAAGTGTGTTCTTTTTTGAGAGAAGTAACCTTGGTTACCATTGAATTAGTTAAGATAAGTGAAGTACATAGTTAGAGTACAGAGAACAAAAGGAGAAGGGAGGGAGGACAAAAAAAATGAAAGCTCCTGAACCACTTTTTGCTCCAGAATCTCTCTTCACTCCATCTACTGACTCAGCTCAGCCTCGGAAAATTCTTGTGGTCCTCTCTTTCCATATATTTCAGATCACCAAAACAAACACTACATCCCATTTCCTCCAGCACCTGCACTGAAGGATATCTCTTGTCAGCATCCACCACTGAGATAATCCAGATGCTTCTTGTGTGCTCAAGGTCTGGGCACTTTGCATGAATAGAGTTATTGCGCAAGCCCACACTAACGAGGACATCACTACCTCGGATATGAACAAAACTTCATCTACTCCTTCCACTACTTCCTCACCGCCATGAGAAGATTAAGGAGAACGGCGAGTCGGCATGAATCCATGTGCTGAGTCATTCACTACGTCCACACCAGAGGATCAATGAGTTACATCAAAGGTGGAGCAACTTACGACACATCAAGCCCAGTCCAAGATCAAGTCCAACTCATCCGCGAGTCCAGCCCGGCCATCCAGCAGCAGTCCAACTTCAAACGGATGCCCATGCCACGTACGGAGTCTGTTTGGGGTGAATGAGCACTTTACGGAGAAGCCCACGACGCCACCTTTCGAATGGATCTGGCCCCACTGCCAAATTCCGTCTGGATCGCCCGCAATCGACGAAACAATTCACAGACAGATTCTGCCAGATGCTATGCCACCTCTAATTTGGGCCCAAGACCCGTGTACCCCTAGGGTTTCACGTCCACCTTCTTGGCCGCAACCCCTGTTACATATGGCCGTCACCCTTCCCATTCTTCCTCAAGTTTTGTTTAGATTAGTTTTTCCTTATGTGTGAAATTTCATACTTGTATTCTTGTGTCGGCTAGACCAACAACAACAAGTTACACAACCTCAAATTTATCGTGTGCTTCATCCATATTTGCAATTTCAGATTACTTTTATCTTGTTGTTCGGTTGCTTGCAGGAATCGATCCTCGTGATCAGGTCAACCGCGTCTTGGCACGGTTGATAACGACTCGTGAGTGTGGTTTAGCGATTGCCAGGGCGTCTAGTCTTGTTTGGTTGGTAGCCGGATCACTAAGGTCACTCTCCATCAAATCGAAGTTATCCTTCTCACCGGAAGATCGGGCATCCGTGTCTTCATCACACACCTCTGTAGAAAAAACACAATTGATCAACAGATGAGTAGTTGTTTCTTGCTCTCTGTGACACAGTGTGCATATCATACTGAAATGTGTTGGTTTTGGATCAACTCAAGATTGAAGACGACCAATATGTTAGATAGATAATGGAATTCATACCCCACTAAAATTATCCAAATTCATGAACTATAGTATGACAAGTTAGTCTATTACTGGTTGACAAACTACGTAGGTAGTGGACTGGAAAATTATTTTGGTATTACAATTTGATCTTGGTGGGTTTTGGTTGGGGGGTGGGCGGCGGTTGTGGGGTGGGACATTTCACTATAAACAGTTTTAATTTGAATTTCCAAACCACTAAGCACTCGATCCATCATCCAGCGGCCATAATTCAAGCATGCCATTCTTTGAACAACTGTAGTATGCTATAGTATGATGAAACTTGACAAATCATGTAAAAGAGAAAATAAAAAGAGAGAACCCATTGACGATAGCAAAGCAAAATTGAAATGATTCAGTGACAGAAACTCATGCTTACTTTTCTCTCAAGAATACATACTGATGATTTAAAGTGTTACATATGCATCAGAAGCATTAAACAATAGTTTTTATCTCACCTCAAGGTTTACTTGAACAGAAAAATACATTAATATAAGCTGCTTCATGCTTCCTCACCCTCATTAATTCAAAAGCTTTTATTGTAGCGTCTGCAACATCAACGTCGGAACCTATGCAGTACTTGCTTAATTTGCAGTTGCCTACCTAGCCAAACTTACCAAAGTAACAGCCACAAACACATAGATTCTGTCATACAGTTTTTCAAAAAGGCGAAAATAAGCAACCCTCCATGCCTTCTTGAACAGCAGGGCAGAAAACACCACCCATAGACCCACTATGAATCCCACACCAAGTCCACAATGAAAGAAAATTAGCTTAGATTCTTGTTGACCTCTTCTGAGATCACTTTGCATGAATGTATCATTTTTTGGACAATTCTTTTGAAGAGGAGGACCGCAAAGACCACCATTGCCAATGTACACAGATGATGGGTTGTACACATTGAGCATGTCGAGTTGTTGTCCTGAGGGAATTCTTCCTGATAAGTTGTTATATGACAAGTTTAAGTAGCTCAAAAATGTTAAATCTGAGAGCTTGATGGGATTTCACCAGAAAACTTGTTCTTTGAGAGGTCAAGCGATTCCAATGACCGCATGGCACCAATCTTGCTAGGAATTTTTCCGCTTAAGTCATTCCATGATAAATTCAAACTTACTAATGCATCAAGAGGCAATTTCTTGGGGAACCCCACCAGTTAAACAATTGCAAGATAAATCGATGCTCACCACATTCTTAAACTCACGACCATATGTACGTTCTTGCCCTTTAGTATTCACTGTGAAGAATTCTCAAAATTGACCTTCTAAAGGGAAACCATACTGGCCATTTTCAAATGGATCAAGACTGTATGTATCATATAAGGGCTTCAGGCCTTTTGGTCCCTTCTGAGTTATGGAGGTTAAGTTGGAGAGATATGAAGGTATAACACCAGATATATTGCTACTTGATAGATCCAAGTATTGAAGGTCCCTAAGGTTTGTAATTTTGATTGGTATATTACCAGAGATCATATTATCTCCTAGTTGAAGAAATTGCAATTCCACAAGCTCTCCTATCCATGAAGGTAAGCTTCCAGAGAACTTGTTATGCACCAGATCCAAGAAAACTAGATCCGTGCAGTTTTTCAAAAATTAAGGGAGTTTTCCTGAGGAACTATTATTGGTTAACAAAAGGTACTCTATGGTTTTGATCTCAGAACATTGAGGAAGCTCTCCCTCCAGAAGATTGTTGGACAAATCTATATCAACCAAATGCTGCAATTCACACATAGATGCTGGAATTATGCCATTAATGCTATTGGAATACATAGTTAATGCTTCCAGTTGTAAGCTCCAAGATTAAATGGTAGTGATCCCGAGATGGAGTTGTTGGATATGTCCAATATGGTGAGGTCTGCAGGCAATGGTGGTATTGGACCAGTTAGCTGATTTGAATTGAGATCGAGTATATCCCATGACATAGCTTCCATATTTGCTGTTAACCTGCCACTTATCTGATTGTGGGCAATGTTCAGGTATGCACCTTGTGGAAATGATGTCCAGAACCAATCAGGAAGCCTACCCTTAGAGCTGTGCTTGAAACATCTAGTGCTACAATATCCAATTGCCACTGAAGCCAAGCAGGAAATAGTGGACCCATTTGGCAAGATGCAAAAAGTGCAGTTTCTAACCTAGAGAGGAAGCCACTTTGAATCCATCACAACCTTCAAATTATTGAGGGAAAGGTTTATCGTCTTTAAATTTATTAGAATTGTGAGGTGTTCTTCCGTCATCACACCACTCAAGGAATTGTTGCTTATGTCCAAAGAAGTCAAATTTCTGAGCATACTGATTTCTGATGGTACAAGTCAATTGAGGTGGTTGCTAGATAGGTCAAGTTCCCTTAAACTAATTAAATGCCCAATCTCTGAGGTATAGGCCCAGTTAGGTTGTTTTCCGATAGCTCAAGGGTCCCCAAATAAGTTCCCTATCCAATGTGGCAGGTTCCCAGTCATATTGTTCTCTTGCAAACCCAACTCTTGCAATTCGTTCCATGCGCACTGTGGCAATCTCTCCCATCAATTCTATTATGCTTCCCACTATAAGATTCCCACCGAGGTGTAGGACTTTCAAATTGCATAGATTTTCCAAGTTTGGTGTCATCAAGTCCGTATTCAAATTGTATGAAAAATCAAGGAATTGTAGAGACATCATATTTCCCAGTGCATCAGGAAATTGACCGTACATATTGTTAGAATGAGGGTCGAGGTACTTAACGCTTTTTGCATTCCAAAACCAACTGGATGCGACTGGGTGGTGAAAAGAGTTACTGGAGAGAACAAGCTTATGAAGTTTTGTCAAATTAAGGTATAGAAGTGATTGCTTTGCACTAGGAAGTGAGCAACCAGAAAGAATGAGGACTCTCAGAGAAGGAATCATGTTTACCACATGACTCCAGTCAACTATAGTAGAGAGGTTTACCGAGTTGATACCAAAATACTGTAGCGAAGATAGATGTGTTATCTATGTGTGATATCTGTTGAGTACATTGGACAACAAGTAGCAGTATTTCTGAGTTCAAAATATTGCAACTTGGAAAGATTACCAAGCTGCGGAGGGAAGCTACCGAAAAAAGACATTCCAGAGAGGTTAAGATACCTCAAGCTCTTCAGTGAGGTTCATCCTTTTGTTCTTAAAATAAATGAATCTGCACCTCTGTTATACTAAAAGTTTCGTAGAGAAACCTAAGCGTAAACTCCTAAAACTTGCAAGCACCATTTGTCCAAGATTAACAGACAGTTTATGGTTTTGGCTCTCTATTAGTAGTAGTTCCTTCAAACTATGTTCACGTGTGCTTGCTTTAGAAGATTGCTTTGGACTGGTAGAACATGATGAATGCGTGGATTATAGTTTATCCAATAGATTTTATTCCCCATTCCAATGCTTTATGTAGTACTGAATCACGGACAAAATTTTGAATTTTGCCACCAATACATTTCCACTATTTTGTTTTGTACAGCTTTAAAACAGATTTTAAAGAAATAGGCCGCGCAATTGAGTGGAATTTTTGCTATTTATATCAAAGCTAGCTGTGGGAAGCATCTAAACCATTTTTTAGGGGATCTGAACCAATTTATATGCCAACGGACTGAAGGTTGAGGTACGCACTTAACTCCCTTGATTGTTAGGGCAACCATTGAGTCTAAGGTTGAATTCATGCTATTGTTAAACTATTGGGGTTCTGGGTGCACACTAATGAATTGATGTATTGTGTTGAGCATGATCAAGTGCTGCTTTGTAGAGATGGATGATTTTTGTGTCTTAACAAATTTTGCTGGATCAAAATTGGCAAATGATAAGTAATTCTACTATTAATATACTCCATATCTTCATATTAACAAAAAACTTTGCATGCCCAGCTAATGCTTGGACCCGATCCAGTGGTTCAATTAATACAACGAGTAAAACACATGGCAATTGCTTAATTAGAAGGTGTAGAGGCAGCTGCCGTCATCGCTCCTCGCCGTAGGGTCGAAGTTGTCGGCGCTCCGGTCAGTGCAACCTTCGGGCACCGGCACATTAACTTGCTGTGCTGCTTTACCTGAGATTAATATGATTTAATTGAGCAATCCAAATCTGTATTTTGTAATCACTGCCAATCATATAATGCACGCAAGCATATGTAGCAAGTAATGTACTATACTACAAAAAGAATAATATGGTGAATTTCACATATATAAGAAGACAATGTATACAAAGATAAAGTAGAGAGTGCAAATGCAATATATTCACCTCCTGATATGAAGGCCGCTAGGAATAGCTATAGATGGTGATGATGAATGGGGAGTGTTCTAACCGTAGAAGCTGCCGGTCTTCATGGAATCCTCGTTGGCGTCCCCAAGAGCTGCCTCGCTCAGGTACTTGTCTGCAAGCTGCACACGCTTCACATTCTCCTGTTCCTTCACCAACATGAATCCATACTCCAACAGCTTCTCGAGTGTCATCTGTGGCTGCTCGAATGACGGCGGGCCCTCCCTTGAGTTCACCAGCCTCTTCCCGACGTTCTCCACCCCTGCACCCGATACCCACTTGCGCACCTCATCATCGTACACCCGTGCACGCAGTGCACCGAAGAAGTCTGCAATATTGTTTCTAGCGTGAGTGGATTGCTTGGCTCGGCTCGAGCATGCTAATGAGTAATGAGCCTAGCATGTTCACATACCAATGGATTGGCCGGGGAAGGTGTCGACGATCTTGACGACGTGCTCGTCGGGGACGTTGTCGGTGAGGAAGATGCCTTTGCAGACGCCGATGCGGTCCTCGCGGGTGGGCGCCCAGTAGAACTTCTCCATACGCCCGTCACGGATAAGTGGAGCATACAGGGTGGAGAAGTCGTTGCCGGTGACGATGATGGGGACACGGGGGTTGTCCTGCTTGTTGTACTGCCCTGGGAGCTGCACGTTTGTTGGGTTGTCGGCGATGTTCATCAGGGTGGCGTTCACCATCTGGTTGTTCACCGTGTACTGTGTGGTGCCGCCCATGCGGCCGGCACCGGCGTCGAGATCGTTGATGAAGAGGCAGCACATCCTGCCCTTCTTGATGATGTCCGCCGCCTCACGGTAACGCATCCTGATCAGCTTCGCCGGCTCACCGGCGTTGCCGCTCTCCAGCTCTCCGGCGCTCATCATGATGGGGCTGTGTCATCAAGTTTCACGTGTTGTTAATTTGGCTGGTTTAGTATGTTTCAAACATGAGAAGAAGAAGAAGAAGAAAGGCTTAATTACTTGATGCCCATCTTGGCGAAGACAAGCTCACATTGGAAGGATTTTCCTTGACCCTTACCTCCCCAGATACCCAAAATGAGAGGAACCTAATTTCCAACAGAAGAAAGGAAAGTAAATTTCATTAGGCCACTGAGATTAATTTCATAACAAAATATTTATCTACATGGTGAAAAGAAAATTACCTTGATGTTGGGTAAGGTCATGAAGTTCTTGGCGAGGTGCACAACAAGCTTGTCCATGAAGGCCGGGGCAATATAGAGTCCATCACACGTGTTGTCCATCTGGTACCTGCAAGATGAACCCACATGTCAGTTCAACTTGCACAGTTGTCTGTTTTCCGATATATTTACACCTATGCTACTTTAGGATGCATCAATTCTGCCTAAACTTTTATTTTGTCTACATAAACCTCGGTGTATTTCTCATGGTCATCACTATGCAATCTTTTAACTTTGTTGACACAAAATAGGATGATAATTTACCTACCTTCCTTCAAGTTTCATGCTAATTTACTATCACACATGCTTGTTTAAGTAAAGGGCCACTTACTGACGGAGACCCTGGCTGATGTACTCGTAGGAGCTGAGGACGGCCTCGTGGGTGCCATCTCCCATGGGCGCCTGGAAGAGGGAGTCCACCAGCCCCTTCCCCCTGGTGATGTCCTGCTGGTCGTCGGAGGTGTCGGTGCCGAGGCCCTGCCACCTGTCCTGGCTGGTCTGCTTCGACTCGTCCAGGTCCTCCACGGCCATGGCCACGATGCGTGACGACCTGTTGTGGTTCGACGGCTTGCCATAGCTCACGGCCGAGCTCACCCTCTTCAGCTTCGCGCCCAAGAAGGCTGTCGGCGCAGAGGCCTACGTGCACATACATGTTGATACATATATCCATGAATTTTGCAAAGATGGATGAAGCTGAAGAGGGGGGAGAGAGATAGAGATGCAGTAATTACCGGAGCTCTGTTGACAACTCCAACAGTGGAGGAGAAAGCAGCAGCCATCTCTGCACTTCTTAGCTAACACTTAAAGCTTTGCAGTGATCAGTAGCTACCTGCTGCTCAAAGTATGGAGGCCAATCTACGAGAAGCCTTAAATACAGGCAACGTATGGGCGGGAACAATTGTGTTGCTGTGGAGTTACACATCTCCTCTGTGGATCAGCTTTGAGATCCCCCACAAACCACACGCTGAAGATTGGGTTTGTGCACACGTGGCGCCGCCTATGCCATCCGATACCTTGTTCTCTGGGATGACTTGGACTGGCAAGAACGAACACAGCAGGTAGACTATTGGCTTCTGTTCCATGGCCTTGCATCACCACAGAATTCAGTTATTTCTACTCATCTTTTCTTTCTTACTTCTTTTGCCTGGCTGGTAGTGGCGGACCTATATGATGCCCATGGGTTCCGCTGACCCCACCTGTTTTCGCAAAAATCCACTTCACTTAATTATAGATATTTACATTGAAGCCTCCTAAGATTTAGAGAAATGACCGCCAGATATACGATTGCTGAAGGATAAATCTATTAAGTTGTATTTGACCCTATATGTAAGAATATTTTCTCCGTCCGCTACTTGCTGCTAGCTGGTGCTTTGTTTGCATCACCACAAAAAAGATTTTTTGTTACTTTCAATGCTTGTTGGATGAGGCATCAAGAATTGGATTGTAGTTGAAACACCACAAATATATTGTTAGTAGTTTTGGTTTGTTGATAACCATGGCGAACTATAGTTTGTACCACAAAAACGTTTGTTGACATGAAACATCAAGATTGTTAGGATTACTTCCTGGTTTGCATCACCTCAGTTTTTTTTCTTTTTCTATGAAATATCAATAATTGATTTGTGCTAGCTAGGTAGCATCACCACAAAAAAAAAATGTTAGCTTTGGTGAAACGTCAAATTGCTTGAGAGAGGGTTGTACAAGAACCAGATAATTAAGGAACCATGTCTGGAATGTGTTGGGGGTAATTTGTTGTGCATAGCTTACACTCTCTCTAAGTCTCTGCTTGGGTTTAGCTTAGAACTTTAACCATTTAGATGTCTCTTGTTTGCTGCATGCAACTTAATTTTTTTTCAGATCTTGTTTGCCAGTGCTCTTGCTTTTTCACCGAACATATATAACAGCTTCATGGCGTTAATTCCTGACAGCCTTGTTAGGCAATATGGGATACAAATCTAAATATATAATGTCCATTAAAGGCTAAAATAGATACAAACCATGGCTGATGCAATGACTTGTGAATTTGATGAGATTTGAATTTCAAAAATATGATCCACATCTGAAGAGGCACATGTATGGTACCCAGCAAGTTTATCTTCTAAAATAGCTTCAACTGATTATGATAACCAATTGATAGTCCTTGTGGGATTTGCAACCCTTCACAGACACAGTAAGTACCTCACATTGGTACTGAGGTTTTTTTTTAATGATATGCTTGTAACTTTGGTGGATTATATATTAATCAATTAGAAAATTTTTTCCCATGTAACAGTGCTCAGTTTTACTTGACAGTCATTTGATTGGTTCCAGATGTTTTATTCGATACAGTGAAACTCGAAATAATGGGTATTTTTTTTTTTTTGGGTCTGTTGTGATAAACAATAGTGGTAGATGTTGTAGTGTGTGTGCCAGCATTGTTTGGAGTGACGCTTGAAGAGGGGCCAACATCCTGTTGATGGCTTCCCTTCACATGGACATGCATGTTGTAAAACTCAGATAAGGTGTCTAATAAATACTAGAGTTTTTCGTACAGATAATATATAAAAAAATAAAAAATATCAAAATAGTACAAAATAGAACTTAATTACAGAAATAACCTCAATCACTACTTTTGTTGGCGACTTACCTTAAATGACATGTAGTCGCCAACGAGTCTGTCGAACACAGGCTTCAGTAGCCAACCGACTTGGTGATTACGGAAACATCAACTGGTCGCCAAACGAGCTGGCGATTGGTGGGGGTTATATAGAGGTCGAGTACGGCCTCTGGCGACTGAGGCATTTGAGTAGACCAAAAAAAAAAAAAAAAAAAAGAAAAAGCTGAGCGAGAGAAGAAAAGAAAAGGAAATTCGATGAGTCGGCAGGATAATCGACCAGTTGTCATCTCGACTGGTGACTGATCGTGAAGACTGATGAGATGGTTTGGGTCGCCAGACCAGCTATCGACTGGTCGAATTGAGTTAAAGTTGCCAGTTGAGTTGACGACTTTTGTCGATATTATATATATTTTCTGTTTTGTGTTATTTTTTGTTTTTTTATATGGACAAAACTCTAAATACTACTTGCTGAGAATTTAGCATTTGCTCAATGCATTGTCGACTCAGGGATTTTTATTGGGGAGTCGTTCAACTAAAACTTTTACTTAATTTCTCCTATGTACATGTCTTGGTATGATCAATGACAAAGATTTCAAGGTCTATTAGCAACACCGGTTTGTATGTGGGTCATAGCGGCATGCAGAGTGCTGAAGCGATGCAGCTCTTCCACTAGATTCAGTTGCTGTTAGGATTTGATCAATCGGTACCTAAGACTTTCTCCAACAGTCCCCCTAAAAGAATTGATAGCCTAAATTTAGGTATCAGTAATACCTTTTTTACTCCAACAGAATACCTATCTCGATTCCTATTTTAGATATTACTGCAGAGAATTGATAAATTTAGGTATTCTCTCTCCTCTACCTATATGATTTTGGGTTTAGAGATTCTGTTGGAGAGAGTAGAAATATAAGTATGGAATCTTTTTAGGGAGGTATGTATATGAGGTATAGAGATCCGATTCTGTTGGAGAAGGTCTAAGGAGCAGCCTGTGCACTCCCTACACAAAGTAGGTGATCGCGGTGTAGTTTTGTGCTGTGCTATGAGATATATTAATTATAGAAGATATATATATATTATATTTGATAAGATGTTATTATTATTGTCGTGGTATAAAAAATACCTCGGCAGGTTTGATGACGTGCGCAACACGTGTTCCACAATGCGAGCTGACCGTGCGACGGGTCACCCCGCGTTGGACAATCCCAGAGATTGACACAGGGGTTTATACAGGTTCGGGCCTCAGTGGAGGCCCTAGTCCTGTCGACGTGCCCCCGACGAGCGTCGGCTAGAGGGCTCTCTCCCGGTGAGAGGGCTTCAGAACACGCCTTTTCGTTTTTTGGATTGAGTACAAATGAATGTCTTAGGTTACAAAAGGGGGTTACAAGGGTATATATAGACCCCAAAAGACGTAAATTACTAAACTACCCCTGCTACAACCGTCGGATTGAGGGCAGGATGGTCTTTTGGCGAGGTCCAGGGCACCGATTTCGGACACATGGCGACCCTCGAAATCAGTGCCCCGGAAAAGAGGCTCCGGGGGAAATCTCTCCCTAGCCCGGGGAAGGGACTCCGGGAGAGGCCTTCCCCTATCCTGGAGAAGGGGCTCCGGGAGAGGCCTCTCACAGAGCCCATTCTCCGGGCTCGGGGGAGACTTCCCCCGACGCATCTTCTCCGGGTTTGGGAGAGACCTCTCCCGGAGCCCCTCCTCCGGGCTAGGGAGAGGCCTCTCCCGGAGCCCTTTCTCCGAGCCGGGGGAGACCTCCCCCGGAGCCCCTCCTCCGGGCTCGGGGGAGACTTCCCCGGCCCGGCGCATCTTCTCCGGGCTTGGGAGAGACCTCTCCCGGAGAAGGGGCTCCGGGAGAGGTCTCTCCCTAGCCCGGAGGAGGGGCTCCGGGAGAGGTCTCTTCCAAGCCCGGGGAAGATGCGCCGGGGGAAGTTTCCCCCGGCCCGGAGAAGGGGCTCCGGGAGAGGCCTCTCCCTAGCCTGGAGGAGGGGCTCCGGGAGAGGTCTCTCCCAAGCCCGGAGAAGATGCGCCGGGGGAAGTCTCCCCCGAGCCCGGAGAAGGGGCTCTGGGAGAGGTCTCTCCCTAGTCCGGGGAAGATGCGCCGGGGGAAGTTTCCCCTGGCCCGGAGAAGGGGCTCCGGGAGAGGTCTCTCCCTAGCCCGGAGGAGGGGCTCCGGGAGAGGTCTCTCCCAAGCCCGGAGAAGATGCGCCGGGGGAAGTCTCCCCCGAGCCCGGAGAAGGGGCTCTGGGAGAGGTCTCTCCCTAGCCCGGGGAAGATGCGCCGGGGGAAGTTTCCCCGGGCCCGGAGAAGGGGCTCTGGGAGAGGTCTCTCCCTAGCCCGGAGGAGGGGCTCCGGGAGAGGTCTCTCCCAAGCCCAGAGAAGATGCGCCGGGGGAAGTTTCCCCCGGCCCGGAGAAGGGGCTCCGGGAGAGGTCTCTCCCAAGCCCGGAGAAGATGCGCCGAGGGAAGTCTCCCCCGAGCCCGGAGAAGGTGCTCCGGGGGAAGTCTCCCCCGAGCCCGGAAGAGGGGCTCCGGGGGAGGTCTCCCCCGGCTCGGAGAAGGGGCTCCGGGAGAGGTCTCTCCCAAGCTCGGAGAAGATGCGCCGGGGGAAGTCTTCCCCGAGCCCGGAGAAGGGGCTCTGGGAGAGGTCTCTCCCTAGCCCGGAGGAGGGTCTCCGGGAGAGGTCTCTCCCAAGCCCGGAGAAGATGCGCCGGGGGAAGTGCGCCGGGGGAAGTTTCCCCCGGCCCGGAGAAGGGGCTCCGGGAGAGGTCTCTCCCTAGCCCGGAGGAGGGGGTCCGGGAGAGGTCTCTCCCAAGCCCGGGAAAGATGCGCCGGGGGAAGTTTCCCCTGGCCCGGAGAAGGTGCCCAGGGGGTAGGGGCTCCTCCCCCCGTCCTAGAGTGACGCTTCAGATGTTGCTAGTATTTTCCCCCAACAATTATCTTCATGCTTATCAAATAGTCACATTCAAATTCAAAATTGATACGTCAAAATGCTAAAAAGAGCGTACTAAGCAATCAATGAGTAATTGAACTACTCGTATGAAATATAAATAAGTCTGTATAAGATACGTGTGGGTGTGTACATGGGAAACTCTTCTGGTCCCACCTGACACCGGTTTGATTCGGACAGCTTAATATAGAGTAAATTAACATATTAAGGATAACAAAAAATTAAGCCCAGTGCACACAGCTGTGCATGAGAGAAAGATTGGTTTAACTAATTGTAAACGCAGCTGCCGTCGTCGCTCCTCGCCGTCGGGTCGAAGTTATCGGCGCTCCGGTCAGTGCAGCCTTCCGGCACCGGCACGCTCACCTGCTGCGCGGCTTTGCCGTAGAAGCTGCCGCTCTGCATGGCGTCGGCGTTGGCATCCCCGAGAGCCGCCTCGCTCAGGTACTTGCCTGCGAGCTGCACACGCTTCACGTTCTCCTGCTCCTTCACCAGCATGAACCCGTATTCCAGAAGCTTCTCGATCGTCATCTTGGGCTGCTCGAACGTCGGCGGGCCCTCGCGGGAGTTCACCAGCCTCTTGCCTATGTTCTCCACCCCGGTCTTCGTTACCCACTTGCGCACCTCGTCGTCGTAAACCCGAGCACGCAGTGCACCGAAGAAGTCGATGGATTGGCCGGGGAAGGTGTCGACGATCTTGACGACGTGCTCGTCGGGGACGTTGTCGGTGCGGAAGATGCCTTTGCAGACGCCGATGCGGTCCTCGCGGGTGGGCGCCCAGTAGAACTTCTCCATACGCCCGTCACGGATGAGTGGAGCATACAGGGTGGAGAAGTCGTTGCCGGTGACGATGATGGGGACACGGGGGTTGTCCTGCTTGTTGTACTGCCCTGGGAGCTGCACATTTGTTGGGTTGTCGGCGATGTTCATCAGGGTGGCGTTCACCATCTGGTTGTTCACCGTGTACTGTGTGGTGCCGCCCATGCGGCCGGCACCGGCGTCGAGATCGTTGATGAAGAGGCAGCACATCTTGCCCTTCTTGATGATGTCCGCCGCCTCACGGTAACGCTGCCTGATCAGCTTCGCTGGCTCACCGGCGTTGCCGCTCTCCAGCTCTCCGGCGCTCATCATGATGGGGCTGTGTCATCAAGTTTCACGTGTTGTTAATTTGGCTGGTTTAGTATGTTTCAAACATGAGAAGAAGGAGAAGAAGAAAGGCTTAATTACTTGATGCCCATCTTGGCGAAGACAAGCTCACATTGGAAGGATTTTCCTTGACCCTTACCTCCCCAGATACCCAAAATGAGAGGAACCTAATTTCCATCAGAAAAAAGGAAAGTAAATTTCATTAGGCCCCGGAGATTAATTTCATAACAAAATATTTACCTACATGGTGAAAAGAAAATTACCTTGATGTTGGGCAAGGTCATGAAGTTCTTGGCGAGGTGCACAACAAGCTTGTCCATGAAGGCAGGGGCAATGTAGAATCCACCACATGTGTTGTCCATCTGGTACCTGCAAGATATATGGATCCACGGTTCAGTATAACATTAACATTGTGTTACTATTCTTTTTGAGACAAGCAACCTTGGCTACCAATAAATTAAAATAGAAGTTGACAAGGGAAGGGGGAAGAGGCAAACTAGAAGAGAAATGAAAGGATCAGCAGCCATCCCATGCAGAGAAAATAGCTCTTGGAATCCTTTCTGCCCTAAAATCGTCCAGACACGCTTGCATTTCCGGATACTCCATAGGACTAAGACGACCATGGCATCCCATTCCTTCCTTCGTCTATACTCCACAACCTCCATTGTGTCACTATTCTATGGTGCAGATGCATGGCTCCCCGCCTTCACCCTTTGTTTTGGCTGACCCCCACACCACATCCATCTAGGTTCATAGTATCACAGTGTCACTCATACCTCACTGCCTCACTGCCTGGACCGGCACGGCCCGTTAGCATGCGGGCCGACCCAACACAGCATGGCACAGATCCACGCACACATGTTGTTGACAATGGTGGTCAACATGGTGATTCAGCCGAGCTCCGTATTGAGTAGCTTGATCTTGGCGAGGATGCGGGCTAGCATTGGGAATGTCATCATCGAGAGCGCCACGCCGAGGAAGAGCAGGAAGGATGCCTGTTTTGAGTTGGGCGGTGTGGTCGGAGGATCCCCCAGAGGAGCCGGATGAGGGGGTAGAACTTAGAAGCTTGGACGGGCGGATCAGAAGGGGCGTAAGATTCACCCTTCTCACGGCGACGGCGACGCTGATGGCGGCCACCATCTCAAATGCTTTCGATTTCGGTGGGCGATTGGTCGATGGTAGTGGATTGTGGCCGTGGCGGCGGATGGGGGGGCCGGAATATAAATGACGCCGTGATGCCAATCAGAATGACAGCCATGCCTGCCACGACCACAAACAGCGTCTTTTTCCCGACCGCCGGATCACATTCACATTCATCTCCAGCCTGATCAAGAACAAGAAGTAGAGAAGGCCGAGGTGCGCCATCGTCTCTAGCATGAGCAGGCTCCTCAGCGGGAACACCATGGTCGCCTAGGTGCTGACCTGCTCCATCACCAATGGCCCCAGAAGCACACTGGTAAGGATCTCAGCAATGATGCAAGGCGGTGGGGCTGGCGGAAGTGCTTGAGGAGGACGACGAGGACCACGGACCACCAAATGCCTAGAATTTGAAACGGACCATGCCCGTGTCGACTCGGCACACGCTGCAGCCAGCAGACTATCGTGCCGTATCATGCCTCTTCGCCAAGCAAATGGGTCGACCTGGCCCAACACGACAGCCTGTGGGCCGGCTTGGGCACAGCACGGCACAAGCCACCGACCTGACAGACCCATTTTGCACCTCTACTGCTACCCATTGCTAGACTGCAATCATTTGACACCCATTGGATCTAAGGTTGGAGATAGGTAAACCTATATTTGTGTTGGTGTTGCATGAATCAACAAAGCAGATTGAAGAGTGGGAAATAATCTACCATCATATAAAATGAGAAATTTTATTTGAACAGTGCCTAAAATTGAGCTTGCTGTTATTTTTCTTAGCATACTTGGAGGCATGCATCTTTGAGCCATGTTACTTACTGACGGAGACCCTGGCTGATGTACTCGTAGGAGCTGAGGACGGCCTCGTGGGTGCCATCTCCCATGGGCGCCTGGAAGAGGGAGTCCACCAGTCCCTTCCCCCTGGTGATGTCCTGCTGGTCGTCGGAGGTGTCGGTGCCGAGGCCCTTCCACCTGTCCTGGTTGGTCTGCTTCGACTCGTCCAGGTCCTCCACGGCCATGGCCACGATGCGTGACGACCTGTTGTTGTTCGACGGCTTGCCATAGCTCACGGCCGAGGTCACCCTCTTCAGCTTCGTGCCCAAGAAGGCCGTCGGCGCAGAGGCCTACATGTATGGGATGATCGAGCTTATATATATGTTAAATATTCATCTTTTAAAATGTGACACATGCCGTTTGCATATGTTTTTATCAGCTTCTCGTTTTATTTTTGCACTACAAAAGGTACTTGTATATGCTCCTTGAACATTTTTTATATTCAACTGCTACAATACTTTTTCTACAATTAGCTAGCATGCATTTTAGCTAACCTTAGATGGTTATTATTTCTGACAAGTATATATTCTGTTTGACTTCAGCTTCAGATTAATTTCTCTTGAGAAAGAATTGAGCTTACTTAGGTGAGGAACCGAATACTCCTCAAATAGACCATTCATATGTAGCTAGCGCGCGTATCACAAGAAGCAGGCTTTTCATCAATGGTTTTTTTGGCTTTCTAGAAATTAATTATATAATGGCACTGGCTAAAAAGATCGGCTTGGTTGGGCTCATCTTGACTAAGCCCAACGTACAGAAATAAGTCCATAACTCAATCTGAACTAGACGAGCTGCATGTATGCTCATCAGTGCAGTACGTATGTGCAACCTTATTATTGTGTTCATCTACGCATATATGTATGAATCATCACATGATCAATAGACAGTGCATGGATAAACAAGGAGTGGTCACAGATATAGTGAAGGTCTAAGTCATGAGTTTATTAATTACTGATTAAGCCTTGAGAGGGTCATAAACAACAAACTCATACTAGCGAGTTAGAGGATCATGATCATGTATAAGATGGATGGACGAGGGAGACGCTAATGTGATGTGCATATGCAGGCGTAAGTCATGGGTGCCTTAGTTGGTGATTGTTTCTGAGGCTGAGAGGCTGAGAAACACCAAACTCACATTATATATGTTTGTAGTTTGCAAATTAAGATTGAGCATCGATAACGAAAGCATAAGATGGGATGGGAAGGGATGCATGCATGCATGAACGAGGAAATTAGGGAAGCTAACTAATATATATGTATATGGGGTGAATATCGGACGTACCGGGGCTCTGTTGACCGCTCCGACGGTGGAGGAGAAAGCAGCAGCCATCGAAGCTCCCTGCTTTCAGAGCACTCACTGTCTCTTGTCTGCTGCTGCTCAGACGAGTGCTGTATAGAGAGAAGCCGAGCTATCGCAATTCAGAGGCCCCAAATAAATAGGACATATGCAGTTTGTGTGTGTGTGTGTGCACATGATGGGATGAGAGGCTGTGATGAGATGGAGAGAGCTAAGCTAAGCTAAGCTTTGGTATACACACTCCTTTGTGGATGAGCTTTGCCACCCTCCGGTGGCCACACGCTGGGGATTAGGTTGTATTTTCCCACATGTGGTCATGCTTTACTCTTTTAGCTGGCCATCCATGACTTCAAATTACAACAATCTTGCTAAGTCTCTTTTTGTTAGATGCACACATATTTTTTTTTATCAATGTTTTTGCATTACCACAAAAAATATTTCTTAATTTTCCTTCGCTTCTTGGAGGCAGCTTCCAGAACGGCATCTACCTTGCTTGCTTGTTTGAATCACCACACCATTATTTTTGGCTACCTTTTCCGTTTCACATGTTTGATGCATGAAACATCTAGAATACATTGTTTGTTTGTGCTAATTGGTTGGTTGCAACTGCATCACCACAAATTTCCTTTTTGTTTCATGTAGGAAACTTCAAGAACTTGTTGGAGTAATTGCGATAGCAAACTAGATTAATTGCTTTACCACAGAGAGTTAGAAATTGAAAATTTGTTTGGTGAAACGTCAGTTAAGGAATCGATGTATGGGAACAGATAAAACTTAAAAGGGAGTCAAGCATGGAATTGTACATGTTTGGGGCAACGTGTGTGGTGCATATCTACAGCATTGGTTCAGTTCTCTCGAGGCTACTAATGTTTGTGTTTAACTGGTGTAGTAACCCCACTCAATACATAGTACGTCTAATATAGGTTAATTATTTTCTCTAATTTGGTTTTAAATAGTACGATGAGTTTAATTATACAAGATGACAATGTTGCTGAGGAGAGAGAGAGAGAGAGAGAGGTGATTCAAAGCCCATGAAGGAAGAGAAGGGGAAAAACGAGAGACAGGAGGAACCGAATGGCACGTTCGTGAGGCCCAGAAAAACCGCAAAAAACAGCCTGCGCGGCCCACAAAACAGGCCGAAATAGCCCAAGTTGGCCACCCCGCGCGGCGCAGGAGACCAGATGACTCGGTGGATCCCCCAAACCTGTACTTGGCTTGTCAGAGGAGGAGCGCGCGCTCTAATCTCGACAAGCTATTTGGGTCCACTCATCTCATCATGTCCATCAAATAATCAACTCCAATAAGTTATACATTCGAGTCTTCGAAAAAGCATTTATAATGCACTAAAAACTCTTCTATCATCACCCCACAACATGATGACCGGCCTAGAAACTGCCCGCAAGAAACAAATTATGTAGGAATTCAAGAAATACAAACTGACTTGATCAGCTAGTCTTTTATTTAGTGCTGTGCTAATTAAACATCACGCCTCTTCTCCACAAAACAAGTGTTGCAACTACATGGATCTCTCTCTCAGCAATAATTCATGGCTGTGCATTCCAAATACACGTGAATGGTATTGTGCTGAAATTGCATTGCATGCTTGTACGATAATACGAGTAATCACCCATGTCTGCACTATTGATCCATGTTTACCTAAAAAGAATAATTCTGACATTAAATTAAAAAATAAGGTATTATATATTTTTTATCCCTCACGTTAGAGAAATATGAAAGGTAGAGTTTGTTTTTGAAAATAAATAAATAAATAAAGGCTTCTTGTTCAATTTTTGTATAAAGATTATAGGTTTTATAGATGCTGGGGAAGAATTTTTATAAATAATAAATTTTTTAAAAAATCTAAAGATTGGAGTCTAGACCATTTTATTTTCATGGAGTGAACTTAAAATAACCAAATAAGATAGTCTAACGCTATATGTCAAGATGCTAGATATTACGCGGTAACACATATCATATAATGTTATTAGATCCAATACTGTAATGTAGGAAAGATAGTTTGATCATATCAATAATCTAAAAATGTCAAACCCATGGCATTATTAAGATAAGATCTAGCGTTACGATCTATATATAATTTTACCTCTCATATTTAGCCATTTTAATCAGATTTTTGTGGTAAGTTGTAGTAGTTATTAGAGCTATTTAATTGTGGCGTTATGCCTCAATAAGTAACACCACTACAATGATGTTATGTTTAAGTGTCTAATGCCACCGCCTATGGTATTCACAAATCTGGTTGATATTACTGTGCACATGTAATGTTATAGTCAATGATATTAGATTTTATCCATACATTGTTTATGGTGTTAGCCTTTTTGTTGATATAGACAGTCTATCTTTTTTATGTGATGGTATGGTCGGTGATAATACTATGAACTGTGTTATTATTGCATAATATCTAACATCTTAGTATGTGGCGTTAAACTGTCTACTTAGTTTGGATTCATTCCTTGAAAACAAAATGATTTAGGGTTTATTTTTAGATTTTTCCTTTAAAATTGATTATTTAATAAAAAAAATCCGTGGGGGGATGACATGCACAAAACTAAAGTACAAATGACCCAATCGTACTTGTACAATTAAGAAGAAGATACAATTTCAGCAAAGGAGGGCATATGTAGAACTAGCTAGTACACATTGGAAAAAACAAATGTGCATTTGAATTTTCTTAATTTTGCTGAGCAATATTGGTAGCAGATCATATGTATATGTAGAGCTGTAAGCCCGGCTCTGAAGCACGAAATTTTGACTCGACATGCGGTCTGGTCTGGCACAATTGCTAACGGCCGTACTGGCCCGCCCACAGGTTATCGGGCTGTGCTGAGCCACAAAACTCTACCCAACGGGAGTGCCGGCCCAGGCACAGCGGCCTGTTAGCACGCGGACTAGCCCGGCATGGATCCATACATTGACAATGGCGGCCAACATAGCGATTCAGTCGAGCTCTGTGTTAAGCAACTTGATCTCGGTAAGGATGCAGGCCAGCACCGGGAACACTCACCAAGAGTGCCACGCCGAGGAAGAGCAGGAAGGGGATCAAATTCAGCAGCCTCTTCCTCAGAGCACACATGTCGGCTTGTGACCTCCTCTCCTCCTTCTCCGGCTGTGGCTGCTTGGAGACGGTTTTGCGCTGGACGGTGCGGTCGGAGGATCCCCCAGAGGAGCTGGATGAGGGGGTAGAAGCCTAGGTGGGCGGATCAGAAGGGGCATAAGATTCTCCCTTCTCGAGGTGACAGCGATGCTAACGACAACCACCCATCTCAAATACTTTCGATTTCAGTGGATGATCAATCGATGGTAGTGGATCGATATTGACCTGCCCCATCACTGGCAGCCCCAGAAGCACACTCACAAAGATCTCAGCGATGAAGCGGGGTGGCGGGGGTGGCGGAAGGGCAGAGGAGGGCGACAAGGACCACCTGTAATTCGAAACGGGCCGTGCCTATGCCTTGCTGGTGGGCTATAGTGCCATGTCGGGCTGCTCAGCTAAGCAAATGGGCTGTCCCAGCCCGGCACGACAGCCCACAGGCCGACTCAGGCACGATACGACACAAGCCACCAACCTGCCGGGCCGGCCGTGCCGGCCTGACACAACCTGTTTTGAACCTCTATGTATATGTCAGAATTCAAGCAAAGCAACTGTAGCTAGCAAATATGTATTTTTCATGTGACGTAGGCACATGATAAAGATATACCTAAACCAAAACCACACACATAGGTAAATTAATACTCCCTCTATTTTACTATATAGATATATTTTCTTAGAAATTATTTTTTTACAATGTAAATCTATGGATAAAAGTGACGGTTTTTATTATTTTTCTTCCTGTTTTACCCTTCATAATATCCTATAGATATTTTGTTATTTCCAATAACATTAATAAAAAACATGATTTTTATTCTACTAACAAACTCATTAAAAGAGTGAGTTGTTTAATCATTGTAATAATTAATTGTTTATATTAATACTGTAATGTACTTTAATTAGGAATAGTATGGTCTAATTTATATATTTCATTTAATTTCATAATTCTTTGGTCTATATTTATGATGAATTTGAATTAATATTGTTTAATGAAAAAAGTATACGAGTGTAATTCTCACTTATAGATAATGTGGTAATGACAAACTAACAGAGAATGACACCGTCTTCTATGTGATATCTATGGCTATATTAATGGCCTTGATTGGCTCATACATCTAGCAATTAAATATTTATCATTTTATAAATTATAGATAAAATTTTTCATAATATTCTCGTTAAATTAGGTGGTTGAACCTTATGTGTATTTAATTATAATTAAAAACTCATTAATTGTAGAAAATATAATTAAATTTGTATATTTATATATATTTATTTATGGTATGTTTGGTATATTTTAGTAAATAATGATTGTTTTGATAATTATAATTAGAAAAAATAACACATATTCACGGATGTAGAATGAAAGCTTAGAGTTCAGTGTATTTTTCCTCTCTTTAACTACCCTAGGAAACAGTAGGGTAAAACATGTTTTGGTTACCATAGGCACATGTGCATATGATCGATACAACAAAATTTTAATATAACTTAATGATCCTACAAGAAGGTAAGTGGACCATTTATAACTTAATGGTCCTCCAAATCAATATGTATGTGTGTATGCATGCGGTGCATGTATGTATGTACATAGGTATGCATGTATGGCCAAATTAAACCAGCTGCTGATAGGGGCAGTGGGGAGAGAGAGAGAGGGGGGGGGGAGGGGAATCCATGCAGGGGACGGAGACAGTGTCTGAATTATTCTATGGTAGGATGGAATGCGAGCATGTGGTTCTTATTACCTTCTGTGCTGGAATGTGTCAGTGGCATGCATACTGATGCTCTGTGAGAGAGAGAGAGAGAGAGAGAGAGAGAGAGAGAGAGAGAGAGAGAAGCATGAGCAGCTAGCTAGCTACAAGGCTTGTCACTTGTGAGCTGAGGGAATTCATGAATGATCGCTCCTCTCTCTCCCCCACATTCTCTACTAGAGACAAAACAATGCAAGGGCAGCATGCATGATCACCAATGCAACATTCATATAATATAACAGGATATACGTTGCAGTGTCCCACATATAGCGAAGTGTTTTAAGACAAGAACACATGATCACTTCGCCCTCTCTACTGTCTGCTTGTGGTCTCTTGCTAAAAGAATAAGCTAGCTAAAGAAGATGCAATGTTATATTAACCATAATTCAAATCTAACTAGTTAAGGGTGTGTTAGGCTGAGTTTAAATTTCTCAAATATATTGGTTTATTAAGTTTCAACTTATAAATTCTATAAATTTCTTCCACTAACTTTAATTTATTTAGGAGATTCTAGTTTAAAAGAGTTTATATTTACAGAATCATCTCTAAAATAAATTGAATGTTTGACCACAACTTAAATTTATAAGTCCTTGAGCTAAAGCTGAAACACAGTCTAACAATCATACGGCTATAGTGATGGAACTTAATTTGTCATTAGGATATCTTTAGGATTTTAATTAATTTTGGCATACTAGCTAGTGGCTAGACTCTAACACGGATTCTAATTGTATTGCTTGAAGAATGAAGAAATACAGTATTATCTAGTTAAATACCATAACTAAGTAATGTATACTTACCAAAGTAACTTCAGATTCCAATTCACCTTCAAGGAATAAGGTGCACATAAATAACAGAAATGAATTGACTAATGGAGTGATCCTTCCCGCAAATCATTGGTAACACGACACAAAATTTAGCTCACAGTCATCATTCATCAAACCCAACAAGTTTGAAATTGAATCAATATGAGTCATTCGTACACAAGTATACTATGCATCAAGCCCAACAAGTTTGAGTTTGAATGAGCTTCAAAAATAGAACAATATTATGACTAATATGAATTTGACAGATTAATACAGCACTCTGCAAACCCTTGTAAACACTCCTGATCTATAACCTCTAATAGAACACTTGAAATTTATATGTATCGATCCAACACTTGAAATGAAAGGTGAGAAATATAAACTAGCAAGCTAGCCTTTGTTCAAAAACAAATTGATCGAGCAGCGAAGAGAAATCACAAACAAAAGGAAAAAAAATTGGGGAAAAAAGAGAGGAGAAAAGACAGGGGGGGTGGGGGGGTGTGGGGAGAGGGGAAATACCGATCAATTGAGCAGAAGAAGTAATAACAAAAAGGACCAATTAAGCAGATTCTTAATTTTCTGCAATGAAGGGATATATGGATCAAACGTTGCAAAACTTGTCATGTAACTTTTTGGGTCTATAAATTAATTCCCACTCCCAAGCCTCAGCTCCAGATCTACTTCTTGCTGGCCTACGAGGAGTAAGCTTGAGCTAGGGCTTGCGATTATTTTGGGTACCTTTGCAATATCACGACCAAGTCCGGCTAGGAGCTCCTCTCTGTCGCACGCCGCCGCAAATAACGGCATCGCCACCACCGGATGGTCATGATCCAGCCGCCTCCTCTTCATCCTTCTCACTTGCTCCTCCTCCTCATCTTGATCGTGATCTATAGCCTCTCTCGCCATCAACTTGGACATGACGACCTTGTTCTGGCTCTCCTTAATGATGGTTGATAGGTGGGAAGAAGGACGAGTACTACAAGTGGTGCTAGGGTTAGGGAGTTTGCTGTGCAAGAAAGCGTCTTGGTGTTGTGGTTGCTCATCGTGAGGTGCGTCTTGGACGTCGCCGTCGGAGGATGAGCACTGCCGGAGGCGGGCCCGGTCGCGGCGGTGCACGTTCATGTGGCCGCCGAGTGCCTGCGCTGACCGGAACTCGCGTTGGCAAAAGCTGCACGAGTAGGAGCGCGGCGGCCATACGCAGCCGCCGAGGTGCCCCGCCGAGTCCCTTGCGAACGCCTGCTCCTCCCACGACGGCTCGCCGCCGCTGCTACTTCTCCTTGGGCCCCACAAGCCCCAACACTTGGCTATTTCCTCCATTGCAGTGGTATTGTTCATTGGATGTGAGCGGTTAACTAATTGGCCACTCCAAGACCAAGAAACCGCCTCAATTAGTGCATATATACATGACTCGTTGGAGAAGGCTATATATGCTTTTGTTTGTATGCATCTATTTATGTGTGTGCTACTTTTACATATGTGTGCGTGCGAGATGTATGCATCCCTGTATGAGAGTGGTATATATGTATCTAGATATGTGTATGACAATGGGCATAACCGCATAAGAGAACGGATGGGGAGAGGAGAGAGGAAATTGAGGAGATCAAGGGAGTACGTTTAATTAATTTAGATGACAGCAAATCTTCTCAATTTTATTGTTTCATTAGTTGATGGTGGGCTTTTGTTCGATTCAGAAATAGCAAGCTATGCATGCATGTGTTGTCTCTCTTGATTCGATGCACAGTGGCCAAGGCCTCTGTAACTATGTTTGTCATTGTTTAAGGCACCTTAATTTTTCTCACTGAAAAGATAGTTGATGTGAGTTTCCTTTCTTCATTGGGCATGCCATTGTTTGGAATTCAAAATGATTTGGATTTGAAATCCCACATTGGTTCCAATTTATTTGGATTATAGGAGAAATTTTACTAGAAATCCTCATTCTATTATAATAGAGATTTTAGCTTGTTGAAATATGAATAAATTGTCAACAGTTTAAGTTTTTTGAATGAATTAGTTGGTGTATGAAATTCAATATAATTTAATAATCAAACTAAAAAAAATAAATTGCATGTTTGGCTTTTGTTTTGACTTTAGTTTATGAGATTATAATCTTAGCTAAAAGATGGTTGGAATTGAACAAGTGCACGGTGATACAAAAGGTGGCAAATTTATTATAGTAAGTGTAAAAAGAATGAATTGATGTTGGATAAATTAAGGGAGAAAAAAAAACATCTGATATGTTCCATGCGATTGAAAAATTAAACTAAGAAGAAACAACCTGAAACTTCAAATTTTTGCAAGAATGACGTCCTTAGTCGTCCAGCCAATGTCCAACGCGACTGATGTGTCAACGTATCTATGTTTGATCCATGTTGGTGTGTATGGAATTTGTGCCCTCTCATATACTGACGTGGGTTACTAATCACAATTTATCAAATAATGCTTAATTGACCTTCATGGCTTCACATGTTATTAACAAGTTGTCGAGATAAGATTTTCGTTGATTGATTTTCAATCGTGCATATGAAAAGATAAGATTTGATTTAAATAATACATATTATCTGCAATCAAATTTGATATGAATTGATTTGTTTGTTATTAAAGTTTATCTTCTATTTAAATTTTAACAAACTGAGACTATAAATATGGAGACATATACATGATTCAAAGATATCAATTACACAATATTCTTCAATATTATATTATCATGTAGTTTGATTAGTGTTTTGTAGAATTAGAATATTATATAAGTTAGTTAGATAAAGGGTTGCGATCCACTTTCCTGCCTGCATGTAAAGGCTAGAGTTGTCTCGATTTTATGTTAAGTCTGAAAACTGTTGTAAAGGGTCTGCAATGAGTCCGACAGTTTGTCTGAAAGTTATTTATAGTGAAATCTTGCGAGGACTTCAGGCGGAGATGTAAGACGTAATTGATGTGTTGAATTTTGTGAAAATCTGCTTATTTCTTTCTATATTTTTTTGTTCATTACCAATCTAATTTTATCATCTCAACTAGCAATCCGATCCTAACACAAATAGTACTATAGACAGAGGAGCAGGAAGCTAGGGGGAAAAAAGAACAGATTTGAGTTTAACTTGCAGTACTCAACCACCATTCTTTGGCCTTTGCTTTGGCTGTTATCCTTGATGATTATATATATATATATAGTGATATATATATTTCTCTCTCTGGATTAGGTCAAAGCCGATTTGTCTGTCTAGTCATGATAATAAAGTTGATGCTTGTGTGATGCTTCTGTCTTGTGACTTTTGTCTTGTTTTCTCATTACCTTTTCTGATCTGCCTCACGATATATTGCTTATTTAATGAATAATTAATATATAGTTGGTGCATACACACACACAAACAGACTAGAATGATTTCATCATCAGTATAATATAATGTTAATCATTCTTGTTGTTCCATTCCATGTGGGAAACCAATTATATATCTAACAATTAATCTGTAATTAATCTACCTGAATTTACTGAAGGACAGCACAGATCGAACAGCAGTACCAATTATACATGTAGCTGCTATTATGCAGGGATTTATGAAGCAGTAGGCAGGTATATATTTACTTTCAAATGCTACACATTTTGTTTTGAAGTAATTGGTCACAACATGGGAGTGCTCGATCGCTCAAAGTGCTATTGGATTATATAGCGAGTGATGTGTGTGTGTGACAGTAGTAGCTAGTGCTGTAGTACGTGTACTGGAAATTTGTTTTGCTCCAGAGAGCATGCAGCTGACATGACATTGAGGAAAAGACTGCTTAATTGACAATCTCAAAATGTTAATTTATTTTCTGCTTATAACCATTTCTTTAATCCGCATGACACTATAAAATCTTATCTTTTCTGCTCAGCTGTTGGCATGCCCCGCATATATGTTTGCCTTTTGGGATCTCTCTTATCTCTCTATCTGATATCAACATCGATATCTTTATATTTGCAGAAAGACTATTTATTTATGAATTATCAGAGCAAAGATTCGTTTGTTGTTGTCTGTATGTGATCAGTATGATAGCTGCTTTACACTAAAAGATTGTTCATGTGCTTTAGACGAAAGCAAGCAGCCATCTAGCGCTTTATATGTATGTATGTATGAAGTAGTACCCTTTAGAGCGACAGATCGAACAGCAGTACGTACATTATTCTACAGCTATAGTTAAGGTCGATCTTTGTATATATATACTGCATTATCATATAAGGCTGCATATAAATATATATATATATAAAGCGTCGGTTAGAGTATTAATTTGGATCATATAGTATATAGTATAGTGCAGTATGCATGGATGCAATCCTTCCTTGAGCGACACCAGCTAGCTTTGTACGTCGATATTAATTGTAGATATACATGTCGCAAGTGGAAACTACAACCCAATTTTTTTTTGGAAAATTTTATTAGTACCTTGGAAGTCACTTTCATTCCCAATCAAATCATCGAAAAATTTAAGTTGCCAAGTAGAAGAGAGGTTGATTAATTCCATTGCACATCGGTCAGTGATGATCAACTAATTGCACGGACAAGACTATTTTTTTTGAAAAAAAGAAATTTTATAGGCATCTCAAGATGTTACTCTCATTTTCAAATACACTTTTATTGGAAATTTTACAATATTTTATTTCATAAGTATTTTCTTGTTTAAAAACCTTAGTTTACAGTTGTATTTAATGAAAAAACACTATAAAAATAAAATTATGGTCATAGCATCTGATCCACATGTTAGCAACTAAAATTTTAAAACTTTTCCTCTCTTTCACCTTCCCTTTTTTTCTCCTGTACTCCTTTATCACTCTCTCACACACACACACACTCTCTTGTCCCCTCTAATTAGCATCAACATGATAGAGTCATAGTAGTGACGGAAAAAATTAGACTAACAGTGGAGGTTGTCGAATGTGGATTTTCTATTAAATCTAACTACCAGTTTACAGCAAGTGGGTTTTTAAACCGAAAAAAACCTTGTGGGGACAAGTATTGCAAAATTTTTGATGTATATGAAGATGAGAATAACTTTTAGGGATGTTTATAAGTTTTTTCTAAAAAAGTAGTCTTTCTTTTATAATTAATTGATTATCACTTGGACCGATGTGCAATGGAGTTAATCAACTCCAATCATGCTTCTCTATTTGACAATTTAAATTTTTAGATGAATTGATCGATATATAAAGTTCAAAATCATCGATCAAATATGTACCAAGCATATTAGATTGGTTCAGTACTGTACATTCACATGCAGCATTTTATGCAGTTAAAATGGGGCCCTTGATATATCCCTCACAATTTGCATTATTAATTACTCTGTTATATATATATATTTATAAATGTAAATACATGCTTACTTTTCAAATGGAGGACAAGCTGAGGACTTCGTTTGCATGGCATGTGGGGTCTAAAATATAGGTATGTACGTACCTTGAAAAGAAAAGAAAACAAAACCAAACGATTGTGAGATTCTTAGTCCAAAATTTAGTCTAATTTTAAGTATTGGGTATGTGGCTGAGTGTATATAAGGCAGGGGTGGATTTAGGCTGAGGCAAGGGTAGGCAACGCCCTCCTGTGTGTGTGTTTTTTTAATTACAAAAAAGTTCTTTCATGTGGTAGTTAGTGTATAGCAATTTGCCCTGCTAGATTTTCAAAATTAATGATAAGTTCTTCAAATCTTTAAAAAAATTCTTTTAATTTAATTAAGTTCTTTATAAAAATTTACTCATCTATACTTTCAAAATTATATATAAATTCATCTAATTATAAATATAAGTTTATTATATCGATTATGTGTAAGTTTTGTCTCCAAAATTTAGTTTTTGATTCGTCACTAATATAATATGATTTTAATTAGTCCAAAGCACTAATTCTAGATTATCTTTTTTGTAAAATAAGAAACAAAATGCAAGTGACTTACCACATATGAGTCACACGTTTCACATAGAGTGTAATAATAATGTGTTGAATCTAGGAACGTCACAACGATCCATCGAGAGGATGATCGAGCTTGCTAGCTTAACTAATTGAAATCGTCATGAGTACGTACTATTATCGATCTATTTCACCTGGAACAGATGTGCAGGTAGAATGGAATGGTTAGTCGTGTGTCTTATTGCTTGTGAATAATTAATTAATTTGATGCATACGTACGAACTGTATCGATCGGTGGCTGTCATATATATTAGTGTGATAATTAGCATTTGACACGTACATATATAGGGATTGAGAGAATCAAATGTGCGAAGCAACGAGTGATAGCGAGTACTATATGAGTTGGTGGAGGCAGCATATGTAGTGACCCTCCGTGGTTGGCTGATCAAACCACTCACTGTCTGCTAAATAGTAGATACATGCATGCATCTTAATTTGTGATCACGATCCCTAGCTTGTGAAAAACAATTAATTCATACATCACACGTACGGTAGTTCACTAGTTTGCTTTGCGCATTGAATTAATTGACCTACTTACGTACTTATCGTAACGGGTACTCCTATTCATACTATGTGAGACTCCTGCGGGAGACAAAAGCTTTAGCAGTCTCGATAGAAATGAGGGTTCAAAAGAAATTAGGTGTTGTTTGTTTGGGAAAGGTTTTCGATTATATTTGTAGGCGGCGGTAAATGAGTAAATATAAAATATTTTTGATTCATGTAAGTAATGATATGAGATGTGATAATTTTTGAATAAATTCAAGTGAAATATATTTAGGGAATGTATTTTAAATATATATATTATAACTATTGAGTGAACTAATTAAATATCAAATAATATATTCTCATTATATATAATCGGAAGTGTTCAAGAAATATAAGTTGGATTGACCACTAGTCTCACACTTAGTAAGCTTAAAGACTAAAAAGAAACTAGTAACTTATTATCTACGTAAGCGAGGTATGCTAGAGAATTGTTGTTGTAAAGAAAAGAAATCATAAACTAGTCTATCAAAAGCTATTGTCATAATTTTTTTTTTGTCATCTTCTTCTTTCGTTCTTCCTAACAAGCAAGTTAACATTTCGATGATCATAAGGTCTGAATATTTGGTAATTTTCGAAATTTCCAATTGACCACAACGTTGCAATCACAATGGATCGCCAAATCATTTTGCTTATCCCATGAGCATTCCACGAAACAATTCCTTAACACCCGTCACAGTAACGAGATTGGTGTTGTCCATCATGCCCACCGAATTCCGCGTGTTCTCTATTAACAAGACATGTGTGGAGCCAGTTCTCACTATGTGTAATTACTATTAGTAATATACTTATGTCTTAATTACAATTAATTAATTAATGGAAATGGATTTGGCTGTGCCCCCACACATATTTACACCATATATTTGGTCTCTGAGATTCTTAGAATTCTAGTAAATAATTATATATTTCGAGATGTGCATGTTCAAAAAGTTAATTGAATATGTAAAAATATACCAATTTGAAATTTGATGAAAGGACTTAATTTTTTTATTTCAAAATACATTATCTGAGTGCACATGTGAGTGTAATTAATTCTTCATAACCCTTAATGTAAAAAGATAAAAAGAAAAACAAGTGGGCCTCTAGAAGCAGGCCTGCACATAGCAGGCCCAACCTTATTTCTAAGGGACCAGACTATAGACATGTACTGTGTGTCTAACTAGGTTAGCCCAAACACGATATATGGATGGCCTGCCTTGTTCTAACCGTACGTATTTTTTGTCACGGATGCATGCACGCAATGCCCCAACAAAAACATAAAGACAACAAGGATGTTGATATGGACGACATTTTCATTTCTATTCATCCATCATCAAGCATGCATGCATCACCCATCATATACTTCGCAGCCGCCTATTTTTTAGACAAGTATATAAAATTAGATTTGAATTCTAAAGCAACATATTTTCTACAAACACATCATTTATATGTTGTGCGTATTTGAATAAAGAACAAATATTATTCGGACGGAAATCCCTAGCCAAATCCCAGTTTGGTGTTGGAATTGCATTGGACTCAATAGCATGCTCCCTCTTATGTGCGGTCCAGGTAGGTAAGGCTTGCCTTGTGTCCAACTCTGGCTCGAGGATTAATTAATTAATTCCATTAGTCCTTAACATGTTCCATGACTTCACGCCCAAACACCAAATTAACGTAAGCCGGCCTCACGCCGGCCGGCATTGGATGTCGCAGTTGTGTGTATATAATATGTAAAGCACCCTAGGCACTATCCATACGTTTTGGCCGTGTATGCAAAGGGGAATCAAAAGGCTATGTTAGGATCATCACCTATCTTTAATGGTCATTTAAATTGAGTTTTAGTTAGTATTCTGATTATTAAGATTATCACATATAAACAGTTGAAATCTTTGTATTATGTTATTGTGTTCGTGTGAAACCCTTTAGATTAACATATTATCCATGAAACCGGCCGGGGCTTTGCTTAAAAAAATCCCTCAACTTTGTTGTCTATACCTTATATACCGGCAAGAACAATGATAAGTGATAGCTCCACAATGCTTGTAATATGTAGGTAGTTTCTTGTGGGTGATGGTTCGACCAGTTGTTGCCTTAACGTATTCATATATTTATATGTATGTATGTATCTGCCAATCAAATGTAGGACATGCGAGTAATATATATCTCACTAGCTAACTACTGCTAGTAGTAGTTAACATACATACAAGTAAGCAATAAACATACATAGAACAACAGATAGTTCAGGGACAGAGAAATGGCTAGAAGCGTAGAGGAGAGGTGGAGCCTGTCCGGCACAACAGCTCTGGTCACCGGAGGCAGCAAAGGGATTGGCCATGCCATCGTGGAGGAACTGACGGCGATGGGAGCCAGGGTGCACACCTGCTCCCGCAATGAGGCCGAGCTGCACGAGTGCCTCCGCAGATGGCAGGAGAAGAAGCTGCCCGTCACCGTCTCCGTCTGTGACGTCTCCGTGCGTGCCCAAAGGGAGGAACTCATCCGTACCGTCCGAAAAATCTTCCACGGAAAGCTCAACATACTTGTAGGCATACATACATAGTATTTCCTATGTCAAGACATACAGGCCTGTTACAATATTACATCTGAGCTGTGGTGTATGCAGGTGAACAACGCGGGGCAGACGCTGTTCAAGGCGACGACAGAGTGCGAAGAGGAGGACTACTCGCGGCTGATGGCGACCAACCTGGAGTCATGCTTCCATCTCAGCCAGCTCGCGCACCCTCTCCTAAAGGAATGCAATGGAGGAGGCAGCCTTGTCCACATCTCCTCCATTGCTGGCTTCATCGGCTTCACACCTCTGTCTGTCTACTCCATGACCAAAGGAGCCATGAACCAGCTCACGAGAAGCCTCGCCAGCGAGTGGGCCCACGACAACATACGGGTCAACTGCGTCGCTCCAGGAGGGATCAAAACTGAAATTATCAAAAACGTACGTGCCTGACAACGATTCGCAAACTCATTAATTATCCATCTATCTCTTGATTGATTGCATTAATATACGCAGTTGACGATGGAGGTGGAGGATATGCTGAATCAGGCGGAGATGGAGGTCGTGCGGGTGCCAATGCGGCGGATTGGGGAGCCGGAGGAGGTGGCGTCGTTGGTGGCCTTCCTCTGCATGCCTGCCTCCTCCTACATCACTGGCCAAGTCATTTGCGTTGACGGTGGACGCACCATCGCAGCCTAGCTTACAATTTCCTCTCATATATCAGTACACAATATAGAAACTCCTACCATGTAGACTTTATCCATAAGATAAAGTGAAAAGTGTTGAGATTATCTCTTATCTTACTCGTATTAAGATTGAATATCTATAAAAGAAATCTATTTGTATTTGGTTTATCTTTTTGTAGGGTGCGTTTGGGTGCCCGCATCACCTTCACCTTGGCTCTGATCATTAAAGCTAGTTGGTGGGGGCAAGTTATGGAGGTGTAAAGTGGATTGTTTGGTTGGTTGGTTGTATCTGTGCATGCAAGTCGAATAGACATTGTGTATGATTGTTTATATGAGAGATTATATGTATGTATATGATGATGAGTTGTTTGTTTGGTTGGTTATATAAAATCTGAGTATGATGACTCTCTATGGTAAATGGTGAGATTACTTCATGTATAGAAGGTGTTGAAATTTGGTGAAGTATGTGATGCATAAGCATAGAAAGTGAGTGTTATTAGGTTTTATATATTTCGACTTGTTAATCTATTAAAAATAATCCATAGCTCCTTGTGCATACCAGACATCTTTAGGAAACAGTGTGCTTGTGCAATGTTATCCACTAAATAAGTGAGAGCATGCATGAGTTTCTCCTATGGGAAACTATTCATTGACATAACAACCATACAAACCAGGTATTGTGTTAAGAGTGTGGGTGTGCTTTGGAGGAGTGCTATCACGGATGGATGAGGCCAGCTCTATGATAGCATGAGAAACAAAGTGCACAACTAGGCCATCATCATCCCTCTTCATTTTCTTCCTAGAGGAGCATGCACTAGTAGGGGCTATGGATGGACTAGCGTCTGTCTCAATTTGAGGTGGGGGAGCACTCTCAACATCAAATGTTTCAATCATAGGCATGTTATCCCCATACTCAGACACTGGTCTCCAAAGAGACTCATTGGAGGAGATAGCAATTTGCTAGTTGCTTGCCTACTAGTAAATATGGTCTCCCATCTGCACATAATTCTCTATGGGCTTATTGAGCAATTTAGTATTTTTGGGATTATTCTACATGGGGCTATGACTCATATATGTTTGAAATTAATTTAATTAATTGGGCAAGATCAAACCTTGATATGGCCCTGGTAGTGCTCCTCTGGGACAATCACATAATTGTTCTCACCCCAATTAGCCCCACTTAAACTCCTCAGTTTACATATGCACAACCATCTTGACACCATTTGTGCAAGTGGTGATATACTTGCATTCAAGTGATGTTTTGGCCTACGAACTCATTGAGTATTTTAGCCACCCGATTTAAGTTAACTTTTTTAAAACTCTTATCTGTCCTTATACTAGATGAGATGAGCTCAAACATCCGACAAGAAACAAAACCAGACATGATAGAGGACCGATGCAATGGAGGTCGTCCACCCTACCCTCCTACCCCACCAACACCACCCTCACCACCAATGTCAATCATAATAATACCTATGAATCAGCTAACTGCAAGGTACATATCAACAAAAATTAAAATGCAACCAAAACAGTGACAAAAACAACATCGGAGAATGTAAATAATATCATCTCAGTACACACAACAACAACTAGCATAAGTAATAAATGTCTTAATAGAGGACTAATAATACAACTAACAAATAAAATTGTTACTAAATCCTCGAATTCCCATGAGATCTCCACATCTCATATGTCGTATGATCCCTTTCTACTGCAATAAGGTTGTTATCATTTGTTCCCTTATTTTGAGTCCCCACAGGGTTAGAAATCCATTCATCCTTTGGTGTAATAAGATCAACATAACCTTGGGACACAATCCAATTGTGCAGGATGCAACATGCCACCACAACTTTCACCTACATTTCATAAGGATGAAACAATTTATTATCAAGAATCTTGAATATTCTTTGAAGCGCCAAATGCATGCTCAATGGTCACCCGCAAAGACGAGTGTCGCAGATTGAACAATTCCCTATCATTCTCAGGATGATTCACCTCACACACTCTCAAATGATATCTAGAAGGTAGGAAACCAACCCGTACAAAATACTCAACATCAACAAGATAGAACTTGCATAGCAATTTTTAGTTCAATTAGTGTAAGACATATACGAAAACATCTAAGTCTTAATTACTTTAAATAGATAAAATACCTTACCTAGTGGAATATTTAATCCATCTTCCCTCTCTAAGGCATCTGAGGAATTAACGCATCATGTGCTGACCCTTCCTACCCAACCAAAATATAGGTAAATCTCAAATTAAAGTCCACAACAACCATTACATTTTGGGTCGGGTTAGCTTCCTACCCCAAAAGGCTTGAGCAATTGCTCTAGGAATCCTAACATGGATGTTGTCGTGGTATAAAAAATACCTCGGCAGGTTTGATGACGTGCGCAACACGTGTTCCTCAACGCGAGCTGACCGTGCGACGGGTCACCCCGCGTTGGACAATCCCAGAGATTGACACAGGGGTTTATACAGGTTCGGGCCTCAGTGGAGGCCCTAATCCTGTCGACGTGCTCCCGACGAGCGTCGGCTAGGGGGCTCTCTCCCGGAGAGAGGGCTCCGGAACACGCCTTTTTGTCTTTTTGGATTGAGTACAAATGAATGTCTTAGGTTACAAAAGATGGTTACAAGGGTATATATAGACCCCAAAAGATGCAAATTACTGAACTACCCCTGCTGCCACCGCAGGATCGGGGGCAAAACGGTCTTTTGACGAGGTCCAGGGCACCGATTTCTGACACGTAGCGCCCCCTTGAAATTAGCGCCCATCAGAGGAGCGCCGGGGGAAATCTCTCCCGAGCCCGGGGGAGGGCTCCGGGAGACATCTTCCCCGGCCCGGAGAAGGGGGGCTCCGGGAGAGGGGCTCTCCCTAGCCCGGAGAAGATGCGCCGGGGGAGGTCTCTCCCGAGCCCGGGGGAGGGCTCCGGGAGACGTCTTCCCCGGCCCGGAGAAGGAGCTCCGGGAGAGGCGCTCTCCCTAGCCCGGAGAAGGTGCGCCGGGGGACGTCTCCCCCGAGCCCGGGGGAGGGCTCTGGGAGACGTCTTCCCCGGCCCGGAGAAGGAGCTCCGGGAGAGGAGCTCTCCCTAGCCCGGAGAAGGTGCGCCGGGGGGAAGTCTCTCCCGAGCCCGGGGGAGGGCTCCGGGAGACGTCTTCCTCGGCCCGGAGAAGGAGCTCCGGGAGAGGAACTCTCCCTAGCCCGGAGAAGGTGCGCCGGGGGAAGTCTCCCCCGAGCCCGGGGGAGGGCTCCGGGAGACGTCTTCCCCGGCTCGGCGAAGGAGCTCCGGGAGAGGAGCTCTCCCTAGCCCGGAGAAGGCGCTCCGGGGGAAATTTCTCAACCCCGGAGAAAGAACTTCCATGGTGACGTTTTTGGTGTTGGCAGTATTTTTCCCTAACAGATGTGGGTGCCATCAATAACTCCAATGTAGTCCTAAGATATCAAATTAAAACATATTATGTCACAGTTTATGTACTAGACAACAAGGTAAACTATTATTACAAAAATGACATGTATCTTGAAAAATGGGTACCACCTATGATTGTTCAAGATTTTTTGGGGCGTCATTAATGGTAGGATCAATTCTTTCCTCAACTCACCAATTGTATATAACACTTGTTTAAAGTAGCGGCTGATCATTTCAATGGACTGCTTAACATTGACGTTGATGACCCTAAACCTCTGATTGTGCCCAAGTACATGCAAGAAGATTCCAACTTGTTCCTCAATTGAACAATTGATACCATCTCGCAGAAGTGCTCTCTCCTTAAATAACTCACACAACCGAAAAAAGGGGGCTTTCTTCGTTCTTAGCATGTCTATGCAATTGGTGTCATCATTTTCATAAATGCTATGAAGATATTCCATCCTTTCAATCTCTCATTGCAACAGTGGGCCATATACGCTTTAATTTGATATTGTAGCTAAAGCATCACATATATAGTTAGAGCAGCGGCAAGTGCAGTAGCGCTAAGAATGAGCATATGTCTATGTATGCTCCCCTCCATGCAAAACTGATAACATAACAACTATTCATTGTTACATGCTACTGTAAGTATATATCATAAAATACCACGCAAATTCATTATAGTAATTTTGACCAATTGGTTAATCAAATAGCAATTAGCAAAAAGCTTTGGTAGCTAACCTACCAACTAGTGACAAGAAAATACAAGAATATTATCAAACCGCATGTAGATATGGAGAAATCCACAAAACTAGGTAGCAGACCAACAAATAAAAGAAGGAAGAGCAAGTTGAAAAGTTTATATCACAAGAAAAATTAATCATAAGAAAGAAGCTAACCATAATACATACAAATCTATGAAAAACATGGATAAAAGATGAGATTAGAGACAAAATTCCACTAGAGTCTTGAATAAATTATGAAAATAGACATTTAGGATGACCTCATCAACCCTACTCTTAAGTATTGAGAGATGAGGATGCAGAACATACAATGAGGATAGATCACCAATGTTCAAGCCGCGTAAAAGGAGAGATGTTGCTGGCTGCTCAAAAGGGGAGAGGGAAAGGGTGGTAGAGGTAGAGGGAGAGGTCGATGGGGAGGATGAGTGCCATGGAGAGGTGAAAAGAGTGGTGGTGAGAAACAGTTAGGGTTGGGTGGGTATGAGGAGAGGTGAGAGGAGGTTTTTTTTTTATGCTTGCACTAGCAAAACAAGCCAGGCCAAGAGAAGTGCTGGATTTGAGCGTATCACAGAGTCAAAAAAAAAAAAAAAAAAAGGTTGCCCTTTTTTTGCATGCACGAGCCTGATTCTTAGTGCAGTACAGGCAACCAAGCAAACATACATGTCACAGCCTGGTTGGAAATGATCTAGGAAACCAAACACCCTCTTATTGTTATAGATGTAGAGTTAAGGATCTATACAAACCCACGAGGAGTAAACTTAAAAAGATTATTTAATTATTCATCATAGAAGCAATAAAGACATAAAAATATCAAAAAATAAGATTTTCTTAAGTAGAAAACTCTTGTAGTGAGTAAAGAGTTGAAAGGTTTAAAAGATACGAGGGTTAATTGAAAATGTCAATTTTTTGTACTCTTTGTAGTTGTGTTTAAAAAATTTGTGGTCTTTTTTGTTAATTTTTCTCTCTTTGATTGTAGTTGTTCTACTATTATTATCGTGATTTTCTTTACTAGATTTTTTATTCTCATTCATGTTATTGTGCATGCCAAGTCGTATCTCATGAAATAGGATCCGATATATGACTGAGGCTCCCGTTATTCCTAACACAAAAGAAGAAACTTTGTTCGACTCCTCCATCGCTATCCCTTTCTGTTTTGTATCACCTGGCAACCGGCTTACACCCACCACCTTACCATAATGAAGTATATCATATGAGGGGGTTGGTAAATGCTTACAATAGTGATGATTGGGGGTAAAGGAAATGAGTATGTATATCATAAAAAAGAAGAAGAGGTAGGTAGGAAGGTACCAGGATCATCTTGTAGTTGGCGAAGAGGGAGGGAAGTGAGAAGCATATGTAGAGAGAGGGGGGGGATTAACCATTGTAATGTATGTACGTAGGATGGGCTGTGAATGATACTGGGATGGCTGATGCCATGGAAAAGAGAAGATAAGACGACAAGAAGAAGCTTCTGATGGGCTATAGTTCTACGCACGGAGAGAGACATGAGACTTGACTTGTCCAAGCGTGTGAACCAGTGAATATAACGCCCACTCGCCCGCCCACCACGCTCTCTGTTTAGTTGTCCCTTTCCTATTTATGCATCTTAGTCCACATTTGCTTCTTCGCTTCATCAAGTTTCGTTTCGTTTCTTTCTAGAGATCCAATCAGTGTACTCTATTAGCCTCTAACTCCCTGGGTCGATCAGTCAATTAACTCATTAAAATACCTGGGCATGTCTTTCTTAACAGAGTATCCTTCTAGAGATACAGAAAACCGCGTGTGTACACAGAGACAACAGAGTTGCTCTAATACTTAATTACTCCGCGTAAGAAATTAAGCATCAGCAAGGAAGCTCCTCATTGAAATTTTTGTTGTCGTTGTTTATCATGGATAAAAGTCAATTCCTCTAGAGTCTCCCTGCAATTACAGTTGCAATTGCAGAGGCCTTTACATAGATAGGCTGCCAACTTATTAGTAGGCAGAGGAGTCCCTAGAAGGCAAAAAAGCAAGAGATCACTCGGAAAATGGCCTCCACCTCTCCTCACAGGAGGCTATCCATATCCATATGCTTGCTGCTGCTCTTCACCATGTCCATGGATACTACTACTGGCGTCGTACAGGGCGCAAGGCTTCTCCCTCCCATCAAGCAACGCAGTGAGTTGTTCTTTCATGTGCTGTTTTCTACACTTGTTAGTTATCTTTCTTTATTTTGACAACCGCATCTTTGTTTGTTTTGCATGCAGGGTATGTGCAGGTGCTGGAGTCACTGGGGATGGTTTGTGAGTGCTGCGACGGCGAGTGCCGGAGCAGCTGGAACTCCACCTGCCAGAACCTCCATTGCCATGCTCCCAAATTATGAACATATGGAGTAATAGATGGATGTTATAGTTAGATTTCAGTGTGTCGCGGTTGTACTTTGCTCATTGCACAATAATTGACACCCACAGGCTTTCGCTCTTTGCTTCTACTTTGATACACGAGATTTTTTTTTATAAATAACTCAAAATAAAAAAATTATTACAAAAATGATTCACAATTTAGCAAATTTATCAAAATGATCTGATTAAGTGTGATAAATCAATTATCGTGACTGTGATACGCGACAGAAATTGTAAATCTTTAAAAAAATATGTATTTATCTTTTTCATTTTAAAAATGCGATAGAAAATAAAAAATCAATTTTTCATGAATACTCGTGATCGAGAACGTGGTTGTGAAAATAGTGGTTGATAGGCTTGGTCGAAAATCGTCGTGAAAATGATCTAAGGTCTTTGTGGTGAGATATAACTTCATCGATTTTTGTCATTATTGATCAACCACCTCTTCAACCATTACAGCTGCGACGACCACCCTCAGTCTGATCTTCGATCATAGACACTCGACCACTACTTTCACAACTACGCCCTTAACCACAAGAAATTAATTTTTTATTTTCTATAACATTTTCAAAATAGAAAAGAGGAGAAATATCTTTTCTGTCGAGTTTTCAAATTGAAAAAAAAATGAAAACATATTTTTTTTGAAGGTTTACAGTTTCTGTCGCGTATCACAACCGCGATTATTGACTTGTCGCACCCAACCAGATCATTTTAAAAAATTTGCTAAACTATGGATCATTTTCGCAATTATTTTTTTTATTTTGAGTTATTTATAAAAAAATTCTTGATAAACATACTAACGAACACTCCTAATATCTACATCGCACCATATATACAATTATACTTCTTTCCTGCATGTATGAAATTATGCAAACAACTGTAGCAATGTAAAACAATAGCATCATTAGCTCACCACAATAAGTAACAATCCACCACAGGATCATAACAATATATCAAGCCTCACTAAGCGACACAACATATTGCCAAGCGAGAAGCACAAAAGACGCAAATTGTCTTATCAGTTGCATCTTATGGTAGCATATAGAAGTTGTTTATCTGAACTAGCTCCTCTAAAGTTTGCATCAGAGTAATAGGTGATGATGGATGTAAACAAGGGAGTGCTGATTAATCACAAGTTGCCAAACCATCCCTCAAGTGTCAAGATAATTAGCAGCCATCATCAGCTCCAGAGTTATTTCGGGCTCGATTGGGAATTCGGCCGTCTCCTTCCCACTACAGCAAACAAATTCGGGTCAAGAAACAAGCAACTGAAACATGAAACATGTCATAAGAAATACATAACACAGAGTAACCAATAAACAATGAAGCTTCAGTTTTGTTGTAGTTTTTCAGATAAAGAAGCTAGAGATAAGCAGTCAAATAATCGTTGGCCCATAGTAGTGATGCAAAACATGTGGAAAACATAATGAAAGCTGTGATGGCCTAAGTGAAAATGTGGTGCTCAAAACTTTCAACTGGAAATGAAGTTCAACAGTTGTACATCCTCCAATATTTCAAGAGCAAATTAAGTTCATGCTAAGCTCTCTAAAGTTTACAAGTTATAATCTTCATTGCAAAAGTAAGTGTTGAACATTTGTAGCACAGTTATTAAGCTACTGCAGTACAGCTTCAACTAAGCACATTGTGACCCAAAGGCCAAAGGCAAGCTGACAATAATCTACCGGATGTAAGTTGACTAAGAATTCGAATAAAAGATAATTCCATAAAATTGACATGATTCGTAAGTTATAAACCTTTGAAAAGTTTACAAGAACTACAGGAGGCATGAGGATTGATCATGTATCTGCAAGACAAAAGTATAAAAATTCTAGGCATTTAATTTAGTTACTGCGGCCCTGATGAGACCATTCAGGTGGCACTCATTGAACAGGAAACAAAACAAATGAAGAAACAACATCTGGCTCAGAATTTTTTAAGACCCCTTTATTGCCTATTCAAATAATATAGTGGGTTCAATTCCTCAGGGATTGATGTTGGCAAATTCCTGAAAACAAAGCCCAAGAATGATGAAACATTTCCTGATGTCCATAAGGCCACATTTCCTGTGATTCCTATGTGCTTAATCAAACAGCAGGAAGCACCCCCAAAGTGGAGTGCCAAATTATAAGCCTGGTATGTGTGCATGGTTCATGAAACCGTGAAATTTCATGAAGACAAACATTTGCAAGATCAAGATCCCTAAGGCAGAAAGATAGTAAAATCATGAGACGAATGAAACAAGAAAGATAAACCTGGAGTAGTGGAGGGACCAGTAGAAGTACTGGCAGATCTTTTCGAGGATGACGGTGGTGATCTCGGGGAAGCGGACCTCGCCGTGCCTGGTCTCGGAGAAGCCGCCGGGGGATGTGAGCATGTTGCGGAGGGTGTTGGAGACCATGGCCGCCTTCTTCTCCACGACGAACTCGAACCCTTCCGCGCTGATCAGCTTCACAAACCCCGAGTCGTCAATCACCTCCGAAGATCCATCAATCTCGCCAGCTCCACCTCTCGCTCCTTTCCCCACCATCTTCGCCACTCCGATTGCGCCCCCTTCGCCCGGGTGCTCACTTTGGGGAACAATAATGGGCCTTGACATGACAAGACTCGTATGCTTATATGGCCGGACTGGGCTGGGCTTTCCAGTGGATAGATTGGATAAATACAATGGATTTCGACTTTTCCTGCGAATGTGGAAACAACCAACCAACCTCCTCCGTTTTTAGGAGCATCACTCGCCACTTTATTACCATTAGTCTAAGTGGAGTGCAGTGTTAAACCTTTTCATTTGCTCTTTGTGAACTGCCCGCCCGCTAAAAAGGAGCCAGCGCCCACCAACATCCGCCGCCTTTTCAGTTCCAATGCAATCACTTCCTTTCTAAAAGTAAGTTTGTTTCTTCCTTGGTTTCGACATCCACCCATCCTCCAATCCAATGCATGATGGATGACTGTTTTTCCGGCATCCTGCGTCTGTTTCATTCAATTATTTATTTGTTTTTTTTATGACTAAGACTGCCAATCCAACTCTTCTTCCTTCTCCTTGTGCCGCCGAAGCCAAATAAAAATGGAGATCGCCGTCGACAAGGACAGGACCGACACGTCCGTCCAGACGGCCCACCTGATTAGCGTTGGTAATCATATCACGCCCTTTTCTTTCTTCTTCTTGCTTCTCATCTCGGGTTGCATCACAATGTTGCGCGTCCTTGAGGTGCCACTTCTCTGTTTTCATCTCAGTTTGGATATTGCGGCATCCACTCCAAACCCAATCACTTCTAACTCCTGGTTTATGTATCATGTCGAATTCTGATATGTGTTTTATTTCACCTATCTAAACACAACGATTTGCAATACAATAGGAAAAAAAAAATATGTTCATGGTACTGTAGATCAGCCATCATTCCCATCTCTTTTATTCAACAAAACATGCATGTGTAGTACAATATTATATGGTATTAGAATATGTTCATTGGCTTAGACTTCCTGCCATTTCTACTGCCTTTACTCAGTGACAGTGAGTGTACCTTTTGACCTTCATTTAGTGCATAATGTTATCAACCATGTTCAGATCCTTGGTATCAAGCAGGATTCGTCCTGACGACTGGGGTGAATAGCGCATATGTTCTAGGATACTCTGGGTCAATCATGGTCCCTCTTGGCTGGATTGGCGGCACATGCGGCTTAATCTTGGCGGCTGCCATCTCAATGTATGCTAATTCTCTCCTTGCTCGACTTCATGAAGTTGATGGCAAACGACACATCAGATACAGAGATCTTGCGGCACATATACATGGTACATCATACCCTCAATTCTCACATTGTTTGTTGTCATTGGGATGGAACTAAACAGCTATCTGTCCTTTTGGAAATTAATGAGTTTATCTTTTGCCAGTTGGTTAATATCCCTTTCTTCCTGGTGAATGCAGGTAGAAAAATGTATGCACTTACATGGGCACTGCAATATGTTAATCTTTTCATGATCAACACGGGGTTTATCATTTTAGCTGGCCAAGCTTTGAAGGTACATGACCGTACACCTTACCTTTTAATGGGAAAAACCATGATGTTAAAACGTCGTATTCTTCTTTCCTTCCTATCCCTTGCCTTAATAGCTGGCCTGGCCTTATATATGTTCATGCTACTAAGCTTTTAGTCCCCAGCTTCTGAGATTTTGCTGGAAGTTTCCCCGCTAATCAAGAAAAAATATTAACTTGCGAAGCTGACCGCATATATACATGTATATAATTGCAAGATGCTACAAGATAATGTTATTAAAGCTTGCATTTACGTAGACTTATGGTTTGTGTTGACTCCATTTTGGTAAGCTTGATGATATATACTTGTTTGATACTTTGACTTCTCACCTTATTTGCGTTGTATTTTCCCTCTTCAGGCAACATATGTACTCTATAGTGATGATGGAGCTCTAAAACTTCCATATTGCATAGCAATATCTGGTTTTTTCTGTGCTCTTTTTGCCTTTGGGATTCCTCACCTATCTGCTCTCAGGATTTGGCTGGGATTCTCCACTGCTTTCAGTCTCATATATATCATTGCAGCATTTGTGCTGTCACTTAGAGATGGTATTCTTCTTTGTTACCTTGTTCAGTGGCTTGCTTGCATTAGTTTCATGTGTAATTCTTTTTTATTATCTTAGTGCAAGATACTGGAAGCATATGTTTAACATGGTGTGCTCTCTCTCCACCGATTTTGTGCAGGTATGAGCGCACCTGCACGGGATTACAGTATTCCTGGAGCACACTCTAGTAGGGTCTTTAGTACCATAGGTGCTGTTGCAAGCCTTGTATTTGCTTATAACACTGGAATGCTGCCAGAAATTCAAGTGAGCCAGCTTGTGCAGTACATTCAACTATTTATTTGTCATGAAGTGACTAACATTTGCTCTCAAAAAAAAAAAAAAAAAAAAGAGAGAGTTGACTAATATGCCTCTTTTTGCAGGCAACAATAAGGCCACCTGTGGTGAAGAACATGGAAAAGGCTCTTTGGTTCCAGTTCACTATTGGCTCATTTCCATTGTATGCTGTTACCTTCATGGGGTATTGGGCCTATGGCTCCTCAACATCAAGTTATCTACTCAATAGTGTCAAGGGCCCCCTCTGGATAAAAACTGTTGCCAATCTCTCAGCCTTTTTTCAAACTGTCATTTCATTACATGTAAGTCCCTTTCTCGGCATCTCTCTAGTTTAAATTGCATCCTTACGGTTCATGCTCTCGCAACTCAGCGATTTGGACTGAAGACATGCTTGGACTAAGTTTGGTTGTCTCGGCTGAGTTAACAATACTGCTGTTCCTATTCCAGTTCAGCATCATTTGTTTCTGAAACTCAAGTATCAAATCATCGTGGGCCACATGCTTCAGTTCAGTTAATGAGCTTCTTTTGTCTTATCTCAGTCTCCCTTATTAAGATTTTGCAAACATTTTAAGCATTTTCCTGATACAACAAAAAATGAAATGCTACAATTGAAGAAACACAAGGTTTATCATTGTTAATGTGTATCTTTTTTCACTTTCTAACATGGTTCAATCCTGTTCTTTCATGCACTACATTGCCCAGATTCCCATTGTAAGTGTACTAACACTAGTTTCTGCATATTTGTAAGATATTTGCAAGCCCAATGTACGAATACTTGGACACAAGATATGGAAGTGGACGAGGTGGTCCGTTCGCGTTCCACAACGTATTGTTCAGAGTTTTTGTCAGAGGAGGCTACCTCACCATCAATACCATGGTGGCCGCAATGTTCCCGTTCCTCGGCGACTTCATGAGCCTGACGGGCGCCCTGAGCACCTTCCCTCTTACGTTTGTGCTGGCGAACCACATGTACCTGATAGTGAAGCAGGATAGGCTGTCTGCCCTCCAGAAATATTGGCACTGGCTGAATGTAATTGGGTTCAGTGTGCTTTCTGTTGCCGCCGCAGTTTCAGCTCTGAGGCTTATCATGGTCGATTCCAGCACTTACCACCTATTTGCTGATTTGTGAGACCAATTTTTTTGGTCAAAACACATAGATCTACTGTAAATTTCATATATTTTTATTGGGGCAACACAAGTCAGTAGAGTAGCGGAAAATTTGATATATAGGTTGAACTGTAATAAAGCAATTTCAGGTTTGTCTGAAAAGACAGTGCTTATCTGTTTTATGGAGGGATATCTGGTGTATGATAACTGCAAATAAAAGGGAATGTTACTTTAGTCAGCATGGCACTTGATGATGGTCCATCAGTCATATTCTGAGAATTTATTCCTCACTAGTTTGTTAGTATCGTATCGTATTCGTTCCTGGTACTTCCCATCTGAATGTTTCTTGTTTTTTAGTTACATGCCTGGAAAGATTGTTCGGTGTCCCATCTGTGCCATTTGTTGTGCTTACCAACACAACAACAACAAAACTGTATATTTTTAGCAATTTGCAGTGGTCTTTATTCATCTTTTTCATATGTAGCTCAATTTGAATGCCTGACAAGATTGAATAAACAAAATCCCAACCACTACATGTTTGATTCGAGATCCTTAACATTTGGGATTACATTTGCACGTGAAGAGAGAAAAAAAAAGGTGGTGATGTAAGCAAACGTTTGGGATTAGAGAAAAAAAAAAATGTGCCAATGACTGTTTTAGAGTAGTTGGGCTGATCAACTCGTCCTCCTCTTAAAAAAAAAAAACGTAGCCTTTTCCTTCCTCCCGGCGCCAACCCGCCGCCCCTTTCTTCTCTTCTCCCCCCCTCTTATTCCTTAATCGCCTTCTCTGTCTCTCTTACTAGTACTAGCATTTCTCTCTCATACGAACACAGCAGTGTGCTTCGCTCTTCCGTCATGCCGGATCATGGCTCCAAGGTCGACATCTCCTTCGCCGGACGCTTCACCGCCAGCGCCATCGCCGCTTGTTTCGCGGAGGTTCTCCTCCCCCCCATCCGTCTTCAATGGATCTCTCCTCCCCACTCATCTGTCCACTCTTAATCCCTGGTTTCTTGGTTCCTGCGATTGGCCACTGTTGAAATCTTGGTTTCTTGTTCGTCATCGTCGGGTTAATTCTTGGTTTCTTGGTTACACCTACAGTTAATTCTTGGTTTCTTGGTTCCTAGGATCGCCCACTGTTGAAATCTTGGTTTCTTGGTTCTTAGGATTACCGACCGTTAATTATTTGGTTTCTTGGTTCCTGGGATCGCCCACTGTTGAAATCTTTGTTTCTTGGTTCGGAATTGTAGGGTTAATTCTTGGTTTCTTGGTTCGTAGGATCACCTACCGTTAATTATTGCGGTTCTTGGTGCTTGTGTTCACCCCTTCTAAATCTTGCTTATTGATTTCTTGGTCCGTGGGATCGCCCACTGTAGCTAATTTGGTTTCTTCGTTCGTAGGATCAGAAAGGTTGAATCTTGGTTCTTGATTTGTAGAGTCGCGGTTCTTAAGTCGGTTTCTTGATTACTTCCAGGATCACACCGATAATTTTTGCTTTCTTTCTTTCTAGGATCCTAATTGCTTTTTAAATTTGGGTTTCTTGGATCGGTTTCACAGTTGTGCACGATTCCTCTGGACACGGCCAAGGTGAGGCTGCAGCTGCAGAAGAACGTGGCAGTAGGGGAGACACCGGTGGCCGTGACGCCCAAGTACCGTGGGCTGCTTGGCACCGCCGCCACCATCGCTCGGGAGGAAGGCGCTGCTGCACTATGGAAGGGCATTGTCCCTGGCCTCCACCGCCAGTGCATCTACGGTGGCCTCCGCATTGGCCTCTACGAGCCTGTATGCTCCACATCTCTCTTCATGTGCCTTGTTCGCTCAAACGATTTGTCAAACACTTGGCATACGAGAACTTACTCACCCAACTGTACCTGCCTCATAGGTGAAATCGATATATGTCGGCGAAGATCATGTAGGGGACGTGCCATTGTCCAAGAAAATCGCCGCTGGCTTCACCACTGGTATTGTGTGATCACATGTTAGATCTAATGTGCTCTGATGTGTGCAAAATTGGTGATGGGGACATGCATGCTCAGGTGCCATTGCAATCACTGTGGCAAACCCGACTGATCTTGTGAAGGTTAGACTTCAGGCTGAGGGGAAGCTTGCCCCTGGTGTGCCACGACGGTATGCTGGGGCAATGGATGCTTATGCCAAGATTTTTAGACAGGTTTGGTGCTGTGCTTGGAGCAACACAGTATTGCTTTGCTTTTGGACTGGTCTATTTCTGATTAGATTCTATTTTGTGTGAGGTGTAGGAAGGTGTTGCCGCTTTATGGACTGGCATCGGACCAAACATTGCACGTAATGCGATCATAAATGCTGCTGAATTGGCCAGTTATGATCAAGTGAAGCAGGTACCATTCTTGTTTGTGATCTCTCCATCTGTTTGTTTATTCACTTGTGGATGCAAATTACATTGCATTTTCTGCAGACAATTTTGAAAATTCCTGGATTCAAAGATGATGTGGTGACTCATCTGTTTGCTGGTTTGGGCGCTGGCTTCTTTGCTGTCTGTGTTGGTTCTCCAGTCGATGTGGTAAAATGGGCTTGGTGCTCAGTCATCAAAATTCTTTTATGCATTTACCTATGATAGTTTAAACATGGTTTCCTTTCTAGCCAACAATAAAATGAATCCTTATGAATGATGTAGTCTGGTATCTCAACTCTGTAGAAGAGTGAGAGCGTTTTGCACATGGTAAAGTGATGCTGATGTTATTCTCTTTGGACACTCAACTCTTTACGAATTGCGTTGATGTTAATTAGAGTATGGGATTGTGTGATACACAATTCCAACTAAGAAAATGCGGTTTAATTTTCTTGGTGCACACTTCACAGTTTCAGGATGTGTTTATGGTGCTTCCTCATAGTTATTTTGTTAGATTTGTGTCTGGAAGGTTTGTAATTCCATGATTTTTTTTCTCTATTGTTGGTGTGTACATCCATTCTCAGAACATGCTACATAGTGACTCCTACCATACAAATATACAAATATTGGATGTGGAGCTGTTCACTCTTTGTACAGCAAGGAAGCTCTGTACTTCGTTATGGTCATATCAAACTATTCTTTTTATAATATTCATGAGTAATTGAATTGTTACCTGCAAGATCTCTACCTATATAAAAAAAAAAGGGACTTTAATTGGTTGCTACTAGAGAATATGAATGCCAGACTGATACAATGGCGTCTTATTGCAGGTTAAGTCTAGAATGATGGGTGATTCAGCCTACAAGAGCACTCTTGATTGTTTTGTCAAGACACTAAAGAATGATGTATGTTCTACCATGATTGTGTTAATGATTGTTGGGTCGTAACTCAAATGAGCAGTAAATTATCTAACATCATTTTTCCAACACATTTGGACAATGATTGAGAAGAGCATTTCTTTTGCGATTTTAATTGCATTGGTATTTCCAACCGTTTGGCCCATTATGCACTCTCTCTTGAAAAGTTACTTGTCTGATGATTGTCAATGTGATATATTGACAGTCATCTAGAGATTCTTAAGTTTAACTTGCTTAAGCAAGTAGTTAGTTTTGCGACATTGACCTTTCTCAGGCATAATTTGTGTACCACTGATGTTTTGTGAAGTTAGAGTTTACTTTTAATGCTTTTCTGATCTGTGACTCTTGTTCATCCTATTCATTAGATGTTTCGATGATCATGGTCATATCCTTGTGTATTTTAATGTCACATATACCAACCCAGTTCATGATCAAGGTTACTGGATAGATACATGTTATCAATACCCTGTGTCCTTGTCCTAAATATTCTAGTCATGCTCATCAACAATAGACTTCATATTTGTCTCGTGATCAAATGCAATTCAACCTTTGTTTCCTTTTTTCAAGATAATACACTGATCAATTTTACGTTCATCACAACCAATTTTAGGAAAATTGCCTTTGGTCTTGTAGCAACTAGTCCTTAATCTTGATAACTTTTCCTCAAGAACTAAACCTTGAATTTCAAGATATATGCAAACAGTTATAACATTTTGAACTGCTTCAAAACTCGAGTTTAAAATATAGTCACGGATGATAACAAGATACTCTGTTTAATATTTTACTAATTGCTTCATACCTATTAATGTAAACAGATAAGCAGTCAATAATGGGAATTTTCTTTGCAGGGACCTCTAGCTTTCTACAAAGGCTTCCTCCCAAATTTTGCTCGATTGGGATCATGGAATGTGATTATGTTCTTGACATTGGAGCAGGTAAACCAATGACTGAATGTACAATTATTGTCTTGCTTCTAGCAGATTTTCCATTACCATGAACATATCTAAGCATGCTCAATCAAGTATATACACTTTTCTCTATTTCCTTGTACAGGTTCAAAAGCTGTTTGTGAGAAAGCCGGGAAGTTAAAGATCAACCGGATGATTTTGTGAAGTTGGTGGCATACAATGAGGGTGCACATTTTTTTTGTTAACACAAAGTAACATTTTACCCCATGAAAATTGGGGAAGGAGAATGATCCACCTCAAATATGAGACACCTTAATAAATTTTAGCTGGCCCTCGTCTGACCTGACATAATTCTCAAGTAGTAAACATATTTCATGTGTTTAATCTGTGGTGAACCATGAACTTGAGCTGCAGGAGATCGGTTGGGCTCGGTGTGCCATGAAGGTATAGCAGCCCTGTATAATTTATCTTCAATTGCTGCGTATGATCTCTACAACGATGTCATTTTTTTTTTCTTCTGAAATCCTCTTTGGTGATGTTTTGGAGGCATGATTGCCTGGTTGTGTTAATAAATCGAGTATTCTACTTCTGTTCATAGAATCGCAAAAGAACATGACAATTAACAAGATAAACCCTAGTATGATCATACCATCAGGGCATTTGGTGATACAAACCAATTGTGAGTCAAGCTTGGCGAGGGGCAAAAACTCCCTGGGATTCTTGAGTTCCTCTCCACTCTCCTCCACAACCAAATTCAACACAAGAACAATCACATCAAAGAGAATACAAAGAATTCATGCAAGATTCCAACAAAAATTGAGCTTGCCAGTGCCTGCGGAGCCACGGAAGCGTAAAACTGACGGTGATTATTTGAATTATTTGATTATCAAATCTGATAATATACAAATATAATAAGAAATTTCTCATTCAAATAATAATTTGTTCTCTTTCCAAATCTAACAGAAAATATATCTATATTCGCATCATAATTTGACAAAATCCAATAAAATGATATATATGTATCTCTCAATTCAAATTTGAGTTTTTTTCTATAAAATTATTGTCTAAAATTGTAGTATGTCAATTTTGTAATCAAATTCTTATATGAATAATTGAAATATAATAGACATTAATTCAAAGTGTGTTACTTTTCAATCTAAATTGAATTATTTTTAAATTTTGTAATAAAAAATTTATAAAATCAATTAATGTCTCTAGTATCCGATTAAATCTTAAAAAATTTCATATTAATCTATCTACTTTAAAAAAAATCCAAATAACTCTATGTACTTTGAACTAGACATTTTGCCCCCACCTACTTTCAAAACCTGTACAGACTTCATCCAAAAACAACTTTTGACTAGTTTTAGATGAGATTTTTTTGCAATTTCGCGCCTCAATTCTTTCTAAATTGCAATTTCATAGAAAAATTTATCGGTGAGTTGAGGAATCTTAGCTCGCCAGCAAGGCATTGAAATACTAAATAGTTGGAGATGTTTTTGAACTACTTTAAGTATATTTGATATTGTTAGCCGATGGTGAGTAGGGCAGGCGGCCATGGGTCTCCACCGAGGATGCATTTGGCTTCTTGCTGTGCAACATTTGTTCAATCTTAATGAAAGTATGAATAAATTGACTATCATATATGGATGGATGATTTGTTAAGCGATTGATTTGAATAAGTCGTCAATTCACTCTATATATGAATGGATGATTTAAGTTTTGATGATATATGAATTGATATTTGTTAATTTCCACTCATACATATGGACTGGATGACAAGGATGATAAGAACATATAAAGTTTTCGTGTGATGATTCTGTTTCTACTTCTTGCATCCAAATTACTAGTCCTCTAATTTGAATTGGGTATAAGCAGTAAGGAGTCGCTGGCCCTAGCATTTCCTTCAAATGATATCACTGAATTGGCATCTTTTGAAGAGGTCAACTTGGCATAATTGCCCTAAATTAGGCCACCCTCTTCTTGCCAAGACGTCCTCTGTTGAGCATCTCCCATGCACCATTAGGCAGCTGAAGAAGCGGCACTTGAGTGGAGCTATCGCCTTCCAGATTGCTTGATATGGTTGAAAAGACGTTGCGCCAATAAAGAAACTCTTGTAGGCTGATCTGGTTGTGTATTGGCCATCGGTTTCCCATTTCCAATGGATTGTATCATCTATTGCTCTGTATTATTCCTTCGATTTTTGTCTATTCTTTTTGGGATAGCAATGGATTTATAATGTATTTTTGATGAGTTTCTTTGACATTTTTTTAGTACTATTTTGAATATAGGTAACCAAAAGATTTGAAACTAGAAGTTAAGGGGGAGGAGCTCAATACCTGACAGACGACGCTCCTCCTCCTCTGCTTGCAGAGAGATAAAGGCTGCAATTAAGCCATATCAAATCATGACAGTTCCGTTAGCTTAGTTTGTAATTGATGTTGCCCTCAAGCTGAGATACTGTCAAGAAGTTGATCTTGAGGCAGGCATTATCACGAGCAGCTTCTGAGCATCGTCTCTTCTAGATATTTCTGGCATCTTTCTTGGATATGGTAAATCTGCGATTCTGATTTTGTAGATGAATTGGTCGAGATTTGAAAGCTAGCGAGTTTCTGTTGTTGGCATTAAACAATGGCATGTATCAAAGATTGCTAGGTTAAGGTGAGATTGATGTGCTATAATCCTATTCTAACCATATGCTCTTGACCTTTCCCCAAGCGAGCTTACTGGCAATCCTAACATCTTACTTAGGGAGCTGGCAACAAAATATACTTTATGGTAAAATATTTTGAGCTTCTCTAAGACTGGTCTAGCAATTTAATCTTTGGAAACTGCAGGTTTAACTTTAACCTAGCCTATACAGTGGCCTGTCAATCAGTCATGCAAGTGCCTGAATCTGCTTTGATGAAAGAGAGCCTGCTGGGAATGGATGCATTGGCATTGGAAGAATATGCTTGTCAATATCCAAGCTGCTGCAAGAGTTTACCGATATCCCGAGCAATGCTTGGGTTTTCAGAACCAACAACAGTATGACTTTGAGCTTCAAATTTATTTGACATCCGTAATGTTTTCCATTAGCCAACCGAACCTGCTGGCGAACAACAAGAGAAAGTCTATTCACTATTATCATGTTTTGAGACATGGCACTAATTCTCTGGAGTTCCAATGGCCTCCATTCCCTGTTGAAATGATGGGAGTGTTGGTTGTTGTTCGGTCCCCGTCGGATCAAAGCCTCTCGTTGTGTGGAATGGCGAGAAGAGTGCCCCGACAAAGCTTGAAATTCTTGGTCAGTCACATGAGGGGAGATACATGTGGTGCAGTCTATTCACGGCCCACTTTATACCGATGAATGGTAAAAATGCGATAGATCATAGATTACCTGTATTTGTCATTCTTCCCATCTCTTCTCTTTATGATTATAGTGACATGACACTACTTTTGTTGGTATAGGTTTCATGGTATTTCCTGGAACCAAAAAGAGACCTTCATAGCATATGTTGCTGAAGAGCAACCTCAACCAGAACCGGCTTTCAATGATACTGGATATAAAAATGATGGTTCTTGTGAGCAAGACTCTGATAGCTGGAAAGGACAAGGGGATTGGGAAGAGGATTAGGGTGAAACTTACTCCAAAAAAAGGGAGACCTTGTTTGTTCTTGACATTGCTACGCCTCTTTTTGCACCTATTAATCAAATAAGTTGTAGAACTTAGATGCAACCAGCAACTTAATAACCTGAAATCTACTGTTCTATTTTGGTGTATGTAGTGGGGAAGTACGAGCTGCTAAAGGCATCTCGAGATCGTTGTGTGTCAGTCAAGTTGTTTGGGCTCCACGGTCGTCAAGTGTGTTGTCGAAATTATTTGGCTTTTGTTAGATGTTTGGAGCGCAACGTTTTCAGAATATGTTTAGAAAACTAGGTATCAAGTACTGTTCTACTAGGCTGTGAGCTCTCTATGCAATTTCTTGGCCTTTCCAAGAACCAAATGCTGATAAAGCATTGTTCAGGTGAGCATCCACCCTTCAAATTGTATTGTAACTTTATACAGTTATAGTACATGACAATATGTTTCTTACTGATAATAGAGAAGAAGAAAACTCTGAACAACTATTTGTCTTGACCAGTACTGGCTTGTAGCATCATCAGGTAAACCAATGTTTGTATTATGTTGTTTCTCTATCATTTTTTCGGTGAAGTGGACTCAACTTCAATAGCAACCAACTTAAGACCAAGTTTAAGCAGTGCTTTCTTTTCATGGTTCAGGTATGCTTTTTGTTGAAACGCATGGTTCAGGTATGCCTTGAATGTACTTTTTGAAAGGATGCTATACATTTAGGCCTAGCAGAAAATTTGAAGAGAAGTTGGTCCTTGCTGTGCATATCTGAAAAATAAGCATACGATTGATTAACATAGCTCATGGAGCCATAGGTAATAGACACCACCTCACTGATAGCTCAAATTATTGTCAACAGTCAAGATGGAGAAGTTCTGGTGTTTCTATCTGCAAAACATGCTGTCGAAAGTGGAGAGCATAACATGACAGATTCGCTGCATCAAATCAACTGGCCTGCTGATGGGAAGTTGGATCAACACCTGGATATTACAAATGTGTTATGCTGATCTGCTTTTCTTGACTACTACTACTTTACTATAGTGCTATATGTAGCCTACTTAGTTTCTGACATGTATCAGATACCTATTGTAATGTGCCCTCAAGATGGCGGTTTTCTGGGGCTCTATTGTTCATCCATGCTATCTACTTCTTGGCTTTGTGATGGACAGACAATGATTTTGTCAGCTGCATGGAGAAGTACCGAAGTGATACTGTCAATAGATGTTTCACGGTAATAATAATTGCTGTATGTTCCTGTTGTCGTGCATAAAAATCATTTGATTTCTAATTTTACTTTTCTTCTGCAGTGGTGAAGTAACAAGAACAAGTCCAGAGAACTCAGATTACTCATGGAGTGCTAACAATATTCTCGCTGGTAACCCCAGGCTAAAAAGACAGTAGAGTTATGCATTAGATTTCTTAATTTATGTATAATGTGATTTGTGTGTGTCCACGCGCATTTTTCCGGTGTCGAGTAGCCTCATCGTCCCTCCTTAAATCTGATATGGAGCTCAAGTGTCAATGTAGGATCAAGCAAGTAGATGGGTTTGGTAGAAAGTTGCTAATCCATTTCTGACAGTCAGTAATAAGGTTACTTTGCTGTAAAGTTTGGAGCTCTGAGTACATATATTTTCTTGATGATGCTTTTAACTGTGCAATTTACTCAGTCATGTATTCTTAATTTACCATCTGCAGCTGCAGGTGTAATCTTTCTTATCACATCACATGTTCAGTATACTAAAAATTCCAGTCAGTCATCTTTGTTCAGTACACTAAAAATTCTAGTCAATTTATATATTTGGGGAAAGTTTTTAATAGGACCGGGTGTGTAGTTATGACATAAAAAGGTTTAGATGATTCTAAGTTTTTAAAAATTATGAAAAATTTATTAGATATAGAGGAAGGCATATTATTAAGATCTACAAAATTCAATGAACAAAGTACGACTGTATTTAGAAGAAAAAAGACAAGTAATTGAAAAACATATATTCAGTATGATCTTGTCTTTTTTGTTTTATCTTATGTTTGATCACAAAAATTTACAGATTTTTATACTATTGCACATTCCATGGTGTGTGGACTCTATTATCGCAAACTACTAGATTTCTTTACATATCAAACAAAATCAAATTTGAAACTTCTTAGATGCTGATATGAACTTGAAATATAATTCAACAATAAATTCAACTAAAAATTCCAATTTTTGTGAACTTTTTTAAGTTGGGTATATGCCTATGATGCCTTGAAATGTACAATATTAAAATTTTCTAAAAACTTTGATTTTGTAGTTATTTTCTTATAAAGTGCATTTCACATAAACTATCTTTAATGGGTATGTACCCACTAACGAAATAAATTGAAAAATATACCCAAATTGGTGATGAAATTGACAATCTAAAATCATGGAGTTTGGGCTTCATGGAATCCCATTCCATATATATAGATTTAGAGTTTTTTGTAATAATTGTTTTGTATGTTAGGTGTTCTCACCTCATGATTTTTGGGAAACAAGAGATTGATTTATGTAATAATTATATTTTCATAGTGTAGAAAATATATATTTATATGTCAGATAATCTTCTATGGGAAATAATAAAATAGTTCTGCAGTAATTTTGTTTCCATGATGGAACTTATATTGTTTATATTGGTTAAATTGTTTGTAACAAAAATTACACTGGTAATAGAGGTACCTACCATACTACGTGAAAGAATTGCAGCAATAGTATGAGACATTGTATAAATATCTTGAAAAAATTGAAACAATTGTACAATAGTGACATGAATTATTTAACTATCATGAAATAGAACTATACCAAACCAATAAAAGATTATAGAATTTTTTATAAATAGACAAATGTGATATTTTATTTTGACAATGTGGAACAATATAGAAGCACAAAAAAGAGAATATAGCAAAAATTGGAATCATGAGATCAATCAATTACTTTATTTATGTGTAGCAACTGCAGTTTATCTGGTAGCAAATATACATTCAAGATATAGCAACTCTTTTAGAGGTAGAGCACTAAACAAATTAACACCATTTTCTACTTTTTAATAACCAACTAACCACTTATTATTTTTCTCTCTCCTGCTCACATCTCCACTAGTGTGCTCTTATGGTAGTTGTTCCATTCTCTCCCTCTCTCTCCTCCTCCTCCAACACCGCAAATCATCGCTTCTACATTTGGTGTTATTTCCTCTTCCTTCCCACTAGTATTGGTATGTTTTGTTATCATGGAACAAACTAATAGTGATGTTTTCAAGTCAAATATGGAGTTTTCTATAGAAGATTCGTTTTGTTCATTTTACATATTTTGTGATAGTTTTTTACTCCATTTGTAGCAAGTACTTGTGTACTACATAGCAAGAATGTATTTGAACTGTGGTAAGTGTAAAATTGTTGTTATGACGAGGTTTCTTATCATCCATTGTATATTTTTTTTGTTTTTAAGGGCATGTGGAAGGAGTTTTTGCAGTAACAAGTAAATTAATGAAGGTGCTTCTAATACTAGATTGAGAGTTCTTTTCGAATATTTGGTTCATTGACACTGAGTCATCATTAAAGTTTTGACATTACTTGTAGCAAATTAATAACAATTCATAGTAAATGTACATTAGATTTGTAGCAATAAAGGATGTGACATACAACAAAGCATTTGCATACCCATCCTTCTGCTTCAGACATGAATGACTGACAATGATGATATATTTTGTGTTAAAAATCAAATTTCTTTTGGCATATTTTTTTGGGATTTGATGTCCATGTTCGACAATATTCTTTAGAAAATATCAAATTAGATTATGTAGCACCCTTTTTCAAGGTGTAACAACTGTGTTGTTTATATTGCAAATATATAGTAACTAGATTATGTAGTTGTGATATACATTTTGTAACAATTCTTCTACAAACAAAGACACCTATTACACTAGATAAATGACACGTAGTAATTGTATGAGAAATTGTAGCAATTTTATAAAAAAGAACTTCAACACTTGACATGCATAGTTTGAGATGACTGTAATAACTCAATCAAGAGTTTTAGCAACACCACAAATAAAATATACCGACTTCATGTCAAAATGATAACTTTTATGAAAGATAATATAATTATAGAGAAAAAAAGCACTAAGATATCTAAAAAATTAGAATAATTTATAACTTTGCTGTAGCAACTACATGTCAAGTTATAGTAAATACATGTTCAAAATATAGCAAGTTTTTCAAAGGTGGGACACCAAGAGGGAGGTGGGCTAATACCAAATTGGGGACAGTTGGTGGAGGTGGGATTGAGTTTGACGGAGTTTTTAACGCTATTTTGTTTATGGGTGGTTGTTGGGGTGGGTACACTATTAAGTTTATACCTATGTATAGATTGATCCTAATATATATGGGGACATATCTGATCGGCAATTTGAGCGTTGGTGAGGGCAGCCTAGATGTCTGGGGCGAACTCTTGCATGGGACGAAGGTGCAGACAGCGAGGTGGCGGCTAGCGGTGAAGCAACAATGGCTGGTAGGACAAATACTTTCCTTGGTAGAGTAAACAAATGGCCTCGCCGTTGTTGGGACAATCTGATTGGCAATGGAACCAGCGAGGACGTTTGGGAGCTTGGCGTGGTGTTTGGGAGTGTGTAGCCGGCAGCGATCGGTGGTTGGTGATACACGGTGTAGCCACCATGGTTGTCGAGGGTGCTCACGGCGATCTCTGACTTGGGACCACTGGAGTTTAACACGGATGATGCGTTCGTTTGTATGGAGCAAGCCACTGAAAGTGCATGTTGTGTTAGATCAATTTATTTTGTGTTAGACCTAGAGTTTTTTGCAATAAATTTTTTTGTATGATTCGGTGGTCTCACTAGATGGTTTATGAGAAACAACAAATTCTGCAATTTTTGTTAAGATTTTGACTCCATATGTAGCATACACTTGTGTGCTAAATAGTAAGCACGTATTTAAACTATAGCAAATGCAAAATTGTTGTTATTATGAAATTTCTTATTGGTCATTGTGTTTTTGTTTGTTTGTAGAGGATTATAAAAAGTGTTTCATCACTAAGAAGCAAAAAGATAGAAGTATTAGATTTTTTTGGAATATTTTGATTTGTCAATTCCAATTCCTCGCCAGAATTCTAACTTTGTATATGTCCAAAACACAATAATTGGATGTCAAATTTATTGCAACAGAGGACATGGCGTACAATGGTGCTACTTATTATTGGTTCCCTCTATTTTCAACACGGATGATGCGTTCGTTTGTATGGAGTAAGCCGATGATGGTGTATTTTGTTTTAAATCTGGAGTTTTTTGCAATAAATTTTTTGTATGATTTGGTGGTCTCATTTGGTGGTTTATGAGAAACAACATATTAGTTAGGGAGTGTCTAAAGTGTATTTATATGTTTTTATAAAAAATTGGCATCATCTGTACTCTTCATTTTTTTTAAAGAATTAAATCTAAAGAGAAGAGATTGATTTAATAGTGAAAAAATGTGCCTGCAAGATATGAAAAAAACTAGTACATGTATATTAGCAAAACTCATTAGTTTATGTAGCAACTATATGTTTGTATCAGACAATCTTCACTTGAAAATAATTGAATGGTTCTATAATCTTATTTTGATGATATAGCAATTATATATTATTTATGTGTATTAATTTTTTATAACAAAATTTACTCTCGTGATGAAGATTTCTACTACACTATGTGAAAAAATGGTAGTAGCAACAATTGTAGCAACATCATAAAAAATGCAACAATTGTACAATAGTGACAAATAATTTATGAAACAAATTATAGAAAACCAATAAAAGAAAGTGGCAATTTTAACAACGAAACATGTCTTTGACGTAGTGTATTAGGAATCTCTATCATAAGAGTAAATTTTGTTACAAAAAATTTAATACACATAAACAACTATAGCAATATCATAAAAAAAATTGCAACAATTATATAATAGTGACATAGATAATTTACGAAACAAATTCTAGCAAGACATTGAAAGAATGTAGCAACTTTTACCAAGAAACATGTCACAAGTAGACGTTCAAAATGTAGCAACTAATTCAGAGATGAAAAACACAGTTGGAGGTGGACTGGTGTCAGGCTAGAGACATGTTTAACACTTGGGTTGATGTTAGTTGGATATGAGATTTGATTTGACCGTTTGTGTTGCATCTATTAGAATTGGAGACTTTCTTTTCATTGTGTCTTTATGAATTTGTGTGACAAGTTGATTGTTCTTTGATTGGTGAATGATTGGTTAGATTTTGTGCAAATTTGTCTCCATTTTTCTTTTATGGAGATTGACAAGGATTGTTAGTTGTTCCTAAGCCTCCATGGTCGCACATAGCTATGACCGCGGGTACCTTCCTATGGTCACCAAGGGCCACAGGAAGAGACACCGGGTAGTCCAAAGATGTTTTGGACTAAACCCAAGAACCGTATTTATTTCATGCAAATTCAATGTACCTATTGTTGCAAAATTCACACCTAACGTTGTATCCACAGACACTATGGTTACAGAGATACCTACCCGCGGCCAGACTCTCTTGCAGATACAAAGTTCTATATCATTCCAATGGTCACAAAAGTGCGCAACCATCCTTCATTATAACCGTACCTTAATCCTTATGGTTATCCCTGAGATAATCATGAATCTCTAGCAAGGTAACCATCGAAGGAAGTTAGGACGATAAAGCAACCCCACGACGCCAAGTCAAGACTGTTTAACTGTCACGTAATCATGATCTACGGTAACCACCACGTACCCACATCCTACAACTACCACTTTAGGGCGGTTAGGAGTAATCGTGGGACGTGCCTTCAGAAGGATAATCGACACTCCCTTCAACAAGTATAAGAAGGTCTTCAAGGGAAGGATCAGGAGAGAAGATCGACTACATAAAAAACTAGGCTTAGCCAAATAGGATTAACTACACTGTAGCAATCTCTCTGTAATCTTTTTTCCCACATAGTAAAATACACAGGATGTAGGATTATTACTCAGCTACGAGGATCCGAATCTGGATAACTCTCTCTCGTGTCTTAGATTCATAGATATCTTGAAAACTTGTTTGATTGGCTCCCTTCATCATTCTTCTCTTTGCATAAGATCGACAGAAGAACTCCCAGGTTCCAATCGTCGACAGAGATTTTGTGTGTCCATTTATTTTTGATTGAATAGATAAGCCTAGCACTTAAATTTATCAACAAAAAGGGCATAGAACTCTTGAGTATTATTTGTAAAAGTTAGATTTAATTTTCTTAAAAGTTAGGAACATGCATTACACGTTTAGAGATTAGCAAGCACATCCTCACATGCATTTCATGTCTATATCATCAGCCTAGAAATTGGAGTTTGCCACTATATATGCATTTTGTTTGCATGTGTAATTTTTTTTAAAAAGAAGTATTGCATTTACTAAGAACGAATGATTTATCTACATGATAAAAAAAACAACATAATTAAATATGATCATCCATCTATTGAGACATTACTCATCTATCAATACAACAAGGGTTTAAAATGTATTTTTTTAGCAAAAGAGCAACATGCAACTAAGGTAGCTCCATAACAGAAAGAAAACAAATTCTTGTTACAAATGCTTATATCCACGGAATTGTCATGCCTACGCAAGGACCAAGTTGATGGGATGTTGTCATTGCCACTTCCATTACTTAGATGGTCCAAAATGATACCATGCTGTAAGAAGAAAATACCATTTCAATTTAGAATAACAAAAGATCAGGCAAGACCTAAAATGATAAATATACATTTTAGAAGAGTAAAAAACTTGTCTCATACCTCGTCGCATGCGCGCTTGCTCCTCTTGCGGTTCGGGTTGTGCCTAGGACTGGACAAAAAGCTCGAAGCTAGCGAGCTATTTGGGATCGGATCGAAGATCAGCTCATGCCCTTAACGAGCCAAGCTCAAGCCTGAGGTGAAGCTCGAGTGAGATCTCGAGCCGAGCCCGAGCCTTCTTGAGCTCGCTCGAGCTCGGCTCGTTAAAACTCGATCCTCCGTTCCTGCTCAGGCCGTTGAATGTATTTGATTAGATCTTGATCCTCAGTTCTTACTCAGGCCTTGATCCGCCTCCTCCTCCGTCTTCGCCCGTTGCTTAGGCCCTGATCCGCCTCCGCGTCGCCTCCCTCTTCGCCCTACTCAGGCCCGAATCTCAATTGAAGGCGGAGGCCTGAGGTGGCGCGGGCGGATCAGGGCCTAAGCAACGGGCGAAGACGGATCTGGCGCAGGCGGAGGTGGAGGCGGAGGTGAATCAGGGAGATGGCGCAAGCGAAGATGGATCCGACTCAGGCGGTGCAGGCAAAGACGAATCCGGCGAACGCAATTGAGGGTGCTTGTCCGTTGTCAAGCCAAACTCAAGCCCTATCGAGCTTGCTTCGAGTCGAGCCCGAGCCTAGTTCTAAGCTTGTTAACATTTCGAGCCGAGCCCAATACACTATCGAGCCTGAGCCGAGCCTGCCTGGGCTCTCTCGAGCTAGGCTCGTTTCCAGCCCTAGTTGTGCCTCCCTGTCTTTTGTTAGTCGAAGTGTGAGTTCATCTAACTTGTCCTTCAGACTCTCGAACTTGTTTACCTGGTTCTGCACACACAACTTCTTAAAAAGTGTCATAATCTGGCGTTGGTTGAACCAGTTAAACAAATTGGCAGCCATATGAGACATACACCAATAATTTTGTATATCTTTCTACGGATACGGCTCACTGTCAAGTGTCTTCATGTTCTCAATAGCATTGAGCAACCCTTTGTTGCGGTTGTGATTGACGCAGACATTCTCCCGATCTTTCACAATCCACCTCTTCACATTCCTTAGGAACCATAACCAACTGTCTTTATTTCACATTCAACAATTTCATAGTCTATAGGAAGTAGTTGGTCATTTGCATCTGAAGCAACAACACTTAGTAAAGGTGTCATTGATGCAGAGCACAGGGCTACAATTCTTATGTTTTACTGATTCGATCAGCTTTTTCATTGGTGTGGCCAAGATTTTTACTAGCACAACTAAGTTTGTGTACTACTCAGACATTGTCTTACAACATCAGATTTTGTCCGATCATATCAGACAAGTTGTATTCGGCCAGATTCATTTGTCTTTGATGAACTAATGCACAATTTTTATCTCTGAAACTCACACTCACAGGTTTTGTACTGATACGACCAGTTTTGAACTGAACTGCCATGACCAGGTATTAGACTGATACAACCAGTTTTGACTTTACTGAAACGATCAGTTCTTTTACTGCTACGTCCAAGATTTTTTGTTGTCTTGACCAAGTGTCTATTTACTAATTCGATCAGCTCTTTTACTAGTACAACTAATGTTTTTCACTGTGACGACCAAGTCTATGTTTTACCAATTTGATGCGACCAAGATTTTTAGTCTCACGACCAATTTTCTATACTAACCAGACATTGTTCAGTAACATCGGACTTTTTCCAATCATATCAGACAAGTTGTGATTGGACAGATTCATTTATCTCTGATGAACTAGTGCACAATTTTTATCTCTTAAACTCACATTTTACCCTAATTTGCTTGTAAACTATATGAGTATGCACTTGAGGTTTAAAACATAAGATGGATCAGTACAATGCCCTGGTTGTGGTCATCCAGTTTCGTATAAGTAGAAAATCTGTTCATGATCGTTTAGTTCAAATCTGGTCGAATCAGGACAACACCTAGTCATGATTGTGTACTTCAAAACTGATCAGATCAGCGCAAGAACTAGTCATAATCGTTCAGTTCTGAATATAATATTTTACCATCTATAAATATATTTTCTCAATACCCACAACAACACGTGAGGTTCACCTAGTTTCAATAATAGATCTACCCTCTTATAGTAGAAAAGCAAAGATGCAACACAAAAAAGAGACATTACTATCAGGCTTCTGATCCTAAACCGCAAGGATAGAAAAGACAGCACTCAAAAAGCAACATGCCTAGTAAACTGAAATATAACCAAGCATGACCAATTTACTTTTCTAGTGTCCTGCCAGTCTGCACCAGCTCTTCCTTTATTTGAAATTGTTCAGGACTAAATCTGTGTGTTACATGCAGCATGATGGGTAGCACAGCAAACTGAAATCCAAAACTTATTTAGACATATTTTATGTTTTGATTATGCAGTGGTGGAAAATGATATAAAGAATTTGAGAGTAAAGAATTTGCCGAGTGGCCTATGCTAAACTTTGAACCAACAGCAAAATAAGCCAAGCGTGACCAAACTGAGCAATATATATATTTAAGAGAAAAAAAGGATTAGCACAGGCTACTCAACAAAATTATCCAAGAAATTGATTGGGTAGAAATTTCAGGACTGTGATATCCAAGAAATGAAGAAAAAATAGATCATTTTGGCATTATTGAAGGACCGAGGGGGGAATTTTGGGTAAAAGTCTATGGAATGAAATTTTCTCCTATTGAAATGACCAGCGCCATTTTTGAAAAACTGAAGGATATGGTTCAGTTGTACCAATTTCATTATATATTTAAGGTGGTCATAAGTGTACCTGCCTTCTTTAATAAAGAACAAAGGGAGGACATAATTTTAGCAGGACGTGGAGCAGACTTAGATATACTGCAATTAATAGATGAACCAATAGCAACTGTTATTTCTAGCACAATAATAAAAGAAGGTTCCATTGTTGTTTTTGTCATGGGTGTGCCGGATCGTATAGTATCTCAATCCTTCGTCTGTCTGGCACTAATTTTGAGATACTTTTAGTTATTCATGCTCCACCAATAATTGTTTATGCTGATCTCTGTCGCTTAAGCTCATTCTGGTCTATTGTTTTGCATGAACAGATCAAAACTCAATTTGATGACCCCTCTGTGAGTGTGGATCAGTTTGACAATATACTCTTGGACTATTTTGTTACACATCATCAGGTTTAATTCAGTCAACATCCGTGGAGATAAATATGCTATGACAATACTTGCAAGATTGGTGGAGAAAACTAAAGTGAGATTATCAACCCAACCTGCAGTTACAATCTCAATCCCCTACCTCACTGCATCAGCTAAAAGTCCTGTTGATCTTGACATTACTGTTTCTCGCTTTGAGTTTGAGAAATTAGTCGATAACTTGATACAACAAATTCAAGTCAAGTGTCAGAACATTTTGAAAGAGGTTAATGTTACTGACAAGGATATTGATGAAATTGTATTGACGGGGGGAATGACAAGAGTTCCCAAGATACAGAGAACTATTTGCGAAGTCTTTGACAAGCATCATAGCACAAGGGTGAACCCTGAGAGAGCTGTGGTTATTGGTTCAGCAATACAAGCTGCTCTCATCCTAGAAGGTGAACGAGAGATGAGCGAATACATTATTCCACTCTCTACTGGAATTGAGTCTGCGAAAGAAATTTTTATGAGGATCAGTCCGAGGCACACCACAATCCCGACGACGAAACAGACCGAAAAGATACCTGCATGGTGTGGTTATGGAGAATGACAGCAGGTATCACTGATGCTGCAGGCATTCTCTATAACCACACCATGCAGGTATCTTTACGATCTGTTTCGTCGGGATTGTGGTGTGCCTCGGAATGATCCTCATAAAACTTCCTTTCGCAGACTCAATTCCAGTAGAGAGTGGAATCATGTACTCACTCAACTCTCGTTCATCTTCTAGGATGAGAGCAGCTTGTACTGCTGAACCAATAACCACAGCTTTCTCAGGGTTCACCCTTGTGCTCTGATGCTTGCCAAAGACTTCACAAATAATTCTCTGTATCTTGGGAACTCTTGTCATTCCCCCCGTCAATACAATTTCATCAAATATCCTTGTCAGTAACATTAACCTCTTTCAAAATGTTCTGACACTTGACTTTAATTTGTTGTATCAAGTTATCGACTAATGTCTCAAACTCAATGCGAGAAACAGTAATATCAAGATCAACAGGACCTTTAGCGGATGCAGTGAGGTAGGGGATTGAGACTGTCACTGCAGGTTGAGTTGATAATCTCACCTTAGTTTTTCCCACCAATCCTGCAAGTATCGTCATAGCATATTTATCTCCACGGGTGCCGACTGAATTAAACCTGATGATGTGTGTAACAAAATAGTCCAAGAGTATATTGTCAAACTGATCCCCACCCACAAAGAGGTCATTAAATTGAGCTTTGATCTGTTCATCCAAGGTTCTAAAAATAAAAAAATCGCCGATTAATCGGCGATTAACACCTAGTCGGCAGGCTGCCGATTCGATTAACACCAATCGGTCAACCCGATTAATCGGGTCAAAATCAGGCTAATCGGCGGTTTGAAAAGATTTGAAGAGGGGAATCGGGACGTCCGTCGGTGCTATGAAGGCTGAAGCGTTCGGGGAAGCCGTCTCGATTTGGGACTTTGGGGAAGCAACGAGCCTGATTTGGGAGAGGAGAGGGAGGACCGCCGCCGCCGTCAGGCGGGGAGAGGACAGGGAGGACGGCAGTTACCTTCGGTGGACGGCTCCCTCTTATGGACTACTATTCAAGTCTGCCGATTAGTGTCCACCGATTAATTCCGATTAATCCCCGATTCAACCGATTAATCCCTAAGTCCCCTGCTCGACGAACAACTAGCGATTAGCGATTTCTGGAACCTTGGTTCATGCAAAACAATAGACCAAAATGTGCTTAAGCGATAAGAGATCAGCATAAACAGTTATTGGTGGACCACACAAGCATGAATAACTAAAAGTACCTCAAAATTAGTGTCAGACACACGAAGGATTGAGATACTGTACGATCCGTCACCCATGCCAAAAACAACAATTGAACATTCTTTTATTGTCGTGCAAGAAAGAGCAACTGCTATTGATTCATCTATTAATTGCAATATATGTAAGCCTGCTCCACGTCCTGCTAATATTATCTCCTCCCTTTGTTGTATACTAAAGAAGGCAGGTACACCTATGTCCACCTTTAATATATGATGAAATTGGTACAATCGAACTATATCCTTCAGTTTTGCAAAAATGACACTGGTAATTTCAACAGCAGAAAATTTCATTTCATAAACTTCCACCCAAAATTCCCCTCTCGGTACTTCAATAATGCCAAAATGGACTCTTTTCCGCATTTCTTGGACATCACAGTCATCAAATTGCTTACCAATCAATTTTTTTTATATTGACTAACATCGAAAGACTGGCTCAACATTTTGCGCTTTGCAAACTCTCTAACTGCAAGGCGTTTGCCAACACATTCCAGGTGTTGCAGACCCCATGAATATCGTACATCACAATTTGGCTGTGCCACAGTAACATAAGGTGTGAAACGTCAATTTCACTGTGAAAAGTCATCAAGGGCTTTGTGCAATCTTTGTACACATTAGCTCTTAATTAAACCAATTTCAAAAGATATGAACTCGCCCCAACCATGCCATTCTTTTTATTTATGAACTCAACACAACCATGCCATTATTTCTTTCTTTTTTCCTTCTATATTCTGCTTCTGCCTTTTCCTTTTCCTTTATATTTTTCCTTTTCTTTTCACATTCTCAGTGTTCTAGGCTTCTCTTGGGCCCAAACGTTACATTCACAAAAGCTGTACCACTTCATTATTCAACTGATCTAGCCTTAAAACTGATTAGGGAAGATGAGATGTTCTCTTAAATGAAGATTTAGTGCAGCAAAAGGAGAGATTGCAAGTGTCAACCTTAACATGGAAACAGCCGTCTTTTCCAGCAAGTCCCAACATCCATTTGTTCCAAATCTCTCAAAAACACCACCAGGCTGAATACCAGAAGTTATCGGCCAGTGAGCAATTGTTTCCTAAACACTAGCTATGGCCACCATCAGTGAGCATTAGTGCTCTCCATATTTAGGCATGGACATGACAAAGAGGACTTTTATTTTAGAGTGAGTGTTCACACCAGTCACTTAAATGAGCCCACAACCCTTATTGTGAGTGATGTGGTTGCCGCTACAATCATGCAGATGCCACATTACACCCCAACATGTACTACATAAGTCCCATTGTCCAAGACAACCCAAGAAGCACATGCATGCAGCCAATTTAGGGTATGTTTGGCATGACTTAGCTTCAGCTTATAAGCCCAAATAAGCTCAAGTTAGGGCCTGGTAGGGGACTTATTTTGAAGCTTAAGATTTAAGCTCAAGCCCCACATCCATAGAGAAGCTTAAGCTAGTGGAGGGGGCTTATAAGCTGCAGTTTACCTAACAGCTTTTGGGGCTTAGCTTATAAGATGGCTGAAAAAGCCAATAAGATATAAGCCCTACGAGCCAGCATGAATAAGCTAAAATTTGGCCGAACAAGCTCATAGAGATAGGACGCTGCATTTGCACCTGTAGCTTGTAATTATTTGTGGATACCCAATACAAAGCTACCTTTGCAATTTTGTGTTTCATGTACTATATTTGTCCTGGCAAAGTTGTGGTCTCAGCCCACCAGGTCCTAGAACAAAAAGTGGCCACCGTCCCACAAGCTAGGGTGTAGACAATGATCATTAAGGCCCATTTGGATTATAGGAAAAATAAACCTCAAGATGAAAATGAAGGAATTGGATGACATACAAGTGAATTTGTATAAGAATTTTAAACACGAGTTATTGAAAAGTAAACATATTTTGTAAAGTACATAAAAAAACATGAGAAATATAGAAAATAATGTCAATCATATTGTTGCATGAGAAGGGTAGATAAATTGGAGCTATAGTTTTTTTTTCCTCCAACTTTTGTAGGACTTGGCCCAATCCTATGGACAAAAAAAAATCATACAACCTATAATCCAAAACAACTCGTGGGAACTTTTCTTTACAAGTTGAATCCAGCCTTTTTTTTTCCTACAAAATTCCTTAAAATCAAATGGGCCCTTAGTGCGTAGGTTTGGCATAACATACCCAAGGACAACATGATCAAGCTAGCCTTAAATTATAAACCTATGGGAAATGTGTGTCACTGTTTGATCTAAACACAAGTATCCTCGGTAGCTAAAATCCTAATAAGCCCACACTATACCATGGAAATAGACAGTAAAGGATGGTGACTGCAGGTAATCAACGAAACCAGTCATCACTAATTTGTGCCAAACAGATTGCGATGCAAAAGAAAAAAGGGAGCATATCTTGACATAATTGCAAATAAGTGACACAAATGAAGCGGACAATAAGGGAGGTGGTAGCTCAAGTTGCACTATATCAAGGGCAGCACATTCCTGATACACCACATCCTAGCTGCATAAGAAACTAATTTTTAATTTCTTTTAATATTTTTTTCTGCTTTTTCTCCCATCTCCCATGTTTTATAATTGGGCATGCACCTGATGTTGTGCAAGGAACCGTACACCCAGACCTTATCTATGGGGAAAAACAAAGAATTTCGTAGCTGATCAAGGTTTACAGTAGGTAGTCCTAATCTATGGGAGGCGACGGATCTGGTAGAATAAATAACTATGAGGACCACAACATTAAATGATATCAACTTGAGCGAAGCCCCATTGAACAGCAAAATTACACTACGAACGGAACAAAAAAGAGATAAGATACAGGAAACATTAAATCAAAATTCCTTGTGGAGGGCATGAACTGGATCCAACTTGTAAGAGGGTTATGTAGTTACCTACTTAACGGTCCAAGGTAGAAGTCGAAATATTTATTTTTTTGTGGTAACCTATAAAAATATTTGACAATATGACAACAGATTAAATTCATTTGTCACCGGATGTCCAAAAGGATAGTTCACAATATTTTTAGTAAAACTAATGAAACACTTTTCTACAATTACTATGATGTGATGCTCTATTGAACCTGAAATGGTATTTTTCAAAGTCCTAACTAACTAAAGGGCTGTTTGGTTTGATGCCAAACATTGCCTAGGGACTGTGTGCGCCACATTCCCCACACTCCTAGGCAAAAAAATGTGAGACTGACACGCAAGACATTTTCCCACACTTGGCATGCCACACTTTTACGACAATGAAACAGATAGTAGCCACAGGGGGTCTAGCGCTCCACAATTTGCTTATAAGCACAACATTTGATGCTTTGTTAAACCAGCAAAGCCTCAGGGGCCAGGGCATCCCAAAAAAGATATGTATGGGTAGCACAAAGCAAAAGAGACACCAATTTTCCTCACAACAATGAAAATTTTAAGAACCATACCCGGAACATGTACATTTTAGTCCATAATACACGAAGAGGCATTTTCATGCGCTGGAGGTCTTTACAAATCTGAAAGAGACAGAAAAGATCATTAGACTAAAACCCTAAGAGCAAACAGGCATGGTTCACCTATCTAAAAAAACCCCAGAACATGGATCCGAACATATTAACATGCAGATAGATCTACGGAAACACAGGCATGGATCTAAGAACAAAATAGCCAATAATAAGAAAAAGAAAAATTGAGAGAATTCGGACAGAGGCCTCACTGTCACCGGATCGCGGTTGGGAGGGGTGATCGGCGCTGATCCCACGGACAGCAGCCGACGGCTTCCTCCTCTCCTCTTCTTCTCCCTCCTACTCGGCGAAGATCTGTGAGAAAAAGAGGAGGAGCAAATTAACCGGGCTGAGCAGGAAGCAAGTAGAGGAGGAAGAAGAAGGAAGAAGAGGAGAAATAGATTAACCGGGCGAGACGCCATCACCGAAGTTGGAGGGGGAGCCGCCGTCGCGAGGGAGGAAGTCGCTAGCGAGAGATAGCTGAGGAAGGAGGCGGCGGCGAGAGTGAGTGAGTTGAGTGAGTGGGTGAGTGAGGAGGTGAGTGAGGAGGCGGCCCAGAAAAAAATTGCCTGATGAGGGCTTTGGTTTTTCCCGTGGATGGATGGGGATCATTGAAGGGTCTGGTTTGATTTTTTTTTTTTTTTTTTTTTAATTTTGTTAAAGTTTAGTCATTATTAAATTATGATATGATTAAATTTGGATAAAAAATGAAAGTATTTGGTTTGTAGTTAATGTTAGCCAAAATTTAATAAAAATATAAAAAATTAGTGTTTGGATGGGTGTTAAATAAGATGGTCAAATTGGTAATAATTTTGGTCAGTATTTAGTTTGTTGTAAAATATGATACAAATATGACATCTTCAAAAGCAATTTACTTATAAGTATAATTCGAAATTTTTAACCCAAAAGAAACCAGGGCAAATCCAAGAGGAACAGAAGCTCAGTGTTAGATCTTAAAAAATTCTTAAGGTTGAGAAAAAAAGACCTGCGGGATAGGTCGAAGAAGGAGCAAACAACAAAGTTTGGGATTGGGAGAAAAAATCAATACACATTAGCAAGATAAGAAAATTTAGTCAAATTTTGATTATAATTCAAACGACAATCAAACATTAAAAACATAACTAAAATTTGGTAAGATAAAATATGAAAAGCAAATCAAACACACCCATCCAAATTACATCATTTTAGGTTAGATAATGTCACCTAACCTAATGTGTTTGGGTTAGATAATGTCACCTACAAATTACATCATTTTAGTTGGATCTAATCTTTTGAGTCTAGTGCTCATTGTATTAGACCTATTTCTGCTAGAATTAAATCAATAAATTACAAGGACCATATTAGATAATTAAAGGCATAATTGCATATATAAAACTCTAAAACCAACTACACTACTACAAAACAAGTAAAATTGCAATTATGCATGATTTTTTATATAAATAATCCTTTAAAAATAGAAAATTACAAATGTAACCCACTGTTTAAAGAATTTACAAAAATAACCTGTTTTAGAAGTGCAGATGATTCTAAAAGTGACATGTGGCAGTAATTGGTGCGGTTAAGGTATGCCGCACATTAGGTATGTAGCAGACCTTTCCCGCACTCCCATGTGCGGAAAACTGGCTCTACAAGCGCAACGGAAACAAGACAAGTGTGGCAAAGCGACACAAAGTGACAAGACAAGTGCGGCAGAGTGGCAAACCTCTCTACCACACTCCCACCATGAGGTAGAGAGGATTCCCTGCATATATACTTTATGTCACTTTATCAGCCGCTTTACATCACATTTTCAACATATTTACGTCACATTTTTGGCCATGTGTTTTATTTCACATTTTCAGCAGACCTCACATGATGCTTTGAAGCCACGCCACTCCACTCCTCTATACGTACTGCTGGCACTCTGCAAAAGGAGCAGCAAAACAGAAACAAAACTCACTTGAGAGGTGGAGAGTTTGAGAAAAAATTTTAGCTATTTAAGTTCGAAATTTGGGTGTTACAAGAAGGAAAAGTTGAAAAGTACGAAGAAATCTACAAGATTACATAAGTTATTTAAAAATCCATTAGTGTACTATTAATGTCATAGTTAATAAGTATGTGATTTAGACATTTCAAGGTAATTATAATATATACTCTTTTGATCTCCTCCATTCTTAGTGATCTATGGACACAAATTAGACTTAGCAAGAGTATATGTATATAACCAATTCACCAAAATAGAAAGCAAGGCATTTGTAATTTTGTATATCTTGATGTGTACACTAGATGGAATTCAACATGCCTTGAGAAGGCATTTAACAGATCTGTACACTAAAACACTTACCACATGTCAGAGGTGGGTGATGATGGACCTCTACAAAATCAAAATTGAGACAATCCTCATCATTTTGCACAATTTCTGAAACATTTTTATGATCTTACACTTTGTGTTTCGGGCACTCAGTATGTCACTTCCAATATTTTCTTTGAAGAGATTGCTGCTGTGAATATTTTGTTGCTTGAATGGTGTGATAGTCTGGATGAAAACATGTATGAAATGGCTATTAAGATGAAGGAGAAGTATGATAAGTATAAGGGGATCTTGAAAAGATGAACATGTTGATATTTTTTGCTGCTATATATTCTTGATCCGAGGTATAATCAAATTTGTTATGTACATTTTTCTTCTATTTAAAGATATATAGTCGAACTAATTTTTTCTTGTTTTCCTCAATGCAAAATACAAGCTATCTGATTATGTGAAGTTCACAATTTAAGAGATGTATAGTCCAATCAAAGGAGATCAAGTATGGATAAAGGTTAACAGTGCATTTCGTTCTCTTTTTGAAGAATACAAGCATGTATGCTCAAGATGGAAATCAAAGTGATAGACAACAAGGAGTGCCAAATTCTAGTTTTGAACCTGAAGTAAATACATTAAATTTGATGAGGTCTTTATACAACAAGAAAATGAAATTTTCTTGTGAAGCTGGTGCATATAGCAAAATTGAATTAGATAGGTATGTTGGTAAAGATACAGAGGAAGATAGTGAAGATTTTGACATTCTCGTTTGGTGGAAATGTAACTCTTCTCGTTTTCCTATACTTTCACGCATGGCTCGTGATGTGTTAGCCATTCCTATATCGACGGTTGCTTCTGATGCAGTTTTTAGTACTGATCGCCGTGTTCTTGATGATTTTAGAAGCTTGTTGACTCCATTTATGGTGCAATGCTTGTTATGTGCACAAAATTGGATATGACGTTGTAGTCACATCAGTGTTGAAGAGGATCTAATTGAATTAACTCATTTTGAAGAAGGTACTAAATTCTAAGTATTGTATTTCAATTTCATGTTACAACGGTTAAATTGTTTCACCTTGTGATTATCATTTTTTTGTGTCATGTAGACTTAGCAAGTCCTCAATTAGAATCTATTGCAATAAGTACTTACTCATGTGATCAACCCTAAGGTGGTAAATTTTAGTTTGGTTTAACTCTTTTTAGGTGCATATGAATTGCCTATTGTTGACATATTTGCACATTACGTTGATAATTTGATATGCTTTTTTTGACATTCTAATTTGCTCTTGCCGCAAATGTTACTTTTAATGCTAACAGGACCAGGGAACTTCTATATGCTGAACACATCTTTCTCCTGAACATTTTGTGTTGAATTGTGATGCATGAGTTGTTCCTTGCACTGTGAATTGTGCTAATGTATGGTGGATTACCCATTTTTCTTGCTATGTAGACTGCCAGTGAGTCAGTGTGACTGTGGACTTTGGTTATATTCTATAGATTATGGTTAACTGGTTATGTTATGTACGCTGTGGACTTTGGACTGCCCTTTTTTTTTTTCTTGTTATGTACTTATATATTGTGGACTATGGTTCTTTCGGCAACAATAATGTTATCAATTGTACTTGAAAGTTGGAATTGTTTATTTCTTATTATTAAGCGTTAATCCGCAAATTTTTAATTGCTTAATGTTATTTGGTGCTTAAGTTTACTTGTTGGTCACTTCGAACCTCCGATACTATGTTATTATGTGATACTTTAAATTGCAAATGAAAGATGCCATGTAGGTTTGCATTAATTTGGTAAATTTGGTATTTACCAATACTGTACTGGATTAATTTGATATTTACCGATACCGAACCAAAATATTGTTTGATAAATATAGTATTCAAATTGTAATACCGAAATTTTAAAAATACCAAAAAAACTGAACCGAAAAAACTAAATTTTCTCGAATGCACAACCCTATTACCATCCATACAATATGTCGTTCGGCACTGACGAAGTGAAGGTAACATTTTGTCCATAATTGACAAAGCCGAACACTATTAATGTCGGGCATGGACAAGACGAAGGTATCTTTTTGTTCGAGACTGACAAAGGCGAACAACACCACTGACGAGGCGAAGGCCGCATATTTTGTGATAGTACCATAGACCAAAGAGGTTATGGAGTTGCATGCATGCATGGGCATATGCATTGCATGCATCGAGAGTAGATTTGAAGTTTGAAGATGACGACCATTGACGGCTTAATCAGAGGTCTTTTGTGGGGTTTTACGAAGCCTTGAGAATCATGTACAATCTTTTATATCGGATATACTCTATAGGCGCATGAGAATATGTAAACCCGAAAGGGGACTTGTAATTTTGTTTTGAATTAAGAAATTACACTGTTTCCCATATATTTATGTGTTCTCTACATTCTTATTATGTGTATGCTTATATATACTGGCACGCTCACAAAATAAAAATTTCACCAAGAAGAGAGTAAATTTTCTTAGTGAAACACACTCCTAATAGGGATGAGGGTTATGAGAAGATTGTCCCCCATCGTGCGCTGATTCCCACTAGCGGCACCACTAAGAATAGTGGGGAGACTTGTCCCCCATCCTCGCCCCCATGGGGATCTGTGGGAGACTTAAAAACTTAAATGAAGCATATGATTATGATAGTAATAATTATTAAATTATTATTTTTATAAATACTTTTTTGTTATCAAATTATAGCTTCAAAATTGAAATTCTAGTATATAATTTACAACATAAAAAGGATTACATATTATATATTAATTTAATGTAATCTATACACCAAAAATAAAATAATATTTTAAAAAAATCATCAAGTCTTCGCAGGGGTAGGTATAAGGAATAACTCACCAGAAGGTAGGGGAACCGTAGGAGCCGCCAATGTAGGATGTAGCGTCGGCAAAGCGAGAGTGGAGCAAAGGAGCAAAAGCTCAAAGGCAACGAAGCAACGCAAGCACGGCGGCGATATCAGTGACTAAATCGGAGGCGCACGCCTTGGGAATTGGAGATACGGAAGGCATCCACGTCAGCACAGAAGAAAATCCACACCGTCAAACCAAATAATCGAACAATCAGGACGAAACCAACGACGCCGACCAATCCGAAAGCAACATCGTGCAATTCACCTACTACCACGTGCGAACGAATCACAAATGCCAAAGTAGGCGATCAAACGAACCAGGAAAAAGAATGACATGCCCGACTCAGCAACAGCCAATGTGGAAGGCAATAACGCATGGAGGTGGCACAATCACAGTCGCCAACAAAACAGATCAAATGGGCCAGGAAAAAGGACGACATGGTGTAACCACGGAGAGAAAATAATGAATAGTGTAAGTTTGTGAGGGACAAAATGTTATAAATTAAAGATGTTTTGTCCCTATCCCTGTTAAGCCGATCTGGGGAACAAATCTTCTGCACCTCAAGACTGAGAAATTGACATCTGTCTTGTTGAGCGTAGAGAAAATCAGACAATGAACATTACATTGAGCAACCCAAACACACATCTGCTGCATTATATGGTACATGTCAAACAGTGAAGTATCTTTTCAGTTAATTCGTAGATCTGCCCATCCTTTTTGCAGCCCGCAAACACCATGTATGTCTCTAAAAGCTAAAGTCTCAGTTTTCGTCAAGAAGTGCAAACCACCAGAATACCCACTACAACTCTACAACTGTAGCAAGCTTATGGTAGTTTGAGATAGAAAAGAGACTGGTTTAGGAGGAACCGGGTCTGGTTGAAAGGAATTAATCAAGGAAAGCCCTAAAGGCTAAATACTACTAAAATACTACTAAATTATTAATAAAATATTACTAAATTATTAATAGTAATAGGAACTCTATTACTATTATTAAGTCGTCGACTAGTTGACGACTAGTCGCCGATTAGTCGTCCAGTTGGTCGGCTACCGCCGACTTGCACTATCGACTCGACTGGAGGAAGCAAGTCTAGTGACTTGGCCATCTGGCTCGATGACTTGTCGTCGAGGGTGTTCAGTCGTCGAGGCCCACGACCAGTGAGAGAGTTGAAAGAGACAAGAGAGAGAGAGGAGCGCGAGCTAGAGAAACAGATCTGAGTTAGATCCCGAGACCACGAGAGAGAGAGAGCGCACCCGTTGCCGTCGTAATCGTCGCCCTTGAGCCGTCCATTGCCATCGCAAGCTGTTCGCCGTCGCTGTCTCTGACCCTCGAGTTGTTTGCCGTTGTCGCAAGCCATCCGCCGTTGAGGAAAGGCATGTTGATGGACCTCGTCAAACTACTCTTGAGTAATGTACGAAGACGAAGGAAGAAAAAGAGGGTGAATCGGCATGTAGCCAATTTTTTTTTTAATGAGTGTAGCATACCATTCAATGTGAATACTGCCAACTCAAGGGGTTTTAAGATTATTGTTGAGCACATCAAGTTGTATGGTCCTGGGTATAAGCCGCCTACTTTTCATGACTTGAGGATGTCGTTTCTTGAGAAGGCAAAAAAGGAGATGGATAAGTTGAGGGAGAAACATGAGTTAGCTTGGAGACAGTTCAGTTGCACACTTATATCAGATGAATGGACAGATAGGAGGGGACGTCACTTGATTAATTTCCTTGTCAATAGTTTGGAGGGGACTTTCTACTTGGAGTCCGTTGATGCATCAAGTCAATCAGCCGATGCAAACATGTTAGCAGATTTGTTGGAGAAAAGAATTAATGGCATTGGCAAGGGACAATGTTGTTTAGGTGGTCACAGATAATGGAGCTAATTTTAAGGCGACAGGCAGAATTCTAATGGAGAGAATTTCTACTCTATTTTGGACCCCTTGTACTGCCCATTGCTTGGACCTTATGTTGGAGGACATTGAGTAGATGAAAAAGTTGAAGAAGTACATTGTACACGCTTACGCCACATTTATTTACAGGCATTGAAGACTTCTTGATGTAATGAGGGAGAAGACTTCTGGTTGGGATCTTGTGAGATCAGCAGCTACTACTTTCCTCACTTTGCAAAGTTTGTATAAGCATCGGGCAGCTTTGAGAGGTCCCTTTGTTAGTGATGATTGGAATATGTTCAAATTGGCAAGCACAGATGCTGAGAACAATGTGTGTGAAATTGTGCTTTCTACTAGATTTTGGAATGCAGTGGAAACTTGCATAAGAGCATCGCAACTGCTTCTCATTGTGTTGAGGATCGTCGACAGTGATGAGAAGCTGGCAATGACAGAGGATACTGCAAGTTTTAATGGAACCGAACTGTCATTGCCAGAGGATCGTTGACAGTGATGATTAGTTGGAAAAGAAGCCAACATTACTCAATAAAGTAATAGCTCCATGCAAGTTTTAATAGAAATTTAGAAGAAAATTGTGCCCCTGACCAGCTACTACAGATGACAACTAAGCCACTAAAAAAAAATAAGACAGCATCAAATTCATCTTTTAGATTAAAATTTGCAATATCCATAACATATATTGCAAATGCAATGTAGTTAGCAAACAAAGTACTAATTTACCAAAAGATTTCTAAGATTCTACTGTTTGTGAACTCATAGAAGTGACGACTGACAATTTACTAGATCTTGAGAATTAGGATCACTCTAGTATCTTATTGAGCTTTGTTTTGGTCCATAGAACTTTTGACTTTTTCTTTCTTCTCTATTTTTCTATCCTAAACTCTGCTGTGCTTTGAGGTGATGGCATATCCAAAATTACAATGTCTTTGAGTGGTCAGTAACAATTGTTCTTAAAAAATGATCTTTCTGCTCTTCTTGTTCAATAGATGATCATCTCTTCAGTCATTCAGTTATCCAGTTCCTCCGGACCTTTGTAACATCTTGCCATCATCTTTTTGCAGCCTTTCCCTACAAAGTACCATCACAATCAGTCATGTATTGCGTTGATTCTCAAAAGTGATTTTAGATGCAGGAACATAGAACTGTTCATAGGTTTTGATTTTTACTTGTGTGTGCATATGACATGACATGCACACAGTTTTTCACTTAGCACATTTTTCTTTTCAATTTCACAGGCGTTTGAAAATGTAGCTCTGGAGAAGATCAATTCGGAGCTGTGTTCAAAACTAGAAGAACATCTACATGGCGATGACTTTGTAAGTTTCATGTTGTTAGGTTGCAGCTTCCTTGTGACCTAGTTCTTCTGTAGTTGTGGCACTTACTTTTTCTGTGTACTTTATAGAGGCTTATGAATCAATACTACAACCATACAACATTAAGAATCTAAGAGAATGTGCTACTCAAGCACAAATGACTGGATTTATTCTTCTAGAAGAGGTCAGTTTTCTGCTGTTAGTCTTAACTTCGGAAACATATATGAGTAAGCATGTGAGTTGAATAAATTTTTTTCTCTGCCGCTCTGCATAAATTGTATAAAAGCATACAAGACAAATCCTACAAAATGAATGGCAATTCTGTTTGTCATGGCTATTGCACCACAGTTTGACTTTGCAATGTTATTTTTTGTGTTGATTTATAGACATTGTTGAGGAATGTTTTTCTTTTGCCTTGTTATTTGCAAGTTCTCTTGCATCTCATATCCTAGAGTCTCTTATTGAGCCTGTTAATTCTACACATGCTTTAGAGTTTGTCAAGGCATGTTCTTTTGACTTGTTATTCGCAAGTTCTCTTGTATCTCATGTCCTAGTGTCTCTTATTCAGCTTGATAATTATGCAGAAATGGTGTTGCGGCCCCAAAGCCACTTTGTTAGAAAGTTCTCCCCCCTTCTGCACTCTTCCTAGGATAAAAAGGTACCCTCTTACTTCCTCTCTCTCGTGGCCCTCGCCAGCGGACTGTGAGGGTGGGAGGGCTACCCCCCCCACGCCCCCCCCCCCCCCCCTCTCACTCTCTTCCTCCTCCTCTCTTTGTGCGCTTCGTGTCACCACAATGCTTTGTTGTCGGGCAGACTTCCCGTTCAGCAACTTGGGGGCGCAATGAGCTCCGGCGAGGGATGCTGTGTACAAATGAAAATAGTGTCGTCATCTCCCGTGGCTTTGGATCTTCCCACGTTCTTCTCATATGGGAAGTTTGGAGGGCGCTGAAATCCGAAGCTTTCTCAAGCTTTGTTGGCTTGACCGCTTGAGAGGCCATCTGTGCTCCTAGCCAGGCCCAATCCTAAGCTTTGTTGGCTTGAGAGCACAGGCAAAGTATCTTTTGGTTACCTCTTCCAAGGATGCTTGTTTGAAGATGGGACTAAGGGTGTATCTTGGACATATGGGAGGAATCAATTCGATTGGGCGGATTTATTCCTCCATGGAAGAAGAAAAACAAAGATTCGTTAGTGTTCTTTTTCACTGTGATCTGCTCTGTACAAGTTGTTTTTATGGTTATAATCTTCAATTCTTGTACAAGTTTGTTGAATGAATGGAAAATTAGTGTTTGCCTGGAAAAAAAAAATACACATGGTGAATGGTGATTCATTTTACTCATGGTTATTGGTTAATACTTAATAATATACACCTTTGGAAGACCCATGAAAAATGGATTCCAGGCCATCTGCTTGGGCTCTGTGAACATTACACATGTGACCTGCGTTCTGTTTTGTTGCAGGCTCTACGTATAAGACAAGGAAATTTGAAGGAGCTGATGTTATCCGCAAGTTCGAAAGTTAGTAAGTTGTCTATCATGAAAGAAAAAGTGAAGCAGTCACTTGAGGGTTGCATGGGTTCCCTGCGTCGAATAAATGAGCAATTTGGAGGTGCTGCTCGTGGTAAGGCTGCACTTGCTGCTTTCCGTACAATTGCAACAGTTGCATTAGTAGGCTTGGGAAATAAGCACTAGGGCTGAAGATTGGGAATTGAAGTCACACACCTGTGGCTGGCCTCCGCAATATATAGTAGTAGATGCTCTACAACTCATGGTTGAGACCTGCTTGTTGTCTAGTTATATTTATGCTATCCAGTGCTGTCCGTGTAACATTTATTAGTGTGGTAGTTGTTCTAAGTTATATTTATGCTGTTCAGTGTTGTCCTTGTGCTGGTTTCATGTTTGGCCTTTACCAAATGGAAGTACCATATTGTTAGCATACCTGTTGGGACAGTGAAGCTTGCAGAGAAATGGTGAGAATCCAGCAGCTTTCACAGAGAGAATTATTAAACACAACTCAAGAGCCATGCTGGTGTGAAAATCCGAGGCTGCATCGCAGCAAAATACTTGTCTAGGTGTAGGCAACTTAGATGGCAATGCACTCTTTTGCAAAGTTTTGCCTCATAATTCTAGTGATTAGGATTTCAGTTCTACATGAACTATGGAATATCCAGTTAAATGGTGATAGAGGTTCTTTTCAGCATAATCGCTATTCAACTTGGTGACTAGAGCTTTCTTTTCAAGTGAAGTCGCCCGGATGAATAGTGAAAGTGTAATTTTCTGTTTTTAATAGATTATTTAAAGAAAACTATGCGATACTGCAATGATGTTTATTGTAGTGGTTTGAGACATGAGATTAGAATAGGAATGTGACCAAGTATTACATCATTGGAGTGTTTCAGTAGAAATGAAAAATAAAGCTACACATCATTGTGGAAAAAACATGTACCGGACATCTTGGATGCAACAGCAAACATAACTATCGATTGGAGCATTGTCTTCTCTGAGTTGAGATGATCCATGTCCTATAGGATAAGAGTTGATGGTGTCTTGCGTCCTTTCATCCGATGGATCGTCTATCCATGACATGTATGCATGTTTTTCTTTCTCATCATCCAGAAGGCACTCTACAAACATTCTTGAAGTTGAAGTTCCAGCCAATCTTGGAGAATAACACTTTCTATATATTAAACCATCCAAATTAACACAACACATCTGTAATACGCAGCATGAACTAGTTAAGTTCCAGTCTCAAGTTTTGGAGCCTAGTAATTGTTGAATATGAATACGCATGTTTGATCAAGTATGCTACTTTTTTTTTAATGAAGTTGATATATCTTAATGGCATACTTTTCTGATCAAGCATGCTACTTTTTATGAAATTTTTTCTTATGAAGCTAGCGATGATGCTGACGACGATGTAGCTAGCGATGGTGATGAGGACGACGACGTCTACAATTACAGCGACAACGAAGAACTGGTAAGGTGTTATCTCAATATTTCAAACAATTGTGACTTTTCAGCATGGTTTGATGTTGAGTCACAATGCTGATCTCTCCATTGTACAGATGATGTGTGGCTTGAGCAAAGAGGAGGTTGAATGGCGATGGGATCAGCACAAGAGGGTGCATCAGCATATGCAACAGGCGGTGATGGAGTTGAGGCACCAGTCACTGAGGATGCGTCGCCATTTCGAAACTGACCCTGACCCTAGTGTTTTACTAGAATGGATTTCGTTCGAGGAGCAATACCATCATTTTTTTGCCAATACCCTTGTGTACAGGCTCTCGTGCCCTCCATCTACCGCGGTTGGTCTCCCACACACTTTCCTTTTCCATAAGAGAAAAAAAACACTTAACACTGAACCACACAGCAATCACATTTGCAATATTTTGGCTCCCAGTTTCTTTTAATTTTAAGTGCACATTAGTTTCCTGATGTTAAACTCTATTTTATTTGAACATTGCTTACTTACACCTTCATAATAGATACAAATTATTAATAAAAAAATAGTACATTCAAATTAGTTAGTTAGAATTTAAGAGAAATAAGTTACCAACAAAGATATCAGAAACAGCTACTTCTGTGGGTAGGATGTTATGAATCCGTATCCTTTTTATATAGTGTTTCCAAGTTTTGCAAAGCCCATCAAATCAGCTCTTTTAGACACTTCAGCTCACATTAATGTGGTCCAAAATTTGGCTTGGGTCTCCTCATCTTACTCCCCTCCTATTTCTTGAAGGATTCTTCCCCCATTGGGAAGGCATATTATGTTTAGAATCCTGCTTACTAAATTTATAAACTGTAGGTGGACATGGGGGTATACTGATCTAACCAGTTGGAACCATTGTTGTAGCTTGCTTGAATCAAGTTTGCAAACAAACTGATTTAAGGGCCTGTTTTGAGGGACCTTAAAATTAAGCAAAAACAGCTTGTGGGAAAAAACTAGTGGAGAGGAGCTTGATCTTATTAGTTCATAAGGGGGCTTGTAGCTTGCTTCTCCATGAGCTGCTGGAGAAATGCCCCATTTGGTGCGGCTTGTGCTTCTCCCAGCTTTAAACTCAAAATAAATATAAACAATTCCTACAGTGAGTGATGTTTCTATAGCTAAACAAACTAAATTCATCAAATAGGTGAAGTGTATATAGTTGTTTGTGCTTGTATGGGATCAAACAGACAAAAGAATGTCTTAAGTATGTTGATAGTTCTTGCTATCTTCACAATAACCGGAACTTATGTGTGTCCCTTTGTATCATTTATTTCTCCTAGCTGCTACTTCCCTTCAATATCAAAAGTATGCACAGTACTCTAGGAAAGACAAACTCAGCACTGACATTTTTTTTACATATTCCATGTGTATAATAAGCTACAATGAGTAGAGACATTCCTAAACCTTAGCTTACTATTTGGTTGATGGCTGCAGGTGTGGCTGCCACACTAAGTTAGGCTTGTATTGATTTAGCTTGGCTACTTTTGCCAATTGTGTGGTCTCCAAATTGAGCGCCTCAAAATTTGTGGCATGCCACAGTTATGACACATGCCACACATCAAATGTGATTTTTTAAGTTACAGACTAAATATGTCACATATTTGTTGGCATTGATAACTCAGAACACTCGATGTGTGCTGTTTATTATCAGTATATGTAGAGAAGTTGTTGCAAGTTGCATATCATCTTCTTGAAGAACCTCTTTCAGATTTGAAGTTTAATTTAGTTTGTTCATATTATTGTTGTACCTACCACTACTACTGCTAGAGGCAATGGCTTTACGATATGCCCTGACCAAGCTACTTTATTCCTACATAAGATAAGAGAGAGACGTATGCAACAAACGAAGGCGCCGGTTTTCGTCCAAGAATTTTGTTAAGGACAGAAGTTAACGAGTGTCATTTGCATAAAAAATATATATATATTTTTAAATAGTTTGGTTTTGTCTTTTCTGTATGATTGTGGTATGTGCTTCAATTACAGCACAAGTCATGTATGATTTTGTATGTATGTTGTGACCAATACCATGCATTCTGCTACCTACAGTCCTGCACCATTTGAAAGGCGTCCATGATTGAATAACTTGTGGATTATCCATTGTATTGCATATTGCAACTTGGGGGGTTGCATATTTTGTATTCTCTAGTTTCCATTTCTCTTCTGAGATGTGTGTTATCATTGAAGTCTCATTGGCTGTAGGAATTTTTTTTGCATTGTTCGTTACTCTACATGACTACATTCTCTTCTGTTCTGACAAGCATATTTGTTGTTTGCAGTCTTATTATGTGCATGCGTTGAAAACATTTTGATTGTTGGTGCTTTTGTTTCAGAACTCTGTTCTATATGAGCATTTAATGAAGAAAAAGGTCCACCACGAGTCTTTTGCTGGCATGCTAGCTAGGAGATTGGACAAGTTGAAACAAGGTAGAATAAACAAGGCAGTTGGAGTTGGAGAATTAGTAGCCGTTGTTGCTGCTGGATTTGCTGTGGGAATAGCTGTTGGATCATATTTGCGGAAACAAGAGCAGACCCAGGAAACCTAGCATCGATGGGTGATGTTTGTGTCGCATGTGTCAGCTATTTGTTAATCACATAAATTGTTGTGGTATGCATCTTAGATCAATGAAAGATCAAACTTGTTACTCTCCTGGGGGGTTTAATGATCTTCTGAAGTGGTGCAATCATTGGAAACTTCACTTTCTAGTTCAGCTGATTGTTATCGTGTTGCTGGGTTTTGTTATGAATATCTTTGTAGATGTTACTAAAATACCCTTCAGGTTGCTATATCTATCCCCTCTATATTTATGGATCTACTGTAAAGAGAGAATTAATCTTATAAAAAAAAATTTCTCTCTATTTTTCTATTTATCTATTTCTGTGTTCATTTATTATTATCTATGTTATAAATTATCTATGTTGGTGATCTGAAGACATAAAAGAAAACAAGACGATTCATCAAATTATAGCACATTATCAACCCAAATCGTTATAAAATGATATGTTTGTTTGTGTTTTAATATCATCTTTGATCCGTTTTGTTTCAATAGTTGGTATCAGAGCCTTATATGCATGAAGTTGGAACTATAAAGTTTCTTTTATGGATCTGGAAGTTTCATGTGAAATTTCTACCCAATCTAATTTTTTTAGATTCTATATGTGATATTCTTAATTATTCTTATTCATGGGATACTTTGTATGGACATTCTTAATTATTCTTAGATGTTTTGTATGGATATTTTAAGTATTCTAAATCATGGGATCCATTTATATACATTGCTATATATGTATTTGTTAAGTTTCATGTGACAGTGTTAATTATTCTTAATCATGGAATGTTTTGTATGGATATTTTTAATTATGGTTAACCATGGGATGTTTTGTATGAACATTCTTAAATTTCAAGCGATGATGGTGGCAGACTGGCAGTGGCAAGTTCTCCCATCCATCAAACTCATCTCGCCGCCGCCTAAAAATCGAGCCAATCGAACTCATCCGCTCCTCCGGGATTCGGCCTCTGGTGTTTGATCCGGTTGTTGTTTGATACGATTTTACTATCTTTGTTGGATTTGCCATTTGGATCTTGTTTAGTTGTTTGATCTTTTTTGCCAGTACTTTTTGTTTTCCTAAGCTGTCCAAACGTAGTGAGGGAATTTTCGGCTGGTAGATTTAATTTCACCTAGGATTAGTTTGGACTACTGCTATCCTGGTTGGGGTTTAATTCTCCATGGATTTTTTTTTCTAAGTACTCAAACAAGCCCTTAAGGATTTTGACAGCATTTGACAAATTTGGCATTTATGAATTGTGCAATTGAAAAGCACGGTATTTTTCACGGACATTCCATGAAGTAGCCAAGAAATGTACAAAACACACCTCATAGCTTTGTGGGCACATACTTCTACATAGGACAGTTCAATTGTTTTGATTAGTTCCAGACAATCTGAATTGAGGCTAATTTAATCTAGAGCTCACAAATTTGGATTAGTTGGATCAGTCATGTACCTGAGTTTTAGTGAGAATCATTAGATGAAGGACATGCCTTGCTAAGGCTTGAAAACTTAGGAGGAGCATCTGACATCCGATGCTGGAAATGTGAATCTAAAAACAGACAAAGTTTATTTCCAATCCTTCAACTGAAAAGCAAAACAAGAGTTTACACCAATGACTGATTGACTCACAGTCGACGTGATGATAAGAAATTGGTGTGTTGGATGGATGAGCGAATTATATTAGTCACATCCGGCTCTTCATCTTGCCGAAGAGGGAGTGGCGGCCCTCGGCGACGACCTCGCCGGTGGCCTTGTTCCTCATGATGACATGCGTGCCCGAGTAGCCGCCCTTGTGCCCCACCACCCTCGACGTCATCTCAAGCTCATCCTAATCAATAATGCATATGGTCATCAAGATTGAAGAAGACTAAGATGACATATATGCTTGGTGATTAATAAGAAAAGAAAGAGAAGGAATTAAGGAGGAACAGACGTTGAGCTTAGCAGGGGAGATGAAGGAGATGGACATGTCGACGGAGACCTTGAGGTGGTGGCCATCGGAGATGGCGGCCGCGGAGCCCAGTTCGTCGACTAGGCTGACCACCGCCCCCGCCGCCAGATGGCCGCTCGAATCCTGACATCACAGCAATTGATGGACCAATTCAATTGATCTCCAAAAGAGAGAAATAAATTGAAGAATGGAGGAAGACGGACGGTGAGACGGGGAGGGACGGTGAAGGAGCAGGAGAGGAGGCCCGGCTGCAGACTGTCCACGCGGATGCCACGCAGAGCGAAGCCCTCAAAGAAGCTCGCTTCGCCGGCGCGGTGTGGTCTTATGGCCTTGGACAGCCCGTCCACCCGCGCACACTCGCCATCGCTGACAGCAAGACCAAGCCCAACGATGGCCTCTTCTTCTTGGTTCCCCTTCTTCTTCCCCATCGTCAAGATATATTTCCCTTGCCTCTTTCTCCTACAAATAATGAGTTTTTAGCAATCGAAAGCGTATTGCTGGTGATGGAGCATGCTATGCCGGAAAGCGGCTTTACATTACGTGCAAACTCCCTGGTCCAAAAAAGATGGGCCCGTGGCTGTTGGCGCTCGCCTACTACGTGTCCCTCTACAACCTCGCGATCCTTCATATGGCCGGCCAATCCTATTTGCCGCCGCCGAGAAGCAATGCATATAGATAGCTTACACATGTACATGCTCTACTTGATTTAGTAGGCTAGGAAGTAGGCCAAGAGCACGTCGAAGAAGCCGCCGGAGAACTGCATTCATGTATTCACTGCACGCCGAAATTGCAATTTAGGAAGTTGTAAAAGACGGAACTTGCAAAGTTCACGTCCAAAACCGGTCAAAACTAGTCGCAGAGTTGATTTTAGACCAGTGAAATTTTCACTGTTCGGTTTTAAAAGATATATAAGGATTATCTGAACAGTTAATATGGACTTCTTGATTCCCTATATTCAAAATTCCAATGGAAGCAGCAGGTGACGGGTGCGGTGGACAAGCGCAGCAATGGTGACGGCGATGGCAGCCGGTGACAGCGGCGGCTTGTGCGAAGAACAAGAGCGAGCAATGACAACCTTCAATCCCAGTTTCGATAAGCTAAAGCCAAGCGGTAAGCTGCTTACCTTCAGCTAGTTGGGGTAATGAGACGCGGCTGAAGCCCCATACCTTATGACTCACTCCTGAAGCCACGCTAATGCCGTGACTCCCTTTAGACCTAATTAACCGATGGAATGAACGAAAACATTTATGTAACAACAACGTTTACTTGTCACAGGCGAAACGCCGTGCACTTCATAAAGTTTAACAGCTTCTAGCAGCATGCTGCAGACTAGTGTAGTACGTTACAGCAGACATGACAGCTGCAGCAGCAGCAACCACCACCATAACTTATTTATTGACATACATGCTACAACCATACTCCACGGCTGAGCTGATAGACTTGTGTGCTACTTTCAACCTCGATTTTGACAAGACAAATTAATGGCATTGCATCAGTTCCATTCAGGGCACACCGTAGCGATTCACAGTGTCCGTCGCGTTCTGGACGGCTTGCGGGTTTTTTCTGGGCACGGCCGTTCCCGGTAACGTCGGCGCCTCGGTGCCTGTGCCGCCGTGTGGGATATCAGACACCGGAAGGTGCCCCTGCGTGCCGTAGCCTCGCATCTTGTAGTCCTCCATGTCCTTGTATTGCACGTACGGGCTGCTCTCCGTCGGCAGCTTCACCTCCCCATCATCAGACTTCCTTTCCTCCCTCTTCTTGCTTGCTTCCATTGCTGTCCGCCGCTCACCGCACTCTGCTCAGCTCCTCCCTCTCCTACACATACATACATACACACACACACATATATATATATATATAGTAGCTGATGCTTTTCTACGATGCTGCCACCTCGCCATGGTGAACCGCCAGGTGGCACCGGGGCGTTCCACGCGGCATAGGTGCAACCCTGCCACGTAGCTTCTTTATTGCTTGCACATATGAAGCGAGGAGCTGAAGGGTGCAGAACGTGGACCCACCAGAATCAATGAAGGGGAACTCCAAAAAAAAAAAATTAAACTCCTCGACTTTTGAAGCAAATAAAGGATTTTATTTACAAATTAACTACACATTATTCCACAGCTATATGGGTATATGATTTGTGTAATTTAATTTCTAGAAATCATAGAATCAATACACTCATACGGGAAAATTCCACCACGCTCATCAGATAAACCTGCGACGGTGATCATTTTGATGCACCAGTTCTTTTGCATAAATAGGAATTCGGGAAGCAGAAACGGCATCATTCAATCAGGAAAAGAGCATGCTTGCAATTCCCTGGCAGGTTTCAGAGCACAGACATAAGATAGAACTAGGTAATATGAGGTTGCCCATCAATTCAAGCTAATCGAACAAACTTAGCATCTGATGTGGCCAAGATATGTAAAATCAGAGGAATAATGCTCCAATTAGAGTTTGCAATGTCAATGTCAGAACAGCACTCACACATTTTCAGGTTCACCAGAGTTCTGCAGCCAACACATGACGTTTAAAATCATACTAATATATGCAAAAGAAGGCCTTTGGCAAGGCCAGCAGCTTACACTAACGAACCATCCTATTTGTATTCATGGACCCATCAGCCATGGGAAAGAAGGCCAAGTAAAAGTATAACCCAGCACAATCACCAGTTCACATACAAGCATCCTCAGCCTAACAAAACTATGATAACGACGACAACAATGATATATTTAGCTATGCACATTAGCTATGACACTGAAGAAGAAGAAGAAGAAGAAGAAGATAAACCTGTGTGTCTCTGAACATTTACTGCTTGATCACTACAATTGAAGCTTGCTCCTAGACAAGGAATTAGACGAACGAGCGGGCCTTCCCTTCCCGGGCACTCCATTACGCCGGCCAATTTGGTTATCCCCAACCGGATTTAGGTAAAGCTGCGGCATGCCATTGCCAGCTCCACTTGGTGAAAACCTTGCGCTCAGATTCCTCTCTAGTAAAATCTCATCCCTCCTCATTCTCCCATAGCCATTCGCATGCATATCCACACTGCTCCTCCTCCCGCTTCCGCCGATTCCTGCACTAGCACTAAAAGAACTTCTCGCACTCATGCTACTATTACACCTGAGCATCTGCCCGTTATACCCCCTTGCCCGGAGCTCAGGCCATGACTCTGGGAGTGGCCTGTCGGCCACACCGGCAGCTTCAGCTTCCCTGCTGTTGCCCTTCTTCTGTATCAGGCCCCAAATGTTCAACGCCTTGATCCACTTCTTTGTCTTCTTTGCCGGCATGCCCTTGGAGTTATCCCGGAATGCTGACTCAAAGCTCTCGGAGATGCCATCCTGGAGAGAATTGGGTCCCAGGTCCCTGAAATCATGGTCAAGAACGCTCTGGACGTGATGATAGTGGTAGAACTCTGTGCTGATGGCTGGTGAAACCCTGGCATTGGCATTGGCACCAGCTATCATCCTGGGAGGTTCGCTTCCGTCGGAGAATGATTTCCGAACAGAGCTTGACCGATCCAAGCTCCGACGCCTACGGCTCGACGAGTCCAAGTAGTAATCCCTTGTCTGAGCTGAGCCGCCGGGCACCATCTCGTCTTCCTCCACTGGGATTTGGCCGTCAGAGCGTGGCACGGGCACTTCCTCAAAGACAGACAGCATCGGAGGGAGGTGAGCAAGAACGGGCCGGCCGCCGTAGGCAACAGAGTAGGCGTCCCAAGAAGCAGTTGGCTCGTCCAGCGAATACTTGGGGGCATCAACCGAGACGCGCCCGTCGTCGAGCGAGAAGCGGGGGTCTACGTCGCAAGAGCGCCGGCCGAGTGCGTCCATAGCAACCTCCGACTGCGTGTCCCGGAACCTGTGCCGCTGCCGGCGGGGCTTCTCCGGAGGAGGCATGGCGGCGGCGGCAGCCCTGCTGGTGCTTCCCTCCTGGTGCTGCTTCTTGAGCTTGTGCTTGCGGCGCCATTCTTGCCACCTCTTGCCGAACACGGACGCGGCCCCCCAGAAGCTCCCGGAGATCTTCCTGGACGATTCATGATCCATGTAGTCCTTCATCGGCCTCTCCGAGAAGCCCGCCGCCCCGATCTGGCGGGCCTCTTCCTCCTCCGGGACGCAGGCGTCGATCTCGGTGCTGGCCTGGGTGGTTTCTTGGCGGACGTCGCAGGAGCGGCGGTGCGCGTCGAGATATCCGACGGCGGAGCGGGCGTAGGAGAAGGACTTGCAGCGGCGGAGCTCCGGGGGCAGGCGGGGGGCTTTGGAGGAGGCGGGGTCGAGGCCGGCGAGGCGCTCACGGAGGCAGACGGCGCAGAAGCCGGTGACGGCGACGCCAGGGTGGCGGCCGCAAGTGGACGCCAGCGACTCCATGGATCCCCCAATCGTCGATCTAGCGCAAACCCTCCATCCCACAAGGAATTGCAACTGGAAGTGCAATTGATTGGCAAAGCAAGAGTGAACCAGTAGTGAAGTGAGAATTGAGCAAGTGAAGTGAGAGACAAAACGGGAAGCGGCTCAGGGGACTAGTCTAGTCCAGTCCAGTATTATACTCGTCTTTCTCTTTTTCTTTTCCTCTTTTTCTTTTTTGCTTTCTCTTTTTCCTCTTTTCTATTTCTTCCATCGTATTCCTGATTTCATTTTCCCTGTTAGATTTTGATTTCACACGAACCATATCTGAATACCGATGCTGCATGAATGGCTTAAAAAACAAAAGAAATATTGGCTGTTTAGAATAGAATATATGGGTACACGTTTTCCCTTTAGAAAAACCTACATTATTTGAAACTGGATTTTTCTTCACCCTTTCCCTCTCCTTTCTTCTTCCCCATTTTCTTCCTCCTCTCTACCGTCACTGTCACCCATCCCTACCTCACATATTGACTCATATCGCGATTTGTTGATGCTAAGAATGGTGTCACCACCTTTTGCCTCCCTCCTCCTCCCCTTTGTCATATCGCGGTTTGTTGATGCTAACATTGTCGGCTTACTGCATGCTGCATTTTTCATTGTCGTGCTGTAGTCTTTTCTACCAATCACCAACACTTGTGGCCGATAATGACTTTGCCACCCTACCACCAATTGCCATGAGACCGTCATCACCGATGATGTCAAAAGAAGGGATTAAGTAAACTTTTAAGAAACTAGATCTAAAGTGAGGGACAAAGGTGCATGCAAGATAAAAAAAATATACATCTTAACAAAACTAAAAAAAGAAATTTTGTTAATGGGCAGATTTCTGTTCTTTTTCTTATTTTGTATGCATTTCTCTTCATCATTGGATCAATTTTTAATAAATCTAATCCTTTAGAGTTCATTTAGCTCTCTCTATAGCTTCTTGGGCAGTGCTGGTGGAGTGCCAAGACGGCGATTGCGTTATTGGCCATGGGTGGAGGCGATAAGAGGTGATAACTATGAGGAGATGAGTAACAAAAGGGTCGTGGTTGAGTAATGTTGCTGTGACGCAGCATCGACTAGGTTTGGGGAAGAAGACGTGGGGGGCGGCGACGACGACGAGGATCAAGAGGAGGAAGTAGAAAACGTATGGGGAGAAAGGAGGATAAAAATTAAATGTAGATTTAAATGTGTAGTATAGATAGTGTAAATTTAAGAAAAAATATATATCTACACCTTAGATAGTTCCTTAAAAATAAATAAATAAACAAATGATATTTTCTTGGGACGCATAGTGATGATATTGGGATGCATAGTGATGATAGTGCTGTAACTGAGTGAGCCTGTCATCTTTTAGCACAGGATGCATCCATCTCTATACAATGTTTTTTTCTTTTTTCTTTTTTGAAAGCTACATCCCATACCAATTCTTATTCTTTTGATGAAACTTTACCATACAGAATGAATGCCCATCTTGGCCATTTTCTCTACGACTTGAATGATTTCATTGATGTACTTGCTACATGTACAAAAAATTTTTTTTTTTAAAAAAGGTGGTCCATCAGCACTACACTACTCACTGATAATTTGGATCAATAATCTAAAGGGTTCATATTCTCAGTCTCTGTTCAATAAGAATGAACAAAGGAAATAATAACAATTATTTGATTTAACAATTCAACAACCATTCAAATTCGCTGTTTGCAAACTTTAAGGTTCTTGTAATTCAAATTGGTGTCCACTAAAAACAGTGGATTGCATTGTTCATCGACCTTGTTTAACAATACCTATATTATGTCTACATTTTTTTGAAAAAAAAGAGCTGTAGATCACCTGTAATACTGGTCGGTTACTGCTAGTAAAATTTGATGGAAGCAACTTTGTGCAAGTTTGATGGGTCTTTTTTTTTTTGGTATCGGAAAATGTTGGGGGAGGCAAGGATGGGTAGGTGAAATTGATGCGTCCCAACAGGCAATAATTAGCTGGGGCATGCATTGCAAATTGCAGGCCCAAAAGAGAATCCATGATGATAATACTTTGGATTGTACCAACTAATGTCGCTGTCCACCATGCAATTGCATGCTGTGCTCTTCTTCAACGTACAGCATATATGCATGATTGATTGGTTAGCTCACCTAGTGTCCGTCTGTAATTGCCTGCACGCATCCATCCATCCTGTATGCATATATGCAATGACCCTTTTTCTGAAAGAAAGAAAGAACAGCCAGCCAATTAATACATATGTACATGCCAATCAGCTTTCTCATTCGATTGGATGTATTAGTTTGCGATCAATGTATATGTTCGAAACTTAATTATGCGATAAAATACCAAGATGAATCTATATATATTTGGTCCCTCTATTTTCACATGCGTCTTTCTTCAGGCAACCCTGAGCCCCTCCAATCAAGAGGTCTTTCTTCAGGCAGGCCACAGCCACAGGTTCACGGCGAGCCTGAAGCGACCTGGTCGGCGCGGCCGGCAGGGTTGTGTGGCCTGGTCCCTGCGGCATCAACATATATAACCACCCAACCAACGTTAGTAAAACTGGACTGTATGTGAAGCTAAGCTAGCTAGAATATGTATATTGCGTAGGGACTCTGAGCACGCGCGCATAAACCTGCAACTAGCTAGAAGAATATATGTTGCATATATGCAGTTGAAGACCAAAGCTTGAGTTTAAGTAGGACAGCCTCGGGATTCGTGACAATATTTGCCTCTTGAGGTCCCCAGCTATACCTAATACTACTACACTGATACTCTGATAGGAGTACAATATACAAATTAAAGGCTCTTCTTTCTATCGTCTCGTCGTGGACGAGAGAGAGAGAGAGAGAGAGAGAGAGAGATTACAAATTTACCGCAGAACATATGTTAGATAAGCTAGATAAATAGATAAAGCAGGACAGGGCAGGGCATGCATGCATGCATGAAACGGACTGATGATGGATGGACACTTGATGATTACTATGTGCTCCTCCAATCATCACATGCACCCTCCATCTACCCATCATCGTCTAGCTAAGCTAGTACTAGTGCTGCACGAGAATATAATAACTTGTTGTAAGTAACTATCTAGTAGTATCTTGCAGTGCATGCAGGAGAAGAAGACAGATTAAGCTAGCTTGCTGTGCAGGAGGAAAGGGTCAAGTCCTCCTCTTATATATCGAGAGTAACAAAAGCAGGGCATGCATACATAGTACAAGTAATTAATTATTCCAATCAGCTGGCCATGTAAGGAGATCCTTCTATGTCTGCCTTCTACCATCTGGCGTGGTGTGGCTTTGCGTGGATGTCTAACATATACCACTACTACTATTCTACTACTATGGCTGACACTTTAAACTTTAAAGTGGTAGCCATTCTGAGGAAAAGATAAAGGGATCATGCATGTACCTTAGTACCTACTGTAGTATTTTGATTCCTGCAAGAGATTGGATGCTAGACAGCCCGGCTTCCTGAAAGACTCAAATTCAGATTCTTAAGTAAAGGAGCATATGTCATATATGGGCATAGATAGAGACAAATTATTATACCCTAGGCCAGACAGACGTCTTGCTCTGCTCGATCTCAAGTACTGCACCCAGCCATGCTGTGCATCACCATTTCCAAGAAAATATATACTCTATTTGCCCAGCTCATGAGTCACTCCTGTCTGCAGCTTCTCTAGCTAGCTCTGCATGTTTAGTTTTCGTTCTCAGCTCCATCAAAATACTCACTCCATCAGACACGTTGCCCCTTTCCAACACGATCGATGAGAGGAAGAGCAAGCGCAAGCGCGCGCGAGAGAGAGAGAGAGAGAGGAGTCGGTTGTGTGTCGCTAGCTAGAGGATTAGGGGGAGAGGAAGTGGAACGGTGGGGAAATGAGTTTTAGTGATAGAGAAATAATAAAGTAGTGATGTTATATGGTACTACATGCTTCTCTTGCCCATGGTAGACCACCCCTCCCTCTTCAACAAGACACTGAATTAGTTGCTTAATGACCACTTTAAGCTTCTCCTTAATTTTTACAATAAATCCATCCCTTATTTTTACTTCGATTTTCACAATTGAGTTCTATGTCTTCCATAATCTCACCAATCGACTGCATTTATCAAAGTATCTGTAATTTGAGTCAGAATTTCATTAATCGAGTTTCACATCCTAGAGAATTTTACCAATTGAGACTTTTTGATCAATTTGTGCAATTGTCGCGGTATTGAAAAAAAATGTTATCACACATGAATCATATGGGATATGACTTTTCCCAAAAACACAATCCTGGACGGCATGGCCGTCTATATTAGTATTTTTTACCACATCAGCGTTGCTGTTAGGTTTTAATAGTTTGTCGACAGAAAAAATTAAATTGACAATATTTTGTTAACCGATGAAAAAAAAACAAACATTTATCTATTAGTGAAACTCAAAGAAAATGTGGATCGCAATAGCGGTCGGCAATCTATATTGAAAAGCTTTTGGAGTAAAAATAAAAATCCAAGTAAATATGTAGGAGTTAGGGTAAAAATCAGACTTTTATTTGCTAGCTTTTGTAATCTGGAATTATTTACGCCTCTTTTGTACGAAAGAAGTTTTTTTTTTTGTGTGTGTGAAGATTTTGTACAAAAAGTTGTTCTCAGCTGTCGTACAAAACAGGCATCCTCTATACTATTGTTGAATTTTGTTGTTCACGGGAGAAAAAGCAAAAAGCAAGAGCACAGTATACATTAATATAGTGTCAGAAAGCGATTAGAACACTAATGAAGGGAAGGTACTTATCATAAAAACAAGGAAAAGAATGGAATCACTAATAGTTGGATTTGAGTCTTCTTTAATAATCCCCCACCTTAAATATATTCACTCACATTGTAATTAGTTAATTAATTAATTGTGAGATGAGAATGAGATGGTACAGTACAGATGCCAAAGTGTGCAGTTGTAGCTGGGTTTGGTTGGGAAGTCATCACAAGATTAAGGAAGCATGGTTGGTACAAAGATTGTGTGCGCAAAGCTTTCTTCTATCTCTTCACACTGTACCGTCTGCCTTGCTTTTTTTTTTTTTATGCTCCTCAATTAATGTTTCTTATTTGTTCCTAAGAAAAAAAAAAAACAAAACTTTAAAAAGAAAGATAGCCTCCGCCCGATAAGGAAGGGGGGGGGGGGGGGGGGGGGGTGGTGTATGTGAGGAGGATGGATGCGCTAAGTTTTTACGAGTTATTCATCTCTCAATCTTAAAACATTGATAGAAGAATCATCAGTAGTGGGTGGTGACAAATGGTGGGCAATGATAGGTGCAGGTAAAGGAGTAAGAGACATAAAAACATGTCAAGAGAGGTGTCAATGGTGATGGCAAATACATGCGCGAAGGAGTGAGTAAAGATAACAGAGGAGGAGATGCAGGAGGCATTGATGATGAGGACATTACAGTTGCTACGATGGGTCAAGGGTGAAGCCACCGTAGAGACCATTGGGGTTGTGGCCCCATCTTGGTCGACGGCGACCAAAAAATTTCCTGAACTAGCATAGTAGAAGGTGGGTTGAAAGGTGCCCAAAGCCACCTCTAGCTCCCCACATACAAGCGGCCTCGCCAGCCTACACGTATCAAGCCCAAGAGTCCTAGAAAGTCAATATACCGGCCTAACCCAATATCGTATAGTCTAGTTGTGAAGGTTTAAGCCCTAAAGAGTGTTTCAATGTCTATACAGATGGAGTGAAATTGCAAAGGCAGAGCGAACCAATGGCTTTAGGTCTTTAGCACTGCTGCCAATGACATGCCCCAGAAGGATGTGTTTTGTTATATTGCAAGCGGATGACTTATCACTGAGCACTTGAGGGTCAATTTCATAAGAAACAAGTGTGAAATTCCTTTGGATTGAAACTACTAATTGAAACCTAAAAATTGTTTGGAGTTTTTTTGAGAGTTAAAACTAAACTACCACTAAAACTACTAAATTAAAGTTTTAGAAATTAAATGGGAAAACCTAGCTAGGATTTGGGAAATCTTGTCACCTTTGGGTATGATTTATGACTTAGGTAGTAAACTAACAAATTAACTAAGTTGATGGTTTGGAATTAAACCAAATAATGGTTGCAAGGTATCGTGCCGATTGTTCTAACTCAACTACGTACAAATCTCTTTCAAACCCAAAATTAATTGCTAAGACACAATGATCGTTTGTTGCCTGAATGTACAAATACCAATCATCTTATGGAATACGAATAATATTGTGGATGAAGCACAAATATAAGATTTAGAGTATAAAAATACAAGCAATTAAATCATTAACCTTTAAAACAAACCAGAATTGAAATTGTGCTCTCTGAATTATGTCATTTTTAACCTAGAAGGAAATTACTCATGGATCACTACGACAAAAACTAGCAAATAGCAAAAAAATAATAAAAATGTACCGAATCGAATTAATGACTGAAAAACTGTTGGCTAGATCGACGTTAAAAAAGTCAAATAAAGACTAAAACTGAACTAAACTCTAAACTCAACAGCAGGAACTAAAATTACTCCTGAACCATATGTTCAAAACAAATAAAAAGAGTTTAATTTTGCATGGAGCACATCTCTATGGGCACGGGCTTGGGCACAGCTTATGCTTGTGCTAGGCATAGACGTGTTGAAACTCGTACTAGGCTCTGGTCCTCGCAGGGCATGTGTGCTAGTGAGTAGACCCAGCCACAGGGGGACTGTCGTGCTGGGCATGCTCACGCTCCAGATGGTGTCGGGTTCTAGGGGTTCATGTCATTGCTCATTTCACTTCTTGGAGTCTGTTTTTGTCTCATTTCTTTAGGTGTTGGATTTAGATTCATTTCAACTCGTCAAGTTTTGTCCTCAAATAAACAAGAAACACTTTTCGGTAGTAATTTTATTCAATTAACGAATAAAATACGAATAATTTATGAATTTGTATAATTATGAGAACAATACAGATGTAACTTAAGAGTTTTCTTAATATATGAATATGAAGCTTATAACTGCCGAGAGATTTGAAGACGGTGCAACCCTCCACCTGCGCAGCTGCACGTGTGGTTATCTCGAATTCAGTGGCCATTCGGGTGGCGTCCCATCGGATCTGGTTGGTTGCAGGAGCAAATTTTTTTTCCAAATAACCCTTTAAAAAAAATTACAAAACTAACCCCTAACTTTTTAAATTTGCAAAACAGACTCTCAGTCGCGAGCACGCGCAGGCGACTGTCTTTAGTCGCTAGCCCGGATAGCGACTGAAGACGTGGCATCCCCGCTGGCACCCGTAGAATTTCCCAGGTTTCAGTCGCTAGCCCGGCTAGCGACTGAAACCTGGGAAATTCTAATCCTGTCCCTTTTGCCCCGTGGTCGCGATCGAAAGACTTTGTGATGATTTCGTTTAAGAAGTAGGACTTGTTTGTAAATTCTGAAATTGGGAGGGCTGATTTGAGATCTAATCTCACACACAAGTGTAACTTTATTTCAGGAGCGTATTCAGCAGAAGTTTGAATGAAATTTGGCAAGATTTGATGATTTTGGGATAATTCGAAAACAGGGTACTTTAGGGTAATTACAATTTCGAAAAATGGCGAGACTTGAAACTAAGGCGTCGGATGAGATTTTGAAAATCTTACAGAAGGGAAACTTGGTCAGAATAGTGAATGGGAGATACTCCTTGAATTAGATCGAAGTTTGGAGATGAGATGTGGGTTTTAGCCTTTTTAGGTTCCGCGGAAAATCTTAAAAAGGTATAAGCCGCGATAATTCTAGGCTGATTTGCGAAAAGGAGTAAGACGACAAAGTTTTGCCATCGGGACCGTATAAGTACATACTAATTTCGCATTTATACCGTGCTTTTGATACCTAGTTTTGTCTCATTGGTTCGACGCATTTGTACGAAACTAGACGTCTCGGCGCAAAAGATGGTAGGTGCACAAGTCGAAAAGACTAATCATACGAAAACGAGCATCAGATGAATAGGTAAAAGCTGAAAAGCAGAAATGCAAAGTCATACAAAAGTAGAACAGCAGAAAACATAAAACCCCAAAAAGTTGGAAACCTAACAAAAATGTACGAAAACTGAACAGTCTGAGAAAAGCCTACATCGGACTAGTGCCCCCTCCTGCCCCTCTGTGGGGGGGCTGATACTCTGATGGTGTGTACCGAGAGGGGGCTGACGATCCCTGACGCGCCGCCTCCTCACTGGTGGTGTCTGCGCAGCTGGCGTAGACTGGGAAGGCTGTGTCGGCTGCGTAGGCGGCGGAGTATCGGGAAGGAAGCTAAGAAGCACATGTGTCGGCTGTGTAGGATGCTGCTGTGCCTGGTCGAGAGGCTGGTGCCATGGAGGAGTATCGAGCTCTTCATCCGAAGAGCTGTCGGCAGGCACGAAACCCGTGTGCAGTGGTGGAGGGCGCGACGACGACGGACGGTCCGCTGGTGGCACATGTGACGAAGGACCTGGCGCCGACGGTGATGGTGGGGGAATCACGGTCAAGTGAGGTGGCAGCAGCACTCTGAAACCGACCAAAATCTGATCGACCCGCCACTCGACCTCTGAACAATATGCGTACACATCGTCGCTGGGCATGGTGGGTCCGAGGCGGGACCTGACCATCATGTCCCGTGCACCAGTAGAGATGCCGCCGAGGATGTCTAGCTGTGCACACGAATTAATGCAATTATAGAACGACAATTCATGTGAAAGTAAGGTTTCAAAGAGCTAAGGAACTCACAGAAGAGTGGATTCGCCCAGTTAGGCGTCGGTCGTAGCCGTCATCGATGGTGGCGGGAGGGATGGCCTCATCAGGCGCAACGGGTGGATTGCCCGTCAATCGGTAGATCGTGCGAGGTCGGTACCAGGACAGATAGGAAAAATGGATGTCGTGGCTGTACGGCCTGTGCTCCTCGCCCGTGCGTGTGTGGGCCCAATCCATCCACTGCTGCACATAAGGCTGCTGTTGACGAACGAAATCGTCCCTCACTCGACCCTTCCTGGATTGCCTGCGGACAAAGCAATTAGTTCGTGATGGAAATTATGTATAAAATAACATGTGAATGTAATGCATATTTGACGTACTCGTGGATATGGTGCGGGATCTGTCGAGGAGGCGGCACGGGGACTTCCTGGCGTAGGCCAAACTGGCGCATAACTCGCTCAGGCGAGTAACCCTCAACCATGTGCGAGAAGACGGGCAGAACCTAGGTGCGCCAATACACATCATCCTGCGTACAAAAAGAAGAAAGGCCGACTGGAGTTACGGATTGGAGGTTTGCGGTGGTCCACGGATCCCATATGACGCTGTCGTCGAGAAGCAGATCGAAGTCTGTGGTGTACGAAGGATAACAGAGGTGCGCTTGATCTGTGGCCCACCTCAAACTCAGCCTAGCCCACCTCCATCCCATCACGGGGCCGTCTCTCCCATCCCCGACTAATGCGAACTGATCCCGCGGAACCAGCGGTCGACCGATGGGGAAATGCTCGTACGACCACATCTGCAAGAGGATGGCGCACCTAGAGAAAAGAGAGCTGACCTGGTCTCTGCTCGTGGCGTCGCACAACCCCCTGTAGGTGTGGCAAAGCACGGCGGATCCGAAACTGAACCTCGGCACGTGGCCCAGGGCCGAGTCGGCAATACTCCTGGCGAGCTGAACGTACTGCCGCTCGCAGATGTCTCCGTGGGTGCCAGGAAAGAGCAACCACCCAAACAGGTACAGCAAGTACGCCTCAAGGTGGCGTCTGAAGACCTCCTCTGGAGCGGCCAAGGGGAGCGCAGCATTGCGCACTGCGCGAAGGTAACTCTGGGGAACCCCCGCGTCCTGCGCAAACCCCCCCGCTGGCCCTACTCCCTCGAAGCGCTGTAGGAAATCTAGGCGCCATGCAGCTCTCTCGGTGGCCGCCGGGACATATATCTCCCCGCGGATAGGCAGGCCAAGCAGCATGCTGACGTCCTGCAGCGTGATAGTGAGCTCACAAAAACTGAAGTGGAACGTGTGTGTCTCGGGCCTCCACCGATCCACAAGCGCAGTAATGAGGGCTCGGTCGAAAGGGAATCGCCTCGCCCGATCCACCATGCGAGCGAAAGGCAACAGTCCGGCCTCGAGCAAATAAGGCGCGAACCGCTCATCTAGAGGCCACATCTCATGCGGTGTCCTCATACGCAGAGCTGGGAGAACGATGCCCTGTAAAAGGCATCGAGCACGGTGACGCTCCTAATGGTGCTGTGAAATCAGCTCGGGAAGCTGATGGTCGTCCGCCATACCTGCAGTTGTCACATATTGGTTGAGAAGTTGAAACATTGAGTACATAAACAAACATTCAGTAAATAAAAAAACATTCAGTAGTGCTTACAAAAATTCACGAGAAGACATTAGGGAAATTAAGTACAACTGATATATGGAAATTCAGTACAACTCACGACAAAACATTAAGTGCTTGAAATACTACAACATTTAGTTTTGCGACGAAGACGATGCGCCTGTCACCCGCGGGCATCGATCTCTTCTGTGACCAGGCTGCCGGCAAGCGCTGCATCTACGTACGTCATCTTCACGCTCCGCTGCATCCATATCGTTATTTATCCTCCTGGATCGACGTCGGTCGACATGGCCTACGAGGAGCCTCTTGTCTGGGATCCACGTGATGGCATCTTCCGGGGATAGTTGTCGATAGCTTTCCCCCGCCGCAAACCCATTCAAGACACCATCCCAGGTCTTCCACAGGTACTGCAGAGTATAATAGGTTGAGATGTACCGCGCCGGATCGATTCCAGGAACAGAGCAGGCAGCGATGACATGCGAGCAAGGAATGTGCAGCAGTTGAGGCTTGTTGCATGTGCATTGGGCATCTGCATTTGTAATTCGACATTCGTGGACCCGACCAGCCCGTAGTGTGCCACGGACATGTCTGTGCCTTAGCCGAACCTCGTACTTCCCGTGCAAGCGACTCAGTACTGTGACATCATGTGTCAACGATTTCCTTGTCCGAAATTCGAGGTAATCATTGATCTTTTTGGGCCAGTGTGCTAAGGGGTCATGCAAAAGCCTTGATGCCGCCAAACCCCTGCTGTTGTAGTACGCTACTGTGCGATAGAATGTCATTTCAACTATTGCAGTGAGTGGTAAGCATCGCACACCTTTGAGGACGAAGTTGTACACCTCGGCCAGATTTGTCGTCATGATTCCGTACCGAGCCCCACCTGTGTCGTGAAGCAACGCCCACTTCTCCATTGGTTTGGGCTGAATCCACTGACTGAAACTGAGACGACCCCGGCGGCTTCCCGTGCCAGTATCGCCGCGATCTTCTGCAACCCCTGCTTCTCGCAATTCCGCCAACGTACTTTCCTCCAGTGACTTCCAGATTTGTGAGAACTTTGACTGTTGGTTCTGTTTGGCAAGCCATTTGAACACGACCATCAGGCGCTTGCTCTTGAAACAACTGTGAAAATTCGCACCAAGATGCCGTGAGCACCAACGACTCTGCAAATCATCCCAACTCAGTGATGGATCCTCTCCCGATCGCATGTACTCCATCGCACTCAGCATTCCTCCATTTCGATCATGAATCAGGCACACGCGCTCCCGGTCTTTCACAACCTCATTCTTCAAAGTGCCCAAGAACCACAGCCAACTGCTATAGTTCTCCCCCTCAACCACGGCATATGCTATGGGGAGAAGCTGGTCATTGGCATCAACAGCCACGGCAGTCAGCAGAGTTCCCTGGTATTTTCCAGTCAAAAATGTTCCGTCAATGCAAAGCACGGGTCTCATATACCTGAACGATGCAACGCACTGTTGGAATGCCCAGAAAAATCTCCGCAGTACCATGCACCCAGGAATCACAACACCCTCAGAGCCGATTGCCGGCGTATCAACAATTGCGGTGACTGTGCCTGGATTTGCCTCGCATATCCGCCGCAACAGCCTCGGTATTAAGTTGTATGCCTCAACATATGTACCAAAAAGCTCCTCCAGCGTCTTCTGTTTAGCCCTCCATGCCTTCGCGTACTTGATATTATAACCGTACTTCTCCGCGACATGTGCAATTATCACTTTCGGTGTTATTGCCGTATTTGCCTTCACTACTGACAGTATCAGATTGGCAACAAAACTGGAAGTGATATTTCTATGATGCTGCACCATGCCCTCAGAAAGACATCCGTGGTCGTCAACTCTGGTCACCCGAAAGGACGGGTCATCTCGTGGCCGCCAGACACGTACGTACCATGGACAATTCTGGATTAAGCACCTCACAGTCCACAGGCTCGGATTTGATTTGACCACCCGGAATGGTCTATTTAGTGAGACAGCCCAGGCAGTTATGGCTTTCTTTGCATCCTTTTTATTCCGAAACAACTGTCCAAGCTGGACGGTTGATTCATTATAAGACCATCGCGAACCCAGCTCATCACGAACCACAGCGTTATTCAAGGATGATGGATCAGTCCACTCACTCATAGGATTACGCTGTTCCGTGGGTTCAACAGGAGATTCGTACATTTCCGACGAATCAGTATACTCCTCTTCATTAAAATTCTCCTCCAATTCTGGTAATTCTTCAGCTGCATCTACTTGATAGCCACCAAATTGAGTTGTATTTCTTACACCAGTTTTGTTAGGTACACTGCCAGTTGCACTGGCATTGATACTGCCACCTGCACCAGTATCGACATCGCCACCGCCATCGCGACCTCCGGTACAGATATTAGTGCTTTCTCTTTCAACTGAATGGCTGCCCTCCGAACTATGTACTAACATTTCAACATACAATATGATGGTTCCGACAGCATAGCATGGATTTGTCACAATTCGTCCAAACGAACCCCATGATTTGTCACCTTTCAGTCTCTTCAGCACCCATTTGTTTCCATCCGGAACCATGCCTTCCACCTTGAGATTATCCGTCGCAACATTGAATTGTAACAGGTCAACTAACCACATCTTCAAATCATTGAAAGACATTGACTGTGGTTGTCTCATTTGACCGCAAACATACATACAACCACCAAGATCATCACCGTTTGATCCATTACGGATTACACCGGCTCCGTAATAAATGTAAACCATACTGGGTTGCTCCATAGCTGTACAAGAGTGCATAATTAGAGAACCCACATTGCTCATTGTACTTTGCTCATTGTACTACAAAAAACATGATTTTTCAAACAATAGAAATTTTCCCCTCCCTCTAAACCCATGCGGGAAAGGCCAACACGGTGAGGGCGACAGCGGTGATGACTACGACTATGAGGCCGCGATTCCTAACCCTAACCCTAACCCTAACTGATTGACAACCCTACCCCTAAATCTAACAAAAAAACCAACCCTTCTCTTCTCTTCTCTTCTCCTCTCCTCCTCTTCCTTCTCTTCTCTTTTTCTCTCTGCTAATTTCAGAATTTTGGGAAAAATGAAATGGCCGTACTGTGTGAAAGCGACGCATGGTGTTTAAATACCGTTTCAGTCGCTATTGGGGAACACGATGTTTCCCTACAACCCTAAAAAAATAACCCCTCTCGCTCTAAACCCGTGCGGGAAAGGCCAAGACGGTGAGGGCGACAGCCCTAACCCAACTAAAAGAAGCGACAGCGGTGAACCCTAACCCTAATAATAACAATCATTTTAATATACATAATCACAAATGTTTACATCTACATATTAACAAATATTTTAATCTACGTGCATACTAATAAAATTCAAATTTGAAAAACATCACATTTTTTAATGGTTCTTCAAATTTTTTAATCTGCGAAATCCTAAATTTTTTAATCTGCGAACATACACTAACCCTAATCTGTGAACATACACTAACCCTAACCCTAACCCTAATCTACGAACATACACTAACCCTAACCCTAACCCTAACCCTAACCCTAATCTGCGAACATACACTAACCCTAATCCTAATTTGCGAACATACACTAACCCTAACTCTAAATTTTGTTTCATCACATTCACGCATTTACCATCACACTAACCCTAACAATCAACCTAACCCTAACAATCACACTAACCCTAACAATCATTCTAAATCATATCTAAAAACTACGAGTTTACGATCTAATTAATTTAAATATATGAGTTAAAAAAACATACCTCAGCGAACAGATTTGAAGAATCTCCGAAAAAAATTTTCTGCTCCTCTTTCTTCTCTTCCTTCTCTCTAAACAGATTTCAGTAATTTCTGGAAAATTTCGGAAAAATGAACTGCGTTGTACTGTGAGAGGGACGGCTGGGAGTTATAAACCAGATTTCAGTCACTAACCGGGCTAGCGACTGAAACCTGGCTGACACGGCACGGGTGCCAGCGGGGATGCCACATCTTCAGTCGCTAGCCGGGCTAGCGACTGAAGACAGTCGCCTGCGCATGCTCGCGACTGAGAGCCTGTTTTGCAAATTTAAAAAGTTAGGGGTTAGTTTTGTAATTTTTTTTAAAGGGTTATTTGGAAAAAAAAATTCTGCAGGAGCTTGCAGATTGGATTTTGTGTTCTTGCAGTTTTTTATTTTGGGTTTCTTTAACCATATCGTATCCTTGTGTTAATGCTTGACAAGAGACAATTGAATTATAGTCTACAGTCTGAGTATCTTTTAATAATAGATGAGATAACTGGTTGGTAGAGATTTCTTTGCACTCTTTTATGGATTTGTCTACTACTAGATGTTTTCATTCTATTTTAATTCTAGTGTAATGAAGTTCTTTTTTATGGATTAGTTGTTCATTTGGGTTGTGATATCCGTGTCTTATCCTCACAACGATTCTAAAGTATCATATTTTACATGTCCACTTTGAAAAGATGTGTCGTGTAAGAAGATTTGCTTTATTTGACAAAGGGCATTACTTCACAATTTCTATACATACCACCCTTGGCTTAATAGATACAATTAAATCTTTTCTCAACAAGTCATTTAATTAGTGAGGAAATTTAAGGTTTTTTTTTGTTAAAGCTGTTATGTTTCTCTGTGTAGCGTATATTTATATGACACTTTTTGTCAAAACAGATGTAGTAATATAATGATTCATGTTTTAGCCCATAGTACTACAAGTCATACATAGAAAATCTAGAGTTTTAATAATTTCATAGTTATCCGACATAATTCTAACCAAGGTCTGAGAATTACAAATCAATTTCAACTGTTTGCAAAGATAGATTAAATTGTTAGTATGGTCGCTGGTATGATGGTCAGAGGATCGTTTCCACGATTAAGTTTGATGAGAGTCTCTCTTGTTCAGGGTCTCGTGTCAAGGCACAAAAGAATTCTAAAACTCCTCTAAATTCTTATTTAGATTCAACTGTTACGTTTATTGTTAGGACGAGAATATAAGATTTAGAGGAAGAAAAAAATAAGAAACTAAGTCGGGAATCACGGTGCAGTCACTAGAATGTCATTTCTTCTTTTTGTCTCATATAACGAATGAATGATATACACCTAAAATCTAATCTGATTTAACGTATAAAAGAAAAATTATTATTTCTTAGTAATTATTTAGCACACGTGCGATACTTTTGTTTTACTCATGCTTCTTATGGTTGTGGTGCATAGCAAAACAAAAGCGAAAGCAAAAGCACCAAACCAAACTTGACTTGCTATGACATGAATCATATATTAACAAGTTCAGATTAATACATTTGCCGGGATTAATATGAAAGCAGAAGGTAGCTTTTCCATTCCAATATCTAGACACACCTGAAAGCAAAATAATTGATATACCTATCTGAATGCAGAAGCATTTTCCATAGCAACTAAATTAGCATGCCAGCTATATAGCTAGCTAGCTTGGCTTTGAATCAATAAAAAAAAAAAAAATTCATATATGTGTGCAGCCTCGATCGTATTCTGTTCTCTACCCGAGACAGGAACATCCCAACTACATTAGAAAGAAAAGAATGAACCATCTATCAATCTCATCGATCACTCGACCACATTCTTCAGTTTAAGTTAAGTTGAAGGGCACTATATATATATATATATATAGAAAATATTCTTCAGTTTATATCTCAGACATAGACGCATCCTGCAAATCCAAGTGTGCATGAGACTGCAAAAAGCAATTTCCCAAGCTAATCTGTCTTGCAAAACAAGCGTGAAGTGAAGCTATATGCTCTCAATTCATACTTCACATCACCAAAGTGCTGTGCGAGTTTACCTCTTCTCCTAATTCCCCCTGTAGACCAATTGCTAGAGTATATAGCTAGATTACTTTCTCCACAAACAAGTGAACAACTAAACGTTGCCTTGCATCAATTGATCATCATGAACAGAGCCGTGTTTGCGATATTTTTTCCGTGGTCCAACCAGCCTAATGACATAAGATCAGAAATTGCAGGGTCAGGGAGAAATGATCTCATGAATCAAGACACGCTACTAATCTTTTCAGTTAGCTCATTTGTCACCTTCGGCTTATGTAATTTTGATTACTAATAACCTCTGGATCGAGGAGGACTTTTCGATGCCATTGCTAGGTACAGATCAGGCCTGTCCTGGCTAGTATGATTTAGGCAAAGTTTTTGATGCTTGATATGTGGGTTGCTTGTGTGTACGACATACACAAGGTGACGAGGACATAAATGGGCAAGCTAGGACGAGGCTTGCTTACTTTTAATAAGTAACACTTCGTTGGCAGATTAATTAAGTTCTTGATTAGTAGTGAGTACAGGACGTCCAGAGCAAGAGACAAGTACAAGGTAACAAACCAGATCAGGAAGAAGGTACATGAGCTTCAGTTGGTTAGTGAAGCTATGCATTGTCATCAGCTAGCTAACCAATAGATAGAGACAGCCAGCCATGTATAAAGAAAGTATAATAGTATTATAAGGGATAGTATACTATACATATGTGTATGAAGTTGTGAACTTTATGTGGGATCCAAGTAATGGTGCAGGTAAATGCGGTGTTATTTCCTACCAAATTAAGCCTTGTTTAGCAAGGTTTCCCCACCTAAAATTTAAAACGACATGGCAGCTAGAAATCCAACACAACCCACCGCCATTATAAGCATGCGTTGCCCTGTCATTCCATGCACGGGTACTGCCAATCTCTCTACACACACACACACACACACACACACACGGGGCTTGCTCTTACTAGCAATGGCCGTGCCACCGTCTCGTCCTGTGGTTCTTCTCTTGGTCATCGCCATTACATGCTTCCTGCTTCAGGCTCCCTGCACCGAGGGCATCACTCGCCATTACAAGTTCAATGTGAGCATGCACGCGCATCATTAACATTTTCTCAACTACATATTCATCGCAAACAGATACACGGCTGGAGGCACCATTGTATCATACATATATGTATCTGTATCTGCATGTTACATTGCAATGGTTTATTAACATTGTACCACTCTTTCGGCATTGCCATATGAATACTAGCAGAAAGGGCAACCTTACACACTATGGTCTATGGGGCCGTTTGGCATACTGTGCTATAGGGCTGCTGCGATTGACGTTCCAGTACAGCCAAACACACAGACATCCTGTTACGTTGATCTCACTGTTAATTAATGGCAAAGCACTGGCTACAAATCAAGCTCGCTGAACTTGTCCTGATGGTTTCACCTCTCTTATGATTCGTGCAGGTTGTGACAAAAAATGTGACACGGCTTTGCTCAACCAAGCCCATCCTCACTGTCAATGGCAAGTTCCCTGGGCCGACCCTCTACGCAAGAGAAGGCGATAACGTTCTTGTCAAGGTCGTCAATCATGCAACTCACAATGTTACCATCCATTGGTGAGTACTCCTTGGCCACATCATCTCAAAGTTGCCACTGCACATAACAAAACAAGGTTGCAAAACCTGTAAGCAATCAGAATAAGAAACAATCACGCTAAACACATAGGCATAAATATTGCATCCCATCTAGCAAAATATATTTAATACACACTCTTTTAGTGGAAAATAGAAAAGATCTTGTTATTGTTCACATTTATGCACTTCTCCAAAACACACATATTGGCTTGCTAACTAGGTTTTAATCAGGCATGGAGTAAGGCAGATCCGAACATGCTGGTACGATGGGCCAGCCTACATCACACAGTGCCCAATCCAGCCAGGCAACAGCTTTCTATACAACCTCACCATCACCGGCCAGCGTGGTACGCTCCTCTGGCATGCCCACATCAACTGGCTCAGGGCTACCGTCCATGGTGCCATCGTCATCCTCCCCAAGCTTGGTGTGCCCTACCCCTTCCCAGCTCCTCACAAGGAGGTTATCGTTGTCTTAGGTATCTACTTGGTTGTTCATAATTACCTTGTTAAGAATGGAGAACCTCCCATTTATCATGAACTATCCTTTTTAAAAAAAAAAAAAAATCTTTTGTCACGAACTACTCGATGATGAACTGCAGGAGAATGGTGGAAAGCAGACACAGAAACTGTAATCAACCAGGCCATGCAGCTAGGTGTGGCACCCAATATTTCTGATTCTCACACCATAAATGGCCACCCTGGTCCATCATCTGATTGTGCTTCCTCACGAGGTATCTGAAACTACTGCTTTTTGTTGCAAAATAGCATGTTTGCTACTCCTACTATGAAATCAGAAGTTTTTCCTGATGTATGTTAGCACGCACTGGACAGATGGGTTCAAGCTGAATGTGGAAAGTGGCAAGACGTACATGCTCCGTATCATCAACGCTGCACTGAATGATGACCTCTTTTTCAAGATTGCCGGGCATCGACTAACAGTGGTTGAGGTGGATGCGATCTACACCAAGCCATATAAGACTGATACCGTGCTCATCACCCCGGGCCAGACCACCAATGTCCTCCTCACTGCTGACCAAAGTGCTGGGCACTACCTCTTCTCAGTCTCCCCCTTCATGGATGTTCCTCTCCAGATTGACAACAAAACAGCCACTGCTACCTTACACTATGCCAACACTCTCTCTGCCACAGCACCCCTCATTGTTGTCAAGCCAACACCACAAAATGCCACCCCTATTGCATCAAAATTTGTTGAATCCCTCCGCAGCCTCAACTCCAAGGAGTACCCAGCTAATGTGCCACAGACAGTAGATCACTCCCTTTTCTTTACTGTTGGTGTGGGTGTTAACCCATGCCCAAATTGCATCAACACAACAAGGGTTGTGGGAACCATCAACAATGTGAGCTTTGTTTTGCCATCCACCCCGATTCTCCAAGCCCATTATTACAACATTCCAGGGGTTTTCACGGATGACTTCCCAGCAACACCATTGCACCCATTCAATTATACAGGAAGCGGACCCAAAAACCTTCAAACCATGAATGGAACCAGGGTTTACAGGCTGCCATACAATGCCTCAGTGCAAATCATACTCCAGGATACAGGGATCATATCACCAGAAAGCCACCCAATCCATCTGCATGGCTTCAACTTTTTTGTAGTCGGCAGGGGTCTTGGGAACTACAACCCCAAGACCTCTCCTTCCAAGTTTAACCTCATCGACCCTGTTGAGAGAAACACCATTGGAGTCCCAACTGGAGGCTGGACGGCAATCAGATTTATGGCAGACAACCCAGGTACACAAATCAGTAATCAAACTTGAAATTTACATTTTTAAGATTGAAGCCTGCTTTCTTTTTCTAACACAAGCTGCTTGAGTTGGCATTGTATTCCAGGTGTTTGGTTTCTGCATTGCCATTTCGAGGTACACACATCATGGGGACTGAAGATGGTCTTCGTGATCGACAACGGGAAAAGACCTAGCGAGACACTGATACCTCCACCTAAAGATCTTCCACAGTGCTAAGAATATGGGACTGAATGTTGCCTTAGTGGGGTGAAGCTGATTACAAGAAGGGTACTTGGCTTTCATCCCTGGACCATGATACAGGAAAACAAAGATGGAACTGTTGAACAATGGTGATATGCTTTGGTGTGCTTTTGCTTGGCTCCTTCTGCCACTCATTTTCTCTCTCCCCTTTTTGACTTTTTTTGACTTGTGTGCCAAGATAATGTATACAAAAAATTCAGGTTGCAAGTATCTTTTGCCGTCATCAGTGCCCTTTTCTTTATTTTTCTTAATAAATGGAATTGTATATGTTGGCATGCCACATGAATTTGAGTATTTATCGAAAAATAAAGGAAGCCCAGCCTCTCCTTAAGGTATTTCTGAATACTCAATAATATATCTGCAGTTACTGGAATTCTAAAAGGCAGCTAACATATAGCTGATTTTATACACAGCTTTTGACACTAAATCAAGCAGCACTAGTTTCTAACTTTTCATTAAGTTGCATATACAAGAGAGAACGCTATGCTTTACCCCAGGTGTTGGCTTGCCTAGAAACAAATATATGGCATAATTGCCTGCAAGTCTTCAGCATCATGCTAATCCCTTCCCCTTCATATCTTGTATATAATAAAAATAGATGATATTTGAGGCATCACGTTCATTATAAAGAGTTAGAAATTTCCACATTAACCGAAAAATAGAAAAAAAAGAAAGATCTGACCATTCATTAGTTGATAGAACCAAAAACTATAATGGTGTAGATTAAACTTATAAGTTTAGAAATCCATACAAAATACAACTCCAATCTGTTTTTTGAGTTATATATAGTTATGCGGATTCTCAATACAAAAATCCTTGTAAAAAGTTGGTTTGCCAAAAAAAAAAAAAAAAAAAGCCCATCCAAGCCTCCATTGCCTGTCCCCATGCATTGCAAATTACTCTTCATCATCATGTTGATTATATTAGTAAAATTTTAAAACTATATTGAAATTAGCTGTGCAATTGTGCCAATACTTTGGTTAGTTAATTATAATGTCAAATCCATCTTTGTAGGAATTGGCCAGCACTGAAACTAACAAAGCCCAAGGTTTTGCTGTAGTACGGCCATATGGCATAATCTAAGCAAGAATGAATTCAGATAAACAACCATACCCATATGAATATATTGCAATATTGCTTTGGAAGGTGCATGTACATCAGTTTACTAGGTGCATGCACGTGGTAAATTTAACAAGCAAGATGCAAAATAACTAGACAAACAAGCAACCTATGTAGTCATAACTCATAAATAAGTAGCATGAGAGGAGAGACAGACATGGTAAATCATAAGAATAACTCTTAGGAACAGGCAGGTCTGGCATGTACCTGGCAACTAATATATGCAGCCTGTCAACATCCACTATCTCGGAGGTGCACATTTCTCCCGTGATACCAAAAAACTGAGTTGTTCAGAACCTCAATCAGGATCCCAGGAACAACATTTGAACTGCCTAATCAAAATTGTGTTGAGTATCGACATATGTTGCTATGTGAATATTTGCAAAGAAACACCACTTGCAACAGTATCATAATCTGATTTATAGAGTTTGTTAGTCCACCAAAATAGCCTTCGCTGTACAGGCAAATCTTGGGGAAGCCTTGGAAAGCATTCAACATGACACAAGGTCAAAATTTGAAGAACTGTTACAAAATGAAAGAAAGGAGCACAGCCGAGTCAACAAGAAATAAACTGGCAAGACAACAGTACAGCCACCATGGGTTCCAGAAGATCAGATCTCCTACTAGCAAGGGAGTAATATCCACGTATATGAGCCTGACACACTATTGAACCTTCCATTCTGGGAGGTATGAATTCTGTGTTCCAGTTGGAAAAGATCTCGGCCATTTTTTCGAGGCAAGAACATCCCAAACTAATTAAATAAGTTACACAAGCGGCAGATTATTGGCGAAAGGGCAAAGTTGCTCATTCACTAAAAAGGGATCAATCCAACTTTTGATTTGCATACTGAATCCAAAATGTCGGAAAGATCCAGTCTTTCTTGTTGTTCCAGTTCCCCCAAATTAAACTGGCAAATTATATATACGGGAATCATCGGGGTGAAAGGTCGAGTCTTTACTCATCAAAGATTGCATCAGTTCATTGGACACGATATCAAGATTGCGAAGAAGACAGTAAAAGCAAGAGCTGAAGGAAGACGTACCAAACTGCAGCTGAGGAGGCGCAGTTAGCGAGACGAGGAAGAGGACCATGCAACAGCATGGCAGGGGAAACCATGGAAACCGGAGCCCTCCCTCCCTCCCTTGGGCAACAAACGGCACCTTCGCTTGGATTTCAGAATCAATCGTGTGCGAGAAGGTCTCAATTTTCCCCTGTTTGAATCAATTCGGAGCGTTTGTTTTGAATCCAACGACTACTGAATGCGTGCGATTGACATCATTTCTATTGATAAACAAGAAACAAGCAAGTTATGCGTGGATAGACAGGTTGCGCACAGCAAGAAAAGAAAGGTGGCTCACCGACAAAACAAGCAAGAATTGTTAGATGCGTACTTGATCCCAGCAATAATTAAACATGTACGAGTAGAGTTTTACAGGTGCGAAGAAGCAAGCGAGTAATGATACCTGCAAATATATCTGCACTTCTGCAGTAGCAATAGCTATCTGCATGAAGGTGGTTGAAAAGCTTGGTTGGTTGGTGCATTCAATCTAATGTCTATACATGGAGTTATGTTATTAATGGTTGCTTTGAGTGAATGGGTCATGACAAGACGGATGGTTACTGCTCCATCTCCATTAGTACGAGTTATGATGCTCTGTGATCTGATGAATAACTGAAACAAACAGTAATAATGCACCGTGGCGTGCAGTGCCAATTAAGGAGGAGCAGGCAGATGCAGACCTCAATCATGTCACCTACCTAGCAACCATACAAGTAAATGCACTAGTGAGATGGATGGATAAATCGAAACCTCATGGACATACTACAGGAGGGTGTGTAGAAGTAGTAAATGAGTCAAAAACAAAGTTAATGGAGAGATGCAGCCCAACTAGAAATTTCAGCTTAGCATATGTCTCTTCTTGCTGCTCTTTAATTTTCTTCCAACTACTCTCCATCCACATCGAGACATGCAGTGCGATGCTCTCCCCTCCATAACTACAACTTACAAATTATTAGAACAATGCAGTAAAAGCAGTTTTTGTTTTGGTGGTAGTATTTGCTTGTCAAGTCGGGGGGTAAAGGACGGTATGTACAATAAGGGTATGGGCTGCTGCTCTATATGGGCCTGGCAATGGCAGTCCCTTCCCACCAATCTCCTTTATTATGTCTTCGGCCGGCGCCCGTGCATACTACCCCCGATCCTAATACTCCCCTTGTAGAATTACGAGTGATCGAAACAAACAAGAAGATGGCGGCGGCTCCTGGTGGCCGGCCGTTGTTCGTTCTGTTTGGTTCCTCCATCGTGCAGTTCAGCTTCAGCAACGGTGGCTGGGGTGCCATCCTCGCCGATATCTACGCCCGCAAGGTTCTTTTTTAACTCCATCCATCAGTCTCTGTCACATTCCCCTTTGTTAATCATCAATTCATCCATCCCCCGAGGACAATGGGACACGTCTGGGTGTTCAATCACACCAAATCGATTCATACTTACAACTACCCTTTTCTTTTCCGCAAGAAAGTATGCTTAACTAGCCATTTATTGTTCTCTACATAGGCTTACTGGATGCCCACCCTCCCTTTTATTTTTATATGCATTAGTAAGAAAGTTTAATTGGGCAAAGCCTAGGTTTGCAAGCATCATTTTGTACATACAGCTATGTTTCCATGGAGAGGACACTACTTGTTCACAGTCACGAATAGAAACCTCAAAAAATGGCAAATGGAAAAAAAAAGAATGAACATAGTTGTCGCAAGAAATATCAGGGGAAAATTATACGAGATCCATTTCTTACGAGGAACCCATCATTATTCGAGTTAGTCATGATTGGAAGTAGGCAAAGAAATGGTTACACAACAAAATTAGTAAGATTCTAGGGAGTGAACGAAGTATGCCTCGACGTTGTTACTTTGCAGTGGTTCTCTGTACCTCTTTTCTTTCCCCCTCTTTCTATGTCTGAGCATGAATCTGCTTGCTAATCCTCCTTTCTTGTCACATAGTGTTCACATGATTTTGATCTGCATCCTGTATGGAAACGAGGAAACATCAAAATGTTTGGATATGGTCATCAACTATGACGAACAACATTGTCTCCTTTCACTAATGCATGTTTCTATCTTCCAACTAATTCAGGCTGATATAATTCTGAGAGGGTATATTGGTTGGAACTCAAGGCGTGCCCTTCAAGTCATGGACAAAGTTTTCCCCAAGGTATGGTCATTTTCTCTTAATTCATGCTCTCCATCAGATCATACATTTTTGAAGATAATCATTAGCTCTCTGTCCCCATGGCAATGTATACCTCTTTCTTGCATACACTTGAAGATAATTTTCTCCTGTTGCACACCTTTGTTTGGACTCAGAAGAGTTAATTTTCCCAATAATATAATGATATACTCGCAATTCTTGTATCATCTGTAGTTGGTTGCTTGCACTGCTATTGACTTGTTATCCTCGTTCATTTGCCTTAGGATTCAGCAGTACAACCTTCTTTAGTGATAGTTTATTTTGGTGGCAATGATTCAATTGCTGCTCATCCGTCTGGCCTTGGACCTCATGTGCCGCTAGATGAGTACATAGAAAACATGAGAAAGATTGCAGAGCACCTCAAGGTATAACATGTGAATTAGTAAATCAGTTAAGATGTGTTTATACACTTGCTTGACGGTTGCCTTTATGTTCAGAGTCTGTCTGAAAAGACTCGTGTTATTTTCCTCAGCTGCCCACCACTTAACGAAGAGGTGCTTCGGAAATCAACAAGGTGATATGTGCTACAGATTGAAAGTACTAGTCTGGTGTTGCATGCATAGTACTGAATAGCTGAGATGCTTGCTTGCTTCTGAAATGCAGCACTGCCCTGAGCGAGATAGTGCGGACGAACGAGACATGCCGTATATACTCTGAAGCATGTATATCTTTATGCAAGGAGATGGACCTCAAGGTTGTCGATCTTTGGACTGCGATGCAGAAACGGGTGGACTGGGCTACAGCCTGCTTTACGTCAGTCTTTTTCTTTCTCTTCTTTCTTTTTCTCGTTGCCCGTTGGGTAATGAATGAATGAATGTTATATATGCAGGGATGGACTGCATTTGTCGGAAGAGGGGAGCAAGATAGTTGTGGAAGAAATTCTGCAAGTCCTGAAAGAAGCAGAGTGGGAGCCGTGTTTGCACTGGAAGGCGATGGCTACGGAATTCGCAGAGGACTCCCCGTATGATCTGGTCACCTCCAGCGGCAAATCCACCATCAACGCCTCGAACTGGGTTTTCCACAGGAAGATACAATGGGATTGACCTTCACTTCACTTGATTCAGGAGACTCAACTCACTCTAGAAATTAGAAACGAATGAGTAGCAACCTATTGGCATTGGCATTACAATGGGTTCCATTTGTATTGATGTTACAGATAATGCATGCTTGCAAAGGGAAAAAGGTCTGCTGTATTTGGAATTAATCAAGACTTTCTCTCTCTCGCTCTCTCTCCTTTGTGTGAAAAGAAAAAAGAGGATAAATACTATTTGTGTTAGTTAGATGGTGTGTGCTGTATGCTGCGTTATTTTCCCAAAAAGAAGACAATTTTGGTATGTTCTCCTTAGCCGACACCAATCTAATTTTTTTATCATTACGGTCTTACTGGAGGGAGTAGTAAGCATTAAAAAGTAGCAGTAGCGGGCATGCAAGGCAAAGATGGAATTGGATTGGAGTTTTCTTCGTTCTTTCTGCGACTTGTAGTCGTAGCAGCCACGATTCTGATTGGGACGGCAGCTAAGGCGATAGGGAGAAGGCTTTCTTGCAGCTTCCTTCCATCCATCCATAAATAGTCTTTTGCTCTTTCTTTAGACATTTAGAATTGAAGAGTCAGGCAGAGATGTCGTCGGACGCGAGCGGCGTCGTGACGGTGTACGGCGGCGGTAACAACGGCGCCGCCCTGCTCGAGTCCTCCAAGAAGTCCACCTTCTCCGTCAAGGTCGGCCTGGCCCAGATGCTTCGCGGCGGCGTCATAATGGACGTCGTCACGCCCCACCAGGCGCGCGTCGCCGAGGAGGCCGGCGCCTGCGCCGTCATGGCCCTCGAGCGCGTGCCCGCCGACATCCGCGCCCAGGGCGGCGTCGCCCGCATGTCCGACCCGGCTCTCATCCGCGATATCAAGCGTGCCGTCACCATCCCCGTCATGGCCAAGGCCCGCATCGGCCACTTCGTCGAGGCCCAGATCCTCGAGTCCATCGGCGTCGACTACGTCGACGAGAGCGAGGTCCTCACCCCCGCCGATGAGGCCCACCACGTCAATAAGCACAACTTCCGCGTCCCCTTCGTCTGCGGCTGCCGCGACCTCGGCGAGGCCCTCCGCCGCATCCGCGAGGGCGCCGCCATGATTCGCACCAAGGGCGAGGCCGGCACAGGCAACATCGTCGAGGCCGTCCGCCACGTCCGCTCCGTCATGGGTGACATCCGCGCCCTCCACAACATGGACGACGACGAGGTCTTCTCCTACGCCAAGCGCATCGCCGCCCCCTATGACCTCGTCATGCAGACCAAGCAGCTCGGCAGGCTCCCCGTCGTCCACTTCGCCGCCGGCGGGGTCGCCACCCCCGCCGACGCAGCCCTCATGATGCAGCTCGGCTGCGACGGAGTCTTCGTCGGCTCCGGCATCTTCAAGAGCGGCGACCCCGCACGGCGCGCCCGCGCAATCGTACAGGCCGTCACCCACTACAGCGACCCCGAAATTCTTGCCGAGGTGAGCTGCGGCCTCGGCGAGGCAATGGTCGGCATCAACCTCTCCGACCCCAAGGTGGAGCGCTTCGCCGCCCGCTCCGAGTGACAGCAAGAACCCACCTTACTCCTTTGTCTTAATAATAGTAATTAGCATTTTTGCCTTGAGATGATGGACTGCTATGGATTGGCTACTGGCATTGCCATGTACTCTGTTGGGATCTATTCCCTTCCTTTTTATGTTGGTTGTTTTGCCTCTCAAGTATTATTGCAATCATTTTCTTTACTTTGCTTGCCATGGATCTCTTCTTTCTTGCATCAACTCTACTAATGTCAATTCTATTATCTACATCGGATGGAATTGTTATTACACAGCAAATATGGTGCAGAAGATCTATTCATCTCCATCTTCAACACAAACAACAGCCTTATCCCTCTTAGCAACTGATATTGATCTTGCAACCCTTCGTTGTACTAGTTCTCAGCCTTCACGTGCCCCATAACTAAGCAAGCTTCTCTAATTTACTGCATAATTTCACTTCTCTCTGTTGGAGATTGTTTGCTAAACACAGAACAAAGTGTTGGTGTCTCACCTCAGCTATAGTCGTCGGTTTTTTTTTTTTTTTATGCATTTGCTGCTGCCTGGAAAGAACTCCATTGCTGGGAGTTGGAGGAGCTCTCTCTGGGGCAAGTCATCAAGCTTAGCTAGCTTCCAAACCGCTCGTCTGATTGTGTTCTGTACCCTTCAGATCTACCACCTCCATCATGAGAGCGAACACCAATCTCAAGCTTGCCTGGCCTGTTTCCTGTACAGCAAAGACATTTCCAAATCACTCATCTAATTGTTTTTTTTTTATCTCTTGCTAAAAAAAAAAAGCAAAGACATCTTCAAATTCATCTTCCATAATTTCCCAAATTAAATAAAAATTTAGGAAAGATGTAATCTTTCAGTGCTTTAAGATCACAGGGGAATCCAAGACCTTGCAGATTTGCATGTCTACCAATACGGGAAGGGAATCCAAGTCAATGCAGAACTGTATGTACACAAGCAAGATCGCAGCAGAACCCAAGTTTCTGAAGAACTGCATGTTATAGACTCTAGCCCAACATCAGACTACTAATCTGCGCCAACACTTTAAGAGCTCCGCTGTATTTTTGGTGACATGGATTAGTTTAGGTGCATTTTTTGTGCAAACCAGGTTAGGTTAGACTTTTGAAGATTTCACCATTGCCTATAAGAAAGCAGGGCCCATAGAAGTTTCAGGCCAAGTATCGGCATTCTTATTAGTCAGCACTATGCAGTATTGAGTTCATCATGATCCATTAGAGTTATAACTTTGTCTAATGGATTATGATGACTTATGACTATGTCAAACAATATTTGACATTTGGTGTTTACATGCAAAAAGTATAAGTTGAACCATCAGCTGCACAATTTCTTCTTTCTTAAGATCATAAACTGCTTGAGCATTATTCATCAGAAGGTTGGTTGAAATGAGCTACTTCCACTATCATCTCAGACTAAGCTTCTGCATAATAAAATATTTCTCAGGGAAAAGAACATGCTTATTGTCAACAGGAAAGATTTACCTAAATCTCTATGCTTTATTTGAACCTCTCCACCAGCTGCAACACTGTGGCCTCTGGCAATTAAGTTGCATGTCGTGTAGAAGTGAACAAGAAATCAGAGAATTCACCGTTGTAAGAGCACAAAGAAATGTAACACATGAGATTTTCAAAACAAAATGTTTTCAAAGAATAAGATTGTTTTGTGAGAAGATATTAAAGATAATGCAATTAAATACTCATACTAACTAAACTGAATAAAAGTTCTGAATTTCCTAATGTAAAGTCATCATACAGGTAGCATCTATTTCCTTGAGTTCAGAACTAGAAGCACAGTTGTCACACATCCCTGCAATTAGAAACTTGTAAATATGGATGTGCCCAAAAATTTGAATTTTTTTTAGAATAACCTAATAAAAAAATAATTTTAAAAATAACCCAAAACTTTTTAAATTGTAAAAATAACGTTCAGTAGCAAGCTGGTGCTCGTAACTCCCGCGATTGGGTTTAACTAAAATATCCCAGATCTGCATATATATTTGATATTTCTGTGATCAAAATTCAAACTTTGGTCTCTCGGGTGAGAGTTGAGTTTTATAAACAGTTAGATTACAATGAGTTTCTATTATAAATAACATATAGTACATATATAGATCCGACGATGACAGATTCAATTGCATCTCCAGCCTCACGCTCCTCGCGTTGCTCCTGCCACTGTTGTTGTTTTGATTTATGGCTTACACTACACAAACAAGATTAATACAACACAATATTAACAAACACTAATGAATTATAACATAACTATTCATAGTAGCTATTTATACACTACGTTGTAATTTATTATTGTATCGCATTGTTTTGTGTTAATAAAAAATAAAGAGGTTGTTTTTTCAATTGAGGAAGAGAACAGCAAAGCTTGATCCAGCATTGAAAAAACAACCTTTCTTTCTCCTCTGTTTGTGTAGGCCACTGTGTGCTGTCAAGGAGCCGCTATGCTAACAGCATCAAGAGACTGCTTCTGCCGCAGAGAAACATGCTTCCAATGCTTCTAGGGTAATATAATTACACAACAGGCACCAAATACGAATATGAGCTTGGGAAAGATCAACCAAGCAGATCAGATAGCCAAGAATATCTCATCATGTAGCTGCACACCATGTTGCTTTCTTTCTTTCGACTCCTGTAAAGTTACCTTTGTCACTGTACAGTACATGTCACCTTTTACTGATTTAGCTGAGCGTTATAGTAGTGTAGTTTGGAGGAGGAAATGTATTGTAGCGTAGTGCAGGGAGGATCTCCGAGCTTTGACTGTTCTGACTAAATCTCCCTGTTCATGGATTTGTCAGACTATGCCTGCCTGAGAGTTCTCACTGGCATCATTGCCTGATCCAGCTGAACGGTTTAGGCAATGGTATGGTATTTACGTATCAAACTTTTGCGGTTGTTTTAGGCCTGTTGTTTTTTTACCATGTGGTTGATTAACGTTAAGACTTTTGACTGTTCATCGGCTGTAGTGTTGTTTGTCTAAATTGGAATTGTCTTTAGGAAGTTTGGGAAGGTAATGTGTTAATTAACTCTTAGCTGGCTACATTATTATCGACGATTCAGATTCGGAATTCTTGGTCGAACTTATGTAAAATTTTGTAAGTTGTGAGATCTTTCAGGGTGTCCCTCCGGGAAGGGATGATGAACCAAAGTCAGTTGAAACACAGAAAAATTTAGATAGGTTCGGGTCCTCGATGGTAGGAGTAATAACCCTATGTCCTGTTGGGATTTACTATGTGTAGGAAACAGAGTTACAAGACTATGGGAAGGATCTTCACAAACGAAGATCTTTCCTGTGTATTTATATAAGACAATGCCACAAAGACTTATGAAAGCTAACTGACTTAATCTAATATCTTTTGTTGACCTTTCGATCTATCTCCTCGTCTGATGCATTGGCTTATCCTTTTATACTGGTCGAAAGGGTGCCAAGACATAATGGTTATGAACAGTTGCTCGGGTGCAGTTTTAGTAACTGCACTTAACCTCCACGCAGGCTTAACACGTGTAATTAAGGAATAATTGCACGTATTAACCTCTTGACGGTTGTCTCTGCACGTGGAGAAATCTTCGGGATACTCGAGATATACCTGTTGTAAGGTCTAAGCAATCCCACATTTCCTGATCGAGGGTGTTCTGATCGCGCATTGCTTGCAATCATCTGACCGCGCACTATCTACAGCCTTCTATCTTCGTATCGCATACGGGTTCCTGACCGCGCATTATCTGCGGCCTGATCGCGTAGAACCTGCGATCATGTGTCCATGCTTCCCAGGACAGCTTGAAATCATATCAACGGACAGTTGTCTGATTCGAATCTGTTTTGAACTAGACATGTATTTATTCTGAACTAGCTCGGGTAATCCTCATCAATTATTATTTTTTAAACAACATTAGCTGGGAAGGTAATGTCTTTATTATGTGGGCCAACATTTTTATAATGTGTGTGTTAATTTTTTAACATAGAGATATTCTCGAGTGGGATGGATATCAGGTTTGTCGTAAACTGATATTTATTGATCTCAAAAGGACAGTCCTTACATACACACTGACATAATTATTTTTTTCCTTAGACACCTATACTTAAAGGTTTCTATAAGATCTTAGTAGGTGTGAAAGCCCGAGTTTTCGCGACTTACTAAGGCTGTCTCCAACCCATCGGCGCTTCGCGAGGCACTTCAACAGAATATTCTCCAGCATATTCTGTGCCACGTATGCGAAGCATCATCTGAAGCACCCCCCCTACTCCAACCCATCGGCGCTTCGCGAGGCACCTTCTCAAGCTCCCCCTACTCCAACCCATCGGCGCTTCGCGAGGCGCTTCGCGTGGGGCCCGCATATACAATATTTATTACAGATAAACAAATCGTTAAAATAAAATTCGGATAATTCGAAGACAACAAATTAAAAGAGAAATATTGTAAATAACGAAAAAATGAAAAATTATTTTTATTTGAATGGCACACGGGAAAAAACATGACACATACTAAATTAAAATTCGGCAACAGTTGACCGTTAACGACCGGACAAACAACTACTCCTCGGCTCCGTCGCCCCCGAAACGCTGCCAAATGTGCTCGACAAGATCCCGTTTAAGTTGTCGATGCGTTGGGCGAGCACAGATTGCATTATTTTGATCTAGCATATGTTGGAAAATTGGCGGAGCACTACCGCGGATAGTAGGCGGTGTTATGGTTGATGTCCCTTGATTATCGTATAATTGAGTGATCGGGTCATGAGCGTGCCTCTCATCCTCGATTATCATGTTATGGAGGATGACACACGCTTTCATAATATTGGCAAGGGTTGATTGTTGCCAATATCGACCGGGGCCGCGGACAATAGCAAATCGAGCTTGCAACACCCCAAACGCTCGCTCCACATCTTTTCTTGCCCCTTCTTGATGTTGTGCAAAAAACCTGAGTCTGTCTGTTTGGGGCAAGGGTACGGTTTTCACGAAAACAGCCCACTCGGGGTAAATACCGTCGGCCAGCTAGTACCCCATATTGTACTCTGTCCCATTAACAGAGTACTGAATAGTAGGAGCTTGCCCGCGCAACACATCAGTGAAAAGGGGGGATTGGTTAAGCACGTTGATGTCGTTGTTGGATCCGGCGACACCAAAGAAGGCATACCATATCCACAAGTCTTTTGGCGCGACCGCTTCAAGTATTATTGTAGGGACTCCTTGATCACCACGGGTGAATTGGCCCCTCCATGCAACTGGGCAATTGCGCCATTCCCAGTGCATGCAATCGATGCTTCCCAGCATCCCTGGGAAACCTCGGTCATCTCCTTCCTGTAGCAGACGCTGGAGATCTTCGATAGTAGGTTTACGGAGATATTCCTCCGCGAACTGATCAATGATTCCTTCGACGAAATTCTCCAGGCACTGAATGGCCATCGACTTTCCGATGCGTACGTACTCATCGATGGCATCGGCGGGCGAGCCGTACGACAACATGTGCAAAGCCGCAGTGCATTTCTGCAATGGAGATAGACCCTTTCGGTTGAGGGCATCTCTCCTCTCGGTGAAGTACGGGGACCACTCCCCGAGAGCTTCGACGATTCGCAGAAAGAGGGGTCTCCCCATTCGGAATCTTCTGCGAAATAAGTAGCCGGGGTACACCGGAACATCGGCAAAGTAGTCCGCGACTAGACGGTTATGACCGTCTTCGCGATCTCTTTCGATGTACCTTCTGCTACCTCCTCGGCGGCGGTGCGAGGTACCAGCGTCAATGTTGGGTTGAACATCAGCAAGAGCGTGCTGCAGATGGGGTTCGATCATCAGAAAGGTTTGTGTGAACCCCGTCACAAACTCTTCCATCTGGTTGGTGGCTTCATCCTCAGCACTACTAGTGCTTGAGCTGGACGACATTTTTTGGGGGTTGGTTGTGAAGTTTAGATCATCAACAACTGAGGTTTCGGCTGTGAAGTTGAGATTACTGAGGTGTGAAGATGAGGGCATGGGAGGTTCAAATATATAGGGGAGAAGCGAATAGATCACATGCGTCGCCTCCAACGGCTAAAATCTAAAAGCATCGAGCAGATGTCTCAGCTCCAACGGCTAAAATCCAAAGGCATTGAGGAGATGTGTCAGCTCCAACGGCTAAAATCCAAAAGTACCGATCACATGTGTTGGCTCCAACGGCTCAAATCCAAAAGTATCGAGCAGATGTCTCAGCTCCAACGGCTAAAATCCAAAGGCATCGAGTAGATGTGTCAGCTCCAACGGCTAAAATCCAAAAGTATCGACCACATGCGTCGACTCCAACAGCTAAAATCCAAAAGTACCAATCACATACCACAGTGCGAACAGGTGAATACAAAACGACTTAAATTAATAATGCGAGTACAATATTTGAAATGAAAAGTACAATGTTCGGACTTCTATTTATTCTTCAAATCCTTAAGCTGCTCGTTCATGTATTCTATTGCAGCGCCGCATGCGTCGCCTTACGATCATCCGAGAAATGGGATGTATCCATCCCAAGTAGTTTCGTCAATGACTTCATAAATGAAGCCTTTTCTTTGCTGTTGGCCATCCCCTGCAATTTATTGGCTACAGCAAGGGCTTTTTCGGCCACAGTACTAAGCTCGGCGCTGGCTTTGCCAATGCGCTGTAGGGTCTCCTCGGACACCGACGATGTCTCGCCCAGTTTGCTCTGACCCTTCCGCTTCTGCTTTGCCGCTTCCCGCCCTTGCGGTCGCAGAAGCTCGACGGGGACATCCTCGTTGTTTGACGACGACGTATGCGTACCTTCTTCGTCGACGCGAGCCCTTTTCGAAGAATCAACGCAGATTCGACACCACTTCGGTTGACCACATATGGCATTCCACCAGTGCTCCAGGACGAATGGATGACCAACCTCCTGCCTGTACATGTCACGTGCTTGCGACATTAACTGGTCGTCTGAACGACCACTGGCGTAGGCATCCCTGAGCCTACAGAAGATGCCATTGAATTGAACAATTTTTTTATTGTTCTTTTGCCAATGGTCTTTGCAGTGCCTGAGGTCTCGTCTACGACCGGACGGACTGCTCGCGTTGTACTCCGCAGCGACCTTCGACCAATACATGTCGAATTTTTGGTTGTTCCCATCGACCGGGTCGAGGGAGTTATTCAACCATGCACTGATCTGGATAAAAAAAATTTGTTCAAAAAAATTTGTGATATAACTGGCGAAATAAATCTGCGTTAGCAAAATTTAATGTATAAATGAACACTTACAAGTCGCATATCATCCTGTTGCGACCAGAGCATTCGTTTACGCGGTCGTCCAGCGTTGTCGTCCTCCACGCTCACGACCGGGGGCGTGCTCTCCGGGGTGCTCGTATCCGATGAGGGGGTCGAGCGGTCATTTCTTCTTGGTGCTTATGACGGGGACATTTCCGCAGGGATCGCCAGAGCTCTGATGAAATGAGGATTCTGCCCGTAAGGGCCATAGGGGGGTTGTGCGTATGGATGCCCTGGTGTGTACTGCCCAGGGTGTGTGTACGCATGTATCTGCCCATATGGAGCGGGAGGAGCGAACGGTGGGTAAAACATCGGGTATGGGGGGGGTGGGGGCTGAAAACTGGGCGGATTTTGGCTGCTTGGTGGCTGGGTGTTGTCCTCATCTACATTTGGCTCGCCAAACCAATTGACATAATCACCGGGAGGATTGTTGGCCATCGGAAAATTTTCTGGGAAATATTGCGAGAAGAGAGAATGGAAAGTGTATGGTATTTGGTTGTGTTTGAGTGAAAATGAGGTGAAATGTCCTCATATTTATAGGAGGAGGAGCACAGAATTTTTCATGAATTTTTGGTAATTTTTTGGGAGTTTTTGGCATTTTTTACTAATTTTTACACCCAAAAAACATTAAAATAATCCAACGGCTATTTTTAACGGCTATTAATCCAACGGATAAATATTTGTGTCTCTTACATGTGGGCCCGAGCCGAATATTCCCCAACGGCTACACTCCAACCAGTACACGCGCAAAATTAAACCCAACAGTGGCTGACATGTGGGACCAAATGGCTATAGGACCCACCGGTCATAGACCTAGAAACACACAACTGAGCTGTGCACGTGGCACGCGGACCGAGCGCACTCACACGGCCTCACGCGTTTTGTGGGGCCCACGCGTGTCCCGTGAGCACTCTCTCACGTTTGCCACAGCCGCTGTCCGCTGACATGCGGGCCCAGAAACTTTTTTGGCCCACTTGTCAGTGCGCTTCAACTGGGGGGTACGCAATCGCCGCTCGCTCGCGCGTGGGGCCCGCAAAATGCGTCGCCAGGCGGTGCCCCCGCTCTAACGCTGCCGCGTGTGCGCACGAGGCATCGGCCGGGCCCACCTGCAGAGCTTCGTTGCTGCCGCGTGAGGAGGCGTCGTCTCTCTCTTCTCCGGCGTGAAAAAATAATTTTTTAATACTCGGGCCCACCTGCAGATCCTCGAGACGGCGGCGTTGGAGATGGTCTAAGAGACCGTGGGGCCGGTCGAAATGCTCGAGCTAAAACGACTACATTTCTAACCGGCTTGCGTGGCCGATTGTAACTCTTTAATTTATTACTAGCTATTGTACGATGAGTATCCCGTGAATGTGTGTTTTAAAACTAACTTAATTAAAGATAATAGTATTAATAAGAGTACTAGTAATATTAGTAACAATATTATGGGTACTATTAATAATATTAATAATATTAGATTTAAAGAATTCAAACTATTTCTGAAAAGGAGTGGGGACACGTTGGTATCAACGAGGGAATATTTTCATAAAATTTTAATTATTTAGGGATCGATTGGGCGACTGAGGCCGAGATTGAGTATTTCCAAACCTTTCTATTGCCAAGGTAAACAAAAGCTTAATTATGAGAGAAACCTAAGATTAGAAAGGATTTATCACCATAAATTACCTAAGGCTATCTCCAACAGGTTTGACTCTTACTTAGTTCTTAAACGGAATATTCTCTGCCACGTGTGCGAACATCATCTCAAAGCACCAAGCAAGCACCAAGCCTCCAACAGCTTGACTCTTAGCGTGAGCCCCACACTCCTAATCACCAACCAAACACCAAGTAAGAGCCAAACACTCCAATGGCTTGGCTCTTGCTTGGCTCTATACAATTTAACAATTATATATTCAACGAATTTGTATTAATTCATTAAATTCAATATTACCAATATATTAATATATTACCTACGAAATTAAATTCGATATTTGCGACAAAAAAAATAAATTCGACATTTTGGATTTAAAAATTGCACTTGAAAAAAAAATAGATATTAAAATTCGAATAGCGGTACATGACATAATTGCGAAATACAAAAAAATTAAATTTGCAAACAACTGCCTACTACAAAATCCGGTAAGATGCTACTCGTCGGCGTTTCCTCCGAAACGTTGCCAAATGTGCTCGATCAAGTCTCTTTTGAGTTGCGTGTGCGTAGGTTGAGCACGGATGGCAGTATTTCTTTGAAGTATATCTTCGAATAAAGGTGTACCCCCAGTGTGAATCACAGGCGGTACTATCGTGAATGTGTCCGGATGATCATTGTAGTCATAGTTGGCGGCATTGTCGTCGCGCTCGTTTTCTATGATCATATTGTGCAAGATGACGCAAGACCGCATGATCTTCGTGAGAGTTGACTGCCGCCAAAATCGTGCCGCACCGTGCACGATGGCAAATCGAGACTGTAGAACTCCGAAAGCCCGCTCAACATTTTTTCTCGCTCATTCTTGCTGTTGCGCAAACAACCGATCTTTCACCATCTGTGGGAGGGGTATCGTCTTCACAAAGACAGCCCACTCCGGGTATATACCATCGGCGAGATAATACCCCATGTTGTACTGTCGGCCGTTGACAGAGTACTGAACATGAGGAGCCTGCCCTTTCAACACATCGGTGAATAAGGGCGATTGGTTTAGCACATTGATGTCGTTGTTGGAGCCTGCAACACCAAAAAAAGCATGTCATATCCAGAGATCATACGAAGTTACCGCTTCAAGTATAATCGTCGGGACACCATAATCTCCACGAGTGAATTGACCTTTCCATGCTACGGGGCAATTTCTCCATTCCCAGTGCATGCAATCAATGCTTCCCAACATACCTGGAAAGCCACGGGACTCTCCTTGTTGCAGTAGGCGGTGGATATCCTCGACGGTGGAGCTGCGAAGATATTGGTCGTCAAATATGTCGATGACACCTTGTACGAAGTGCTCCAAGCATTGAATCGCCGTGGACTCCCCAATCCGCACGTACTCATCGACGGCATCGGCGGGGCCACCTTACGTGAGCATACGCATTGCTGTGGTGCACTTCTGTAAAGGAGAGAGTCCACGGCGATTAGTGGCATCCCTTCTTTCGGTGAAGTAGGGGGACCACCCACCTAGAGCTTCAACGATGCGGAGAAAGAGGGGTCTCGCCATCCGAAAACGCCGGCGGAAGATATTGTCAGGGTAGACGGAATATTCGGAGAAGTAGTCGGCGAGGAGCCGTTGATGCCCCTCTTCGCGATCTCTGTCAACATATCTCCTATTGCTGCTTCGGCGGCGTCCGCGGGATGATGAAGCATCAAGTCGGGCGTAAAGACCGGCGATGATACGATCTTCCTCCTCCTCTTCCTCTATGAATTCCACTAAGAAATCCTCAATTTGGTTCATGGCATCCTCCTCGGAGCTATGTGTGTTGGAACTGGAGCTAGAAGACATTTTGAGTAGCTAATGAAACTGGGTTTTTAAAGAGCTACGCCGTTTGAGAAGATAGTTGGATAGTGAAGAGAAGTTTTGCGGAGGGGGTGAATATATAGACAAAGAGTCCAACGGCTATATTTGAACGACAATTTTCGAACGTCTATTTTGCAACGGCTATATTCCAACGGCCAGATTCCATAGTTGGATATCAGAGTAAAATTAAATAGAAAATCATATATAGATTAATAACAGAGGATACATGGTTGGCTACAAGAGATTATTCAAAATAAAATAACTAATCATCGCCAGCATTAAGTTTCTCCCTTAGAATCTTCAGCCCTGCATCGTACTCCGCTTTTTGCGCATCGTCGAAGATGGATTTGTTGAGACTCATCATTTTCCAGTACGCCTTATACAAGGCGGATCTTTCCTTCGCCTTCGCCACGTCGCGCAAGTTATCTGACATACGGAGTATGTCCTTCCTCTTCTCGGCTCGGTTGGGTTCATTTTGGATGAAGGCATCGAGATCTGCTCTCGTTGCCGACGTAGAATCCTGCGAGTCATCAATCTTTCCCTTACCTCTGCGCTTCGCCTTAGCAGAGTCTCGTCCTTCCGGCCGTGTCTGCGCTGGTGGCACGTCATCGTTGTTGGACGATGACGTGTATGTGCCCTACTCGGACAATCTGCTTCTTTTGTTGGGAGGATCAACATAAGCTGCGGACCACTTAGGTTGACCGCGAACCGCCGTCCACCAATGATCCAACACAAACGGATGACCCATCTCCGTCTTGTACATCTCGCGGGCCTGCTCCATGAGTTGGTCGTCTGAACGACCGTTGGCATAGACTTCGTTAAGTCGGAGCCAAACACTGTTGAATTGGACCACCTTTTTATTGGTTCGTTGCCAGTGGTCCTTACAGTGTTTGGTCTCCCTTCTCCTACTTGCTGGCACTGTGTCGTTGTATGCCGCTGCTACGTTGCCCCAGTACATATCGCACTTCCTATTGTTTCCATCAATAGGATCGAGCGAATTGTTGAGCCAAGAGCTAATCTGCATGTAGTTAAAAAAATTTGGATATCGAAGTTGACCTAAATATATTTCTTTTATAGCACTCGTGTATGAAAATTCAAAATGTTACCAGTTTTATATCGTCATCGTTGGACCAAGGTAAGCGCTTCGGCTTTCGGCCAGCATCCACAGCAGCTCTGGTGTTGGTGTCATCGATGACATGTCGGGCCTCCATATCGACCGGAGCATAGTCTGGAGTACCGTTCTCGGAGACAGACGCAGAGTGCGGTTGAGGTGGGGAAAACTGCGGACATGTCGGTGGCATGCCGACAAAATGAAAATTTTGGCTATATTGTGGGGGCGGTGGAATTGCGTGGCCGTGTGGTGGATATGGACGATAATTTTGGCTGTATTGTGGATATGCCTGGTAATTCGGTGGATACGCTTGGTAATTCGGTGGATACGGCTGGTAAGTCGGTGACTGCGAAAAACCGGGTTGCTGTTGGGTGTTTGGGGTTTCAGTGTTTTCACCGGGAGATTGGGAAGAGCCAAGCCAATTAACGAAACCGCCAGGTGGATTAGAATCCATGTGAAATTTTTGTAGTAATTTTGGAGGGGTTTTGGGTGTGGATGGATGAAGAAGTGTGAGTGAAAATGGTGAAATAGCATGTTTTTATACAGGGGAGAGCTGAGAAAAAATTCAGTGATTTTTTTGGAATTTTTTGGAATTTTTTATGATTTTTTAGGACAAAAATAAATTAAAAAACACTCCAACGGCTATTTTTAAACGGCTGGAAAAAACGACTATTTTTTCTGAGGCTGACAGGTGGGGCCCGCATTTATTCTCTCCTCAACGGCTCTTTTTTCTAATTCACTCGCTCACATGTGGGCCATCAGAAATCAGACCCCACATGTAAGCCTCTACGGCTGTAATTAATCAGGTATATAAATATTTCATTTAACATATATGCGGTTATTACTTGTACGGTCAATTCGTATACACCATTCAATGGCAGGTGGGCCATCAATTTTCCTGGCCCCATGGATCAGTGACTCCAGCTAATACAAACGCGCGTCGCCGACGTCATCCACGCGGCGCACTCCCGAGTGGCGGGCCCCACGTGGATTTAAACCGCGTGCGACGCGGCTTTACGCTTTACCCCCGTATGACGTGTGGGGACGCATCTCATGGGGCCCATATGTCAGCGAGGTTTTCAAGATTTGGTGCGGTGCGTGCGGGGACTGACACCGGCACGATATACGTGCGCGTGGGGCCCACGCTACAAAATCTCTGCACCGTTCAAAGCTGCACCCAATGAATGACATGTGGGGCCTTTTATTCTCTGGTCCCACATGTCAGATCGTTATTTATGCGGGTATGTGTCGCCGTTCGTCGTCTCGGTGGGGCCCGCGAAGCGCTGCCGTTCGCGTCTTCGTCTTCTCCGACGGGGGCGCGTCCTCGCCGCGACCTCACCTCCCGTTCGCCTCATCCCGAAGAACGCGGACGTCACCTGGCGCCGAGCAAATTCCGAGAAGTTTTCCGCCGCCGTCGACGCAAGCCGCCGCTGCCGTCGCCGTTGGAGTAAGCCTAAGTCTAATGACACTTTTGCACAAAAGCCCTAAATAAACCAGATTTCCAAAAGGGGCACAAAACCAAATTGTTTTGACTTTTTTGGCATAAAACTCTAAGGCTGAGTCCAGTCTATCGGAGCTTCGCGAGGCGTTTCAACGAAATAATCTCCAGTATATTCTGTGTCACGTGTGTGAAGTACCACCCGAAGCACCCATTCTCTAATGCATCGGCGCTTCGTGAGGCGTTTCATACAGAATTAAATTAGGTTATTTTAGTAAAGTATCAATAATTTTTAATTTAAAAATCTAATATATATGAAATTTGGTCTCTAAATGAAGATAATTTAAAGATTTACAATTTTCTCAATATAATAAATATCTAATTTGAACTAGATTGATATGAAATTAAGAAACAAAAATGAGATGCAATTGAAGCACACGCGAATCGAGGCAAAAAAAAACACTTTTTCGTTGGCGTCGGAACGCCAGCCGTGGCGTCTTCTCTCCGGAAATAATTAAAATAATAATTTTTCCAGCGTGGGCCCGGCGTGCAGAGCTCCAGGCGCCTGGACTCAGCCTAAGTTCCTATTCTAAATGACCCTGAAATTAGTCTCCCTGACACTTTTGCATAAAACCCTATGGAAAAGCCCCCAAATTGATATTAAAACAGGTCTAACACTCCTTGGAATGACATTTTTGCACCAAAGTTTTGCAGAAAACAGAGTTTTCAAAAAGGGGGCCTAGATTCAGATTGTACTAACAATTTTGGATAAAAATCTCTGACAAAAGTTTAAATCCTAGAGATAACAGAGGGAGGGAGGATGGCATCGAGATGGGGAAGATGGTGAGGAAAATAATAAAAAAATATAATCAATGATATGTGGGGCTAACATAATATTACCTGTAGTTTTATAAATTTTTAATGCAGTGCCCTTAGACTTAACGAAAATCTGACATAAGTGTGTTGTTAAAATACAAAAAATACTTGTAAGAGAGTAAATATTCTAAAATCACTTCTAGGGGGTATTTGACAATTGGAGTGATTTCTGGGAGTGTTTTAAAATTTTCACAACTCAAAAACCCAAATTGATAAAAAAAAAAAGTACATCTCCGATCTATATCAAGGCATGATGTGTTCGAGAGAAATGTTACAAAAAATCTATCGCACAGCTCATAACCTCAAATTGGACAAAACTTATTTGAATCCATAAGGGATGGCTTATCTAAGAGACATGATAGCAAATAAATTGCACAACTCAAAAACTCAAATTGCTCTAATTTTTTTTTCCAAATCTAAGCTGTTGCAAGTCATTACACTTACAAGACATCATTGTATGCGAATTGCCCAACTTATAAATTTAAATTGATCAAACTTTACAAAAAATTAGGAACTATAGTAAGGCATGATTCCCAAAACACAACTAAAACTAAAATCAACTAGACATCTCGTAAACCCAATCTGCTTAAAACTTGTCTAAATCTGTGATCTATAGCAAGGGAATACATGTCCAAAATATGACAAGTTAATTGTGTAACTCAAAAATACATATTGGTCAAAACATGTATAATTCATGAGTTAGAAGGCATAACACGTCCAATATGTATATCATGACAAATAAATTGTAGAAATCTTTGTTCAAAATTAATCAAAACATGTCCAAAACTGTGAACTACAATAAGGGATGCATATCAAAGAGAAATATTATGAGAAATCAATTATATATCAGAATAGAAGATTTATCAAATGTGTTTAAATAAGTGCCACATGCGAGTTATATTATGTATTGCATGTCCAAGAGAGATAATCAAATATCTGTTGCACAAATCAAATACTTAAATTGATTAAACTAGTTGAATTGTAAGGCAGTACACCCCAAAACACATGACTTTAAAATTGTCTAAAATAAACTAAAATTAGTGAGCTATTGGAAAAGATCCCATGCCCAAGAGAAATATAATGACAAATGGATAGTGAAAATCAGAAACTCAAAAATCTGTGAGCTATAATAAGTCTTGACATGTTCAACGAAAATACTGACAAATCAATTGTATAATTCACAAACTGAAATTGATTAGAACTTGTCAAAACCTATGAGTCATAATAAGAGATATCATGTCGGAAGAGATCTCATGAGAAAGAAATTAGAGAACTTAAAAATACAAATTCAACAAAACTAAATCTGTGAGCTGTGTCCCAGAGGCATATCATGACCAATCAATTTGCATTCCTCATAAATTTAACTAATCAAAATTCCAAAATCCATGAGCTAAACTAAGACATGACCATCTCAAAACAGGCACAAAATTGTCTAGAATAAACTCTAATTCATAAGGTAATGAACTTGATAAAGTCAGAAACGAGAATCAATTCCATGACTTATTGTAACACCCCTGATTTTGTTAAACTCTAAAATAGCCAAAATTCACATCCGGACCCCGAAACCTAATCTGCTTCAGCCATTCCCTTCTAAATGCTGTTCAGAACATTTTTCCCTTCGGGACCATCTCCAAAATCTCACCCTAAAGCTGAGTTTCAAGCCTTGCCATTTTAAAACCCTAATTACCCTAATTACCCTAAATCGTTTTCCCCAATTTTGTCGAAACCCTTCAGATCATGCCTGATCTTACCAAACTTTGGCCAGATAGGTTCTAATAATCTTTTGCAACTTAGCTGCGAAATCAGATTGCAGATCGGACTCTTAGATCTCCAAATTTGCAAACAGGCCCAAGTCCTATTCAAATTATCCTCACAGAACAGCCCCTGGAATAAGTTTCAGAAATTGCAGAACAGCCCAAATGTTATTTTCGAGTCCTTTCGACCAGCGCCTGGTCGTTGCCACGACCAGTGCCCGAGCCACCGTTGCCGCGCCGTGTTCTCGCCGTGTTTGCTCGTCGCCGGCCACCGCCTCTTGTCGCCAGTGTTGTGAACAACCGAGCCACCTCCCGCGCACGTGCCAGCACAGTCGCATCGCCTCGCCCAGCGGATAAACGGCAGCGCTCCCGAGCCTCGTTTTCGCGCGCGCTCCCGTTGCCGTGGCAGTTGCATGGCGTTACGTGTCATTGCCGGAGCTACATTGTCGCCTCCGCATCTGCGCCATCACTGGTGAAGTCCCAAGGCAACTGGCAAAGCTGCAGCACCGCCTGAAGCGCGATCACGTCGCCGTCGCCGTCGTTGCGCCTGCGCCCGACAAGGTTCTCCCCGGCGCAAGCAACCGCTGTCGCGTTTCCCTCGCAAGCTTCGCCCCTGGACCTATTTAAACCCTCCAGTGCTGTGCTTAAGTCTCATCTCAGGACTTAGCCAAAATTCCAGCTTCTCGCCGTTTCTACTTTCTTCTCCGGCGAGCCAGTGAGTGAGCTCACGGTGCTAGCCCTTTCAACAGCCCCTCTCTTCAATCCAGGTTCACCAGTGAGTTCCCCTCGTTCCCCTCTCTGTGTCATAGCAACCAATTGCACCAGATCGATCCCCATCGCCGGTGATCGCCGGATTCCCGATTTGCCCTGTTTCCCCAATGCCGCTCGATTCAGCCCAAATTAACCCTCAATCCTGTAGAAGAAGTTGATCAGTAAGCCTAGTAGAGCAAGCCTGTAGAACCAGAATCCCCAATTAAGCTTAAATCGAAGAAATCCCAAATTTGAACCTCGGCCGTTCGCCGGACTTCGGCGCCAAGCTTCTCCGGCCGATATCCAATGAAATTAACCTCCCCAGTAGCTTTGTTGTGCCCTAGAGATCATCCCCAAGCTTGGAATTGAGCTCATTCGCCCTGAATCGAAAACCCCCTTTGTCCAGTGTCGTCTTCTCCAGCGCCGGTCGCCGGAATTTATTCCCGGCCGATCCAGCACCTGAAACCTTGTCCCTTAGATAGATTCCAGTACCCTGAGCAATATTGTCCACTAGCTCGACACCTGGATCTGCCTAGATTGTGAGTTATGCCTATGCCAAGATCACTGTCCAGTAACTCAGTTCATGTCCAGGCCACCGTAGTTCATCACCGGATTTGGCCACCCTCCGGCCACTTTCAGCCCTTGTGCCTGTTGAGTATATTGTTCCTGTTAGTAATGCCTACCTCCCAGACAAAGTGGTGCATCATTTGGAGCCCTAGATCAAAAGTTAAGCCATGCCCTAGTTTCTGGCCATGTCCAGCACCATGTCAGTGCATGTCAGCCACTGGCATTAGCCCTGTTTGACCCCTTCTGGTTGAGCAATTGAAATGCCACCTTATCCCTTAGATTCCTGGAGTTGAGATCTACAACTTTCTCTACTGTCACTTCTCCAGAAAACCATCCTAAGACTAGTTTCCAGTTATGTCAAAGCCATGAACTGAATGTCGACCCTTCGACGTTCAATCCTTTTTAGCCGTTTCTTCGACCAGAGCCCTTGTGACCTTACCCTAACCTTTTCCCCTGCATACATGACTTATTTACTTAATACTTTCTATAGAAACTATTTTTAGTATGCTTATGTGGTATGTGTTTGTGTGTTGTCTGATTGCCGCAGAGTCAGAAGCTGAAGGAGCGGAAGAAGTCTTTGAAGATCCGTCTGAGTTTTTAGACCCCACATTGCAAGGCAAGCCTCATTCCTTTGATCATGTCTCACCCAATATTTTCATATGAAGTATATTCACTGTTTCTTACTATGCATGTTTAGTTGAAATACAAGTTATGTTTGAATGACATGAGTAGATATTCCCTAATGAATCATGAAACCCCTCTTGTTATTGAACCTTCATATATATGCTTTTGTCACCCTAGGACTCATATATTGAATATTCACATTAAACTTGAAATGGTCAAATACATGAGAAGTTATAATGAAAACCGTTTTGACAAGAAAACCGATAAAAAGGGATCAGTAGTGAGGATTGGTTTGTGTGGAGAGAGTGCGGTGCGCACCAGGGTATGTGAATGTTCCTCACTATTGGTTCATAAGGACAAGAACCTTGTGCTGTGTCTCTATACGAATTGTAAACGTACCAACCACTTGCCTGGTATGGGACAGGCACAACTCAGTAGCTTTTTGGTATTAGCAGTTCCCTGCATGGTTTGACGATCTGGTTTCTCGCGTGGAAACTGGAAGGCCAAGGTTCGGCCATGAGTGATGTGAGCCAGAAAAATGATGAGAGAAAAAGGTGTAAATGAAGGAAGGCGCCCTAGACCTGATTAAGCCGTGAGCGGCTGTAATCTTAAATGGTCGTATGTCTCGCGTGGACATAGACCAAGGCTATGTGTCCTGAGGGAACATAGACCAGAGAGGCTAGGAAGTAAGGCAGTGGGGAAGACCCACAACGGTACTTGGGACTTAATTGTCTATTTACCGGGCAGGGATACTGTTAATACTGAACTGTAAAGCGTTGTGTGATCTCGGCCTTGTCACATGTGTATAAGTCACATGAAGCTGATCCGACTTGAAAGCCGAGTGAACCAGTGGATTTAAAAAGAGGTACACCTTTGCAAAGTGTAAAAGAAGTATCAGATACTCTGTACTCCCAGGTTCAGGAGTCTTTTCGTAGTGGATGTTATCCATGGGTTATAGCACAAGTAATGTTTTGGAATGTTTTCATAATGCGGTTAATAAAGTAGTGACTCATGGGAGACCACTACATCTAATGTTTTAATGAAAACCTGTTTAATGTTTAAAGTACTATTTTCATGACAAAGTACTGTTTACTGAACAAATAACTTGGAAATCTATATATCTCTATTCATATGAAACTAGAACCCCCGAATCATATATTTTACCCTCATATAAGTACAATTACTATAATCCCCGGAATGAGTGTTGCTGAGCACCAAGTGCTCACCCTTGCAATTTGCATCCAACTGTAGAAGAGGGATTCGAGGATCCCGATTCCTTCAGTTATGAGTTCCCGGCAGAAGATGGAAGTGCCCCGGACGAGCCCACGTTCTAGAAGGATTGCGCACCAAGTCAAGTCAGATGTGGGAGGAGCCACTCCAACCCCGTTGCGGATTGAAGTCAAGCTTTTCGTTGTTTCCTTGTGCTTTATGCTGTGTGTTCGGTACTTGGATACCGATTCTAGTTCTGACAAACTTGTTATTTTCTTAGCAACTCTACTCAGCGCCATTTTTGGTGCTTTGGTTATGTAATATTGGCCATGTTGGCCTGCTACTTGTTTAATGCTATTACTATGCTTGTCTGGTTTGGAGCTCATGTGTCATCCTGCTGTGTGTAACCTACCTGGGCGGTTACCAAGGTGATCCTCAAATGGGGGTCTCACAACTTAGAAACTCAAATTGATTAAAACTTTTCCAAATCTGTGAGCAATAGCAAGGTATTGCATATTTAAGATAAATATAATTACAAAACAATTACACTATAGTCAGCCATGGCATGATCAACAGAAATATCAAGTCAAAACTGTAGAGACCAAAATTGATCAAACTTGTCTAAATCTATGAGCTATACAAAAAAAATGGACTGTTTAATAGGCATGGTGGCAAATAAATTGACCTGACATTGCTCAACACTATACCAATTCGTAAGCAATAGTAATGCATGACATGACTAAGAGACATCATTACAGTTGAACTGCGCTAATTACATTCAAATTAATCAAAATTTGTCCAAATCCACAGGCTATAGATAGGGCTGACACCAAAAAGGACAAAAATACACAAATTTAGAATTATCTAAAACAATCAAAGATTCATGAGCCATTAAATAGATGGTAAAGTAGGGAATTAAAATCAATTCTACATCTTATAAAAACAAGCTGATCTAAATTTGCCAAAATTCGTGACCTATGGTAAGAGATCTCATGACAAAAACAAATATAACGACAAATAAATTTTGTAGCTCAAAAACTCAATTTAATCAAAACATGTTCAAATCTATGAGTTATAGTAAGTTTTTACAAATTAAAGAACAATATTATGGCAAATCAATTACACAATCTACTAACTCAAATTTATCAAAACATGTCCAAAACCGTGGATTACAATGAGTGATGGCATATTAAAGAGAAATATTATGAAAAATTATTTTCATAACTTAAATTCAAATCGATCAAACTTGTCCAAATAATTGAGCCATGGTAAGGCATGGTATGTCCAAGAAACATCTTCAAATATCAATTGCACAACTCACATACTCAAATTAAATAAAAACTTGTCCAAATTTCTGAGCAATAAGAGAAATTTCATGACAAATGAATTGCATTGCTCAAACTAAAATTGATCAAATTTGTCAAAATGCACAATTCACGTGCTCAAATTGATTAAAACTTGTCTAATTTCGTAAGCTATAGCAAGGAATTACAATTTTAGAATTGTCAAAAAAAAGTAAAAAACAAAACATTTCGGTATGAAACGTGAAGAAAATCTAAATTGGTCACCGTTCTTTCTCTCTCTGCCAGTAAAACTGTCGTATAGAAAATTTGAAATCCGCAATTATATTTCTCAAAAGAAAAAAAAGCTGAAAAAATTCCCATCGAAGCACTGATCCTTCCCTCACTTCTCCCCACGCCTCTAGGTATTACTTTTGAACATAGATTTACTAATAGTATCACCACTAAGAAATATAATTAAACCACGTCATTTAGTTTTATGTAAAATATGTGAAGTACCCACCAACATCTCTTGATTAAGTTCATCCAACATCTGTCTTTCATGATGCCAATTTAATTATATCACGTGAAATGTTCATAATGGAGGATAAAGAATGGACATTTCCTGTGTGATCCATAAAATTAATTTAAGTGGTTTAATTGCAATGCCTCATGGTGCTATTATTGCTAAATTTTAGTTTTAAAATGGCTAAACTAGTTGTAGGGCTATGGAAACCAAATGGTCTTAATTTTGAGGGGTATTTGTAACATTTCTTCTATTATGAGTGTCAATCTGAAATATGCTTCTTTTGCGGGGGCATCGGCACAATTCCTCTCTTTTTTTTTATTGACGGCCAGTCCTCTTAAATGACTATTTATTTTCCTGAAGCTCGGCCAAGCACACTAACTATGACCACATGCAAATTCTGAACATGTTGCTAAAGCTCATTAGTGCTAGGAAAACCGTGGAGATCTCTAGAATAACTAATTCCTTCTAACCTCTGCTTTTGTGATGCTAAAGGATGGCAGAGTGAGCATCTCGTATGGCATAATTTTCTAGACCTGGAGCTCGAATAACATTTTGGGATATAACTGATAATTAGATTCGACATTTGTAGCTCTTGGCCATAGACAATAACTAGAAGAACTACAAGCTTGGTCAGCAGTATGTCAAGGTCGCTGAAGGATGCAAGATCAACTCCTGTGATGGCCTAACACCTCCCAGTGTCTGGCCAGCTCCTCAAAGATGTAATGCACATATGGTGGTTCTGGTGGCCCCCCTCTGTCCTTTACTAGGATATGTTTGCAATTCTTTAAGTAAAAACACACCTGGGTGCTTGACAAGCTGGAGCCCAAGCTTGGGAGGTATTGCCATTGATGCAGAAGCTACTAACTTGGATGTTAGAGCACCAACTAAATTGGATGCAGAAGTTCAGGCTCACATTGAAATCATATGTCTTTTGATCTTTGCTTAAGCTTCTTTCCTGATATATTTTCTCTCCTACCCTGGCTTTATGCAACTGCCTGTGGTCTGAATGGTGTGAGTGCTCGGGTTGTGACTGCTGTGCTTGCTCCTGCCATTTCCACTGTTTGCCTCCTTGCCTCTAACTCCCACATCACTCACTGCAACCATAAAATGAAAGCAAGCACCTAAGCCAGCAACAGAACACTTTTTATTCTGTTCAGGCAATTCCCTTAGAGTTCCAAGTGACTGGTGGAATTTCAAGTTTTCAACTATATGTGGCCATAAAATTTGGGTTTTAGCCACCTAGCTTTATGCACTTTTAACTAGAAACATTGGTTTTTATGAGATTCATTTAGTGTTTCTGTTGTTAACTGATATTTTTTGCTTCTAAGAATTAGAAAATAAATTTTCCCTTGTATGCTAAACTTAATGTTCATGATGAAGCCTTCTCTATTCAATTTATAGAACCAATCGAAAATCTCCCATTTTGTCATGTCATAAAGTAACACACCAAATTTCCCCACGCAGCAAATCACGGGGTAAACCATCTTAATATTTGCTGCTTATTTGGCTTTAGGGGAGTGAAGAAGTAATCACTTTGATATTATTAGAGAGCATCAACAGCAGGGTTTAACCTTTCTGCTTATCTATTTAGTTTCACTTGTGTACTTCTCTTTTAGAGCATTGTTTGATGCTTGTGGGTCAGATCCGCGCATGTTATACTTGTCTTAGGTGCTTGTTTAGAAATCAAAATTGTTTTAAGAAAATTTCGTTACAATACCAAATAAATTGCTAATAAATCGTACACCTCTGTGATGGTTATGGCATATGAAACGTCATGCAATGCGGCCCAATTCAGATGTCACTAGACACGCGAACGGTCTTAGACCTCTCTGATGGTTATGGCGTCTGAAACGTCATGCAATGCATTTTGGACCCTGCTGCTGATTATAACATCCTGCACTTGCACTGGATTTTCATAAATTACTCTGCTATTTTTGCAATAGCAATGGTGGTATATCTGTATATGATTGTTTTCTGGAACTTCCAATATTCCCACCCACTCAATTTTAGTTGTCCATTCTAGATGGAGAGTGGAATTGTGATTCAGATTCCAAGGTGCAATCAAACATAGATTTAGTAATTCTAACTCCAATTTCACAGGATCAGGACCAATACCTTGGATCCAAATTGGGCCTAATGCCTAACCTATACAAATGATAAGTGAATCTTTCAAAACTACAAGGATTCATTTCGATCAACATCATGGGTGCATGACTATTAGGTTCGCTATACCTTTTGGAATTGTTGAACTTTTAGTAGGGGCCTTGATCATGTCTCACTCCTCTCTATCATCCTTGTAACCCTGTCCATCACCCGACGCAAATGACCTTGCTGTTCCTTCCTATCACCTGTTCCCTCTTCTGACGTTCTTACATATATTTGTATTGTTTTACTAAACTTCAATATTCTAGCCAGTGATATCAAGTCGTCGACTAGTCGTCTAGTCGGCCGGCCGCCTCCAACTTGCACCATCGACTCGATTGGCCGAGGTTAGTCGGTCGACTTGGTTGTATGGTCGCCGATTAGTCGTCGCCTAGTCGTCATCGAGGTGATTCGAGTCGTCCAGGCTCCTCTGGACCCATGCGCAATGAGAGAGGGTCGAGAGAGACGAGAGAGAGAGCCTCTGACCTTCACCGTCGCCGTCAACGTCGCAACCCTCGCTAGCCCTCACTCCAGCCTTTGTCGCAACTCTCCGCCATCGCAAGCCCTTGAGGCCGTCGATGCCGCCGTCGGAAGCCCTCAAGGCTGCCCGCCGTCGTCGTTCTCGAGGCGTCCTTAAGCCGTCCGCCATCGCCGCCTCTGACCGTCGTCACCTTTGACCTTCGCCTCAAGCCGTCCTCGAGTCGTCTATGGTCGCCGCCTCTGACAGCCATCCTTGAGCCGTCCGCCGTCGCCTCAATCCCGTCGCTGTTGCTTGCTCGCGTGCTCATGCCGTCGTTGTTGCTTCGAGTTTGAAAGCAAGTAGTGTTGACTGTCGGGCTGTCGGCTGTTCTACTGGTGCTTAAATTGTTTTAGCTTTTGGATTTTGAGACTTGATAACTTGATGTCCTCGTTTAGAATATGTCATTAAGAACTAGTTGTTTTACATACTTAGTCATTAAATTTTAATATCTTATTAATTTGTTGTCATACAAGATAATTTTGTAAACTAGTTCCCAATTGATAATCTTGATTTTGAGGACAAAGAAACATGTAAATGCTGCTGTTTGATCTGTTTTTAGCCTAGCTTCTTTGCACTTGATTACTTGCTCTTTTTCAATTAGTGACTTGAATGCTGTTATCACATCCTGCTCATTTATTAAGTTGCTGAATGTTTCATTTCCTTTTTAATTCAACATTCTTGGTTGATCCATACTTGCTTGGCATTTAGAATTAGTGCTGGTAAATCATGAAAACTGCGACAATGCTTTGTTCTCTAGAATTTAGAGTAATGTGCCAATTCCTTGGAACTTCATCGCTTGATATGTGTGTTACAAAGTTTATGTGAATCTTAAACATAATTGCATCTCTTTCTCCAGTGACCTGAGCTTCTTAGATTAAAGGAGCAAATATCTCACCTCAAATCCAAAATAAAAAGCTGCAACAACGAACTTGGTAAAAAGAAGGATAAAAAGGGTACAGAGTGCTTTGCTTGACATCTGAAGAGCAATTGAGGAGTTGAATGAGGAAGGGCAAGAACAAAAGTACAGAATTTCACTTAGCTGATGACCAACTCTAGGAATATCACAATGTGAGTCTGATCCAACATCACTTTCCTGATGGTTCTAGATTTGTTGCAGTCTGTCAATTTAATATTCAAGTCTAAGGTAGTGGGACATCACTTTGATCTTCCAGCATTTAATATCTATGCCTTAGGGGATAGAAACTTGATACAGGGTGTTCGATCTTCACGATGTAGGATCGTTGATAATTTATTGATTCGTGTAATTTGACTAACTGATGGTGTCAATCATTGTCAATGCAGCAATTTGCGACAAAAAAATTCGTTCAACCACACGCTTTGATCGTTGTCTACTTGACCACGCAACCATTCTGCTCATTTTTTGGCTTTTGGTGTATAGACTAAAAACAGATCTGAATTAAGGGGTAAATAATGTTACCGTGTAAACCGAAATTCTGAGATGATATGGGGGCATAGGATCGTTGATAACTCGTTGATTCGTGTAATTTGACAAACTGATGGGACTAATCACTGGCAATACAACAACCTGCGACAAAAGAATTCGTCAACCACACATTTTGATCATTGTCTACTTGACCACGCAAGAGTAGACGCACAGTTCCTGCAATCAACGAAGAAATTATAAGAGTAATGATGTAGAGAACAACTCCCAATTCTAGGTGGCTGCTTATGAGCACAAACCCCTAGAACAAGAGCAAAAATTTCTCTAAAAATATTTGTATATTTAATTTGTGATTGTTTATCTAGTGCGTAACACCGTATATTATATAGAACCAGAAAGTGACCAACTTAAAGAAAAACGCTCAACTTAACGTAATTATGTTGGACTCTGAAACCAAGATACAAAAATCCAGCTCGATTTCGAGCTGAACAGAAACTCGTGTTGGACTTGGTCAGGTTCAATGACTAAAACAGCCTGGTCATTCCTGTGGTCATGTTGGACTCGACCACGACCACTCCACCGACTTTGGTCAACTTCGACCACTCTAACAGTCAACGACTTCGACCACTTTTCAAGTACAATGAACATCGGTGATTAACTCTGCTGCTCCCGTACGTGCACAAGCCGTTCTTGATGTGCTTCTTGTTCCTCTTGACTAAATCTGATAACAAGCAAAGTAGCACTATTAGGTATCATACTATTCTCATCAAGATTAAATTCAGTGAGGAACAAATTCATCTGTTGTTGTAATTATTTAGCTCGACATCGAGTCAATGGATCTTTATATGTCTCTTTACACTTATCATGTGTTGTAGAGGTAGATAATGCGCTGTCAGATATGTCCTCATCAAAACTTTTCAACCTTGTACATCTACTTTTATAGTCCCAAATTTGCTAGAGTATTTAGCATGACAATTTGTCGTCAAAACTAGGTAGCGCCAATGCTAGAATGCTGCTTGTCACATATATCCAGGTTCAAAACTTAGAATGGTTGAACTTGTTTGTATAGTGATAATTTAATAGAAGAATAAAGTCTGATATCATATGTAGTTCAATGGTCTTCTGTTAGTGTTTGGAGAGCTCATATTTCCCTGCCTGTATTTTGCCTTTAGGTGAACAAATTACAAGGACTATCTTTATATGTCTTCTGTTAGAATGGATGAATGAAAAATCAAGATAAAATGTGATCTCAGTAAAGACATTGACAAGATTCTTTTCATGTTAATAGAAGGCTTTTGACTTACAGATTGTTAGTCAGAAAGCACCTCTATTGGTTTGTTTATTATGACCATATACTGCAATGCTGCAATTCATGATGATGCAAGAATGCCCATAAATGTGTAGTGAATAAATTTTACATGCGTTCATGTTTATTATCTGCAGAAAAATTCTTAATATACCTCTTCTTGCTTGAAACTAAGTTCATAGCACACTTGGTGAACTAGGTCGTGGCACATGAGCGCATGGCGCTGGAGCTCCTCAGTGTTGATCAACAAACCGACAGATAGTGTTTAGGTGAATAGCTCAGTTCTTATGTAGTTTTCATTTGTTAAGATTTTTTCCATGTCATTAATTACTTGGTTACTAGTAATCAATTGGTCTTATCAGCTATATTTATTCTTTTCTCAAAGGAAAAAGTCTGTATTACCCCCCTCTATTTTTAAAAAATTTAGATAACCCATGTATTTTAAAATCAAACATATACTATATACTTTAAAAACAATGCATATTTGATCTGAAACTATTCTTTGACTTTTTTGATTGGTGATGTGAATAAAAAATTTTGTAATTTCACTCCGTAGTCTTTTTAATTTCGAGGGCACATCGACAAGAGTAGAGATTTTATCGAATCCCTAATTTGTATAAATCTTATTTGTCTCTTTCTTTTCTTCAACTTCAAGTGACCCGTAATATGATGAATTCTCTGATTTCTTGTACACCACATGCAACTTAATGGCCAGAGGGCTACATTGTTGCAGCTGGTGGAGAGGTTCAAAATAAAGCATAGAGATTTAGGTAAATAATTTCTACCATCACCCAATCTTTTGTGTTGACAATAAGCTGTGAGGTTCATTTTGTTCATATTTTCTGCCCTGGGTAATACTTTATCATGCACAAGACTATGCTTAGTCTGAGATGTTAGTGGAAGTTTTTTTTGCTGTACCTCTTTTACTCATTGGCCTTGTGACCTCATTTTTACACACATCAAATTTACACATGGAGTCCGACAAACCACAGTATTTTTCATGAATTTAGCGGCTTACTTTATTTGTCTCAACAAAGCAAGCATTGGAAGGTAAGCACCCATTTGACCCCCATCTTTCCATCTTTGATTACAAGCATTGCACGGGGCATGCCTGTGTAATAGTCTAATCGTACCACTGGCTTTGCTGCCAAATGGATTATGAAGTCATTATGGCATAGTGCTGACATTGGAATGCTGATACTTGGCATGAAACTTGTAGGCTATGGTAAAATCTTCAAAATTCTAACCTAACCTAGTTAGCACAAATTATTGTTCAGGAACTTACCAAAAAATATGCACCTGAAACTTTGTTGTATAATCTGTGCCACCAAAAATGCACTTGAACTCTTAAAGTGCCGGCGCAGATGATAAGGGACATTAAATCGTGATATAATGCATACACATGGGTAGTTTCTGAAGACAAGAATTTGAAGTCAATTTTGATTTTGCTACTACTATTTTTTATATTTAGTTGAATACTGGGGCTGGTAATTGAAGATCTGGGATCTATCAGTCAAAATGGACTACTAAAAGTCTATTTAGCTTCTTCGTAGAAAGAAGGGATTTGCTGTTTTCTTAGTAACAATATTCTTATGCTATCTGGCTATCGACCAGAAGTTAAAAAAGGAAAGATAAACAAACAACTTCTCTCCCTTCCCCTAATCTAATGCTATTAAGAATGATGCTTTCATCGCTGATGTTAGCATATTAGTTGGTAGTTTGTTGTCATTAGATTTGTCTATGAGTTGTAAAGCTTTGTGAGGCTGTAAATAGAGGTGATGGCCTCTATTTTTGTAGACACTCATGTATTCAATGTCTTGCAATTTTGCAATAGAACTTGTGTTTCTTATCTCAGATCTTGGATTAGATCTTGTCTTTGTGCTTTGGATTAAGCTCTCGTCTCCCATGGACTCGGAAAGCCCACAGGGCATTATCTATTCAGCATGTTGAAGTTCTTCCTTCAACATTTTGTGCTGTCCATAATATTCAGCATATTGGAGTGGTTCCCCCAACACTTGTGCTGCATCAGCAGATTAATGGTCTGATGTTGGGCTGATCCTATAACATGCAGCTCTTCAGAGTCGTGTTCTCTTGCAATCTTGCTCATGTACAGTTCCACATTGGTACACACATGAATCTTCAAGGTCTTGCGTTCTCTTGCAATCTTAAATCAGTGAAGGATTGCAACTTTGCTAAGTTTTGATTCAATTTGGGAAATTATGGAAATGAATTTGAAAATGTCTTTGCTTTTTTCAGCAACAAAGATGAATGATTTGGACATTTATTTTCTTTACAGGAAACAGGCCTGTCAAGCTTGAGGTTGGTATTCACTCTCGTGATCGAGGTGGTAGATCTGAAGGTACAAAACGTAATCAGATGAGTGATTTGGAAGCTAAGCTTGATGACCTGCGGTGAGAGCTCTCTTCCAGTTCCAGCAGTGGAGTTTTCCAGGCTGCCAAAAACCAACTACTGTGGCTGATAACACTTTGTTCTATAGGAAGTGTGTTTAGCAAACAATCTCCAACAGGGAGAAGCTTATTGAGAAGAAGGCTGAGAAGTACAGTTGCAAGGTCATTGAGCTGATTCAAGTTCATGTCAGTTCAGAGCCCAGTGATGAAATGGATCTGATAAGAGGCAAAAGAAGGATAAGGCTGTTGTTTGTGCTGAGAGAGCAAAGATGAAGATTGGTATGCCTCTAGAACATGCCATCCTTTCCTAACAATAGCATTTCCTATTCCTTCTCTTCTCTCATCGTGTCTTTTCCTCCATGCATGCCACCCATCTCATGGTTACAACCTCATGGCAAATTCATGACCTATAGCAAAGTATGACACCCTAGAGCATAACTTTCAAATTAGAATTAAGAGAGTAAATTGTGAGCTATTAAATAGTTGATAAAGTAGAAAAATTAAAATCAATTGCACAACTTATAAATTAAAACATAGGTCAATTTTCAATTTGTGTGCGGTGCTGATTTATCATGCTATATATCATTGGGAGTTTTTTTTATAAATAACTCAGATTAAAAAAATAATTACAACTGGGCACTCGACAAGCCAGCACCACTGCCAAAAATGATTTTAATCACAGGAGTGGGGGAGTGGGGATTCGAACTCGGACCTTAGACGTGGGAGTGCTCTAACCAGCTGGGCTAGGATCTATTGCTGCTGTAAATGCCCTGACTATTGTAATATACATATATAGATATATAGATACATATAAATACACATACACATACACATAGACATATAAATACACACACATATATAAAAATTAAAATCAATTGCACAACTTATAAATTAAAACTTGGGTCAATTTTCAATTTTTTGTGTGCGGTGCTGATTTATCGTGCTATATATCATTGATTTGTGTTGATTTTGGTCGATTTCCAACTTATAGGTTCTAACATTGATTTATCTTATTATAGCTCATGACACTACTACAGAAGTGCATTCCACTAACCCATATTTTCTAACGGTTATAAGCAATCTGGGAAAAATCCGATAGAATAGGACGACAGGGGCGGAAAAGAGGCATTTTACTATCGGTTACACACTAGTCTAACGTTAGTGAAATGCAAATACTTTTTACTATCGGTCATTACTGTACTAACCGATATAATGTATTAAATAGTACTATCGGTTTTTCACTTTTAACTGATAGTAAAATTGCGCACTTTATACTATCGGTTATTACTGTACTAACCGATATAATATATTAAAATAGTACTATCGGTTTTTCATTCGTAACAGAAGGTATATTTACTCACTTTATATTATCGGTTCGTACTGTATCAACCGATATAATATATTACATAGTACTATCGGTTTTTCTCGCGTAACTGATAGTGAAATTACTGACTTTTTACTATCGGTTCTTCCTGTTCTAACCGATACAATATATGAAATAGTACTATCGGTTATATAAAACAAACCGATAGTAAAATGACTTCATATAAACTAATGGTTATGACAGTGGGGACCTTATTTTACTATCGATTTGTGTTGTTGAACCGATAGTAAAATTGGACAACTTAATTAGGTCGACCCCTGCTCTGCGCTCTGCATGTTGGAATCATTTCAGCCGCGTACGACTCCAAGCTAGAGTGATCTGGAGAAGCTAGCTGAGAGGTTGATCATATTTCCATCCCCCTCGGTATTGTCATCTTCTCATCACCTCTCTCTCTCGATCACTCTTTCACATGCACTCTCCCTCTCTCTCTCTACTTACAATTCATTAAACTAGATACATGTATCTCCAAACTAGCTAGAAGGCTAGGTTGGCTAGCTAACTATAGCTTGCTGAATTTAAGCAGCTAGCTGGCTGGCTCTTCCAATTAATGCATGCATCAAGTTAATTAGGGTTTCATATATACAAATCCATTTAATGTAATTAAGCAGCTCATGTACACACATATGGCCTAGCTAATTATGTTTCATGCATATATGCATGCCATGAGTCATTAATTATTTATTTGAATTTGTCAATTTTGTGAAATAATTGTAGATGGATCGAGAATATTGGATGTATGGAATAAAACGTACTACTGTTGAGTATTTGGAGGGTGTGAATGGGTTTATTAAATTTGCTGAGCAAGAAAAGGCGAAGAAGGGAGAGAAAGATATGCATTGTCCTTGTATAGATTGTATGAACTTAAAAAGGTTCGGCAACTCTGATCAGATTAGGAGTCATTTGATTCGTCGTGGTTTTAACGCACGTTATACCCGTTGGATATGGCGTGGTGAAGATCTTGAAGAAACGAGCATCGCTACCACTCAGCAGCACCCGGAAGTGGATTGCAGTAATGATGATCATGATCAGAACATTGGTAATGTTCATTCGGAAGTCCATGTAGATGACGACAATTTAGATGAAATGTTACGTGATGTAGAAGAAGACTACAGCGAAAATGATTTAGCTAAATTTGAGAAATTAATTGTTGATTCTGAGAAGCCTTTGTTCCCCGGATGTGCAAAATTTACAAACTTGTCTGCTATGTTGAGATTATATAATTTGAAGGCAAGCAACGGTTGGAGCGATAAGAGTTTCACGGCGCTATTGGATCTGTTAGCGGACATGCTTCCAGAGGGAAATGAGTTGCCAAGATCGGTTTACCAGGCCAAAAAACTATTGTGTCCGTTGGGAATGGAAATCGAAAGAATACATGCATGCCCAAATGATTGTGTTCTGTACCATAACGAGTACGAGGATTTGCATGTTTGTCCAAGATGCGGTGCATCGCGGTATAAGCATGGGGACAGAATTTATCACAATGGATGTGATGAGGTAAAGAAAGGGTCTCCGGCCAAAACTGTGTGGTATTTGCCTGTAATTCCCAGATTGAAACGGCTGTTTGCAAATCCGAAAGATGCGAAATACTTGCGTTGGCATGTTGAAGGTCGAAAACAAGACGGAAAACTAAGACATCCAGTTGATTCCATTCAATAGAGAAACATTAACAGAACATTCGATGAGTTTGGCGGCGAAGTGAGGAATATAAGGTTTGGGCTGAGTATGGATGGTATGAATCCACACGGAAATATGAGCAGTCGACATAGCACTTGGCCGGTTCTTTTATGCATCTACAATCTTCCTCCTTGGTTATGTATGAAGCGCAAGTACATCATGATGTCCTTACTAATTTCAGGACCCAGACAACCCGGGAATGATATTGACGTGTTTCTATCACCGTTAGTCGAGGACTTACATAAATTGTGGAGCTAAGGGGTGCGGGTGTGGGATGCACATAAGCGAGAGAATTTCATGTTGCGGGCCATGATATTTTACACCATAAATGATTTCCCGACCTATGGAAATTTGTCGGGGTATAGTATGAAAGGAGGCAAGGCTTGTTCTATTTGCCTAGATGAAACTGAAAGCATGTGGTTATCGAACTGCAGAAAAACAGTGTACATGGGTCACCGCAGATTCCTTCCGATGCATCACGCCTACCGTAAGAAGAGGAAGTCATTCAATGGGAAGCCTGAGAAAGGATCAGCCCCAGTGTTTGTGACTGGTAAGGAGCTTTACTTGCGCGTGAAGGACATCAAAGTTGAGTTCGGTAAATGTTCTAAACCTCCAGGAAAAAATGTTTGGAAGAAGAGATCGATTCTTTGGGATCTGCCATATTGGGAGCACTTACAAGTTCGACATTGCATTGATGTCATGCACGTAGAGAAAAATGTTTGTGACAGTTTGACTGGTTTGTTGTTGAACATTCCAGGAAAGATGAAAGATGGCATCAACGTTCGCCGTGACATGCTCAACATGGGCATAAGGGCTGAGCTTGCACCGTTGGAGAAGGGAAAGCGGACATACCTCCCCCCGGCCTGCTATATTTTGTCAAAAAGAGAAAAAACAGAACTCTGTCAGTGCCTACATGGTGTCAAAGTTCCATGCGGGTATTCTGCGAACTTGAAAAAACTTGTGTCCATGAAAGACTTGAAACTTTTGGTATGAGTCCCATGATTGTCATGTACTGATGTCACAAATGCTTCTCATTACTGTCAGAGGCATTCTCCCAGTCAAAGTCAGAGAGACAATTACAAAGCTATGTTATTTCTTCAACACAATATCTGGCAAGGTACGTAAGCGTGTACTCCTAGCAAGTTAATTAGCTCCATTCGTGGAATTTGTCAGATTTTTTGGATCTGAATATTTGCTGCAACTGTGTCCTTGCAGGTAATTGATATGGATGGACTGAACGATTTGCAACGCGATGTGACTACCACTCTTTGTCAGCTGGAGATGTATTTCCCTCCATCCTTTTTTGATGTTATGGTCCATCTAATTGTTCACCTTGTCAGAGAAATTAAGTTTTGTAGACCCGTGTTCCTGCGCTACATGTATCCATTTGAGAGATTATGGGTATCTTGAAGGGATATGTAAGGAATCGACATCGGCCTGAGGGCAGTATCATTGAAGGTTATGCCGCCGAGGAGGTGATCGAATTTTGCACCAACTATATAGCCGGGGTTGACCCAATTGGTGTTCCTACGTCCCGGCATGAGGACAGGCTTCAGGGCATTGGAACGATTGGATTTAAAGCAGTCGTCCCCTCTAGTGATCTGTATGCAAAAGCCCATTTTTGGGTCTTACAGCACATGACGGGGGTGGAGCCATACATACACGAGCACAAGGAAATGTTACGGAAACAGAATCCCTCGAAGCCAGAGATTTGGGTCACCAGAGAACATAATAGGAAGTTTGCTGGGTGGATCGAAAATAGAGTCCTGCAAGCTTCTGAGGGCGATGTAGATGAAGATGTTACATGGTTGGCCAGAGGGCCTAGATTTACTGTAGAGACTTGGCAGGGGTATGACATCAACGGCTATTCATTTTACACAATAACTCAGGACGAGAAGAGTACTATGCAATGTAGTGGAGTGACACTACTTGCTATTTCGGAGGATGCTAAGGCAGTAAGGGCACTCGACTCATATTACGGTGTTATTGAGGAAATATGGGAGCTCGATTATGTATTACTTAAGATTCCTCTGTTTCGATGCCAATGGGTCGGAATCCCTCGAGGTGTTAAAGTCGACAATTATGGGTTTACTCTCGTCGATCTCAGTAGAGTCGCACACAAAGATGATCCATTTATACTTGCTGAGCAAGCCACACAGGTGTTCTACATCGTTGACCCGGCCAACCCAAAGTTGCACGCTGTCCTTCACAGTAGGAGACGTATTGTTGGGGTCGAAGACGTTGTGGATGAAGAAGAGTACGATCAGTTCGACGAACTACCTCCATTTTTAGATGGAATCCTTCAATCTGTCCCTACCGAAGATATTGACGAAACAAGTTACCTGCGAGACAACCACGAAGAAGGATTATAGGTGGACCACCATTCTTGACTAATTTGCAATATGTAAGTGACGTATATTACTTGGATCTTTAATCGAAGAATTCTTCAAATCATTTTTCAAAAATTCTTTGGGAAAACATACGTAATGCATTGAGAATCATTTCTGCAAATTTTCATTTCAATTGGAGTATATACTTGATTTGAGCAATAATTGATTCTTTTCACAAATATATATGAAAACTGCAAATTTTCATTCCATGATTGGTCTTTACTATTAATTTATTTCAAAATTATTGGAAGTCATTTGCATGGGGTTTCAGGTGTCTTTACAAGTGCAAAATGATGTACTGAGACCCATCTGTAATTGTTCTCAGGAAATACCTTTAGATCAATTTAACAGTATTCTACTATCGGTTTCAACCTCCAAACCGATATGAAATTAACATATACTATCGGCTTATTGTAATAAAACCGATAGTAAAATACAATGCAAAATGATGTACTGAGATCCTCTGTAATTCTTCTAAGGGCAATCCTTTAGGGTCAATAACATTGTATTTTACTATCGGTTATAACTGTGAAACTGATATGAAATTAAACTATACTATCGGTTTATCGTTCATAACCGATAGTGATTTATACTGTGTTATGAGCCCCTATTCTTAGTTTACTATCGGTTTAGTGTTTACAGCCGATAGTGATTTATACTGTGTTATGAGCTCCTGTTTCTTAGTTTACTATCGGTTTGGTATAATAAAACTGATAGTGAACAGTGCCAACACTGCAAAACCCTAATTTACATGTTTTTACTATCGGTTGGTGGTTATGAACCGATAGTAAATATTCATACATTAGGTTATAACCTTGCACGATTTTCCCTCCAGTGCAACTGATCACATTCCAATTTCCAAATACTCGCGCGGAAAACCCTAGATTCGCCGACGTTCGCTTCTTCACTCCTCTGCGCCACAATTGCCGATCAGAATTTGGTTCTCCACAGCCTTCGGCACTGCATTGCGCCACAGCCTCCGGCCACTCCACGATCGACTGTAAGTGTTCTTGACCAAATCGCTCGCGTGTATTGCTTAATTTTGTATGCAATGGTTCATATCCCGTTCAATGGATTACAAATATAAACCTAGAGTAAAATTCATGAACTACAAACTTGATAGCTATGAGAATGACAGAATTGATGAAAATCACTAGCAATTTGTCATACAGTGTAGTCCACTATCGGTTTCTTATTCAGAACCGATAGTAAATATCTTAAACTGAATTTTCTGTTAATTATTTCCCATTTTCTAATTTTCATCTGAAATTTTGGTTCATTTACATTTTAACATATTTTATGTTCCTGCTGAGAGACTAGCATAATTTGCACTGCTAATCTTATAGATTTTACTGAATACAAACTTAATTACTATCGGTTTGACTTGAAAAACCGATAGGAAATAGTAGTGCCATCATAGTTTGCACTGCTAATTTGAATTTTCTGTGAATTACTTCCCATTTTCTAATGTTCATCTCAATTTAGGTTCATTTAAATTTTAACAGACTTTATTTTCCTGCAGAGAGATTAGCATAGTTTGCACTGCTAATCTTTTAAATTTTCCTGAATACATACCTTAGTACTATCGGTTTTCCTTTCAAAACCGATAGGAAATAAAGTATGTCTTAGTTTGCACTGCTAATCTGAATTTTCTGTGAATTACTTCCCATTTTCTAATGTTCATCTCAAATTTAGGTTCATTTAAATTTTAACAGACTTTATTTTCCTGCAGAGAGATTAGCATAATTTGCACTGCTAATTTTTTAAATTTTCCTGAATACATACCTTAGTACTATCGGTTTTCCTTTCAAAACCGATAGGAAATAGAGTATGTCTTAGTTTGCACTGCTAATCTGAATTTTCTGTTAATTACTTCCCATTTTCTAATGTTCATCTGAAATTTTGGTTCATTTAAATTTCAACTGACTCTATGTTCATGCAGAGAGACTAGCGTAGGGCACAACAATTTTAGTTATGAACTTTGTCATGTACCTTTCTTCATATCAATTGATGGTTTGTTCATGTAATTCTAGGTAAAGCCATGTCGGCATCTTCCTCGGCTGATAGTAGTGATTCGGCGAGGGCGAACGTAGATGGCGCTGCCTCGTCCCAGCGCAAGAGGAAGGCGCGAGGCCCGACGATGTTGGGTCGTTTGGCCAAACGTGCGGATCTTTCATGTGAGTTCAACCAGTTCGGGAGACCGATCGGGAAGAACGTCGGGCACTATGCTGCCTATGTTGGCTTGTTGGCGAAGGAAAGGGTAAAGATCACCGTCCAGAGCTGGAAGGACGTCAAGGCCGACGAGGGGGATAGGCTGTGGGCGGAAGTGAAGGTAAAATTAATCAAAATCACTGAACTCTTGAGTAATCACGTTCCCTTGGTTTATCCCAGAGATTAGGTAAGTCCTACTTATATGCACCATTTGAAATAGGCCAAGTGGAACATCCCGGACGATGGTCCCAAGATAGCTTGCTTGAAGGACATGAACAACACGTGGAAAACCTTCAAGAGCGTCCTCGTCAGTACCTTCCTCACTAAAGGCGAATCTCCATGCGAGAAGTACCCCTTCATAACGGAGGAGGTATGGGAGCAATTCGCCCAACAGAAGGGGACTCCTGAGTTCACGGTATGTATGGTTCCTTTGCTTGGTTACACCATTGTATGCAGTAAGCAGTGGTGCATTAATTTTCTTGTTTCTAGTACGAAGGCCCTCAGAGAGAAGAACAGGGCAATCCAGAGGAGGAACGACCACCCACACCGGCTCGGCTCTCGCGGCTATGCGGGGAAGGAGGAGCAGTGGAAGAAGGCTGAAGACGAGGCGTCGAATTTCGTCGACTCCCCTGACCTACCACTCTCCGAGATCCGCGATCAGCGATGCAAACGCTGGTGGCTGGCCAGAGGGACCGTGTCGGCCACGGGGACTGTGGCGTTCCCAAACCCCAGGGACGTCGAGGTTGTGCAGCGACTCGTAAGTTGGCTAACTATGATCACTAGTGTGCGCACAAGTTTGTATATATTTCTTCCTCACAATGGAGAGCTTTCAATGTAACAGATCTCTTGCTCGAAGGAGACGACCGAGGGATTGTTCAGTCCCCATAGGGAGAACGACATCCTTACCTCGGAGCCCAGGCAAAAGCCGAAGAAGGCTGGCAGCTGGAAGGAAAGGGAAGTGGAGCTATCTCAGAAGATACGGGCAGATGTGACTGCACAATTTGCGGACATGTTCGCTCAAATGAACGAGAAGTATGAACGCCTCAGCCGAGTTGTGCAGTCCAAGGGTTTAGATCCAGTTGCCGAGGTCGACGCTGCCAGGCCGAGTAGTGTTGGCTCGAAGGTTCACGTGGATCCGGTGGACCTGATCGAGGTATTACAACTCTTGAGCTATATATGCAGTTCGGCTGATGCCACTCCCGTTACGTTAGAATTGTTTCGCTAACCTGTTATAATTGTTGCAAATTGCAGAAGCCGGAGAGCTGTAGCCTATTGATCAACATAGGCGACAAACCTGTTGCGGTTGCAAACGGGGTCGTATACCAGTCTTGGGAGGATGTCCGGATCCACTGCGTACTTCTGGAGCCTGGATTCGCAAAGGTACAGGTGGACATGGCCCTCCCGGGCTACAGCTCTTTTCCGTTGCCCATCCCAACGGACGAAATGCGGACAATTGGCGAGGCATTGGGCTTGTACATACAGTGGCCCAAGAAGGGTGTTAGACTACAGGAGGTAAACCCTAGCCATTCTAGCTTACAACTCAGTTAATATACTCAATTTGCAAAATCTAACTTATGCGTTTGTACTTAAAGTGGACGATGGATACCAGCTCACTTCCTGAGGACACCACCCCCGCCACAACGCATGAGCGAACTCCTTCGGCCCCCATGCCTCCTCTGACGGCCTCAAACCCTTCGCCATCAAATGAGGCCGGCGGCACCACACCCCAACCTTCGAAGGTATACACTCGCTCCCCGCCCAAAGGCAGGGGCAAGGCCAAACAAAGCCAGCCGGGTACGTTCAAGAACGGGTCCCCACTCGTGTCGGAGTACCTTCTGCGCAATATGGATCAAATAACCAGAAGTCTCCACGAGTGGTACCTGACCCGGTCTAGGCGCCACATCAACTTCTTGGTTCACTTCAGGCCAGCCCATTTTCACCATGAGCCCGGGAGCATATCGGTGGCCCACGAGGATTTGTTCGACCTCCTCAACTGGCGGGAGCTTGATATGTCCATCATACGGACTGGAGTCCTGTGAGTTTGCTGTTGTCTGAAGTTATCACAGTTCGTTTTATAAATCTAATCACTTTGTATGCACTACTTACTAATGTCTACTTTGCATCCAGGTGCATGTATAGGCTGGCGTCGATGAGGGCATGTGACAAGGTAGGTTTCCTCGACCCAGAGAAAATAAGCCTCACGATGCTAGAGCACGACCAAGCACATGCGGAGGAATACATATCAAGGGCACTACTAGCACAGCAGGACCGAGAGTTCATCCTTGCGCCGTACCACCAAAGGTTAGTGCATTTCCTACTAATTTAACTCATTCTTGTATGTTACGCCTAACATATGTATGAAACGGTTCGCTTATATATGCAATGTAGGGGCCACTGGGTCCTCGCCGTCATTTGCCCATGGATGAATGAGGTATATTACCTCGATTCAATGAGCGACAAGGTGGCGCATGTTTTCACCCTCACATGGCACATAGACGCGTAAGTAACATAGTTGTCTTAAATTTTTCTCTGACTAGCTAATTAATGATAACATATTAACTGGCAATGCTAAATTAAATACAGGGCTTTCAAAAATTATGCTAGTGCTGGAGGGAGGCATGATGCGTCGAAGGGCACAACAATTTCTTGGAAAGAATATGAGGTAATTAATACGGATGGAAGTCCTCATGATGAGTCTTTTAATTTAAGCTTAATTAGTTCTTTCGAGTTAATGTGGGTTTATGTCTTTGCATATGCAATTTTTCCAGTACCATTAGCAGCCACAATCATAGGAATGTGGCTTCTATGTCATGAGATTCATGTATGACCTGATCAGGACAAACTTTGGCCAATTCCCTAAGGTAACCATTTTTCCTGACTCAAAGTCGAACTTTAATTGGATGTGACGTACGATCCTAACTTCATACACGCATATATGCAAAGCGCCATGTTGAAAGAGCAATATGAGTTGCCTCAATTGAAGGAGCTGCGAACAATTTGGGCTCAATATGTCATGGAAGAAGTGGCTATCAATGATCGATAGTAACTGACTTGTGTTGATTGCTGTATTTGTGAATATATATTGAATGTGTTGATTGTTGTATTTGTGAATAAACTCAATATGTGAATAGATTCATCGATGTATTTGTGAATAAACTCGATCAATATGTGCATAAATTCAATCTGTCCAATGCATGTGTATATTACTGTATTAGTGTATTTGTGAACAAATTCAATATGTGAATATTGGTGAATATTTGTAAATATTGGTGTATTTGTGAATGATCCACTGTATCTCTGTATAGCTGTATGTATATGTGCATGATTCCAGTACTAACCGTGCCAGTACAAAACCGATAGGAAAAACTAATATTACTATCGGTTATATACTACAACCGATAGAATAAATATTACAGTACTATCGGTTCATATGCAGCAACCGATAGAATAAAGTTTCAGTACTAAACGTGTCTACAAAATACTATCGGTTATATAATAAAACCGATAGAATAAATATCTCAGTACTATCAGTTCATATACAACAACCGATAGAATAAAGTTTCCAGTACTAACTGTGTCTACACAATACTATCGGTTTATATATAACAACCGATAGAATAAAGTTTCCAGTACTAACTGTTTCCAGTAAATACTATCGGTTTACATAAGAGCCGATAGAAAAAAAACATTAACATTACTATCGGTTTAGATCCTAGCCGATAGAAAAAACCTAAACAATACTATCGGTTTATATACGAGCCGATAGAAAAAACGTATATAATACTATCGGTTTAAATTCGAGCCGATAGAAGAAATAGTCGATAGCGATTAGTGAATGTTGGGAATGTAGATGTTTTACTAACGGTTTTTGAACCGATAGAAGTGTGCTGTACCTCTACTATCGTGCCGACCACTATTGGTAAGAGAACCGATAGTAGAGTGGATTTTTAACCGATAGTGAAAAGCATTTCTGTAGTAGTGTGAGTTTGTGTCAATCTTGGTTAATTTCCAACTTATGAGTATGGCGTTGATTTGCCTCACTAAGTTCATGAATTTGTGTTTATCTTGGGAAATTTTAAATTATGGGTTTTAGCGACAATTTTCAATACCATAGTCCATTAATTTGTGTCAATTTTGGTCGATTTTTAAATTATGAGTTTTGGCGGTGATTTGTCTTATTATAGCTTACTAATTTATGCTAACATTGGTCAATTACCAATTTATGGGATCTGGCACTAATTTATCTCATTGATTTGTGCCAGTCGATTATCACTGATTTGTGCCAGTTGACCATGATTATCGATTATGGATTTTGACGTTGATTTTCCTTATTTTAGCTTGTGAGTTCAAGTTATGCCTGGTCAATTTTAAATATATGGGTTTTGTCGGTAATTTGCTTTACTATAGCTTACTATTTTTTAGACAATCTTGATCAATCTTAAATTTATGAGTTTTGACACTGATTTGTCTTATTATAGCTCACTAATTTGTGTTAATCTTGGTCAATTTCAAATATATAGGTTTTAGTGTTGATTTGCCTTATTATAGCTCACAATTTTGTGCCAATCTCAATCAATTTTTAACTTATGGGTTTTAGCCCTAGTTTGTCTTATTACAACTCACAAGTTTGGACCAACCTCAATCAATTTCCAATTTATGGGTTTTGGGCCTTTTGGCACTAATTTACCTTATTATAGGTCAAAGACTTTTTGGCGCTGATTTGCCTAACTATAGCATATGAATTTGTGCTAATCTTAGTGAATTTTAAATTTATGGGTTTTGCTATTTAATTTGCCTTAATATAACTCACTAATTTGTGCAAATATAACTCACTTGTCAGCTTATGGGTTTAGGTGGTGATTTTCTTTACTCACGAATCTATGCCACAGTTGGTCAATTTGCAATGTATGACTGGTGATGATTTATCATACTATGGGTGTGTTTAGTTTGTTACTCTAATTTGTCCCATCTTACCTCACCAAAAAATTTTCATGTTGGCCACGTTTTGTTATTGCTTGGTTTGTTGCCAAAATTTTGGCATGTCAATGAAAGTTGCCCCAAAAGTAGATCATTTTCTAGCCAAAGTGGGGATGAAAAAATTTTTGGCAAGCCAAAATATACCCTATAACTCAATAATTTGTGCCAGTTCTCCATGATTTCTAACTTATAGGTTTTGCACTAATTTCACTTACTATAGCTTGTGAGTTTCGACATTGCTTGGTCAATTTTAAATATATGGGTTTTGTCGGTAATTTACCTTGCTATAGCTCATGATTTTGTGATAATCTTGATCAATTTTAAATGTATGAGTTTTGACACAGATTTGTCTTACTAGGTCAATTTCCAATTTATAGGTTTTAGCACTAATTTATCTCACTTTAGTTCATGATTTTGTGTCAATCTTGGTTAATTCTTAAGTTATGGGTGTTGGCACTAATTTGCCTTATAGCTCATGAGTTTGTGCTAATCTTTGATCAATTTTTAAATCACAGGTTTTGATGTTGATTTTCTATGCTATAGCTCCTAAGTTCTTATATGCTTAGTCAATTTGAATATATGGATTTTGTTGTCGATTTCCCTTGTTACAGCAAACAATTTTGTGACAATCTTGATCAATCTTAAATTTATATGTTTTGACTCTAATTTTTCTTTCTATATCTCACCAGTTTATGCTAACAATGGTCATTTTTCAATTTATAGGTTTTAGCGCCGATTTGCCTTACAATGGCTCATGATTTTGTGGCAATCTTGGCCAATTTCAACTTGGTGCTTTTAGCGCTAATTTACCTCGATTGATCCGTTTAAGACCTAGTCCTGGTTTTCGCACTAGGCTCGCTCAGATTCTAATATGCGGAATTACGAGATCTTACTCGGAACTACCGAAACCCAAAGGATGATCGAAAACACAGCTCAAAGTAATTGCATAACTCTTTATTTCAAATAGGACTTTACATGTCAAACGTTAGACACACTTGCATATGTCGAAGGAACTATAAGCTGGATATATAATCTAAGGCTGTAATAATATTCGATGATCTAAACTAGACTTAGTACAAGGTATTTATAGTCCAATCATATGAATACGTATCAGACTCAATAACCTAAACGTATTAGACTCATATAACTAACTAACTAATCCTAAACAGATAAGCTTAGTTATATATATTCGGATCGAATTACAATTCCAAACATGGAACGGATTCCTTTTTTATGGTCGCGAACTAATCCATGGTCACAGACCCATCCATGGTCGCGAAATCTTTCCGAACATGGTTATGGTCGCAAAGCCGTATGCGATCAGGACTTGAAGATCCTCCCGGATCATCGATGTAGCTTGCGAGTTTGGGAAAATCTAGACCAATTTCTAACTTATGGGTTTTGGCGTTGATTTACCATACTTCCTCATGAGTTTGTGTCAATCTTGATCAACTTTCAGTTTTTGGGTGCTAGTGCTGATTTGCTTTACTATAGCTCATGAATTTGTGATAATCTTGACAAATTATAAATTTATGGGTTTTGGTGCTAATTTGCTTTACTATAGCTCACTAATTTCTGCCAATCTTAGTAAATTTTTAACTTGTTGGTTTAGATGGTGATTTCCCATACTATAGCTCGTGAGTTTATGCAATGTTTGGTCAATTTTCAATTTATGGGTTTTCATGTTGATTTATCAAACTATAGAGCACATATTTGTGCCAATCTTGGTTGGTTTTCAACTTATCAGTTTCGGTGATGATTTGTTTTACTATAACTCACAAATTTGTGCCAATCTTGATCAATTTTTTATTTATAGATTTTGACGCTAATCTACCTAGCTCACTAGTTTGTGCCAATCTTGGTCAAGTTATAACTTGCGTTTTGTGGCTAATTCCCCTTACTGGCTTACAGTTTTTTGCCAATCATGTTTGATCTTCAACTTATGGGTTTGTGTTAGATTTTCCTTAGTATATATCAAGATTTTGTGTCAATCTTGCTCAATTTTCAACATGTGAGTGTTGGCGATAATTTGCTTAACTATCAGCTCACAAGTTAGTGTTAACATGATCAATATTGAGCTTATAGTTTTGACGCTAATTTGCCTTAGCTTGTCAGTTTCTGATACTGGTTCAATTTTAAATATATGGGTTTTGTTAGCGATTTGCCTTGTTGTATCTCACAAGTTTATGACAATTTTGGTCAATTTTTAATTTATGGATTTTGATGTTGATTTGTCTTACTATTGCTCACTAGTTTATGTCGACACTAATCAATTTCTAATTTATAGGTTTTAGCGCTCATTTTGCCTAATTATAGAACATGATTTGTGACAATCAATGAATTTTCAACTTAAAGGTTTTGGCGCTAGTTTGTCTTATACAACTCATGAGTTTCAGCCAATCTTGATCAAATTTTGAACTAATGGGTGTTGGCATTGATTTGCCTTACTATAACTCACGAGTATATGCCAATCTTGACCAATTTTCAACTTATGGGTGCTTGCATTGATTTACCTTTCTATAGTCATGAATTTGTGCTAACCTTGGTGAATTTTAAATTTATAGGTTTTGGCATTAATTTGTCTTACTATAGCTCATTAATTTGTGCCAATTTTGGTCAATTTTTAACTTATGAGCCTAGGCGGTGATTTTCCTTACTATAACTCATGTATGCAAACGTTTTTCAATTACCGACCTATGAACTTTGGATTTATCATATTATAGTTCACAGATTTGTACTAATTTGGTTGATTTTCAACTTATCAATTTTGTCTCTGATTGGGCTTACTTTAGCTCACGAGTTTGTACCAATCTTGGTTAATTTTCAATTTGTGGGTTTTGCTGTTGATCTGCCTTACTTTTGTATAGCTCACCACTTGTGCAAATCTTGAACAATTTCTAACATGTGTTTTGTCGCTAATTTGCCTCACGATATTTTATGAGTTTTTTCCAATCTTGATTAGAATCCATCTTATGGGTTTTGGTGTTAATTTGTCTTACTATAGCTCAAGATTTTGTGCCAATATTGATCAATTTTCAACTTGTGGGTTTTTGGCGCTGATTTTCCTTACTATAGTTCACAAGTTTCTGTCATAATTTTCAATTTTAAATATATGGGTTTTGAGAGTGATTTACCTTATTATTGCCCATGATTTTGTGTCTAAGATTTGTCAATTTTAAATTCATGGGTTTCAGCATTTAATTTGCCTAACTAAAACTCACCACTTTGTGTCATTCTTGGTCAATTTTCAACTTATAGGATTTGGTTTTGATTTGCCTTAATATAATTCAGAAGTTTTGCCGAACTTAGTCAACTTTAAATATATGGGTTTGGGAGCTAATTTGTCTTACTATAACTCATGAATTTGTACCAAGGTTCTAAAAAGCGGATATCAGGTTCATACCGATTAAGTCTATGTATGTCAGGTTTTCAAACATGCAAAGTACTTTCACATAAATTACAGTAATTTTGTGAATTATTGTTTTACTTAAATGTTTTATAACTATAACAACCCAAAATAGTACAAATTGCTAAATATTTTGGTAGAAATATAGACATGTTTTTAGGATATAATATTAGTCATTTTGGTTTGAATATTTCAAATTTCAAACAAAACAAATTTAATATGAATTTGTCAAAATTGTATTTGCAAACATCAAATTTTATAACCAAGATATCTGAGTTGTACATGTTGTGCATGGGTCCATACTGATTGACCCTTGCAGCGGCATATCAGGCGATACAAATAATATTCAGAACTATGGTTTGTGCCAATCTTGATAAATGTTCAACTTATGGATTTGGGGTTGGCTTCCTTATTGTATCTTACAAATTTGTGGCAATCTTATTCAATTTTTAGCTTATGAGTTTGTGTGTTAATTTGTCTTACTAATAGCTCACGATTTTGTGCCAATCTTGATCGATTTTCAACTTATGGATTTTGATTGTGATTTGCTTTATTATAGCTCACTAGTTTCTGTCTTACATGGTAACTTTTAAATATATGGATTTGGCCGTGATTGACCTTACTATAGCTCATGATTTGACACCAATGTTGGTCGATTTTTAATTTATGGGTTTTTGCGGTGATTTATCACATTGTAGATCACCAGTTTGTGGCAATCTTATTCAATTTCGAACTTTTGGGTTCTAAATTTATTTGCCTTACTAGCTCACGAGTTTGTGACAATCTTGGTTCATTTTTTACTTATGAGTTCTGGCACTGTTTTACATTACAGATTTTGTGCTAATCTTGTAGAATTTTAAATTTAGGGATTTTGGCGCCAATTTTCTTACTATACCTCACTAATTTGGGTCAATCTTGATCAATTTTTAACTTACGTTTTGACGGTAATTTGCCTTGTGCTCACAAATTTATGATAATGTTGGTCGATTTGCAACTTAAAGGTTTTGGTTCTGATTTATCATAAAATAGCTCACCAATTTGTGGCAATTGACCACGTTTTCCAACTTAAGGGTTTTGATGTTGATATGTCTTACTATAGCTTGTGAGTTTCTACTATGCTTAGTCAATTTTAAATATATGAGTTTTGACGGTGATTTGCCTTGTTGTAGCTCACAATTTTGTAACAATCTTGAACAACTTTAAATTTATGGATTTTAATGCTGATTTAATTTATGCTCACCAGTTTGAGCTAATATTAGTCAATTTCCAATTTATAGTTTTAATGCTAATTTGCATTATTGTGATAATTTTGTCAATTTTTGACTTATGGATTTTGATATTGATTTTCATATAGCATAAGTTTGTGCTAATCGTGATCAATTTTCAACTTATGGGTGATGATGTTGATTTGTCTTACTATATCTTATGAATTTGTGCTAATCTTGATGAATTTTAAATGTATGGGTTTTGGCTCTAATTTGTCTTACTGTACTCACTAATTTCTGTTGATCTTAGTCATTTCTTATCTTACGAGTTTAGGTGGTGATTTTCCTTATTATGTATAGCTCATGAGTATCTGTCAACGTTGATCAATTGCCAACTTAGACTTTGCCGCTCATTTATCATACTATAACTCACAAATTGCGCTAATCTTGGATCAATTTTCAATTTATGAGTTTTGACATACATATGCCTTACTATACCTCACCAATTGTGCTAATCTAAGTCAATTTCTAACTTAAAGTGTTTTGTTGCTGATCTGCCTTACCATAACTCACAATACTTTCCAATCTTGGTTGATGCCTTACCATAATTCACAATACTTTCCAATCTTGGTTAATCCACTAATAGATTTTGGTGTTCGGTTTACCTTGCTAAAACTCAAGATTTTGTGCTAATATTGCTCAATTTTCAACATATGGGTGCTAAGCGACAAAAAAAATACTGTTTGATAGATAGTGATGATTTACGTCAAACTTGGACTGCCATTGGCCACCGGAAATATCATACAGCAGTCCCTCTCATCATTTCAGAAAAACAAAACAAAACAAAAGGATTCCAGCAGCATATATGCTTCCCGACAAAAACATACACATGCAAAATCGATGGTTGCATGCATTACGCATAGCATAGAAACGCTCATTGTAAGCAAAACAAGTCAATTGGATATGACATTTATCACTTCTTTCATATGACATATATGTATAGTTTCCACCCACCGGCGACCTTGCCTATATAGAATTGGTACCGGCTTTCAACACAGACATTGCAGTTGAAGTATTTTCATTGATTCTTCCATAGTCGAGTGGATGGTCCAACAGCTCAGCTCAGCTCCATCCAAAAACCAAAATATTTATTTAACTCAAAGAAAGGGCCAATGCTCCCACACACACATACAAGGGAAACGAAAAGGGGAAATATCTCTTGCTGTCCCGATGAATTAAACTGGGATGACAAAGTTTATAGCACGCCCAGAACCCTGTAAGGGCAAATTAAGAAAGTTAAGTACCAACAAGAAAGTTTTGTATAGCTAGATCGGGGTATGTGCATTTTTCCAATGTCATGTGCTCTCACTTTACTATCGAAATCAAGAGGGAATGGAAGCATTTGCAAAGCAACAAAAAAAGGCATCTTGTGGTGCTGTGAAATGGTAATAAAAAAAACCACTAAATTCCTTTGTTACAGCTTTGTACCGATACTGCCTCTTGCAGCTGACGTAAAAAAAAAACAGAAATTGCATAAATCTTACAACTAAATAAGAGCACACATTACCAAGCAAAGTTAGTTGTCATACTAGTTGACAAGAAAACACCCACATTCCAAAAAAAAAAAAGGTGCAAAAACAAAAAATGGGGGCATATGCGACCAAGTGAATAGAGGAACATACTTGAGAAAAACCTACCTAATAATCTACAAGAGTTTATGATTGAAAATAATAGAGCTATGAAAGATATTCCAACTAGAAATCTACTGAACAGTGATCTAGTTATAATATAAGCTAAGAAGAATAGATGAGAGTACAACTGAACTAAAACGGACTTCTTGAAAACTGCAGTTCAGCATTTTCCTACAGTTCAAACAAATGTCCTTCCCAAAATTCTGGTAGAAGTGTTGTGGTATTTAACCCCTCCATGGTCCACAAAAGACTACTGCAGAACCTGACTTATTGCTTTTGGCCCTTTCAGATTTCATATGCATCTTGAAGCACAAGAGCCAGATCATATGCTATGACGTAAGCAACGCCTTCAAACCTTACAGAACTCTTGGCTTCTATTGATTTCACATACCTCTTATTTTTCAAGCTAAATCAATTTGGCATTGCCTACCACTGTTGTCTGTCCAGCACTATTCAAATTTCAAAAGCCAGGGGAAGGCAAAAATCAGATATATCATGGAAGGGCAGAAATGTTTTATGCTTCTATAGCATACAAATGGTACATACATGATACATGCATGGGAAGAAAATGTATGTGACAATATGGTGATTCTAACAACAATTTTTATTTACCTTGATCTAATATCTGCATTAGGGGGATTCTTCTGTTAATATAATGAAATTGCATGATTTATTATTCACCCAATTTCTGTTGGGATAACAAACCATGATGTGCCATATTCCATGGCAACAGTGGCAATGAGAGAGAAACCTGCAGTAAGCTTGGTGTTGGTGCATGCCAATTGGGCCTCAGTTATAAAAGTTGGTAAATGAGTGTTATTGTAAACTGAGCAGTGGGTCCAATCTGTACGTCACTTGAGTCCGTGTGTGTTGGGCCATGAGTGTAAATGGGAATTGGATATCTTAAATAGTAGCCTCTAAGATAACGGAACTAAGCAAATAGATATCAAAGAACTTCCAATCTCCAACTCTTCCTCCTCATCTACTTCTGCTCTAAATTCCACTTCCTCCTTTCTATTCTCTGCTTGTTCTCCTATTCTTCCTTATTTCCTATGCTACTACTTCTCTAAACTCTCCATTCTTACTGCTCTTCTTATCAGATCCGACTCAGGTCATGACATGCTGTTGTGGATGTGATATCTAAAAAAAGCAAGTGTTAAAGAAAATACCAGTACTGTGTGCTTCAGCACAGTTGCTGTGCAGATATTGCTCCCATGATCACGAGAAACCACCAGGCGAACATGTGGAACAGCCTTCCAGCTCTCACCAAGAGCAGGCTTGATGGCTCCATCCCCAGTAACCATATGATTGGTCACCTGGAGTAGATAGATGCAAAAGAATTAATCAATTAATAAATCAGGTAACTGTTTTGTTGGTTACACGTCTTAGGAAAGTATGACCAAGCCAAACATTTCAAACAGTTTACAAGCCACTAAAGATTACTACCCTAACCAGAGTAAAACAGAATTACCAGAACAGATAGATTATGCTCATCTGCTAACTTCTTTAGAATCATCCCTGCTGATATCATCATCGACCGTCCTATTATTTGCATTAATGCAGGTTTTAGGGAAGAGAAAACAACAATTAAAGCATAGTTTTTACAAACTAATGTTAGTTGAAATTATGAGTCCGAAACTAATGATAATTCTCTCAGGAAGCAATGATGTCAGAAATGAAGATGTTTCAGCACTCAAATCATTAACGAAGGCACATCAAATATAAAGTATGTGATTAGCTCAAATAATATATGTAAAGAAACAGTTGTGTTATTTAGATATTCAAAAAACATATAGTCACATTATTTATAAACATATTGTTCTGTTCAAGGTAATGATCAAATAAACAAGCTGTCTTATCCAGGCTGTCCATTATACCTATTTTCCAGCAGTTCCTAATCCTATCATGCAAAATTATACTAATTTGTCTCAGGACATTCCAGTTTCAAGCATGAGGGCCTATTTGGCACAGTATTTGAAAACCGCAGTATTTGAAAACCACGGATTTGGAAGTGTTATACAATCAAAACTATAGTATTTTATAGTATTACTAAACCACAGTTTTTATAGGTGTTTGGATACACAGTTTTTTTCAAAATTTTCAATTTGATGTTTAAATTAACTAGCTGTTATGAGAATTTTAAAAAAATAACCGTTGGACAATTTCTACGGGTGTTCGGGTATCATAGTTTATAATATAATATTTTATTCAAATAATTATATGTTAGACAAATTATATTCAACAATTTTATACAATACGACACAGTATCATATAATTATATTCAATAATTGTATGTTAAACAAATTATATTCAAGTTTGCGTTCCATTTATCAAATTTGTAGTGATTAGAACAAAACCATAGATTGTAAAGGATGTGAACACATGCAAGTATCGGATTAAAACATAATTAGAATCTATCCCCTAGCGTCAAACCGACTGCTCCTCCGCCCGCCGCCGTTGCCGCCGCCGCCACCCGTCTCCTCGACCTCCGTGAGCAGATCCTCTCCCCTCATTACCGCCGCCGCCGCCCAACTCCTCAACCTTCGTGCGCCCCCAAAACCTTAAAGCAATTACCAATGATTGAAGGATCCTTCTCCTTTTCTACCACCATTTTCACTCCAGCAAGCAAACCACTGCACCTTCTTCTCCATAGCCATCTCTCGCACAGCACCTCAACCTTAGACCTTCTCCAACAGAATTGGATCTCTATATCCTCATATACATACCTTCCTAAAAAGATTCCATACCTATATTTCTACTCTCTCCAACAGAATCTCTAAACCTCGAGGAGAGAGAATACCTAAATTTACCAATTCTCTGCAGTAATATCTAAAATAGGAATTGAGATAGGTATTCTGTTGGAGTAAAAAAGGTATTACTGATACCTAAATTTTAGGCTATCAATTCTTTTAGGGGGGCTGTTGGAGAAGGTCTTACACTGTAAGCTTGAAAATCTGCATATTAGCTCTAAGATTGCTGCCATTGCCCTCAAACAGCTCACACTTCTCCAGCATTTGGTAAGCGCGCGCGCGCGCACACACACTCACTACATACAGAAAACAGTAGTCACACATACACACAGTTCTTCACTGTTCTTTTTCTTCTCTGTCAGTCGTGTGAGAACGACGACGCCGTCACCAGCCACCACGGCACCACCCGAGGAAGAGGCAACCGGCAGCGCCCCCGTGCGCGGCAGCCGACGGGAGGAGGGGAGCGGCAACCGGTGCTTCATCGGAGAGCTGCCGACGCCGATGCTCGGCGCTGCGAGGGAGGAGACTCTGGTGTGGTGCACCAGGGAGGGAGAAGAGCCTCAGGTGTGGGTGCGCCAGGAGAGAGGAGAGACGGGTGTGGTCAAAGTTTTGAGCAAAAACTTTGTACCAGACCAAAGTGTGTAAAACTCAAAAAAAAACCATGGTTTTGAAGAAATCATGATTTTAAAAATCATAAAATACTTTATAACCAAACAAAGTCTTAGTTTTCAATACCACAGTTTTTTTTAAAACCATAGTATTGGACAAAAACTTCAAAAAATTTTATAACCAAACAGGGCCTGAATTACTTTTAGTATAGCTGAATTCAAAGTATATTCAAGTTATGTACATTAGTTTTGAAGTAGAAAAACCTGCAATTACCTTGTGAACTCTTCCCTCCAATGATAGGAGCAAGTAGAGATGATATTGAGTCAATGATAAGCAAACAAATCTTACTACCCCCATTGTTTACCTATTAAAACCATAAGATGTGCGAGAAGTGTTTTAGATAATCAAAATCATAGGAAAGACTTCCCATCATACTTACCTTGCGATCCAGTGACAGTTCAAGTTGTTGTAGCAATTCAAACAAAGCAAATATATCAAATATTGGCTCACAAAGGATGCTGCTCATCACCCTCTTAAGCCTCACATCCTTTTCCTGCAAATCAAAACCTGCTAATTAGAAATCATAAGCAAGAAGCGAATAGTCAAACAGTGGTTTGCATAATCTGATTGTGACAATAAGTGTCTGCGTGTCATGTCATTGCATATACATAGAGCAACAATCATGGAAATATTTATGATGGCAAGTCCCCAGATAATAGAAGCAAGGAGCAGAATGGAAAATGGATGATTACTTACCTCTTTGAGCAAAGAGATAGAGATGGGAAGTTGATCAACAATGGAAGCAATACGGGTAGGGGAGAAGGAATTACTAGTATCCAAGAACATAACAACACCCATATGGCTGGCTGCAACATGTGAAGCACAATATAGACAGGCCTGCATTTTTTAGTATATGGAATAAGTGACAGTGCACAGTGCACCTGTCCTATGATTCATTTTACAGTCTATTCACCAAGATGGGTTTTTTTTTTTCTCTTCTTTTCTTTCACCTGTGTTTTAGCAGAAGATGATGGGCCAGCCATTTCCGTGAGCTGACCTTGACGCAGGCCACCACCAAGAAGCGTGTCAATGCTGGGCAACATGGGTATAATGGAATTGAGTGCATAAAAAGATGATTTTACATTGAAATAGAAAGGGAAGGAATTCATGATTGATTACCCATCAAGTCCAGTTGGGAGAAAATGCTTATGTTGAGATGCATCTTTAAGCAATTCCATTCCAGTGGACCAATTTTGTATGAGAGGTTCATCATCGTGATTGGTCTCCTATATGAATATGATGATGGTAAAAACAAGAGAAGAGAATTTGAATTGAATGAATATAAAAGAGAATGAAAGCACAAGAAGATGATGATGGTAAATCCAGGAAATAAATGAATCTAACTAAAAGCAAAAGTAAAGTGGGCCCACCTGGTCGGGGGGAACTAAGCGCCTGATGCTGAGGGACGAGGAGGGTATCATCATGCTTCTTCCACCACCTCAAGTTCTCCAGGAAAAGAGAAGTTGCTGTTTAAAGGGGAAGGCAGAGGAGGGAGGTGTGTAACACCTCAATTTCCCAAGTGCGACCAGGTGTTCCTATGGCATACCACAACCTACACTCCACCAATCAAATTAACTCAAACATGGTGTAGTTATCCACTAAAATATACTTGACGTGGACAAGATTAAGAACAAATAGCTCTCTTTATTTCAAAGGTAAATATCAGAATCACAATGAAGTACCAACAAGGGTTTATGACTAGGCAACAACACAGTGGTGCTAACTTATTGAAAGAAGAAATAACTAGTTAAACATGACATCATAATGTGGATTGTAGTTCTTCATTCAAAAGGCAAAATGTAGAATAAGTAACAGTGTATCTAGTTCTCCCATCCATGCATGATAATGAGAATGAAACACCAACTACTCAAGGAGACAAACCTGCACACAAACAAAGAACAAATGGTGAGACAAAGTCTCAGCAAGTAACTGAATAAGGCGCAGGGATATGCAAAAGAATCTAGTTAAACTGCACATCCCTTCTAGACTCTAATCAATTGCGCAAGCAATAAGGATACAATAAATGAATCAGGTCTAATGTATAGTTAATGACAACATCAGCATACTATGCACAAGACTACGCAAGAGGTATCTCAAGTACGATTAACAAAATAACAGTTCAATTCCAATGCAACAAAGTACCGCGCTCATGGATCATACACAGTTAACATCAATGGTACCAGTGCAACAGAATATGGTGAGCTCATGATTTGGCGGCGGTCCCGCGCTCAAGGATTTCTCTGTATAAGACCCTCCGTACCACAAAATGTTACGACACATAGCCCAAGCAGTGAATGCGCACACATCCAAGCACAGTTTAATCTTTACAATGGAAGCACAAGCAAGTACAGCTACTTGCCTGGATCTGGTCGAATACCAAAAATGGTCACGAGACCTCCTCTCCTGGTTTCCTTGACCAGGAGCCTGATCAAGCAGTAAAATACGAAGCTCAGACCACTTCTGAAGGAGTTAGCGGACAAAACAGCGCTCAGATCAAAACTTACAAGGGCATGCATTGGAGCATATGCAGGAGCGGG